>JAPQWV010000010.1:21650000-22940000 GCA_027422505.1 Craterostigma plantagineum | reverse complement strand
AATTTCCCCTCTTTACTTTTCTGATCAATTTTAACGGTAAAATATTTAGCGATATCTTAATTTTAAACTGAAATTGTGAATATAATTAAACATACGGTATTACTCGTGTGATGTGCATTTGTTTCTTACAGTTTTTTAGCGGTATATTTTTTCAGACATTTGACTATTCATTCTATTAATTAAAATAAGAGCAACACATATTCGATTTCAACCAAATAACTTCAATACTTAACCAATTACATCTGATCACGACTATGTGTCATGATTTCCAGAAATAGTTTTATGGTTATAAATTCTTAAGATATTTTTTTTAATTATGTTTCCGTCAATAACAAAAACATCAATAATAATAACTTTTCCAAATTCACTTCCATCACAATCTACCCAAGTAAACATTAATTTAATTCTTTTTAGAATTACAATTTAACCGGGCAAAATACACCTAACAATCAGACGCTCTCTCACATGCGTCTGATGAAGTCGTCACTGCCGTCTTCTGTGTTCTCATTCCGCTGAAAAAACTGACGAACCACCGTATGTTGCTGTTCTTGTTGTTGTTGTTGCTGCTGATGCTGATGTGCTTCTCTCAGCTTCTCTATTATATATTCCATTATCTCAACCCTTATCATCTCTCTGACTATCGCCCTTAGCTCTATCCCTCGAACCACCTCCTCTGCCGTCGGGGGCGGCGGCAGTGGCACCGTGAAGTCATGCGACTCCACTTGACTCGGAGGACTCAACCTTAGACTGGTCAGCGGCTCACCGAACAACGCCGTTTCGGGCAACAAACTGCCGGCCCTCGCCGTTGGCACGAAAACCCGACCTGAATCGCTCACCACCGAACCCAAATGGCTCCCGCCCATCATCGAAGATTCCCCTTCACCGCCGTTGTTGTTGGCCTCTGCGGTACGCCGGCGCTTGAGAGTGGAGTTCCAGCGGTTCTTGACTGAGTTGTCCGTACGGCCGGGTAAAAGACGGGCTACGGCGGCCCATTTATTGCCCATGACCTCGTGAGCATGGAGGATCATGGCGTCCTCTTCCGGGGAGAAAGCCTCGTGATGCACCCGGGGAGACAGCTGGTTGCACCACCTAAGCCCGCAGGACTTGCCTGTGCGACCGGGGATGGACTCGCTTATCAGAGTCCAGTTCTTAGGGCCGTGCATCGCGACAAGCTGGCATAGTAGATCATCCTCCAACGACGACCACGGGCCCTTGGCACGCTCGGCCTCGTCGTGGTCGAAGAGAACTGGTGCGGCCATTTCTTTTTCCTCTTTTTTTTTTTTGTTTCGGAGAGATTTAGGTTGGTGTGCGTGCTTAGTATGTGGGTGGTTTTTAGGTTGGGTATAAACCGGTATTTATATACGTGTAAGAGACGAGCGTTGGTTTATTAGCTCACGAATGACACGTCTCATGCAGTAACGTCAACAATAAAATTCACATATTCTTGTAATAATTTTATTTCTTTATAAAATCTAACATCATATGCTCGCCTTTCTCCGGGAGTGGGCTTCACGCATTCTGTTTTTTCATTTCTTTGACGTTATTTCATTTCTTATGTAATGATGGATTAAAAAGTTTCGAAAATTTGTTTTCTTTTTTTTTTTTGTTTATTTCATGGTCAAGTTGAATTATTCTGAATGCTTTTGCAATTTATTGTCATCGTGATTTCGAAATCAATAAAATGTGATTTGTTCTTAACTTTTATTAAAGTATTGACTCAGATTATATTGACGTTGATCTTGCGTCACGCGATGATAACCCAATATTGCTTGATTATAACTCATATCGACGGGTAGTAATTGCACGGGTGAAAACGTAAATATCGTGTAATTAATTATTCTATATTGCCCCACCATATTAAATAGAGGATAGCATTTGGTGAGTTACACATGTCACTGCATATTTATTGGTGCCATCTTTTTACAATTACTTTTACTTTTTTGGTCATTATCCAGCGAAGCATGTGGTGTGTTTTTTTTCACATTTTTCAAACGGCAAAATCTTAACAATGTGCTACTAGATTTAGGCGTGAAACACGTGTAAACCAAGTGGGGCCCCTCTAATACAAGGTTGTGCTCCTCTCGCGTAGGCTTTATGGGGCTAGCGATAATATTTTCATTTTAAGGTGGATTAATATGTTCATTTTGTGATAGTATTAAATTTTTAATCATTACTTACTACTCAATTCATCAAAATAAAACAGACAACCATAACCCCCCACACTCAATCAATACAGTTTCAATCCCCAAAAAGAAAATAGTTTCAGGATGGAACCCCCAAAAGCTTATATGGACCATCTCTTATCCTTTGTGGGCCCATAGGCTTAGGCTCGATAAGGGCAAAAACTGACGCACCGCCGTCGTCTGCACCTGATTTGCTGCTGTTGGGCCTGTCTCTCCATCTCATACTCCCTCACAACTCTTATCATCTCCCTCACCACCGCCCTCAGCTCTGCCCGAGCATCACTTCTTCCGCCGTCGGGGGCGGAGGAGATGGCGGTAGTGGCACCCTGAAACCAAGCTCGCCGTCCCCCTTCGACTGCGACCACTCCACCTGACCGATCAATGGCTCACCGAACAACGCTGTGTCAACCGCCAAATCACCCGCCCTCGCCGGGCCCCAGAAACCCGACCCACCTCGCTCACCTTGAGCCGAATTGGCTCCCACCCATCATAAAAAATTCCCTTCACCTCCGTTGCCGCCGGCCTCCACAGTACGATGTCGCTTTAGCGTGTAGTTTCAGTGGTTCTTGATTGTGTTGTCCGTATGCCCGGGTAACATACGGGCTATGGCGGCCCATTTATTGTCCATCATCTCGAGGGCCTGGAGGATAAGTCCTCTTACAGCGTGAAAGCCTCATGATGCACTCGGGGGGGACAACTGGTTACACCACCTGAGCCGGTAGGACTTGCCAGTGCGATCGGGAATGGATTAGCTTATCAGAGTCCACTTCCTAGGGTCGTGCATCGCGACGAGCTGGCACAGTAGATCATCCTCCTCCGACGACCACGGGCCCTTGACCTGTTCGCCCTCGTTGACGTCAAAGATAACTGGTGCTGCCAATTTTTCTCCTTTTTCCTTTTCTTTTTATTTTGGAGGGATTTAAGTTGGTGTGTGTGCTTAGTATGTGGGGTTGGGGTGGTTTTAGGTTGGTATCAACCGGTATTTATATACGTGTAAGAGAAGAGCATTGGTTTAATAGCTGGCAAATGAACACGTCTCATTTAGTAATATTAACAATAAAATTAACATATTCTTGTAATTTTGTTGTTTTATGAAATCTAACCTCTCTATACTAGCCTTACTCCATGAGTGGACTGTAGGGATGGCAAGGGGGCGGGTCTGAACCGGGTCCGGCCGGACCCGGGACCCGCCCCATTTATTTTTCAAAGGACCCGAGAGCCGACCCGACCCGCTAAAAACCCGCCCCGCCCCGAACCCCGAATAAGCCGGGTCTGGCGGGTCTAACCCGCGAGACCCGGTTTGGACCCGCCCCATTGCCATGCCTAGTGGACTGCACGCACCCTCTTTACTTTTTTTACTTTATTTCATTTCTTATTTAATAATGGATAAAATAAGTTTTGAAATTTTGTGTTCTTTTTTAATTATTTAATGGAGTAGTTTTTGGTGTCTATTGTTATCGTTATTTTGAAATCGATAATATGGGATGGGATTTGGGGATTTTATAGATAAATACCTAATCAAAGATTACATTTAGTTGTCAGTACCCACTAGTTTAGTTTTGTGAATAGGTATTGCCATTAGGCAAAAATTTAATTTTAACTCCCTCATGTGTAAATTACTATAACGTCCCTTGTATGATTCAGAAAGTAGAAACTGTAGGAGAGAGAAGAGAGCCACGATGGAACACTCGAACAGAATCATGAAAAGAAATTCTCAGCCATTTTCTTCGTCTCGATTGTCATGGTCTCTGCTAACGCTGCTCCACTGCGGTTCAGATCACATTCTTATCTAATAAAGAAAGGTTTAGAAAGACTAGGCACTTTATTTCCCCAACTAGGGTTCAGATTTATCCCCCTTCGTATTTTTTTAAACTCGTTTTTTTTTTTATATAAATCGATTTGATTCGCGAGCGTGAGCCAAGAATCAAGATGACAGACATGAGCCAAATGACTTGAGGCTGCTGGAAATACCACTGTGATATTGGAAAGGATTTTGCAATTGGGTCAGGTGCACGAGACAACCCCACGATCTCATGTTGATTGTGGTGTTCATGTTTATATCCGGTGTTTGCTCGAGACAACCCCACGATCTCACAAATGAGGTTTGTATAAAGGTTTGCAGGGATTAGACGTGATTGTAACCTTCTTTGTTTTGTCATTAGGTTGGTAATATAGTATGCAGTGTTGTACACCGTTGTATTTTGGTATCGTACGTGTACTGTGACAGACAAAACTACATTTTCACCATCTACCAAGTACTTGAACTCGGTGCTTAAATACTTAAATCATGGATAAAAATACTTAATTTTTAGCAAGAAATACCAATATTCAGATATTTGCTAATTGGAGCGAGTTATCTAATAGAAAATTGTTTCTTTTCTTATAAATTTCACATGGTAATGACATTGATAATCAACTACATGAAAACGAGCTTGATCCCTACTTCACATTCAACATGTGTCAAATACTTGACCTCCTGGTTTAAATACTTAATTTCAGGAAATAAATACTTGCAAATTTGGGGAGAACATCTAAGACTAAAATGGTTGGTTTTATCAAGCATTCCATATAATAAGAACATTGGCCCTTATCAACACAACAAAATTAGTTTTCTAGCCACTTCACTTTCGTTTACTGTCAAATACTTGAATTCATTAATAAAATACCTAAATCAAGGACTAAAGTACTTAATTTTATGAAATAAATACTGATATTCATGTAGAAAAAACTTGCGAATTGGGGGAGAACATCTAAGACTCGATTTAGGTATTTATTGCTGAATTCACGTATTTGACCGTGAATGAATGTGAAGTTGCTAGAAAACTCATTTTATGTTGTTTATGATGAGTAATGTCCTTAATTTGTAAGGTGTTGATTAAAAACGTTCATTTTAGATTAGACAACTCGACCATATACACAAGTATTTTACGCATATAAATCAGTATTTGAAGCCTTAAATTAGGTACGTTCAGACTCGACTTAGGTATTTTATTGCTGAATTCAAGCATTTGACCGTGAATGAATATGAAGTTGCTAGAAAACTCATTTTATGTTGTTTATGATGAGAAATGTCCATAATATGTAAGATGTTGATTAAAAACCATCATTTTAGACTTGGATAACTCGACCATATACACAAGTATTTTATCGTAAAATCGGTTGTTGTCGCCTTAAATTGGGTACTTTCAGTCTCGATTTAGGTATTTTATTGCTCATATTTGACCTTGAACGAATGTGAAGTTGCTAGAAAACTCATTTTATGTTGTTGATGATGAGAAATGTCCTTAATATGTAAGATGTTGATTAAAAACCATAATTTTATACTTGGATAACTCGACCATATACACAAGTATTTTACTCATAAAAATAGGTATTTGTCGCCTAAAATTAGGTACTTCGGTTCTCGATTTAGGTATTTTGATGCTAAATACGAGTATTTGACCTTGAATGAATGTGAAGTTGCTAGAAAACTCGTTTTATGTTGTTTGTGATGAGAAATGTCCTTAATATGTAAGATGTTGATTAAAAACCATCATTTTTTAGACTTGGATAACTCGACCATATACAAAAGTATTTTAGTCTTAAAAATAGGTATTTGTCGCTTAAAATTAGGTACTTTGAGTCTCGATCTAGGTATTTGATGCTCAATTCAAGTATTTGACCTTGAATGAATGTGAATTTGCAAGAAAACTCATTTTTTGTTTTTTGTGATGAGAAATGTCCTTAGTATGTAAGATGTTGATTAAAAACCATCATTTTAGACTTGGATAATTAGACCATATATACAAGTAGTTTAGTCATAAAAATCTGTATATGTCGCCTTAATTGGGTACTTTTAGTCTCGATCTAGGTATTTTGATGCTCAATTCACGTATTTCACCTTGAATGAATGTGAAGTTGCTAGAAAACTCATTTTATGTTGTTGATGATGAGAAATGTCCTTAATATGTAAGATGTTGATTAAAAACCATAATTTTATACTTGGATAACTCGACCATATACACAAGTATTTTACTCATAAAAATCGGTATTTGTCGCCTAAAATTAGGTACTTTGATTCTCGATTTAGGTATTTTGATGCTAAATTCGAGTATTTGACCTTGAATGAATGTGAAGTTGCTAGAGAACTCGTTTTATGTTGTTTGTGATGAGAAATGTCCTTAATATGTAAGATGTTGATTAAAAACCATCATTTTAGACTTGGATAATTCGACCATATACAAAAGTATTTTAGTCTTTAAAATAGGTATTTGTGACCTAAAATTAAGTACTTGAGTCTCGATCTAGGTATTTTGATGCTCAATTCAAGTATTTGACCTTGTATGAATGTGAAGTTGCTAGAAAACTCATTTTATGTTGGTGATGATGAGAAATGTCCTTAATATGTAAGATGTTGATTAAAAACCATAATTTTAGACTTGGATAACTCGACCATGTACACTAGTATTTTACTCATAAAAATAGGTATTTGTCGCCTAAAAGTAGGTACTTAATTCTCGATTTAGGTATTTTGATGCTCAATTCAAGTATTTGACCTTGAATGAATGTGAAGTTGCTAGAAAACTCGTTTTACGTTGTTTGTGATGAGAAATGTCCTTAATATGTAAGATGTTGATTAAAACCGTCATTTTAGACTTGGATAACTAGACCATATACACAAGTATTTTATTCATAAAAATCGGTATTTGTTGCCTTAAAGTACCAATATTCGTGCAAAAAATACGTGTGGATAGAACGAATCATTTAAGACAAAAATCATAGATTTTAAGCACATATCTAACGTAATAAGAACGCCTTTATCACAAAATCATAAAACAAGTTCCCTTTCTAACTTCACCTTCATACAAAAGCAAATACTTGAATTGAATAATAAAATACCTGAAATCGAGTGAAAAGTACTTGAATTTAGACCTGAAGTACCAATATTTATGCGATAATCGTGTGGATAGAACGAATCATTTAAGACTAAAATCACAAATTTTAAGCACATATCTAACGTAATAAGAACGTGGCAATCACCAAAACCATAAAATAAGATCTCTCCTAACATCACCTTTATATAAGTACAGTTTAAATTTGGAGTTGTGAGACTCCTTTTTAAGTTACCAGATACACCAAAACTGTCACAAGGAATAGTAGACCTTCTCCACTTTATACAAAACAGTCTAGTCCACAAACACATATAATCTAGCGGGCACATCATGTTTCTTACAAGAAGTTGTCATACCATTCACATAAAGGAAAAAAGATTTCACTTCAATAAAAAGCAGTACAATGTCATCATGCCTAAAAAGAAGCGTCAAGCTAGTGTGCCTCGCGCAATCCCGATTACTCTCTTCCACGACGAAAAAAGAAAATAAAAGTACAGCATCTTAACGGACAGCGCTCCGATGCATGGTTGAAGGTATTACAGTTGTTAAAAAATACGCTTTCAGGTTTAGTCCTTCCTAACGGCCTGTTACAATCCAGACTTCGAAGAGTTCCAAAGTGTATGCTGTGTGATGTCTAAATCTCTGGCAAATCAGAATATCAAACGAGGATGAGGTAGAGAACGTGAACCAACACCGTCGTCACGGGCTCATCCACCTCTGAACGCAATCCAACCATTTTGCCTGTCCTACTGCCTAGGAGAACTCGCTAAGACCAGCGACCCGCCACGAGCCCATCATGTAGTGCACGACCTCCAGACTCGGTGGCGGCTCAGACCGAGCGAACCCATCAAACCGTCAGCACAACCTCTTCTATTGTCCTCAGTTCGTGCCGGATCAGAATCACCGATTGAGAGAGAATAACATAAATAGCGTTATTTTGAATAGTGCTATTACAAAACTATATAACTTTCTCATCCAATTACAAAACTAATCAACTTTTTCAATATACACTAATATTATTTTCAGTAAACACCTCAAATCTTTTTAATATTACTTTTTTCTCTATTATTATTTCAAATAAGTAGAACAGTTCATCTTTATTATATTTTAACTCCAAAAGTTTTTTACTCATTATTTTTTTTTCATTTACCTTTGGTAATCACTCATACATGACATTCTTCATCTTCGCATATATATAAATATATATATATATTAAGAAATATTATCAAAAGCATTAACAAACAAAAAAACTCAAGAAAATTTGTAATAATCCCTAGAACATTCAAATAACTATTATTCAACAAAAATCAACTTCTAAAATAATTTCCAACAACTCATCATAGTTTTTTCTTACGTTTTTCTTGTGAGACATTCGATACATTTCACATGGATATTTTCGTGATCGCTTACGTCCGACCTCCTCTATGGACGTAAATAAGGATTATGTACTAGATGAAAAGGAGCATTCCAACGTGACTCATCTAATGGACATTCAAACCGATAAGAATATTGATCGACACGTGGTGCATGTATGAAAGTGCGACAAGTAATAATTAAAACGAATACCTAATTACTAACACCGGCGTGCGATAGGCAGTGGACCTATCGTTTGTAGTGCAGTAAAGTGAGTAAACGAGTATCGAACACAAGGAACAGATCAAGTACTAGTAATAACCTAATCGATTCGATATTTAACCTAAAGAAAATACGCAAGTTGATGATGACTTAACCTAATACTTTCTCCTAAATCGACTAGAGATTCGAAGAACACGTTAAAACTGGTACGAAGCTTTCAGATAATAAAAACGTGCTCGGGATTCGAATCCCGCTAGGTGCTATCGGCTAAGATAATTAACTATCGCTCCTACGTGATTCTGACTAGATCGCAGTAATTTTCCTGCCTGCTCGCGAGTTTGCTGTCGCCCTAAACGCTCGCAGGGATCTAAAATTCATTAATTACTAACGGCGAGGATCGATTATTTGCTGTCGCCCTATAATCGAATCCTATCTTCTACGAATGGCCTAATCGTTATTTAGCTGTCGCCCTAAACGATTTTCCAAACGATTACTTTAACACATAGACATATTAAAGTAACGAAGCAATTTCATAGAACGATAAATAGTCATAACACATAGTCACGATAATCAAGTCTTAACTACGATAAATCCCAGCGTTCATCTAATCCCAAACACAAAGGGAATTAGCTACGCATTATTGAAGGAAAAACAATCAGGGAAATAGAAATTAAGAGAAAAGAACTCATAATCGTTGAAAGCGCGGATGATCTTCGTTCTTCGTTCACTTCTGCGTGGAATTCCGTCTCTTGCGCTCCGGGACGTAATTCTACGTTCTTTTGTGCTCTTTTTCGTCTCTAGAGGGGTTAGGGTTTGTATCTGGTCGAAGTCCCCCTTTTCTGTGTCGAAATCGGGCTTTTTATAAGAAATTTCGTACAGGTCACGGCCTGGGACATGAGGCGTCACGGCCGTGACCATCGCCGAATCTACGCAAAGATCTCGCTAAATACGCGTCACGGTCAAGTGCATAGGGTGTCACGGCCGTGACCCTTGGCAGTGAGTTCATCGTTGCTTTCTGTCCACAGTCACGGCCAAGTGCATCACACGTCACGGCCGTGACCGTCATCTGGCTCGCTCTCTGTCCCTTGTCACGGCCTCGTGCACTGGACGTCGCGGCCGTGACCGTCGTCAGTGTTCCATTCTTCCGCGCGCTGGCCCTCGTCACGGCCGTGACGCCTGACGCGTCTGACCGTGACCGAGGGCAGTGTTGCCCTTTTTGCTCCGTTTTGCTCCGTTTTTGCTCCTTTTCGCCCGAAACTCGTCCCAAGCTCCTTTAACATCAAAATAAGTGTAAATCTGTTGAATTTATGCACAAAGTGATCGCTAAAATTATATTATGCCCCAATAAAGTACTACGATAAACGCACTAAAATGCGTTTATCAAACCTCCCCACACTTAAGCCTTTGCTTGTCCTCAAGTAAAGTAGGAATTAGATAAAGCATAAATCAGGATAACGGCACGATCGTTCGCAATTTATCATCAAAGTTAGACAGCACCAAAAGAATCAAGCAAACAATCATGGACGCTACACTAATGACTTGCACTTATTGACCTAAACTTCCTTCCCACTGCTAATCGAGACTCACACTCTCACAAGGATTCGCTCAAGTCGCTCAGTGTATAGGCTGAATTTATAGTGAATCACTCAAACTCGTGCGCTAGTTCAATCCCTACCATAGGCTTGCAGGCAAATCGCATATCTACTGCTGAGAGTGGCAAGCATAGATCTGGGGGTCTTTTCGGGAGAACATGGATCAAATAATAATAGTGCGTATATACAGTGTGCATGTGATCTTTAAGCTAGGGGTACGTAAGCGAGAAATTTCAAAGAACATAGCATGATCGAACAAAAAGTCACACGTTCCAGCACATGATTCGACATTCTTACTCCGAAATCCTAGACTTTTCTGCCCGACCCCTGTCAACTCAGTTCCCTTTCATTTTCTGCCTTTTTCCCTATAATTACGCTCTAGTGCACTACCCTTATTCCCTAAAGCATCAAGGTTCGGCTTTTGTCGCAGAGAGTACATCGTCACAGCGAATGCCGTGTACCTAAGGATATTTATTACCGAGACCTATATCTTGCCAAAGGATTATGGGCACGCTTATTGAAAAAGGGATCAGGTCATTTCAGAAAACGGTCAAATCAGGGGCGAGTCATTTCACAAATAACAGAGAAGAACACCAAACCATACACTGAACCGCAACTCTCAAATTCGACTTCTGCTCTATTCTAACGGATTCGGGTTCATATAATTTCTGGAGGCTTATATGAGTCAGGGGCATCATATGAGGTACGCAACGAATAGGCTTAGGCTCAAAGGGGCTAACTATGGTGGGACGTTTTGGCTCTGGACTTCATTCCTAATGCCCTCGTCATTTCTACACTAACACACCAAAAACAGTTCAACATGCATTAGACAGGCAAGTTCAAGAGAGATATAGACTAGGCACGTCACACAACCAAGAAAGAAAAATGAGCGTAAGCTCGTCAGGCTCAAACTCTCACAACGAAATGGGGTTATGTGTACGAGACTCTCAAAACAGTGCTATCTCTATTCAGGCAAACATGATTCAGTCAGTCATGCATATCCTAATTGCTCACAAAGATTCGTAATAATGCAGACTAACTTGAAATAAACGCAAAAATCGTGCCTGAGTTCAATAATTCATGCCTTTCTAATGAAAATTATAGCTTATAGACACGTCATAAAAATTTAAAAATTTTTCACGTAAGTTTTCAAACTAGAATCCCCTCCCCACACTTAAACCTGACGTTGTCCTCAACGTAAAGAAATAAAAGGGATGGAAAAAGAGTTTAAAAAGAGCGTGACTCCCCTGACGAATAAAAGACGTGGTCGTGAGGTGTTCGTGACGTAGCGCGTGATAGTCGTGTTGTAATCCGTTAAGCGTTGTATCCTTTAGGCGTACCCAGGCGCTAGCTAGTGAGATAAATAGACGTGAAGAGAGTAGTCAAAGATAGACATCGTTATGAGCGTTAAACTTAGAAATAAAATAAGAACACACGCGACTACTCAAATACGCAATGTCAAAAGAAAGTAGGGGAAGAAATCCCTAAGGTGCTGGTGGTGGCGGCGGCGGCGGCTGTTGTTGCCTCGGGCGAAGGTGGTCTATCGCTCGTTTCGACAGCTCGAGCGCCTGGTTCATGTCCCGGAGGGCCTCATTGTAGCGGTCCAGCTCCTCCCTGTACTGGCGGTGGGCTTCCTCGTTCCTCCGCTCGTACTCCTCCTGTCGGCGCCGAGTCTCTAACACATCCTGGCGCAGCGCTTCTAGATCCGCTGCCGACGCGTAGGGAGCGACGCCGGATGATTCGCCGTGGTGGTAACCGGAGGAGTAGGAGGGACCGGTGGCTGTCGTGTCCGTCTCCATTGGATGGGGGCCCTCGAGGTAGAGCTGGTCGTCGGGGACTGGTACGTGGTCCGTCTGGCCATAGTACATCCCGTGCCAGACGTATACCTTGTTGGAGCGGGTCCAGGTAGGCGCCTTCACCAGCATCTTCATCTTTACTAGCATATCCTCGTTCACGGGATGGCGCCCTCCGACTATCTCCATGTCGGGCGCGTTCGCTGGCCAGTAACGTAATCCCTTGAGCACCTTGGTGATCAGTGGGCCGACGGCGATCTTACCGTGGGGCCGTGCTTCCGCCTGGGCACTGAAAGCGTGGGCCACCGCCATTCCTAGATTTATCCGTTCGCCTCGCTGCAGCTGGGTCAAGTAATACAGGTCGCGGAGGGTGACTGCCCCGTGTGAGTCACCCCTCGGCGTAAGCGAGGTCGTCAGGAGGCGGTGAATATAGCGCAGTCCCGGGCTTCGTAGCGCAGAGGCCTTCGATGTCTTCGCGCTGTATGCCGGCTCGCCAGGTCGGGCGATTTCAGCCCAGCACCCGTCTCGTCCACCCGGTGTATCGAAGAATGTCGCGAAGGGCCGGTGTGGGGGTTCGGGGACTCCAAGTGCATAGCACAGGCGTTCGGCTCTTACTATCTGCTCCTCGTTGAACGCCCGGAACCGGATTAAGTGGTCGCCGCATTCGTCGTAGGAGAACGTGGCGAGGAACTCCAGGGTGAGTTCCTTGTACGCCGGTTCGTCGATCGCCAGGAACGTGTTCCAACCACTGGTCGATAGGTAATGGGCGACCTGCTGGTCGATGTGGTACTTCGCCAGTGTCTCGTGATCGATCTGGTCCATGGCGATGAAATCCATGCCCTTCAGCTTGTTGTAGCGGGCTGTATGAGCTTCGTCCGTGAACTGACCCATGGCTTCGAGCATAGTCGGCGGAGGTCCGCGTCGACTTGGGCGAGAGGACGAGGCGGGGTTACGTGAGGTCGAGGGTCGACTTTTACTCATAGTACCTGAAATAAACGATGTGAGCTACAAAAAAATAATGGTACGAAGACAGCACCACTCGACCAAAAACAGCAGTACGATCATATACTAATTCAAAGATTCTTGAAAAGCTCAAAGACGCATTTCGTCGAACACATAACGGGCAAGTTGGGATAAGTATTTCAAACCCAGGATTAACGTTCCAATTCAGCGAATTACGCATAAATATCATGTCAATAGCATGCAATTATCATTAAGTAGCAGGAAGAACAAGAAATTGGTCTCAATTTTGAAAACCCCCAAATTGAAAGAAGTTAGGGTTCTTCGTAAGAACTTCGCAATCTAACATCGAATTCGCATAATTAAGCATACCCACGGCAGTCCTATCATGTATTTACCGATAACGGAGCAAGAGGATCAACAATTAAGACCTAATTTCGGAAATCCCAATTTCGAAAATTAGGGTTCTACGACGATTCGAAAATTTGTGACCAATTTCAACGAATTAGACCCACCCCACATCATGTAACAACCGATTAAGAGCTAATTCATATCCAAAACTAAATAATTTCGACGAGATTCAACGAATTTAGGTCAAAATAGTGGAAAAAGGAAAAATCATACCTTGAAGCTTTAATGCAATTAGGGACCGATTTTTGAGGTTCTAGGTGTTGATTCGCCGGGATTGGGAGGACGCGGCGGCGGTCGGTGGTGTCGGTGGTTTTGGAGAGATGAGATGGGGGAGAAGGTCGCGAGGTAGGGGGAAGAGAGAAGAAAGAAAGAGAAAAGAGGAAAAATAGAAGGAGAAAGGGGTTTATACCCTTAAAAACGTGAAGGTCACGGCCGTGATCTTTAAAGGTCTAGGCCGTGACCAAGGGCAGTAAGCCCCTCTGGTCGTCGTCACGGCCGTGACATGGTAGTCACAGGCCGTGACCGGATCGGGCAAAATATTTTTTTTTTTTTTTTTTATATATATATTTGGGTCACGGCCGTGACGGCTTGAGCCGTTGGCCGTGACAGGAGGCAGTGTGCGCGATTGTGGTACGTCACGGCCGTGACAGCTTAAGCGCCCGGCCGTGACAGGAGGCAGTGAGTGCCTCTGGTCTGAGTCACGGCCGTGACTGCTTAAGCAGTTGGCCGTGACCGCCCCCTTTTTTTTTTTTTTTTTTTTTTTTTTTTTTTTTTTAAGACATAAATAAAAATACCTGGGTTGCCTCCCAAGAAGCGCTTACTTTACCGTCTTTAGCCGGACGTCTCGTTGTTCTTTCACATTTGGAAGTCTAGGTATAGCACTTCCTTCTCGGTTCCGTCTTCCTCGCCTGCGAGGTAGTGCTTCAACCTATGGCCGTTCACCTTAAAAGTACCCTGCCCCATACCTGAAATCTCAACAGTACCGTAAGGAAAAACACGGGTAACAGTGAACGGTCCTGACCAGCGTGACCTAAGCTTGCCAGGAAAAAGCCTAAGTCGAGAGTTAAAAAGAAGGACTTGATCCCCTTCCTGAAACTCTCGCCTTTGCCTAATTTTCTTATCGTGATAGGCCTTTGAGCGTTCCTTGTACATACGGGCGTTGTCGTAAGCCGACAAACGCCACTCGTCTAACTCGTTGATTTGGAGTTGCCGCTTTCCGCCGGCGTTTCCCAAATCAAGATCTAGGGACTTAATGGCCCAATATGCTTTATGTTCTATTTCTACGGGAAGATGACATGCTTTTCCATAGACTAATCTGTACGGCGTAGTACCTATGGGGGTCTTATATGCGGTCCTATATGCCCAAAGTGCATCGTTCAACTTATTCGCCCACTCCCTACGGTTCCCCTCTATGGTTTTTTCTAAGATGCGTTTCAACTCGCGGTTCACTACTTCGACTTGACCACTAGCTTGGGGATGGTACGGGGTGGATAGGCTATGCTTAACACCGTAACGTTCTAACGTGCGTGCAAACTGGGTGTTACAAAAGTGAGTGCCTCTATCACTTATGATGCATCTAGGTGCCCCAAAACGTGAAAATAATGCTCGCAAAAATCTAACGACTACCCTAGCATCATTTGTGGGTAAGGCTTGCGCCTCGGCCCACTTAGACACGTAATCAACGGCGACTAGGATGTACTTATTGTTGTACGAGCTAGGAAATGGACCCATAAAGTCTATACCCCACACATCGAATATCTCGCATACCAAAATGAAATTCTGAGGCATTTCGTCGCGTTTTGAGAGATTACCTGCGCGCTGACACTGATCACAAGTGTCAACGTACCTTTGAGCGTCCTTGAAGATCGTGGGCCAATAGAATCCGCTCTCCAACACCTTCTGAGCGGTACGATTTGCTGCATAATGCCCCCCGGTCGGTCCATTGTGGCAATGCCTAAGGATCTGCGTCGATTCCGGGGCAGCAACGCATCGCCGTATCACCTGGTCCGCACACCGCCTGAAAAGGTACGGGTCTTCCCAAAAGTAGTACCTCAACTCAGAAAAGAATTTCTTCTTTTGCTGAATCGTGTACTCCTTTGGTAGGACCCTTGCAACAAGATAGTTAGCATAATCTGCAAACCAGGGAGTGTCGTCACTTACCACGTGTATCGCGTAGAGATGTTCGTCAGGGAACCGATCGTGTATCATCCTTTCGTCCTTCTGATATATCTCGGATTCCTCCAGTCGAGAGAGGTGATCCGCCGCCAAGTTCTCTGCACCTTTCTTATCGCGAATCTCGATGTCGAACTCTTGCAGTAGTAGGATCCACCGAATCAGTCGTGGCTTGGCGTCGGGCTTTGCTAACAAGTACTTAAGAGCAGAGTGGTCAGTAAAAACGATAACTTTAGAAAGGATCAAATATGACCTGAACTTGTCGAAAGCGAATACGACGGCCAAGAGCTCTTTCTCGGTGGTTGTGTAATTGGCCTGGGCTGCGTCTAGCGTTTTACTCGCGTAGTAGATCGGTCTGAAGTGGTTGTCCTTACGCTGCCCTAACACGGCCCCAACTGCATAGTCACTAGCATCACACATTAGTTCAAAGGGCAGCCCCCAATCAGGGGCTACCATAATAGGTGCTGTGACTAATCGCTCCTTAAGCAAATTAAAAGCATGCAGGCACTCGTCATTAAAATCGAACGGGGCATCTTTCTCTAACAATCTAGACATGGGACGTGCAATCTTAGAAAAATCTTTGATAAATCTGCGATAAAATCCTGCATGTCCTAGAAAGCTCCTAATCGATCTCACGTTCGAGGGAACAGGCAATTTCTCTATAGTTTCTAACTTGGCTCGGTCCACTTCGATTCCTTTAGAGGAAATCTTATGACCGAGGACTATACCCTCTCGAACCATGAAGTGGCACTTTTCCCAATTAAGTGCCAAGTTCGTTTCCTCGCATCGTGCGAGTACGAGCTTTAGATTTGACAAGCATGCATCAAATGACGACCCGAAAACAGAAAAATCGTCCATAAATACCTCCATTACCTCACCTACCAGTTCGTCGAATATGGCCATCATGCATCGCTGGAAGGTGGCTGGGGCGTTGCACAGTCCGAATGGCATCCTTCGGTATGCAAATGTCCCGAACGGGCAAGTGAACGTCGTCTTCTCTTGGTCCTCGGGTGCTATGGGGATCTGTAAATAACCTGACAAACCATCAAGGAAACAATAGAATGAGTGACCGGCTAATTTTTCCAACATCTGATCAATAAAAGGTAGGGGGAAGTGATCTTTTCTCGTCGCGTCGTTCAACTTCCTGTAGTCGATGCAGACGCGCCATCCGGTCACCGTCCTAGTCGGAATCAGCTCGTTCTTGTCGTTGGTGACGACCGTCATGCCTCCTTTCTTTGGGACCACTTGGACCGGACTGACCCATGCGCTGTCTGAAATGGGATAGATCATCCCCGCGTCTAGCAGCTTGATCACTTCCTTCTTCACTACGTCCTTCATGTTCGGGTTGAGCCGCCTTTGGCGTTGAGCAACTGGCTTGAAGTCGTCCTCCATGAGGATCTTGTGCGTGCAGTAACTCGGATTGATACCCCTTATGTCGGATATCTTCCATGCCAACGCCTTCTTGTGCGCCTTCAATACGTCTAAAAGCTGGCCCTTCTGTCCGTCGTCAAGGTTTGACGAGATGATGACCGGCAGCCCTCCATTGTTGCTCAAAAACGCGTACTCGAGGTGGTCGGGCAGCGGCTTCAAATCCAGGACCGGTGGTTCCTCAACCGAGCTCTTTTCCTTGTCCTCATCACTGCTCTCGTCGATGGCTATGATGGGCTCGTCGACCTCCTCCCCGCACTCGTCGATGGCCATAAGCGTGTGTATGTCCGGATCGCCAACCTGTGATAGACCTTGCACGGAAAAGAGGAAGTCGTGCTCAAATACGTCTAAGAAATAACACTTATCGTCCTGCTCGCTACTCTTTTTCATCGAGTCGGCCATATCAAAGGTAACCTTTTCCCCATCTACCGTCAAAGTTAACGTCCCGTTCCTAACGTCTATCATGGTCTCCCCCGTGGCTAGGAATGGTCTACCTAAAATCAAAGGAACATTCTCGTCCTCCTCCATATCTAAAATAACGAAATCTGCGGGAATCACGAACTTATCTACTTTAACTAAGACATCCTCGATAACACCCCGAGGGTACTTTAACGACCTATCCGCTAATTGGAGACTCATCCTAGTGGGTCGTGGTTCGCCTAGACCTAAACGCTTAAACATGGAATACGGCATGAGATTAATACTAGCGCCTAGATCGGCTAACGCACGCTCAATTACTAAATCTCCTATAAGGCAGGGAATCGTAAAACTCCCTGGATCCTTCAGCTTCTTAGGAATCTTGCTTTGGAGAATCGCCGAGCACTCTCCTCGTAGGCAGACGGTGGAGACGTGTTCGAGCTTCCTTCTGTTCGTCAGCAAGTCCTTCAAGAACTTGGCGAAGCTGGGCATCTGCGTAATAGCTTCAACAAAAGGTAAGTTAATATGCAATTCCTTACACATACCCATAAATTTACCAAACTGCGCCTCGTTCTTGTCCTTTTTCAGTCGAGCCGGGTACGGGATCTTCGGCTGGTATGGCTTCACCGGTGGTCGCTGGATCTCCGTCACCTTTTCCTTCTCGAGCTCGACTTTCTCCTTCTCAACTTCGGCCTTCTCGACGTCGTCGCCCCTGACCTCCTCCACATCGGGCTCGTCGTGGCTCTCAAAGCTGGCGTTCTCCTTCGCCTTCTTCTTGGCGGGCACTTCTTGCAACTCTCGCCCGTTCCTCAACGTCACCGCCTTGCAGTACTCCTTAGGATTCGGCTCAGTGTAGCTTGGGAGTGATCCCTGAGTACGCCCCGCCAACTGCTTCGCCATCTGGCCCATCTGTTGCTCCAGCTTTTTGAGTGAGGCGTCCGTGTTCTGAGCGCGCAAGTCATTCGCCTCCATGTATTCCTCCATCTTCGTCATACGGCTCTCGTGGGCTGCGGTGGTACTACTGAAATTCGTGAGGAGCGTCTTCATCATGTCCTTCATCTCCCTCATGTCGTCGGATCCTCCCGCGGGCGCATTCTGGTATTGTCGTGGTGGCCCGTTTTGGAATCCGGACTGTCTGGGCTGGAATCCTGGTGGTCCTTGGCTCTGATGGTTCTGACTCCCGTACGCTAGGTTTGGGTGCGCCCGAGGCTGGAAACTTCGCTGGCCGCCTTGGTAATTGCCCATGTAATCAACGTGCTCCAGTGACTGCCCAAGTTGGCATTCTGATGTCTCGTGTGCTGCGCCGCAAATCCCGCACAAGGGTACGTAAGGTGTGTGCTGCGTCGGTGCGGTGGTGGCCACGGCGTTCACGGGCTGCGTCTGCGCCGATTTAGGGAGTAGCGCTCCAATCACCGTCTGCAACTGGGAGTTCGTCGAGGCAATTTGCTGCTGGAGCGCCTCGATCTTAGCGTTAGTGGCCGTCTCCTCGCTCACTCCAAATACACCTGTCGTCTTCATCCTGGCATTGCCCCTCATGAAGCTGTTCCTCGAATAGTCCTCAATCAAGTTCCACGCGTCAGTGGCATTGAGCTTCACCAGTCCTCCTCCTGCGGCTCCGTCTAACATGTGAACAGTTTGATCGTTGAGCCCCTCATGGAATCGGTTGATCTGGGCTGCCTTCGACATCCCGTGCTGTGGGCACCTCTTCAGTAGCGCCTTGTAACGCTCCCACACCTCGTACAGATTCTCAGAGTCCTTCTGGTGGAATAGAGAAATCTCCGTCTTCAACCGCAACACCTTCGATAGTGGGAAGTAGTGATTGATGAAAGCGGCTCGCATCTCTTCCCACGTGGTGATCGACCTGGGCGGTAACATGTCTAGCCAATCCTTCGCCCTGAACTTGAGCGAGAACGGGAACAGCATCAGCTTGATCGCATCACCCGGGACACCGTTGATTTTGATGGTGTCGGTCACAGTCAGGAACGCCTTCAGGTGGGAATAAGGGTCGTCCTCGGGGTTACCCTCGAACTGGGCTGTCTGGAATATCATCTGAAGCCAGCAGTGCTTCAGCTCAAAGTTGTTGTTCTCGATCGGCGAGATGACAATCGCCGACTCAGTACCGCCTAGCGCGGCATCCTTGAGGAGGTCCTGAAGCGATGGCTCCTCCTCTGGAACGTTGTGGACGGGCACTCGGTGGTCCGCCATGTCTACTTCTGTGTAAGGACTATCTACGGCTGCCTCTACACGTGAATTCTGAATGGATTCCTGCGAACTATCTTCTGAGTAACTAACTAAACGGTCCTGAGAGCTAGTGGATGCTCCTTCGGTATCGTACTTAAGCTTTCTTCGCAACTTCCGTTCGAAATCTGGGTCTGCTTCAACGATGGGGCCCGATGGATGATTTCGGGTCATTCAACGCTGAATCGTAAACCTTCAATGAGTGAGAAATAAAGATTAGCGAAAATAGTAAACAAATACGACGAATAAAAATACGAGACCAATAACTACGCAGGAAAACAACTAAAACAAATAATAAAAACACAAATAACGCAAATAGCAAGAAACGCAAGAAAACGTCAAAATAAAAGTGGCTAAAGTACCGAACTACGGTGTTCCTAATATCAATCTATTCCCCGGCAACGGCGCCAAAAACTTGATCGACACGTGGTGCGTGTATGAAAGTGCGACAAGTAATAATTAAAACGAATACCTAATTACTAACACCGGCGTGCGATAGGCAGTGGACCTATCGTTTGTAGTGCAGTAAAGTGAGTAAACGAGTATCGAACACAAGGAACAGATCAAGTACTAGTAATAACCTAATCGATTCGATATTTAACCTAAAGAAAATACGCAAGTTGATGATGACTTAACCTAATACTTTCTCCTAAATCGACTAGAGATTCGAAGAACACGTTAAAACTGGTACGAAGCTTTCAGATAATAAAAACGTGCTCGGGATTCGAATCCCGCTAGGTGCTATCGGCTAAGATAATTAACTATCGCTCCTACGTGATTCTGACTAGATCGCAGTAATTTTCCTGCCTGCTCGCGAGTTTGCTGTCGCCCTAAACGCTCGCAGGGATCTAAAATTCATTAATTACTAACGGCGAGGATCGATTATTTGCTGTCGCCCTATAATCGAATCCTATCTTCTACGAATGGCCTAATCGTTATTTAGCTGTCGCCCTAAACGATTTTCCAAACGATTACTTTAACACATAGACATATTAAAGTAAAGAAGCAATTTCATAGAACGATAAATAGTCATAACACATAGTCACGATAATCAAGTCTTAACTACGATAAATCCCAGCGTTCATCTAATCCCAAACACAAAGGGAATTAGCTACGCATTATTGAAGGAAAAACAATCAGGGAAATAGAAATTAAGAGAAAAGAACTCATAATCGTTGAAAGCGCGGATGATCTTCGTTCTTCGTTCACTTCTGCGTGGAATTCCGTCTCTTGCGCTCCGGGACGTGATTCTACGTTCTTTTGTGCTCTTTTTCGTCTCTAGAGGGGTTAGGGTTTGTATCTGGTCGAAGTCCCCCTTTTCTGTGTCGAAATCGGGCTTTTTATAAGAAATTTCGTACAGGTCACGGCCTGGGACATGAGGCGTCACGGCCGTGACCATCGCCGAATCTACGCAAAGATCTCGCTAAATACGCGTCACGGTCAAGTGCATAGGGTGTCACGGCCGTGACCCTTGGCAGTGAGTTCATCGTTGCTTTCTGTCCACAGTCACGGCCAAGTGCATCACACGTCACAGCCGTGACCGTCATCTGGCTCGCTCTCTGTCCCTTGTCACGGCCTCGTGCACTGGACGTCGCGGCCGTGACCGTCGTCAGTGTTCCATTCTTCCGCGCGCTGGCCCTCGTCACGGCCGTGACGCCTGACGCGTCTGACCGTGACCGAGGGCTGTGTTGCCCTTTTTGCTCCGTTTTGCTCCGTTTTTGCTCCTTTTCGCCCGAAACTCGTCCCAAGCTCCTTTAACATCAAAATAAGTGTAAATATGTTGAATTTATGCACAAAGTGATCGCTAAAATTATATTATGCCCCAATAAAGTACTACGATAAACGCACTAAAATGCGTTTATCAAATATGCTGTCTCCAATATCTCAATTCTAAAATTATCTGGAACATATTCACATGGAACGACTTTAAAATCTTGCAAACCGGAAAGAAAATATAGCAACAGGAATTATACAACAACTACTACATAATATAATATTAACAATATTATTATTATTATTATTATTATTATTATTATTATTATTATTATTATTATTATTATTATTATTTCCTTACTTGCATTGCATGTGAACGTGGAATCTTGCAAACTAACCAATTGCCACACATACAAGAACGGTCTTTGAGATTGACATGGTGAACTCGAAGACGACGACCTGGCTTAACTGGAGTAATAACAGCCGCGGTCATAGTAACTGTTATGGACAAATAGAATGTTTTGTAGCTTTTCTATCCCAACAGCTATATAAAAGGTGGATGTTTTCAGGCCACAGGCGGTCTATCTCCGTTCTTTGCATATATCAAGTTATTACGATATAAAATGGACTATATTTCTTACTGATTTTGACTTATGTTTTATTTGCACCATTAATATATTCGATATTAAGTCTTAGTATTGAATTACTATGATGGAAATATGGGACTTTATAGTTTATGGAAGTGTTAAGAAAGATTTTGGTTAGAAATATAATTATTGTTAATTATGTTGAAAATTTGTGATAATCATGGTGAAAAACCATTATATTAAAAAGATTTGTGGTGAAAACTGAAAATCCTAATAATTAAATTGAAAAAGTTGATTAGTTTTGTAATATGTTAAGAAAGTTATCTAGTTCTGTAACAACACTATTAAAAATAACACTATTTGTGTTATTCTCTCCACCGATTGAGTAGCAGTTCTTGTAGACCCTATTGTTGTCTAGTGTCAAAACCCTAAATCATACTTTCCCCAATGACGTTGGATGTGAATTCTCTCTGCTCCATCTTTGCTGTAGACATTTTCGTTTGTTTTTTAAATTATTTTATTTGGGAAAGATAAAGGGTATAATTGTAACTTTGTATGTAGGGAGTTAAAACTAAATTTCCGCCGAATGGCAGTACCTATTCACAAGATTAATTTCGTAGGGACTGATCCCCGTGTTTAAACTCCGGTTAGGTATTTTTATCTAATTTCCTCATGGGATTTCTTTTTTATTAAATGAGGAGATTATATTGACGTTGATGTTGCGTCACGCGATGACCCAATGTGGTTTGATTATAAGTCATATGACTGGTAATAATTACACGGGCGACAATACGTGGATATCGTGTGACTAATTATTATATATTTGCCCACCTAGTAAATAGAGGATAACATTTGGTGAACTACAGGTCACCGCATATTTATCTGTGTCGTGTTTTTACAACTAACTTTATTTTTTTGGTCATGTTGCAACGAAGCGTATGAGGTGAGTCTTTTCCAACATTTCAAACGGCAAAATCTTAGCCACTAACTAGATTTCGGCCCGAAAGGCGTGTAAATCAACTTGACCCTCTAACACAGGGTTGTGTTCCTCTAGTGAAGGGGTTCTCATACTATGGAAAATTACACTTTTTCACATTTTCTGTTATTTTTAAAGCAAAACTAGTATTGTTATTACATACTTGGATAAAGAGTTAAACTATCTCAAATATAAATATATGTGAATATAACGATAAAGTGGCTATATGTGATGGCTTTTATGGAATAAGGTTTGAAATTTAATCAATATCTTCACGACGTAACCCATTCAGTCATGCATATGTATCGACGTACCATAAAATCCCTGCAACAAGTCAATTTGTTTCCCTATTTATTACAATTGCATGGCCGTTAGCTACCCAACTACTTAATGATGATGACTTGTTGCGCAAAAACTAATACACACGCAGGCAGCAATCAGACGAACTCCCTGACAAATAAGAAAAAAGAATGGCAAGAAGAGCTAATTATAGCTCCAACATCAACGAAGAAATAGAGCGCATCATCAATCAACGGCCCATAGTCGCCGGAGGATGACGCTCAACTTTTCCATCTCGTCGAAACGCCACAACCCCAAAAGCTGGACCCAAATATGTCAATCGATCCCATGCCGGAGGCTAAGGTGGTGCAACCAGCTATCACCTCAGGTGCGTCGCCGTGGGGCAATTGCCCCTCCGAGCTAACGGACAACTCAGTCAAGAACCACTGGAACTCCGCCCCGAAGGCTCCGTCAGGCGTGGGTAAAGCTCTTGGTATTTAGTGTGGGGTTATTATTAACGTCATCCCGGCAATTAGTAGCATAATTTTATCATTTATGATTTCTAATTTGAGTAGATTGTGGTGGAAAATTGATTGGATTTGCTTACTTGTGTTTGATCATCATTATCATTGCTGAAAATGGATAAATTATAATTTCTTAAGATCTGATATTAAAAACAAACTATAATAACGATATAACTATAGCCGGAATATCATAAAGGACATGCCATAATCGTTGGGTAATAATTACACGGGCGACAATAACCAAATGTGTGATTAATTATTGTCGTTTGTATTCCTTTTTTTAATGGAGGAATACCATTTCTAACGATGGTGCTGTCATTTGTATTCCTTTTTTTTTTCCTTTTTTGTTTCAAGCTCATGGGATTAGTTATTATGACAAATGGTATGATTGGATGGAAGAGAGTTCATGCATTAAATTTTATTCCATAAATCCTGCAACAAGTCAATTTGTTTCCTTATGTCTTACTATTGCGCGGCGGCCCGTTTTTAGCTATCCATCTACTTAATGATGAATGATGATATTGATGACTTGTTGCGCAAAAACTCACACACACACAAGCAGCAATCGCAATAACTCAAGAACAAATTAGGAAAAGAAAATGGCAAGAAGCACTAGTTATAGCTCCAACATCAATCAATCAATCAATCAATTGCCTGCAAGTCGAAACGCCACGGCCCCAGAAACTGGACCCAAATATGCCAATTGATCCCACGCCGGCGGCTAAGGTGGTGCAACCAGCTATCGCCTCAGGTGCATCGCCCATGGGGTAACAGATTTGCCGATAATTAGCTCGTCTATTGCCCCTCCGAGCGAACGGACAACTCAATCAAGAACCACTGGAACTCCGCCCCGAAGGCTCCGCCAGGCGTGGGTAAAGCTCTTGGTATTAATTGTGTGGTTAGAATCGTCATCCCGGCGATTAGTAGAAATAATTTTATCATTTATGATTTCTACTTTGAGTAGATTGTGTTGGAAAATTGATTGGATTTACTTACTTGTGTTTGATTATCATTATCATTAAGGCTTGCTAAAAATGTATCAATTATAATTTCTTAGGATCTGATTAGAAAAACAAATAATAATAACGATATAACTATAGCCGGAATATCATAAAGGACATGCCATAATCGACCCCAGAAACTGGACCCAAATATGCCAATCGATCCCATGCCGGCGGCTAAGGTGGTGCAACCAGCAATCGCCTCAGGTGTCATCGCCTTGGGCAACAGATTTGCCGACATTTAGCTCGTCTGTTGCCCCTCCGAGCAAACGGAGAACTCTATCAAGAACTACTGGAACTCCACCCTAGAGCGGCGGTGCTGTGCCCGACGGCGGAGGCAGTATGATATGGATATAAAGAGGCATACGGAAGAGCAACAGCAACAACAACAATAGAAGCCAAAGCTGACGGCGGCGTACGAGGTGATGCTTGGGACGGAGCCGAGGAAGGCGGCGCGTGTGAGAGATGGATTTGAAAGTGAACAAATTGAAAGGCTTATGATTCCATTAGGCGCGTGTGAGGGCAGTGCTTGATTGGATGGGATCGTATTGTTATTTTGATCAGTATAAGAATCAGAACTAAAATCATTTATTTTATTTATTATGTTTGCCTTTTGAAGTATATAATAGAAACTTTGTCAAAAACGAGTTGGATGATTTGGTAAGATAAATAAATAGTTAATGATATTACCATAACGGGAAAGCAAGACAAATAATTAGTTATACGACGGCGGGATCAACTTATTGCTAACAACTGGAATGGAATGGATGTCGTTTTACAGTTATTTGGTTTGGCAGATCATAATGATTTGTTCTTATTATCCTACTTTTATGTAATAAAATGGCTTTTTAATTAAAATAGGGTTGTTTAAACCCAAATTAGATAAAATAGGGTTAATTTGGGCAAAATTACCAAAATCGAGTGAAACGCGCCTATTGGAAGCGACGAAGCATCCAATGGACGCGACGATGACGTGGCAAGGGCTGGCGTAGCGAGAAACTAGCTGGGCCCGCAAGTGGCCCGCATGGGGCCCGCGTCGCATGCAATGGACGCGTCGACGCGCCTAATGGACGCGACGCGTTGACGCAGCCCACTAACCCACTAAAAACCCACTAAAACCCACTAAAAATCACTAAAAATCAGTGATGGACGGCCCACTAGCGTAGTGGGTTATCGTCGCGTCCATTGGACGCGGCGTCGCTCCCATTGCCCGCGTCGTCGCATTTAGTATTCGCGTCGATTTTCCCTATTTAAGTCGCTCGACTTTCGATTGTTTATTCATAAAATTTCATACATATCCAATATGGTGTCTAGAAAAATACAAATAGTTGTTTATTATGGCGGTGAAATCATACACGAATCAAACACCATACAGTATAGTCTTCAACCCATCGGTTATCGACGAATTCGTCGCGAAACCAATTTCGAGCAATTTCTTAGTGTGCTGTACGACATGACTTCCGTCGACAGCAGTGCTTTCTTTTTAATCGTTCGTGTGAAGAACGAATACTATCAACACTCACGACTGTATCATAATCTCCTACTAATGTCTAGTGATGCCGACCTCGCATACTTCTTGGATCCCGACAACGAGCTCGATTACATTGAGGTCTTTGTCGAGGCAACCGAGATCGTTCAGTTCGATCGCAATGCTAGTCATTCCGACGACTACACGAATCCCGCGCCGATGGATACGTTTTCTGACATTACTTCAATTACTGAAGGATTGACGAATATTTCGTTTGCCCCTTACGAAGATATACCTTCGAGTAGCCGTTGCATTCCCAGTAGTTCAACGGTGGCGCAGCCTGAGATCGTTCATGACGCCGTCCAAGGTAGTGACGTCAGTGACTCCGAAGCTGACGATGAAGGTGGGGCACTAGACGATTTGCCAGATCCCGCAGATGGCGATGATGATAACAACAATGAGCCAATGCCAAGTGAACCAGAAGAGAACCGAGCATTATACCAGTCGACGCCGTTTAGTACCAGTTATCAAATGGCTCCCCAGAAGTTGACGAACCTGGTGGTGATTTCTACGATGCCGACGACCCCGCATTTTCGTAGGTATGACGTTTAATAGCAAAGAACAGTTGAAATGTGATGTTAACGATTATCATCTGAGAGTTGTCAGACGTGAGTACCACCTGACGGAAAGTAATAGAACTACATGGAGCGTGAGATGCAACCACACCGACGACTGTAATTGGAAACTGCGAGCAGTTTTCAAACCGAAAAGTTTTTTTGAAAGTGACGAGATACGGAGGACCTCACACATGCTTTACGCACGAGTTGGCCAGCACGCATCGCAATGTTTCGTTTGATCAAATTGCGAGAATATTAATCCAAACGGTGAAGAATGACCCTCAGTATTTGCCAAAAAATGTGCAACAGCTCGTGAAGGACACTTTTGGGTACGACATCCCGTACATTCAAGCATGGCATGGACTCAAGAGAGCCAAAGAAAATGTTTACGGTACTTGGGAAACGTCAATCCAACAGCTTCCTATATTCATGAAAGCGTTGCGACGTTACAACCCGGGAACGGTGGTGAAGTGGTGGCATCTTGAAGACTTATCTGGAGTAAAAAAATTCGGGTATGTATTTTGGGGGTTTAAACCTTGCATTGACGGCTTCAAGCATTGTCGTAGGGTGGTCTGTATTGACGGTACGCACTTGTATTCGAAGTACAAGCATAAAATGTTGATTGCATGTGCACTCGATGCAAATCAGAAAGTTTTTCCACTGGCGTTTGCGATCGTTAATATCGAAAGCTTACATTCTTGGAGATGGTTCTTGAACTTGCTTAATGTTCATGTACTGGAGGGACAAGCGGTATGCTTAATTTCAGATCGTCATCCAGGTATTTGCAATTAAAAACAGTACACTATATCATTTTTTCTTTGGAGCCGCATTTATTTCATGTTACTTAGGAACTGTAATGCAGGTTTAATGTCCGCGGTAGAATAGCTCGACGCTTATAGGTCTCCAAACGGAGTGCATCGTTACTGTTTACGTCACGTCGTATCCAATTTTAACAAGAGTTCAAAGACAGTGACCTAAAGAAATTGTGCCACAGAGCAGGTATGGCGCATACAGTGGAGAAATTTGAACGGATCATGGAGCATCTTAAGAGTCTGCGCGAAGAAGCCTACGATTGGTTGTGCAAGATTGATCGAGAAAAGTGGACATTTGCTTACGATGATGGGACATCGGCGAAGGACATATGTCTTCGTTGTCGTCTGTCGAGGAAAAGACCATGCATCTGATGTATGATATCCAATCCTCCTTGCATATCTCCACCAGTAAAGATCACCTCGGCCCTATCTACGTGCTGTGCCTAATTGTAACAAGTCACATCTTAAATGACACGGAAAAAAAAAAACAAAGAAGGTGAAGTAACTAACCATGACGTCGATAAATGCACTATCTCCCATCTGGAATCCTCGGCTCATGTGGATCGTCGATGGAGAAATGAAACGCCGAGTGACCCTCAAGTACCATGGATAATAATCTGGAGTGCACTGCGCACCTCCAACTATCTCCATCGCACCGATTATCCTCTCGTACCGAGACACCCATAAGGCTTCGTACTGCTCGTGGAAGGCCCTCTAGTCCCTTCCCGCGACGTTACGTGTACTGTGCCGATGGAGATCAACATCGAGCATTCTCGGACGGTTTGGGACGGACTGAACCATCCCAAACTGTCGGAGCACGCGATCGGGATAGTGCCACTCAACGATGTTGTAGAAGATGAGTAGACACGACGACCGAACGCACGCTGGTCGAGAGTCGGCGCGCAACGCCATAATCTCTGGTGACTGATCGTCGTAGGGTGCCCAGACGAACTGCTCCATCGACATGCTATCAATCGACTCGCGAATCGCTCGCAATTTGGAGTGCGTCGATGTCGTATGATCGAAAAGCGCATTCCACCTGAAATTAAAAATATATACATATATATATATAAATATAAAAAAAATTAAAATAAACACAAATATTTTATAAGTTAAACATATAAAAAATAAAATATTTTAAGAAAAATCTATTAAATAAATATAATATTCTACATCTTAAAATAATAAATATTCTAACAAAAACATTCTAGCAGACGCAATAAAATATAAACACTTAATACCTCGCAGCATGTGGCGGCATGGGCAACTGAATTCCATCTTCTTCGGTGGCCATCATGTGGACTCGAGGACGGATAATAACGGGCTGCACAAGTAATATACGAATCCATGCCCAGACCTACGCAAAATTTAAATTAGTTTTTTCCTCGTCAAGAAAATTCAATTACACAAAAAAACGCACCTGAAGCAACCGCAGAGCTCCACCGATGTTCATCTTCTGACGCTGGCACGAAGTACATAACTCTCTGTACAAGAAAGCCAACACGGCACTGCCCCAACTGTAAGTGTGCACGGCGTCTATGTCTTCGAGCAACGGGAGTAAAGTCATGGACGTCGAGCTTCCGCTGGAGTCGGGGAACAACACCGATCCCATGAGCAGTAGCGCATATGCACGTGCGCGCTGATCCACCTCATAATCTGAGCTGTGATCATCGATCTCGTGGGCTTCTAGCCAGTCTGCAAACTTCCTCAGCGACACCTTCGTCCCGGTGTACGCTCCCACAGCAGGTCTGTAACCAGTAAGCTCCTCCAAGTAATCGAGCCACTGATCCTGCGTCCTGTGCTGGATAACGCCACTAACCGAGTGACCATCAATGGGGAGTCCCCACAGCACACCGACGTCCTCAAGTGTGACGGTGGCCTCACCCACAGGCAAGTGGAACGCGTGCGTCTCCTTCCTCCACCTCTCTACGAGGGCCGTGATCAAGTGTGGATCTAACTTCTGAGATCCACAACTGTACACGCCGTAGAAGGACATGGTATCCAACCTCTCCAAAATACGACCCTGCAACCGCACCGGTCGTGAAAGCTTACCCCACACGACACTCTCCAAACCCCTAACGGTCAAAGGCGTGTCGACGGCACCATCAGAATTGGATAGTACATCGTTACAACGATGACTATCCTGGAATATCAACAGGGAGCAATCTATCGGACCGTAATACTCGTACGTATCCATCCTAAATCGAACGTTTACAAGTCAATATCGCCACAACAACCAACAAGCACACACATAAATTGAATCATGTAGTAACAATCGAATCAATCAACCTCAAAAATCCTAATTTCAAAATAGGGTTCGAAATTAGGGAAAATTCCTAAATCGAATCAATTATGTAAAATTAACGTATTATATCAATCTAAGAACCAACCCACAATATATAAAGCACATATTATACCAAAAACACAAACTTAAACGCATGAATTCGACGAAATTCAACGAAACATCAATGTAAAGATTTAAACAAATTAAGAGTTTCATACCCAAACGACGCTTAATCGACGATGATGAGGAAGACTAGATCTATCAAGAGGTGTTCGCCGGTGGTGTTCGCCGCTGTAACTCGCCGGAATCGCTTGGGAGGAAGAGAGGAGAAATGAGGAAGAAGGAGAGGCGTCGCGGTTATATTGGCCACGTCGTCGCGGCTATTAACAGCGACGCCGCGGCTATTAGCCGCGACGAAGGGTTAACTGGGCCAACGGTCGGCCCAGTTTTTTTTTTTTAAATTTCAGGCCCAATTTTTAAATATCGGGTCTGATCGGGCCCGCGTTAAGCTCTACAGCCCTTGCCACGTCATCGTCGCGGCCATTGGATGCGTCGTCGCATCCAATAGGCGCGTTTCACTCGATTTTGGTAATTTTGCCCAAATTAACCCTATTTTATCTAATTTGGGTTTAAACAACCCTATCTTAATTAAAAAGCCTAATAAAATCACTGTCCGAAAAACATCGAGACACACCTGTCGCTAAAAAGGATCATAAGCGATTTCAATGAGCATTGAATTGTTAGCCTTTTTAAACGCTTATGCGCTCATTTAAGGACCTCACTTTGGTTTATCATGACGTTCATTCGTTCGTTTGCTTCTAAATGAAATAAAGTTTTACTATATTTTTCTTCATTTCATCTCTTTCAACAACTCATATTTTATCACAATCAGTGGCGGAGCCAGGTTAAAAGTTGAGGGTAGACAACAAAATAAAATGAAAAATGACAATATAAAAAAATTACCTTAGCTAGGCAATTGCATTATTCCTTTCTAGTCTTCATAATTTGGATTTTTTTTGTATGAACACACAAGTTAATTATCAATATTATGAAGGCATGTGTACTTTTTTAATCTAAATATTTTTTCGAAATGTCAATTTAGTTATTAGAGCAGGAACCACTTGTTTATCTAATCATTTGAAACATGTCGATTAAGACATGCAGTACAAAATTTATGGAAAAAGGTATTTTGCCACTCAAACCTTGATTATATGCCAAATCACTACATAAATTTGACCATATTCGAAAAAAATAGAATGTTATAGTTCAATAATTTTTGGTAATTCAATCAATACGAGCCTAGTTTATTGCAAATCTTGTGGGTATTTTTATAAAATTGAGTGAAATCCATATAACCGTAAATTAATGTACGAATGTTTGACATCTTTTTATTTTATAAGTGAGAGCGACTTAAAGTAACTACCTCTTAATCAATTTGGTCTGACAAATTTAGTTACAACCTTACCCATATTATTGTTAATAGTTACAATTATATCCTCAAATAAACTTTCTTGTACATAATAAAAGTAATAAAACAAAAGTTATAATTTAATTTAAAAATAACTTAAAATATAAATAATATATTTATATATTGTACATGCATAGAATGTGCTTATCAAGTATATTTAACTTAGATATAATGCTAAGTTTATAATTATGCTCACTTTTTACATTCTCTTCATAAGTTTTTATTCTATCTTAACCAAGCCCAAGAAAAATTAATAGGCTCAAACAAATAATGTTCGTTATTAGATAAGAATCAACATATCTTTATACTGGCTTGGCCCACACAAAACATACAAACAATATATAATACTCCCTCCTTCCAGCTAATTTTATCACATTTTTCCATTTCGGGCGTCCCAATAATTTTATCACCTTTCCCTATTTAGCAAAAAAACTATCACAAACAATCAATATAATAATATTAAATATTCTTAAAAGACGTGTCAAAATATACACTTTTTTACATTTTCATTGTACTATATTATTATAATAATACTATCTTAATTTGCGTGCCCAACAATATATGAGATAAAAAATAGGGATGGAGGGAGTACTATTTTTTCATGATAGGCGACGGACATGTGTACTGTATATATAGGCAGCGCTACGGTGGGCATCATTCTTGCAGAGCGTGCCAGCGCAACTGCTATAGCTGTCGCTGACATACTTTTGCTTCAGTACAACATCTCGGGGGTACCCTTTTGTGTCGCCAAAGCTCGACAGACCACTTCTTTGGTATTTTAATATATATATATATATATAAATATAATATATAGACTACTGATTCGATTCGATTTGGCATTTACCAATGGGTGTGTACTGCATGCAGGTTAAGCAAAATGTTGCTCTGGCATTGTCAAGCATCGTTTTGGCTTCTCTTACTTCCGTCCTGGGATTTCTACCACTATGGCTCACCGTAAGTTTCTTTCTTTAAACCTATCGAAATAGATGAGTATTGTAATCCCGATCAGAGTAGACTCTAAGTCAAGTCTCGACCTTCGTCGTTCGCTATTATTACAGGTACTTCTACATGAAGGTGGGACTCTTGTAGTTTGCCTGAACTCAATTCGGGCCCTAAGTACGCCTACATGGTCTTGGAGGCACGATCTCTTGCAGCTTCTGGATAAGCTGATATCGTTTCTTGCGAGTTTGAGAAAGAGTAGCGATGGCCATGGCACCATCCAAGCTTCAGCCTTGTAAGGACTCTCTTTTTTCCTTTTTTTTTGGTTGGATTTTCTTGTCTTTTTTCGGCGGTAGATTTGTTGTAGCAATATTTTGAACAGAAATTGTGAATATAAATAATGTTGGATGATCTGCCTTTGTTCAGACAGTTGTAATTGTTCATTTTAAAGGACAATCTCAATCAATCAGCCAACCAAATAATAACTTCAATTCAATTCTTTGTCTCACTCTGTCCATCTCATTTCATGTCCATATTCCCGAATTTATGAAAAACTGAATCTTGTGAATTTTGAAAAATAGTACATGTCGATATCAATTTGATCAGAATAAGACAAAGAATAAATTGGATGTGTTTCTTTATTTTTATCATATAAATTACATTAAGTAAGGATGAGTTTGTGATTTAGTTGAATATATAATAAACAAATCAGAAAAAAATTAGTAACCGACGCCGTGATTATTTTGGTACATAGAGGGGGACAGAGGATTTCATTATGACCTGTCCTTTTCAGGTCTATCATTTGTCACTAGTATTTTTCGCACACCCAATATGTGTGCAATAAAATAAAATTAATCAGGATTAAATAATTTTAATAAGTAATATACTAAAAATAGAAGTTGATAGTTATTATGAGGTTACGAAAGGTACGTTGTTTAATAAGTGTTTTTTTCTTGTTTTTTATAATACTTAATGTAAAAAAAAAAATCCGATTCGTCAATTGAGACAGACAAATTGACAAGTTTTATCCACTCTAAACTCTTTATAAAAGAGTACATTTCTATTTTACTAAGGGAGAGGGGCTTAAAGTAACTGCTCCCAAATTGATTGGTATATCAGCCACCAAATTACCATTATACCCATAATTTTAAATTTATCTCATCACATCCTCTAAAATCATTTTTAAATTCTTTAAAATAAATCCAAATTATAATTTCACCTATGAACTAGCTTGAAGACGTAATTTGACTTAGAAAGAACAACATTAAGTTGTTCTGCACAACGATAAAAAATTTAAATATAAATTAACGGTATAAATTTGTATAGCCTTGCACATACATCGGGTGTGCCAATATGCTAGTAGATGCTATTCCGTTTACATGTATATTGTTATTATTGTTTGTCTATATATCATATCCTAAGAAATTATAACTTATCCATTTTAGCACACCTTAATAATAATGATAATAAAAAACAAATAAGTAAATCGAATCAATTTTTCAACACAATCCACTCAAATTAAACAAACATAAATAATAAATTAGTTCTACTAACCCCGCAATAACTACCAAGCGCTTACCCACGCCTGGCGAAACCTTCGCCGCCGCCGTCCCCATTCCCATCACTCCGAAAAAACTGACGCACCGTCGGCTGTTGTTGTTGATGTTGCTCTTCCATATACCGCCTCACCTCAACCCTTACTATCTTTTGCAACAACGCCGTCACCTCTGTCCCGAGCATTGCCTCCGCCGCCAGCAGAGGCGGCGGTGGCGGCACTGCGAAAACCGACCCGTTGCCACGCGGCTCCACCCGACTCGGCGGATCCAATCTGAGACCCGTCGAGGGCTTGAAAGACGGGGCGGGGAGGAAAACCTGACCCGATTCACTCGGGCCCATCATGGGACCCGCCTCTTCTTCGTCGTCGGAGACCTCAGAACGCCTCCTCTTTAGGGTTGAGTTCCAATGATTCTTAACAGAGTTGTCTGTACGCCCGGGCAGCAAACGGGCTATGGCGGCCCATTTGTTGCCCATGGCTCTGTGGGCCTGAATGATGAAGTCGTCCTCCTTTGGCGCGAAGGGCAGGTGGTGCACCTGAGGCGACAACTGGTTGCACCACCTGAGCCGGCAGGACTTAGCGGTGCGACCCGGGATCAACTGACATATTTGGGCCCAGTTTTGAGGGCCGTGAGTTTCGACCAGGTCGCGCAGTAGATCATCCTCCGACGACGACCATGGGCCCTTCACGCGCTCGACCTCCATTTCTTCGTTGAGGTCGAAGTTAAGTGGTGCGGCCATTTCTTTTATCCTTTTCCTTTTTGGTTTTGAGGAGGGGATTAAGGTTGTGATTGCTGGGTACGTTTGTGCTTAGTGGTTTTAGGTTGGGTATCGACCGGTATTTATGTACATGTGAGAGAGAAGCCTTGGTGTATTGGCTGGCACGTGTCATGTAGTACGTTATCACTCGACTTTCACGTAATTAATGTAATATTATTATTTGTTTTATGAAATCTAACCTCTCCTCACTCGCCTTCTCCGTGAATGAACTTCACGAATTCACTTTCTTTTTCACTTTTTTTGGTGTTATATTATTTATTATGTAAATAATGGATAAAAAGATGATGTAAACTTTTGTTCTTTTTTATGAATAGGTGAATTATTTCGTAATATATTAGCAATTTAGTGTTATTGTGATTTTGAAATGAGTTAAGTGTGATTTAGTTTTTGTAGAAGTATTGAGTCGGAGATTATGATGACGTAGATGTTGCGTCACGCGATGATAAGCAAACATAGTTTCCGTTATAACTCATATCAATGGGTAATAATTACACAGGTAATAAAACGTGAACTGGGTATAGCTATTATTATCTATTCGCACGCCGTATTTACAGTTTGAAAGTTGGTGAGCTACAGAATATTTATTCGTATCATTTTTATAATTAATTTATTTTTGGTAATTTCACAGCTAAGCATTAGGTGCGTCTTTCCATTTTTTAATTTGGAAAATCCCATCCAATAGGCCACAAATATGTGTAAATGAGTGGGCTCCTCTCATGTAGGGTCCCGGCACGTAGCTGAAATTACTATGTTTACATTATGTCTCAATTGTTTGTTTTAAACAATAAATAATGTCGTGAGAATATATTGTGTACAATTTTATATTGTAACGTTTCAAACATAACTATTGGTGACTATATAACGGTAAACTTCTATATATAGTGACTTTTATGCAGTAAGATTCAGCCTCCATTGGCTAATAAACAATTACTAATGTTGTTCGTATATTGTGTACAATTTTAAATTACAACGTTTCAAACGTAATTCTTGGTGATTATATAACGGTAAACTTCTATATATAGTGACTTTTATGCAATAAGATTCAGCCTCCATTGGCTAATAGATACCTACTAAATCATTAAATATTATATCTTATTGATAAACAGATGGTTTGTTGGAAATTTAGGAAAAGAGCAGCAACGGCCTCGGCAATATCCACACTTCAGCCTTGAAGGGAATTTTCCCTGTTTAATTTTCTGATCTATTTTAATGGTAGATATTTAGCGATATCCTAAATTGAAATTGTGAATATAATTAAACATGTCGGGTATTACAACGTGTGTTTGTACATTTGTTTCCGACAGTTTTTTTAGCGATATTTTGTTTTTCATACAATTGACTATTCATTCTATTACTTAAAATAAGAACAACACATTGTCGATTCCAACCAAATAACTTCAATACTTAACCAATTAATCTGATCAATACCACGTGTCATGATTTCTGGAAATAGTTATATCTTATAAATATTCATGAGATACATCCAACTCTTTCTTAAGATATTTTTTTATTATGGTTCCATTAATAACAAAAACATTAATAAGAATAATAATAGCTTTTCCAAATTCACTTCCATCACACTCTACCCAATTAAACATTACTTATTTAATTCTTTTTGAGACCCGACCACAATACACCTAACAAATCAGACGCTCTCTCACAGGCGTCTGATGAAGCCGTCATTGTCGCCTTCCGTGTTCTCATTCCGCTGAAAAACTGACGAACCACCGTTTGTGGCTGTTGTTGTTGTTGTTGTTGTTGCTGCTGCTGTTGATGCTGTTGTGCTTCTCGATGCTTCTCGATTATATATTCCATTATCTCAACCCTTATCATCTCTCTGACTATCGCCCTCAGCTCTATCCCTCGAACCACCTCGTCTGCCGTTGGGGGCGGCGGCAGTGGCACCGTGAAGTCATGTGACTCCGCCTGACTCGGAGGACTCAATCTAAGACTCGTCAACGGCGCACCGAACAACGCTGTTTTGGGCGTCAAACTGCCCGCCCTTGCCGTGGGCCCGAAGAACCGACCCGCCTCGCTCATAATCGAATCCAAGTGGCTCCCGCCCACCATCGAAGATTTCCCTTCACCGCCGTTTCCATCAGCCTCTGCCGTACGCCGCCGCTTTAGGGTGGAGTTCCAGCGGTTATTGACTGAGTTGTCCGTACGCCCGGGTAACAGACGGGCTATGGCGGCCCATTTATTGCCCATGGCCTCGTGGGCCTGGAGGATCACGTCGTCCTCGTCTGGCGTGAAATCCTCGTGATGCACTTGGGGAGACAGCTGGTTGCACCACCTGAGCCGGCAGGACTTGCCGGTGCGCCCGGGGATGGATTGGCTTATCAGAGTCCAGTTCTTAGGTCCGTGCATCGCGATGAGCTGGCACAGCAAATCATCCTCCGATGACGACCATGGGCCCTTGACGCGCTCGGCCTCGTTGACGTCGAAGATAACTGGTGAGGCCATTTCTTTTTCCTTTTTTTTTTGGTTTTGGAGAGATTTAAGTTGGTGTGTGTGCTTAATACGTGGGTGGTTTTTAGGTTGGGTATAAACCGGTATTTATTAGATGACGAATGGACACGTCTCATGTAGTAACGCCAATAATAAAATTCATATTCTTGTAATATTTTCATTTCTTTATGAAATCTAACATTCTATACTCGCCTTTCTCCAGTAGTGGGCTCCAAGCATCCTCCTTTTTTCATTTTTTCGTGTTATTTCATCTCTTATGTTGGATAAGAAAGTTCCGCAATTTCTTACTATTTCAAGGAGTAGTTGAATTATTCTGAATACTTTTGCAATGTATTATTGTCATTTAAATCAATAAAATATCGTTCTGTTTTTATTAAAGTATTGACTCGGAGATTATATTGACGTTAATGTTGTATCACGCAATGATAATCCAATATGTTTTGAATATAACTCATATTAATACATTCATTTTAAGGTGGATTCATATGTTCATTTTGTGGTAACATTAAATTTTTAAGCATTAATTATTACTCAATTTATCAATATAGATTTTTTAAGTATTTAATATGTTTTAAAAGATTAGAATATATTATTAATTAAAATAGAGAAAATGCTATATAGAATTGCTAAATATAAGGTCGTCCCAGAAAATTGGGGTGGGCATCGGGTCGGGTAGTCGGGTATCAGGTAATTCAGGTTCGGGTTAAGATTTTCACTACCCGAACCCGACCCAATGTACGTAGGATACCCATTTGTCCGGTATATATCGGTTTGGATACCCGAGATTTTGAATTGAAAAAATATGACTAAAAATATTATAACATATCAAAATATCCATGTTATATATTAAATGTGAACTTATAATATTTGGATGTTTTATTTTCAATATATATATACTATAAACATATTTTTATGTATTTATTTATAAAATTTTGAGAATATATTTTCAACTTTTATAATGATTTATGCATTGATAATAAAATATCCTTGTTAGTTATGCAATTAAAATAAGAAATTAATCGAAATATTATGTAAAACTTTAACACAACTCCCGTTAGATATTGATATTTAGATATGTAATTTTATTTTTTAATGTTAATGTATAAAAACTAATATATTTTTTAAAAATAATTTGTCAGGTACCCGATTCACCCGATCACCCAATACCCGATCCGATAAATAATTATCGGGTATCGGGCGACATAACTCGAATTACCCGACCCAAACTACCCGAACCCGATCGGATTTGGGTAAAACCCCAATACCCGGACCCAGACGCTCGCCCTACCAGAAAAATGTGAAACACTACTTCATCAAGGTGATAAATATATGGAATAATTTTATAATTCAATCTATGATAAATGGTTGGGACATATTGGCTGAACTAGCATTCTATGATTGCGGTCCATTCTCAGTCCACCTCAACTCAGTCCGGCCCAACACATGTATATTATGTTTGAAAATAAAATATGTATATTTTATGTTTAAAAATAAAATAAAAAGAGCACATATAGTACAAAAATATTCTAAGCCCAATTCAATTCGATCCAGCCAATGTTTTGAAATTAAATATAAAAAAACACATTATTTGAAGTGAGGTCATTTCATGGTAACAGACTTTCACGAAAATGCTACTCCATCTGATTTTAAATACAGGTCGGTTTACACTTTTTATTTTGTTTTTAAATAGCAGTCGCTTTACTTTAATGTTTTCAAAGAACAAATAATTTGAATAGTTCCAGCTTTGCCCCTCATTTTAAATAAAGCGGCAACGTACTGCAGAGGCTGACGCGCAACAGCAGTGAAGGGGAATATTCGGTGGTGGGCGATAGAGAAAATACTTCTTAGCTGAAAAACTAACCTGGTCCCCATTATATTGAATTAAAATAATTTTGCGCGTCCAAAGCACGTGTTTCGCATCACGTCTCTCATCAGAACGAACCTCGCCAACAAAACCTTCACAGAAGAAGTAACTAGTTCATCTTTTTGTCATGCTCGTTTGTGAGCTTCTTCTTCTGGAAATTATATGTTACCAGAAGATGTTTTCGGGTTAGTTAACCTGCTAATTATTTTTTGCCTATGATATATACAAGTATCGTTTCGAAAAAAAAAAAAAAAAGAATCAAACTAACTGAAAGATGTAAGGCATACCCCCACAACGGCAAGTCATCTGTGCATAAATGTGATCGAAGAGAGCATATCGAGACAAAAGAGTTTCTTAGAAAGTAATAGGTGTAACGAATTTAAGATAATACAAAGAAGCTCGCGCCAAACAACTTAAAGGAAAAAAAATGCAGAACATACCCATGACAAATTCAAACCAGTATGAATTATCAATTGCATCCTTAAATCGTTTGACTTAGTGGCATCCAGCTCTATTTCGCAAAACTTAATTTTATCAACATCTCCTGCAAAAGCAAATCAACCATATATGATTCACAGTCAGTAATTTAAGGTATTAGAATGTTTGATATGATTATCAGATAAAAATAAGGCAGGCTACATTACTTCTAAATTTTACTTGAATTTGGCTATCGATCAATTCGTTCGCTCCAAGATCGAGAACTTGATAATGGACACGAGGATTTCCCGGTGGGCGGGAGAGAATAGTAGTTGTATGTTTCTTGCGGATTGTTGTACGGGGCAACCTTCCTTGTTCACCCATAAAGTGACAGGCTCATCAGGTTGATACTGCATTTTAGCAAGAGAATTCAGCTTAATAACGAAGAGAATAGATAGAAGTTCATCTTCCACCTCGAGCAAATGAAAAAGGTTGGCATTTTCCAACAAATGCACACATGAAACAAATCTCCTAAAAAATCAGCGAATTGAGACAGACTCGTAATTCTTTCATACGGTACCAATAACAACTACGTAGCCTGCTTCAGTTCCAGGTTGAAAATTTCCATTTATCAGATAACACAACTTTAATTATGGCAAAATCAGAAGCACCATTCTCTAAGTGAATGAAAAGATTCAATACTTGAGCAGCTGCATCATCATTTACGACTAAAAGAAAGGAGCAAAAACAAAATTTCAAGCCACCATAGTTTATCAATCCATTGGTTTGACTGGAACATCTGGAATCAATCAAGCGAGAACACACAAAAATAAGCAGACTTCATAGACAAGACTAATCAACCACATTGCAAGGTTATGTTCTTTTCACAACTGAAAATATATATTAATCACCCCCACCGATATAGATAGCTTGTTAAGATAATTCATAAGCTCAGATGTGGAGCAGCTGCGAGGAATGAGCATATGTATTGCTCTGATAAAGTGTTGCTGAAAACCAGAGTAGCAACTCTTTGGGAAGTTGCCGAATGGAAATAAGCAAGTCACTTATAAAGCTGCAGTTGCTAGGAGCGTTTCTACAAGCTGGAATATGAGCTGGAATTAGTTTGTTAACCTCACGTGTTTTTTCCAATGAAACAGTGGACAGTGCACAGGGGTTGTTAGATCATTTTGTACGGGGTTTATCTTTCTGGGTAGGGTTTATCAAGGTGGGTGATGAACTGAGAAAAGAGAGAATCCTGTGTGATCTGTAAGCTCCGAAAAACTCAGCAATAAAGTTCTCATTCTTTGGCCCGTGGATGTAGGCTGAAACCTTCAGCTGAACCACGTACATTGCTTGTTTGTTTTCTGGTTTTGTGTTTCCAGTTTCTGCTCCTATTAAACCAAACGTTAAAGCAAGCATACAATCACTTGAAACTGTTCTAATCATCTGTTAACTGATACATAAAACGCTACAACTGGTGCGGTGAGCGTGGAACTCAGCTAAGGAAGATGAGCACAGCACGCTTTGATGTTGAAAAGTTTACTGGACAGAACGACTTTAGGCTATGGAGGCTGAAGATGAAGGCTCTCCTGACGCAGCAAGGAGTTATCGAGGCACTGAAAGATGAGAAAGTCGATGCCTGCGGAGCTGTCAGCTGCGGATAAGAAAGCCATGATCGAGAAAGCCCATAGTATAATCATTCTCTGCCTTGGTGATAAAGTGTTAAGGCAGGTTGCAAAGGAGGAGAATGCGGCTGGGCTGTGGTCAAAACTGGAGAGTTTGTATATGACAAAATCACTGGCGAATCGGCTGTACTTGAAACAGGCATTGTATTCCCACAAGATGACTGAAGACAAGCCGATTGAGGAACAAATAGACAAGTGGTCAAAGCTGATTCTGGATCTGGAAAACATAGAGGTTGAGATCGCAGATGAGGACCAGGCTGTGCTGTTATTGAGCTCTCTGCCGAAGAGTTATGATCACTTTAAAGAAACTCTGTTGTATGCTCACGAGGAGCTGAGTCTTGAGGATGTTCTGTCTGCCATTCACTCAAGACAACTAAATAGGCGAGCTGAAGTAAAGCCTGAGGGGCCTGGAGAGAGTTTAAATGTGCGTGGTAGAAGCTGCACCAGAGAATTCAAGAAAGGATGCAAGAAAGGGAGATCCAAGTCAAGAGGCAAGATCAAATGTTTTCACTGCCATGAGGAGGGGCACATAAGGCGGCTCTGTCCACACAGAGCAAGTTCCTCACAGCATAAACCGAAGGAACATGGTGAAGTTTCTGTGGTAGCTGAAGGATATGAAGTTGCTGAGGTGCTTAATGTGACTGATGGTGACAAACATAAAGAGTGGATCATTGACTCTGGATGCTCATTCCATATGACTTCCAACAGGAGCTGGTTAATGGACTTCAGGCACTATGAAGGAGGCAGAGTATTATTGGGAAATGACACCCCATGCTCGATTCAAGGGATAGGATCAATTAAAATCAGAATGCATACAGGGAGTGAGATTGTGTTCAAGGATGTAAGATACATACCTGAGTTGAAGAGAAATCTCATTTCTGTGGGGATGCTAGATGATATGGGATATGAAATAACAACAAGGAATGGATTAATGAAGGTTCATAAAGGTTCTCTGCTTGTAATGAAGGGCATCAAATCAAATGGAGTATATTCTCTGATAGGAACAACACTGACAGAAACTGCTCTTGTTGCAAGGAAGGAAGAGAATGTTACCAGTCTCTGGCATAGAAGACTGGAGCATGTCAGTGCAAAGGGACTTCAAGAATTATCCAAGCAAGGCATGTTTGGGAAGGACAAGATTGAAGACCTTGAGTTCTGTGAGCAATGTGTTTTAGGAAAATCTCACAAGGTGAGGTTTGAAACTGGGATACACAGCACCTCTGAACCATATACCTTCATTCTGATCTTTGGGGACCAGCCTCAGTAATGTCACATGGTGGGGCTAGGTATTTCATGTCAATTATTGATGATTACTCGAGAAAGGTTTGGACATTCACACTGAAAACAAAGGATCAAGCTCTGGACAGGTTTAAAGTTTGGAAGAAGTCAGTTGAACTACAGACTGGCAGAAGAGTGAAGGTGTTAAGGACTGATAATGGGCTGGAATTCTGTTCTAAAGAGTTCAATTCATTCTGTGAAGGAGAGGGAATTAAAAGGCATAGAACTGTCCCTTATAACCCACAGCAGAATGGGATAGCAGAAAGAATGAACCGAACTCTGCTCGAGAGAACAAGATGCATGATGCTTGGTGCAGGTTTGCCCAAGGCTTTCTGGGCAGAAACCTTGGCTACTGCAACTTACCTGGTGAACAGATGCCCATCAACAGCTCTGGACTGCAAAACTCCTGAAGAGGTCTGGTCAGGATCAAAGCCAAGTTTACAGCATTTAAGGGTGTTTGGCTGTTTGGCATATGCACATGTCAAGGGGGACAAACTGGAAACCAGAGCTGTTAAGTCCATCTTCATAGGATACCCTGAAGGAGTAAAAGGATATAAGTTGTGGAGTCTAGAACCTGGGGCTAACAGATGCTTTCTAAGCAGGGATGTGATATTTTCAGAAGCTGTGATGGCAAACCTTGAAAGGAATTCAGTGTTGGAAAAGGGGCTGAAGATGGATGGCTCAGAATTTCTGGGGAAGGTTCAGCTTGAGGTGGAGCAGACCAAAGAGAATGAAGGGTCTGCTGGGGAGACCACACCTGAAGCTCAGGAATCAGACCAAGTTGAAGAGGCCGACATAGAGCATGCTGAACCAGAGCATGCTGAATCAGAACCAGTCCAGACAACACCTAGGAAGGAAACTGAATATATGCTCACTAGAGACAGACAAAGAAGAGAAGTGAGGGCACCAAAGAGATTTGGTCAAGCGGATGCCATAGCTTTTGCATTTACTATGGCAGAGGAAACAGGAGATGAACCAAAATCATACCAGGAAGCACTGAAAGCCTCAGATAGTAAAAACTGGAAGCTTGCAATGGATGATGAAATGGATTCTTTGTTGAAGAATGACACTTGGAAGCTAGTTGAGAGGCCAGCAAATCAGAAGATCATTAAGTGCAAATGGATCTTCAAAAGGAAGCTTGAAGCAAACTCAAAGGTTAGGCACAAGGCCAGATTAGTATCAAAGGGCTTCACACAGCAAGAGGGAGTTGATTATAATGATATATTTTCTCCCGTGGTCAAACAGAGGTCTATAAGACTAATGCTTTCCTTGGTAACACAATTTAACCTTGAGTTGGAACAGCTTGATGTGAAGACTGCCTTCCTGTACGGCAGCTTGGAAGAGACTATCTACATGGCACAACCTGTGGGCTATGAGACAAAAGGAAAGAAGGAACTAGTATGTCTGTTGAAAAGGTCATTGTATGGGTTGAAGCAGAGCCCAAGGCAGTGGAACAAAAGGTTTGATCAATTCATAGTTAAGAATCAGTTCAGAAGGAGCAACTATGACCCATGCATATACATGAAAGCTTGCTCACAGAACAGAATTTGCTACCTACTTCTGTATGTAGATGATATCCTGTTGGCTAGTGACAGCAAAGCTGAAATAGGGACAGTCAAAGAGCTTCTGAAGTCTGAGTTTGAGATGAAGGATCTTGGTCCAGCCAAGATAATTCTGGGAATGGAGATTGATCGAGATAGAACCAAGCACTACCTGAAACTGCATCAGAAAAGCTATTTGAGCTCAGTTTTGAAGAGGTTCGAAATGAGCAGCTCAAAAGCAGTAGGAACTCCCTTAGCTGCACATTTCAAGCTAAGGAAAGGTGATGATGATATCACAGAAGAAGAAGAAGCATACATGAGCAAGATCCCATATGCAAGTGTTGTAGGGTCACTAATGTACGCCATGGTCTGCACTAGACCAGACCTTGCATACTCTGTTAGTATGGTAAGCCGCTTCATGGCATGTCCAAGAAAGGATCACTGGGTTGCCTTAAAATGGGTGCTGAGATACTTGAGAGGAACATTGGAGAAGGGGCTAATATACAAGAGGGATATGAAGATCACTAGCAGGGATGGTGCAATAGCAGGATTTGTTGATTCTGACTATGCTGGCTGTTATGATACTAGGAAGTCACTGACAGGCTATATCTTCACCTCGTATGGGACAGCTATCAGCTGGAAGGCATCATTGCAGAAGGTTGTTGCATTGTCTACTACGGAGGCAGAGTACATTGCCTTAACTGAAGCTGTCAAAGAGGGAATATGGCTTAAGGGACTGATAAGAGAACTGTTGATTTATCAGCCAGAACTGGTAGTGTTTTGTGATAATCAAGGGGCACTGCACTTGGCAAAGGACAGTGTATATCACGAGAGAACCAAGCACGTTGATGTGAGACTTCACTTTATCAGAGGGGTGATAGGAACAGGTGAGATTGCAGTGAAGAAGATATCAACAGATGACAATCCTGCTGACATGATCACCAAGCCGGTTTCAAACAGGAAATTCAACTACTGTTTGGAGTTGGTAAGGTGTGTTGATGCTCCTTGACTGAGAGGAGTTGAAGTGCCAAAGATCAGAACTTGAGCTGATGAATTAAGGTGGAGATTTGTTAAGATAATTCATAAGCTCAGATGTGGAGCAGCTGCGAGGAATGAGCATATGTATTGCTCTGATAAAGTGTTGCTGAAAACCAGAGTAGCAACTCTTTGGGAAGTTGCCGAATGGAAATAAGCAAGTCACTTATAAAGCTGCAGTTGCTAGGAGCGTTTCTACACGCTGGAATATGAGCTGGAATTAGTTTGTTAACCTCACGTGTTTTTTCCAATGAAACAGTGGACAGTGCACAGGGGTTGTTAGATCATTTTGTACGGGGTTTATCTTTCTGGGTAGGGTTTATCAAGGTGGGTGATGAACTGAGAAAAGAGAGAATCCTGTGTGATCTGTAAGCTCCGAAAAACTCAGCAATAAAGTTCTCATTCTTTGGCCCGTGGATGTAGGCTGAAACCTTCAGCTGAACCACGTACATTGCTTGTTTGTTTTCTGGTTTTGTGTTTCCAGTTTCTGCTCCTATTAAACCAAACGTTAAAGCAAGCATACAATCACTTGAAACTGTTCTAATCATCTGTTAACTGATACATAAAACGCTACATAGCTCAACAGAACAAGATCAATAACAGCAGTAAATAGATCCAAGCGTATATATATACGACTATTTGTCATGCTTTTCCAAGCTATAGCGGTAATAAGGATTATTTAGCTACCAAATCCTCCAACTCCTTTTTCAAGAATACTTTTTTACTATATATAATTCGTAATAATAACAATTACTCTCCCGTAATCCAACAGACGGCGAATCTATAATCGAACTTAAATAATGAGTAAATGATTTCGGTTCTACCTTTTCTACTGCAGATCACACGCGCTGTACCAAACACGAGAAAGATTGCGCGCTCAGACGCGCCAAATGAGATCCATGAAAGCCTTCGATTGTCGGCCAATTTCCCATTACATGCTCTCTTGTGCTTTGTCTCGGTGCATCTCAAACCCTAATCATCGCTCTCATCACCGCCCTCGGGGGCCACAGACGAGCTAAATATCGGCAAATCTGTTGCCCCGCGGCGATACACTTGAGGTGATAACTGGTTGCACCACCTGAGCCGCCGGCGTGGGATCTATTGGCATATTTGGGTCCAGCTTTTGGGGCCGTGCGTTTCGACCAGCTCGTGCAGTAGATCATCCTCCTCCGACGACCATGGGCCCTTGACGTCGAAGTTAATTGGTGCGGCCATTTTTATCTTCTCTTTTCTTTCCCCTTTCTGTTTGGGAGCTATTATTGCGATTGTTGTGTGTGTAGTGGTGTATTATTTTGGGTTTTGCGCAAGATGTATGCGCTAAACTAAATCAGTATTAAACAGTTGGATTGGATGGCTAAGGGGGGAGCAATTGTAATAAAATAAGAAAAGAAACGACATGTTCGCTGCAGGGATTTATGGAATAACGATATCGAATATGTGAAAGGAAAGAATACGAATGGGCGCCAACCAATTCAATCCTTAACCAGTTACATCCGATCAATACTATGATTCCTGTTATAGTTATACGTCATAAATATTTATGAGATACCTCCAACTCTTTAAACTAATTTTTTTACTAAGGTTCCCTTAATAATTAATAATAATGACAGTAACCATTTTTCTAAATTCACTTCCATCATAATCTACCCAAACTTAGTTAAACATAAATGATAACTTATTTAATTTTATTCAAGAGGTACAACAGTAACCCCACCAAAATATATCGAACAAATCAGGCGTTCACTCACACAGGCCTGACGAAGTCATCACCATCGTCGTCCACACTACCATTCTGCTAAAAACACTGACGCACCGCGGTCGTATGTAACTGATGTTGTTGCTGTTGGGCATATGTCTCCATCTCATACTCCCTCTGCTGGAATGATTTTGATCCATTCCCGTTATTGTTGGCCTACAGAAATAATTAGTTGGGATACTTTAATCCTTAATAATTTACTATTTATTGCCCGGTTATTAATCTCTGATGGACAGACTAATAACCCTTACACTTATTGGGCCGGTCCCGTCTCTTGCTCTACATTAATTAATACCAGACTCCCAGTGACTCTATATATAGGCTATCATATGAGCCTTTTAATACACACGTTACACACTCTAAAAAGCACACACGCACACACTAGTACGTAGGCGTTCCTGACGATCGAACGCTACGCTGTCGCTATAATTTGGGAGCTCTAGAAGTACACGGGTCTCCATCAACCTCCGTAGAGCGAAAGAGGCGAAGATCGCGTCCTGACGGTCATCAACGATGTCTGCGATCAACACAGGTAATTTATTAGTATAAGCTCATTTCGATCATGTGTTAGAGAAGATCCGCTTCACGGTGGTGATCTCGCTTACGAATAACGAGACCACGTTATTATCGCCGTGCGCTTCCGCATATAGCTGTAATCTCGCTTACGAAAACGAGATTACCTTATGACGCTATGCTTAAGGACCTAACGGTTACGTTAGTAACTCGAGTATGGAATCGAGATTACGTAACGGCTATCGTAACTGTGATCCGTCAAAGCTAACATTTGGTATCAGAGCCAGGTTTTTATTTGATGCATAGATCGAATGAGTTTTGTAATTACCTTTAAGATCGACGTAGTGTTCTTCGCCGATGAAAAGAAAAATCGTCTTATTTCTTACGATTACCTCACCGGATTTTCTCACGATCTTCCGGTTGATGGTAGATCTAAGAACATTAGCACCGCTTGTAGGAAAATATGAGATGTCTCTGCGTTTTCATCGGTCGACTCCTCATGAACTTTGAGCGATTGCGATGATACGTAGCTTATGATCATGATAGCACACATATGTGTATGATGAAAATCATGAACATCAAATACCTTAGATTTATCAAGCTTCACTTATCTTGCTAAGAAGCGTCCGATCTTACGACCCACTTCAAATGGTTTATGATGATGGCACATAACTTATGCTTGGATCATGAAGCTCGACATGCAAACCTTCGTGCGATCTTGTGAGAAATAGTTTCTGTAATGAAACATGAATCTCCTAGCTGACACTCTCATTGATTCACGTTACTATAACTATTATTATTTAATTCATCATGATGGGAAGATGAATACAAAGTGAGTTCAATTATTGCATGGATAAGAGATAGTGCGCCATAATATATTGAAAGGATGCTATGATGCGTGTATGAATTATGATCATGTGGCATTTTTGTTCTTTTAATAAGGACAAATCCATACAATCATATAATATAATAGTTGAAAAAAAATAATAAAAAAAAATAAAAATTATAAAACATAGCAAGGACATGTTACGCATCATGTCATGGTGTCTCATTATTGAAGTTTTTTATCCTAGGCATGACCCACTATTGGAATCTTATATGCATGATTAATAGCTTTATGCAACTATAATGCTTTAAAAATATGTGCCGAAGGTGACATAATTAAAAATAAACTTTTGTGTGTCGATGACCATGAGTGAATTAGTTATATGCCTTTTATTGCTAGATCTGCTTATACTAAATAATATATAATTAGTATAAGGAACTTTTATAGGCATAATACGTGTGATGTTTGTTAACATGATAAAGATAATATTTTATGTATATACTAATGAAATTGCGCATTAAGTCTAAGCGCACAATATATACATAAACGTCAAGTGATTCTTATTTATTCTTTCGGCATATCGGCCCAACGGAAGATTGCCAATTGAATAGATAAGACTAATGAAATCACACTTACGTTTTATTCATCGAATCAAGCCATATTAAGCTAACGGAAATTTTGGCGATTCAATGAATTTTATTTAATTATAGTTTGGATTCATCTTCTGCCCAACGGTGATGTGGATTTAAATTATAATTAATGCTAAATTTAATGGAGAAATGAACGTGTTTTTTATTATAATCGGCCCAACGGAAGGTTATAATAATATGCTATTTCTTAATGGAAATTTATGATTATTTTCCATACTTTAGCACTTATGTTTAACGGAGAAAAGCTTATTTATATTTTTGTAAGCGGCCCAACGGAAGTTTGCATTTATATTTCTTTTCTCAATGGAAAGCTTACGTATTTACTTTCCTAAATAAAGTGTACTTCTTAAGTGGTTGAGTTCAAAAATTATGATTTGTGCTTTTCCTGATGAGCTTAATTGATTCTGTGATTACAGCCACGATTATGAGCCAAATTGCATCAATTGAAACGCTGACGGGTAGCAACTTCAAGAAATGGAAAGAACAAGTTCTCCTCGTCCTTGGAATTATGGACCTTGATTATGCCTTGCGGACTGAAATGCCTAACCCACTTACAGAAGACAGCACTAATAAAGAGCGGTCTGCTTATGAAAAGTGGGAAAGGTCAAACCGCTTATCACTAATGGCTATGAAACGTACCATATCTTCGGACATACGAGGAGGCGTTCCTGATTCTGATAATGCCAAAACCTTCCTCGGCTTAATTGAGGAGCAATTTCATAGTTCTTCCAAAGCTCTTGCTACTACACTGATCACCAAAATGGTAACTCTTAAATATAACGGCGTTGGTGGTGTTCGTGGGCACATTCTCAAAATGAATGACATGGCCAATCAGCTTAAGGCTATGGATATGGAGATCTCTGAGGGCTTTCTCGTTCATTTTATTATGACATCTCTCCCTTCTGCGTTTGGTCCATTTAAGATCAATTATAATACCCAGAAGGAGAAATGGAAAATGAGCGAACTGATCAGTATGTGTGATCAGGAAGAAGAAAGACTTAAAGCGGAGGCTCCTGGACGTGCCTATTTCACTACTCAAGGTCAGGGCAAGAAACGTAAATGGCAGGGTAAAAAGAAGCAACAGGTAAAGAAAATTAATGATGTGAACAAGGCTGGTCCTTCAGGCTTAAAGTCTCGCAAAATGTAAGTTTTGCCGCGAGACTAATCATGTTCAGAAGGAATGTCCAAAATTCAAGGAGTGGTTGGCTAAGAAGGGTAAAATATATAACTACGTTTGTTATGAAGCTTTCCTTGCTAATGTTTCTACTGATACATGGTGGATTGACACTGGTGCTTCTATGCATATAACTTGTTCATTGCAGGGATTTCGTTCCGTGAGGAAGCTAAATAAAGGAGAACGCAACATTGTGGTTGGAAATGGAAATAATGTTCCGATTGAAGCCGTAGGAACTCTCCGATTAATTTTGGAGAGTGGTTTCATATTGGACTTGTTTAGTACTGCTTATGTACCCAGTATCACGAGAAACCTTATTTCTGTATCTCAACTTGACGCTTATGGCTTCTCGTTTAAGTTTGAGAATAAAGGTTTTACCATTTCGTTAAACTCGCACGTTGTTGGATCTGGAAATTTGGAGGGAAACCTCTATAAATTATGTTTAAATGCTTCTTCCGCTTACTTCACGGAATCCGCATATAAAATTAGTACAAGTCAAACCAGTGGCAAAAGAAAGATAACCGATGAGAATTCTGCGATATTGTGGCACGAACGCTTAGGCCACATATCTCGAGACAGAATGGAACATCTTATTAAAGATGGAATTCTTCATCAATTAGATTTCTCTAATTTCGACACCTGTATTAAATGTATTAAAGGAAAATTTACACAAGGAAATAAACGTAGTGCCACCAGAAGTAATGGACTATTAGAACTGATTCACACAGATATCAGTGGTCCATACACTGCTGGAATTAATGGCCACCGATACTTCATTACGTTTATTGATGACCACTCTCGTTATGGATATATTTATCTCCTTCATGAAAAATCCGAAGCGCTCCAGGTTTTCAAGACTTATAACGCTGAAGTCGAAAACCAACTTGATTGCAAAATCAAAGTTGTGAGATCTGATAGAGGAGGAGAATATTACGGAAAATTCTCCGACTCGGGTCATAATCCTGGAGCATTTGCCTTGTTCTTACAAGAGTGCGGCATAGTCCATCAGGTTTCCATGCCCGGGACGCCTCAGCAGAACGGTGTTGCTGAAAGGCGAAACCGTACCCTTATGGATATGGTACGGAGTATGATATGCCAAACATCTTTACATGAATATCTTTGAGTTGAGGCACTTAAAACAGCCATGCATCTACTTAATCGGGTTCCTACTAAAGCGACGCCTAAAACCCCTTATGAATTATGGGCGAATAGGAAACCGAGTATTCATTATTTACGTGTATGGGGCTGTCCCGCTGAAGCTAAAATTTTCAACCCAAACTTACGAAAGCTTGATTCAAAAACCATAAGTTGCTATTTTATCGGTTACCCTGAACGATCTAAGGGTTTCCGATTTTATTGCCCATCTCATACCACAAGAATTGTCGAAACTCGACATGCCGTATTTTTAGAAAATGTCGGTACTTGTGATCATAGCATATCTCGTAAAATAACTCTTGAAGAGGAACCTAAATTCTTAAATGTTCCCATTATGTCAAGAGATTTAGCAATCCCAGAATCTGTGGGAGGATCGCTAAATAACGAGAATATGCCTAATATATCGGATCACGATAATGAACCTTCTCCATTAGTTGTTCCAGAACCATCTTCACGGAAGTCTGAACGAGTGAGAAGGCCAACATTTCATGATGATTATGTCTATTTAGATGACTGTGATAATTCTAATGGGAATGATCCTGCGTCATTTGATGATGCTATGACGCGCGACCAAAGAACTCAATGGCTTGAAGCCATGAACGAAGAGTTAAACTCAATGAAGTTGAATAATGTTTGGGACCTTGTAGACTTGCCTAAAGGATTCAAACCGATAGGTTGTAAATGGGTATTCAAAACCAAAATGAATCCTCAAGGTGATGTCGAAAGATACAAGGCCCGGTTGGTCGCTAAAGGGTTTACGCAAAGAGAAGGTATTGATTATAATGAAACCTTTTCTCCTGTTTCTAAAAAGGATTCATTCCGCATTGTTATGGCCCTTGTAGCTCATTATGATTTAGAGCTACATCAAATGGACGTTAAAACAGCATTCCTGAACGGTGACTTGCATGAGAATGTTTATATGATGCAACCAGAAGGTTTTCTGGTTGAGGGCAAGGAACACATGGTATGCAAGCTTAAAAAGTCCATTTATGGCCTTAAACAGTCATCTCGACAGTGGTATTTAAAATTCCTAAAGGTGATCAGTGAATTCGGTTTCAAAGAAAATTTGGTCGACCAGTGCATATTTATGAAAATCTGTGGGAGCAAATTTATCATCCTTGTACTTTATGTGGATGACATGTTACTTGCCTGTAATGATTTAGGCATGTTACACGAGACTAAAGAATTTTTATCGAGTAATTTCGATATGAAAGATCTTGGTGAAGCCTCTTATGTTATTGGCATAGAAATTCACCGTGATCGAGCTCGTGGCATGTTGGGCCTTTCTCAGAAAGCTTATATTGAAAAGGTCCTTAAAATATACAACATGCATAATTGCTCTTCCACAGTTGCACCGGTCTCTAAAGGCGAAAAATTCTGTTTATCACAGTGTCCCAGGACCCAATCGGCGCTAGCAGAAATGGATAAAATCCCTTATGCCTCTGCTGTAGGGAGCCTTATGTATGCTCAAGTTTGTACGCGCCCAGATATCGCCTATATTGTTGGCATGCTTGGACGTTACCAGATTAACCCGGGAACGAATCACTGGAAGAATGCCAAAAAGGTTATGCGATACTTACAGGGTACCAAAGATTATATGCTCGTTTATAGAAAATCGGGTACTCTTGAGGCTATTGGGTACTCTGATTCGGATTATGCGGGGTGCGTTGACACTAGAAAATCAACGTCTTGATACGTATTTATGTTATCTGGTGCACCTGTTTCATGGAAAAGCACAAAGCAAACGATTACAGCTTCTTCTACCATGGAAGCAGAGTTCGTTGCATGTTATGAAGCATCATGTCACGCGATCTGGATTAGGAACTTCATCGCTGGGCTTCAAGTCGTGAACTCGATACCAAAACCACTCAAAATTTACTGCGATAATCAGGCTGCAGTATTCTTTTCTAAGAACAACAAGTCAAGTAGTGCTTCAAAGCACATTGTTATTAAGTATCTTGTTGTGAAAGAAAGGATCCAAAATGAGTTAATATCCATTGAGCACATCAGTACCAGTGCTATGGTAGCTGACCCGTTGACGAAAGCTTTACCTCCCAAGGTGTTTCGCGAGCACGTATGTAACTTGGGACTTTATGCGAACTTTGATTTGGAAAGGTCATTAGTTTGAATAGATATTAATTTTGTGATCACATTATGTAATATAATGGATCCTACTTATGTATGACGATGTGACTTATAGCTTATAATCTGTACACTAATGTTAAGCATTATTATATAAAATCACGTCGAGGACCACTTATGTTATGGGCCTAATGTCGAAAATGTTGAGTTTGTGACTTAGGAACGAATTATTTCGTGATTGTTCTAGATTCGACCTATATCCGATTCGATATTTAGATATATGGTCATTATTAAGGATGTAATTTTGTCGACATAATCCCATCATGAAAAACTAATTAATTATGTTCTTTGGCCAAGTGGGAGAATGTTGGAATGATTTTGATCCATTCCCGTTATTGTTGGCCTACAGAAATAATTAGTTGGAATATTTTAATCCTTAATAATTTATTATTTATTGCCCGGTTATTAATCTCTGATGGACAACTAATAACCCTTACACTTATTGGGCCGGTCCCGTCTCTTGCTCTACATTAATTAATACCAGACTCCCAGTGACTCTATATATAGGCTATCATATGAGCCTTTTAATACACACGTTACACACTCTAAAAAACACACACGCACACACTAGAACGTAGGCATTCCTGACGATCGAACGCTACTCTGTCGCTATAACGTGGGAGCTCTAGAAGTACACGGGTCTCCATCAACCTCCGTAGAGCGAAAGAGGCGAAGATCGCGTCCTGACGGTCATCAACGATGTCTGCGATCAACACAGGTAATTTATTAGTATAAGCTAATTTCGATCATGTGTTAGAGAAGATCCGCTTCACGGTGGTGATCTCGCTTACGAATAACGAGGCCACGTTATTATCGCCGTGCGCTTCCGCATATAGCTGTAATCTCGCTTACGAAAACGAGATTACCTTACAACGCTATGCTTAAGGACCTAACGGTTACGTTAGTAACTCGAGTATGGAATCGAGATTACGTAACGGCTATCGTAACTGTGATCCGTCAAAGCTAACACCCTCATCCCAACTCTTATCATCTCCCTCACCGCCGCCCTCGGCTCTGTCACGAGCACCACCTCCTCCGCCGTCGGGGGCGGAGGAGGTGGCGGCAGTGGCACCCTGAAGTCCAGCTCGTAGCCCACCTCCGACTGTGACCACTCCACTTACTGTCAATGGCTATGGCGGCCTCTGCAGTGCGCCGCCGTTAGCCTCTGCACCGCGTATTCCCCTTCACCGCAGTTGCCGTTGGCCTTTGCAGTGCGCCGCGGCTTTAGGGTTGAGTTCCAGCGGTTCTTGACTGAGTGTTTGTACGCCCGCGTAACCGACGGGCTATGGCGGCCCGTTTATATGCCCATGACCGCATAACAAAATTAACCCTGAGTTAAAATTTTATTATTTAAATTACTTTATTAATGATATGAAATGTTCGAATTATAAAATATTTAACGTATTTGCACACACAGTGTGCTAAACATAATAGTTATAATAATAGGTCAATCTATGCTTTGAGTTGTAGGGTCCCTTGGGTTGAACAATGTAGATGTTTATATTCTTGAGATTGTCCCCACGGCGAACGATAATTTACTGAATCGACCACTATTTTATGCGGCTGTATTTGGCATCATTAGTTTTGTATCCTCCTTCATTCCAAATTGAAAATCAGCAAATAACTCGGTTAGGGCCAAATATGGGAGTGTGCATCCTGGTCCATTTGTAGGGAGCCCAAAACTTTTAGGTCATCATTAGATGGTTTCACAGCCCAAATTCTTGATAATGGCCCAAAATAGTAACAATGTACTTTAGAGTATGTTTATTTGGGCCTCTACTAGGGGTGGTTCGGTACGGTATACCGTACAAAAACTGTGATACGTATACTGTATCGAGATTTCGGTATTGAAAAATATCATACCAATATCATACCAAAATTTCGGTATACCTTAAATTTCGATGCGGTATCATACCGAAATTTCGGTATGGTATCGGTATCATACCTTCTATACCATTCACACGAGGGTTTTTTACCATGCGTGTCTCGTAACTCGTTAATTCGTTATTTTCGAATTTTGGTCAATTCAAACTCCTTCGGCCCAATAAGATAGATTATTAATACCAAATTTTTCAAAACAAAAATATTTTTAATTCATAAAATAACCTTAATAATTTACATATTTTAGTCAGCTTCCTTAGTTTGACAAAGAACTTTATATAACCACAAAATATAACTTTATATACATATTAATTAAAACGAAACGGCTAATTTTAGTATAATATATCTAGGTGTGTATATATACACATATATAAAATATTAAAACTTTCAGTATTTCGGTATTTCGGTATAATATATGTAGGTGTGTATGTATATAAATATTAAAAATGTTAGTATTTCGGTATTTCGGTATAATCCGTATGCCTAATTTCTAAAATTTTCATACCATTACCGTACCGAAAATGGTACGGTATCATACCTTACCAAAAACTTCGTTATACCAAGATTTTCGATATTTTTAATAAGTTTCGATACGATAAGGACGGTATACCGGTATTTCAGCATATTTCCCCAGCTCTGGCCTCTACTTTTTACATAAAGAGGCCACCAAAGTTTAACAAACAGCCTTCGTATATTTATGACAGTTGTCAAAGTTCAATGGAGGCCGAAAACATAAATAGGAATACCATTTCTAACGATGTCATTTGTATTCCTTTTTTCTTTTTTTTTTTTGTGTTGACTCTTGGGATTATTATGGCAAATGGTATGATTGGATAAAAGAGAGTTCATGCATCAAATTTTATTCCATAAATCCCAGTAACATATTTATTACAATTGCGCGGCCGTTAAGCATCCAACTACTTAATGATGATATTGATGATTTTTTTCGCAAAAACTAATATACACACACGCACGCAGCAATCGCGATAACTCCAAAACAAATAAGGAAAGAAATGGCAAGAAGCGCTAATCATAGCTCCAACATCAATCAATCAATCAATTGCCTCCCGATCAAAACGCACGGCCCAAAAAACTGGACACAAATATGCCAATCGATCCCATGCCGGCGGCTAAGGTGGTGCAACCAGCTATCACCTCAGGTGTCATCACCGTGGGCAACAGATTTGCCGATATTTAGCTCGTCCGTTGCCCATCATAGCGAACGGAGAATTCCATCAGGAACCACTGGAACTCCACCCTAAAGCGGCGGCGCTCCATCGTGCCCGACGGAGGAGGCAGTATATGATGGATATAAAGAGGCATATGGAAGAGCAACAGCAACAACAACAACAGAAGCCAAAGTTGATGGCGGCGGACGAGGCGGTGCTTGGGACGGAGCCGAGGAAGCGGTGGTGAGAGAGATGAATTGGAAAGTGGAAAGTGAACAAATTGAAGGCTTTATTATTCATCTACCCCATTTCATTGAACGGATATGCCGATATTTAGCTCGTCTGTTGCCCCTTCGAGCATACGGAGAACTCCATCAAGAACCACCGGAACTCCACCCTAAAGCGGTGGCGCTCCGCCGTGCCAGACCGCCGAGGCAGTATATGATATGGATATAAAGAGGCATATGGAAGAGCAGGAGCAACATCAACAACAACAACAGAAGCCAAAGCTGTCGGCGGCGGACGAGGTGGTGCTTGGGACGGAGCCGAGGAAGGCGGCGCGTGTGAGAGATGAATTGGAAAGTGAACAAATTGAAGGCTTATTATTCCATTAGGCGCGTGTGAGAGCAGTATTTGATTGGATGGGATCGTGTTGTTATTTTGATCGGTATAAGAAACAGAACTAGAATCTTATTATGTTTGCCTTTTTGAAGTACATAATAGAAACTTTGTCAAAAACGAGTTGGATGATTTGGTATGATAAATAAATACGAGTTGGATGATTTGGTAAGATACATAAATAGTTATTTATGATATTACCATAACGGGAAAGCACGACAAAATGATTAGTTATACGACGGCGGGATCAACTTATTGCTAACAAGAATGGATGTCGTTTACAGTTATTTGGTTTGGCAGATCATAATGATTCGTTCTTATTATCATATTTATATGTAATAAAATCACTGTCCGTAAAACATCGAGACACACCAACTGCTAAAAAGGATCATAAGCGTCCAGCGATTTCAATTTATGAGCATTGAATTGTTACCCTTTTAAAACGCTTATGCGCTCATTTAAGGACCTCAGTTTGGTTTATCATGACGTTCATTCGTTTGATTCCAAATTAAATATAGTATAAAATTACCTCCGAAAAAAAAAAAATTTAGTTTTATTATATTTTTTCTTCATTTCATCTATTCAACGACTCATTTTATACCAACGGGGTTGGTCCAAGAGGTAAGCGGCTTGGTATCGGTTTAAGCAAGGTCTCGGGTTCGAATCCTTGTGTATGCAGCACCCACCTTTGGGAGCCTCACCTGTCGTTACCGGGTACGCGACGCGGGGCGAACCGGATTAGTCGGGGCAACCCGGAAACCGGTCGAGTATCCGAAAAGAAAAAAAAAACGACTCATTTTATCACAACCAAGTCCATTGGAGGCCAACCACATCCAAGAAAACCTCACAGTGCTCAAGCCAAAACACAAAGTCAACCATAATCCCTCAAACTCACAATCAAAGTAGCTTAAATTCCAAAAAAAAAAAAACCCGTAGCTACCAGCGGGAGCGATCGACTCAATTTCAGTGCGGCCTATAATAGCCATAAACGGTGTAGAAAGTCTGCGCCATCGTCAAGGCCAGCAACAAAACGGCCGCAAAGAACGAAACAATCGACCAAGGATTGTTAAAATACTTGTGCGTCAGCGTCGCCCTCCACGCATTCCACCTACGCTCGTAATACCTATTCACCCCTTCGGACAACCTCGACAGCGAGCTGTCGTTGATGTCGAAGACGACCTCCTTGCAAAGCCTGTTGAACATATCGGCCACCTCAGCGTCGCTCCCGAGCCAGTTCTCGACGATTCCGCAGTAGTGGAGGTAGCTCACGTCGGCCGGCGAGTCGATCAGATTGTCCATGAAAATGACGTACGACGTTATGTCGTTCGAGCAGTCGAGGTGGCACTGCTCGAACGCGATGAGGTTCAAGAAGAGCGACCTCGTGCCGTCGTGGATGAGCAGCCTCGGGATTTTGAGGACCCCATTTTCGAACCTTACGTCCCAAAATCGGTCGGTTTTTCTCCTCTTGAATTTTATTCCGGCGTCCTTCAGCTCGGTCACACAGTGGATGAGCTGCTGCCTGCGCTTGTCGGCGACCATTTTTGTCTGGGACCAGCGCTTGATCCATACCCGCGGGGCGGGTTTTGGCCCGACCCGGATTGCCAGGAGGCTCCTACGGAAGACTTCGAGGCAGTGAAGGCCGCCCTGCTCGGTCAGGGGGTCGAATGTTGTGGTTCCTTCCGTGAGGGGCGAAGAAGAAGAAGAAGGGTATATTACTAACTTGTCGCGGTCGCTCTTGGTTAGGGGCTCGTCGTTGGGCATCAGCGGGTCGAAGAACCTTTTGGCCATCCTCGCCACCTTGTCGGAGAAAACAAAAAATATATAAAAATAATTAAAAAAAAAAGTTGATCGTTAAACATACTAATTTCATGACATTTTGGGACATTTTCATGCACCAAGCTTGGAAGACTGACGGCTTTCGAAATTGAAGCAATTTTAGGACATGAAGCGTATGAAGCCTAATGTTTAGCAAAACCTTCGGCACGTGTTAAGTAATTCACGGATACCTCCCACGTGACAATTTCTTGTGCACAACTTAATAAGATACCTATGATTTAGGGACTCCATTAACTTTTGAAAGATCGAAACAATCTAAGTCCACAATTAAGAGCATTCGACACATTGTGGCCTTAAATTGCTTCGATTTTGAAAGTCACTAGCATCCTTAAATTGAAACTCCCTAAGTTGACTTGAGACCAAAAAAAAAAAAAAAATAGTTAACCATGGTCAGTACAGAACTACTAACAAAGGAAGTGATCATTTAACAACAGAGTAAAGAACAGACCTCGCCCTTCAGCTCGGGATTTCCCGATTGAATGCCATGCAGCCTATCCAAAACGAACAGCGGGATTTGATTCTCGAGCATGATCATATAATCGAATGCATCGTCCCCCTCATCGCAAACACGGGATCGTTCCTCGGGTATCCAAGCTGCGCAAATCCCTCGATCGCCCCTCGAAACAGCTCGAGGACGAAGCAAGAATCCAACACCATCATCTCCGCGAAATCGTTGCTTCCCATGCAGATCGGCCCCTCGTAGCAACACCTCGCCCTCTCCTCGAGCTCTTTAACGGCCTCTAAGTAGGCTTCGATCCCTTGGTTGGTTCGCCGGAGAATTCGGTGTAGGGCCCGCCATTTGTGGCGGTCCATTGCCCTCAGCCTCTTCTTGCCGTGGTGGTAGGGCCCGAACGACACCGTTTGGGGAATGTAGGCCTTGTCGTCGCCGTCCCTGAGGCTCTGGGGGACTCTGTAGATGGAGAGCTTCGCCCACGGGCCGGCGGCGTCGTCGTCTCGGGCTTGGGATATCTTCTCTTTGATGCTTATGAGCCATTCGTCGGGCTCGGCGGTGGTGGCTCGAGGAGGGGCGCTGGTGGTCGGCGGCGGCTGATTTCTTGGGATGGGTTCGAGGAACTCAGCTGGCCTCTGGCCGCCGGCGTCTACGGTTTGGTTGAGCTTTAAGGCGATGAGGTACCAGCTTAGAAGTTCTTTGTTGAAGACTGCGACCATTTTTTTTTATTTGCTTCTTGGCTTCGATTTCTGTAATTTTTGTGCTAGAAACAGATGATTGGTTTCGCAATTTGCTTCCATGATTAAAATAGTGGGAAGACGGTTGTTAGAATTTAATAAAAAGGGCATTTAATGTCCGTAAAGGTTCTTCTGGTGCAAGGCCGATATACATACAGAGAAACACGATCGATGGATGAGATCTCAAGTTTGTTTTTTTTTTTTTCTTTTGTAAGTCGCTTGATTTATTACAAAAATCTTAATTCATAGCTATTATGATGAGACTAGAATAGAATTAAAGATCACAGTTTTTCTTCATGGTATTGGTTTGATGGGATTCATCTTGCATTAGCTGGAGAAAGAGTGGAAACTAAGTATATATTCTTAATTCTTATATAGGCTGTCATGCGTCTTTCACCCTATCACCAAGTCCCCATTACAGACAACTCCATATGCCTAACATATGACCAATCTTTCATGGGATTTTATTATTATTATTTTGTCATAGGCCTCGTTTGATATGAGTGTATAGGTATGTATAGATAGGTATGGATTGTGTATGAATAAGTTATCTCGTATTTTTTATCTGTGTATAGCCATACATGCCTTGTATGACTATGAACGTCTATTACAAGGATTTTTATGGCTTCTATATGCATACACACCTTAAGGTGGGGTTGTGGTTATGTGGTGTGTATGACTAATCCATACACAGTATACACACCTCAAACACATCTATCAAACAGAATTAATACCATTACACAAATAATCAATACACTCATATCAAACATGTTAAAATGCAATATCAACAAAATCCGTTTATACCATACACAAATAACTTATACGGGTCACCCATTAGTATGTTATCAAACGAACCCGTGCTTGTTTAGATTGTACAATGGTTCTTTGAAAAGGTTTAGAATAGCATTGTAACTTCTGAATATGGGCCATTAGAACTGGCCCAATATTCTATTATTGGCCCATAGTGCAATCCTCAATTTGCCCATCAATTGACACGAGATAAATACTATTCAAATTTATAAGATTGGAGCATGTGATGGTCAGCGGTCGTCAACTTATGGGATATATAGATAGCTGTGATGAACAAGATTGTTAGTGCGCCATTGTCTAAATACTAGGTTGGGGAGTGAACAATACACATTTAAATGCATGTGCTATACATAGATAATATTAAATTTGTAATATAAAATTTTTATTGGTAATTATAACTTAAATTTTAATTATTTGTATCTATTTTTAAATTAATAAAATTAAATGTATAATTGTAATGACATTAAATAGTAATTAGCTAACATAATAATTTTAATGTAGTGGAGTTTTTTTAATTTTATTTATAGTTCATTTTATTTATTACATCAACATGCCAAATGGCCATTTATACGGATCCATTGCACACTTAACAAAATAGAATAAGTACACATATTTTTAAGAGACTGTGGACACTCCAATATTTCTTAGAATTTTTTATTCATGGGATCCAATAATGACACTACTAGATTTTTATATTTGTAACGAAAAGATAAAGTTTATTTGTAAGTTATCAAGGTGACTTGTGAAAATCTCAATATTCAAAAAAAAAAAAGAAAGAAAAGCTAAAACAGAGCGCCAGCCTTTTGTCGTTATTAAGTATAGCATAGTTTCATTGTGTGGCAAGAAGTCGAAGATTGGTTGATGAAGGCAATTGAATTACGTTCCTTTGTTGACTTACGGTCGGAATCCGACAAAGTCATGACTTGTCTTTGAACTTCTTCCCCAATATCTGTCTCATCATCATCGATGTTATCATATAAATTTGAAAAAAAAAAAAAGATAATCTCTCTCGGAAGTTGGATTACTCATCATGATATACATTAGAGTATGCAAATTTTCAAAGATGTGCAGTTTTAAAACACTACACGACGACCAAAGAGAATGTTAACTAGTTCTAATCAGATATTACGAAGTTTGTTTGGACGCAATTTTAGAATTTTTTTATTAATTGGCACCTAAATTTTGACCAAGTGTCAGTCAGGTACTGAGAGACGTTGGGTTAGACTAAAGTGACATGTCAGTCACCTACTGTTTGTTTTACTTTATTTATTTTAACTTTACCATTTCACAACTCATTTCTTCCTTCTTGTCCAAATCTCTTCATTCATTGACATCTTCGTCTTCACATTTAAAGAAGAAACATAAAAAAAGAAGAAAAATAGAAAAACAGTCAAATAATCCGCCGCCGGCGATGGCCGCCGAGCTAATGACGAACAGTTTCGAAGATAAAGCGGTGGCCCAAGAAGCAGCTTCTGGCCTTCAAAGCGTGCAAAAGCTCATCAGATTATTCTCCCACCAACCGCAGAACGACGCCGTCTCGGAGAACACGGAGGACTACGCGTCCGTCGCCGGCGCCGCCGTCGACAAGTTCAGGAACGTGGTTTCCCTTCTGGGCCGCCGCGGCGGCGTCCCACGGACCACCGGTCACGCGCGTTTCCGTCGCGGCCCGGTGGTGAATAACCAACCACCGCCGCCGCCGCCGCAACAACCTTCGAGTTTTTCCGACGATTCAGCTTCTCCAGGTCCTTCTTCGCCGCCGAACGACGTCGAAACATCGCCGGATTTGGGCGGTGGCAAAATCTACTGTCCGACGCCGATTCAGCAGATCCCGCCGCCGGGCTACGTAATCCAAAACTATAAGGCGGTCAGCTTCTCAAGAACGACGAACTCGTTTGCTTCTTCGCTGACCTTTGGCGGTGATGATCGATTTCAGGTCAAGGCATTCTTAGAACCGTCTTCGTCTTCCTTTCAGATTATCGGCGGTGGTAATAATAATAACAACAATGCCTCTCAAGTTTCGAATTCTTCAAATAAGCCACCTCTTTCAACGTCTTCATCTTTCAAGAGGAAGCCATGCTCATACACTGGGAACGCCACTGTGTCACTGAAGTGCAGTGAATCTTCAAACAGATGCCGTTGTTCCAAGAAAAGGTACGTGAAAAAATATGATCTTTACTTTATTTTGGCTGAATTTTTTTTGCGTTTTTTTCTTGACTTCAATATAATATTATTAGGAAGTTGAGGAGAATGAAGAGTGTTATTAGGGTTCCGGCGATAAGCATGAAGATGGCCGACATTCCGCCGGACGATTACTCGTGGAGGAAGTACGGACAAAAACCCATCAAGGGTTCACCGCATCCAAGGTTTTCTATGATATTTTTATATGCTTTTTTCTTGGTAATAATGGAAGTTAGTTCAATATTTACAGCCATTAATCTTTTTCTTTATATGTGTGATGCAGAGGTTATTACAAGTGCAGCAGTTTAAGAGGTTGCCCAGCTAGAAAACATGTGGAGAGAGCTTTGGACGACCCAAACATGCTCATAGTTACCTACGAAGGCGAGCACAATCACACACTAAATATTCAAGAAACACCTACTAGTAATACCATTTTAAATTCTTCTTCCTAGCTAGTTCATCGTTGTGAAAAATTATAAATTAAAATATGTAATTTATTTCTAGTGTTTTGAGTGCTTTGTTAGAGCTATAGAGACGTTGAGGATGTAGTGTGTAACGTGCTTTTTATTACTACATAGTATGTCTATCTCGAAGGAGGTGAGATTTTATTGACCTTATCTTTGTTCCTTTGTTCTCTATTTCTTTATTATATTTTTAAAGTGAGTGCGTTTCTTATATAATTTGCGTTGCTTAGCATAAAAGAATGGAAAGAAAAAGGAGATGGTGGCTTTGGTTTGTGCTTTGTGATTACTTTATATAATATAATAAAGAATGGGGAATCCAATTTATGTTACTTTGTTATTTTGACTTTTTGTTGGATCTAGATAGATGAATGAGATATATGTATTTTCTTTATAAGGTATTATATACTTTTAGACTGGACTAATAACTTAGATTTAATTAGGCCTTTTCAGTCCACTAACGGCTCAAATATATATGGGCCTGTCAGAAAAGCAGAATCCACGCTTCCACCGACACAGGAGGAGTAATTTATCATAAATGCTACGCTTGGACAATCATCATATACTAGTACATTTTCGCACACTCTATTTGTGTGCTTAAAATATAATTTTATTTAATATTATTTATAATTTTGATATTACTAATTTTTAGTGTTTAAGATGAAACATAATTTTTAATGTAACAATATAAAAGTAATGTATAGGGGTATAAGTGCAATAAATAGAAAAATTAGAAGTTATATGAATTAAATTACGAATAGAAAGACTAAGTTGTAAATAAATTGACAGATCAAATTTGACAGTTTATAGTAGGGGTGTTCAAAAGTCGGTTTAACCAAATTACCGAACCGAAAACCGAAAATTCGGTATGAACCGAACCAACCCGAAGAGGTTCGGTTCGGGTTTCGGTTCTTAAAATTTGAAAACCGAAATTTTCGGTTTTTTCGGTTCGGTAATTCGGTTGACCGAATAAAAACCGAAAAAACAAAATATTAATAAATTAATTAAAGTATAAATTCGTTTTTGTATTAAAATATTATTTTTCCTATATATAATCGATTATATATATAAATTAATTCGGTTTTGGTATTAAAATATTATTTTTTTCCCAAAATTTAAATTTTCTTTTTTATTTCGGTTTTAACTGGAACTGAACCGAAAAAATTCCGTTTTAACGGAAACGAACCGATTAAATTTGGTTCGGTTTTCGGTTCTTAAAATAAAAAACTGAGTTTTCCGGTAACCGAATTTTCGGTTCGGTTCGGTTCGGTTTTTACCAAAAGAGCACCCCTAGTTTATAGCCAGCCTAGACCAATTATATAAGACTATATATTTTAGGCCAAATTATTTTAATAGGACACTAACTATAACTTCCATTTTTTTTAGGTCACTAAGTTTCGTATTTGCAAAGTTAGGTAGCTAAGTATCATAAATGAGTAATTTCGGGACACTTTGGTCGGAAATTTGAAATGTGTCCCAAAGTAACTCAGTTATGATACTTAGCGATCTAATTTTACAATTACAAAACTTAATGACCTAAAAAAAATGAAAACTATAGTTAATGTCCTATTTTAATAATTCGGCATTTTATTATTTATAACGAAGATTAATAGCCTTCCTAACTATTTGTTGCGACTGAACGGAGATAAGTAATGCTAGTATTAAGATTGAGATACGGCTTATTGATTGTAATTTCGTAATGCTGCGTTAAGTTTTGGCTTATGAAAAGACTAATTGTCTTGTCGAAATAATAGCAATAGAATTAGAAATGTGTTCTATTTGAATTATTATAAAATACATAGTAACTACATAGTAAAGAATATATATATATATATATATACATGCATAACCGTAGCAAGATAAAAAACTTAGTAATTAAAGGTGCTCCACGCTTTCGAACCGAAGGTTGTTCGACTCGCAAAATACAACAATAAGATAACTTGAATGTTTGTCTAGTTATCAAACTTTCAATATATGGTTAGCATAATTGAAATTTTAGCAGGCACTTTCACGAAGATAAGTGTGATCTAAGTATGTTTTAGGCCGATTTATTAAAATAGGACATTAACTATAGTTTTCATTTTTTTAGGTCATTAAGTTTTGTATTTGCAAAATTAGGTCGCTAAGTATCATAACTGAGTTATTTTGGGACACATTTCGAATTTCCGGCCAAAGTATCCCGAAATTACTCAGCTATGATACTTAGCGACCTAACTTTGCAAATACGAAACTTAGTGACCTAAAAAAAATGAAAGCTATAGTTAATGTCCTATTTTAATAATTTGGCCTATATTTTATAATATCAAACGTTTTATATAGAACGTCCTAACATTCGTAAATACCAAATTTAAAAACAAAACATTAAACGTTAGTTTTTGAAAATAATGCGTTTTTTTACTTTATGCAATTATTACACACGGGCTACATAGATCTGTCGACTTCTGCCTAACGTAATTAATATATAGTTACATATATAAAGAAAATGACATGACACGTGATAATAGGCACAATAGAATCGAGGTTCTTCATTTCATACCTCCGAAAAAAAAAAACTAATCGCTTACTGCGTCGCTTGCATTTAGTTTTTCTGTTAATTTTCTAATGTAGGGGATAAGTTAAATAAACGAAACTACAGATAAAATAAATAAAAAATGAAAGACATGTAATAAAAAAGAAAAAGAGGGAAATAACCCTTTTTGACAAAATTGAAGATAAATGTCCTACATGAACCCGATGTATTACAAGGCATTGCTTATTTGATACAACTTCTTATCCTGACCCAGAAATTAAATTATAGTATGCCAACATTTTCTTGTAACGAAATAATAATATATTGGGTCTCGTTGTCCCACTTGCATGTGGCTATTTTCCTTTCTATATGAATAAACTATGATTCCGAAAAAGAAGAAAATATAACTAATCATGCTACTATCGAAAGGAGGAATAAATGAATATCTGCGTTCGGCCTTTGATGTGACATTCTGTTTGTTTTTTCAAGTGGAGTTATCAATCATCAATTGTGCGACGATTATACCAATTCTAAAGTTTACATAGACAATTAGAGTAGTGTGGCTTAACGTATGTAACATTATTCTTTTATTTTATTAATCACTTATTTCATACCAATATCGATAGTGTCTCTAATCTATGCCATTAAACTTGTTTTATCTCAAGACATTACTATGGAAACAAATTTACCACCGAGCTACTCCGCTCTATACATTTCTAAATTGTTCATAACTCAATTTCTAAAGCAACTAAGAAAATTAGTAATAGAACCCCAGACAATACTTAGGTAATGACGATAGGGACGATTATCTTCACTTACTCCATTTTTTATTGGAACTTGATAAACTACTCTCTCTCTCTCTCTCTCTAATCCAATATTATTTACCTTTACACAACTAACGACAACCACTTAACAATATTATATGCAGAAATGAAGAGGAGTCAATAAACGTAACTTTATATAATTATCTTTCAATCAACAGTTCGAAAATTGCCAGTACAGTGAGCTATTGCAACTCCGCCTCCTAGCTAAGATTCACACGCAACGCACACGAAACTAATATTTGATGTAATGACAAAGACAACTATAAGTTATGTTAAATAGTTCTCAAGATTTTATTGTATTTTTCTGTATATAATATAACTTACACGTACTAAATCGGTAAATTGATTGTTTGCTAGTTCGAATGACGCTACTTTCCACTCTCCGATATTACCAAACTCATTAGTTATTTACAATGGAACAATATATATATAAATATATATAAATATGTGTGTATGAATTGGTGTAAAACCTTTCGATATTAAATAACCTACTGAATTTACAGCTATTGATAAGAAAAGGAAACTCACTACAAGCAGTCTTAATAATATAAATATACAAGGAGGGAGAGAGAGAGAGAGAGAGAGAGAGAGAGAGAGAGAGAGAGAGAGAGAGAGAGAGAGAGAGAGAGAGAGAGAGAGTGAGGTTATGTGTCGGTGGATTTTGTAAGTTTGGGATCTTTCTTTCTCCGCAAAATCATGCTTTAAAGCTTTACAAAAGACGTTCTTTCTTCTGAGGTTACTATGTTAGTGAAGCTTTCATCCCCTTAAACTCTCTCTGCCCAAACACAAATCATGCATCTCTTTTCTTGCCGCCGTTTATAAACAGCACCAAACGTTTTCTACTTCGTCGGAGGATCTTTCTCTACAACAATGGAGAGCAGTTCAGTAAGCGGCGGCGGAAAGCACAGAAATTCCCCCGGCGGCCGGAGGAACACGGCGACGGAGAAGCCATACAAGGGAATAAGGATGCGTAAGTGGGGAAAGTGGGTGGCGGAGATACGAGAGCCTAACAAGCGCACGAGGATCTGGCTCGGCTCCTACAACACGCCGATCGCCGCCGCGAAAGCCCACGACACCGCCGTGTTCTACCTCCGTGGCCCCACCGCCAAGCTCAACTTCCCCGACGAGTTTCGAGGGGTCAGCAGGGACGATATTCCCGGCTTGTCGGCGGATGCCATACGGCTAAAGGCGGCCGAGGTCGGGGCGAGGGTCGACGCCATGGCCGCCGCGTCTGCGGCGGAAGCAGCGCGCCGCCGTCCGGGCCATCACGTCGACGGCGGTGAAGTGAAAACTGGGATTGTCATCGATTTGAATGAGAAGCCTGAGAATATCGTCGACGAGGGATATGTCGAGTGAAGAGGAAAACCCTCGTTTTTTAGTATTTTTCCTTTTTCTTTTTATAAAAATTGTAGTTTCTTACCTCGTATTTCGCAAAAATGTCAGAGATGGCTATGATCTCTTTTTCCTCTGTACGTAGTAGTGTTCTTTTGTACGTTGTATTAATGATCTATATATGCAGTTTTACCATTAATGGAACAGTGCTGTGTGTACTCATTGCAGTGTGTGTGAAATATTTCTTGAATTTCTCTTTTTCGAATATTGCGTCTTGTAATAATGTGGTGAGGTCGCAATAAGAGTGGATAACTGTGTGTCTTGTTCACGTAGTGGTGGTGGGAAGGAACATTAAGGCCCTACTGATATGAAGTTTGATTGCAAAGTCTTTTTTCCTTTATTCATCACTTGCTTCTCTATCTAATTTCCTACTTTCATACTCGTTACAAAGTATCATAAACTTTTTTCTTTCACACTTGAAAAAACAAACAGATATCTCGATCTTTTTTCCTACCATGTTAAATAGCTAGATTGATTTCTTTCTTAATTATACCGTTCGCGGTAAGAATTTGTATCCGTATCTTTTTGTCTAGCTACTCTTATATCATGTTAAATAGCAGGTGAAGTGGTCAAAATGCAAGTTATTAGACCATATTATATGTGAATATGTAATGCGAATATAAAGAATAAAATACAAACCTCAAATAGCTGGAGGCAACGAGTTGATCGAACTATTATGTAATTTATTGCATGGACCACATATCAAGTCTTGTATTCATACCAAATGTAATAATTCAATCCACACTAACTATGTTGTTGCGTTTGCGTCATAATCATACGTGCATTAACATTAAAACGAAATAAAATAAATAAATTTGGCGCCGACCAACAAACAATACGTTTGCGAAAAAGGTTGTGGTAATACTATCTAGTCTCCAAGAAATCAATAGAATAACGTATATAAATTTATCAAACGGTCATTAATCATAGATCCAAAATGAGTCGTACTATTTATGAGGAGGATGCATTATGCAATGAAACCTGAAAAAAGTCAATTCTCTGTCCGCAATAAAGAATATTGAAATGAAATTCGACAACCGGCCAAAATTATGGGACGATGTTGGTTATGAATCATGATGATAATGCAGAGGCGCTACATACCCAATTTGATACAATTATATAATAGTTATTTATTTATTCATCGTCATTAAGGGTTGTCAAATGTCAACATTAAACTGATTACAATCGCCAGACAAATAAATCACAGACACAAAGTACTTCTTTAAGAAATCTAGATAAGTACGTACTTACATCATAGTAGTGTTTGCAGTTTATTTCTCCAGCTCCACACGAAGAAAAAATAAATATCCAAAAATTATTCTACGTTGAGTCCCATCTTTCATCAGTGCCATTGTTTTACTCATAATTCTCATCCATATATACCATTACATAAATACAATATTCCACTTGCAACATACGAGTGTATGGTGTAATCTGATAAATGATTAATAGTGGAATTATGATGGAAAGAAAATACATAGTAGTTGTAATGAGAAAAAAATTATGTTCCATGAGTTTTCTTGTAGCTTGTAAATGTAATAACTAAAAGCAAATTGGGCTAACAAGAAAAATGTTAATAATGGCATGCCATTTGCAATATTCCTAAGTTAGCCCATAAAAGAGTTTGGACCTTATCAACAAACCATTTGATATGCGGGTCGACCCGTCTAAATCTATTACTATATACTAGGAGGGAATCCACTGGTTGTCAGCCAGTTTCCCTCAGGTAACAGGTCACCATCAAACCAAATTTAAACTTAAAAATATATTTTCACCTCACTAAATTATAAATTAAATTATGTATAATAGATAAATATTTGGAAATCTCATGGTCGGCTCGGCTGTTGGCATTCCAAGTACAGCCCATTGTTTCTCCCATTGGTTCTTCAAACGGTACTTTTACCCTATAATATTAATAGAACTTTTTCTTGCGTAGTTCTCAACTTCATCTTCTACCTCTTTCACAGTAGCTTTAACCAAGGTAATTTCTTAGGAGCTAGGTAATTTATTTTATTTCTTCGTCGTTTATCTCATTTCCTCGTTTATCTCCGTTAGAGATGGAGGATTAGCGAATCTTACAAACTTCTCAACTTCAACTCTTCGATCCAGGGGCGGATCTACAGTAGGGCCCCAGGGTCCCATGCCCCCCCTAAAATTTTGGGAACTTCCACTACTATATGTTTAATATATATATAAGATTGATATCATTATTGTAAGAAATTTCGTGTGGCGTAGTGGTTAGGAAGGCTTATAATACCTAAACGGTGAGGGTTCGAATTTCTTGTCAGCATCTATATTTGTCTTTTTGTAGTTTATCTATTTTGGTGTTTTCCTTAGCGACTTTTTATTCTTTTTAGTTTTGTTTTTCTTTTTAGTCTTAGCGCTTTTTATTCTTTAATGAAATCTTTTGTTCTTAACCTGTATTTGCTATTTATTTTTTTCTTAGTTGTATTCTTGTTAGGTTTTTGTTTTCTTTTAGTTCTTTGTTTTTTAACCAAATAATACAACTAAATCATTATAACTATATATTAATCATTTAGGTTTTTATGTAATATATTTAATTTACTTTTCATCTTTTCTAGTTTCAATTACATTTCACGATGCACTCACGAAACCTAGTTTATAAAAACTTTCTCCCAAATTTCCAATTATGGATCTTATTATAGTTATTTGCCGAATAAGAAAAACACAGTATCAAATAAAAAGGCTATATTGCCGTTTATATTCATAAGAACTTCGTTATTTTCTCCTATAGCATATTATTTTTTGTTTAGAATTAATCATACGCTACGCATATCAATATCAGCAGGTGTTATCATTATTCGAGCTTCGTCATCATCAGTTTTTAATTTTTTTTTTTGTATATTCGTGTGTTTTGTGTGGTAACTGTATGAAATTTAAGATCTTTTACAATGAAAAGAATTTCATTCAGTTGATCAATCTTTTCAATAAAAAGATAACAAATGAAAATTTAGAATCTACGTCGACCTCATCACAACGCCATTTGCGGCCCCTCGTTCAAAAGATTCTAGATTCGCCCCTGCTTCGATGGCAAGTGTGGAATTATTGTCTCGGTCTCCACTTGTTCGTCCAAACGCATACAAAAATATTTCGATAAAGGCCAAAAAGCCTTCTTGATGGCAGGGTAGACAAGACCTCTTTGTTTTCATCTTAGATTCTTTGAAGTTGCTGGAATTTGCACGACTCTTGCGAGCCAATTAGATTTTTAATTATGGGTTACTAATTATTGATGAAATTATATATGAAAAAAGCGACATTATTTAATGCTATATCGCTTCATTCGTCCGTATGATGCTTTCGAAAGACAAGGCATGTTTATTAATGTGAAAGTGGGTTCCATGTCCTCGACTATATCTAGTATATATCTAAACCCATGTTGTAAAACTCGCTAGGCGCTCGAAGGGGGCCTAGCGCCTAGGCGGGCTAGGAGGGGTCAGAAATTAGTCGGTATACCGATTTTTTATAAATTTTATTTATATCCTAATATACCAAACTAAAGCTATATCAAATTTATCTATTTAAATAAATAATGTCAATCGTAATAATGTTTTTTTGTATTTCTAAGAAAAGTTTGCAAAAAAAAAATTGTTTTTAATATTTTTTCAAAAAAAATACAAAAGAAAAGTTAGACCGCCTAGTCGGCCACCTATCGTCCGCCTAGGCCGCCGCCGATTAATCAGCCGCCTAGCCAAAAAGCGTCTCGGACAGGGCCGCCTAGCCCGAGTTTTACAACAGTGATCTAAACATCAAATTCAACCCTTTGACAAGCCATAATTAAAATCGACTTCAATCTATATCCGCCGTAATGAGGGGGGCAAATTGAAAATAACTGAAATTGATCAAATTTCAATCTAAAATAATATAAACATAAAGAACGTATCAGATAAAAACAGTAAATTGGTATGTTAATTAACTAATTAGATTTTTACTATATTAATTGCTATTAAAAATATAAAATTTATCAAACCGCGTAACCGAACTCTCATAATAACTGTATATTCTATTTTTAGTATATCATTTATTAAAACAATCTACTACCAATTAATTATATTTTACTGCATAAGATACTAGTAATAATAAAGTATATTCGGAATAGGAGTCAAATCATCAATCTGTGTATTGAAAATGGAATTAGGAATCTACCCTTTGAGATTCCATATCCATTCCATGCGTTTGTCCATTTATAACCAACCTTAAGTGTCATGTCACGCTTCAAGAAAGTCTTTGACAAGAAGATCCACGCCATTACGTTACATGCACCAAATATCGGAAACTCTTAACTTCACGTCATCTCCAAGAATATTTATTCCATCAATCCCAGGTCAGTTCAATCGAAGATTATTGTAGTAAAATATTCCCTTGACGATTCTATTAGGCATATAAAAGTCGTAACTTGATGCGATCCTTCTATATTTTCTTAAGCCAACTTGCTGATTGCTTAGAATACTTATCTTCTCAAAAGTGTGTCCTTTTGGCAATCATTTAGGATTTAGAGTGGGTAATATTCTAGCTCGTAACTTTTTTTGTGTGTGTGTTTGACTTCTTGTTCTTCTTACACCAGGCGTACGTGCTGCTGCAATGAAGAAGCTATCCCTTAACATTTGTCTGATTTTATTGGCTCTCTTCATCAGCCTTAAAAGGGTGAAATCTCATGGAATTCATCCCCTCGCAAGAATCTCCATCGAAAACACCGTTCTCGCCTTGGATCGAAACGCTTACGTCAAAGCCTCTCCGTCACTTCTTGGCATCAATGGAGTAAATTCAGACACTAATTATTACATGAACTACTGCTACTATACTTAAGTTGTAATGGATTTGAGTTGTCTGTTTGAATTATGCAGAGTAACGAGGAAGATGATGTCCACAAAGAATGGGTCACCTTGGAATATAGCAGGTCGAGCCCTTCGAACGACGATTGGATAGGAGTATTTTCTCCCGCCAACTTTCGGTAATGAATCGACCAAGTTATTACAATTTTTTTCGACGATCCAACGAATATGTTTTCGATTTTCAGCTCTTCGACATGCTTCCCCGAAAATATATGGGTCGGACCTCCTTACCTCTGTACCGCGCCTATAAAGGTAGCCATCTTTTAAACGCCGTTCTACATCGAATTTTGTTACTGTGTCGTAAAGTATTTCCTATATATTCGCAGTATCAATACGCAAACTATAGCAGTCCGAAGTACAAGGATACAGGGAAAGGATTCATGAAGCTTCTGCTAATCAATCAGCGATCGAATTTCTCCTTCGCTTTGTTCTCCGGCGGCGTATCGAACGTAGGTTTATTAGTTATTACGCTGTATATTTTCTTAACCGTAAAAACCTCTTACAAACATTTGCGTCTTATTCAGCCTAAACTAGTCGCAGAGTCGAACATAGTCGCCTTCGCCAATCCAAATGGTCCCCTATACCCTCGTCTAGCACAAGGAAAGGAATGGAACGAAGTGCGCAAATTTTTTTTCTCTACACACATTTTATGCATTCGCACGATTTTTTTTTTGTGAAAAAATGATTCGCCGTGTTTCAGATGACGGTGACGTGGACGAGCGGTTACGACACAGACGACGCCGAGCCGTTCATCGAGTGGGGCCCAAATGGCGGAGAAATGCACCGTTCTTTAGCGGTGACTTTAACGTTCGACCGCAATAGCATGTGCGGTGCGTCGATTTAATCGTCGTAAAAAAAGAATATCCGTTTATTACGCCAAAAGATAAGATATTTTTTTTTCTTAAGGCTCGTGAATTTGCTATCTTTCTAGGACCGCCCGCGAGGACCGTCGGATGGCGAGATCCCGGGTTTATCCACACGGGCTTCATGAAGGAGCTTTGGCCCGGCAAAACGTATGTTTTTCTGTAGCGAATTAGTACGTCAATTTTATTGTGTAGCGATGAAAATGTTTAGACACGCCTTTGCGCTCTTGATTTGCAGGTATGCGTACAGATTAGGGCACAAGCTATTCGACGACAGTTACGTATGGAGTAAGCTCTACCATTTTAAGGCGTCTCCTTATCCCGGCCAGAACTCTTTGCAGAGGATCATAGTTTTCGGTGACATGGGAAAGGTTAGATTATCGCTCTTACAAAAATCTCATTGTTCTTTTTGTCATAAATGGTGTCAGAGCTCATGGACCGAAAAAAAGGTATGAATACTGGTCCCTGAGCGAGCTATGACCTACGGAAATTATACGTCTAAGGCTGAGTTATAAAAAAGTCAGCCCATGCATGAGCCGGGTCGGCGTGTTGGAAAATCTCATTCTCGTTTCATCGTGTTGGGATTGAAACTTTGACTAAAGTGGTCATTATCTCAGGGGCCAAAGAGCCTTTGGGTACGAATCACGACCCTTATTTAAGAAAATTACACGTCTAACGCTAGATAATAAAGAAACCATCTCAGACATGAGTGGGCATATCGAAAATACAATATATAAAATCTAAAATGATATATAAATACTGCTTGCATTAAGCTTTTAGGTGAAGCGATCGTTCAAGAAATTTTATCGCCAAAATGCAGGGCGAAGCCGACGATTCGAACGAGTACAACAACTTCCAGCGCGGCTCTCTGAACACTACCAAGCGGCTCGTCGAAGACGTAGAAAACTACGATATCGTATTTCACATCGGAGACATTTCCTACGCCAACGGATATTTGTCCCAGTGGGATCAGTTCACTTCTCAGGTCGAGCCTATCGCTTCGAGGGTTCCTTACATGGTCGCCAGGTACGCCCGTGCGTGCGCACGTCGACTACTGCTGCTCGAAACATAATATACGTAAAATTAAAAATATGATGCACTCTCTTCAAGCTTAAACATTTAAGCGAAGTGATCGTTCAAATTTATTTACATTTGCAGAGGCAACCACGAGCGCGATTGGCCAGGGACGGGTTCTTTCTACGGAGCCATGGATTCGGGCGGAGAATGCGGCGTCTTGGTCGAGACAATGTTCTACGTCCCAGCCGAGAATCGCGCCAAGTTTTGGTATTACAGTAAACAAAAAAACATCCATTCTTTTTTCTCGGCTTATCTCTTACTGCTTATTCGGTAGCCGGGTTTATATTTAGAAGAGATTAAATTTGTAAATATAAAACTAATTAACGGGTACAATATAAACGTATTTGGTTATTAAGTTTATAGACACATCTGAGACGGCGTGTTTATCTAAAATCTTATGCATAGGTTATACATATGATAGATACACACATGCTTTTGATAAAACCGCGAACCAACACTAACGTAACCTAAATTAACATTTAAAAATTTTAAACCTACGAACCAAAAAAGGTACGTACTTACTTCTCTTTGGAATTTTTTTTTTCCAGGTATTCAACGGATTATGGAATGTTTCGATTCTGCGTAGCAGACACTGAGCTAGACTGGCGTGAAGGAACAGAGCAGTACAAGTTCATAGAGCACTGCTTAGCCACCGTAGATAGGCAGAAGCAGCCATGGCTAATCTTCATGGCCCACCGTGTTTTGGGCTACTCCTCAAACGCCTTGTACGCCGATCAAGGCTCCTCCGGCGAGCCCATGGGCCGTGACGATCTACAGAAGCTGTGGCAGAAGTATAAGGTGGACATAGCCTTCTATGGGCACGTTCACAGCTACGAAAGAACTTGCCCAATTTACCAGGTAATGTAATGTAAATCGATCGATCTATTATTTGTTACAGATATAGCTTCGATTCTTGGGCTTTTTATGGTGGTTCTGTTTTTTTTTTTCCTTCAGAACGTTTGCATGAACAAGGAGAGGAGGTATTACAGGGGAAGCTTGAATGGGACGATACACGTGGTGGCCGGCGGCGGTGGGGCCAGCCTCTCGCCGTTCTCCGCCGTGAAGCCGAGCTGGAGCGTCTTCACCGATTTGGACTATGGGTTTGTGAAGATGACTGCTTTCGACCATTCGAATCTGCTCTTTGAGTATAAGAGGAGCAGAGATGGCAAGGTTTATGATTCTTTTAGGATTTCGAGGGATTACAGAGATATTTTGGCCTGTGCTGTTGATAGTTGCCCTAGCATGACTCTTGCTACTTAATTAGGACGACTGTTGTTCGTTCGTAGGATGGGCTTTCGTAATGAAATCCAACTATTTATTGCTTTGGAATAAAGAGGTGTTGCTTGTAGTAATGCGCGAATCTTACAACTTAGAGTTCGAAGACTTCAAAATTGGCGTTCTAAAATTTTATTTTTTTTTGATATCGAAGTTTCTTTGACTTTCAGGCCCATCCCTCATCAATGATCAAGTAACCCCTCTATCGCCGATCCCATGATCAAAATTCGTTCTCTCTACTTCGTTTCTTTACTTGTTTTTTTTTTTCCCCAACGATAGTTTGCTATTTCGAATATAAAAGAAGTTCAGTATCTTCTCACGAATTAATGAATTAGGTAGAACTCCTTTGTACAGAATAACAAATAGTAGGTCAATCTTCATAAATTTGATCGAAAATGTAAAATATCCTAAAAAAAAAATGCGGGAGATAAAAAAATGCAGGGTCGTTTGTCTGCTTGGCTAGTTCTACAAAAAATACTTACAACGGCTAAACAGCCGAGAGAGGTCTCTCTGGTTACATAAATTACCAGTAGAAACAAAAGCTCAACCAATCAATGAGCAAGAACATCCACCAAAACAGCGACTACAAAACCAAAAATCCTCCAAAAAAGAAAAGGAGGAAGCAATAACCACTCAAGTATTGTCGTTTCGACGCCATCCAATTGTTATTGCAGACAAAAAGCTCGCCCCCACTAGCTCCGGATTCACACAACTGAATTCGGAATCCCGTAGTGAACATCCAGCTGAACCAAGATACCCCATAGCCGCTATAGCCACGACATATCAAGAGATGAGGGAGAGGTGAAACAGATCATAAACTGATCTCCAAGAGGGATCCTGAACAATCTGTCTAGACAAAAAGCCTCACGAAGAACAGCAAAACAAAAAAAAAAGTACCAAAAATCAGCAACAAGTTAGGCAATATTCAAGAATTCGGACCATTCATTCGTTGCAAGGGCAATAGTATCCCTTTCAGATTTACTCCCTCGATTGAAGAGCCATAAGTTCCTCGTCTTCCAAAGCATCCACAGAATGTATACTGAAATTTCAGACGATCGATAACAGTTTTCTGATGGGGTTCTGAGCAGCGAATCATCCACCAGATTTGAAACTTAATATCCTTGTCGTGAATACCATTCCAATCAATAGGTGAAAGTTTCCAAACAATCTGAGCTCGAATGCACTTGAAAAAGATATGTTCAAGGTCCTCCATCTCCTCTCCGCACCAACAACAGAACGGATCCACATCGATTCATTTTTTTTCACTAAGTTAGCTTTTGTAGGAAGTATATTGTGTATGGCTTTCCATAAGAAATGTTTCAGCTTGTTCTTAACTTTTAACTTCCATGTTAAATCCCACATTCTGCCTCGAGCCTTGGTTCCATCACTACTTTCAGCTCTATCTTCCATCATTAGTTGGCACCGCATAACAGCCGTAGATGCAGATTTGACACTATATTGCTTCTTCTTTTCAAGCCCCCAAATGAGTAGATCTTTTGAGTCAGGTTGATTGAGCGGAATTTTTTCACTTAAGTCTGCCACCGTGTGCTGAAAAGTGGGCCTAATAAGAGAAGAAATCCAGCTAGAGCCACCTGTCGGATTTTATTAAATTAATTGGGCTTTGGGCCCAAATGGGTATTAACCCATTAATAAAATCCGTTTTGGTTTTTATTAAATTGGGAAGCCATCGAATGTCGAAACGAGAAATCGTTGAAAGATTACGAATCTATGTTTCACGGGGAATCTAACGAATATTAATACACTCAAAACCGATATCGGGTGAATGAGAAATTAATTTTTGAAGTTGGCCCAATAATCATTAAAATGGTTGATAGTGTTTGAGTGTGGGATTTTAGTGTCCCACATTGGTTAGACACCAAGGAAATCTTCACTATAAATATAGAAACCCATGTGGGTTTATTCAAAAGGGCTTGCCATGGGAATGGGCTTAAATGGGCTTAAGTGGGCTTTAAGTGATCTTAGTGGGGTTGAGAAACTTAAGTGAGTTTTGACCCAAATAATAGCCCGGGTGCGAGTCGGTGCCTCGCACCGACGAGCACCGAGCACCGAGCCCCGAGCCCGTGGCCGAGGCCGTGCCGTGCCAAAGTGCGCAATGGGCGCTTTGAGGCGCGCACTTTGCACTTCGCACGACGCATCGGACATGCCTGAGATTCGGGCTGTCGGCCCGAGAATCGGGCCAGTAAATAAACCGACAGTCCAATAAGTTCGAAATATTGCATTTAGACTCCTGGAAAATTACATAAGCAGTCCAAGAAGTTCTTGAAATTGCAATTAAGCCCCTGCGTGAGAAAATCTATAAATAGACCTCATATGAGATGGAAATATTTATTCACTTCAACCCACGAATTTGCATATTTCACTCTAATACTTCCCAGTTTCCCGAAGCAAGAAAAATTCAGTTTCGAGTACGATTCGTCGTAAAACTCTAGTCGTTGTGCTGCGATTATGAGTTAAGAAAATGTCGTTGTATCTGGGGGACGATCGCTGCTAACCGAAAGCACTTAATACGGGGCGATTTCGTCTTACGGACAGTGTGTCCAACACACGCCTCGACTACGTATACTGTTATGGATAGTCTTCATCAACTCCAGGCGTATTTATTCTTCATGCTGTGTATAATAGTTATCACATACGCCCTCATCATCATCTGGGTACTTGCTAACTGCACTTGCGGTTGAAGATACAACTCTCTGCCGCCGACCAGACGCAACCGAAGAATCAACACCACCCTCGTTCATGAAGATCACTAACCCAAGTGATGCACTCTCTTCAAGCTTAAACATTTAAGCGAAGTGATCGTTCAAATTTATTTACATTTGCAGAGGCAACCACGAGCGCGATTGGCCAGGGACGGGTTCTTTCTACGGAGCCATGGATTCGGGCGGAGAATGCGGCGTCTTGGTCGAGACAATGTTCTACGTCCCAGCCGAGAATCGCGCCAAGTTTTGGTATTACAGCAAACAAAAAAACATCCATTTTTTTTTCTCGGCTTATCTCTTACTGCTTATTCGGTAGCTAGGTTTATATTTAGAAGAGATTAAATTTGTACATATAAAACTAATTAATGGGTATAAAATATAAACGTATTTGGTTATTAAGTTTATAGACACATCTGAGACTGGTGTGTTTATCTAAAATCGTATGCATAGGTTATACATATGATAGATACACACATGCTTTTGATAAAACCGCGAACCAAAACTAACGTAACCTAAATTAACATTTAAAAATTTTAAACCTACGAACCAAAAAAGGTACGTACTTACTTTTCTTTGGAATTTTTTTTTTCCAGGTATTCAACGGATTACGGAATGTTTCGATTCTGCGTAGCAGACACTGAGCTAGACTGGCGTGAAGGAACAGAGCAGTACAAGTTCATAGAGCACTGCTTAGCCACCGTAGATAGGCAGAAGCAGCCATGGCTAATCTTCATGGCCCACCGTGTTTTGGGCTACTCCTCAAACGCCTTGTACGCCGATCAAGGCTCCTCCGGAGAGCCCATGGGCCGTGACGATCTACAGAAGCTGTGGCAGAAGTATAAGGTGGACATAGCCTTCTATGGGCACGTTCACAGCTACGAAAGAACTTGCCCAATTTACCAGGTAATGTAATGTAATGTAAATCGATCGATCTATTATTTGTTACAGATGTAGCTTCGATTCTTGGGCTTTTTATGGTGGTTCTGTTTTTTTTTCCTTCAGAACGTTTGCATGAACAAGGAGAGGAGGTATTACAGGGGAAGCTTGAATGGGACGATACACGTGGTGGCCGGCGGCGGTGGGGCCAGCCTCTCGCCGTTCTCCGCCGTGAAGCCGAGCTGGAGCGTCTTCACCGATTTGGACTATGGGTTTGTGAAGATGACTGCTTTCGACCATTCGAATCTGCTCTTTGAGTATAAGAGGAGCAGAGATGGCAAGGTTTATGACTCTTTTAGGATTTCGAGGGATTACAGAGATATTTTGGCATGTGCTGTTGATAGTTGCCCTAGCATGACTCTTGCTACTTAATTAGGACGGCTGTTGTTCGTTCGTAGGATGGGCTTTTGTAATGAAATCCAACTATTTATTGCTTTGGAATAAAGAGGTGTTGCTTGTAGTAATGCGCGAATCTTACAACTTAGACTTCGAAGACTTCAAAATTGGCGTTGTTTCTTTGACTTTCAGGCCCATCCTTCGTCAATGATCAAGTAACCCCTCTATCGCCGATCCCATGGTCAAAATTCGTTCCCTCTACTTCGTTTCTTTTACTTGTTTTTTTTTTCCAACGATAGCTTGCTATCTCATTCCACAAAAGATACTTACAACGGCTTAACAGCCGAGAGAGGTCTCTCTGGTTACATAAATTACCAGTAGGACAAAAGCTCAACCAATCAATGAGCAAGAACATCCACCAAAACAGCAACTACAAAACCAAAAATCGTCCAAAAAAGAAAGGAGGAAGCGATAACCACTCAAGTATTGTCGGTTCGACGCCATCCAATTGTTATTGCAGACAAAAAGCTCGCTCCCACCAGCTTCGGATTCACACAACTGAATTCGGAATCCCTAGTGAACATCCAGCTGAACCAAGATACCCCATAGCCGCTATAGCCACGACATATCAAGAGATGAGGGAGAGGTGAAACAGATCATAAACTGATCTCCAAGAGGGATCCTAAACAATCTGTCCAGACAAAAAGCCTCACGAAGAACAACAAAACAAAAAAAAAAAAACAGTACCAAAAATCAGCAACAAGTTAGGCAATATTCAAGAATTCGGACCATTCATTCATTGCAAGGGCAATAGTATCCCTTTCAGATTTACTCCCTCGATTGAAGAGCCATAAGTTCCTCGTCTTCCAAAGCATCCACGGAATGTACACTGAAAGTTGCAGACGATCGATAATAGTTTTCTGATTGGGTTCTGAGCAGCAAATCATCCACCAGATTTGAAACTTAATATCCTTGTCGTGAATACCATTCCAATCAATAGGTGAAAGTTTCCAAACAATCTGAGCTCGAATGCACTTGAAAAAGATATGTTCAAGGTCCTCCATCTCCTCCCCGCACCAACAACAGAATGGATCCACCTCGATTCCTTTCTTCACTAAGTTAGCTTTTGTAGGAAGTATATTGTGTATGGCTTTCCATAAGAAATGTTTCAGCTTGTTCTTAACTTTTAACTTCCATGTTAAACCCCACATTTTGCATCGAGCCTTGGTTCCATCACTACTTTCAGCTCTATCTTCCATCATTAGTTGGCACCGCATAACAGCCGTATATGCAGATTTGACACTATATTGCTTGTTCTTTTCAAGCCCCCAAATGAGTAGATCTTTTGAGTCTGGTTGATTGAGCGGAATTTTTTCAATTAAGTCTGCCACCGTGTGCTAAAAAATGGACCTAATAAGAGAAGAATTCCAGCTAGAGCCACCCTCGTTCATGAGATCACTAACACAAGTGACTGATCTTTGACGACGGGTTGGGGGAAGTCGGGATAAAGCCTGGGATCTCTTGTAGCCATGGGGAACTCCAAACGTTAACCTCTTTGCCATTCGCAATTTGGTATCAGGACTTCGTTTCTTTGCCTGGGATCACTAACCCAAGTGACTTCGTTTCTTTACTTGTTGATCATTGGATTTTCATGTAAAACGAAATTCAGGACATAGAGCCCACTCAATCAATTTCAGTCAATAACCTTTGTCTGTCTGAATTTCAAACTCGGCATGCCACGCTCTCTTGTTTATTGATTTTAAAAATCTGCTCTTCAGAAAGTTGAAGTCTTTTCACGTGGGTTCTGCTTGAAAATCTCTGTATTTCGCCATTATCCCTGCCGGCGTCCGTCGTCTCCTCTGTGGCACATCCGTCGCCGGTGAAGACGATCGCCATCTTCCTCGCAGTCGTCCTTCGACCTCCTCGCAACCTTGCAAACCGATGATTGTCTGCGTCGCTGTATATCCTCCCATGGTTTTATTCGCCTCGCTGTATATTAAGAGAAACGTGCCTACTTGGATAGGCATTCTTTAGCGTTGTTTATTGGCTACAACGCTGCTTTAATTTGTCTTAATTATTGATATCATTAGTTCAGAGATTTTTAGTGGCTTTGGGTAGTTAGCGTGCGTCTCGAATTTCTCCATAGTTGTGACTGCTTAAACTGAACTGTCTTTTTTCTTTGCCTTTTTGTTTCTTCAAGAGTGTGTATATGTAATGGTAATGGCGTGGTGTTTTCTAGCAATCTGGCATTCATTCTCAGACACCTTTATCAGCTGGTAAAAGGAACACTTTGGACAAGTAAATTATCATTGTACGGGCAACTAAAGAACCATTTCGACACGCTGGGAACTGCCAATGTTTCGACAATTTAGCTTTTGGGATGAACAAGAAGAGGAGGCATGTTGCTCTCTTCTTGTTCATCCCAAAAGCTAATTTGTCGCGAGATTGGCAGATCCCAGCGTGTCGAAATGGTTCTTCAGTTCCATGTACAATGACAATTTAGTTGTAGAAAGTGTTTCTTTTTTATAATGATAATTTCTCTCCAATTTGTGTATTTGTCCAAGTAGTTCAATTCAAAATTTCAAGTGAATAGGAATCTATAAGCTCAGTCAATGTAAAATGATTGAAAAGTTGGATACATACATACATAATGAACGAGAAATTTAAACAACAGTGACATCGGCATTAGTTGCATACATATAGAACGTCCAAGATTTTGCCTATATTATGTTCCACTAAATAGTGAGTATCCTATATTTTTCCTATTTATAGGAAGATATATCATATCACCTTTTCAATACCATAGCATGTAGTCATAATGTTATAAGGCCATTTCCAACCAAAAAACTCATTCTCAAGCTTAAATCTATTTTCAAACTCAAAATGCAGTATTTATTTTTCAAATTAAATCACAGTGTCATTATGTGCGGGCTTTGGCGGGATATTGGACAGTCGACGGCCCATTTGGCCCAATTATAAACAGAGACAGAGTTTAATAGAGCGGATACTACTGTTCAAATTTTCTCAGAATTTCCACTCGTCGGTTCATTATGCTACGCTCTGCAAAATGCTTCTCCCCATTCCAATTCTGTTCTTCGTAGGTAACGTCGAAACATACCTCGTTGAAGAGGAAGTGATGCTGAGCGCGCTGAACGAACTGGGGGTACTCGCTACCGTAATTGTTAACGAATCAGCTGGAAATCGGCGGCCAAATGCTCTGTCGACAGGAGAAGCTCTCTCAGTGCCCAGGACGTCAATTTCGGTCTGGTGAGATACAAAAGAAGCATATGAGGTCCAGAAGAATCAAGTTGTCTAGGGTCTTTGATTTGAACGATATTGAAGAAGTAAAGCCCACTGTACCGCAAACCTTGCTACAGTAGTTGAAGTTACTGGGACACCCTATGAGGGCATGCTGAATCTGATGGGCAGATCATACAGAGAAATTGGAATTTCTTTTTCAATTCAGTCTGTTGTGCAAATGAGTAATGCCCTGGTAAGCATTCTGAGAAAGATTGCAGAGAGGGGAATTCTGCTTTGCAAGACAGGCGAGAGATCTGTTGTCACTGGGATTGATATCTCTAATGCCTTGCATAAACCAGTGTTTTAAAAAGCGCTGAAACGCGTGTTTCGATGCGCGCTTTCGCGTTCTTTTCAATCAAAACGCTATAAGGCGTAATAAAAAAGCGTATTTTTTTCCTTTTCTTATTTTTTAATTCTTTCAAAAAGAGGTGATGTGACTAACGAATTTCCCACCAAAGGACAAAACTCACGTGAGCTATGTTTTGATAATAAATAACCATTAATTTTATGTCGCATGACAAAACTCTCTATTTTCTATTAATTTTAAATTTTATTACATATTCCCATTAAATTAGTAGATGTCTTTATTTAGTGAGTTATGTATAATAATAAATAACAACATTTAATTTATTCATTGGTTTGACGTATATCTTATATATTTTGATATTTAAATTATTTTTAACTAGTAAATGGAAGGATACAACTGTATAAATAGTATATGTAAACATATGTGTGTTTAATTTTATAAATATATAAAATAAATTGTGAAATATGAGATCATAAATAGTATAGATGTTATCTTTTTTATTAAAATCGACTTGCTCGATATACTCACACAATACGCTACGGTATTTACGCTACACTCTGTTGGAACAAAAACGCGACGCAGTGCGCAACACGGGTTTTAAAACGTTGGTATAAACTGCAACTGAAAGACATAATTTCAAGTACGTTTCTTCAGTTTTTTCCTGTCTTTTCAAATATGTTTGTCTAAGATTTTTCCGGTTGAATAGGTGATGAAGTTATTATGTTGCTCTCTTCTTGTTCATTCCAAAAGCTAATTTCTCAAGAGATTGGCAGTTCCTAGCGCGTCGAAATGATTCTTTAGTTACCACACGTTTTGTAAAAGAGGCATGCTACTTTCTTCTTGTTCATCCCAAAAGCTACTTTATCGAGAGATTGGCAGTTCCCAGCGTGGCGAAATGGTTCTTCAGTTGCCTGAACAATGATAATTTAGTTGCAGAAAGTGTTCCTCTTTTACAATGATAATTTCTCTCCAATTGTGTGTATTTGTCCCAAGTAGTTCAATTTAAAATTTTCAAGTGAATGGGAATCCATAAGCTCGGTCAATGTAAAATGATTGAAAAGTTGGATATATTTACATACATACATACATAATGAACGAGAAATTTAAACAACAGTGACATCGACATTAGTTGCATACAGATCGAACGTCCAAGCTTTTGCCCATATTACGTTTCACTAAATAGTGGGTACCCTATATTTTTCCTATTCATATGAAGATATATCATATCACCTTTTCAATTCCATAGCCTGTATTCATAATGTTCTAAGGCCATTTCCAATCAATAAACTCATCCTCAAGCTTAAACCCATTCTCAAAGTCAAAATGCAGTAGTTGTTCTCCAAGTTGAATCACAGTGTCATTAAGAGTTGGTTTAGCCCGCCAGGCTCGCGTCCCGCCAGTGTGCGGGCTTTGGCGGGATATGGGCCGGTCGACGGCCCATTTCGCCCAATTTTAAACAAAGAGAGAGTTCAATAGAGCGGCTACTTCTCAGAATTTCCACTCGTCGATTCATTACGCTACGCTCTGTAAAATGGTTCTCCCCATTCCAATTCCGTTCTTCGTAGGTAACATCGAACCATACCTCGTCGAAGAGGAAGTGATGCTGAGCGTCTCGACGCTCTGAACGAACTGAGGGTACTCGCCAGCGTAATTGTTAACCGAATCAGCCGAAAATCGGCGGCCAAATGCTCCGTCGACGGGAGAAGCTCTGTCAACGTCCAGAACATTAGTTTTGGTCTTGGGAAGATTCAAAAGAAGCATATGAGGTCCAGAAGGATCAAGTTGTCTAGGGTTTTTTATTTGAACGATAATGAAGAAGTAGAGCCCATTGCGCCGCCCAACCTTGCTGCGGTAGTTGAAGTTACTGGGACATCCTATGAGGGCATGCTGAATCTGATGGGCAGATCATACAGAGAAATTGGAATTCAATTCAGTCGGTTGTGCAAATGAGTAATGCCCTGGTAAGCATTCTGAGAAAGATTGCTGAGAGGGGAATTCTGCTTTGCAAGACAGCCGAAAGATCTGTTGTCACCGGGATTGATATCTCTAATGCCTTGCATAAATTGCAACTGAAAGACATAATTTCAAGTACGTTTCTTCAATTTTTTCCTGTCTTTTCAAATATGTTTGTCTAAGATTTTTCTGGTTGAATAGGTGATGAAGTGATTCAAGTGCATGATGCTCTCTTCTTGTTCATTCCAAAAGCTAATTTGTCGAGAGATTGGCAGTTCCCAGCGTGTCGAAATGGTTCTTTAGTTACCACATGTTTGGTAAAAGAGGCATGCTGCTCTCTTCTTGTTCATCCGAAAAGCTATTTGTCGAGAGATTGGCAGTTCCCAGAGTGTCGAAATGGTTCTTCAGTTGTCTGAACAATGATAATTTAGTTGTAGAAAGTGTTCCTTTTTACAATGATAATTTCTCTCAAATTGTGTGTATTTGTCCCAAGTAGTTCAATTTAAATTTCAAGTGAATGGGAATCCATAAGCTCGGTTTATGTAAAATGACTGAAAAGTTGGATATATTTACATACATACATCCATAACGAACGAGAAATTTAAACGACATCGACATTAGTTGCATACAGATCGAACGTCCAAGATTTTGCCTATATTATGTTCCACTAAATAGTGGGTACCCTATAATTTTTCTATTTATAGGAAGATATATCATGACACCTTTTCAATTCCATAGCCAGTGCAAAATGTTCTAAGGCCATTTCCAACAAAAAACTCATTATCAAGCTCAAATTCATTCTCAAACTCAAAATACAGTAATTATTTCCAATCGAAAAATTCATTTTCAGACGCAAAATTTCTACCAATTTTAACAACTTCTCAATACTACCATATGTTTTACAAATTTCCAAAACTATATAGTAATATATACAAATATATACAAATTAGTTATAGTAATCTCATTTTATCACAATTAAGTTAGTAAACTACAGTTAATATTCTTATTTTAATTAAAAATCATATTTAATGATATCTACAAAAGAGGATGTCAGAATTTTTTTATATCTGACTGTTTCTCTTCTAATGTCATTTAGAAACAGTATATGATTTTAATTATTCATCATCTTTATCGTCCGTCTCCCAAATTGAAGAAAATTGGTGTTTACATTGCAATTAAAAATTCAGACATATTTTTTTGCAGCAAATACATCTTTCCATTTCATATAGGAAGAAACACTAAGACGCATTTTGGGTTTTCATTTGCAGTTTGATTGGACCAATTTTTTCATCCCATTTTGCGTTTTGCGCATCCATTGGAGATGGTCTAATTAGGATATAACATCACCCTTCTTTCTTTATGGCTTCTTTGCTTCTTTTCATTGTCAACAGTAATTTTCAGCGTACAAAAAAATCATGGTAAAGCTCGTGAAGCAGTATCATAGTCATATATATGTATACATATATTTCCTTCAAAATCTTAAGAATACAAAATTATGGGACGATGTTGATGATGAATCATGATGATAATGCAGAGGCTACAAAAATGAAACCAATTGAATAGAATTATATGACTATATTTATCGTCACTAAGTGTTGTCAAAACTCAAATGTCAACAAGAAACTAATTACAATCACCAGATCAACAAATCACAGACGCAAAGTACTTTTAAAGAAAAATCTAGATACGTACGAACTTACATTATAGTACGTGCTTACTACATTATAGTATAGTACGTGTTTGCAGTTTATTTCTCCAGCCCCGCACAAAGAAAAATAAATATCCAAAATTTATTCAACGAGTGCGATCTTTCAGCAGTTAAAACTAATTCCTATATAGCATGCCATTGTTCACTATGCTCATAGCCATACATAAATGCAATATTCCACTTGTGACATAAGTGTATGGTGTAATCTCATAATTGATTAACACTGGATAACTTATGATAGAAAGAAAATATATAGTAAGACGTAATGGGAAAAAATATTATGTTCCATGGGTCTTTTTGTAGCTTGTATAAAGCAAATTGGGCTAACAAGAGAAATGGTGATAATGGCATGAACTTTGCAATTTCCATGGGTTCGCCCATAAAAAGAGTTGGGGCCTAAATATTGGAAAAATGGTCCTACTTAGTGTTATATTAAGGTATCATGATCATCAATAATTCCTAGTATTATGCTAACGTGTTCTCCAATTGCCCTATCGATTCTCTTTTTCCCAAACGATTTCTGTAGTTTATTTCCACGAGGCAATGTCATCATGATTCCATAATTATTTAATCATTTCCAAAGGTTTGCAAGACGTGGTTAAATGATAGCCATTAACAGTTTGTACTAGAATCGAATTTAATAATTATTATTTTGAAGTACAATATCGTATCTCGAAACTCCTAGAACAGAATACGTATCTAATTAAATAATCGACGCTTTGTTTAGCGACTTCTATTCCTATTCTATAGTGCCCACCATTAATTATTTTTGTATTCGCCGTAGTAACATCATTGGAAAACCTCTTTATTATAACAAGGGTATGGCAAAGAAAATATATTACCAAAAAGAATTGGACACAACTAAATGTGTAATCCTCGTATATCATGCCCATTGCCCAACATATTATCGAAAAATCTACCGTTTTATCTTATATTTTCAAAATTTTATTTGATTTTGCAACGTTGTTGTCTCCATACTTTATTTATTTGTTACATTTATATTGTTTGGTTGAAAAGGAACGTAAAGAAAGCAAGAATCGAGTGATTTTATGGGTGGTGGGGTATCATTCCAAGAGTGGCAATTTGTCTTTTCAATCTAAGAATAGTGGGACCATTGAACTAAAAGGGACCACGATATAATAGTATTTTATAACTCTATTTCCATATCTAAATACTGTATATTTTGTTTTTACGAGTTTGGACTTACAGGGTTCTATTGTATGCTTTCTTATTACGTTTTAAAATTTTATCTACAACATTTTGTGTGAAACTTCATACTCTAAAAGACAATTGAAGAGAGTGAAGAGAAATGTTTACCAAAACCAAATGATTTGTGAAGATGCAATTCTCGTACTTTAGTTTATTATGTCGGAATAATTCCAAACGTAATTTATGGACTAGAAAATAAATAGATAAATACATATGTCTAATAAATGTAGCAGTCCTTATTGAATGAACGTCCATCTATAATTGAGAATAAATGCATTCAACTGCCAATTTAAGCTCTCGAAATAAAAACATGCAAGGGTGTGAAATAAATCAATCTATTTTAGTAATTTTTTTCCATGTTTATGATTTATATATTAGCGCAAAATACGTCGTACCCCTTGGAGCACATTTTATGCTCGTTGCGACCAACTTTGTCGAATTATTATTAAATTCGAAAATTCTATTTAAGATTATCTTATAGTTTATTAAACATTATGCGCAACTCCAATTTTCAGCTAATGCGCGCGACAACTCGAGTTATTGATCAGTACGTGACATTGTTTAAATAAAGCGTTAATTTTTTCACATAGTGATATGACGACAAATCATTTAATATTAATATATATCCTAATTGTTAAGAGTTTACCACTGTTCAGTAAAATAACATGACATTATCCAAAAATCTTAAAATTATCGTAATAAACATATACCCCATTCCAGTTTTCAATAATGCGCGACAAACAGCAAAGTTCCATTCTTAGACCATACATTATTTTTATGTATTTATTTATCTCTTTTATATTGTTCGTCGTTGATTATATCGGCTCCGACCATAAAATAAAGGTGACGTGTTACACATTGTGTTTCCATAATTGTAAATATCTGATATGTCGAGAAAGGTTGGACCATTCTTTGTACATATGGAGTAGGTCCGATGCAATTCATTAATTATTGAAACTTGAAACTGACTTCATCGAAATACTTCTAATTCAAATGAAGCCACTTTACCGATAAATAAAAAAATGTCGAAATGGAATAGAAAGGGCAAAAGCAGTAATAATAAAGATTCATATGTTCGTTCCGTTGTCTACAAGAATAAAACATAGGGACGGGGCATTACCGTCATTTTCAGAAAATAAATATGTAGGAAGTACGTGGAGATAACCATGAGTGGTCCAACGAACATCTTTTAATGGACATTTCCTCATTCCCATTCCGACAAAGCAAAAACGCTGTTTTTACTGAAATAACCCTCGAGTCTTGGCTCGTGCAACATATCAAGGTTCGTTCTTTATGCCACGTGTCGAGTAGCCCTTGATCTAGGGTTAGTTCCCACACAAAAGTGAGAACAATAACTTTTAATCTTTAGATAGATTCAATATATTACGCGACTTGTGAGTGGTTCGGGTCGGGTTAGACCCATGGATTGGGGAACTCGAAAGTCAAAATAGAGGTTGGCGTGCTGATATCTATGGAGATTGAATGAATGAATGAAAGTGAAATGGTAAATAGTTGAGTCTTTCTATTACTAAATTTGGCGATTGAGTAATAACCCATCCATATAGCGTTTGGTACTGTCTGTTTCCATAACGAGAGAGAGAGAGAGAGAGAGAGAGAGAGAGAGAGGAAAACCTAGTAACTGTTAGGCCGATTTATCCAACCTTGATCTGATTTAATAGAATCAGTATTACCTTAGACGGTGAATTACGGAAGCAAAAGAGCAGTAATACTGTAAGACGGACTGTAGAGATTGAACAGAGTGATATGGCACAGGGTTCTTCAGCAAAAGTCGTCAACTCTATTATGTATCAGCAACCCTAAACAATGCTTTGTTTAGGGTATTATACATAAGCCCTAATGGGCTATTAAGCCCAATGTAACTAATATACCCACAAGTTAGGTATATTTACAATTAGTCCTAGCTTAATATAAGATACAAGACAAATATAAGATAATTAACTGAACACAATAAATAATTCCTCACATTACATACGTTACTTGTAGATATATACTTACACACACGAATAATAAAATGGTTGATAAGCTAGAACTCACACGACATGAACCAATATTGTTCACACGCATACATATATAGAAAGGGAGTTAGAAAACCATATCTCAGGTATTTATGACTCCGATTGGACACTGAACAAGAAAAGCCCATCCCTCTTTCTCTCTCTCTCTCTCTCTCTCTCTCTCTCTCTCTCTCTCTCTCTCTTTCTAAACCTTCTTCTTACACAAACAGACACAGACCAACTGGCGTCTTGAATAGGTTAGTAGCTTTAACTAGATTCGGGATAGGGTACTACTATTGGCACCCCCTTTGGGGGTGAAAATAACTTGGGAATCAGTAAACTTCATTAAATGTAACATTTCTCTACCTTGTATTCAACAATATTTGATTATTCATATATTTGATTATTTTTTTATTAACTCGATTTTATGGAGCATTAATTGTTATTTACTTATTAATCTTTTTCATTAATTAATTGAATTGAAAGCATTATTAATTCTTATTTATTTTTAAACTAATCTACATTGTAGACTTAACTTAAAAATATTAATATATTTAAAGTTATCAATATTAATAGGAATAAACACATAAATAGTAACCATTTTTAGGTAATATTAATACTATCTACATTATTTCAATATAACATTATCGGTAGCAAATTAGAGCTTTTCGTTTAACTTATTGTTAATATAATCCACCTAACATACACACATATGTAATAATGAAATCTTTACATAATAATATTCTAAATATAAAAATATGTATACTAAAATATAAATAAAATATTTATGAGAAGTCGAGATTATATTGACCTTATTTTTTCAAATTTAAATATTACAATTACATAAGAGAAACATAATTAACAAAGATGGCAACAAATCATCTTTACTAGTAAAGGGTTAATATTGAAAGTTGGATTATTTAATATGATTGGGTTTGACGATAGATAGGGGTGCCAATAGAATCCACCGTGGTATATTGTCAATCATTTCGCTTCTATACGTTTCTCATGAGGGATGTTTAGATGAGAGCCTCCTTTTATTTTATAGTAATAGCCATTGTTTTTATGGCACTACTAGAAAAAAACATATTAGACACGGAAAATTCGGTGTCCAAAATTAAAATTTCACTGTATTTATTGTTACTTTTATATTAATTATTTAAAATTTATAATGTTTCATGAAATATTATCTTTAAATATGTAAAAGGAAAATGACTTGTTGAGATATAATTATAATAAACAGAACAATAGATGAGTGAAATGGTAATTTGTGTTTAAGTATAATTAAAAATTAATTGTGATGATATAATGGCAATAAAAAAATTAAAGTATTAAGTCGTTCAAAGTTGAAGAAGTCCTAAAAGTTTTAGTTAAGTAATATATGGTCAAAGGGCATGATTTTTAGAGTTGCAATTAATTGTATGATAATTAATAGGGGGTCTAAATAGAATCTAAGGGGGTGTATATAGAATTACCCTTCGGGATATCATCTAAGCTAAAGATCGAAACAAGAGATGTATATGTGTGTGTAAGTTAATCGTTGATCAGTTGGCCTGGGAGATCGTCAGAAGTCTAGTAGCTAGCCACCTCTATCTAGGCTTGTATTTGTGTTCTAAGATTTCATTCAATTTTACATTTTTTATGGAAACCCCACAATAGTACTGTAAGCAATTACCTCTCTCTCTCTCTCTCTCTCTCTCTCTCTCTTTCTTTGTTAATTCTCTTACAAACCAGTTAAAACGAATAGTCACACCACCTCGCTTTGTTTTGGTATTCTTTCCTTTTTCCCCAATTAGGTTTTCCTTTTTTTGCCATCTTTCTTCTCGAGAGTTTGACAAAAATGTGGGATCTCAACGGTTCGCCGGATCAAACGTTTCCGGCGGCGGAACCCGACTCCGACGACAGGGGCGAAGGCGTCAATTCATCTGCTTCCAGCTCGTCGGCGGCGGAGCTGGACCACCGCACATCGGTCGAAGGCGCTCAAGAACTCGACCAAGAAGATGGGGTAATAGGAAGGAAATCAAGAAAATCCGCCGGGAAAAAATTACTCAGCTTATCAGTAGCAGATCGCGAGAACGAATATGAGAATAACGACGACGATGATTCCGAGGATGAAGACGATCGAACTCTTGTGACTAGGCAGTTCTTTCCGGCGGAAGAGAAAAACGAAGCAGTCGGTGGTAGCTCTCCGAGGGCGGCGCACTGGGTTGGGGTTAAGTTCGGCCGTCCATACGGCGGCGGCGGAGGCTTATTCGAGAGGGAATCGCCGTCGGAAACGGCGGTGCAGCCTATGAAGAAGAGCCGCCGAGGGCCGAGGTCGCGGAGTTCGCAGTATAGGGGCGTTACGTTTTACAGAAGAACTGGTCGTTGGGAGTCGCATATATGGTAATATATTATATAAATATATATCATATCATTCATATTGCCATTTTTACCTCGTGAATTTGTCTGAATCTTGATTTCCACCAATTGAATCGTTGATATATCAATTATCATGTGTAGGGATTGCGGGAAACAAGTTTACTTAGGTTTGCTTTCAACCTTTTTTTTTTTTTATTTCTTGTTCTTTCTAAATGAACTCCCCATATATTCTTCCAAGGGCTTTCAAATCTTCGATTCTTTAACCTCATTTCTTCGAAATCTTGGCAATGGTTAGGTGGATTCGACACAGCTCAATCTGCGGCGCGGTAAGAATACTTCATTACCAGCGATTACATAGATTTATTTTATTATCAGATAATTATACACCCAAAAAAAAAATCCCATAATAAGGATAGCAAGGGTTTGTGTATTTGGCAGTGCATATGATAGAGCAGCTATAAAGTTCCGAGGCATTGAAGCGGACATAAACTTCAACCTAGAAGACTACGAAGGAGACTTAAAACAGGTAAGTTCAAGAATATCTTTCATCTCATTTTTTACAGTGTGTTTTACCTTATTCAACGGTGGTTATAAATTTAGATTCTGCCAGTTTCTATATTAACTACACACAACACACATATACAGATGAATAGTCTAACGAAGGAGGAATTCGTACACGTACTTCGAAGACAAAGCAGTGGTTATCCAAAGGGGAGTTCAAAGTACAGAGGTGTTACTTTGCACAAATGCGGTAGATGGGAAGCTCGCATGGGCCAGTTCTTGGGCAAAAAGTAACTAATAGCTAATTCTTCATTTTTTTATAACTCTTTTAATTTCCTATCCCTTTCTGTACTAATTATGTCTGATCCCTGTAATTACAAACAAACCCTTGGTGCCATTGTTGTGAAGTTTGAGACTTTGGTTTCTTTCTCTATAGGTATGTTTACTTGGGTCTGTTCGATACAGAAATCGAAGCAGCAAGGTTTAGTTTCTCCCTATCTTTTCCTCTTGCCATTGAATTGAATTGTATGAGAGTTTATTTTCTTGAAAATAATGAAATAAAATAAATGTAGGGCTTATGATAAAGCAGCCATCAAGTGCAACGGAAGAGAAGCTGTGACCAACTTTGATCCCAGCACTTACGAAGATGAACTCAAATCAGCTGGTAAACTAATATACACACATTAAGTATATACCTGCGCATTTTTTTCTCCCACCACAATTGTGAATTCTTTAACATCATTAATATTTTTACTTCTTCCATCATCAGAGCCTTCCAACACTTCTACTACAATAGCAGACCATAATTTAGACCTAAGGTTGGGCAATTCGTCGGCTCCAAATCCATTAATAGCAGTTGGCTCGCGCCAGCCATATTATTCTTCGAAAATATTTGAAACTATCGATGGGAGACGGCGAGAAACTATGTATGGTGCACCCTCGTTTATAACACAAGGCTACTATCATCATCATGTATGCACTTCTATTCTTTAATTACATATATATACGCATATATCTCCCTCTCTCTCTCTCTCTCTCTATCTCTCATATATATATATATATATATATATATATATATAGGTTCTTTATCATATTTATAGCTGATTCATGGATGAATTAATTGGCAGATTATAAATGGAAGTGAACATCAGCAATGGCAGCATTCGACGATGAATGAAATAAACCCTCCATCGTTTGCTGCAGCATCATCAGGATTCCAGCCTTTGACGCCTCATAATATATTATTGCAAGATAAAAATGGAGCTAAAAATCATCCTTAATTTTAGTTTCTTCGATTGGGTTTGATCTAATTTAACTGATGATATTAAATCCTTTTTCTTTTCCCTTATTACACAACATGGCACATGTACACCTTTTTTTTTGAAAGTGAAGACTGTATAAGCGTGTTGAAAGGTGAAGGCGAATAAAACCGATCTGAACGTGGAAAAAAGAAAGCTTTGTCATTGAGATGAATTGTCCCTTTCCCGTATGTACTTTGTTTGATTCAGTTCTTTTCTCACGAGCTAAAAGCGTTTCCAGTGTAAGAAATAGGCATGTTATGGCGAGAGGGACTTAACCTAACTACACTAATGACTCACTGAGAGAGAGAGAGAGAGAGAGAGAGAGAGAGAGAGGTAAGTCGAGGAGGGTTTTATGATTAGTAATTCTCAGTGGTCAGTTATTTGCATTAGTTGAATAGACGTGAAACGAGATTAATCAATAACGTGTTCGATATAATTGATGTTGAATATTATCCCAACCCCACCATTTCAAATAATGACATTAGCTAAGGTGCTAAATAAATAATTCAAAACTAGCACAAATTGCATCATCTGGGACGTCATCGTCTAGTATAATATAATCAAGTCGCTTTCTATTTTTGTCTACTTTAATTTTGATATTTCAGTTGGATGATTAATGGTTGAGAGAGCCCCTTGCCATTTACAGAAAGCATGAATAATATTTAAAAAAGGTTTCATTGAGCTATAATTCTAGCTATATACTTATGTATGCAGGCTTATAATAATCATGAATTATTATAACGTCGTTTTGTTTTTTCAAATGTTTTTCTTCCTTGTTGAGACTTGAGAGTGCCTGTCAAAGCAAGCTGTTGTTGATGAGAACTTATTGCTTACCTCTTGATATTTTTTAAATGTTGATATGAAACTTGCAAGTTGTGGTCCATGTCAATGCTTTAACGTTTTAATTAAATGAAAATAATATTTTTCGCAACTGTGATAAAAATACCATTTGATTTCGACGTTCTTTTTCTTAGGATAACCAGTAACCATTATTGCCAACTTAACATGTATATCGTCTTCCCAATTTCTCTCCAATTGTGTGTATTGTCCCAAGTAGTTCATACATACAACTAAATTTGAAGTTTCACGTGAAATGGAACCCATAAGCTCCATCAATGTAAAATGATTGGAATGTTAGATACATTTATATTCATACATACTGAACGAGAAATTTACACAACAGTGACATGGACCATTAGTTGCATACACGTCCAAAATTTTGCCTATATTAGGTTCCACTTAATAGATGGGTACCATATAACTTTTTTCCAATTTATAGGAAGATATATCATATCTTCTTTTGACAACGTTCTAATTAAGATATACCATCATCTTTCTTTCTTTATGGGTTATTTGCTTCTTTTCACTGTTAGCAGTAATTTTCAGCGTACAAAAAGTCATGATAAGTAAGGTAAAGCTCATGAAGCAGTATCATAGTCATGTATATGTATGTGTGTATAGGCATATATTCCTTTAAAATCTTAAGAATACAAAAAAGAAAAGAAAAAACAAAATTTGTAGCATTCTGTTATATCCTAACCAGTGAACACTTTCTGGGCTTGGATTTGTTTGAAGCTTTCTGAGATTGGTCTCCTCTAACTGCACTTTTTATCAATGCAAACCAGCTTGTATTAATCTCAGGAAATCTCATATATCAATCTATATATGTATATATATATATATATATAGAGAGAGAGAGAGAGAGAGAGAAGCCATCTACAAAACTTTGAAAAGAACACATCAACATGAGCCAAAATGCGAAGCGTACATACCTAAAAAACACGACTAGATACACAGCGCTCCCATGTCGGGCGGTCCTCCTTGGGACTGTATTGTATTAGGGACGGTCGAGCCGTTTTTCCTCGATTGCTTGTCTTTTCGGCTCTTACCATAGTCGACCGTTTGATTTCTGTTGAAAGAAAACGTAATCGCCAATTTTGGAAATCAATCCTGGATATAGAAATACATGGTAGATATCATTCGCAGAAAAAGGGAGGTTTTTAGAGAAGCGTACACTGGGATTCTAGATGAAGACTTCTCAGCACCCGTACCACAGCAAGCTTTGTATTTCTTCCTCGATCCACACGGGCACGCCTTATTTCTCGACAACTTCTGCTGGGACACAATGATCGTTCATGATGATAGATCAGATGAAAAAACTATGACTTTGTAATTTTTTGTAGCAGATTTCGTCGATGATGTGATGTACCTTTTCGTCATTTTTCAGCTTGGAGGTTCTGCACGCGGTTACCAAATCATTGTCGAGGTTCTTGTCTTCGGTTTTTGATCCACAATTCCCAGATTCCACATCTTGAGAGCCATCTGGGAAGACCGTAAAAGTCTATAGCCTTAACTGATTGGATATCAATCATTTTTCAGGCATTAAGGACAAAATCGAAGTAGGTTAAGGGGAAACGATCGAGCACATACCATGAGAGCTTTTAACAGAATCAGAGAGTTCATCGGCAACTATCTGGTCAGAGATTCCTTGTTCGGCAATAAGAAATTCTATTGCAGCATCCACGTCGCCATCTGCTTTTCGCAAAGCCTGAAAATAACATCAAGCTGATCAGCAATATCTTATTTCACATTTACATTAAGCACTAAGCAGATAGGTAACGGGCCAATTTCGTTAGGACATGAGTACGGTTATATGCTATGACGAACATCACCTTTTCGACTTGTCGAGTATCTTCACACGCACTTCCAGACATTACCAGTTTAATGGATTCCTCGTAAACGACACTTTGTCCACCGTTTTCTCTGGCCCTAGTGATTACTTTCGACTGAGTTTGTTTCGCTGAAACTACGCCGTCGCCCTTTTGGCGTGCACGGAGGGGAAGAGGAAATAGATGCATTACAGCTAATTATGTTACTATAAACGATAAAAAAACTATGAGTCTAGAAAACAAGGGGAGAAACCTCAATGATGATAGGCCTAGCTGGTCCTGAGCAAGTATCTTGCTTCGAGCGCACGCTGTTGTAATGTTCTCCGTCGTGATAAGAGCTGCAGAACGACCCACACTTCAAATTTTAGAAGCAAAAAAACATTAAACTTGAAGGGGGTTTAAGAGCATTCAAAGAAATAATGAAAAAAGGGTTTAGAACACCTACAGATGTATCATCCGAGCTTCGAGTTTATCAAAATTCTGCATGTACCATCGCGGTGACAAGTGCTGTAAGAAAAATACGGCGGAAGTTACTGAAGACTTTAACAAAGAATTATCACACATCACGAGGCAAAAACTAATGAGGTTATAAAAAATCTTTATGTAGTTAAAAAATTTCCACTACATACTCTGTGGATGCATATGTTACTATGCGTGACCAACGAAGCTGCCTGCAACTCCATATGTCCGGCCCACGTGCTATCCTCTCCCATGGTTTTACAGTACTCCTCAAATGGAATGTCATCTTCCACGAAAGGCTCAAACATTTCGCGGTTTTCCTGCATAAATCGAATCGAAAAATAGTGACGAGAATCCTGAGTTGCGCTTACTCTTGGATTTATTTGTCATAAATGATGGTGAACGTCTATGTTTGGCTGCAGCGTTAAGTGTTCCAATAGCTTACAGCTTTCAAAATAGTCTAGTTTAGTCACTTACTAAAATAACTCTGCAATGTTTGCCGAGTGGATGCAAAAGAAAATCAAAGTGAACATATCTATCCTATCTATATATGATATCGAACATCCTTCGTATGATCAAGCATTTAATAGTGTCGTACAAGTGTTTTCTTAATCAACATAAGACAAACAAAAGTTTGCAGTTGCGCTCAATCGAAACTATTCTGCATGATTTCGGAAAGACTTCGAAGCTGTATATAAGGAAGATTGTTTGCATAAAGTTCCGAGCTAGCAGAATTCTGTGAATATGATTCCATCAAGTACAGTAAACACTCAATCAGAATTATTTTGCATGATTGCCTAATGACAAGATAGATGCCAAAAAAAAAACCCTCGTGACAGTTATACTCTCGAATCTAGAACTAAAACTCAGCTCATGCATTTAATTACGATAATTCCAAGCATCAATGTAATCCGTAAGTAAATAGCATTCTACCAAGAAACATTAATATCTTTGTAAACAGTCTAACTTGCAAGCAATTATAAATGCTAATCACTAACATAAAACTATCCATTATCTACTAACCATTCAGTCAAAGGAAAGTTCCTTTACAATGATAAAGAAAAACTGATCTATGACGAAGTAAAAACCTTAATAAATTGGACAACCAAACTCCTATACTTCTCATGTTGATCCTCATCACCTTCCAATTGATCAGCCAAAGCCCTGCCAACCAACAAAAAGACATAACCCAATCAAATTAATCACACGCTAAGGCATACGTCGAAAATCCAAACAATGCAAAGACAAGTTCGACCCAAATCACCTGAAAAAACAGTTGCCGTCAGCCGTTACTTGGACAATTTTCAGACCTAAAACATCGAGCTGTACGCGCAATTCTGCTACGTCGTTTTGACTCCCACCATGCTTTTTGTTCTATCAACAGTTCAAGAAACACCAGCAAATTACGAAGCATAAGCTATTTATTCATAAGGAAAAAAAAGATGTGATCGTTAGATTGAACACAATATGATCACAAGGGTTCAGAGATTACTTGGTTTTGTCTGGAGGGTTTGTTAGCTTTAGCTCTAAGCTTTTGATGCTTTGGCCTCGCCATTGTTGAGAAAAATTTCCCGGGATTAGGTTCAAAATTAGGATTTTCTAATTGGGGAATAAGAAGAGCCTACGGTGATGCACCAAAAAGCTTCTCTTTTTAGTGAGATTTTAGAAATTCTTTGGCTCTCACTCAATTTTATACTCCAATAGTTAAATAATTTGCCAAACCTATCAAAAACTATATATTTTTTTTATTTCCTTTGTTGATGTGAACAACATAGAATGATCAATACAAGCTAGGAAAATTAGTCCCGTCGGAACGGAAGGCGCGATGATTCTATAAGAGGTTTTAATATCTATAGTTTATTAACTGATCAATAAAAGGAAATTACTATCTACCGCCCCTTTTGATTTGTTACCGCCCCTAAAGGGCTGTAAAAAGACGTTTTTGCTCTTATGTTATTTAAATTAATTTAAATAAAATAAAATATAATAAACAGTAAAAATTTGTATTTAAAATCTTTACCACACAACACTTTCGAAATCATATATCCAAATCAGACAAAAAAGCAGAGAAATTCAAATCGCAATGAATCGGCGACAAGGACAGGGAAAGAGAAAGGGGGTGTTCTCACGACTGGTAAGCAAATTGTCGTAAAAGTAATTCGTACATAGATATATTGTCGAAAACGGGTCGGAATAGGCTGAAAAGACGGCCGATCGAAGGTAAATTAGGGCCGAAACACATTTTCGATCGGCCAAGTGACAGCTGTAACAAGATTTCGGCTGTGTAAGTGGCGGCCGAAATGTGCTTCGGCCGTGACTAGGCCGACCAAAATCTTGATTCGGCCGTGCAAGAGCCGGCCGAAACCAGGTTTCGGTCTGCTCTGGTCCGGCCGAAGTTGTGTTTCGGTCGTATTTGAGCCAGTTGAAATTACGTTTCAGTCGACTCTGTTCCGGCCGAAATTGTCGATCGGCTCTCTTTTTTTTTGTTTTCTAAATAAATATCTAATTCCCTGCATGACAGGGCCGAAACTGGTTTCGGCCGACGTTGTACCGGCCGACTTATGAATTCGGCCGGAAGCGCCAACCGAAAACAACAATTTCGGCCCCCACAAGGTGCGGCCGAATTTACTTTTCGGCTGCTCCTTGTGCGGGCCAAAATTGTCGTTCGGCTAGGCCGAATTTTTCAACCGAATCCCATCGAGGTTCGATAATACATCTACGTACGAACGAATTTTACGAGAATTTGCTTACCAGTCGTGCCAATAGACCCTTTCCTTTGCCCTCCCTTTACCCTGTCGTCGATCCATTGCGATTTGAGTTTTTTTGTTATATTTGAGTCTGATTTGGATCTGTGATTACGATATGGAAAGTGTTGTATGGAAAAGGACTTAGAAATTTAAATTCAAAGGGCAAAATTGTCTTGTTCCAGCCCTTTAGGGGGCGGTGACTAGGAAAAAGGGGGCGGTGAATAGTAATCCAGATAAAATACAGTTCATTAAACTGGCCATAAGAATCAATTCTGTCAAAAATGGAAAATTTAAAATTCAAATTTTTTTCACTGAAGAACTCAATGGGAAGTCTGAAACGTCAATTTGCATATATTTCTATTTTATCGTGGGTAACTGCTTTTGTATGTCAATTTTATCTTTATTCTTTAAGTAATTACATGTTAATCCTTAAATTTTTTATTTTGACTATCTCATAACAAATTAAAAACTTTAATCATACTTAAAACAATTTATCCTTTCACTCTGTTATTTTTCATAATTGCATTACATCCCTATAAATTGTTTTCCTTTTATATATAATTAAAAAATAATATTTTATCAACCATCATAAATTATAAATAACAGAAAATATATGGATGAAATGGGCCTAAAACTAAATGATTAAAATAATTCAATTAAAATAAAAAAAAAATAACGGGAACTTTCGTAAATCTTTATACCAAAATAAGTACATGAAATATCCCCAATACTTTTTCACTTATAGATAAAAAGTAAAAAAGAAAAATTCCCAAGAATCCAATTACTTTTTGTTTTTTCTAATTCTTTCTTTGTAATAATTCCGTGTCAGGAAATAAAACCGCCGCGTACCTGTGAGAGCAAAAGTCGCCCACGCAGTAAATCATTTCACACACAGACACACATGTATATGTGTGTGTATTGTATACAGCGTCCTTAATACAGACAGTACAACTAATCTGTAAAAGCGCTCCATAGAGGCCCCTCCCTCACCCAAATCGACCCACCTCCCCCAAAACAGACCTTACTAGGGTTTTCTCCTCTACAATTTTCAAAATTCGGAGCCCGCCAAGCCCTAAGGTCCCGAAATTCTTGCATGAATCGGGTCCTCGCTGAGGGATCGAGCGCCACGTGGCACCTCGTTTACTTTTACAAGCAATGTCGGCGTCGAAGCCCTCCTCGTCGGATTCAGCATCCGATCCGATGGTAGTCGTAATGATTCAGATCGGTTTCGATGCTGCATTTTTTGGTTGCGACTGCGTTTTGAATGTTCCTGGTGGTGTTTGGTTTCTTTTGTGAATTCGATTTTGGGGGGTTTTGTGGGGGTTGAGAAGGGAGATGGCGTGTAGATTGATTGAGGAGGTACATTGTGTTGTTTCGTTTGCTGGAGTGTTGGGTTGTCCTCGTGGTGTGTTTGATTTTGTGCGAATCGTGTTTTTAGTGATGGTTGTGTTGTGGTGGTTCATTGAGGGGTGTTTTGGTTGATTTGCACTGTGAGTTATGTGATGCGTTTGATTTAGAATATATATTATTTAGTCGTCTATGCATAATGCTAGATAACTAGGTTATGTAGATACTTAGATAAGGGATGGATAATATTTTTTCTCCATTGCCCTTACTTTGGCATTTACAGGTGCCCAAGATGCAAGAATCAAGTTCATCAGCACGAGACACTTTAGCTGTGATTGATTCTTTGAAGAAACAAGTTGCTTGTGACCGTGCTAATTATGTAAAGGTGGATATCTCTTAGTATGTATTGAAAATCACCATCCCACCTCATGTCATCATAATCGATGAATTGTAATGATATCTTCTTTTGGTTCTCCCCAGAAAAGAGTGGAGGACAATGCAAAGAAAGTCCAGGGTGTAACAGAAAATCTCTATAAGCTGGCTATGGAAAGAAGAAATTTAAAGTCTGTTACTGCTGAGGGATATGTAAATTTATTGGCAAAGAGGCAGAAAGATGCGATTGATATGCATAATGGTATTGGAACTGGTCATGGAGATAATGATAGCAACAGCTCTCAGGAAGATGGATTTGCTCCCTCTGCAATTCTGTTAGGATCGAGCATTGCAGTCAAGAATGCTGTTCGCCCCATCAAGCTGCCTGCAGTGCAAAAATTGCCACCATATACTACATGGGTCTTCCTAGATAGGTGAATCAGATATTTTAGTTCGCTCAGTTGATCCTTTTTTTGAGCAGATTCTCTTTGTTCCATTACTTTGATTATGACTTATGAAATTTTGATTTACTCGTAGATGAAAATCTTCTTCTGTGGTTTATTAATTTTTCTGCTGCTGCAGAAACCAGAGGATGACTGAGGATCAGTCGGTTTTGGGCAGACGGCGGATTTATTATGATCAAAATGGTGGCGAAGCTCTAATTTGTAGTGATAGCGAAGAAGAAGCCATTGGTGATGAAGAGGAAAAGAAAGAATTTATCGAGGCCGAAGACTATATTTTGCGGTTGGTACATCATAACATTTTGTGTTCACTAACTTCGACTTTGAGACATGTATTATTCGTTGAGAAAAGTGAAATATTCTAAACGCAACATCTTATTTTTTCCATTTCTGAGATATATCTTGTCTTGCTATGCGCATGGGAGAGCAAAGAACAATTTCTGGGCTAACAATTCTATATAATTCAGATGGAAAAGCTTATTACAGTCTTCCTTTGATGACCTTCCCTGTTTTGTCCATTCAAGTTATGTCTATTTCCCATAGAATTTCTTCGGTCCTTCAGATCAGATTAAAAATGTGAAGCCCCATAAGTTATAGACATGGGTATGTGTATTTTGCATTTGCTGATGGTCCTTCTGCATTTTGATATTTCTGGGAGAAACAATTATGTAGGTCTATCATCGTGTAATCTTTTTTTGGTTTATCCTATTCCTAAGCCTTTTTTTGTATTTAAGATGGTGCAGTATAATGCCGTATTCCTGTTTGATTGGACTGGTATGCTACTACAATTTATTTTCATTTTCCAGGACAACTATTGAAGAAGTTGGGCTTTCTGAAACGACTTTGGAATCTTTGGCACATAATCTATCTAGAAAACCTTTTGAGATCAAGGTATGACGAATTCTTCATGATTCATCTCTAATGAATCACGTAGGTTTGGTACCTGGGTGAACAATAATTCGCTGGGATAAAAAACGTTTTAGTTCACATTCCCATTTGTTCTGTTAATATCATCTACCATCAAACATCGTTTACAGGAAAGATATGAGGAGCTTACGAAGAACTTCAGCGATAAGTGTCGTGTGAGCAATGAAAATGCTGAAGGCTCTGAGAATCCATATATTGATAAAGATTTGGATGCTGCGTTGGATTCTTTTGACAATCTGTTTTGTCGCCGTTGTTTGGTAAGTACTAAACTTAAAATCTTTGCTCTAGGACGTAATACTTCAGGCCTATTACATATTATATCCTTTGATTCTCTTTTCAAATCAGTCAGTGTCATGTGGCAGGTGTTTGATTGTAGACTACATGGATGTTCTCAGGATCTAGTTTTTCCTGTAAGTTAATCGTCTACCATGATATTATTTGACTTATTCGAATTAGGCACTGCTCTTATAACATCTATTTCATTTTTTAGGCAGAAAAACAACCACCTTGGTCTGGTCCTGATGGGGATAAAAAACCATGTGGCCCAAATTGTCATCTCCTGGTATGCAAACATGTTATCTTCATATTATTTTTAATACATTAAAAAAATCCTACTCATTTCTGAAACTTGCTTGACTGGTAGTTTTGCAGATGATTCTTCTCCTAGTGACATGCTATTATTCTCCTTATTATATGCTTGTTATGACTTATTTACAACATGTCAGGTCATGGAGCATGAACATGGTACAGCAAAGTCCAGTAAGGCAATGTTCAAAGAAAAAGGCCTGACATCTGATAACATTTCTTCGCTAATGCAAAAGAGAAAACAGGGAGGCACGTCCACTAGGAAGAAATCAAAGTCTTGCTCAGCCGAAAGCACATCTTCCTCAGAGAACAAAGCTATCAGTGATATCAATGCGTCATCGAAGGGAACATCTAGCAGTGACAAAAGAAGTAGCAAGAGAATAGCCGAAAATATTCTCTTGGCCAAAAAGAAGCAGAAGAAAATGACGTCTGATTCTGATGCTGTTGCCGATCGTGGTCTCAGTTTTAAAGAATTGAATGTGCGTATGACTGCTTCAAGTTGCGACGCTAAAGATTCAAACCTTTCTCCAAAAACGAAATCAACAAGCTCCAAAAAGTTGAGGAAAAAAGAGTTCCCAGTGCTAGAATCTGACAAGTGTTTACTTGGGGATGCAGCGAGTGCTGCATCGAATGAGAGCGAGAACAATCTACCCATGACTAGCAGCAGTGACAATCTTAGGAAAGATGTGATTGTGGATGAAAATACGAGCAAGCCCAAAATAACTGATGATTGCTCATGGAGACCTTTTGAAAAGTCCATGTATGAGAAGGGTCTAGAGATTTTTGGTCATAACAGGTTACAATCATTTTTTTAAAGTTTGTGCCACATGGTTAGAGCAGCGTTCTTTGTTGCACTGCTTTCTGTATGCATGTCCCCACTCTCAGGACCGCATGATCACCACTGTTATGTTCGGGCAGTCGTGATTAGCCCTTATACTTCCTATATGTTGATAATCCCACAGATTATTTCTGTGTGTATTTCAATTTCTCTGATATGTTCTTGCCCTTGTGGGGTACCAAATACATTATGCAGCTGCCTAATTGCAAGAAACTTGATGTCTGACATGAAGACGTGTTCAGAGATATTTAACTATATGCATCGCTCTGACAAAAAATCGCGAGCTGGTGATGGGACATCCCTTGCTGATGACTCTCCAAAACTCGATGGTAATGAAACTGTGGTGAGTGTTTTATCCGTAGTTTTTTTTATCTGAGTTCTTACTTCTTATAATGTAAACTGTGTTTGTGTGTGTGAATGTGTGTGTTGGTTGGTGTTTGTAGTACCCGTTTCATGTAAAACTTGGACAATAATATTGGATTGGTAGTATGTCCTATGTGAAATAGTCAAATAGATGATATGCTTTTGCTTCATACCAAACCAGGGCGGTGGAGCACGAAGGAGATCACGATTTTTGCGTAGAAGAGGTAGAGTACGCCGTCTAAAATACACATGGAAATCTGCAGGATCGCAATCATTCCGTAAGAGGATTTCTGAAAGAAAGGACCAGCCTTGTCGACAATATAATCCATGTGGGTGCCAACCCATGTGTGGAAAATCATGTCCATGTCTCGTTAATGGCACATGTTGTGAAAAATACTGCGGGTGGGTATTTATCATTTCCGTACTTCCAATATTCTTATTTCAATCCCCACCCCCTTTTAAGATTGGGAACTCATACTCATAGTATGTCATATTCCTGCAATCTGTTTTCAGATGCCCGAAAACTTGCAAGAATCGATTCAGGGGTTGTCATTGTGCAAAGAGTCAGTGTCGAAGTCGTCAATGCCCATGTTTTGCTGCTGGTAGGGAGTGTGACCCGGATGTATGCCGCAGTTGCTGGATAAGGTGATGCTACTTTAAAAAGATACTATTTGTAAGATCATTGCAAATGATCGTAGAATGCTTATGCTTTATTTGGGTAAGAGATGTGCTATTTTAGCTTGAGTTTTTATGATTATACACGTCGTCACAGCTGTGGTGATGGCTCTCTTGGGACGCCTTCCCAGAGAGGCGACAACTACGAATGCAGGAATATGAAGCTTCTTCTAAAACAGCAACAGAGGGTAAAAAAAGTCAAAATTGCAGCCTTCCAATTGATGGCACTATTCGTAAATCTACAACAATGATTTTGTCTTTTTAACATATCTATAGGTTTTGTTGGGAAGGTCTGATATATCTGGTTGGGGAGCTTTCTTGAAGGTACCTTTCTAAGTTTTCATGGCTTGCCTTTCCATGCACTCGTACTCAACTTTCAGCTTTATGCAGAATAGCGTTGCCAAACACGAATACCTTGGCGAGTACACTGGCGAACTAATATCCCATCGTGAAGCTGACAAGCGTGGGAAGATATATGACCGTGAAAATTCTTCTTTTCTCTTTAATCTCAACGATCAGGCATGGCATTTGATTCATCTTTCATCATCTGATTTTCATCAATGCTGATTACTACGATACAGCATTAACGATTGACAATCAATTGATTTCTTACCAGTTCGTCCTCGATGCTTACCGAAAGGGCGACAAACTCAAGTTTGCCAACCATTCTCCTGATCCCAATTGCTATGCCAAGGTAAAAGCCTTTGAATTTTTTTGTCACCACATTGATATCGACGCCTACGTTAAAAGACAAAAGCTGCCTAAAATATCAACATATGTTACAATCACATCTCGAATTGATTCCTTAATCTTGCTGCTCTCAGGTCATTATGGTTGGTGGAGATCACAGAGTGGGTATTTTTGCCAAAGAGAGAATCGCCGCTGGAGAAGAGTTGTTCTACGATTATCGTTATGAGCCCGACCGGGCCCCAGCGTGGGCAAGAAAGCCCGAGTCGTCGGGAGCCAAGAGGGAAGAAGGTGGTCCTTCTAATGGTCGTGCAAGAAAGCACACTTAGTCCTACGTTCTCAAGACGGAAATTTTCTTACATTGTTTTCCCAGATAGAAGCAATTGTTCGAAAAAGATCGTTTTTTTTCTAAACCTTAATTGGCAATTCAGTAGCTGCTGGGAATGAACTCTGAAGAGTAGAGTTACAGTACAGTCATCTCTTGGATATTCTTTCATTGCTTAAATCTCTGCCCTTTTGTCAAACCTGAGTTGGTACATATCACTGTTTTTCTTTTTTCTTTTTGGAAAAAAGAATTGGGATAGAAATGACTCAAATGAGTGTTAAAGTAAATAAAGACTGTGTAAGAAAAAAAAAAGGTGAGATTTTAGGCAAAAGGGGAAAGTAAAATATGTAGGAATAGAATATTATATCGACAAACTAAACCCTCGACCCTAAATTTTCCTAACAAGACTTCGTAGAGAAAAAGGTTCCACCTTTGCCGTCACTCTTGAACCGGTGAAGATGAAGAACCTTAAGCTGAGCTGGCAAGTCTCGTACGACGTGCAGCTTCAGAGCGACGATGTACGGAAAGAGTTCATTCGACTGTCGACTGTTGATGTCGAGCGTAATCGGCTCTTCTTCGCCTCGTCGGCCGGCTTTATCTACTCCACTCAGATTGCTTCGCCTCAAGTATGAACACTTTCTTGTTATGTGATTAAATTTCTTATCAATTTGTAATCACTATGATTTTTTAGCTATAGCTGGTGTCTATTTTTGTTTTCCTCTTTTGAGATCACATTTTTCGTATCTTTCTGCGGACGAGGCGTTTGGCGAAGATGACTATTTTTTATGGAATGGCCCAAAAAAATGTTCGTTGATAGTCAATTCCTTAGGATTCAATGTTGATTATGTTGTAAAGGTGTCAATTTAGATCGATGCTCTATGTATGACTGTGCCAGTCTGCCTTACTTGATGATGATTCTCTGTAAAATCTCCGTGAGGATAAAACCAGAATCATATAGAATCGCAAGGAGTTAACGCTTTTTGTAAAATATCATATTTGACGATGCCAATAAGTAGATCCTGAAATCAATTCTGATTCCCATGACAGTTGCCTTTTTTTTCCCTATTCACGAAATTTTTCGTTTGTCTGAACCAGATAGAAGGAACCTTTGGCAAGGTCATTTCACCTGCCAAAGTTGAGTTAGAAGATGGGGATGCCATTACATGTTTAGAATACTTGATGGAAAAGGAATCGTTGGTGGTTGGGACTTCCAATGGGCTTTTGTTATTGTATTCCGTGGATGATCATGTGACTGAGGTTGTGGGGAGTTTGGAAGGTGGCGTCTGTTGCATTTCACCGAGTCCTGATGGTGATATACTGGCCATGGTTACTGGTTTTGGGCAGATTCTGGTGATGAACCTTGATTGGGATGTATTATATGAGGTGCCTCTCGACGACTCTCCTGAAGATTTTGACGTACGTAAGGACTTTTACCATATACTTCACTTAAATGAATTAGAAGCAATTATGGTCGGCCATGTAATATCCATCAACAACAATACTCAAATTGATGATCGCACTGTGCCGGACTAGAATTGCTTTTTATGCATTTTATATGCCCGTCATCTGCTAATTAATTTCGAGGACGATTTTGATTTCTGTAACTTTTTTATATTTCTCAAATAATATAAATTCTGTTGAGAGGAAGGGGGAAATGTTGTTAAATTATATAACCACTTTTACGGGTTTTCTTGGTCCTGTGTGATTGATTAGATTAATCCACTTCCTCTCAGATAACTCAGCAACTTCTGATGATTATTACCATGAAGCTTTGATTTCATGGAGGGGTGACGGAAAGTTCTTTGCATCATTGAGCAAGGTACACTCTAATCCCCTGCATAAGAAGCTTAAAGTTTGGGAACGTGACTCAGGGACGCTCCATTCGGTCTCGGAACCAAAGCCCTTCATGGGAATGGATGTGGACTGGACTCAAACTGGTGCTAAAATTGCTGCAGTATATGATATGAAGAAAGAAAATAAATGTCCCTCCGTAGTGTTATTTGAGAAAAATTGTTTAGAGAGAAGCTCATTTAGGGTTGAAGAAGAAGATATAAATGTGAGCATACAGTATCTCAGGTTCAACTGTAACTCGGATCTTCTCGCTGCTGTTGTCAGGGGTAGAACTTTCGACACCCTAAAAATCTGGTTCTTTAGCAACAACCACTGGTATGTAAAGCATGAAATTCGATATTCAAACGAGGATAAAGTAAATTTCATGTGGGACCCCATGAAACCATTGCAGTTGACTAGTTGGACTCTCGATGGTCGAATCACTACTTACAAATTTGTGTGGGTTACAGCTGTTATGGACAACTCAGTGGCATTTGTCGTCGATGGTTCAAAGGTATTGGTAACTCCCTTGTCTTTGTCCCTGATACCACCGCCTATGTACTTTTTTAGCTTAGAATTCCCTTGTGCGGTTCGGGAGATGATATTCTCTGACAAAGTTTCCCAGTCTCATTTGGCTGCAACTTTATCGGATGGAAGTTTATGTATTGCGGAGCTTCCTTTACTTGATCAGTGGGATGAATTAGAAGGCAATGCATTCAAAGTCGAGCCCTCACATTGCAGTACAAATTCTGGGTCTCATCTACATCTTGCTTGGTTAAATTCTCGCATGCTTGTTAGTGTGTCTTATCTCGGTAATCACGCCAAGACATCCTTGCACAGTGAGGATATGCGTCCGAGTTGTTACTTGCAGGAAATTCAGATAAATTGTTCTGAAGATCGGCTCCCTGGCTCTATTACGTCCTCGGGATGGCAATCTGAAATTGCGAATCAGATTAACCTCGAAGGAGTGGTGATCGGTATAACATCGAACCCTCTAACAAGATGTTCTGCATTCGTTCAATTTGATGGTGGGCAAGTATTTGAGTACATGTTGAAGTTGAGTTCTAACAGAGAAATTGGTCTTCAGAGACGCGACAACATGGGTTTCTTACAATCCTGCCCTTGGATGGGCACTGCCCATGTTGCTGGATATGCTCGTGACAAACCGCTCCTTTTGGGTCTCGACGATAATGGGAAGCTCCATCTCGAGAGAAAGATATTGTGTAACAACTGTGGTAGCTTTTCATTTTACTCAAGTTCTAATGATGGGATGGTTACGCACTTGATACTTTCAACTAAGCAGGATTTACTATTTATTGTGGACGTTGATGATATCATCGAAGGGAGTCTAGAACAGAAGTACGGTAGTTTCCTTCCCGTGATATCAAAAGGTAAGAAGACTGAGAATGACAATAATTCCATTAATATATGGGAAAGAGGGGCTCAGATTATTGGTGTCCTTAACGGAGATGAGTCTGCTGTCATTCTACAAACCCCTCGGGGAAATCTCGAATGTGTGTACCCTCGGAGATTGGTTCTCGCCTCTATCGTCAATTCTTTGGCACAGAGGCGATTTAGAGATGCTTTAGTTTTGGTACGAAGGCACAGGATAGATTTTAACGTCATTGTGGACCATTGTGGTTTGCAGGCTTTCATCGATTCAGCTGCAGATTTCGTCGTGCAGGTGGGTAACTTGAGCAATATAACCGAGTTTGTCTGTGGCATTAAAAACGAGAACGTTATGGAGACGCTGTACAGCAACTACAAGTCCTCGCCGAAGGGAGAGAAAGTTTTAGGGCAGAAAGAACCAAACAGCAGCGATGGTAATGACAAAGTAAATCTTGTCCTAGTGGCTATTGAGAAGGCTCTCAAGGAGAAAATCCCAGAGACGCCCGAAAGAGAGCTCTGCATCTTAACGACATTGGCCAAGCGTAAACCCCCGGCGCTCGAGGAGGCGTTGCGGAGAATAAAGGATGTTCGAGAATCTGAGCTTTCTTCTACTGCTGATCCACGCCGAGCTTCTTATCCTTCATCTGAGGAATCTCTGAAACATCTGTTGTGGCTCTCCGATCCCGAGCCTGTCTTTGAAGCAGCATTGGGCCTTTACGATTTGAACTTAGCAGCAATCGTGGCATTGAACTCTCAGAGGGACCCCAAAGAATTCTTGCCATATCTTCAAGAACTTGAGCGCATGCCCAAACTTCTAATGCAGTACAGCATCGACCTAAAGTTGAAGCGTTACGAAAGTGCACTGAGGCACATTGTTTCAGCTGGTGACCCTCACTACGAGGATTGCCTGAACCTCATGAAGAAAGTCCCAGAACTTTACCCACTGGGCATTCGCTTGATTGGAGATTCTTGCAGGAAAATGCAGATCCTCGAAGCGTGGGGCGATCATCTTACTTCCACAAAGTCTTTCGAGGAAGCTGCTGCCACTTACTTGTGCTGCCTCTGCTACGAAAAGGCTTCGAAAGCTTACCGTGCCTCGGGCAATTGGAAAGGAGTGCTCACAGTTTCTGGGCTCATGAAACTCAGCAAGGACAATCTCTTGCAAGATGCACGTGAGCTCTCTGAAGAACTACAGGCGCTTGGTAAGCCAGGCGAAGCTGCAAAGCTGCTTTTGGAGTATTGTGGAGATATTGACGGCGGCGTTGGCCTATTGGTCGAAGCGAGGCATTGGGAAGAGGCGTTGAGGACCTGTTTCTTGCACCAGAGGGACGACTTGGTTTTGCTGGTGAAGAATGCTTCGTTAGAGTGTGCAAATGCTCTTATCGGGGAATATAACGAAGGGGCGGAGAAGGTCGGGAAGTACCTGACGAGGTACTTAGCTGTGAGGCAGAGGAGATTGTTATTAGCTGCTACTATCCAATCTGATCAGCAGCAACCTTTGGACGATGAAACTTCCTCGCAAGCCAGCAGCAATTATAGCGGAATGAGCGCATATACCACAGGGTATGTTTTATCGTAAAAAATTTTTAGGCAATAGCTATTCTTGAGATTAATATATAAAACCGCTTTGCTCATCGAACAGAACCAAGAAATTTTCGAATGCGTCGAACGCAACCACTTCTACGAAAGGCAGAGGGCGTCAAAGAAACAGAGGCAAAATCAGAGCTGGGAGGTAACCTATAGATACTATTATATGATATAGTCTTCGTTTTCTTCAGGTTTAACAAAGGCGTAATGATCGTAACACGATGAACAGTCCCGACGAAGAAATGGCTTTGGTAGATCATCTCAAGGGAATGACTCTCACTGAGGGAGCAAAAACAGAGATCAAAACACTTCTGATTTCTCTCCTAATGCTCGGCGAGGAAGAAATTGCCAGGGAGTTGCAGAGGACTTGCGAGAAATTCCAACTGTCTCAAATCGCAGCTGTTAAGCTGGCCGAGGACGCCATGCCCACCAATTCGATCGACGAGCAGGCGCTGGCTTTGGACCGATACGTACAAAATGCTCGAAGCAATGCGCAGAACTTTGGTGGGTTTTCTTGGCAATTGAAAGTTTTGATGTGATTAAGAAAAGGCGAGTTACATTGCCTGCCTTGTGAGCTTATGGAAAGACTGTATTCTTGTCGAGTTTATTGTATCATTTTAAATTTCTATTTAGGTTTCTGATAAGTAGGACTCAGAATCTCAGATGGATTATTGAGATATCACTTGGTTTATTAATGATAAAAGTTCCCAACTTTTAAGTTTGAAAGACGTGGGGGGTTCTTTACGTGTGTTACCATGCAAGGTCAATTTGAACGTCTTGAGTTGAGATATTCAAATCAAGACAATAAGAAAACGCGATCTTAATTGGAAAGATGAGCCTAATTTAACAATGCACATAAGTAATTATGTTTCTGCTTTATCAAAAGAAAGAGCAATACGAGCTTATTATATATATATATATATCAAAAAAGGACTTGAAGACATAAGTCCTTCACATCATGAAATGCGCCAATGCATATATGTGTGAAAATCCTAATCATGCAACGCATTAATTCCTACAATATGTATGTATAAAATATTAATACTACTAAACAGAATCATATCGCCTATGATTACTCTTAGAATTTAGAAGTTAGAACAGCATGCTTCATAGATCCTCCTTGATATATAACACTATATTAGTGGGATGGGAATTCAATCCAAGCTCATGTTCGTGGAAGCTTTGCACACCCTAATCTTCTGTAAATAAAATATACAAACATGAACAATACAGTCCAAGTAATCAAGAGACAATCGTATCATACAAAACATGAAGCGAGTTTCAGATTATTTCAATATAATATATAATATATATATATATATGAGGACTGATATGTGAGCACCTTATATGGACACCTGCTGATTTGGCATCGATTCGTGCCAAATCAGCGTGCCACTTCAACATCAAATGTGATGTGGTATTAATCAACATATCTTAGGTGTCATAGATCGACACATATGATGCTGACGTGGCATGTTCATGTCTTACGTGGCATTTGTTGTGTGATCTTGATATACTCCACGTGAACATGCCACATAAGCATCATATGTGTCAATCTATGATCCCTAAGATGTGTTGATTAATACCACGTCACTTTGATGTTGAAGTGGCACGCTGATTTGGCACAGGGTGTCCATATAAGGTGCTCACATAGGGTGAGCACCATATCATTCCTATATATATATATATATATATATATAATCTGACTCATTACGAATTGGGTCGGGTCTATTAGGTACACGTCTTCTGCTGAGGAAATCGACTTGGATAAACTCTTCTACCGTAAGTTGTGGTTGAAAATGGAGGACGACGAAAAGCTTAGATCAATAAGAAGAAATAGCAGAAAACCAACCCCAATGAGAAAAAAAAGCGCCCTCAAAACATGACTTGTACTAACTCCATTCATTATTGCATCGCAAGCAGAAAGCTGTTAGAAGAATTTATATGTCTACTATGTTTGGATACGAGTGTTTGAATGAGCTTCTCTTGCTGGGAGTAATCAGGCGAAGGTGAAAGGAAGTACATTCATCTCATGAAAGACTAATGAAAAGAACTAAAAATACTATACTAATTGCTAATAAAGCGGCAGCAAAAAAGTTGTTGCCTTTAATTCGATTGGTCCTCATACTAATAACTTAACCGGCGTGATTATCTTATGGGACGTTGCTATTTTATTTACATCTAGTGAAGTGATTTTCGAGTTTCGCGTCGTCATCCCTTTTATATATAAACTGTACTAGTTTTATGCCCGTGCATTTCACGGGTGTAAAATATATGTAATTAATATAATATTCTTATTTAACAATAATAATATAAGTTAATAGTTTAACGTGAAAATAAATTATCTTCCACTATGTTAGTGGGCGGTTATCGTATTAATTTTTTATTGTTTATGTGTTTAATATAATGAAAATGGACATGTGTCGCAAGCAGAAGCAAACTACATTTTATTGTATATATAAGATATATAATTATATATATAAAGAGAAATTTTATGGTGCTCACATTATGTGGGCACCTATGGATGTGGCATCGAATCGTACCATTTCAATATCCCACATCGACATCTAAGGTTATGTCGTCTTAATTAACACCTTCTAGGTGTCATTAATCGACATTTCGGATGCTGATGTGGCAATTGACGCGATATATTTCATTGACACGTAAAATGTTATGTAAGGTGTCAATATGCCATATCAGCATCGAATGTCGATTAATGACACCTAGAAGGTGTTAATTAAGACACATAAATACCTCCTCTGCAAAAAAAAAAAAAAAACTTGTAATTTAGAACTCTGTCAGCATTTTTTTTATATGTAGGCACCTAACAGATTTGCACATAGGTACCTAATCCCGCCACAGGTACGCCGTATTAGCACATTTAGGTATCCTATAGCAGCGTATTGTGGTTTGTATCAGCTTAGAAAATGATACGCCGTATTAGCACATTTAGGTACCATATAGAAACCGTCTAGGGTACCATATAAAGGCGTGACATGGTACGCTATGCACACATATCAAGGTACGGTCTTTACACATAAACTTGTACAAACAGTAAGTCGGGTACCTATCTGTAAAATTTCTGACATATGTACTGATTTGTAAGTTTTGGTTCAAGTAGGTATTTATGTGTAGATTACACATAAATAAATGCATAAAGAGATCAAAATTCAAAACATCCTATATAATATATATAATATATATATACATATATATATATATTGAGGTTTGTTATGGTGCCCACCTACAGTGAGCAACCACCTTGAGCACCATAAGCAAATCTCTCAATTTTTTGCTTTATTTCGATTTCCAACGCCATCACACTTCCGTAGATCCTCTCATATCCATTGCTAACCTAAATCGCCATCAACAAATACATTAATTTTTAAGAAATCATCACATCGGTATGTCGTCCAAATGCGAATAATAAATAATGAATTTTCTTAAAAATTAACGTGTTGGAGATGACGATTTATGTTAGCAATGGATATGAGAGGGTCTACTGAGGTGTTGACCGCGTTGGACATCGAAATAAAGCAAAAAAATGAGAGATTTGCTTATGGTGCTCACGGTGGTTGCTCACGGTAGGTGGGCACCATAGCAAACATATATATATATATATATATATATATTATAGAGGAATTTTATGGTGCTCACCTTATGTGAGCACATGTCGATGTGCCACCGATTCATGCCATGTCGACATGCCACATTAACGTTAGATGACACATTACACTAATTAACACATTCTAGGGATCATTGATCGATATATCGGACGATGATGTGGCATGTTTATATCCACAGATCAATACCACATAACAAGTGTCACATAAAGCGTAAACATGCCACATCATCGTCCGATATGTCGATCAATGACCCCTAGAATGTGTTAATTATTGTTATGTATCATCTAACGTTGATGTGGCTTTTTGACATGGCACGAATCAGTGCCACATCGACAGGTGCCCATGCAAGGTGCTCACATAAGGTGAGCACCATAAAATTCCTCTATATATACTCTAATATATATATATATATATATATTGTGTGTGAAAATCATGTGAAACTTTAGCTTGACAGTCGTGTGATTTACACCAGTTTGAAACTTTTCATTGGCTATTGAATTTTAAATAAGAAATTCAACAATCTAACTCTAAGCACGTAGTTTTCCCAAGGGTTCTTCTCTCTCTACGTTCACACCACTTGCAGAAATCTCCCATGCATAGTTAGTAGCAGTCAAAAGGATGGTCCATCAATGACTACATTCAAATGCCAAAATCAAAGTCTTTTATTACAATAATAATTGGTCAATTTTCAGGAACGAAACAAAAAAAAACTCAGACTAAGGGGAAGAAAATTTGAGTGTGAACATGCGTAACTTAAATCCTTCCTCATTCAAGAATTTCCTGGTCGAGTCTGCGTAAATGAACGATTGACTGGGCTTAGCTTGGCTAATTAATGTATTTAATTAAAATAATACAAACACGTACACATGCAATTACTCTCCATGTTCACACAACACACGTATGCCTACAAATACAGATGCATTCTTAAACATTGTTAGAACGTACTTAAAATATTGTGCTCTAACACATTGCAAAAAACACAGAGCATCCAAGGTCGATTCGCAGGAGAGATGACACCCTCTTTTATAGTCGGAAAATCGAAGCGAGTGTCATTCTTCTGCGAATCAGCCATTGCATGCTTTTCAATTTTAAAAAAATGTGCGGTGAAAAATGAAAATAAAAATTTGAAAAAACTAGGCTTGCCATAGTGGTTAGAGAGTTGTCTAGTTTTCTAACCTGCTTTTCTTTTCTTTTTTTTTTTAAATAACTGGATATACATTACGATCATTCCTCGCAACTTTGTTCTCTTATTGATTGTTGGCTTATTTCTTGGCGTGTGGAATGGTAGTAGTCATGAATGCTCAAATGGGCCACTAAATGGGCCTCAGTAGTGGGCCAAATCAGTCACATATATTCATCACCAAACAAAATGATGGGCTTAATGACCCAATAGAAGATGTATTTTCATTAAGCTGATGTTGCTTATGATATAAGATTTTCGAATAGGCTGTTGCTGATTTGGTGATAATTCCAAAAATGATGAGATTTTATGCGAAGAGAAAGGAAATTTAGTAAATTTAACGGGCCGAATTTGAAAAATTTATCGAAAGTCAAGTGACTGATGGGTTCCTCATCGTTGACTTTTCACCTTCTTGATTTACTGTGTCTTGCTTTTACTTTTACACGCTATATATATAATGTGTAATCTCCTTTGTTCCGTTCTCCGTCTCTTCTCCAGGGCGAATTTGCAGGCAGCTACTTCGTTTTGAGACCATTTGAGGCACGATTTCATCGATTTGAATCTCAATATTTTTTCGTTTTAGTTTTAATTATACGGTGGCAGCTCTATTTTGTGCTGGATTTTTACTTACTCGTGTTTGCCTGCCATTTTTCGAAGCCCCAGCTTGAAAAGATTTGGCCTTTTTGTTTTGTGGGGAGTGATTAACTAGGTCTTCGTTTGTTCGTGGTTTAGGTTCATGCACTCGGGCTTTTACCGATTTTTATCTGTTTTTTTTTACAAAGTTGATTTTATTTTTATGACCTAATCATCTTGAATTCAGGAATTTCTGTTGTTGAAATATAAGATGGGAAGTCATGGAGGTGACCAGACAGCTATACCCAGAAATGATGCAATTGAGTGTTCGGAAACTACAGTGGAGATAAAGATCAAGACCCTCGATTCTCGAACCTTCACGCTGCGAGTGGATAAATGCGTAGAAGTTTCATCCATCTTTCTTTTTTTAATTTAACTGCTTCATTGCATTGGTCGTGATTGTATATGTGTTTCTTTGACCAATTGGCGGTACGTTTCTCACATTAAGAACTCTCTATTGGTATATTAGAGTGTAAATAGAGATGAGTGATGGCATAGAAGTTAGGCCTAATGATTCTTGATCCGTGCTTCTTAGCGTCTGAAAATCTTCGAATATCCTTATTTTTCGTATTTTTTTTAGTTTCTTAAGCTCGATGTTCACTGCAGGTGCCTGTCCCCGAGTTGAAGCAACAGATTGCTTCACTAACTGGTGTCTTGACTGAACAACAACGGCTTATATGTCGTGGTAGAGTTCTGAAGGATGACCAACTACTTTCAGCTTACCGTATCCTTTTGTAATTTGTGCACATAGCTTTTAATAGTCACTTCAGTCTCATACCCTTTGTCCTGAAGCCTACTAAGCAACTGTTTGTATGGTTGCTTTCTACTATGTTCTGAAGTATGAAGTAATTGTATTCGTATTCATTTTCTGCAACTGTCTTTTCTTCTGTAATCACTTAATATATATGTTTAGAAGTCGAAGATGGTCACACCTTACATCTGGTGGAGAGGCCTCCTTCAATGCAAGGGAGCTCGTCAGATCATCCAGGTCTGATGATTTATAATAGTTAATGAATAGTTTACAAATTGGCGTCTTTCATCTTCTGTGCAAATTGTCTTGAAAGTTAATCTGAAGCATCATGTGGTTTAATTCATTAATCTAGTTTGAGAATTCTTTTTGTGTGTGTGTGATTAGCCATTAGATTGATTAAATAAGTCTTCTGAATACAAATCTTTTTTTCTTCAGCACTGGGTAGCGAGCACGACACCGTTGGTAGAACAGGGCCTGAAATGCTGGTTGGGACCTTTAATATATCGGATCAAGGGGATGGATATTTTCCCGATCTGAATCGGGTAAACTAAGTTCTCTCAATCTCATTCTAGCTCTAGCTGACATGCTAAAGTTCTGGATTGTTTCTGTCTTGTAGATTCTTTCCTCTGTTCTTACATCAGTTGGAATGACTAGATTTGGAGGTGAAACTGAAGGATTGGATCTTAACGTAAGTTATATTTAGTTTGAATGTGCCATCTTTGATTTATAAAGACACCTTTCTTTGAGAATTCCTAAATGATAATGAACATACATATTCATGTATGATGGAAAATTGAATAAAGTATTCTGTTGGACAGCAACTTCCTTTAGAACAGCTCCACGCTGCATCAGGTCTCAACGTGAACAGTGCAAGAACTTCTGTCAATCCTGGGGAAAATTTGCAGCCGCCGGTACCTTTTTAATATACTGATACATGTTCAACTCGCTCTTAGAAATTTCGATGAAATATTTATAACACAATCTCACTATGCTAGGAACAACATTGAATACTTTGACTATCCTCGTAGGAAGTTCTCCTTTTTTCTGTGCCCTCATGATTATCTCGTGTCCTTTTAATTCAACACTATAATTTCTTGCAGGTAATACCGGATTCGTTGACTACCTTGTCGCAGTACTTGAATCACTTGAGACAAGAGTTTCTTTCCATCGGTGCAAAACTTTATCCTTGCTTTACGTTTTGGTTACTTTACTTTCATCGAACAACTTTTTTTTGTCTCTTATTCACCAACTCCACTACTACCCAGCTGAAGGAGAGAGCACAATTTCTCTAAACACAGGTCTTTCTAGGAGAGGTGAACAAAATTCAGATGGTGGGGGACTTTCTTTGGACAGCAGAGGAGCTATTGCACCCGAGTCCTTGGCTGAGGTGATGTCTTCTAGCAGTCGAATGATCCTTGAACAAGCCTCGGAGTGCTTATCGGTATGTAGACAGACCATTAAATTCTATTAATGGAAATCAACGTGGATGCTATATATATTCTAATATATTGAGATTTACAACATGTTGTTTTTGTTACATAACTCGGCCCTCTTTCTGCAGCAACTTTCTGGGCAACTGAAACGTCATTCAGAGATGACTGATCCGTTAGAGCGATCAAGAATTCAATCTAATGCAATGAGGTCAGGCGCACTTATCCAAAACTTAGGTGCTCTGTTTCTTGAGCTTGGCAGGACAATGATGACCTTGAGAATGGGTCAGACGCCTGTATGTCCATTTGACTTCCACTTCCCTGTCTTAATTTATATAGCCCAGTTTACGGTCCATGTCCCCTTGCAGTTTATTACTTCAAAATATCTTCTGTTTCTACCTATGGTGTCCAAACTAAGTAGTGTTTTCATAATTTGCTACCTACAGGCCGATGCGTTGGTGAATGCAGGACCATCTGTTTTTGTCTCTGCAACAGGGCCAAACGCAATCATGGTTCAGGTGGTACTTTATCGAATCATTTTCCTCACTTTGTCATGGCATATGCATATCGTAACTCATATTCCTTCCCTGTGTACAACAGCAATTGCCTTTCCATCAAGGATCGAGTTCAGCTTCAGCTCCTTTCAGCAGCGTTCAACATGTGCCTGGGTTTACTGGAGGTTCTGTTGGCTCCCCTTTGCGCCCTAGGAATATCGATATCAGAATAAGAACAGGTTTTTGTACCAACAATACCATACGCGGTGTTGTTTTCACTGGATTAATTATTGCGAGTTTTTTTATTATTGCACAAACCCCTCGTAAAATTTATTTGATGATATGCTGGGACAGTATGAAAACTAGCATTCATCTACGAAGTTTTATCTCTTATGTTTTCAGGTTCTGTACTTTCTAGAAGAGAGCCAACTGCTTCACAGCCTCAAACTCAAGTTAACCCAGAGTCGTCCACCACTGTAAATCCTTCTCAGCAGAATGCTCCAAGGCCCGATTCCAATTCTCAGAGCCAAACACCACAAGTTAGGTCGTATTCTCGGGGTTCAATAGGGATTTTATACCCAGTTTTGGCGAGAGTGGAGCCAGGAAATCCCTTTGGGGTTGTTCAAGCTTCTCAAACATCAGGTAGATCCCATAATCCCAACGGAGAACAACATGTCATGTCTTCTTCAGAGACGCAGCGTCAAAGTGCTGTAGGAAATGGTAATTTTGAATGCATCTTTACCTGCTCCTTATTTGCATGTATGTGATTTGTGTTTGATTTGTGAAAACCATTTTAGAAAGTCAGCTCATCAAAGAAAGCAACAATAAACATTACAACATAACCAAAAACGTCTTTTTTCAGGTGATAACAACTTACCCACCAATGAACGTAATGATCAAGGGTTCTCGTTTCCAATCGAAGGCGGAATTGAGCAGCTATTCAATGAAATGGAGCATTTTTTCCATCATGATGACCAACACCACGGTGAAGCTGCGCAAGACAATGGTAGTTCTCAGACAACTTCAGAAGCCATCACCGATGAAGGGATACTATTATCTAATGCACTGCGTCAGTTATTGCCAATGCTGTCTGAAAATATTCCTACTCAGCCGTCTATCGAAGAATCACAGGTAACAATAAGAACGGTTTCAAAAAACTACTACTACATGGTGCCTTATTTAGCTTTTGACCTCCCTATGGACCTCTCAAGAATTCCCTTACATTGCCCGTATTATTAAAATAAATTGTGACGGCATAGTGAGCTCTGTATGTTTGAGGGCTCGTGAACTCTTATAACCTCAATTCTCTATGGTACCTTTTTAGGTTGATGACACCACAGATCAAGGAGCATCTTCTTCACATCGCGGCGGTGGCTCTGATTCGCAGCCAAGTCCAAAGCGTCAGAAGGTATGAGTTATTGGTTAAATTTATGAAGTTCTTTTTCCAGTTTTAAGTGTGTATATATACATATGTATATATATATGTGTGTGTGTATATATTATACATGGTGGTGAACAGTATCCAACTTCTTCGGCTTACGTTTTGATTTGGAGGTGAATCAAATAAACTAAAGCAACACACTATCAGATAGATGCATCTACTATCTTTTCACGCTGGAGTTCCCTTTTACGGAGCTCTATGTGAAGTGAACCTTTAAGATTTCGTATGCTCGCATATTAAGCCTTTTATTCCTTTTTTGCAGAGGGAGTGAACTTTTTGGTTGCTATGAAGATCTTGGCCTCGGCAAGGGGAGCTGTTTTGCTAGTGAGACTGGTCGTGGTGGCGATCGGTGGTATATGAATAAGAACCACAGAGTGGACATAAAAAAGTCTTGTTCAGAATCGACCTTTTTATATCGACTTTCCTTTCTCTTGCTTTTTGGATTCCTTATTTACAGTAAGAGAAGCTTCGATGCAGCGTTTGTTTGATATCCTCTTGGTATATTTTATTTGATCTTGAAACTTTCAGTTTAAAAGATGACATCTTGGAACTTCCCATGCAATGAACATGATAATATATAGTATATCTCTTCGTTTGCGTTGTATTATTGGCAAGCAAACACTGAAGTGTACAAAAAATAAGCGGTATTGAAAATCTCCTGTCAAGCAGCAAACCATCAAAATTTCACCAAAGAACCTCAATTCATAACAAACTTCAGCAATACCTTCCACAGTTAACTTAAGTTTCCGTCTAAGTTAACGTTCCCCAACGAGAGTATCTTTACTTGATATATGGCTGGCTATGCTATGCCGAGTCGAGTCACTCCTTTTACTGGCTAACAATTTATCACATGGTAAATAAACGATAAGAAAAAAGCTCGATTTGCCAGAAATTTCAGATTCCAAGTTGAAAATATACCAAAATGTGGACACAACGAAAACTGGCAGAGAAAAAAAAAAAAGAAAACAAAGGACGAGGTTCGAGCAAGCGAGCACCAACTTATTACAACACTTAACCAAAACAAAGCCGTCATGAAAGTGCCAAAACCAAACGATGCAGTTTCCTCGTCATTGGACCAACATTTTAAGAACGAACCAGCGACATAAGCTCAGGGCTTGAGCGCCAAGGCTAAGCCAAACTTGGCGCTCTTGTCGATGGACTTTGTGTCCACTTCAGTCGACAGAGTGACGAGCGACTTGGGACGCCATTCGTGCTGAATCAAAGCACTCGCCTTGCCAAAGTTGTTCACACGCGCCTTCACGGTGGTCAAAGGATCCAATGCGTGCTGAGTGCCCACGGTGATGCTGTTCTCATTGCTCGAAAAGCTGTGGGTCACCTCAGCCCCAACCGCGGTGTTGCTCAGTGGGCTCACCACGTGGTAATAGGATGCACTCAACGAATCACCTTTGTCGTTCCTAAAAACATAAATCGATAGTTCTTTTGATGGTTTAGGGTTCGTTAGGTTTCATGAATTATGTTATGTACGGAAGTGGTTTTACGTACAGTGTCAGAGATGCAATGAGATCAGAGTTGGTGAAGCTTGCTCCAAAGTTATACTTGGAGAAGGCACCTTCCTTGGTGTCGAAGGAGACATCACTTCCGAAGGCAAGTGTGTTGGTTCCCAGAACGCCAGAGAAGTTCACGACTGGGTTGGCTGTCAATCCAATGCTTGAGCAGATTCCAGCATAGTCGTGCAAGTATTGGAGTTCCAACTACAAATAATTGACGATGATTGTTATGATCTGATGGTAGTGAAAAGTGATAATAAAAATGTGTGGATCTTCTTACCTTTCCAGACCTTTGATCGGGAACCCGAAAGCTTAAGATAGCCTTCAATCCAGGAGTTGGCTCATCGACAGTAATAGTTGTTAGGAGCTGGAATTGGGTTGGATAAATCGGTTCATGTCAAGGTTTAATCTAGAATTCACGAGTTGACAATTGACGTAAGGATTTAATAGAAAAATATATCACGTACATTTGAACTTGTGTCAACTTTAATGTCGGTGGTGATGTTCTTGTTTTTCAACTGTGTATTGACATCAGCCAGGAAAAGATCTCCTTTCTTTGTCCCTGATGAAGTGAGAGTCTGCATAGAAATGCAGGTACTAAATGAAATCACCGTATGCCTAAATATACAACAAAAGGAGACGTAGCAACTTCCAGACTGAACTAAATACCGTAAGTTCTGAAAGAACATGGATCGGATCACAAAAATAATGAATGGACAAAACAGTTCCTGTGACGTATGCTTAGATCACTCAACACGTACCATGACATGAAAACGCAGCATTTCATGTGCAGTTTCAGCTAGCAAGACATGCGCATGAGATTGAAATGCTGATTATACTACCAGGTACCAGTTACCACTACCAACCAATTCACATAATCAGTAATTTTATAAAGCAACAATAGTATAAAGCATCAAAAATCCCAAAGCAACTTAAGATGCGCAGATTGACACACTCAACAGAACTAAACTCGGCACAAACTTATTTCCAGATTGCGCATACATAACATTGCTGAATTAGCAAAGAGATACAGAAACATAAACCTTCAGCTGTTAAAAGATTACAACATCCATATGCTGCATATTAGCATCAGCGAGAAGACAACTAGGCAAGCAAAAACTGCTTGTGAGATTCAAACAAGATCACTAACTGTCTCAGACTAGCCATTCAACACCAAGCAATAAAGTCTCAAACACAACACGTTCACAATCCTCGGACGGATAGAGACTCGTCGCAAAATCGTGAAAAAACATGAGACGACCATTATTTAGAAGGAACATCCACTACACTCGCTTCATCAGTATGACTCTACCGCAAAAACTCAGATCCGCGAAGGATTACAAAACGAAAATATAATTAATATTGTAGACTAAATTCGAGAAACTCACTACTCCAGTAGGCGAGTAGGTGGTGATGGTGAATTTCTGGTCGCTCAGGTAATCCTTGTTCAAAAGATCTAGTCCAAACAACAAAACAATAATAAAAAAAAAGCAGATTAGCTGAGCTGACAGCTAAATCTTCAAAACATGACCTAGAAACCAAATCAAACGAAACGAAAACACAAACCTCGAGCTCTTTTGCCGATGTCGGAGTAGAGACCAGGACCTTTGCCCATGACTGCTCTGAAATCTGAAATTGGAAGATCGAGGAATAATAGAAAAAATGCGTCCAGGTAGAAAATGCCGAGTGAGCCTCTCGTGTGCAGCAAACAAGAAAAATATATACTCAGCAAAATACACCGAAGCCCTAAAGTGTTTTTTCTATTTTGTGGGACTCATTTTACTGGAATAATCTGAACCGTTGATGTCGTGATGCGTGCGGATCGAACGGGTGCATCCTAACCGTTGTTTTACATGTTGGACCGCTAAGTAGTGATTTCATCTCGAAATATGGCACTACAGTCGATGAGGTTAAATTGGGCAACCAAATAATAAAAATATGAAATTACGAAATACATAACAACATTTACAAGAAAATATTTATTAATTAGTCAAGAAAGTTACTTTAATTTTTTTTTTTTCTATTATTGACTGTGGAACTCTCACTGCCCTCAAATTGAATCGTGTTTCCCTCACAAGTCCCCACACGAACAACAATGAACAAGTGAAATCAACTTTTGGAGTTATCATATGCTTGAACGACTTGAGCAAGAAGATTAATGAGTAAGTATACATAAAATAGTCAACAAAATAATAATAATAATAATGTTCAAGCCATCAAAACGTAACAAATTTATTAAGAACTCCACAGCCCATCAATCCAAAGCAGAAACAACCCTAATTAAAGAGATGATCCTACACCACTTAAAACAATAAACAAATTATTACAACCACAGTTTTTCAGTCAATGGCCTACCTGCATCTTCGAGCTTGCTTAAAATTTGCTTCTATTTAGACAATTCATCACAGCATTGAAAAAAAATAACACAATTTATTTCATATACAAGAGCTTCTTCTGTTTCTCCTTACCACCCTCGTAAGAAGAAGCTCAGCGTATAGTTCTTCGTCTGGGTGGTTGAGCTGGATCCTTAACGCACATGAACGATCGAGCTCGACCCCAGACTGAGCCGAAAATCGAATTGAACGATCAAATATGGAAACGAAAACGATGACGCGAAGAAGAACGACGCGCTCGTTGATCATCCTCTTCTTCGCCCTTTCGACCATTTTCCCAAACATCCATGCCAACATGTTCGAAGGGTTCGACGAGTACTGGAAGAACCGCGCGTCCGAGGCATGGAATCGGACACTCGCGTCATACGAGCCCGAGCCCGAAAAGATCGTGAGCCACCTCAACATGCACGTTCAAAGGTAATGCGTGCGTAAGATCAATTTCGATTATAGTTGAAGCGACATTGCATTTTTTAAATTTAAGGTATCGCATTCTCTCGTCGCACCGAAAATTCCGAGCAATGTGCGTCGCCATTTAACCAAATTACGACTATTAGAAATGCAGGCTTCAACATAAAATCAATTGGCGATAGGTGAAGTTGCCTCATGAGTATTAATTGATTACGAGAGCTCGATTTGTTCGTTGTGATGTCAATATAAATCTCAATACGTTGTCTCACGTTTGACATGACTGAAAGCCTAACATATGGATATAAGAATCGGGTGACAGTGAATGAGATCAAACCAAGCTTCTGATACCATATTATGATTCGAGGGCTGACCGACGATACGTTAAGTTGCCTCTTGAGTATATTCATTGATTATGATAACCTGATTTATTCGTGTGGGATAGATAAAAATCTCAACACGAACCATTTCGAACGCGCTTAACCGTCAAAATAGGTACCACGATAACTTTCCTCGACAAAATTTCACGTTACGCATATTATACGCAGGAGCTTGAATGAAGTATCGAACACAACGGCAAGGGGGAGACACCTCCTCGGCAAGGGCGGCTACCACGGTCCATGCAAGGCCACGAACCCCATCGACCGGTGCTGGAGGTGCCAGCCCAACTGGGCCCAGAACCGCTTCAGGCTAGCCGACTGCGTCCTGGGGTTCGGCTACAAGGCCACGGGCGGGAAGAACGGGAAGATCTACGTGGTCACCGACCCCTCGGACGACGACGTCATGAACCCTAAACCCGGAACCCTCAGGCACGCGGTGATCCAGAAGGAGCCGCTGTGGATCGTTTTCCAGCGGAGCATGCTCATCAGGCTCCAGCAGGAGCTGATCATGTCCGGGGACAAGACGATCGACGGCCGAGGGGTGAGGAGGGTGGAGATCGCCTACGGGGCGGGGATCACGGTGCAGTTCGTGAGGAACGTCATCATCCACGGCGTGAGGATCCACCACATCGTGAGGGGGAGCGGAGGGATGATCCGAGACTCAGTGGACCACTACGGGCTCAGGACGCAGAGCGACGGGGACGGGATTTCGATCTTCGGGGCGCAGGACGTGTGGATCGACCACGTCTCGATGACCCACTGCGGCGACGGGCTCATCGATGCTATCATGGGGTCGACTGGGATCACTATTTCCAACAGCCACTTCACGGATCACGATGAGGTGAGTTAATTATTAGTGTAGCGCTGATTGATTAGTTCGTTCTCTGAACGGATACGACCGCTTCAGTTCCAGTGCAGTGACAGATTTTTCTCGTAATACCCAAATCGATCGGTGATCGAATCATTTAACCCTAAATATGGACGCTCAATGTAATCCATTAAACTTGTATACTCACTAACTTTATCATCTCAACAAATGTAGAATTGTGTTTCGCGCCCCCAAAAGAAGTCATCATAACGCTATGATATCTCTATGATTTATCCAGGCAATGCTTTTTGGCGCGAACGACGCTCATTCGCAGGATTCGAAGATGCAAATCACGGTGGCGTTCAACCACTTCGGAAGGAGGATGATACAGAGGATGCCGAGGTGTAGGTGGGGATATTTCCACGTCGTCAACAACGATTACACCCACTGGCTAATGTACGCCATCGGCGGGAGCAGAAACCCTACGATTATCAGCCAGGGAAATCGATTCGTCGCACCGACGGAGGCCGAGAATCCCTACGCCAAGGAGGTGACGAAGAGGGAGTACACGCCGGAATCTGTCTGGAAGCAGTGGACGTGGAGATCTGAGGGAGATATGTTCCTGAGGGGCGCTTTCTTCGTGCAATCGGGCGACCCGAGCTACACGAGCAAGCATCCAGAGAAGTACGATAAGATTCAGGCTGCTCCGGCGAGCCACGTGGCGGAGATGACGGCATTCGCCGGCGTACTGGGGTGTAAGGTAGGGCAACCTTGTTAGACTTGAATTTCTGAGCGTCGGTCTTCTTTTTTGTAATCCGTTTTCTTTGTTCCGTAAAGTATTTGGTACTTTTAAGTCGATGATTCAGTTTTTTGTTCATTTTTTCTTTTAAGGTGCAATTTATGTTTTTGTGATGTAACTTAGATTATATTGTTTTGCTTAACTAAAATCAGAGCGCTTTATCATAGTTTCGTTATTCTAATCGAGTATATCAAATCTCACATCAGACATTTCAGCTCCTCGGAGATTCTTGCTGTAATTGTCATTGTTTGTACCCTTGAAAGATCAATCTCATCTTCCTTAATATATAGATGAGAACATCAGGGATACTCTGTTTTTCCTTTCTTTCCCCCTTTTACTGCGTTTTAGACAGAATGGCAATCGAGCAAAGAGTGGGCGGTGGTAAGATCAACGGTGTGTATAGCGATGAAGCGAATAAGAATAGTAAGAGGTATAAGAAGTTGAAAAAGCTTGCATCTTCACTTGGTATGTGGTTAGCCCTTTTACTATTTCTCTGTCCCATGTTCGTAGTTACTAAAAATCTATTGCCTTTTTCTGATATCGTATGGCATCGGTTAAATTTTTCTTCATACAGTGCTTGTTATACTCTGTATGCTGTTATTTGATCTTCTTGTTTGTGGCGGCTTTGGCTTGTACTTGCTTATTGGATGGTTTCTCATGGCTTAAGGGAAAGAGAAAAATCCCAAAGACCTGCGATTTGTTGTTTGCCAGTCTTGTAAGTCCTAGGTTTGTTAATATTGTCTAAGTTGGCCATCTTAGCTTAGCTGTGATTAATCACGACTGGAAGTGGTTGGAACTTCGCTGTTAGCTTTTACTATTATTGTAATTAGTTGTTGTGTCTAATCTTCAAACCCTGTCATTGTTTAGTTGATTTGTTCACTGCAAAAGAAATGCGGTGGTTGAATTGATTATAGAATGTGTCGGCGGTGGTTCTGAAGGTTGGCCACCACCATTTACTGCATTCTCTCGTACAGTTTGTGGAAAAGTTTTGATTTTTATTTTCAAGATTCGCATCCAATGTTTGTCTTGGAAATTAAGATGGTAGTGGTCGATATTTAAACTGCTTTCTGCAATAGATAAGAAATTGTAGATTGGATAAAAGTTGAATCTTGAAATCCCTCGCGTATGTGTAGTGTCTCTATCGTATTTCCAAATTATTTATTTCCAAGAACAATCACATGGCACACGCACCAACTTTACTTAAAGCGACTGTACAACTACAACCCAGCACCACCACAGCCCACTCGTTCACACACTACACACGGTACTGTGTGTCCAAAATATTCTGTTTTTGTTTCTTGACTCAGACACTTGGAATAGATATAGAAAAGAAACAAAAGGAGTGAGTAGAGTGAGCTAAAAAGCTATCGACTTGAGGTATGGGCCTGTTGCTGCTCTTTTATTCTCATCTTCTCTTTACTCAATCTCAGGCAAAGGATCTTGGCGGAAGCTCGTTGGTTTGTGGTCTATCCTAATTATCTCTTGGTCTATCACTTTGTTTACTTTCTGGGTTCCAGAGAACGTGTAGCTGCAGCACCTGAAGTTCGGAAGAGGTCAAGAAGCCTATTATGAAAGGTGAAAATGCTAGATCTGAATTGCATTACTTACTGTGAAGCATACTTCATGTTTTTTTTTTTTTTTATCACGCCGTTCTTTCGATTTCTTTGTTCGTGGAATGATGGTTGGGTCTTTATTGGTCTGTACGGTATTGTTGGTTGTGCTTTAGTTTGAAGGCTTCATTGCCAGATCTCGGTGATGCTTTGTCTTAAGTTCTGGTAATAAATGCCAATATGCCTTTATAGCTTCTGTGGGTCGTCGTGTTCGTGATGTTTTATCCTCTATTTCTTGTCTGCCTTGCTGTAATTTGCTGGGATTTTGAGAAAACAATGTAATCATAATTACAGTTTCAGAAGTAAAGCTGTGTGTACTTGGTGTGCATTAACTTGCACAACGTTGACGCTGAAAGTAATCTGTTCATAGAAATTGCAGGTGTCGTACCAAGCTTTTGTCTCTAGTTGTCTGTGTGCTGACATGGGAAAGTCGGCGGGAAAATGGATCAAGACTGTTCTCTTCGGAAAGAAGCACACGAAATCTGACCTATCAAAAGTAAGAAATTGACCTCTTCTTGCTTGGCTCACAGTCTTCTTTCTCGGCTGTCGTTCTTGCTTTCAATTACCTTGAAACGCAACCAACCTCCGGCCCACGCTTAAATTTTTAATACGTTTCTAATTGAAAATCTCAATTACGCTTGAAGCACGTCGCATTTGATAAAAAGACTCCCGTCGAAACCGTTGTGGAGGATCCATCAGCAAACACTCCATTGATATCAGATCCCATTCAGTTCTCCGGGAGAGGCACAGATAGCTTCCAACTTGAGAAGGAATCGTCTCCATCTCCCAGCGATGCAAACACTTTACCACCACTCGAAAACCGAGGCGTGGATTTGCCACTTTACGTGCCTTCCATTCAAGTCAACAATGCTGAGATGCGTAGGCAAGAGCAAGCTGCGATTACTGCCCAAGCAGCATTCAGAGGCTACTTGGTAAATATAGCCTCTTCTTTGCTCTCTCTGTTTCAATGGTACTTATATACTAAAGTGTACTCCAGTTTATTTCAATCGTATGTCATCTAAGATTTCAAACGTAAATTGCTTGTATTACGGCGCATAAAATTCACCAATTCTCTCTAGAACGTATATGCCAACTAGTCAGCATTTTGTTCTTAATATGTGAAATCATTGGCTTGTCATTTCCTTCCAAGTTAATTCATTGTTTTAAAGTCTTCATAAAAAAAATTTGTCCGCAAGGCTCGCCGTGCTTTCCGTGCTCTCAAGGGAATCATAAGGCTACAAGCTCTTATCCGCGGCCATCTTGTGAGGAGGCAGGCCATCGCCACTCTGCGCTGCATGCGTGCGATCGTTCAGCTTCAGGCATTGGCTCGTGGCCGAATGGTTAGAATTTCTGAAGGTCATATTGGAGCGCTCGAAATACCCAAGCTTCAGGTAAACTTCAGTTCAGTATTAATGATTACATTTGGGATTCACATATGATCGTTATATTTAATCTTTCGTCAGGATGCTAATCCAAGGGACTATGAGCTAAGTTCACTTTTCCGTTTCCAAAAATTGGCAACAAATGCCTTTGTCCGCAAGGTAAAAAGCCTGATGAATCTATAGCCATTAATTGCCTGCTTCTGTAAGTAACGGTTAGCCCGACTATAAACTATGAAACCATTTGTTTCTTCAGCTTCTGATAGCACTGCCCAATGCAATGCCACTCGCTCTTCAATATGAGATTTCTGAACCAAACTCAGCTGTACAATGGCTTGAGCGTTGGTCTTTGTCCCGTTTTTGGGAACCCTTAGGGAGAGCTAAAAAGACCGCAAAGGCGAGGCCTCAGAGAAAGCAGAGCGGCTCACAGATTGTTGAGGTGGAGCCCATCAAATCGAGAAGAACCATCAGAAAAGTTCCCATTAACGGGGACCAAACTGCGTCGACTTCCTATGAAGCAGATAAAATCAAGCGTAAACTGAGAACTGCTGCGAATGGTAATCAAATTGAGTTAACGCAAGATCAACAGCCACAGACTGAGCTCGAGAGAGTTAAGCGTAATCTGAGAAGAGTTTCAGCCGCAGCGGCGGCGGCGGCGGCCGAAAAGTATGAGGCATTGCCTAAGAGTGTGGAAACAGCGGTTTCTGATCTGGAAATAGGAACTTCAGACGTTGCTGTAGTCGATGGGATGGTTTCGCCTGAAACTCCCCTCGAAACATCAGCGGCGAATGAGCCCATTAATCCATCTTATGAAACTCCTATCGACTTAGGAGAAAATGGCGTGAAGGAAGATGTGTGCAAGGAAGAAGAATCGAGCGGTAAGGAGCATCAGAAAACCCGTAAGAGAAACTCTCTTCCAGCTAATAAGCAAGAGTACGCTGAAAGCATATTGCAGAACGATTCTCCTGCCTTGCCTAGTTATATGGCTGCAACCAAATCCGCTAAGGCGAAGCTTCGTGGCCATGGATCTTCGAAGTTTGGCGAAGACGGCGGTGATCAGGGCTATAATGTTCGTCGCCATTCGCTTCCTGCCTTGACCAGCGGAAAATTGAGCTCAATGTCGCCGAGAATAGGGACGACAGAAGCTAATGGGAAGAGAGGAAGCAGGGCTCGTCGATCATCGACATCCTCAAGAGATGGTATGAAAATTCCACTTTTAACTCTTTCTTCAATCTGCTAAACTTCAACTCTCCACACCCCGTTTAACAAAACGCCTACTCCCTCATTTTCATTCTCCGACAGATAGAGTGCTTCAGCCTGGATGGAGGAGGTGAGAATGTGGCAGAGACATCTTATGCGCCTAGCTTTTACCGTGTAGTGTTTGACTTGTTGGTTCTCTTACGAAAGTCTTTCGTTATCATGTTTGTTTGTCGCCATAATAGTAGTAGTAGTAGTGTATTTCGTGTTGTTTGCGTCTTGTCTAAACTGAGAGTGAGTGAGTAGTACCAATGAATGTATAGTCAAGTCATCGTATCTGAGAATAGCTTCCGTGACTTAGTGTGCTTCCATTCCTTCATTAGACTCGTTACGATGAAAACCGAGATTGTATGCTTACTTGATTCGATTGAATGCTCCTGCAGCTGCGTTCCTTGTGTTCTTTCGTAACCCTAATTTCAGTCGTTGAAGAAGCCAAGGGAGATGAGATTAGGGTATATATAACACATGTTTATTGGTCTGAGATTCAGATTATGTTATGTCTGAATTCAATATTAGCAGCACACTGTGTCAAGCAGTTGAACAGTTGTAGTAGACTGATGTTATGATTTCATTAACAAAACCACTGACCAAATCTCGGCTGCAAAAAAATAAAAAGTCGAAAGAACGAAAAAAGAAAAAAAGATGCAAGCACAAGAATAAAAAAAGTACACTCCGGCGATTGATTCAAGGCCTATTAGCGGCGGCCGCCGCCGGCGATTGAAAAGGCATGTACGGCGAACCTTGATAGTGACGGTTAGGCATCGATGGGCTCCTCGTCGTCTGCTTCGTCGAGCCATTCTGCGACCTAACTCCGCCCCTCCCATTGAAACTCCCACCACCACCACCACCACCACGGCGGGCGGCGTACAATGCCTGAAAGTACGAAGAAGAAGAAGCCATGTCCTTCAAATCGGGCAAGGGCTCCAGCGCCTCGACCACCTGGCTCATGGCGGGTCGAGCCTTTGCGTCTCGGCTGAGGCAGCGAGCGGCTAGCTGGACGGCCTCGTGGGCCCCCTTGATGGAGAAACGCCCCTCGAGCCGAGGGTCGACAAGGCGGTACAATCTCCTCTTCTCTGCTAAGTAAGGGCGGGCCCACTCGACCAGGTTGTGCTCCCCGTTGGGTCGGGTCTTGTCCATTGACCTCCGACCCGTTAGGAGCTCGAGCAGCACCACGCCGAAGCTGTAGACGTCGCTCTTCGCCGTGAGGTGGCCTTTGGGAACGCACAAAATTTTATCGTCATCATCATCAATTTCGGAAAAAAATTGCTGAAAATTGCGCTCTTATAGTTAGTTATTTCTCACCTGTCATTACATACTCGGGGGCGGCGTAGCCATACGTTCCCATCACTCGAGTGGATACGTGCGTCTTGTCTCCCTCGGGCCCGTCTTTGGCGAGCCCAAAGTCAGAGAGCTTTGCATTGTAATCCTACGAAATTATACGTTCTTAAAGAGCGTGTTGAGGACAGAGCGTAGAGTTTCAGATGTTTTTATTGCAACGTACGGTGTCTAAAAGGATGTTGGACGTCTTAAAATCTCGATATATGACGGGTCGTTCAGCTTCTTCGTGAAGGAAGGCGAGTCCCTTTGCAGCGTTCAACGCAATCTTCATCCTCAGAGACCAAGGGAGTGGCATCGATCCTAGAAATCGATGGAATTTCAAACAAAAATCAGTAACCATTTCTTCCGAATTCAAAGATTTTGCATAAGCCCACATGCACTGATCTTCCTAAGAACTTTTAACAGTTTTTATTGCATATTGTAAGAAACGGGCAATACGAAGAATACATACTCTTGAACAAGTGATTCTCCAGGCTTCCTCGGGGCATGAACTCATAGACAAGAAGCCTTTGGTCGCCCTCTATGCAATAGCCAATAAGTTTAACAAGGTGAGGATGGATAAGCTCGCCAAGGTAATCAATCTCGGCCTGCAATGGAAGAACAAAAACCATCTTTACTTCAACTTCAGAAACAATTCAAATGTTAAGATCAATAGTAAAGATTATGATCTTACAAGCCACTCTTTGTGACCCTGAAGCCCATCGTGATTCAGTGTCTTAACAGCAACGGTGAGCCCTGTGCCAGGTTTGACTGGTGCGCTGCCATTTTCGTTGATCCACCCTTTGAAAACACAGCCAAAGCCACCTTCTCCTAGTAAGCTATCGGGCCTGAAATTCCTCGTGGCAAGTTTTAGTTCGCTGTAAGTGAACTTTCGAAGCTGAGAAGCAATTTTCAACTCCTCGTCTGCTTTGGGAGTCGAGGGTATACTTTCGGGGTTGCTTGTTGTTGAAGAAGTTACGATTGGAGCGACTGGTTGGTCGTTGCTGGCATCGTCAGTCGATTTGCTTTCAGCTGTTAAAAGCCAGCAAAACACATTATCGAATCGATCACATAGTTTGAGCAGAACAAGAATGCTATGTAATAAGATTCTATGTCCAAACCAAAGAAGGGATGGAGATACTTCATGCCAATGCAGTTTAAGGGATGGAATCTCAAGCAACATCTAGAAAGATTTCTTTTCAAGAACGAGCCAAATTCGCTCCTCCCAAGGAAAATATCCATGCTCAAACATACACACTTCAGTTACAATATAACACCTACTTTTAAGGTTTGACTGAGCATTAAAACATGAACTACCCAGAACAGGAATTTGTTCTTTCCTCAATCATTGTCATTCCAAATTGTCACTTAAAATATTTCATCTGCTGTAGCTTCAACTTTTCAAACTGCCATTTGGTAAGAAATGAGAACTGCCCAGAATGTTTTTACCAACCCGTTAGAAAACATCACCCTAAAAGCATCAAATCATCATCGAAAACAGTCAACTTGGAATCTCAAAAACAGAAGTTAAACTGCTTACCATACTGTGAGCTCGAGCTAGAACCACTAGCAGAGCTATCAACTTTAGATCTTGCAGACAAGCAGCTTCCGAAGAATCTGAACTTAATCCAACATCGACTCTCACCACTAGTATTTTCACCACCATCGTCATTGAATATCTTTCTCCTAGCCTTTGATTTTGAATGGTCTACATCCATAGTGCCCCCACTCTTACTCTGACTACTTACACTCATCTTCCTCCACACCCTTTTTTTCACTAAAGCCCAATAAATCAGATAATGAAACGCCAGATGCAAACAAAATTAACTCCTTTACTTTAAAACCTGCCGTTATCCCAACGTTTTAATCTATCCAAACACTTCCTTTTGTTTCGTTTTGTGGGTTGGACTGAGAGAAGGCGTTCGTTTTTTCCCTAATAGCACAAAGATGCCAAACTAACCAGAAAAGACAAATGTCGAAAACTAAAAAAAGGCTGCAAAGATAAGGTTTGGAGCTTCAGCAATAAACAAATCAAGACACTAAGAACAAGCAAAGCCCAGGTGACAAAACTTGCGTGGTAGTTCAAAGATCCAATCTTTCACATTCTAATCTCGAGCTCACGCATAACAATGACGCGTAATCCCTCAAAAACGTTAGTTAGATCAGTAGCAACATTGTGGCTTCATTGACACCATCCGTCCTCCCGTTTGACTACAAACCACACATTCAAAATAGGCACAGTAGTAAATCACGCTGCTAAAGAATCTGTTTTTTATTCACCTCTTTTTCGAAAAAGAGACAGTGGGACAAGAGCTGTTTTCGAGGCCAAAAACAAAGGTACAAAAGTTACTGTGTGCGTTTGTGTTGTGTGATGATTGATGGGAGAGAGTGAGAAGAAAGAGAAATGTGCGCTTGTGCGTGAAAAGCAGTGAGAAAACTCGAGCGAAGATAATGAAAAAACGATAACGTTTGAAAATATAAAAAACAATGGAGACGAATTATGATTGGGCACAAAGCGGGGCCCACTGATCAAGTCCTCATTTTGATTGGTCAGTGGCGCTGTTTTAATCTACACGACATGTGAAGTTTAGAGCATATCTTTTTCTTTTCCTGGGATTTTCTGCAAATGTAATGTTGTCCGTAGCCTCGTATAGGACGTATAATCTTTCTTGATTTAATATGAGATATTGCTTCGATTTGCTTTTATTTCTCTTTTCCTTGATTTAGGTTAAACTAAAAAATATGTGCAAGAAAGGGGTAACAAATGATTTCTTCTACTAGTGACTACTGAGAGAGCTAAGAAAAGGTTATCTCAATATTTGCTATTTTCGTTGGTATGGCTATGGTATGGACTATGGTAGTTTCCATTCTACATTCTCTAGGAGAAGCAATATTTTTATTCAAATTAATTTTGAAAAATGTTGGTAATTTATGGGCCCAAAAGAATGCAGGCCCATTAATACCCAATACCATATAACAAACATTAGACAAGAGACTAGATATATAAATACATTAACGTTGGCAAAATTATTTCTTTGGAAAACAATTCTACTATGATAGCCGAATATGTTATATATAATGCAAAAGGAAACACTTCGTGAATTAACAAAAATGGCTGGTCAATTGGCAGTCCTACCATAACCAATATCTAGTATTATGTATATGGATATATTAAATTAGAAATATGACGTTTTGTACAGGGGCGGATCTATCAGTCCAGGTTCGATTCTACCAAGGCACAATTCACTTCTAAAATTTTTGGCTTAGTAATATAGAACTTTAGTACGTATAGTACAAGCAACTTTGCTTTTGTTCTTAACCTTTTATAATTCTTAGTTTCCTTTTATCTCTTTTTTTATTTTAACATTCTTATTTTTTCTACTAATCATCATCCAACCTCTTCCGACTAATAATATCATGCAAATTTCCAAAAGTAACATATTTGTTATTTAACTCTTATCTAATATTTCATTCTATTGACATCTTTCCTACTTCGGTTTAAATTAATTTTTAACTTTCGACTAATAAGACAAATTTTTATTTGTTCACTTTTTATTTATTTTCCTAACAAATAAAAATAAAATGTATCAATATAAACATAATTTTGAAATATCCTCAAGTATATACACAAGAATCTACAAAAGTAATAGAAACATCTATATTATTGAGATCATTCATATTTAACAACATAAACGATATTTTGATGATTTTCAATTATTTAACATTCAACGTGGATGACACGTTTGATAACTCTATCATGAAATGATTTTTTTCTATTTTAATTTAAATAGTTTTCGAATATCAACAATAAAATTTTGTTATATCACTCACATAAATTTTTTATTATGAACTTGTTGTACGTAGGTTGGAATCTACTCTCCTTTAAAATTTTTGAACGTCAGCGTTGTAAATACACATTTGTATTACGGCCCCCCCGAACTATATGTTCTGGATCCGCCCCTGGTTTTGTGGTTACTGATCGATTAGAAGTATGACGTTATATCCTGCGAAATATGACGTTTTGTGGTCTAAAGTTAGAAATTTTACTTACGCGAGGTGAGTTTGATTCCATGCTGTCTCATTATTTAACCTTCTTTTCTTCTTTACTTTTATTTTTCTTATTTGCAATCAACAATTCTAATTTTGTTATTAACGATTTTAACTATTTTTACCTACTTTCAACTTTCCATTATATTCAATTTATTAAGAATTCTTTATATCTAATTAAATTTCTTCTGGGAAATAGGATTGACTAGCGATTGCGAAGGAACTAGAGTTACATCCCTTTTTCATTTCCTTTCAAGAGTTCTTATGTGTTTCCACGCCTCTGTGAGACCCCAAAAAATGGACAAATTCATTTTCTTAAGAACAAATACAAGATTCGTCACTCCAAAAAGGATAATGGTAACCCCGCTATTAACTACTTCATTTATGAAATCCATGTTGTACGATCTTTTTATATTCTTTTCATTATCTTTCGTTCTCTTTTATATCATATTATTATTAAATTAACGTTATAGTATCATGCAAATAAGAAGCTAGTGATGATCTCATATCACTAATATCGTGAGCCGTTGTCATCGTTCGAGATCCGTCAATGTTATATTGATGTTTTTTCGTCCTAGATTTAATAATTTTCAACAAAAAAATATGTTCCTAAATTTTCTTCATAGAAATATATTTTCGTAGGAAAACGTCAAATAAAAATATATTTTGGGCCTTAAAGTCATTGCCAATTTTATACTACCCCCAAAAGTTTCTAGATCCGCCCCTCATAAACAACAACGTAATGTAACCAACCGACTATGTAACTTATATTACTATAATAATATACTAAGAATTTAACAAACAATTAAACTAAGCTCCTAATTATATCAGCCTCGGGGCTATTATAATCAATAGTGTATAACAGCTGCGAAAGCCTTTGGCTGAGATCGTCGATCTCTTTGTGCAAATCTTTTATGTAGTTGCAAGTCTCTTGAAGCACCTCATTTGCCGATTTCTGCAAAATTACTTTAGTTGTCAAAATTTATGAACCGTGCAACATTCATTTACCAAAAATATATTCAGAATTTTACACGATGTACGAGTAAATATACCTTGTTTGGACGCCTGGTGTTACGAATTTCTGGGAGAAGTTGGTGCAATTTGGAGATAAGATCAATAATCTGATCGTCACTTATTCTTGAAGTTCCACTCGATTGTCTTGACCTTCTTGCAGACATTTTTTCCCTTAAAAGTGCATATAATTTCACAAGGTTACTAAAACAAAATGTTAATGATCTTAATAATTTATGTAACGGGATATTTTAATTAGTATTCGAAAGCAGGGAGGAAAGGTGGTTTTGAATTTTGATACAGAAATAAAAGAAAGGGAGATGGAGAAGAAGACTTAGGTTGGCAATAACTACTAAATTATATGCTGGACATGTTAATTATATAATGGTGATCGAAAATCAAAAGAGGAAAACGAAATGTCGTGAGAAAGTCACAAAGTATCGAGGACCACAATAACCATTTAACATAAATAATATATACCCTTATATAATTGGTGTTGGGTGGCTAAAACTTCACATTTGGTCCGTCGAAGTTATTTTTATTTAGTCAATCTATTTATTTTATGATTACTCTATGTATCACTTCTAAATTTTTATTTATTGTATTTACGTCCGTACAAGTTAATTTCTTTTTATGTATTTAAAAATTATATTTCAACTTAAATACTAAAAGTTATAAATCTCAAAATTAACATTACATTTAATTTTATTTTAAGCACACGCATAGAGTGTGCGAGAGAGTATTAATATTAGTAATATTATTATTATTATTATTATTATTTATTATTATTATTATTAAATGCGAGTCCATTATATAGAAACCTGTTAAATACACTTTTTGCTTTTGTAATTCAACAATAAGTATAGACCTGTAATTTAATGCATGTGCGCCCATATTCTTTTTAACCGGAACATGATTTAAATTTTACATTGTTAGGAATCATGAATTTAAAGAATTCAGATTAACAGTATTGGTGATTGAACTTAATTAAGTGTACCGGTTAGACACGGGTGAAATTGGATACCGAAAAGCAGCTCGCTAAAAGACTGCTCAAGGCAACCAACAACCGGATCAAGGATGCCATCAGAAGGTCACTAAAGACCGAAATTCAGATAGCGGATGTGCCACAAAGGACTAAGATTCAAATTTATTCGAAGAGCGACATGTTGAAGACTTATGACGAGCAATTAATTTAAGGCTGACAGCAAGAGCCAAGTTGAAGTCAAACTAATACCAAATAAAGAATAAAGCAAAGTGCACGCGACTGCTGCAAAGACCGGAAAGACCTATTTTGGGGAAAGTCATTAAAAGCTCTGTGCGATACAAAGAACTATCTCACGACGGCCTTCTACATCACTCCAACTATAAAAAGGAGAGAGGCAAGATGCAAGAACTAGTTCACCATCTTTGAAATTACGCTACGTGAGAAAAAGCTCAAGTTTAAAGCAAGAAGTGTTTATGTGATGTCCTCACTAGAGTTAAGACCGTTTCGGTTAGTGAGTGTGTTGTTCTCAAGGGACTGTAAGAAGCACTTGAAAGTAGACGAGCTTTAAAAAGCTGTCTAAGTGGTGTCTAGGAGTTTAGTTAGCTGAGTATGGCCGTGTGGGTTGTACTGTGTTAGTCTAGCTAAGAAGGTTGTGCAACAAGAGTTGTAAAACCAAATCTTCTAGTGGTGCTTTCCTTGCGGGGAAGAAGGGGCGTAGGAGATTTTTGACTCCGAACTTCCAGAAACAATTTCGTGTTTTCGCTATACAACACACTCAAATCACATCTTTCACTCGGTCTTGGTTTAAAACAAACCGCTCTGCTTCCGCACAAGTAACATACGCAAATATCAAGCATCGGTATCCTAACCTAACCGGTTAAGAACCGAAAAGAGAAAGTGTTTATTCACCCCTCTAAACACATCACCATAACCGATCCTAACATACGTACACTTCAATCCTAGTTTTGACATATTAACTTATATAATTTGAAGTAGAATGTGACCGGGATTAATATATCTCAAGTTGGCATTCAATATTATATTTTTCTAGTGTGACTTTGATTGTACTAAGAGATTGGGGCCCAGTTCATCATGTGCATGTCTCAATATACAAAGATCATATATGATCATTTATTACAAAGGCAATGTGTGCGAAATGTAATTTTCTTACCGATCGCGACTTTTGCTATTGATCGAAAATACTCAGCGCGACGTCCGAAAAAAAGAATACTGAGCGCCACTTGACAGTTGCCACTTTAAATAATTATATTACCCAAATAATTTTAGAAAATTGCAACACAACTAAATATAAGATATAACATTAACATATTGGGAAATAACATACATAATAAAATACTATATCACGTCAAAGAATCAGATGATCTGCCCGCCAAAAAAGTTAATGAAATATGTTGGTACAGCTCAAAACATAAATTTAAAAATTGGCTCGAAATGTTTCACACCAAAGTATAGTCCCCTCAATTAATTGTTTTCCTCCTCATTATCGACAATGGCACGAGGGAGTCACGTGCACCCTCCACCAACCACGGACTGACACGTGGTACTTTTTGTAAGGGAAGGGAAAGCGATCTTCCTTAAAGACAAGGAAAAGTCGAGCCCCCCACTCAATCAATTCACATGCCATGAAAAGCATTAACAAATATGTCCCCGTAAAATTACATTTATTGTCCTATAATTATTTGAATTTTTTCCGAAAGATTGTATTGGGCTGAAAGGCCCAATAAGAGCCCAATATTTGTCTCTGGCCCACATCGCGCAAAATGTTCAATCTTCACAGGCACGACGCATCGTTATCCACTTGCAGGAGCTCTCCGTGTGTTCTTTGATGATTCTTCTTCTCTGTACTGAAAGTTGAAAATGCAAGCGATTGTATTAGCTTGTGCTAGGTCTCTGCCCAAACCACGAAACAGTTGCGTGAATCTTCAGTTTCTAGGCCGACGCAAGCTATGCTGCCACATCGTTTCGCGCGTTCCTATTCGCTCCTCTTCACTTTCGTGGTACTGTGAAGCTTTATTGTACTTTCAGGATGGAGTTTTGTTCTCTGGCTGAAATTTGATTGGTTTGCGTTGATTTTGTTCGCAGGGGAGAGTCGAAAGACGAGATTGATTGCGTTTTGGAGCAGGAGAAGAAGTACACGTCGACCACGCGTCGAACGTTGTTTGCGAACTTGCTGGTGTCTGCTTGCTTCTTTTATCTTCTTCCTACAAGGTACTTGGCAGGTTCGACAATTTTCGCAGCTATTTTAGATGATCCGATGTATAATTTAGCTCTGTTTTACCCTATCTGAGTGTTCGAGTGTTTTTATTTGGCATGCCATATCGTGCAATAGTGGAAAAAGTAACAGCCATATTTCACCACAGCTTATGCATTAGGAGATCCGTCGGTGACAGTTGAACAGGTCACTCCTCCAGTTTTAGCTGCTGGGATTCTTTTCCCATCCGAGGTCATTTCCAAGCCTTTGATACTTTATCCTATATGTCTCGAATTTCACATTTTTTATTTTGTTAAGTCTTTGACGTGCGTCTATTGCTTGGCAGGAAAGAATCGTTAAGCTTTTCGAGAAGAATACGTATTCTGTGGTCAACATATTCGATGTTACATTGCGGCCCCAACTTAATATTTCAGGTGCAGTAGAGGTAACAATCTTGATATCTTGTTTTATATTTCCCCATTACTTTACGTTTTGTTGTTTGAGGCTTCCGCTTCGTTCTCTCTGCAAAGAGTGACTGAGTAAACTGCTATCAAATATAGATTCCTGAAGGAAATGGATCAGGAGTGGTATGGGATGACCAAGGTCACATTGTCACAAATTACCATGGTAACCTATGTCACAAAGTGTAATTAAAATATTGAAGTTGTTTAATGGCTAACATGTTAACTTTCCAGTTATTGGTAGTTCTCTCTCGCGGAAACCTAGTAGTGGCCAAGTTGTTGCCCGTGTTAATATATTAGCGTCCGAAGGGTGAGAAACGACACATTGGCCCTTTTTCGAAAACTGATGTTGTTTATGTGTGTGATTCCTCTTTAGTCTTACTTTTTTTTGTATTTTCAATCATGTAGGATACAAAAGAGTTTTGAGGGTAAGTTAGTTGGTGCAGATCGTGCAAAAGACCTTGCCGTTTTGAAGGTTGCTCATGCACTATTCTGTCTTTGCACCAATCAGTGACAGAGAACCACAAGTTTGCCCAGGCTGTTCAATTGACTGATACGTTTTTTCTCAGCTTGAAGCACCTAAAGAACTCTTGAGACCAATCAAGGTTGGTTCATCTTCGTCGCTGAAAGTTGGCCAACAGTGCCTAGCAATTGGAAATCCATTTGGGTTCGACCACACGCTCACGGTCGGGGTCATTAGTGGTCTCAACAGAGACATAAATAGCCAAACTGGCATTACTATAGGCGGAGGTATCCAAACCGATGCTTCCATCAATCCCGGGAACAGGTTTTACTCTTAAACGTTTCCTTGTCCTTTTGAGGCCCGTCTTCAGGAAACTTCTCAATTTAGGCATTAATTTTCACCCATTATTCTCAGTGGAGGTCCTTTGTTGGATTCCAAAGGCAACCTGATCGGAATTAACACTGCTATATTTACTCAGACAGGTGTGAATTGAGATCTCCTACTTCATATTGCTGTTATCATATTTGTAAATACTTGCTTATAGTAAAGGAAAACTCTAAATTTCAACGATTACATCACCTTCTCTATGAAACATAGGAACCTCGGCTGGTGTTGGATTTGCGATTCCTTCATCGACTGTGTCAAGGATTGTGCCACAGCTAATCCAATTTGGCAAAGTATGTTTTTTTTTCTTTCTAGCTGTAATATATTCTGGCGTTTGTATGTCTCCTGGGAATGGCATAAGAAAGCGCCATTTTTTTTTCTCTCAGGTTGTTAGAGCTGGTTTGAATGTTGATGTGGCCCCCGATCTCATCGCCACTCAACTCAATGTTCGAAATGGAGCCTTGATATTACAGGTAAAAGTAAAACACATTCATAGTATGCAGCACAACAATGCATTCTCTGTCTTCTGACAGTTTACATGCTATTAGATGCCCAGCGATGGCATAGCAGCTAAATCTGGGCTTAAACCTACCGCAAGGGGTTTTGCTGGTAACATAGTACTCGGAGATATAATCACAGCCGTCGATGGGAAACTCGTGAGCCCTTTTCCTGACTTCGATTTTACCCGATTTTTTTTGCCAATTTAGACAGGATTGAGAGCTAGCTGTAACTGGTCGAGCGGTTTTTCTTTTTTCTTTTCACTTTTTTGGTCAGGTAAAAAGCAGGGCGGAGTTATTCAAAGTGTTGGATGAGTATAACATCGGAGACGAGGTGGTTTTAAGGATCCAGAGAGGTAATGAAACCTTGGAAATTCCCATTGTTTTAGAGGAAACGAAGTCGAAATAATTATAGACTGACTCTCTCTGATATAAGATTGTAGTGTTACTGTTATATATATCTGTAAGAAAATAATCTATTGGGGCAGCCCTAATTAATTTTTTTTTTTTGGTATAGTATTTTTCGAAATGATATTTCTTCCTAATGTGATGGATGGTCTATAAACAACTGTATGTGGGTTCGGTCAATCCAAGTACTACGAAAAAGCTTTTGTTGGTAAGTAGTTCTTTGATTGCAGAAAATATATGTAAGAAAGATGTAGTATTTAATTAATTTACACGCGAGGCAAAAGAACGAAAACCAAAGACATGGGTCCATTTTGTGTTCAACTTAAAAAAATTTCATTCAATTATGTGACCTCTATCTTAATCCCTTTTTGAAAAAGGAAAATATATATGGTTGTATACAATATATAGGCCAGAAAAGGAGTTACCAATCTTAAGACGCATAGTGATTATATCCAATCATATCAAGGAACAAACAGCTGATCTCTGAGTCTGAGATAATGCAAAAATGGCCAAACACTTCTCCAAGAGGACGACGTTGGGCTAACCGCTGATAAGTAGAGTCTATATATGTTCATTTTCACAAAGCATAATAAGATTAGGGGGGTTGCATATATATACATATTGAATTGAAAGAAGATGAGAATATAACGTTTTTAAATTTATTTTGCACACTCGATAGCCATCGAAACTACGTAGTCCTACGTTTACTGCGATGGATAAGGTAGGATTAGACCGAGATATCTAACGTAATACCGTTCACTATAAATAAACTCTACGTATTAAAGCCCGCCATAATATATTGGCCCCCTCTTATGATCATGCGAACCCATTATAATTTATCTTATGGGTTGGGCCAATACAATTAATCCATCTCCATTATTAGGAAATGACTATAATACCCTTATTCCACCATATCATAAAATCATCTTTATTTAATCCTATATGATAAAAATAAACAAACAACACCAATTTATTCTTTGTTTTATGGTGATCAAAATGAGATGTATATCTTATATTTGTCGATATTCGTAAGAATGTCTTTTTTAAAAAAACTGTATATTGATAGGTAAGGTTATTTTTGTAATTTACAAATTATACCGAATTAACTCAACAGTTATCTTACAGAGTAAACAATCCGTATAAGTCCTATGATTAAATAATCCAAAGATAATTTTATCCCATCTTTTCCAATATTTCAAGGTAAACGCGGCAAAAAGCTTATAGTCCTCGTGCTACAGTAGTAAGCGCATATTAAGTCATAAATAAAAGCTCTTAGTGTTGCGGTGTTTTCTCCTTTGTGCACCACCAATCCTCTTTGCATCTCTTCCTCGAAAATCTATCTCAGCTTCTTCCCATAATATTAGCATTAAATAGGACTTCCTCCCTCCCGTTATCTTTATCACATATATTGGTGGGCACGCAAATTAAGATAGTATTATTATAATAATATAGTACAATGAAAAGGTAAAAAAAAAGTATATATTTTGACACGTTTTTTAAGAATATTTAATATTATTATATTGATTGTTTGTGATGGTTTTTTTTGCTAAATAAGAAAAGATGATAAAATTATTGGGATGCCTGAAATGAAAAAATGGGATAAATTAGGACTTAATTACAAATCTAGGCATTTGAATAAGTGTCAATTACAAATAGGCACATTGTGTAAACAGTTACAAAAATAGGCATTACTCTAATTTCTTTTCTTTATTTGAATTAATTTTATTATGGCTACACTTCTATTACAAAAATAGGCATCTTTTATTTTATTTTCTTTTTATAAATTATTTTTATAATCAGATTAAAGACAAAAATAAAAATAGAAATTAAACAATTGATCCAAACAAATAAAGTTTCAAATAAACGAAAGAAATATAATTGATCCACACAAATATACTAAATTTGACAACATTTATTAGTAGGTGGAAAATTTTGAAACCTAGAAACTACGAATCACAACAATATTGAATCCGAATATGTATGTTGTCTTCGAGTGATGTATTGGGAATGAGATAAAAAAAATTAATTTATTCAGCTATGTGTGGCAAAGTCAAAACATGCACGTATACATAGTCATAAATGCACAATTTTACTGAATGGGTTTGTTTCTAATCCGGCTGGTCTAACTTCGAAAATGAAATATTTGGTCAATAATTCCAAATCGTTAATCTATAATATATGGAAAATATAAACTTTCTCTAATACACTGTTTTCTTCCATCGTCGTTGACACATTTAATAATTAATACTTTTGACCATCAAAAATTAATAAAATATATACCAGCTATAAAAATAAATATGAATATAACATAAAAAAAAAGTTATGCCTACATTTGTAGTAGTTTACACAGAATGCCTACTTTCGTAAATTACATTAAAAAAATGCCTATAAATGTAAATCACCCTAAAATTAGCGGGACGGAGGGAGTAACTCTCAAACAGCCACCACTTAATTAAATACATCATCGTAAAAACAATCACGCCAAGTAGCCTTCTTGACAAAGAGAACACAAACAACAACGTCGGACGTCGTCGTTTGCCGTCACTCCACTCGACGGATGGGAGTTTATGCCGACGACGAGCGGCGGCGGCGAGGAAATGACCACCGAGCAGGCGATGACGTGCCACCGCAGCTACGACAGGTGAGAAATAGTCGAGACGAACGTCGCATGTTGAATTTTAATATCGTGCAAGTATATACATGTAATGTGTAAGTATTTGCTGTGTGGGGTCGTGCTTTTATGCCTTTGGTTATATATCTTTTGCTAATGAGTAAATCTTGCGTATGGTTATTATTAATTTAACTCTATTTGATTAAAGATTAATCAACTGGTTTGGTAACATGTTAAATTGTTAATGAATTCTTAACCACTCATTTAAATATGTGTTTGCGTGCGTGTGGAAGCACCATGACTGTCATATGATGACGTGGAACGTGTCTAGGTCCTTCGAGTATGGAAGGGAAAAACTTATATTTCTAGATATACGTTCATTTATGTGTCGTAGTTAGTTGCTATGGTACATGTCAAATCCTAGACAAATAGAAAGATAATAATCTTATGATAAAAAATTATCTATCATTTTATTATGTGAGCTAGCTTAAGCATATTCGTGTGCTATAATTCATATTTCAAGAATTAACTTCGAATGTAGTTTAATTTTTGTAAGTGTATATAAGTATTTGAATTAATTAGAATAAATTTAAAAACACAAAGGTTAAATTGTCATTACAGATGATATACCCAATTCATTGATATGAAGTAGATGAATGTGGTTGTGTGCAATTATAAACAATATAGATTTGCATCAGCTTCTTTACCTAAATATTTAATTTTAAATATACTAGGGACCAAGATACTAGCGAAATAAAGTGAAGCGTTCTTGACGATTAATAGGGAGGGGATGGTGGTCCTATTCAAATTGAACTTTATTACATTAATATTCTTATGCGCTATATAAATCAAATTTGAAGGACTGTTTACTTTCACCCAAAGTATAGACATTGGACTACGGATTTACCACACACACTTTTGGCTTGTTTGGTTCATATGTTTAGTTTTTTTAAGTGTGAATTTAAATTTAACACATGTTCAAATGTTTGCTTTACTGGTATAAATAAACCACGGGTTTATATAGTCCTAATTTAAACCCTTGCCAGCGAGTTTAAATAAACACACTCCTCACTTTGGGATGTAATTAATCTTGTTTAGCGAGAATGTCCAGCTTTCCATCCAATAGTCAAAAGTCATATCTTATTTTATATTGATATTTATCATTACGTGTTAGATGGGTGACATCTTATATTAGATTTCCCACTCACTATCTTTTTAATCCACTAGAATTCTAAATTTGAAGTTGAAATAAATGGAAAATTTTTCCTTTCACCTAAAGGATACACACATTGGACTATGGATTTACCACACACCTTGGGATAAAATTAACATTGTTTGGTGAAAATGTCCGGCTTTCCATCAAATAATCAAAAGTAATCATATTTTATATTGCGTATTAGATGGGTGACATGTTATATTTCCCACCCGCTATTCTTTTTCATCCACTAGAATTCTAAATATGAATTTGAAATAAATGGAAAATATCAGTTGACTGATGACATAATGTATTTCATACCTAGCAATAACATGGAATAATGCCAAACAAAAATGACTTAGAAAATGATTAATCATTGTTACGAAAAATTAAGTTACCGTGATATAAATATCCTAATGAGTAACTTGAACTTTTTCTTTTTCCCGGTCAACAGTAACTCAATTTATAGTTAAGTATTAATTTGGGTAATTCGATAATGTCCTTTAGGTCTATTAATTAAAGCAATAAAAGCCAGAATTTCCTTCGTGACCTAAACCTAACCCTGTCCTGAGATAGTCAATGGTTCTGATATTTTTCTTTATTTGGCAGTCACTTAACCATAGTGTGAAGAAACAATCATATAGTATAGCTAAAGGAGCATTTGCAATGATGGCGAACCACACAATTATACAACATTAAATACTTAAATAAAATACAGCTAATATATTTGTACTAACAACTACATACTATACTAGCAAAATTAATGAAAGTAAGGTTGGTCGCTGAATTATATTCTCGAGATCATTAATATGTACTATCTCACCCTTCAAGAAAAAAATAAATAAAAATACTTCCGTTCTATCTCGTTCTTCTTCCAATCAACGCCTACAATAATGTGATAAATTAATTTAGGACCTCCTTGGTGATCATACAATTTCTCTATTTCTAATCTCTTCCATAAGTATGAAATAATGTATAATTAGGCATGGGAATGTGCTAAAAAATAATAGATAATTGGCTAATGATGAACGCCACGGCCTCAGTTTAAGTAAACAGTACGACTTTATGCTGCTACAATCTCAGACAAACAAACCTCTCTGCTTCCTTTCTTACACCACATTCATGCATTATGCAGTTGCTATTTATTACCAATAAAAATGAAATCTTGAACTGAATAATAAAAGAAATTAGCTGATTAACATTATATGTTTTCCTGAAAAATAAGCAGCAGATCAGAAGGTGATGATCAGTTAACGACTAAAAGCTAATAGGCATTGAAGAAACAATAGACAGAAACAAAATCATATTAAGAAAAGAAACTAACAAATCCAAGAACCAAATCCGAGATTAATTAAAGCTCAACAAAATCCACCTTTTTCACTCATAATCTATCTAAAACCCGATTAATAGGGATTTCTAACAGCATAATCCATCAGTTAATCCAACGCCATGCTCAGATCTACTACTGCTAACCTCAACTCCATCTTCATTATTAGTTAGCTTCTAGAAGATCATGAATTTCCTTAATTTCTTGACCATTGGCGTTCTTCAACCCATTGCTATTATTACAAGGACCTTCAATGGCGGTACAAGGTTGACGATCCTTCTTGCAAGAACGAGGGTTCTTGTTATTGTGCATCCACACCTTAAAGACCCACCTTTCAACTCCAATCTCATCGCAGCTTTTGACGATGATTTCTTCGTCTCTCTTCTGCATTTTCCAGCCGATTACCTCGGCGAGCTCAAGCATCTTCGCCTTCTGTTGCTGAGTGAATTTAGTCCTACACCTCTTCCTCGCGCCGTTCGAGCCTCTCCCCGCCGCCGCCGCCGCCGCCGCCGCCAAGTGTCCCGATCCAGTCGCCGGAGCGCGGCGGTCGACCGACAGCAGGCCGTGTGATGGGTAGGCGGAGGAGATGGGTGGGGGCGAAAGCGACGGAGAATCGGGGCGCGGCGGGGGAGGGAGGTGGCGGTGGTACGGATGGTACTCTACGGCAGGGATTTGAGGAGGGTTTGTGGAGGCGGCGGCGCCGTCTTGGGTTCGGCGGTGGAAATTGCGGTGGCAACCGCACGCAGCACACCTGAGGGAAGCCGGTTCCGACGGGTTCGAGGCCGGAGACGGCATGAACTCGCCGCATCCGTCGACGGAGTAGCCTCCCGCCGCCGCCGCGTGGTTCCTCATGCATTCCTTGTAGCTCACCACCACTGGGTGCCCGCCGTTGCCGTGGAGGAGATCGAGCGGCGGCGCTTGGAGGCGCTTGAAGACGCCGTTGGTGAAGGGTGCGGGTCGGGTTTGGGTTTCGGGCTCAGTTTTAGCGGTGGTCACCTCCATTCGGTCGATGGAATTAAGTTTATTTGTTGTGTAGTAAACTCAGCAAGAGAAAAAATTGGGAGAAAAAGAGGAGCTGTTGTTGATAATGATGATCTTCCAATCTAGCAAGCAAAAAAATCTTAGCTGTGGGTTTTGTGTGGTAGTGATATTTTCAACATATTTTGTAATAAAAAAGTTAGTCAAAAGGGTTTATATCTCATTTTAGTTTGGAATTCTTCAGTTTATCTCAGGCATTTACCGTACTTGTCAAGTCAACTATATTCACCCTAGTTAATGCCATGCCATGCCATGAGTTTTCTATGGGCCGTAAGAGTTGTTATTGGGCCGGCCGGCCCATTAAGATATCGAGTGTATAATAACAAATAAAAGTCCATTGCAATATGCAGCTTGAATGGGTTCGACTAATAATTGTGATGACACTTGATGATGATTATTAATACTGATTAGATTAGGCGTAATAAAGGCATTAAGCTAAATTTCTTTTTCAGTTGATTAATTCAAAAGAAAAACGAAAAAAGAAAATATAATGGATGCACTGAAACGTATAACAAAACAGATCCAAAAGAATGGAATCCAGCGAGAGATATCAACTTTTGTATAAACACGGAAAAAAAAAGAAAGTCATTTTGTTCTACCCACGTGACATGAACATGCATATATCCAACTTTAAATTATATCATAAAATTTTAAATAAAATCCCACTTGAAACTTGATAATGAATTTGGACCTACGCTTCGCTGCTTCCCCTAAAATAATAATGGATTCACATGGCCTTTGTGTTCATTTGTCCCAACTAGGGTTGCAAACGAACCGAATCGAATCGAATATCATAATATTCAATTTGTATTCGTTAGTTTTTCAAAGTATTCGTATTCGATTCGATTCGTATTCGAATACTAAAAATCGATTCGATTCGATTCGATAACGATATTCGAATATATTCGCGAATACTCGAATATTCGAATATTCGAAAGAAAATTTCAGTTTTTCCCCATAAAATCTGTTAGAATTACAAAATAACTACAAAATAGTTCCGAAAAATTACAAAATCAGAGAAACAACTCCATTGTGAAGAAAAACTAATGAGGGAACTACTTAATACACAACATTTCTTTCTTAGCCTGCTTTCGATCATCACGCTTGTAAATATGTAATATATTATATTATTTAAATATATATTACACTAAACGAATCGAATATTCGTTAATTTTTCGAATCGAATACAGACGTATTCTTATTCGTATTCGAAATTATTCGAATCAGAAAAAGTATTTGTATTCGTATTCGTATTCGTTTATTTCGAATTCGAATCTTAAATTTCGAATCGAATCTCGAACCGAACCGAAAATATTCGGTTCATTTGCAACCCTAGTCCCAACGCAAGAATTATTATTGATATTGATCACCGTCTCTCTTTATATGGATTTAATCCGTTGTTATCATATGCTCTGCCAATTTTTCATTAATATTGTTAATATTCGTCTTGGATTTATGTTTTCTACGATAGTCGTTGAAGAACAGAGGACTAGTGAAATGCTGAAATTGCGGAGATGATTGATGAACTTTGTAGTTTTAGCTGACAATGATAACATAAATCCAACATCATTCAATGATATCATATTTAAATTGGAGAAATTTCAATTAAAAATTTCCTCTCCTTTTTCCCCTAATTGTTCAAGACATCCACCGCACATTATAACACACCATAGCAATTATTACGCCAACTAGACTGAAAGAAAAAGACTGACGAGCATGTGAAAATCTGATAATTTGTGCGTGACTAAATGCAGATTTTAGAAAAAACTGTTTTTTTTTTTTCTTTTCATTTTCTTGAAAGTGGGACATACATAGGAGGACCATATATATAAAAAACTAAATAAATTCAAAGACACAGTCGGTAGATAGAATACATCCCATTCCATCAAGGCAAAGCAACGACCCTCTATTTATACCCACCATTACTAATTACATTACTACATCAAACGTAAAACAAATATAAGACTTAAAATTTCTCCAACACATTAAAGTGCCTTTCACTTTGGTTTCCTCTACCTTCGTTCTTCTAACAAAAGAAAAAGAAAAGAAAAGAAATGGCTAAGTTCTTCGCCGTCTTCGTTCTAGCGATGTTCGCTCTCTCCATGTTGCATATGCCCGTGAGTACATTTTCTTTCTTTAGAGACTCTCCGTCTCTAATATCTCTACGATGCGTATGTTCATAAAAATGATTATTGATTTTTTATGAAATCTTCTTACGATGCAATGCACTTCCATTTTCTTTTTGTGTGTCAAGGCAATGGCAGCAAACGGTGGCCATCACGTGAGCAGCAGGGTACGCATTGTTACACTGAAAAAAAAAATGAAGCGAGTTAAATATGTGAAATGTTGTTTGATTATTCGATGGTTTTTCTTGAATATTAGGGTGGAGGATATGGTGCTGGGAGCCTCAAGAGCTTTCGTAAGTTTTTCGTTTCCCATCCTCTTTTGCTGCATTGCAACTACACGAACTTCGATCTCTCGTGTTTTGAGAAATATATAAAAAAAAAAAAGGAAGAAAAAGCTGTTGAATGGAAGGGAAGTAGTTTGACCAGCTAGAATGAATGAATGAATGGGTAATTGTGAAATGACCAGAATGTCCCTCGCAATGTACGAGGAGGTGCAGCAAGACGCAGTACCATAAGCCATGCATGTTCTTCTGTCAAAAGTGCTGCAGAAAGTGCCTTTGCGTGCCGCCGGGATTCTACGGTAATAAAGCTGTTTGCCCTTGCTACAACAATTGGAAGACCAAGGAAGGCGGACCAAAATGCCCTTGAATTAATCTTATTTAACTAAATAATATTATCGTCATATCACTGATATTGAGATGTGTAATCCTTCTGTTATAACTGTTATGCGATGGTTATCTTTATGTCCCATAGCATAGCATGGGGGAACTAATGTACCAAGGGAGGGATGATGTTATACTATCATGAACCCTCCTCCATCTTCTCGCTATTATCATTAACTATATTCAGTTTGTTTCATATTCAGTATCAGACTTTTACCTTGTTCAATTCTACCGTGATTTGCGGTGTCTGTCCACTACCTTTTGCAACTTGGTCAAAACAGGACTCTGTGCAAGATATAGACAGAGAGAGACGTAATGATTTTTATTGTCACTTGTAAGAATTTTCCATTATCAATTTCAAAAATGAAATTTCGCTTCCAAAATTCAATAACTGGGCCATGTTAGAAGTATTTTTGATCCAATGGGCTTCAAAAGAACTGGGCTTGACAGTTATAGCACGTGGCATCTCATTTATTTTAGCTATTTGCCAATATAGGCCAAATTATTAAAATAGGTCGCTAACTATCCCTCTCGTGTTTTTTATGTCACTAAGTTTCGTAATTGCAAACTTAGGTCACTAAGTATCGTTATCGATTTTTTTAGGTCACTAAGTTTCGCAATTGCAAACTTAGGTCACTAAGTATCGTTATCGATTTTTTTTAGGTCACTAAGTTTCGTAATTGCAAATTTAGGTCACTAAGTATCGTTATCGATTTTTTTTTGCCTAAACTTAGTGACCTAAATTTGCAATTACGAAACTTAGTGACCTAAAAAAAATCAATAACGATACTTAGTGACCTAAGTTTGCAATTGCGAAACTTAGTGACCTAAAAAAAATCGATCACGATACTTAGTGACCTAAGTTTGCAATTACGAAACTTAGTGACCTAAAAAACACGAGAGGCATAGTTAGCGACCTATTTTAATAATTCGGCCGCCAATATATATGCTGGGTTGGGTGGGTCTCTAGGTAATTTTACTAAATCTGCAGCGTAAATAAAGTCCTAGCATTTTTGCAGCAAAACGTTGGTTGACAAACGAGCCCCACGCGGCATTACTTAATCTACAGTCTCATTCTTTTACTTGTAAACTTCAAATACCTTCTCCATTAATGATAATTAATTGCAGCGATGCTAATCCCTCGTATTAAACGACGTTAGCTCTTAGAGGCGGCGGTATATATCTGCGTAGCTGACGTAAAGATTATTAACTTTTGTTTGAACAACAAACATTTGAATTCCGATGCTAATAATACATACATACATGCATGGTAATTGGTAATAACGTGCGTGTATCGCACGACATACAGAAGCTTAAATGAAGTAGTCTTATTACAAGAAACAATCCCATAAATAATGCAACGTCGATTGTCAAGGACGACTCGACTCTCTCCCAAAATGTCAGAAGTCAAATCTCAAAGCCATATATATAAATCCCATTCCAACCAACGTATACCTTCCGTATCAAGAAACTCCAATTATTTTATCAGATCACATACGTATTCTACGGAAAACCACCATGCCCATGTCCCATTACATCTTCTACCTCGTCGCCCTCCTCGTTTCATCACCATTCTTCGCCGGCGGCACAAACTGGTTGAACCACGGCGGCAACATCTACAACCAGCGATACGCATCCGCCGAAAACCTAATAAGCCCTCTCACCGCTCCCAACCTGCGCCTGAAGTGGTCCTTCTACGCCGGAAACGACATATCCGCCACGCCGGCCATCTTCGCCGGCGTGGTCTACTTCCCCAGCTGGGGCGGCAATATCTTCGCCGTGAACCAGCAAGATGGCTCCTTAGTGTGGAGAAAGAACCTGCAAGCGCTGACTGGGCTCACGTCAACCAACCCTTCAAATAACATCACCCTCTCAAGATCGACTCCGACCGTCGCCGGCGACAAGCTGATCTTTCCGATCTACGGCCCGGCCTACGTCGTTGCAGTCAGGCGCTCGAACGGACAGCTTCTGTGGAAGACACGGCTCGACAGCCACCCTGCGGCGGTTATTACCATGTCGGGGACGTATCTGAAGAGGCGAGTAGAGTATTATAGTACGTAACGTAAGGAAGATGAATCGACGTTGTTTACTCACCGTTTTTGCTTTAATTTCTCTCTTGAGCGCAGAGCCCTTTACGTCGGAGTATCTTCGCTGGAAGAGGTCTCCGCCGCCGAAAACTGCTGCACCTTTCGCGGCAGCTTTACCAAGGTAGACGTCCAAACAGGGGAAATTCTATGGCGGACTTATATGCTCCCTGAGAACGGCGGAAACAGAGGAGGATACGCCGGCGCTGCGATTTGGGGGAGCAGCCCTTCGATCGACGTGAGAAGAAACCAGGTCTACGTTGCCACTGGGAATCTGTACTCTGTGCCCGAATCTGTGGAGAACTGTCAAGAACGACAGAATAATCAGACCTCGCCGCCGTCCACGACGGAGCAGTGCGTGCCGCCGGAGGTTCACTTCGACTCTATGCTAGCCTTGGACTTGGACTCGGGGGCTATAAGGTGGTTCAGACAGCTCGGAGGATACGATGTTTGGTTCTTTGCTTGTTTGGTTCCTAACAACCCAAATTGCCCGACGGGGCCCAACCCAGATGCTGATTTCGGCGAGGCGCCGGCGATGCTCACCGTGTCTATCGACGGCGCGTACGTCGACCTCGTCGTGGCTGTCCAAAAGAGCGGCTTTGCGTGGGCGCTGAACCAAGAAAATGGGAGCATCGTTTGGTATACGGTAAAAGTCGTCTCTTCTTCTTAAACCCACTTACGTCGTTTTCTTGTAATAAAAGGACCGATTCTTTGCCCTCCCTCGGTGTAGGAGGCCGGGCCCGGCGGCACGTTCGGCGGAGGCACGTGGGGGTCGGCGACGGACGGCGTGAGGATCTACACCAACATAGTCAACAACGAGGGGAGGAACTTCACCCTCAGACCGTCGGCGAACGTCACGACCGGCGGTGGGTGGGTCGCCATGGATGCGAAGACGGGCAAGATCTTGTGGTCGACGGCGCTTCCGTACAGCGCCGCCGCGAATGGTCCCGTGACCGTTGCCAACGGCGTGGTTTTCGCCGGCTCGACGTACCGCACCGGGCCGGTGTATGCGATAGACGCTGCTTCGGGGAAGATTCTGTGGTCGTATGAGACCGGCGCGACGGTTTACGGCGGCTTCGCCGTGAGCGGAGGCTGTGCGTACGTCGGACAAGGTTATCGTAGCTTCCCGAATTTCACTGCTGGAAACGCTCTTCGCATTCTGCGCTTATTAGAACGTGAAAGAGTTGCTAATTGCTATATGATAGATAATAAACGAATAAACATATGATACAAAAAATAAAATCTATACTTGTCAAAACGCGTTGTTCACGAAACTATGTATTAATCTTTTTCTTATTTAGTTATATAATATAATTAAAAAAAATCTATACGAGTCAAAACGCGTCTTCCACACGATCTCTACAAATTAAGCAATTTGGTCAAATTTCAATATTTAAAAGTTAAAACCTCCCATGTCTATCTAATCTATAATTTAATTTTATTACACAACAGACAATACAATTTTATTCTAGGACCTTCCACTCGGATCAAAATGCCCAAGGTTTATATAACCAAAAGGCAAAAACAATCAACCGATCGCTATTGAATTCACACAGATTCAGAAAGAGTAAACAATCGGCCGTGAAGAAATGTCATCGCCAGATTCAGATACACCCGCGTCGCCGTCGCCGTCCCCGTCGTCGTCCCCGCCGTCTCTGGAGGAGCTCACAACGCGCAGCGCCGCAGCTCTACTACTGCCATGGGTCCTCGGAATCACCGCCGGCCGATCGACGGCGAACCGCGAGGTGATGGTGTTCGTGCACCAACCCACGCGATCCGTGGCTCTAATGGAAGGCACCTCCGACGTGGACTCGTTTATCTCCGAGCTCATCGCGGCCAAAGAGGGCCCACTCCCCGCCTCTAAATCGTCCATAGACTCGCTGCCGCGCGTGGGTCTGTCTAAGGACGAGTCCTTTGAGTGCGCGATCTGCTTGGAGGAGCACGGCGGCGATGGGTCGGAGGCGGAAGCGAAAGAGATGCCGTGCAAGCATAGGTTTCACGTTGGGTGCATAGACAAGTGGCTGGGATTGAGGGGGACTTGTCCGATTTGTAGGTTCGGTATGCCGGCGGAGGAGGAGAAGAAGGTTGAAGAGTTGAACGGTTGGAGGGTCCACGTGTTCTTCGCCCGGGAGAGAGGTTCGGGTCATGGGTCGGGCGAGGAAGCCCATGGGAATGATTCCGATGATGATGAGCTGACAGCTCAAGAAATGGAGGCGGACGATTTGATATGAGTTTTCTTTTTCATTGTTTACTTTGTTGTCTACGGTGGTTGACACAGTCGAGTTGTTCTGAGTTCTGATGAAGGATTCAGTACTATACATTTGTTTTCTGTACATACTACATAGGATGTTATATATCCAAGATTATTCAGTTAAGTGTGTTGTTCTATTCTTGATTATAAAGCCTGAAATTAGATAAAAAAAAAAAAAGGGATTTCAAATTCATTTCAGGGGTAAGAACAGGACAAAAACAATTCTAAGTTCAATAAAGGTTGTTACATCTCGTAATAAGCAGCCATATGCAGCAAATCCCAGCTGCTTTTGCAAGGTGAAGCAGAAAATCAAAGAAGCAGACATGGTTTTGATGGGAAACACAGTTGAACTGCTAACCTCAAGTTTATAATCCAAACTGAACTCCTAATTGCATAGCAGTTAGTGGAGCATGTACATAGGTAACGATATTTGTTCGCAAGAGCCATAAGCAACGGAAAATCGAGCATCACAGCAATAAAACAGACGACACGAACAACCATACTCGAGGGCTTTTATTCGAACAAGAAAGAAACTGCAGTATTCCATGTCTTCACCACATGTATATATCATTCCCAAGTAGAGATTAACTTAAATCCAAGTAACAGCTTATTCAAAAACTGTGTTGTCCATCACTGAGTTCAGTGTCACATATCATATATCGTCTATACTATCCAAAGAAAGAAGAAGAGGAAAAGACACAGAAAACTTCACTTCTTAACCTTCCGAGACTTTCTTGGGCCCAACACCTCCATTTTTCCTACAGAACAGCCACACTTTGCCCGGAAAACAAGAACAGCTTTGCCGTTAGCAGGTGCCAACTTCTTGAGATCAGCCTCCAATTCCCTGTAATAATCTCGAGGCAAGCCCGAGAAACCGCCATTTTCCAAAATCGCGCTCTTCGCCAAATAAGTCGACTTTTTTACGCCCTCGTCGCTCTCCAATCGAATATCGAACTCGGCGTGCTTGCGGATCCCACGACAGCCCGCCCGCCCGCAATCCCTGTCGGCGTAAATTGCTATTATGATCAGCGCCACGGCGGAGAACAACATGCCCAACCCTAAGCAGGCGAAGACCCATGGAGCTTGATTGATTTCTTCCTTCATTACACCTACGAATTCTTGCCCGAAAACGCGGGTTTTTCGGCCCAAGAAATCGAAGCATGGGTAGAGCAAGAAGCCTGAAGCGCCTATTACGGCGAACAGGATTATTACATCGATCACGGCGTAAAGGGGCTGTTCGCAAGCTGGGATGGGCCGTTTGTTCTTGAGTGGATGATTGATTTGCTCTGGCTTGGGGTAGGTAACTGATGAGTTGACCGATTTGGGCATGTCAACGGTGATTGAGCTGTCCAAAGAGACCATTTGATTATGTAAGAAAGAAAGTTAAAAGGTTTTCAGATGAGAGGAAGACCTAGGGCAAGTTTTTGGGGGATTAAATCAAACACTTCCTTGCAATCCAACGACTGATAGCTTAATCGAAGAGTCTTCTGTACGAATCAAATCCGTATGAATGGATCTGATATTGAAGGTGTAATAACAAATAACCGTAGTAGTCAGGGAAAAAAATTCAGCTAAACTAAACCCAGGAAATCCAAAGATAAGCTTTGTGATTGAACCCACAAAATCCAACCCAGGAGAAAATCGAAAGCTAAAGTTTTATCAACAACCCGCGATTCAAAATCAAAATCTGAATCAGTCCACACGAGCTCAGAGATCATTAATCTATTTTAAAGTACCTAGGATTGATTGAAAACAAGAGCCACACCAGAATCTGATTATGAAAGAAAGAAACGTTTTTCAAGAGCCCAAGGAAATCAAGAATTGAATCGATTGCCAAAATAACTGGGGAAATCTTAGGTATGCAGGGGTGTAAAACTAGGTAGGATTTCTTGGCCGGCTTTTGTTAGGAGGAAGATAGACATCAAGTGGCGGAGTTGTGATGAGGTTATATTTGTTGTTGCACACTTTTACTCGAGACTTTTCTTTATTATCAATTATTAATTAACGGAACCCATGACTTATTTATTACTATTATTATTATTATCATAGTTACTTATCCCATAATAAAAAGTGCGAGAGAGAGAGAGAGAGAGAGAGCACGCGTCCTCTTTGGAGTTTATGGGCTTCCACATATAATGGGCTTTTAAGTTTTACTTTCTCGTTTTCTTTTTTGAAGACCTAAATTATATGATACTATTATCAACATTCTCGGAAATAATTCCTTCCAATTAACTTGCGTGGCAACAAAAATACTTATTTCAGTCCTTTCTGTTTCTTTTCAACTTAGATTCATGTTTGGTTGGTGAATAGAGTATGGGAGTTTTAAAATGAACATAAAGATGATCTACTTTCATTAAGTGATTTATTAGATAATCAAAAACAGTGGAAATTGAAGCAGATCAATTTCGGTGAAGGGATATTAGAATTGAGATAGAGCGAGAAAATTGAATTTAACGATCAAATGGCTATGTCTTATCATTGTTGGACTTGTAGAATGAGTAGTGATTCTCAAATATATGACTGATGATCGAACAATAGAATAATATGTTCTTATCTTAGACAAATACAAAAGGAGAAAATATTACACGTTTGTCATGATCTAACATGGTAAAAAACATTGCAACGTGTAAACTTGAGTGGATATATATGTGTGTGTATATATATATAATGAGGAATTCTATGGTGCTCACCTTATGTGAGCACCTTATGTGGGCACCTGTTGATATGGCACCGATTCGTGTCATTTCAACATCCCACGTCGACATCTAAGGTTATGTCGTCTTAATTAACACCTTCTAGGTGTCATTAATCGACATTTCGGATGCTGATGCGGCATATTGACGCCTTATATAATAAGAGGAATTTTATGGTGCTCACCTTATGTGAGCACCTGTCGATGTGGCACTGATTCGTACCATGTCGACATGCCACATCAACATTAGAAGATACATAACACTAATTAACGCATTCTAGGGGTCATTGGTCGACATATAATGATGTGGTTGGTGCTCAAGAATGTGGTCACGCAAGGTGAGCACCATAACATTGCTCTATATATTTATATATATATATATATATGTATATATATTGTTGGGAATCCTGTGAGCCAACAACGATGATGATCTTACAAAGTGAAAGAGCTGATCAAAGAGGAAATCGAACATAGCAGCTGCTGTAATAACTAACGAGATGTTAGTTGATGTGTTTGCTGAGCCGTCGATAAACTTGCATCAAAGGCCAAGATTAAAATAGCTTGGAATGCTGAGAACCGTTGGATGAAGTCTGATAAGATCTAAAGGCTCTAAGTGAATTGCTATTTCACTTAAATAAGTGCTAAACGTTTCTTTAAGCAGTGAGGGAACGAAGGTACAAATCAAGAGGCTCGGAGTACAAGTGGCTAAAGCTGAGACAGTTAAAAAGAAAACCTGAAGCTGATTATGTTTCAGTTTACCAGTGATCAAGTAGCTAGTTTCGAGCATCTGTATCTTATATATAAGAGCGAATTAGGCGAAGTTGTAAACATAGAGTTGAGAGAGAAAGTTGAGAGCTTGTAATCTCTGTGAGCGTTTATCAATAAAAGGGTTTCTATTGGCCGTGGACGTAGACTCAAAAAGTGAGTCGAACCACGTAAACACATTGTCTCTATTTTTCATTTTCTGGGTTGTTTTCAATTCGTTTTCGTTCAAGATCCATTCTTTCGATCTGGGAAGCACACACCCGTGAATCTACGTCGAGTTAGGAATCTTGTGGTGGCCGAATCTTTAACAATTGGTGCGGTGAGCGTGGAAAGAGACGTGACCTTCGATGGCTGCTACACGGTTCGAAATGCAGATTTTCACGGGGCAGAACGATTTCGGCATATGGAAGATGAAAATGATGGCGCTGCTCGTTGAAAGAGGGCTCGAGGAAGCACTGAAAGAGGAGAAAGACATGTTGCCCGCTGGTATGACCGAGGATACCAAGAAATCGATGCGCACGAAGGCGTATAGTGCAATCATACTTTGTCTTTCCGATCAAGTTCTACGTAAAGTGGCAAAGGAGACAACTCCAAACGGTATATGGAAGAAACTCAATGAGCTTTACATGACGAAGACCTTGGCTAAACGATTGTACCTCAAGCAAGCGTTGTATGCGTTCAAGATTCAAGAAGATCATGTGATGGAAGAGCAGCTTGATCAATTTGCAAAGCTGGTCTTGGATCTTGAGAATATAGGCGCGACCATGAAGGACGAAGACCTTGCCTTGTTGCTGCTTTCCGGCCTACCAAGGAGCTATGATTAGTTCAAAGAAGCGCTTTTGTATGGAAGACAAACGCTGAAATTGGATGATGTGATCTCAGGCATCAGCTCGAAGCAGTTGAACACAAGGAAGGGCCTCGAAAATGATCATGGCGCTGCCGAAATGTTGCATGTTAGGGGAAATAGAATCGCGAGTTCAAGAAAGGGATGAAATATGAGAAGTCGAACAAAAGGGTCCCATTAGATGCTATCAATGTCACGAGCTGGGACATATAAGGAGGGTCTGTCCTCAACTCAAGAATTCGCAGAAATGGAATCAAGATCAAGCCGACGTTGTCTATGAAGAAGGTTATGAGTCCGCCGAAGCTCTAACGGTCTCTATGACTGATTCTCGCAAGGAATGGATACTAGATTCGGGTTCTACATTTCATATAACCTGCAATAGATCTTGGTTACAGGATTTCAGAGGATGCAATGATGGCCATGTTCGATTGGGAAATGACAAGGCTTGTAAGGTTCTTGGCTCGGGTAAGATTCGTTTGAAGCTCCATTCGGGTCATGAGAGGGTTCTTAGGAATGTCAAATATGTCCCAGAGATGAAGCGGAATCTGATCTCTCTTGGCGCATTGGATAATCTTGGTTATACGACCAAGATTGGAGGTTGAAATATCAAGGTGTTCATGGTCGAAGCTGATTCTGCGAGGGTTTAAAAAGCAAGGAATCTTTGTCTTGAATGGCTGTACAGCTGAAGAGAGTAGGGCTGGGACTTCTATGGCATGTAGACGGATGATTAATGGTCGAAAAACTGCTGAGAAGTTTCAGTTCGAGGTGGAGCAAGTGAGCACAAAAGCTGAGCTCACTGCTGAAATTTCAGAATTTTCAGGAAAATGCTGTCAAGAAATTTCTGCTGCAGATCGACGTACGCTGCCCGGTTGCGAGTTAAGGCGTAATAGGAATGAAGAAAATCTCAATACGTCTTTGAGATATGCATTAGCGGTTGCTGAGGATCAAGAAGGATCAATGCAAGATGGTTTGAGGTGGAGCGAATCACCAAAAGCTGAACCGTGTTCTTCATTGATTGAGGAAGTCTTGGAGCTTGAAAAGAGTCCAAGTAACGAGGAGGTCCCTAGCTGTAAATGGCTCTGCAAGAAAGACCATGAAGCTGCGGAAGAGGTCTGTTCAAATGAAGCGAAAGAGGATACAGCTGAAGTAAGTTCAGCCGAGGTAAATCCAATCTTGAGTTTAGGCAATGAGATTCGACATTGTCTGAAGTCGATTGGGTTGTCTTTTGCCCTGTGATTAAGGGTGGATTGCCAATAGAAACGTGGAGGTTTATTGAAGCGAGGTGGAGCTTACAGCTGAAGCAAGAAGCTGAAGAAGATCATGATCAGAAACCAAAGTTTGGGCCGAAGAGTTGCTGTTAAGTTTGGCTCTGTTCAGCTGAAGATATGCGCGACAGACATGGGATGGTTCGAGCAGTTTTGATGCTGATATATGCTTGTGAAGTTGTTGTCTCAAGGTGGAGATTGTTGGGAATCCTTTGAGCCAACAACGATGATGATCTTACAAAGTGAAAGAGCTGATCAAAGAGGAAATCGAACAGAGCAGCTGCTGTAATAACTAACGAGATGTTAGTTGATGTGTTTGCTGAGCCGTCGATAAACTTGCATCAAAGGCCAAGATTAAAATAGCTTGGAATGCTGAGAACCGTTGGATGAAGTCTGATAAGATCTAAAGGCTCTAAGTGAATTGCTATTTCACTTAAATAAGTGCTAAACGTTTCTTTAAGCATTGAGGGAACGAAGGTACAAATCAAGAGGCTCGGAGTACAAGTCGCTAAAGCTGAGACAGTTAAAAAGAAAACCTGAAGCTGATTCTGTTTCAGTTTACCAGTGATCAAGTAGCTAGTTTCGAGCATCTGTATCTTATATATAAGAGCGAATTAGGCGAAGTTGTAAACATAGAGTTGAGAGAGAAAGTTGAGAGCTTGTAATCTCTGTGAGCGTTTATCAATAAAAGGGTTTCTATTGGCCGTGGACGTAGACTCAAAAAGTGAGTCGAACCACGTAACACATTGTCTCTGTTTTTCATTTTCTGGGTTGTTTTCAATTCGTTTTCGTTCAAGATCCATCGATCTGGGAAGCACACACCCGTGAATCTACGTCGAGTTAGGAATCTTGTGGTGGCCGAATCTTTAACATATATAATATATTATTATTAGAGTATTCTAATAACTCTTAATTTGATACGTCAATTTGAGTGGAATTATTATTTTGCTATTAATGGTTATATACTATTTTTAAAAATTATACTTTTTAAATTAATTATCGATAATTTATTTAAAAAATGTAATAGATCTGTTAGAATATGACAGTCAACTGTCAAGGCTCAAGGTCATCTACCTTGGCAATTTATTGCATATGCAGTAAGACCAGCTTCATACTAAATTAGATAAATACTTTCATGGTGATCTAAACCTATTCATATTGCAATTAATCATGGTACGTAAAAACCGAGAGAAATCACATAGTAATATGTAGGTTATAAAGAAGCAATCTAACAAAGCATCTATGTGACTTTTCTACTAAGAAGAATATCGAATAAAAAGACCTTTAGTTCAAGTATAAATAATTAATAAAGGAGTCCATAGATAGGTGATTCAAAGAACGGATCATTACATCTTCTCATGGAAGTATTAATGGAATCAGTCATTTTATAAGTGGAGACAGAAAAACTATATATGAAAGGTGAAAAACGTTGATGGCTTTGGTTTGTATTGAACAAGTGTAGGCTTATGATGACGCCAAAACAGAAAACTGTAAGAAAATAAATGGAAAAAAGAAAAGAAAAAAGTTAAAAAAGGGAAACAGCAGCTGAGTCAGATTAGGGGGAATCATAACAAAAACTTAAAAGAGAAAAAAAAAAAAAAGGAAAAAAGCGGCAAGAAAAGAACTAAAAGGGGAGGACAAGATCTTAAGGCCACATAGAACACTTGTGGCTGAGAAATTTCTCTCTGTGATGACGTGGCATCGTCGTAACATTTCATAAAAACCTACGTTTCTCACATTTGTTTTGTCTCGAAACAAAAACATTCATCAGAGAAGCCCTTAAAAAGCGAGGAAAAAACTCAGGCGTACATTCAGCGTGTGTGTTTGTCAGGTTTCTTCTGCTGTGCTCTGTTTTGAGGCTTTTTCTATACCGAAATTTGGACAACTGAGAGAATGTCTGCACTGAAAGATCCCAAGATAAAGCTATTTGGGAAGACCATTGACCTTCTCGACACGTCGGCCGCCGGCGAAGCGATCGGATCATTCTCAGTTGGGTGCAGTGAACCCTTACACACCTCGCACCAAGAGCCACCATGTTCCTCTGTTTCGAACAAGGTATGTAATAAAGTGGTTGGTGTACTTGTGTAATTCGGATGATGATCATTCAGTCGACTAGTTCTTGGACACTACTAAAGTTTTGATTTTTACGGCAAACCCCAATTCTAGTAGCAACCTTCACCTGATTTGATCGAACTCAACCTTACGAATCCTTAATTCGATCGAACTGACAGATCTTTTTTCGAATCCATTACAGAATCTATCAGACAGCAAAAAAGACGACGACGATCACGCCCAGAACTTGCCTTCAAAGGACGATCCAAATGAGCCCAAGAACAGAGCATCGAAGCCCTGCGAAGAAGAAGAAGAAGAACAGAACGAGTCGGGCGATTCTCCTAACAAGGACAAAACCGCCCTGAGAAAACCAGACAAGATACTCCCCTGTCCCCGCTGCAGCAGCTCGGACACAAAGTTCTGCTCCTTCAACAACTACAGCGTTAACCAACCTCGTCACATGTGCAAGAATTGCCAGAGATATTGGACGGCCGGCGGCAGCATGAGAAGCGTGCCCATAGGCGCCTGCGAGTCAATGGCCTCTGCTCTAAGCATTGCAGATAAAAATGGAGCCCAAAACTTGAATTCGAACGGTGATACGGGTCGACCCGGGTCGACCCGTACGGTGCAGTATCCGTGGAATCCCACAGCTTCGAATTTTCCCATTCCGTACTACTATGGGGCCCCACCGTCGCCGCCTTACTGGGCTGGGAACTTCCCTCGGATGGTTTCTCCGTCTTCTTCTTCTTCTTCTCCGCCGACGACCCTCGGCAAGCATTCGAGGGAAGACGTAGGCCGTCATCTGAAGGAGGACAGCAGCGCTGAAGGGGAGGAAGGAATCTTGTCCGTAAAACTGAGGAGCGATTATCGTCGTGAGGAGAAATCTCTGCGGTGGGCACCTAAGGCTTCGAGGATCGACGATGGCGAAGAAGCTGCTGCAAAGAAGGGTAATTCGATGAATTGTAACAACAACGACGGACTACTCTTCAGAGGGTTTGAAGAGGTAGTAAGAAGGGGGAAGTCGAAGGGAGACGAAGAAAAGGCGATTGCTGCTTCTTGGGTCTTACAAGCTAACCCAGCGGCTTTTTCGAGGTCATTAAGGTTCCATGAGAGCTCATATTCCTCTTTTTGAAGAAGACCACTGTTTAGTTTGCTGTAATGGATTATTAAGTGGTCGTTTGTTGCACTATAAGCGGAAAATAATATTTCATATTTCAGTTCTGTGGTTTCGAATACAAAAGGCTACTGATATTCTTTCCCATGAAGTTACTTCCGTAACTCAATAATTCAAACGTCATTAATGATAGTTAACTTGCAGAAATTCGTGTAATCAATCCATAGGATGTTAAGACTTTTAAACCATTGTTTTTCCCAACGTAATCACTCAAAGCATGCATTAACAACCACATTGCTTGTATATTTGGCATTGGCATTAACAACCCCATGCAGTTAAGATTAGTCAAGTTCTACAACCAAATTCTCTTAAAAACTGCAGAAAAAGATAGATGCATAACACAGTATACGTTTATGAAGTACTACACATGGCCCATATTATCTCTTCAAGTTTGAGGGGTTTGCTCTTTCAAGTGGTTCCGACTCCAAGAAAATCGATGAACGCCATTGGTCTTCCATTAACATGAGCAGTAAAGTTGCTCCAATCTTTGTTAGATTCTTCAATAACAGGCGGTTGACGATCAGATAGACTGGCAAACGAAATATTCTGAGACGCCGAAGTGTCTGCCTTCTGAGAATAGCATGATCTTTGATTGCTGTAATAAGCATGGAGATTGTGCACATAATTTCTTGGTTGACGATATTCATTGTCGTCTCTCGTTCCATTCCACGAACTTCCATCAAACCCTGCAAGTTATTTAGATTTTTTACTCACAATTTAACCACTGTCGATATGCTCCCTCTAATATATATACTGAACTGAATAATCAGTTGATCATAGGTTTTTTTTAGGCAAACCTGAATAAGGGTTCTTCACACCGTAGTAATTGCCGGGTACATTTGTACTCAGAGCGCTGTAATAAGCTGCACCGTGGTTGTTATTTTCTTCACGATCTTCACCAGGTTTCTCAGTACTGATGCCAGCGGTGCTCTTCCATTTATTCATTTTATTCGTGTAACTATTATTATTGTAATTATTAGAAGAAGATTTAGACGACTGCTCTGATGATGATCTGTACTTTCTAGCCATCAAAACGTGCCAGTGATTCTTCACAGCGTTATCAGTTCGTCCAGGAAATAGCTTGCAAATCAGAGCCCATTTGTTTCCGTAGATTCTGTGGGCCTCCATTAATCTCTCCTCTTCTTCCTCGTCGAAAGCTTTCTTGTTAAGCTTAGGGTCGAGCTGATTGTACCACCTCAGCCTACAGCTCTTACCTGCAACACACATGTTCTTACACATATGCATGGAAAAAAGATAATTATGAGGATCATATATATATGTCAAACACAAACACACTTATATAACCTGATCGTCCTTCAAAATTCTGAGCAATGAGGTTCCAATTCTGAGGACCGTAAGCACCCACGAGTTCTTTCAGCTTTGCATCCTCCGAGGGCTTCCAATGACCCCTCGAACAAGACTTTGCAACGTTCGAATTTTCCATTTTCTTGATATTACTATTACTACCACTAGGGTTTTCTCCTCCTCCCTCTCTTGGGTAGAAATATAGAGATGATGATATTCCACTTTTAGTACCTCCTACAGTAGCCAAATTCTCTCCAACAACAAGTTCATGTTCTTTGCTAGTGTTGAATGAATAAAATCCCATCGAATGACATACACATATGCAACCCAACTCTACTGTATATATACTGAGGGAGCAGCAGTAATGTAGTGTACATAAAGAGGGTTAAAAGGTGTCCAAGAAAAAGGGGTAGTTGAGGTGGGAATAATGGAAGAAAAAGGTTGAGAAAGATTCGTTGTTTAGTAGGGAGAGGAAGGAGACAGCGAGTTATATCGGTGTGTTAGCAGAAAAAAAGAAAAAGGTGGCCTTTTTTTCAGTAGTAATTCACAGAAATCCATAAAATTAGTTGAGTTAGATCTGCTTCGCCCTGCGCTGTGGTGAGGGCCTGGCACTGACTAACCAGTAGGAGATGACCCCTAATTTGACTTTATTACCGTACTCCATTAAATGCGTTTTATGACTATTTATTAATTGCATATATGAAATAATAGTATATAATGGATCATCTTCGAAGTCATTTGGTATCACCAGAAATGGCCTGACTGCATTTTGCTGTTACATTTTTTGCCACTACACGAGAGGGAGATTTTGTGTTGTGATTAATATATTTATGGTTTTGGAAAGAAGTGGATATAAACATGTCAACTAATTGGCAAACTAACTACGAGTTTTAGCTATATGCATTTTCGTTGTGAATATTTAAGATAAAGTGTTTTATGCCTACCTACGTTAGTGTTCTAATGTTAGTACAGTTTTGTCTAGAGATTACAGGTTTGTTATTAAGGTTGTTACTTGCAAATGCTGATTTGCTCTACTTGTAAGAGGCCTACTTAATTAATTTTGGAACAATTGTGGTCTTTGCAGAATGCAACCACACCTACAATAGTAACCAGTATATTTCGCACACTGAATGTGTGAGTGTGCGCTATATAATATTTAAGTATCTCATATTGATCTTATTTTTTGTCAATTTAATAAGAATTATAACTTAAATATAATTACTATTAAAAAGAAAAAAATTATTCTTCATAAAAGTAAAGGTAAACTACTAATTAACTAAAAAAGACAGTGCGATTTTTGCTTAAATTAAAATTTAAAAAAATATTGACCGACAAACCATGGACCAATTTATATCTAAGCCGTGAACCTTACTGTAGACTAGTCTAAATTGCACATGTGTGCTATATAATTTATAAATGTATTTATTAATTATTAAGTAATAATTACTAAAAATAGAAGGGTAAATATAACAATTTAAAAATAAAATAGTGGGTGGTTTTTAATTAAATATTATGATTTTTAATTCATTTTAACTGATAGACCAAACTTATGGTTTATACCGGCCCCTCCACGCTATAAAAGAGTATAGATTAGATAGTATAGCTAATAATAAATAAACAATAATAACCTATGTGCGTAAACATAATATGCTTTCATGCCAATTAATGTGTGTCAGTCTCTTCTTGCACATTGATTTAATAGTACTTCAATCATATTAACATCTCTTTAAATTGGTCAAACTAAACTCTACGTACTGCATTCGCTTATATATTTATGCATTTATAAAATTGCCATAGAGTATATAAATTAAATAAATTTATTTTAAAAGGAAATAAATATAAGGGTTTGACATAGGTCTAGCCTCTTGGGCCTTCATAATTTTATACCATTAAAATGAATATTATGTTCTACCTTATGCCCATCTTATATACAGCCCAACATTCATCACAAGGAGCAAGGCAATTGGCATTGTTACCCTTTTTAGTTTATCTTATATCTGTTCTGTTATATAAAAGGGAAGCATTACTAAAAAATGCAAATTTGGTCTGTCGTTTTATTTACATTCAGTTCCGCAATTTGTAATTTATTTAATTATTAGGTTATCATTTCACTTCTAAATTTCTTAGTATTGTAATTATACCCAACACAAGTTTTCACTTTATATATCTAAAAACCATATTTCATTATTAAATATTAAATGTGATAAATATTAAAATTGAAATAACATAAATATATTATACTTTTAAGCACACACCTAGAGTGAGTGGAAAGTATTAATATTTAAAATAATCGCTCAATCTGTGGCGGAGAACCGACTCGTGCCACACATTCTCAAAGATGGAACTAATATTAATCAAACTAATATGTTTAAAATACGATAATTATAAGATTTGAAGTCAAACTAAGGGATGAAATGAAAATACTACTCCGTGTCTTTAGTCAACTCAACCCACAGGACAATTGTACCCTTTTAAATACACTTCAATACATTTTAAATGCACACGAAGTGACAATAAATTATAGATAAAAAAAAATTGAAAACAAGGGAATGATATTGGTCAATGATACGATCTCTTTCCCCCGTGGGGAAAAAAATCAGTTCTTTAACGGATTGCGCCGTAGTATTATTCAATCAACGAAATTGACCGCCGGAAAACGTCTGACCGAAAGACCAGTTAGGCGGCGCCACGTTGTAAGAGACGACGCTCCGACCGTCGCTGGTCGTCACCTTGAACGACAGCGCCTGACCGTCGAGGTAGGAATTGCTCTGCCAATTTTGCCCCCAATTCCTCGACAACGCCTGCCAGCCAGTCCTCGACCCCTTGATCGACACCGACTGAACGTCGCCGGCGCCGCCGACGTTCGTTATCAGTACGAGGTTGAAGTAAGAGTGGCCGTTGACGGTGAATCTGATCCCCCCTCTCCTCCTACACGGTACCCTGCAAATTGCAATAATCGGTTAAAACCTAATTTTCATCAGCGTTTTCCCTCTACGACGCCGTTTTGAAGGAAGAGATACGATTAGTTAGTTAATCGTCACCTTCGATAGAGCACTGGGACGACGCCGGCACTGTACTGAGCGATCCTCAGAAAAATTGGCTGAGAAAGGTCGAAGTGGTGGTTCGGCGGCGCGCACCAGCCCTCCCGGCGGACAGAAGTTGGTCGCCGTCACGGTGATGACCGACCCGCGGATGCACTGCCGGTGGTGGGCGCACGTCAGCTGAAAGCAAGCGCCGCAGCTGAGGCCGTTGTTGAACAGCGCCGTGCTCAGCGCCGCCGTGCTGGTGCCGTAGCCTTGGCTGTAGAGGTTACCGTAGCCACACGCGCCACCTTATATGAATATATTTAATGTGGGCTGATTAATTATATATTTCTTAAAGCAGAAATAAATGTTTTTTTTTCTTGCTTCTCGTGCGTACGTACGTACCCATTGTGCCAGATGCATCAGCGCCGCCGTAGAAGGTGGCGCGTGCGTTTGTCCAACCTCCGTAGTAGGCGGATGCTGATGAGAGCAATGATGAAAACCCTAATAGCAGTACGATGCATCTCAGATTGCTCATTCTTTTTCCTCTTTTTGCTATATGTTTGAATTTAGGCGTTGAAAGAGGGAAAAGAAATGAGAAGGAATTCACCATACCACTCCCTACTGAAGCGAGTCGTCTGCGGTGGGAAATAAATAGAGGGTTCAAATTTAAATATATAATTATTTTATCGTCGTATGAAATGTAGTAATCATTTTCTTATCTTATTTGGTGAGTGATTGTAACATAACGACGCGTAGAATTTTAGTTGGAAATTGAAGTATTTGGCAATTTAGCTATAATCGCGGCAAGAAAGCGTTGCATGACGGTGCAGAAAGTATATAGTAGGTTACATTACATTGAGGGTTTTCGAGCATTAATTGACCAATCATAAACAAAATGGATTACAGCAAAGATTAATTAAGACTAACCCGATAATCTAAGCACGTAACTACAGCATGCATCGAATTGAATATTAATAGAAGAAAGAGTAACTGAGGAGACGCTTTTTTTAGTAAAAGAATGGACCAGAAATTATTTAATAGTGACAACCACCAGGATCAGACTAAGGTATATCTAATGTGTCTAGAAGCTTTATAAGTGGCGGACCCAAAAATTATTCATTTCATTTTATATTACTAAGCGTGGGTTCTTTTTCATTTAGGATGTCGTTTATATAATTTTCGCAGAGTTGGTTAGTTAAATTTGATATAAAAAATGTTGATGATTTCTCATATACTGTTCGGCACGAACTTAGCATAAGCTGATAAGCACATATTTATATATCTCGATACGCATTCAACATATGCGGAAAAAGTGTAGGAAATAAAATTAAAGGAGGAAAGAGATATGTAGCCACAATCAAGGAAATAGTAAATGCAGTTGTTTGGTCCATTTTATTTCAAAAGCTATCTATTGTGCGTGCTGTTGACTACTAAAGAGTAAGTTCATCAAACCATTCCACCATAGCATCAATCGCGGAGAAATTATAGGCCATATATAATAAATACATAAATAAACAAGAAATACAAGAAAATTTAGTCGTGGAAGCCATTCATTGTCTTGTGTTGTGCTCGACTTTCCCCGTCACGTGCAATTACATTGTTCTCCCTGTCGTTGACTTGTTTGATTTATGCTCTATTGGGCCTTCATTGCTCAATTTTGACCAACAATTGGACTCAAGAAAGCTACATCAATGTACAACCGTGAATTTGCGGTAGCCCAATAGCACAAACGGCGCCGTTTGCTCATATTAACAAAATGAACGATGAGAGAAGCAACTATATAAAAAGCCAGGAAGGAATACAAAATTTGCTCCATTCTTAATTTTTGTAGTATATAGAACTCCATGGACTTAGCCCATGAAGGAAACATTCGAGCGAATTGGTTCTAATATCTGCTCTGGCCCTCCCTCGCCGTCACGAGAGTTCAAAGTCTTCCCTTTTTCTTCAAATTTTTTCACTCAAGAATGTTAGCGCTTGGTTTGTTACTGTTTGTCTGATGCTCAAGTGTTGGACGGTATTCATTCGTTATCGTGTTGTTTGTCCTGAAACCGTATATTTCTTCTGTAATTGCGATGGTTCAATGTTGTTTGTTTGAAGTTATATTTAAATGAGGGGAACAAGAAAAGGAAAAGACAAGACAAGCAATTAAAAGACACAAATAGAGTTCCATTCCACCACAAGTACGTAAGAACAGAACAGGACTTAATGACAAGAACACGAGTGAGTCTCTCTTTATTTTCCACATATTGGCAGCAAGAAAGATATCCCAACAGTGCTTCGAAACAAACAAACGATCAAAAGCAGACATCAGTATTAGGCAAGAAAACACACGACACAACACACACAGTTCTTATTCATAAAAGAACTCAGACATCATCACCATTACGATTCAGACACAACACACAAACACAATAGAGAGACTGAGACAGTGTTTAAACTTGTCCTTGCCTTACTCGTCGTCGTAGTCCTTGCGATGGTGGTGTTTGTAGCGATGCTTCTTCTCCTCGTCCTCTTCATCGCCAGAATCGTCTCCCTAAAAGAAAGCAGACAAACAAAGATAATGTGTGAAAAAAATATCATTAATTATGCTACAAATTTGATTGGGAAAAAGAGAAGAATGAAAAAAAAAAAGGCTGACATATTTCTTGCGGCCATAGCCTTGATCCTCGTCAGCATCATCACGCCTCTCATAGCTGGGCTTCCTATAGTCTTCTTCCTCAGAACGCCCATAGCTCGGCCTCTCATATCCCCCACTCTGATAACTCGGCTTCCTCTCCTCTTCATACTCATTTCTCCGCCCATACCCACCGCCAGACCCATACTCCGACCCACCAAACTCCGACTCCTGCTTCCTTCCATACCCACCGCCCGACCCATACTCCGACCCACCATAATCCCCTCCTTGTTTCCTACCATACTCAGAACCACCGTACTCAGCCTCCTCCTTCCTACCATACCCACCGCCGGCACCATACTCAGAACCACCGTACTCAGTCTCCTGCTTCCTCCCATATCCACCCGACCCGTAATCAGATCCGCCGTACTCAGTCTCTTGCTTCCTCCCATATCCACCAGTTCCGTACTCCGACCCGCCGTACTCAGTCTCCTGCTTCTTTCCATACCCGCCAGATCCGTACTCCGACCCGCCGTACTCAGGTTCCTGCTTCCTACCGTACCCGCCAGATCCGTACTCCGAGCCGCCATACTCAGGTTCCTGCTTCCTACCGTAACCGCCAGATCCGTACTCCGACCCGCCGTACTCAGGTTCCTGCTTCCTACCGTACCCACCCGATCCATATTCCGATTCGGGTTTGCGACCGTATTCAGATCCATACTCCGAACCCGGCCTCTGGTATTCGGGCTTCCCCCCATACCCAGATCCACCGTACTCGCTCTCTCCACCGCCATAACTGGGCTTGGGCGCATCATATCCGTATCCACCGCCGCCGCCGCCGCCGCCGCCCTGAGGGCCTCCATAAGAAGGTGGACCTCCAGGTCTGGGCTTGGGCCTCGCGTAGCTCTTGTACTCGTTATCCAGCGCCTCATCGGCGTAGGCGCACGGCTCAGCATATGAATTGTAATTGGGACGCTCGTAGTCGAAATCGTTCGACTCCGACGATTTTGGGTAGCAAGTTTCCTCGGAGGGGGGAAGCGGACGGCCGTAGGTGAGGTTGATGTCGTATCCTCCGCCGTAAGGTGTGGGATCGAACTCGTCGAAGTCGTCGACCTCGTCGTCGGTGGAGTGGTGGCCCTTCGGAAAGTAAGACATCGCTGATTCGCTTGGTTGATTGAGCTAGAGAAGAAGAAGAAGAAGAGATTGATTGGTTTAGATCTGATTGCTATTGTAAACGTGTGGATCAATTAGGTGGAGGAGCAACTGTGATGACTATTCTTATATAGAGAGCCTTTTTGACTTTCGATTTGGGATCGTAGGTTTATTTACGGAAAAACACGTGGCGAGATGTCTGGATTGTTTCGGGCGAGGCGCCCGTATTTATCGGATCCGATTCGAGTAATTGTCAAAAGGTAGATAGTGAGAAAGCCCAACTGATTAAAGCCCAACTTATGAAAGCCCAATTCCAAATTTGGATTGGGCATTAAAGTCCATTTTCAGTCCTCTTCGGCTCTCATCAATCATCATTGATCGATTCGATATGGTAGAATCAAAAGTAAAAGATGGTCACTCACTGGTACCCATAGTAGACTGGGAATATTACAGCTGACCACAATAGCCAGTAATTAAACCCTTAGTTCTTACTATACCATACCATTGTGTTGTTATCATTACACACATCATCATTGTTCTAACAAAATAAAGCAATCCTTGCGAAAAGCAAAAAAATTTCCAGTTGCCAACCAGCAATCGTGGCCTTGAACCACCGACCAAGTTGGCACTCTCTCAGAACCCTTCTTTACCTCAGGCAAAAGTCAGCATCTTGTCGCGGGTAAGCCGACCCCCTTCTTCGAGACAAAACCTTCGACAAAAACAACAAATGCACGGAACATATCGATGAAGGTCTGCTTCTTTCTTCTTACGCAGCGGCCTCATTCTGGGAAACAACGACTTCACCATCGCTAGTCGGACTACACCCACTCTTACCGCCGTCACTTACTTGCAACTTCTCCAATTCATCGCCGGAGAAAACCTCCGACTGCAACGACGGCGCAACGTTCTCCACGTGGGACCATGTCAGCTGCCAAAAGCTGTCTCCACCATCAGCGGGCCCGCTTGGCGCAAGTATCCCGCCGGTCTTCATCACCATCAGCGCGTTCTTGAGTAGCTCGGGCACTAACTCGTGGATCTTCTCGCTCCTCTTCCCTCTAAACCTCATCTTCATGAACCTTTCCATACAGCCCAGAATCCTCACCCACAGCTGCCCGAACGAAGGGGACTGCGTTATGTCGAGCATGGACTGTAAGAAAGCCTTCGTCAACAGCTTAAGGGCCAAGACGATCGATCCTTCCATGCTTCTGTATTCCTTCTGAGACTGAGGCTGAATCGCATCGGGCAGTTCGTCGAGCAACGTGAAGATTATCGAATCGAAGCATTGAACCCACAGATCGGTTGGTATTCGAACGCCTTCGACTCCCACGAAGCATCTCTGGAGCAGCATTATCGCGTGGTTCCTCACCTCTTCCCTCTGATCCAAGCACACCTTTCGCAGTCCCTGGACGAGCCTCGTCCACATTTCGAGTATGTCTTGGGACATTTTATCGGCGGAGGCTTCTTCCTTCGCACGGTTAAACCACGTCGTCAGGCACACGATCGAGCCAGCCATCAAGTCAAGGGACTTTACGGCTCGATCGACTTGACCCACCCGAGACTCGGCGAACTGCCTGGCTGCATTCACGCAGATGACGTAGTTGGCGGGCGAAAGGTGGGTCCCTTCGGACATGACGTAAGATAAGGTCTCAAACCCTGCCTCGGAAGCTTCGGGGTGACACGCTGTAATAGAGAGAAGAGATACGATAGTTCGCCAGCCCATGTGAGAGCGTATCTGCCCGGCGTTTGCTTTCACTAGATGCATGACTTCTTGGGTGATCTGCTCGCAGTATGCGTCTGCCACGCGGGCGTCGAGCTTCAGTATCAGCTGCAGGGACTTGAGAAGCTCGTCGGTTAGGTTCTCCTTGTAAGGGAGCAGACGCTGGCAGATTCGAAGGAGACCGAAAACGGCCTTCTCCACGAGGTTGCACGGCATTACGGTGGACTGAACGATGCTGGCTATGTGATCGTAGACGTTCTGCCACAGAAGCATGATCCTATCGCGGTTGTTGAGAGTGATGGTTATCAGCAACTCCAGGCAAAAAACGGCTGAATCTTGATCTTCCTGGGTGGCATGATTTCCTTTAGGAGGTGGGCGTCTTGCAGCTGCGACAAGGGCGCGAACGAGGTGCGATAGAGATTCTGCTTGTAAGAACTTGCTCTCGGCGAAGATGCTGTCGATGTGGCAGTTTTGGATTGTCTGAAGAGTATGCCGACGAGCCGCGAGCTGTTCTTCTGAGGGTTGTGGAACGGGTTCTTCTGAATCGTATGATAAGAGCAGACTGAATCGGCTCATAATCCCAGATGATTTTCTAGCAGGAGTATTCGCCGGCGCCTGAGAAGTTTGAGATCGAGCTGTTGATGTTCTAGCCTGATTGTTGTCCTGGGAAGTTTCGAGCTCATCGGTGGCATCGCTAGTGAGACGAGGAGGAAGGAGGCCCGTCTTTTGCAGACTCAAAATGCAATCTGCTACGTTTCTCCAGCCCGAACGAATGTGATCGCCGTAGTTGTTAGCGATGGTGAAGACTGCTACAGTTGCCATCTTGGCTTTCACGTCGTCTCCGAAATAAAGGATCGATTTTTCACTGAAAGATGGATGCAGCAAGGTTGTGAATCTGCAAAGAGAAACGACCAAATCGTCCAATACCTCGCCCAAGTTATAAGAGGCTGCAAGTCTGGAGATTGCTGAAAATCCGTCGATGCACGACTGTAGAACATCTTCCTCCTCTGCATGGTCGAAGACCACGCATAAGGCAGCAACTGCAGGGCCCGACAAAATGGAAAACATGCTGTAGTCAAGGTGGGACCCACAATCACATACGATGAATGGAGATGCCTGCTTTGCTTTGTGAGTTAGTCCAATCCAATGGCTTCGTGTAAGGACTGGAACCGAACCAATTTGATCAGGAAGCATGCGTATTTCGTTCTCAGAAATAGAGTGGAAAAGCTCGGATAAGAACTCTCGAGGAAGGTCGTTGCCGGCGTTGATTTTGCGGCTGTTGCGAATGAAATCTTCCTCAGTCATCCTCTTCTTGACCTGGGCATTGTGCTGATCCGTGTTGAGCATTATTATAGAATACGCCAACACGAAAGTGGCATCTTTATTAGCCAATATCGACGGTGATTGCTCGTAATAACTTTCGGAGAATGCTTCAAGAACTCTCTGTATCTTTTGTGACTCTCCAGGCAATCTAAAGGTTTCCAGGAAGATGCGCAGAGCATTGTCCAAATTCATGTCTCTAAAATTGAAGGTCCGGGAAAATTCATGAAGCACCTGTATGCAGAATTCTTCGTGACTTCCAAGAAAATCTCCAACCACATCTTTATCCAATCCCACCGTGTACCGAAAGAAGCACGCTACACTCTTAGGGTCAAGATTTTCAGGTAGCAAATGCATCCCTCGAAGAAATTCAAGACCCTTCTTTGGATCCCGGTTAAAGTGGTCGACGCCAATCATCAGCTTTCTCTTTATGTGCTTCATGCTGTGGACATATGAAACCCACTGAAGAGGTTTCTCATAATCACTACATTTCTCAGTCCAAAATGGCCTATATTCCCCAAGTTCTGTAGATGCTTCCCTCGCATTTGACGGATCACTGCCTATTCTTTCAGCCATACCTTGGACCAAAACAATCAATCCATCTAGGGCAAGTATGTTCATTGCAGATAGAGGGGAGTTTACTGGAAAGGCATTCCTTGATAACAGATTAGCAAGGTCTTCATATAAGTTGCTGCAAGAAATGTCACAATCATAATTGGCATACAACTCAGCAGCAAACATTGGCTGCCTGCATAAGTCAATAAGGGCCTCCATAGCAACTTCCTGCTGCTGATAAGAAGCTCCATGCTTATTCTGAGCAATCCTCAAGAGCACATTGGAGATGAATGCTTCAATCTGTAGTTTTAATTTAGTGCGGAGATGATGATAAAGATTGAGAACAATGCTACATACAGTAGAAAGAATTAGTGGGCTCAACGACAAACCAAACTGCATCAGATTGTAAAACAATTCCTCCTGTATTAGAGCCAATAACTTAGGATGATTTCCGAAAGAAGCGCCGCCCAACTCTATTGCTGAGTTAATCAGACTGAGAGCAAATAAGGGAACATCTTCATGATATGCTATTGGGTTACCTTGAGGACCAATTTCAATGTTCTCCAAAACATTTAACAGAGAGCAAAAGAAATGGAATATTTCCACCATAGCTGGGACCCCATATGGATCCATCATCGTTGGATCAGGAACTATATGGTCATCAGCCTCCCCATTAGCAGTCTCATTTTTTTTATCGCCCGATGCAGAAGTTAATTTACCACCAACATATTGCTTTCCCAAAACAGTGCAAATCTCTGTCTTTTCCTTAATCTGCAACCAAAGCAGCTCTTCAGTATTTTGTTTCTCTAAGCTTCATGCATATGGTTTATACGGGCCGTAGAATCTTTGGCGAAGCAAGGAATTTCATAGCAATCATACTATTAATTCTGATAGACAATATTTCTATTCATGATGCCATTAAAAGACTCCTTGGCTTTTTATATCTTATTCCCGATCTTATTATCTGTTAGCACAGAAGCATGTTATGTAATGTAGCTAGGTCTTAAACCCATCAAAGAAAAATATGACATTATAGAGTTGCTAACTTATGCCACAAATTTTAATGCATTATTTACCTCCACATTTGGTGAAGACGCGTTTCCATGAGCTGAATCATGCACTGCACAGTCCAAGTCCGGAAGGCGCATAAACACACACCTGGCTAGTTCGTGCATCGTGTGGCGGGAAATTCTTTGCAGCAATTCACTTTTTGAACTCGCCTGATGCACTATTCGGAAGCACGTATTCACAATGCTGCAGACATGATGGTTGGTAAGACTAGCTGATGCGTTGCATTTCATGCAAGCCAAAAGCACTTGAAGAATCTTCATCAGTACAACTTCTTCAGAAGCTGGATCAGTTACCTCAAAGCGGCAGCTTGTTACAGCATCAACAATAAGATTCAAAGCATTTTTTACATCAATAGTTCCTAGATCAAGCATCTGAAGGTTTAATAGCTTGTAAACAGACGACAACGCGACGCCTGTGATTGGCGCACCGGTTTCATCGGATTTAATGACATCTAAGAAGGGCTGCAAATATAATATTGGATCAATTGCATGCCAGTGATTTCGCCACGAAAATATCTTCTTCCGTAATTCCTTAAAAGATGTTATGAGAGAATGCTCTATTTCTTCATCGTCTGCCGCATAATGAACTCCCCATCTCACATTTCTCCTCATTACTGCCAAAACTGCACCAATTTCTGAATTTATCATACATGCTAAGGAACCACCATAAGGCTTGGGCAAAATCTTGGGAGTTTGCACCGAACCATTGGCTTTAATATGTTGATCTGACAAGCTCATAGTGATGTGAGTTGAAAATCTCCAAACTCAGGAAGAAAATACACACATGAAGAGCGTCCTACAGCCCAACTGAATGTCACCCTTCACAAAATAACAAAAGGATTAAACTTAATCATCCAAGACTTTATACCCAGAAATCTTCAAATACGTGGTGTAGTTGATGTTGAATAAATATCAGCTTCATGTTAAAAGACCCATACTTTCAAGTTTAACCCTATGATCTCAAAGGATATCTACATTACAACTGTTCAGTTTCATCAATATCACGAAGGTAAAGTATACTTTACCGACGACCATGTTTCAATGCAAACTTATTCAGCTGGCAAATGCCAAAACATATAAACTGCGAACCCAAATTAAACTCCTTGACCCGAGATCCATTCAATTATACAACCATAACTGTCTGCATTTTTTGCTGAGCACGTAAAAATCAAAACAGACAAAAAGGCAATCAACAAAAACCCAACTAGATCTAAACTATATCAGCGAAACAGACCAAATCGCAGTGAAATCCCATCAGAGTGACCGCCGTACAATTCGAACAGGACTATATCAAAACGAAAAAAAAAACTTATCCTTAGTTGGTAAATCCACAATCGGAATCGCACGAAATTGAATCGGAGATGCCACTAACCAAATGGATCCAATCGGATCAACGAATCGTCAACGTTTTCCCGCTAAGCCGCAGGATGGAGGGAAGAAGGAGATCGTTCGCCTGCAGAAACAATGAGAACAACTCACTCCTTTGCAAATTAGAATTGAATTTTTTATTTTTATAATGGCATGAAATTAATTTTGCAACTAGCTGCAGTTTTCTCTTGTGGTTCGAGGACTTGAGGTTATAATCGGTATTTGAGATCTCACCCTAACGATGTTAAAGTGCATCTGAAAATTTGCCTCCTTGAGTTGACTTTGACTTTGCTTGCTAATTGTTCCAACTTGATCCAAAAGCCACGAATTACCGAGTTAAGTAAAGATTAACCCTCATACTAAGATAAAGAATTAAGATCTAATCATGCAAACAGTCCTTAATAAATTGGGCTTTTAAATGGGCCAAGCACTGTAAGAACGTATATCCGTTGGCCCAAATATTGATAACCCACACCAAGTGCAGGCCCGTTAAGATGCGAAGTGTTGTAACTATGTCGTTCGTGTCTTAACATGATTGGTTCGGCGGTCCAACAATACTTACGTGGCTAGAGTAGAGGGACTTTGCTCGATAAGAATTTGACATTTTTCTGTCTCAAATAGTTCTGAAACCTTTTTATATTCTTGCGAATATCGTTAGCGTATAATAGTTCATAACTCCATACATTTTGTGACGAATAAGCCCAAGTGAATGATGAGGAGAAAAGGGACACCTAGCTAGTCTCATGTCATATCAATAATCAATATACCTCGAAGAAAGGAATAGTAGAAAGTCTTGAAGGTTCGTCGTTGATTGTTTTGAGAAATAGCTATAGTACCTCTTCACGCCAAGCAGCACACTTGCTCGAATGCAGCGATGAGTTCTTGCTTTAGTTTGTAATGCTATAGCTGAAATTTGCACTAAAAAACTTACTTCTCTTGCGCTGTTTCCAAATGAGGTTTTGAGTTTCTTGGGCAGTTGGGATTCTTCGAAGGATGATTCTTTCCGCGCTTTTAACTTCGGTCGGAGTAAACGTTGCCCTTTGTCTGCTATGTTTCACTCTCTACACCTTTCTGAGAAATTGGCCGAGCCACGCCGATATTTACAAGCCGCGCTTGGTGGCCGATGAGGACTCTCACGAGGAAGATGAAGGTAGAAGGAGAAGGTGTACGCCTTCTCTTAATTGGGTCAAGAAAGCATGGAAGCTCACCGAAGATGAGATTTTGGACAACTCTGGCCTCGATGCTGTGGTTTTCATGCGCATTTTTACATTCATGTTAGTGAAGTCATTAGATTTTTTCTTACCGCCTTGCTCCTAGCAGAAGCTATGTCGTATGAACATATCGTATTGATTCCACTTGGCCTGAACCTTCAGATTGTTTGGAGTTCATTTCTTGATTATTAGCTGAAAAATCCCATCTTTTTGGTTCTTGGCAGGCTAAAGGTATTTGTGTTTGCTGTGTTGGTCGGAATGCTTCTCCTTCTTCCATTTAATTACATGGGGAAGCAGTTGCAAATCGACATTTCGGACCTGCAAAACAAATCGCTGGAAACTTTCACCATCTCAAACGTCGACGATGGTTCAAAAAGGTGACTGATAATTTTATGGTGAACCCCATTTTAGATTGTCAGTGAAAGTGTTACTGAGATTTTAATGAATCTCTGCTTCTCTCCGTCTCACTCTAAAAGATGTTCGTTTCGTATGTGAAGGCTATGGATACACTACGCCGCCATTTGGGTTTTCACAGCAGTTGTCTGCTATCTTCTTTACTCTGTAAGTTCGCCATGCGATGATTTCTAGCTCGAAGCTCCAATAACAAGTTTTTTTTTTTTCTGGGAATATCTTGGATCATATAATAAGCTACTCTCTTCGCCCCGTAGGAATACGATTACATCGCAGCAAAAAGAATCGCCTACTTCTACTCCTCAAAGCCTCGGCCCGGGCAATTCACCGTCTTAGTTCGAAGCATTCCTTCGAAATCTGGGAGCAGCTTCAGCGAAAGGGTCGAGAGCTTCTTCACCGAGTACTATCCCTCTGAATACCTATCGCACTACATCGTTCATCGCACGAGCAAACTCAAAGGGCTCGTTGTAAGTAATCCATCTTTAAGCAGTCTTTGACTCTTCTGAGTTGGTCTATTTCCTCATATTTTCTCCATTAATCCTCCCAGGCCAAGGCAGACAAGGCCTACAAGAAACTCAAATCCGTTTCGAGCAACGATTCCCAGGAAGGAGACGATAATTCGGGCTGTCTGGGATTTCACCGACGAAAAAATAATCTCAGAGACCATTACAAGAAGAAGTTGGGCGACGTAGAAGACAACGTCAGGGCAGAACGATCTAACCTAACTGGAAAGGTAAATACGTTCGCTTTTTTAAGTTCTTGGATAGCGTCCGATGTCAAATTATACATTACGCCTCCGATAGGAAGTCCCGGCTGCGTTCGTATCTTTCAAGTCGAGGTTCACCGCGTCGATAGTCGCACACGTCCAGCAAGGTGTGAAGCCCAACGAATGGCTTGCAGAGAAGGCGCCCGACCCCGAGGACGTCTACTGGCCCTTCTTCACCGCTTCGTTTTTCAAGAGATGGATAAGCAACATCGTCGTGATAGTATCGTGCTTCGCCATCACCGTGTTCTTCCTCTTCGTCGTCGCCTTTGTGCAGGGCCTGACCAACTTGGAACAACTGGAAAAGTTTCTCCCCTTCTTGAAGGGCGTGCTGAATATGTAAGAGCTTTTTCGTTCTTTTTTTTTTTCTTTGTTGGACCTTCGTGGGTAGGGTTCGAACTTACGGCGATGTTGCATTGCAGTCAAGTCGTGAGCCAGCTCGTCACTGGGTACCTCCCGAGCCTCATTCTTCAGCTGTTCTTGTCTCTGATCCCGCCCGTAATGATCGTGCTTTCGTCCGTGCAAGGATACATCGCCCTGAGTCAGATCGAAAAGAGCGCCTGCATTAAGGTGCTCTGGTTCACCGTGTGGAACGCCTTCTTCGTAACCGTCCTCTTCGGGTCGGCGTCTTATCTGTCCAAGATCATTAACGAGCCCAGGCTAATTCCCGAGGTGTTGGCCGTGGCTGTGCCCGCGCAGGTATTTTCTCATTCTTGACCCGTCGTAATAAAAAGAGATGGATAGCATTAGTCGCGACGGGAAGATCAAATTGGTCCAAAATTGACCAGCATCGTGGACTGAATTTGTCCACAGGGTAAACATTGGGGATCATTCTGGGTGTTCTCATACTTGACCCCTCGTAATACAAAAAGAGATGACATGTGACTTTTTCGTGTTTGAATTGACATTAATTGTGACGGAAGGACTGAATTGGTCCACAAGGTAAACATTAGGGGTCATTTTCGGTGTTCTCATATACTTGACCCCTCGTAATAAAAAGAGATGGCGTGTGACTTTTTCGTGTTTAAATTGACATCAATTGTGATGGAAGGACGGGATTGGTCCACAAGGTAAGCATTGGGGGGCCATTTTGGGTGTTCTCATTCTTGATCCCTCTTAATAAAAAGAGATGGCGCGTGATTTTTTCGTGTTTAAATTGACATTAATTGTGATGGAAGGACTGAATTGGTCCATAAACATTAGGGGCCATTTGGGTGTTCTCATTCTTGACCCCTCGAAATAAAAAGAGATATAACATGTGACTTTTTCGTGTTCAAATTTGACATTAATCGTGACGGAAAGACTGAATTGGTCCAAAACTGACGATATCTGGAACTGAATTGGTCCACATAGTAGACATTGGGGACTTGTTTGGGTGTTTTTGTTCTCTAATTTGAAAAACTCGCACTTTTCAGTCATTGGCTTCGATTCCTCACTATTTTTCATTCGTTCAGGCTTCGTTCTTCATAGCGTACGTGGTGACGTCTGGCTGGACGACGACGTTTTCGTCGGAGCTCTTCAGGCTGAAGCCGCTCATATTTCGGTACTTGAAAAGGTGCTGTTGTTGTTGTTGCTCGTCGGACGACGAGGAGTTGGACGTCCCCTCGAATCCTTACCACAGCGATATCCCGAGAATACTCCTCTTTGCCCTTCTCGGCTTCACTTACTTTTTTCTCGCACCCGTAATACTCCCCTTCGTCCTTCTCTACTTCTGCTTCGGATATATCATCTACAAAAACCAGGTAATTTCTCACCACATTTTCTAATTCGATAGTTACTCAAAATGATCACTTCACCTTGAAGCTTAATCTTACAGGGAAGTCGTTTTAAAATTTATTTTTGTTTTTAAATACAAGTCGTTTCAGAGTTTTCATGATAAAAAATATTGATTGTTTTTAGTTTTACCCTTATCTTAAATATAAATTGCTAAACTAAATAAGATGCTATAATTAATTAGAGGATGTAATGGAGATTTTACTTTATTTTCTAATACGTTACGTGCCTAAATTTCTGTATTTAGGAACGGAGGAGTATATTTTTATTTTCAACTCTCCCCCTTCTCTCACGTATGCTCTTTTCTTTACTATCTGTCGTAAATGTAAAATTTTCATTTAATTGGAGTGCTCTTGAGATTCTTACCCATGGCCTCCGGCACTGGGCTTCCAATATCATATTGAACGACCAGTTCGCTTAAAAGCTTAAGCATGAAGGGCCGGTTTATTTTACACGTTTTACTTCAAATAAATACACTGATTAATTTCTGCGTTTTTTTACTCTTGTTTATCACGTGGGGCAGATACTGAACGTATACGCGCCTAAGTTCGACACGGGCGGGAAGTTCTGGCCCGTAGTCCACGACGCGACGATATTCTCGCTTATTCTGATGCAAGTCATCGCCGTCGGGATTTTCGGGCTGAAGAGCGTGCCGCTGGCTTCGAGCCTAATGGTCCCCCTCCCGATCCTAACGCTCATGTTCAATAGCTACTGTAGGAGACGGTTTCTGCCTACTTTCAAGGGTTTTCCTGCCGAGGTAATAAACGAGAGATCGGTTAAATCATCATAGTATTATGGAAGACCATTCGCAAAAAAAAAAAAAAGAAATCTAATCTTTTTTTTGTTGCGTTTTCGCAGTGCTTGATAAATAAAGACAGGCTCGACCAGAACAATCCCGCCATGTCGTCGTTCTACGAGGAGCTTTCGACTGCTTATCGGGACCCAGCGACGAAGCCCGTCGGCCGAGATGAAGGTGGGGAAAGTAGCAGCTCTCCTCTGCTTCATGGTAATAATAATAATCATACATAGTTAGAATAGAAGTCTTCATTTCATAATCATCATCATTGTGTGTGTGTGCGAGTAGATTTTGGGACATAAAACATACAAGTTTGTATTTGCCATGAGTCGACTGAGTAGTATTATTGTATTGCTTGGCTTGCGAAATAAGAAAAAAACATCTACGTATCGAATCGAGATCGATACACAGTTATGATGCAAAACGATGTATGCGTCGTCGAAGGAAACGTGAAGAGAAAGGAGGGGAAAACTAGGGTAAATTCCACTATACTCCCACGTGGTTTTACTAAAATGCAAGATACTACCTTATGGTTTTTTTATTACGTGAAACATACTTAAGGTTTTGAAAACTTAGCACCATATCCCCTGGTCTTTCTTCCCGAGTTTGCACCGCACGCGCGGTAATTGCGACTAAGATATGATTTGACCATATCTTTTGAAATAAAATGACTAAACTACCCCTCAAGTCATCTTCCTCCCTTAGACCTTATACAGGTTATCGATGTCTAATAGAAACAGCCGAAAAAATTGTACTACTAACAGTAAAATTGAAATTCATCAAACAGCAGAAATCCAAGTTCACAAATAGCTAACGAAAATTACATTTGACCGCATAGAACCACCAAAAAATAATATTGACCGGCGAGGATGCCTCTCGAGCAGCCGTACCCAACCAGATCCGTGGCATCTCGAAGAGAGATTGAAGTTTCAAAACCCCTTTACCAAAACCGAAAGCCCACCTGGGAGAGTTTATGTGATTTAGCCCACCATGATCTCATATTCTCTAAAGCAGCAACCTTTTTCCCTGAACAGTGCTGGGTTTCTTCAGAAGGAGGAGATTCATCCATGGCGGAGGAGAATCGATCAATTTTGCCTTCACTCCCACGTTCAAGAAAGACCCTCGAAACCTCTGTTCTTTCCTTTTGTAAGCCCCTACACGTCTCGAAAATCGAGGTTTTCGCAAATGATAAACCAGATTTCGAGCCCTTTCCACAACCGAGCTGAAAAAGTGCTGCGATCGCCGGTCACTTGTAAGGCCAACGAAGCCGCCGATCACTCTGAGAATTCGGCGGAGCTGAATTCTGAGGCGACGAGGAGGGTCAAGATCGGTAGTTACTTCGCCACGTGGTGGGGCCTGAACACCAGAAACATTCCTCTCCCGCCGCTCGCTAGCAGTCGCACAACACCAGAAATATTGCTCCTCGTCGCTCCTTCACAGCCTTGCACACTGATGACGCGACTTCTTCATGCTCTGTATTTTTAAGATACTTTTAGAACTAGGTTAGAACCCTTGCACTGTAAATGTCATATATTATGTGGGTTTTTAATCGAATAACGAACTTAGTTGTTGGTGAATACGATTTTTTGATCTGGAAAATGAGTGTTTGCATCTGCGGTCAAAGAAAACAGGAATTATTGGAACAAGAAGAATAGTTTCTTCCTTCGTTATGGAACTGTAGGTCCCTTATAGCTCCAGATCTCAGATGGGTAACATTGGGATTTTTAATTTTGTCTGACCGTTTGACTTAATTTTGACGGTAGGGGAGCGTGTGCAGAATTAAATAAAGTACGAGTGTATTTTAAGCTATTTTAAAACTATAGGGGTTTTGGTGCTTATTTTTTAAACCACGGGTGGGATATATGCAATTTACCCGGAAAACTATTGTAGCTAAGACATACTGAAAAAAATGTGATTTTGACATTGATGAGTGAAGGCAGCTCCTTGATTTTTCTTGAATTAGTTTATCCGTTTAATATTCATTATTCGAAGTTAAATATTTAATGTTTCTCAAATATGGGCTACTTGTATTGTGGGCTTATATTTGGAGCCCATGAGTTGAGCCCAGAAGCATATAGGGCGGATTCGTCATTTACATCGAAGTAATGACACTTTCTAATTTCTATGATGGCAACTATAGTTACTTTTGATAAATAAATCACTATTACTTGATAAATATGCAACTAGCTTCAACGTCAGCTACAGCTGATCAATTTTGACCTTAAAGCCTCGTGTCCATTTCAGTCTTGGATCATATTTTTGATAGTGTGGCCATTGATCCAATGGACTATGCCACGCAGGTAGGCTGCCTAATCGGCACTTACGCAGCGCCACCTCATTTTCACATGGTCTTATTGATCAAACGATAGCGCCATATTCACCTCAATCTAATGGCATTGTTGAACACAGAAATAGAACTCTTATACAATGCACGATTAAGTATTAGATTATCGACTTATGAACGGCTACATGAGATGGAGGAAACTAATTCATCATTCACATTAATATTTAGCACATACAATGTATGTACAAATATGTTTTACATCTTGAATATTTTAATTTATTAATTAAGTTTTTTAGATTCAAATTTGAAAGTGCTAATAAAAGTGTAAGAAATTAAATATTAAGATTAAAATGACAAGTTAGTTGACATTGACATACAATTGTCAGGTTTTAGACTCTTATAGAAGAGAATAAATAATAAAATCTAACAATTCAAAGGACATTACAAACGTAATTTTTAAATGCTAGACGATCTACGACGAATGCTACAAGCACGTATGAATAGATATCTTTATGGAGCAATTTTCGTTCGGGCAGAGTTTGACCGAACCAATTTATTATGTCACTTCATTCTTCTGAAATAACACAAAACCATAATCCGATAACAATTCATATTTTAGGTCTTTATTTCTAAATTTTGGGTCCTTTGAATTAATGTTTTCTTGAAAATGATCTTACTCCTATTATAAAATATTTTTGGGGCTCAAACTAAATATACACTATTTTTATCTCTACTATTATATAATTGGTGAGGGGTGGATAAAAACTGGCCCAATTTGGTATGTAAATTATTTGCGATTTAGTCCCTCGTTTATAATTTAATTAATTAAGTAATTTTCATATCACTCGTAATTTTTTATTTACTGTACTTATGCCTCTAAAATCAAGTTTCTTTATATGTTTAGAATTTATATTTCATCTTACCAGTAGAAATTATGATTTTAAAATTTAAATAATGTCAAGATAGTTATATTTAAGCACGCAGGTCGGGTGTGCAAGAAAGTATTAGTATATTATAATGAGGTAGACTTGCCTATGTGGTTGTATGAGTGCTCTTGTAATCCATACATTATTACGACTTTTCTTCGACACATAGTGGCCCTTATTAAAACCGAAAAGTTTGGGCGTTGACTTGTCAAATTAATATTTTTCATATTTTCTTCACAATTGCGGATTTATTATCCAATATTTATTTCAATAAGTAACTTCGCATACCTTTTGATTTTGGGGCAATGACATAGTATCAAAATAATATTTATAAATAATAATTTGAAACACGTGAATATAAAATTTTAGGATAAAAACAATAATTTTAAATTTTACGAGAATTAGGATATAAATAGTTTTATGTATTAACAATATTCTCTAGCTCGATAATATTTGTTTGTACATTTTGTTTAGAAGTGTTATGAAACAACAACTATAACTTTTCTGACCAACATATTGAATATTCAACTAATAAAATTAATGTTGTCGACATCCACATAAAAGATATTTTTTGGTATTTGATAGAAATATTTTTTACTACGGATTATTTTTCATACTTTGGCCCCCCAAATTATGAGAAGTTGAAATTTGGGGGAGTTGACTGTCAATTCATTTGTTTATTTTCTTATAACTAGATCTAGTCTTAATCAAGACATCAAATAAATGCAATTTTATTTTTTCTGTTATTAAAACAATATCAGTTCAGTACCATGTTAGAAAAATTTATATATGGGTATCGATAGAATATAGATTTCCCATAGCTACCCATTTGGTTGTTAGCACCATTTTACCATCTTTTACGTATATGTATATTATGTATCATATCACGTGTTTATGTGGTACCAATTCCAAAATATGTTGTGTGATATCTAGTACCGTCAACATGGCCCGCGGCTCACGGTCCGCCATAATTGTAATAATAGAAAAGATATTTTATATAATATAAATGTTAAATATAGAAAATAAATATTAAATTTGTTATAAATTTCAATTAATGATTCATTAATTATGTCTAATTAATATCATATTTATCATCAAATACAAAATTAACAACATAGTTTATCCATAACTGTTTAATAAATACCATAATTAATTAAAACTTGTTAGTAAATTAAAATTTTAAATTAAAGTTAAAATAAAAAATTATTTTCTAGGCGGGCGGGCATGTCCCCCATTTTTAGGCCTGCCACCTGCCTCGCCCTGCTAAGTGGCGGGCGCTGGCGGGCGACGGGCCAACCCGGCCCGACCAGCCAAATTGACAAGTCTAGTGATATCTCTATAAGAATGATGTCCTTTTTTTAATGTATTATGTACCGAACTATGTTTTCTATGATACTTAATTTCTATTATGATATACCTTCAGTCAAGCGGATACATATGTGTAAAAATTTTAATTTACACAAAAAATGTTGGCAGTTGACTAATTTGCTAATATTGTTAGGTACTTGAGCCTAAGGGTAAACTCCGAGAGAATTACGGAAATATAGTTATTGTGAGAATCAAATTACAAAACTAGTTGAGTTTTTAGGAACATTAAAACTAATCAAGTTCAAAATTTTAACTGTCATTCTTTTCATTTTCACCACAAAACTTTTTAATTTTACAATATTTTCACAAAGATTATTTAAAGTTAGTAAAATAGTTACTAATAATTATAAATTTAACCACAATTCATTTTTAACTACAAAATTAACATGTATAGAATATATCTCGACGTGAATAAAAGACACCACTTTTAACTAAACTATATTATTTATTTTTATTATTGTTGCTATTATTATTTTGATTTAATATTGAAAAGTAATATCAACCCATAAATAAATAAAAAACAAAATAGAACAATAATTCTCGAAATATTCAAACAATCGGTATCTAACAAAGATTAATTTCTGCGAAGTTTCACGATATGACTCTTGAACGTTTCTCGTGAGACTTTCGATTTATTTCTTCCTAATATCATCATGTTTGACACGTCCAATTTTATACTTTGTCGTAAATAAGAATTTGCGTACCAACTGAAAAAGAGGCTTCAAACACACTTTTATTCTAACTTATCTTGAACATGTTAACACAATTTTCAGATACTTGCAAATTTAAAGAAAATGGAGCAATCATTCAATAATAATAATTAAAAAATATTTGCATTGCATGTGACGTGACACCTTGTATAGTAATCAATTATTACACATATTAACGATATGTTTGACTGACATCATTCATGTGGACATTATGGTTATCAGTAGCAATAATATTTGTTGTCCGAGCGTGAGATTCTTTATTGATTTAATTAATTGATAAAACAAGCAATGTTTTCAAATAAATTATTAGTTTATTTAATCACATGGGAATATATTAGTACATCTTGTTAATTTTATATTTTATTTATTTATTTAATAATTTTTGGATAAAATTTATTAAAATGAGTTGGGTAAAAATATAATTATTAACAAGTTTTGTGTTAGTTTAAGATAATATATTTATAATTTTACGTACTTTTGTGGTGAAAATGAAAATAATGATAGTTGATTTTTAAAAACTTGATTAGTTTTGTAATAGTATTAAAAACTCAACTAGTTTTGTAATTGGATTCTCAAAACAACATTATTTACGTAATTCTCTCGTAAACTTCCCTTTCAAGAAAATTTTTAACTAAAGGATAAACTTGTAATAATTTTAAAAGATTAAGGGTAAAATTGCAAATAATCAATTAAGGTTACAATTATAAATAATTTTATCAAATTGACAGATTAATTTGACAGTTTTATCTACCATACGCTCCTTATATAGGAGTATAGATGTTCATTTCTAAAATTGACATAACTTATTAATTTCAGTTACAAAATAATAGTCACGCTGTCAATAATTTCAATTTGAAAAGTATCTCACTGATTTGTTGAGTTGTTACATTACTGTGAAATGACATAATGCGTGAATTTCTTTAAAAACATTAATTTATGTATATATATGCATATATATTGCCCAAATTTTATTATTTAAAAAATATTTTCACTGATATTTTGTATCCCTGCTGTAGGTTGTAAAAAAATCGCCACACGAACCATTCCTTAATTACTCGTAGTTCATAAAAAATAATGATGAGCATATTGTAAACTCATTGCATTGTACGTTGACAATGTTAATGTGAATCTGTTGAAAGTATAACGGCAAGTGTGGAAGAGTTGAAATAATCAGATAACTTTCTTTTTCCTTTCATACTTCTTACATTTTCCCCAGACTTTTTCCCACCCTTTTTAGTCTAGATAAAGATTCTTTGTGTTATTTCTCCTTACAAAAATAAAATAAAGATACGCGAAGACAATTGTGTCACCTATGACCTATCAACACTCTCCGCCTCTGCATTTATTAGTTTATTACACATCTTGGCTCCAAAGCTTATATTATATTGCAATAAAAAACCTTGCCGCCTCGTATTAGTTTCTGTTGCATTGATGTAGTAGGGCTTTGAGTTGAACTCGATTATAATATATGTTATAATATATATAGAGAGATTTGCTATGTTGCCCACGTACTGTGATCAACCACCGTCAGCACCATAATCAAATCTCTCAATTTTTTGGCGTTTTTTCGATTCTCAACGCCGCCAAAACCTCCGTAGACCCTCTCATATTAATTGTTAACCTAAATCGCCCTATCCAACACGTTAATTTTTAAGAAAATCGTCACATTGGTACGTCTGTCACATGTGAATAATAAATAATGTATTTTCTTAGAATTTAACGTGTTGGAAATGGTGATTTAGGTTAGCAGTCGATATGAGAGGTTCTACGGAGGTTCTGCAGTGTTGAGAATCGAGAAACACAAAAAAATGAGAGATTTGCTTATGGTGCTCACGGTGGTTGCTCACGGTAGGTGGGCACCATAACAAATCTATTTATATATATATATATATTGCATCATGAAATAACGACGATTTTATGATTTGGTGGACTATAAGAAAGAATTAATAAATAAAAAAGAAATTTTGTGAACCATCGGATTTAAAATTGATCATTTTGGGACATAGAGGGGTATGTTTTGTGGTTCCTTGTTTTATAATGATCGATTTGATATACATATCGAATATTTTTCCATAATCACAAAGAACAATTTTAAAGGAGTGGGACAGGAAATGCGATAGAGGATTTCAGCCAACAACGTAGTCTCAAACAATACAACCAACTCTCTTCACTAATTATAAAAAATTTTAAAAACCAACTAATATATTTGGGCAAGTATATAAATAATTGTTGAGATTATAAACAAAAGTGGGTTTCGTCCCACATCGACTAATTCAAGCTCTAAGAACCGCTATATATATAAGAGGTTTTCTCCTCTTATCACCAATTGGTTTTAGGATGGAACCATCAATTTAACATGATATCAGAGCAATTCTTCCGCTCGCTGCCACCCGATTCATATGTCCACGTGTTAGGCCAGTCATACCACACGGGAATGGGCGTGTTGAGATTATAAAAAAAAATGGGTTTCATCCCACATCGACTAATTCAATCTCTAAGAACCGCTATATATAAGATGCTTTTTCCTCCTATTACTAATTGGTTTTAGGATGGTACCTCAATTTAACAATAAGAAACGGAATCTCAACCTTCGTAATTATTCAAAGAAAAGCTACACTGTTTGCCAGCCACATAAAAGGGTCCAAAATATTACATGCCAAACTCTAAACATAGAAATTAAAACAACCTAAGCCCCACCATCACCATCATCTTACGTCTCTTGCCGATCCCACGACATTAAATACGCTCCCTCCTTTTTTGTGCTATTTATTTCCTGTAAATTGGGAATGTGCTTTATTGCAATACAGCGCAAAAATAAATACAAGTTAAAAAAAGAAAAGAGAGAGAAAATCCTCCATGGAAGCTTCTTACATTTCTTCTTCAACTTCTTTCACGAAAGCCATGCGAGTTGTTCCAATGATTGGAGAGAAAGTTCCCATCTTTGCCAACAAGTTTCAAACTACAAAGAGAATTATCGCAAATCCATTTTCTGTATCATGTAAATTCTTGCTTCTCGTTTTCCCTTGTTGCTCAAGCATCTTCACAAAAGCTTTGCTTATTGTAATAATATCTCAACTAAAATAATTAGTTCAATTTTGTCGCTAGGCTGTCAGCGATCTACTTCATCAACGTCGTTAGGATCAAACCAAGGGGAAGTGGGACCCATCCTAGCAAACTCCGACTGGCGAGCATTTAGGGCACGATTGGTCGCCCAAGAGCAACGCGGCGGCGGCGACGGCGAAGTGCCGCCGACCGCCGATTCCGTACAAGAAAAATGGGCCCATAGGATCCACGAGCTTGAGAAGGGCTGCCTTTTAATAGCCACCGAAGAGCTCGACGGCATCCAAGTCTTCGAACGGGCCGTCGTCCTCATCCTCTCCACGGGCCCGATTGGCCCGACCGGCCTGATACTCAACCGGCCGGCGGAGGTGTCGATCTCCGAGGTTGGAACCTCCTTGTTCGGCGGCCGGTCGGGCCCTTTTGCTGACAGACCGTTGTTTCCCGGCGGCCCGTTGGAAGACGGGCTTCTGTTGATGGGCGGTCCGAACGGCGGAGACGCGGCGGAGTGCGGCGGGTTTGAGGAGGTGATGGCGGGATTGTATTATGGGACGGAGGAGAGTGTGGGCTTTGCGGCTGATATGGTGAGGAGAAACGTCGTTGGAGTCGGCGATTTGAGTTTCTTCGACGGTTGTTGTCGGTGGGAGAGGGGACAGCTTATGGATGAGGTTAGGGATGGAAAGTGGGCCGTGGCTGCTTGTAGCCCAAGTGTAGTTGGGCTTAGTTGTGTTGGGCGAGTTGGGCTTTGGGAGGAGGTTAATGGGCTTTTGAGCCCAATGAAAGTTTTGTGAAGGTAGATAGATACTTTGATCTATTTTGATTATGAAGCAAAGCTTGGTATGAGAAATTGATAACCCCCTAGTTTTATTAGTTAAGGATAGACAGATGGATTGTATTTTTCAGTCGAATTGAAAAAATGGGATAAAGATTAGTGAAATGAATTTCGCGAGAAACGATTTGAGAGGAAATTGATGGAGGTAATGATGTAGCAATTTATCCAAACAATTTATGATGTTGCTTAAAAGTTGGGATAAAACTAAATCATGAAAAATAAAAAGGTCCTACCGGGAGTCGAACCCAGGTCGCTGGATTCAAAGTCCAGAGTGCTAACCACTACACCATAGAACCTTTCTTGGCTAAGCATTTTCTTGAATCTTTCATAAAATTGTGGCACAAAAAAAAAGTTGGCAGGTTTAACAGAAAAAAAGAAAGGGGAAATTTCGAATCAGTACCTACTAAGCAACTTTGTAAAGCATTCAGTCCCTGTCAGAAGCCCCATTAGTTTAAAGGACCAACTATTTCAAAAATGGCAGAGAAAAGGACTAAAAATATGTATTGACGAAAAGACCCTTCCCAACATACTGTAAGTGTTATTTTCTGGCGCTTTTCTGTTATGATGTTAGACTATATTGTTATAAACGTCTGGTAAACTGTTATTTTCCATCCCTTATCTGTTACTACGATTCAGGAAATTGTTACGACGAAGAATATTTTATGAATCTCGTTTTTACAATCAAAATCCGGCGCAATTTCGAATCGTTGTTACAGTAAACCGAAATTTCAAGTGCCCATTAACCAACCAATTTTGGCGTGTAAGGTATGATATATTATGGTATTGACGACGGAAGATGTAAGATTTGTAATGAAGTTTATTTTAGGGTTCTAATTTGCGAAAAATAAGATTAAATCAAAACCGTTTTGAGCAACGATTACATCTAATATGTATAAATTCGAAGTACCCATAGAATGGGGAGCTCGGTGCGGCACATTGTTTGGTCGTTCGTCCGACGTTCATCTTTTAATTTCGCGAAATACGATCGATCCCAATAATTTGGGTCTGTGTCAAAACTGTTACTCGCAGTTTCAAATATGTTACCTGTTTCGCCAAAACCGTTACTAGGTCTGTCAAAACTGTTATTAAACTAAACTTAATTGTTACCATGTGTAGTGTTCTAATTTGCGAAAATAAGATGAAATCAAAGCCGTTTTGACAACGATTAGATTTAATATGTATAAATTCGAAGTACCCATAGTATGGGAAGCTTGGTGCGGCACATTGTTTGCTCGTTCGTCCGACGTTCATCTTTTAGTGTTGCGAAAATACGATCGACCCTATAAAGTTGGGTGTATTTTTTTATTTTGACCGAATTGCAAAATTCTCAGGATCTGTTACTAGTATATGCGCTTCTGTTACTATGTTGACTAAATTTGTTACTAAATTATTGGTGAAATTTCGGGCGGAAAAACGAGAATGAGATGAATTTTTGGCGGGAGTCTAAGTAAAATCGAGCATATATTATCTGTTGCCCAATATGTGTAAACTGTTACTAGTTATATGTTTATATGTTACTAGAATTGTCATAGTTTGTGAATTAGGGTTTGTGATTAAAATCATAGCGTAAACCAATATATTTTTATCTAAAACTTCGTAAATTCATATATTTTAGTGAATATAGCGCGTTTGCAATATAAAATTTGAAAATCATAAACTAAACTAATTACATATTACATTGTTATTTTGACTATGTATTCTGTTACTCGTGTTGTGTTACCGTGTTACCTATATATCAATTTCTGTTATCTTCTCCTCTTCAAATTGTTGCTGATCACTGATAAACTGTTACTGCATGAAATCAGTAAACAACATAGGGTTTACGTTTAAGATTAATTGACGATGTCATAGATTTTGTTGAATCATTTATGTTAGGTCGGCCATCTGGATTGTAATAAACAACAAATAGTTCATATATGCAACGTGACGAGTAAGTAAAATCAATTTCGTAGAAGCATGATTATCCTTTCAAGAAGAGTGCTACTTGTTCTCCATATTATATACTTCAACTTCTTCAATTCCAATATAATCTCCAAGAAAATCATAACTAAACTAATATATTGTATCTAAAACTTTGTAAATTCTTATATTTTAGTAAATGTAGCGCATTTACAATATAAAATTTGAAAATCATAAAGTAAACTAATTACATATTAAGTTGTTATTTTGACTATGTATTCTGTTACTCGTGTTGTGTTACCGTGTTACCTATATATCACTTTCTGTTATCTTCTCCTCTTCAAATCGTTGCTGATCACTGATAAACTGTTACTTGCATGAAATCAGTAAACAACATAGGGTTTGTGATTTAGATTAATTGAAGATGTCATTAATTTTGTCGAGTAATTTATGTTAGACCGACCATCTGAATTGTAATAAACATCTAATAATTCATTTCCACAACGTTTTGTGTAAGTAGAATCAATTTGGTAGAAGCATGATCATCCTTTCAAGAAGAGTGCTACTTGTTTTTATACCTATATACTTCACTTCTTCAATTCCAACATAATCTCCACAAAAATCACAATCTAAACTAATATATTTTTATCTAAAACTTCGTAAATTGATATATTTTAGTGAATGTAGCGTGTTTGAGTATAAAATTTGAAAATCATAAAGTAAACTAATTACATATTAAATTGTTATTTTTACTACGTATTCTGTTACTCTTGTTTTGTTTACTTGTTACCTACGTATCAATTTCTGTTATCTTCTCGTCTTTAATTGTTGCTGATCATTCTTAAACTGTTACTGCATGAAATCAGTAAACAACATAGACTTTACGTTTAAGATTAAGCGAAGTTTATTCAAAAGAACATCTTACACATAATTATCAGATACACATAGCACCAAATTGTAGCATCTTCGTCGTCGCTGCTCATGGCCATCGCTGCTCGTCTTCGATTTCTTTGATTAATTTGGGGGTTATCGATTTGGTATTAGCGAAAAGAATTTAAGTAGTAAAAGTTATACATAATTAAGTTAGATATTCACAGGTATTTGAATCAAGATCATTTGAATTTTAAATCGAAAGTTATACTACAAAGGTCCAAGTTGCCATTTTGGGCGATGCAGAATGCATAGTTTACTCAGATGCATAAATTGTTACCCAGATTGCATGAACTGTTACTCGAAATGCATAAATTGTTACCCAGAAATCATAAATTGTTACTTAGCGAGCGTTTTATTAGCAAAAGCTTCAATCATGAGCCGCGTCAAATTTCTTCGCGATTAACATCAATATTTTCATTGAATATTAAGACCCACGACCAATTTCACCTTATTCGGTCACTAAAGTCCAGATTTTTCCTTGTTTCAACGAGATTTTCGGATTATTTTTAGTACATTATTCCATTATAAACTTCAAAAATTTTCATTGATTAGTGACACCCATGGGAAATTATCATCGATTTAACCTTATTCGTTCACTAACGTCGAGATTGAGCCGGCTTTTAGATCGTAACTTTTGGTCTTCGTTGAACGTGGTTTGTGCATTCATCGGTTGGAAGAGAAGAATGCATAGTGTTACCCAGAATGCGTTAATTGTTACCGAATATGCATGAACTGTTACCCAGAATGCATAAAGTGTTACCCAGAATTTAATAAATTGTTACCCAGGATGCATAAATTGTTACCCGGCATGCATAAATTGTTACTAGCGAGCGTTTTATTAGCAAAAACTTCAATGGGCCGCGTCAAATTTCTTTGCGATTAACATCAATATTTTCATTGAATATTAAGACCCACGACCAATTTCACCTTATTCGGTCACTAAAGTCCAGATTTTTCCTTGTTTCAACGAGAATTTCGGATTACTTTTAATAAATTATTCCATTATAAACTTCAAAATTTTCATTGATTAGTGACACCCATGGGAAATTATCATCGGTTTAACCTTATTCGGTCATTAACGTCGAGATTGAGCCGGCTTTTAGATCGTAACTTTTGGTCTTCGTTGAACGTGGTTTGTGCATTCATCGGTTGGAAGAGACGAATGCATAGTGTTACCCAGAATGCGTTAATTGTTACCGAATATGCATGAACTGTTACCCAGAATGCATAAAGCGTTACCCAGAATTAATAAATTGTTACCCAGGATGCATAAATTGTTACCCAGAATGCGTAAATTGTTACTTCCCGAAATCTTCAATATACGTCGCATAAAAAATTTTGATTCAAAATTCTTCACCACTTCTTTCGTAAACTCAATAATTCTCGTTCATTAGTAAAACCCATTATCATATTCATTCAATTTCGTCTTAATCGGCCATTAAAATCGATATTTAGTCCATTTATATTCTCGTTTTTTCGAAGTGAAATTTCGACATTGTTTCTTCTTACACTCTAAATTATTCGTTTATTATAACTACCCATGGAAAAACGAAGTCAATCCCATCTCCTTTGCACCTTAAAACGACATTTCAGTCGGTTCTATGGTCCTCACACCAATCCAAAATCGAAAGATGAAGATGATGGCAAATGGCTGTAATTTTGCCAACTACAAAGGACATATTTGTCATTTTCTGTCACAAGGGTCCTTGAAACTATTGTTTTCGGTACCTAGGTCCTTCAGCCTAATTTTGGTACTTATGGGGCCTGAAACCTTTTCAAAATTAGATATTGGGGACTGAACCCAAATTTACCCAAAAAGAAAACAGCCCTGTTTATTATCTTGTGGAATTGACATTCCTTAAGTTAATTAAATAATTATAACTCTCTCTCTCTCTCTCCGCCCACAGAAAAAGCTCTTTATAACTAACAAAAAGGCGCAAAACAATGAAAACTGTTCCATAGTTGGGAATGGGATGGGACATTATCTCTCCCTCGAACTTATCGAAGCCATAATTTCGCACGATCTCCTAACTTTCCTCCGCCATGAATATTTACATATCCACAACAATAATTAACAGCAAACGACAAACCAACGAACGTTGTAGTGATTAAAAAAAACGGTGGGAGCTTTTGCTCATCATCCGCTTTCTTTATGGCTTTGCGACCGACTTCTGATATTATTCTTAGAAAATGCTCATGTTTTTTTTCGTTTCGTGCGGCAAAGAAGGAAAGGGATACAATAACGCTTCAAAAGCAAAGAGAGGGAGTGACATGAGAGCGAGCATACACGTTGCTCCTTGTTCAATTAATCATTTTAAGACGAGCATTTTACGGAATCTGATAAATGACTTTTTGGGTCTTGCATTTCTCGGCTTTCTTTACGCGGTAGTGTTCCAGAGATTTGATTTTGATGCAGTCTGTGTTCGATCAAATATTGGGATTTTGATGTTTGTCCAATGTTGGGTTTGGGCTGTTAATTGTTGTTACATGTCGTCTTTGGGATTTCCCCTGCGTGCTGGTAATTGAATTTCTTCTCTTCTGCAAATGCAAATTTCATGCACTGAACAGTTCTCTTTTATCCTTTACTTCAGGTTTTAGTTTAGCCTTCAAAGGGTCCTTTCTTGACACTTATGACTGAAGAGAGAAGCGATCCCAAGAGAACTAACGCAGAAGATGATGACTCAAATGCCAAGATTTCCGTAAGAAGCTGTCAGAAGACGGTTTCTCGCTATCTAAAACCTCGTGTCAGTTCTTGCCATGACTCCTGTAAATACGGTCATAAGACGAATGATCTAACCGAGCAGATTCCATGGAAACCTGTAAGAAGAAGAAGAGTTGAGAAAAGCCCTACTGTGCTTAACGAGGGCAGTTTCCTAGTTTCGAGCGTCAAGAAATATGAAAAGAATGCCTCATTCCTGAAGAAAGATGTTTCGCTTCAACACAAGAAATCTCCATGGCCGAATCCCCCTGAGATTATCAAGGAGGAATTGGCAGTTGAGCAGTATCCTCGTCTGAAATCGAGACATGCTAAGCCTAAACAGACATGTTCGTGTTCGAATTCAGATGCCATACCTCCCATGCGTGGAAGTGCTGAGAGATTTCCAAAGCCTCGCTTGTCCACTTCGCACCGTAGAGTCTCCAACAGTGAGAAAAGATCATCCTCAGAAGCAAAACAAGTTGAGAGCTCTGTGTTGAATTTGATGCCTCCTTTAAATGGTCCAAGCAATTCGCTTGGGGTTGAGAATGTGCCTGAGAAAGTGCTGTATGTAATAAAGACAGAAGCAGAGTACAGTGATGGCGAAGCATATGACTTAACCTCGAACGATATAGAAGACGTGGAAACTGCAAATGGAGAAGAGATGGGAAAAAAGAGCGAAAGCCCATCTGAGGAATCGAAGGTTAAGAGCGGGAGAATATCGGGAATTACGACGCCTGACGCTCCAATGAGGCTCAGGTTCGGGAAAGTGAGGAGGGCCTTTGAAATGGGAGAAGATGGCGAAAGCGAACTGAAGAAGATGACCTCTGAAAGAGTTGTTCTGAGGCGCGGGGAGGTGCAGCAGGGCAAGAAAGATGCTCGAGTTTTGCTGAATAGCGTGATCGAAGAAACGGCGAGTAGGCTTGTTGAAACGAGGAAGAGTAAGGTTAAGGCTTTGGTGGGAGCTTTTGAAACTGTCATCTCCCTCCATGAGACTAAACCTGCTATCAATTGAAGTGTGAATGGATGAATAAATCCCATATAAGAATGGTGGCTGCCATGTAGTGAGTGATCTACATTTTTCGGTTAAAAGGTTTTTTTTTTTCCGAAGTTTTTTTATTTAAATTTCAGAACGGAAGAGATGCATGATATGATAGACATACTCAGAATTAGTGTTATTCTCTTTCAATACATCTTTCCTCAAAGCAAAGGAAGCTGCAAATGCATATTCGTTGACTCTCTGCAAACTTGAACTCCCTAATTTGTATGAAGAAGAGTTTACCAGTGAATAAAAAGCTCAGATCTTAGAACATGGGTGAATCAACAACAGTGACAAAAAGGAAAGCTTGCTCTGAGGATTTATCCATAACATTCCATTCCCAGAAAAAGTTTTCCAGTAAAACATTCTCACAGCACCCATTATTACCACCAAGAACCACAATTAAGATCCCTAATCAACCAAGGTAACTAATCAATAAATATCCTACCAAAGAACAAACAAACACTACAGAGAATCCGATGGATTAAGTGCAAAAATCATCCGAAGGAAGAAATATTGGAATTTGGAAACAAAAGAGAGAGAGAGAGAGAGAGAGAGAGAGAGAGAGAGAGAGAGAGAGAGTAAATTTCATCTTTTATTTCACAAGTAACTATTACCAATTATTCCACGTTGGTTTATGTGGTCAAAAGAACATTCCCACCATGAACAAGGCAAGCATTCCCAACATGTTTAAAAGCTCAATGCTCAAAACATTCAAGATACTACACTACAGAGCAATGACGAGTGAGGAATCCCAGAAGCATCTGTACAAATCTAACAGACTAAAGCCCAATAGCTGCATTCCTAACTCTGTTCGGAAACACTCAACGAAAAGTTGAGACCAACAGATTGTCAATCCCAAACACTTTCTTGTTCTTTCTCACCGCAGCCGCCATTTCTTGTTCTTTCAGAAGAAAGCCCGCACCTTCTTCAGTCTCTTGCTTGATTATGTACTCGCCATGACCAAGCTTGTAATCTGCTTCTGAATCGTTGTTTCCATGGCGTTTCGAACTCTCATAGGAAGACGACGAACCAGCTCCAAAGTACAAGGAATTATCATCATCTTCATCATCTTCATCATCGTCATCAGCAGAGAATTCCCTGACACCTTGTGAAAGAATTATCAACCATTTAGCCGCTTCTTCAACATCCCAAGGCTCCGACGCATCATTAACAGACAAATTCGAGCTTGAAACCGAAGGAGTACAGTAGGGCTTATACTTGATCGTAGAACGCTTCTTCTTAACTGGGCATAAGATCGCGGGAGGAACCTTCTCAGATGCAGCTTTCAATCTCTTTGTGGAGTGAGTTTTCATGTGGCCAAACATCGCTCTAGGCGAATCAAACCCTTTACCGCATTTCGTGCATTCGTTCAGCTGAACAGTTTTGATGATAGAATGACACCTCATGTGGCCCGAAAGAGCCCTCGCCGAGTGAAATTTCTTCCCGCAATTCTTGCAGGAGGGTTTTCTATTCACGAAAGAAGTTGCAGACCTGGTTTTGAGAACGGAGGTTTTCTGGGATTTCTTTGGATTCTCCCGCAGTTCGTAGCAGTTGCTCTGATCACCTTCGAGGTCCATTTGGGCTGGGATGTTCTTGGATCGATTCTTGAAGCTTTCTTCGTCGCCTTCTTGGAGTTTCTTCATCTTGATCTTCTTAGCAGCTTCAGCTTGTGCTTCCTTTTTAGAAGCTGCGATCTCTGCTAAATGAATCCTCATATGGCCGCCCAATGACTGTCCACTCGCACAGCTTTTGCTGCACATTCTGCAAATGTACCTTCGTTCTTCTGAATCTTCTTCCATTGTTGCGAGATTTTTCCAGCTATAGAGAGAACAAAAGAAAACCAGATGAGAAATTCAAGAAAGCATCAGAACTATATGCTGAATTTGAGCATCGCATTGAAACTGCTCGATGATCCAATCAGAGGAATTGCATTCAGATAAGCTAAATATGAGCTTTCTTCACGAAAGCAGATTCCCACGTTCAGAAGAAAAAGAGAACAAATTTCATTAGCAATGATCAGATTAGCGTCGAATAGAGAAGTGGAATGGAGAAAGATTTCAGAAGAAGCCTACCCAGAAAGTGTCGTCCCACTTGTTTCCAAGTCTTTTTTCAAACTCTTCAGTTGCCCATACGACTGAACATCTAAGTAAAGAAAGTAGTGTTCCATATATAATATATAATATATATGGCTGAACATAGTGCAAATGATACATAGCATCTAAGTCTTTTTTCAAACTCTTTGATTATGGGTATTTATTTGTTGGCCTAAATTATATTATAATTCGAGGTAGAAGAACAAAGTGTTTTGCATGGCACGACAGCAGCATCGTGCTTCATTTCAATTTCTAACGAAGTATAAAAACTCAAAAAGTTAAAATCCAACTACATGTCAAAGTTGGGCCCAGTAGTTGGTCTGTAACTTGGGCCCATTATCTCAACGCAAAGCTCAATTAATTTTATAACCTAAATAGAGAATACCCTAGCAGAGATCAAATTAGCGTTAGGGAGGCGAGGCACCAGTGAGCTGCACACAGTAACAATGGCGACTGCAAAGACTGTCAAGGATGTTTCTCCTCACGAGTTCGTCAAATCCTACGCCGCACATCTCAAGCGTTCGGGAAAGGTCAGAGATGATTGTTTCTTTTTTGTTTTCGTTTGTTGTTATGTTTATAGTAATTAAAGCGGCTCAGCTTCAGCCACTGATATATATTCCTCGGAGATTTTTTTTTGTATGTATGTTTTTGAGTTGTGATTATTTATGTTTATTAATGATCGGACCAGGATTTTTCTGCAATCGTTGTTGTTCGTTTATCTTCGATATCACTTGATAATGCTGGAAACTTACAATTAGATACTCTCCATACAGAAAAGTACCTTTTGTTACTGCAAAAAACATCGTAGCTTGTGTTTGTTGGAATCAGTTTTCTAGCCCAGGGGATTATGTGTCCTTGAAGCTTATTCGTAGGTTTAGAGATATTGATTCAGTCTCAGCCTTATGCCTGATGCTTATGTTCCATGTTGTCTGAAATGTTAGATGGAACTCCCTGAATGGACTGATCTGGTGAAAACCGGCGTTCTCAAAGAACTTGCTCCCTATGATCCCGATTGGTATTACATCCGAGCTGGTAATGTTATTACTCCTGGAATTCCTTAATTCAATTCCGTAACTCTTTATATACGGAGACATTCTTGCTATGTATCATTTGCACTTATACATTTGACTTCATTAGATCATGATATAGTACTAGCATAAACTTATGCTACATAAGATTAGAGCACTGACGTATCGATATTCTTGAAATGCTGTAGCTTCAATGGCAAGGAAGATATACCTTAGGGGAGGTCTCGGCGTAGGTGCCTTTCAGAGGATTTATGGTGGGAACAAGAGAAATGGCAGTCGTCCCCGACATTTTTGCAAGAGCAGCGGGTCAATTGCACGCCACATCCTTCAGCAGCTTGAGAGCATGAACATCGTTGAGATTGATACGAAGGGGTGAGTTTTTTTTTTTTTTTTTTTCTGTCTTTTGTTGTAGGCTGGATTCAAGACAAGCATGTCTTTATATGTTGTGCGAAGACTGTTTCTCTTATCATCGTTTTGCCTGCATTTTGTGCTTTTTTTTCTCAGAGGGAGGAAAATCACATCTACTGGCCAGCGAGACCTCGACCAAGTTGCTGGGAGGATCGTCGTCGTTGCACCGTAGGTATAATTCGAAGCAGATGAATGTGTTTTTGTGGGAGATTTTTTCTTGGTTTTCTCTTTGGATGACGTCTTTGAATTCGTATTGTGTTCGTTTTTAATGGGGTATGGATGTCTGTCTGCTGAGTTCTGACTCTCTATTATGTGCAATTTTATTTCCTTCTCTTCTCAGCCTTCAGTTACCGAACATTACCAAGAAAACTTCCATTCATAACTGCGGTTGATACATTACTCACAAGAATACAGAACATGGTTTTCAGCCTATTACAACACCACATAGTCTTACTACAGTAAAAAAATAACCAGCGGTAGGGATCGAAAATGGACGCCCATCAGGGAATCAGATTTAATTATTGGAATGATTTAATCAGTTATCGAAAGATTGATGATTAATTATTGCAAGATTGCGTGATCTTTCAATATGAGAAGTTGAACACGAAATTATTGATGAAAGAAAATGCTCGTTTGGGTATGAACAAGTCGAACAGATTATTAAGACGGCCCAAAATTACCACATCGATTATGAAACTTGCCCTTAAATCTCAGAGTATACAGTGCTAAGTCTTGATTGCCAGACAATTCAGGGGAAATGATCGTAAGCATAAGATTTCCCAGCTGGAGAAGACATCATTCGAAATCAGTAAAGAGTTCATTAGCTCGAGATTATAGCTTGCAAACCGTTCGATTAGATCCAACTGCTGTTTTTTATTTGAGTTCATACAATTTGTCGAATAAACTTGACCGCTGTTGCTTTTTATGTGTTTTAAACCGAGATTTCAATGAAGTTTGTATAGATATTTTCTGGGCCTTAACGTTTTCTATAGATGTGACAACCTTGAGATTTTTTTTTTTGGGTTTGCCTTTTAGAATTGGAAGATGAAAAACACGAATCCGAACATTGTCAAGAGTACTTTAAGTTGGGAACATCGAAAGAGAATTGGTGGATTTGATTCCACATTTATTTCAGCTGCTTAAATTGAAAATGATTGCAAAATGGAGACAAGGACGCAGCAAGCTCTTCATCTGCACACCTTACTGAGGTGCATAGCCACCGTCAGGAATGTTGAGCCACTGATCAACTTCAGCCTCAACGTCTTTCGCAGTGTTGTTAGCGCTGTTCCCGGGAACGTTATTCCCTGCGGAGAAATTGAGACCATTCATCACATCTTTGGGACCGAAGATCAGACACAAGTGATCAAAAAACTTTCAGAAAAGAATTACCTGGTATTTGATTTGGCATTTGAATCCTCTGTATCTGTATTGGTGTAAAGAAGTTGAGACCACTCGCCTCTCTTTCGTGGGACGAGGCCATCTTTGCCTTCTTGGCCTTGTTACCTCCAACGGGGATGTTTCTCAGCTTTCCACCTACGGTCCAAGACCGTTGGCATGCATTACAGTAGTGACGAGGTTGTTCCTTGCAATAGTTATTGTAGTAGCAGAATTTGGTGTTCAAAGAGTCGCAGCGAGGGCATTGCAAATTGGCTGGTGGAAGTATCTGTTGCAGGGGTTGGTTTTCTACTCTTCTGTGTTCCATTTCTTGTTTTTGTTTTTCCTTTTTGTACGTTCAGCTTGGTGCTAGGTGATGTTCGACTGCGGGGCATATTTATAGTGAAACATTGGAGTTTGCCGTAAAACGTCGGAGGTAATCCGACTTGAATTTTATTTAATTTGAGAATCCCACGTCGAATTGCACGATATTGATAACGTGCAACAATATTAACTATTTTCTGCCTGCGGTTTATGCACTGCAAGTGGTAGTTATGACCGGGAGTTGAGTCGAGAAAGCATGCGGGTAATTGGCGTGATATTTTGTCTGTGTCTATGTTTGATTCATCTCTTTAAAGCATTTTGCCGTCTCCCGTAATACGTATGTAACGGAGATCATAGCGTCACTATTACTGGATTTTGGTAGATTTATGAGAGCTAATTGAATTCAGTTCGCATAGTGTATAACGTTAATTGGTATAAGATCTTTTTGTGCAATTCGTAAATTTTAACTCGATCTCGGGCATTTTGGCGATGTTCTTTATTTTAGTTAATATTTTTTTCCGGAAATCCAATCACTATTACATCAAACCTTCTCCATTTTAGATGCCCTGATTTAACTTAGTTTGTATGTGGCTGGAATTGCTGGCTATTCATTACCAACATGCACCGTTATGAAATTGCTTATAAACAGATTGCATATGCATATTAATCATTCATCATGGCTGCAGTTAACTGTGCTAACCTATTGTGTAAGTAAATTTTGCTGCTGCTACAGTTTGAAATAACCACAATGATCTCCTATCAGTGTATTCTAGTATCTTAACAATTTTATAAGGAATCTGGAAAACAAAGAAAGGGCAATATAATCACTTGCTAAATAGCTGTCTTCTGTTCTTCATTCCCCTGTCATGAAGAGCTGGAATTTCACCTAAGACTACCTCACTGATAAGGTCCTTAAAGATGAGGCGCTCGAGATCCAGGATGAGAACTGGAACTTCACTGTTATAATCTAGCCAATCTTTAGATCTATGCATCATATCAACAGTTAATAATCTGGTTGCTTCATCCTCGCCATCAGAGCAGTTGCTTTCTGGTATTTTACAGATTCTGTCTATCTCCATATGTACTTCTTTCAGAAGATCTTGCATGCCTTTGATTCTCTTCCCCACTGTAATTAATCTGCCAGAATGTATACAGTCGACCAATATTTCATTTACCATATCAAATATTATCTTTCTATGGACTTTCTCTTTCATCATTCCTCTGCTGGTCCTTTCTTGGAGCTGTCCGCATGGCGCATCACCAATGTCCTCCGTTTGTTCGAGGACATGAAACATCTCAGGATTGATCAAATGACATGACGAGAGAATATGGTCAGCTGTTGGAATGAAGCTTGACTCTTTAACTGATCCTAATGCCATAAGTATCTTGTAGACATATCTGTGATCTGAATTGATTGTTTCATATAATTGTGATTTTTGACTTCCAACAGTTTCACCTTGGTTTTGCTGGATAACTGAGTGTTGCAGTTGTAACTTGCAAACATCTCCAGTATCAGATCTTGTGCAGTTATTGACGCTGCTTATATCCTTATAATGCCATTCTGCTTCACCTGAGCTTGGACTTTCATCTTCTGTTTAATGGGAGAAAACAAATATCAGTCAGACTATTCTTGTTTTGGTTTGTGGAACAGTAACTGTTCAATATTGTTCTCTACTTTTGTTTGGATAACTTTGAATAATGACTTGTAATTTCTTTAGAACTACTTTTTCGAATCATAGAGCTATACCTCGAAAGCTTCTTGATGTCTTCTTCACGGGTGACATATCTTCAGCGTAAGACGTGGCATCGAGCACTGAGATTGGACTTGGCTGTTCGTTCGTAGTTCTTGAAATTTTAGCTGCTTGCTTTTGTTCTCCAAGAGACTTCAAATCCTGTGGGCATAAACACTTGTCGGTTACTAAGGTAAAACAGCTAATCTAAATGGACACTGGAAAAGCATCAAATTTTACATACCTCTTTCTGTTTTACACGTATGTTACTTGAGGAAGCCGAGCTTATAGTCTCAGATTCTGTCTGTGACACGATGCTGTTGTTTCTTTCTGATTTTGCAGAGGCCGTATCCCCTTGATAGCCTGAGAAATTTGTATCGCGACTAATCTCACTCAATTGCCCATCCTTAAGATGACTCGCTTCTATGAATTTCGTATGGGGGTGCTTTTTGGCCCAGTTAAAATCTGATGGTGGGGTTCTTGACTGTTCCGCTTCCCAGAGTTGATTTGGTTTTAATCTCGGGCGAACTGTTCTTGGCTTCTTATCTGGGGTGAAGTGTTTTGCTTCTTTCATGTGTTGATTGATGGCAAATGTTTTGTCTGATTCCGAGCTTCTCCGATTTGGCTTCTCCTTGTACGAGGGTGGATGCTCACTACCTCTCTTATTGTTTTTTGGTGCAACATTTGAAGATACACTTGCTCGTGGTTGATTCGGTATCTCGGGCTTCACTTTGTTGCGAATGCAATGCCTCTGATGTGGATCTTCCGTTAGAAATGGAACTATTAATGTTGTCTGCCGCTCTAGTTGCTTTCATGGACGTGGTGGAAGGACCTAATTGCTTTTGAAGATTGCACTTTCTGTCCTTCCATGCACGAGTGTTAGAATTCTGATCGGAACAGTTCCCTTCTGAACGACTCAGTTGCAGCGTGGATTCGCCACTGTCTCTCGTTCTGTGTATTGATTCCAGCACGTGTTTCAGAGCTCTGAGGTTCTTACCTGATTTTCTGAATTCAAGTTCGGTTATCCTTTTCTCGATATCGCCATAGACCGAAGAAGGTTGCTCCGGAAAATTTGCTCGAGCATCGTTCAAAGCCAATTTTTGGGTACCTTGAACTGCACTTGTTGATTTCTTGCTAGAGTTGGCATCGCTCAATTTCCTTGACACTGTGGTGGCGTTTTGCGAGGCCCGAGGAGAGCAGGTGACTTGGTGGTGCTTTCTTTCCTCGGTCCTTGAGGTGATTCTTGAAAGAAAAGCTTCTTTGTAGTATGATTTCACTGTTGGACTACTACCGTCGACTGGGGCAGTAGCATCCGCAAAAACGCCCAAGCCCATCAGCTTCGTCACGATACTGGGTGATCTAATATGAGTTCCTTTCACCGAATCATCGTGACCCACGTTCTTGATACTTTCTGTATGCAAATTGTGACCAAGAACATCCAATTTTGACTTGATGCCTGAAAAATTCGAGGAACTGACGTTACTGTCTAACGACAGCCGTGGTGGCTCTCTGTGTATCATGTTTGACTTAATTTTCTCCCGTAATTCGTCGTAGGAGAAACGAGGAGGTAGCATCACCCGCTCATCCTTGGATACCTTTGCGTTTTCTTGCACCTTAACGGAGGGTCGATCTGATCTCTCATAGCCAATAGCTTTTGGCTTTATTACATGTTGAAATGAGAGCGCAGGCCTTGGCGAGTCGATATGCTTTATCGACATACGTTTCTTCTCATCATAAGCCATGGCTTTTACTGTCAGTCCCCCAACATCTCCATTTTTCGAGAGTTTCCCTGCATCTCGATCATCGAGGTATCCTATTCCCTCACTTAATGGAGGCTTTTGTTCTATCATGGCTTCTGATTGAGCTGGTCTGATATAATCCAGTGATGAGAACGTCGATGAACATGAAGAGGAATACGAAGTCAGGGACGAGTCGCTCGATATTCTTGGGGTGTCCTTCTGCCTCGACTGTTCTTTTTCCTGCCAGTGTGAGTAGCTTAAGTTTCTCCATGGAAAACACATTTTTTAAGCAGTTGAAATGAAGCTGTATATTATTTCAAAAATAAAACAGAACTTGTGGAGACTTCTTATTACCGTGAGAGCTTTCTGACTGTATTTGGGATCAAACTGCTGCTGGCCACCTTCGGAGAAAAAAATCGAAAGGTAAATTTAATAACTTCACAATTCTCATGACCGAATCTGGATTAATGTTGTGCTTATGTATTGCCCCATTGGGCGTGTTAGAGTTAAAATCTATGTGGAAGCTTGAAGATTAAGTACATGACTATTACATTCTAACTACATAGATTATTTTCGATATCTCTTTTTCATGCCTTATGAATAAATTGCTTAATAAAATCTTTAACTGAACCTTGTAATAGCAGCAGTTTCTGATTATGCCTATTGTTCATGCGCCTGCTTGTTAGGAGGTGCTGACGGTCGAAGATTTGAAATACTCCGTTCATGCATCCAAACTTCTTCCGAAGATCTTTGTTTCCCTTCGTTTGAGATGACATTATCTTCAGAGGTATCTGTTAATTCGATTCAAGAACGAAAAATTCGAAAAACACGACTTGGAGGAAGATTAAGAGCCTTGAAACTTTTTGCAACTGAAGTTTGAATCTTAGAAATAATGTTAGCTTTTCTCTTTGTAAATATGAGAACTCTGAAGAAAGAAAAAAGGGGCAGAGATGACAGAACACTTACATTACATGTAGGAGGTGCAAGGCTTTAAATATGGCGTGGCTGGCTTGCATGGGATCAATATCAAAGGTTAGACAACTTCGTCCCCTCTGAAAATGGACCCATAAATCAATTACATATTACTATTCCAACACACGCCTCTGGTCAGTTAAAGACATTTATCTATCTGTATTTTCTGTACCTAAACCTTGTGGGATTTTAACCTTTTCACAACTGTTATCTGTCTGCTAGCTCTCCAACCATGGAAGAAATGAAAAAAAAAGCTGCTATCTTTACGAGGAAATGTGATGTATTATATTAAGGTATGTATGCTTATACTTATCTATTTTTTTTTTTATTTTAAGGATGTGGGGCAGATGTAGTGTGAATTTGTGGGGGCATATGTTCACTAGTCAAGAATTCCTTTATTATTAATAATTGTCAATGGAGACATGTAATGTGGGGGGTGGAGCCTCGACCTTTCTTTCTACTTGGCCATGTGGAGTGTGTCAGGGAAAGAAATGCAAAGAAGAAAAGTAATCTATATCCATAGTGTGCTGTGTTTCTGCAAAAATCCCTTTTGATGATCCTAAACAACTGTTAGTCTTTTTTTTTTTTATCTCCAATCAATGGATATATGGTAATAAAGAAAGTATGACTGAGGTCGATATAATACAGAAGAACCTATCGTCATCTCCTTGTTATTTCGAGAGTTTTGTTGTGCTTGGGTTTTGTATTCAGTGAACCTGGTAAATTCCATTGTATATGCTTGGATTGAAAACTCTCACGTGGTTATTGCTACCAAAAATATCATCCGATGGTCGAAGTATATAATTCTTCACGCATGCTACAAAAGGTTCCAAAACAGTTTCTGTATAGAAAACAGATATTTGAACTAATTGGAAATTTATTACATCGTCAATTAATAATGTAATTCTAGGTGGCGCTGTCTTGGAGCTTTCTTGTCACAGTAGTTCAAATTTCTTCACGTTCTTAAGGATTTTTTTAAAAATGAGTAAACAAAAATGATATGGCAGGCTATCTATTTATGTCAAAGCTCAAATATACTTAGTAATTTTTTCATCGGTGGCATTAAATGTTACTGTGACAGTTCGTTTTTCCAGCTAATATGTGTGATTACCTTCTGTAGTAATAAATACAAAACGGAACCAAGTTACTTTAGGTTACGTAGTGCATGTGTGGTGTGAATGCTTTCGTATTTTCAATTATTTGACTTTTACATCTTAAATAGTAGAAAAAATTCAAGTTATGCATGCATGATCACGTGGACGAAGTAGTCGCAAATATCAAATAATAGCCAAATACTATCTTCCAAGAAACTCTTACCCTATTTGAACACTAAATGACACCACATGATGATCCACGAAGAACAAGTGTGATTCAAGACACGTAACGATCAAGAATTCGTAAAATATATATGTGGAAAAATAAATCACAAGAACACATTATTCATCGTTTACTTTCTTTTAAAAAGAAGTCATTTTTCTGCATATAATCACATGTCAAGTGGTCCGTGCATACATTTCTGATCTATTGGGATCCGTGAAATGACAAAGAATAAGAAGGTTGCAATAATGTACATCAAAACTACGTAACATTTGGAATATGTCAACGTCAAGGCTTTACATTTACATTTTAGAATATTGTAGTGAAAAGTGATATTATATCTCGTCAAATTGTAGTGGCTGTAATAAGTTGAATTTGAAATGGATTGAGTTCTTGCAGATTCCCAAGATCATAATCGGGCTTAATGAAACATTAAATGTTCAAATATTATCTGCAAGTCATTTCTAGATTACATTGATCTGGGATTTAGGATTAAGCTTTGTCAGGAGGATTAAATAGTTAATTACAAGTACTACACAAAGAACTGTTTCCATATATACATGATAAAAATGCTTATTACTACCTCTGTTCCTTAATACATGTCGTTTTAGAATTTATTTTTATTTTTGAATACATGTTGTTTTGCAGTTTTCAAGATAAAAAATATTAATTATTTCAGTTTTACCCCTTATCCTTAATAACAATTATTTAGATATCATAATTAATTAAGGGTATAGTAGAGATTTTAGTTTATTTCTTAATATGCGTGTATTCTAAAACGACATGTATTAAGAAACAGAGGAGTACAATTTACAAGTACTCTCTCTCTCTCTCAAGTCTTATATCCTTGGATGATCAGCACAAAAAACACGATTTTTAGTACGTGCCAATCCAAGAATGACAAACAAAACGATCACATGGTATGTTCATCAAGATTAGAACAAATGGATTGAGATAAGGATAACCGACAAGACGATGTAATTCACATATCTTCAATGATAAATATTCGTATCATACTAATCTTGATGTAGATCCAAGATATTATTCATATCAAACTAACGCGTGTGATGGGATGAGATGAGATGAGTTCCAAGAGTAATGGTCCAATACATAAAAGCGTGCATCTTTCTTAATATTATTATGTTATCGGAAGAATATTTCTTTTAATAGCAAAAAGTTGGAATTTTTCAAGTGCCTGGAATAAAAGGGCATACATAGATTTGACGTTTTTCCCATTGAGATCCAAAGAAATAGCTGTTTTTGGTTAAGAAAATTCCCATATTATGCATGCCCAAACGAGATCTCCAACGCAGATAAGGAAAGAGATGTATCTTCTTCCATCTTATGATAAAAACATCTTATGATAAAAAGGCGAATGTAAGGAGATGACTGAACTTTCTCACATATAGAGTATTATGGAAATTTTTATTGGACGAAATTTTTGTCTAACAAACACTATAAATGTTTGTTTTTGACATATTATTCGAGAGAATTAAGTAAATAATGTTATTTTGATAATCTAATTACAAAATTAGGTGAGTTTTTAAAACGGTTACAAAACTAATAAACTTTTTAATTTTAACTATTATTCTTTTCATTTTTTACCACAAAACTTTTTAAAACTAAAATATTTTGAAAGTTATTAGTTTAAGTTAGTAGATTTAACGACAAAAAATTTAGACTGTATATAGAATAAATTTTTTAATAATAATTTATGAAAAAAAAAGAGCAATTTGGGCCTCTTTTACCACAAATTAGGCCCAACAAGCTTAAAGCCCAGTCCAATAAGTAGACACACACGAATAGTTTGAATGCCTACTGCCGCGGCAACAAAACCCTAAATCTGCATTTCTTTCTTCGGAGCTCAATCATCGACCATGGTACGTATGTTCGTCCGTCCCTTCAACCAATTTTTCTTACTGAATCGACGATTCATGGTAATTTGTTGAACTGATCTTTGTCTATTTTGTTTTCTCGGTTAACGAAGCCTTCGCACAAGACGTTTATGATTAAGAAGAAGCTCGCCAAGAAGCAGAGGCAGAACCGCCCCATACCTTATTGGATCCGAATGCGTACGGACAACACCATTCGCTACAACGCCAAGCGCCGCCACTGGCGCCGCACTAAGCTCGGCTTCTGAGATATTTCTGCAATTTTTTTTTCTTTATAAAATTTATAAAGTGAGTGGGCTTACTTTCATCGTATTTGTGATGTGTTAACTTTCTTAATTTGTTGTTTATCTTCTACAAGACTTGTTGAAAGGAATGCCTATTCAATCAATAGTTCATCCTTTTTGGCTTTTTTTTTTTTAATTATACATTTGGTCACATTGTGAAATCAGTAAAGATAAAAGGGCAGTTTGATTTGATGATATCAGAAACAGTTTTATGCGGAGCAACTTGCGTGTTAAAATGAATAAGAGCATCATTTTCAACCACCGTAAGTAATTACTTGAGAAATAAATGGACAAATGAAGGAAAGCAACCCTATTTTTTTATCAGCGAATTACGATAGAGATTTGCATCCCCACCTACACATGTGAAAGGGGAGCTATCATGCTTTTATTTCAATAAGGAAGTGGCGAAAAAGGCACCATTATTATACTACACAACATTACAATAGTAAAGACGTATGTAAAACTCTCCATATAATATATCTATCGTTTTATATATTTATTTTAAAAGAAACTCGGGGTCCGCTCATTACTTATCCCCCCAAAAAAAAAACACTTTCCTCTTTACATATAACACCAAAGAGAGGCACACATACACGATGAGCATAGTTGATCATCAAAGCTTAAAAAAGAGCTAGAAAATGAAGCATTTATACTCATCATCATCATCATCGCCACTTGTAGCAAAGTCTCTCACGCTCGCCACGCTCATCGTGGCGCTAGTGATCGCCAAGGAAGCACGAGCCTTCAATAATAATAATAATAATAACGGTTCGATTACTATTAACGGCTACGAAGAAGAAGAAGAAGTAGAGTTTGCAATGGAATCTGAGACGAGTCGAAGGATTTTGGCGGGACAAGGATCACATCCTTCTTACAGAGCGAGTTCTTTTGATGGAGCTGCTTTCAATTGTCCTAATAATCTTAATTCCAACTGCATTGGACGTCGAAACGGTAACCCCCATCCCCGATCTGATTGCAATTATAAGGGCTTGTGCTTTGGTTAACTGCTGCTTACCTCGAAGATTATGTGTTGTGTTTTTGGCTGGTTGTTATTATGTGATTCTGTTCAATAATAAAGGTCTCCTCGTCGAATGCGTTTAATTAATGCTTGGATGATGCTTCGTTTAGTCGTGTGATTACGTCGTGGGGGGGTATTATTTGTGCTGCTGTAGAATTTAATCGATAGTATGTGGAAATGGAATATATATATCTTCGTTTAAAGCCACCATTGTTATACAACCAACAAGTGTTTCCTCCTTCATTAAATAGGATTTGCGATGTAATGTAGTAATGATAACCAAACCAATGCTCAAACAAAGGATGATCGATCCTTGAAAAAAAAAATGAAAAATAAAAGGACGATATCCAACGTCATCGTTGGGCGGCTGAAATAATCGGGTCCCAATCGAGAAATTAAGACAGCCCGTGAACTAATAATAATCACTCATTCATACGAAACAAAAGCAACAAAAATAAGCAGACATGAGCACTCAATAATATTATAATATACGGATGCACTCTTCAAATCAAAACTAACTGCTTATGATCATGGCACCCAACGCTTCTCAGTCAGAAAGCTGTGCCACGCACACACACTAGTCTTCGAACATATGATGATGTTGATGATGATGAATTGGTTCGTCGAATATTAGTACAAGGACTATTGAAGAATATCTAAAAGTTATTGAAAGAAAAGGTAAGGCAATGTCATGAACTTTTAACTTTTGACCTCCCTACTCAACTCAAGAAACAATAATTGTTGAGAAGTAATAACCTTAAGACTAGTCATCGCATTCATCCATCGACCATCATCATCAACTTTTTATTTCTTTTCCAACCAAAAGACCTGACCCACAAACACATACTTCCATTGACTCCCCACACAACCAAACAAAGACTCACTTCCCATCCCACCCAAGTCGTTGCTCCGCTCCTTCGCTCACCCAATGGCAATAAGATCATAAGCAAAAGCTCCTCCACACACACACACACACAAACACACTTACAGAAAAAATACCACAAACACCATGCGAAGGACGCACCTCTTCACCGCCGCCCTACTCCTCCTCCACCTCCTCCACCGCTGCTCAGCCTACACTCCGACCACCTTAATCCTCCTCGACTGCGGCGCTTCCTCTCCCTCCAACGACACGAGCTCTCGCACGTGGCTCGCCGACGACCGCTCGAAGTACGCCCCGCCGGCTATGCAATCTTCGTCCGAGGCGTTCCCGTCCTCGTCCCCGCCCGTCCAAACGGTCCCTTACCGAACCGCACGTATCTTCAACTCCCGATTCACCTACGTCTTCCACCTCCCCGTCGGCCCTAAATTCCTGCGCCTCCACTTCTTCCCCGACAAGTACTCAGCCTACGACGCAGAGCGCTCCTTCTTCTCCGTCACCGCCAAGGATCGCACCCTGCTGAGCAACTTCAGCGCGTACCTCAACGTCCCGCCCGAGCCCGGCGCCCCGCCCGAGTTCTACCGAGAGTTCGTACTCAACGCTGAGGACGAGCATCTGCCCCTAAACCTAACCTTCGCGCCTGCGGCCGACGACTCGTTCGCCTTCGTCAACGGAATAGAGATCGCCTCAGTGCCCGACGGACTCTACTTCAAGGGCGACGGCGCTGCTATAAAGTCCTTCGACGGACCCATCTACGTCAAGAACGCCTCCGCCCTGGAGACTCTCTACAGGCTCAACGTCGGCGGCGCGGACGTGCAGATCCGAGACGACCCTGGCGAAATGTTCAGGTACTGCTGTTGAGATCCTTCAGACATCAGATAATTCCAGCCCTCAAACGTGCTTTATATATCATGAGGGCAATCTCCTCCTGTCATAATCAATTAATTTTAGGAACAACCCTCTCAATTTCTAATATGGTATCAGAGCTCATCAGATGCCAAAGAGGTCATGTGTACAAATCCTAACGACCTCTCGTTAAATGAAATTCCACGTCTAAAGTAAAGAAATCAACATATACGTGGGAGGGCGTGTTGGAAATAAATTATGTAAGATCTAAAACGATAACACTCCCTTCACAGTTCACGGTAAGCCTATTAGATGGAGTGGTCATTCAACAGGTACTGGACGAGGGACGACGACTACATATTCGGGGCGGACTTCGGATACATTCCGAATGACGAGATGGCTAGGATCGAGTACACCGTCGGTACGCCGCCATACACTGCGCCCGACGCGGTCTACCGGACGTCTAGGGTGAAGGCCAACTTAAGCACGGGCCTCGAGTGGCACTTCCCCGTCGATTCCGGATTTTATTACATGATGAGGTTTCACTTCTGCGAGATCCAGAGGGAAGTGCAGAAGCCGAACGAGAGGGTCTTCTCCATTTCCGTGGACGATCGGATGCTCGAGTATCAGACCGACGTCATTCGACTGACGGGCGGCCCGAGGATTCCGATATATAGGGACTACGCCGTCTTCGTCCCCGACGACGGGAGGCGGGGGAAGAAGGTCATGAACCTCTCTCTCTATCCGAATTTGGACGGCTCGCCGCTCTACACCAACGTCTTGCTGAACGGCTTGGAGATATTCAAAATGAGCGACGGGAAAAACAGCCTCGCCGCATCAAATCCCGAGAAATCCGCCGGCAGCGACGCCGTTCCGCCGCCGACCGAGTCGAATGAAAAGAAAGGATCAAAACAGCCCTTGTCGGCCTACGCGGCCGTCGGGGGCTCCGTGGGCGCCGCAGCCTTACTCGTCACAGTGCTCGGCTTCCTGGCCGTACGCCGGCGACGAAGGAACGACGCGGAGGGCGGAGGCACGACCAAGTCCTCATGGGTCCCGCTCGGGACCGCCGTTAGCTCGACGGGCGGCTCGTCGACGGGGACCCTTCCCTCGGACCTGTGCAGGCGATTCTCCCTCGACGAGATAACGTCCGCCACGGACGGGTTCGACGAGGCGGCCCTCATCGGCCGGGGCGGGTTCGGTAACGTCTACCGAGGGCTCGTAGACGGCCAAGCCGTGGCGATAAAGCGGCTGAACTCGTCCTCGAACCAAGGGGCCCACGAGTTCCTCACCGAGATAACGACGCTGTCCAAGATGAGGCACGTCCACCTAGTCTCCCTCATCGGCTACTGCAACGAGCACGGCGAGATGATCTTAGTCTACGATTACATGCCGCGCGGCACCCTCCGCGAGCACCTCTACAGATCGGAGAACGCCCCGATGACGTGGACCCGACGACTGAGCGTGTGCATCGGCGCGGCGAAAGGGCTCGAGTACCTCCACACGGGCGCAAAGCTCACCGTGATCCACCGCGACGTCAAATCCACCAACATACTGCTGGACGAAAAGTTCGCCGCAAAGGTTTCGGACTTCGGGCTTTCCAAAGCGGGGCCCGCGGGTGGGGACGCGACCCACGTCAGCACCGCGGTGAAGGGAAGCCCCGGGTACCTCGACCCCGAGTACTACAGCAGGCAGAAGCTGACCGAGAAGTCCGACGTCTACTCCTTCGGCGTGGTTCTGTTCGAGGTGCTGTGCGGGCGGCCGGCCATAGTCAAGGGAGCGCCGAGGGAGGAGGTGAACTTAGCCGAGTGGGCTAAGCTGTGCCATAAGAAGGGGACGATAGGCGAGATAGTCGACCCCAATCTGAAGGGACAGGTGGCGCTGGAGTGCCTGAGCAAGTTTGTGGAGACCGCCGTTCTTTGCCTCAGGGATAAGGGGATCGAACGGCCGACGATGAGCGACGTGGTTTGGAATTTGGAGTTTGCGATGAAGCTCCAAGAATCTGCGGAGGTTGGAAAGGGAGAGACGGGATTGCTTACTACGTTCAGCCCTTCCCATGCGCTGCTTCGAAGCGGAGAGTCTGAGACCGTCGACGAGGACAGAGAGATTTTTACGGGGTCGAGCGAGAATCATGGGGATCGGTCAAAGAGTAACAGCAGTTTCTTGTCGGCTTCAAGCAGCGACAGGCTGACGTCCCGGGATGTGTTCTCGGAGATCAAGAATCCGTCGGGGCGTTAGAGTGGTTGTTGATGGATGCTTAAAAAGTTTGTTAGCTTCTCCCAGTGGTGGCCGGCCGATGGCTCTTGTAATATGTTTTTCCTGTAATCATTCTCAAAAGTGTAATATGAAGCGACGAAACACACGGTATGTTGTTGTTGAGTTACCTTTTATCAAAACCCCATGAATGTAATGTTGCGAATGATATTACAATCGTTTCGGACGCTAGAAACCCATACCCCGTGCTTTTATTTCAAAGCAAGAAAGGAAAATCCGTGGGTCATTGTCGCGGAGCCAGTTCATCTTTAGCACACAGTCGTTCTGCATCAGAATATACTAAATCAGAAACGATTAGTTCGTAATAATTAATCACAGGAACCTAACTTGACTTGATGATTAGATGCCTGGAAGACCAACTACGAAATTGCGGCCAAGAAACTACGTGAATAGGACATATTGGACAAAAATGAGAAGGATTACTCAGATATTCGTAGGCCAGAATCATCGACGTCCCCCAAGCTGACGTGCTAACAATTCTCGGGCCAAGTCCTCTGTACAATCCTCTCCATCCATCTTCGGCAATTAGATTCTTAACCACTTGACTCGTCATGGGTCTCTTTTCATGACCCATCACCTAGTAGAGGGAATAAAAGCTGACTTATCCTTCTAACATCAAAAAGATAGGATCATAGCATCTTGACTAGTGTATAAATATACCTGCAAACGTGTTTTTATGGTGTCTAATGGGGTTGTGATTAACGATGCAGTTACACCTGCAAGGAGACCCCCAGCAGCTTGAACCGACATAATTTTCCCATTGCTTGGAATTCCCTGATTGTACTTAGTATTTCGGTCCAAGAGCCTACAAAGACACGTTATGACAGTTACTGAAGTACTCACTCACATTTGAAATATCACATGACCGATGGTATGAAGTCGGTTTAAATAGTTAACGCTGAGTTCATTTTCAAAGAATCTTCGAAGGTGTACTACCTCCATATCACCCGTTGGCTAGAACCATAACTTGCCCACCACACAGCACTCGACGGTGAATATGTCAGGACAGCGAGGCCAAAACCTCTGTACAAACCACGAATGCCATCGGATTTAATAACCTTACGGGCAACATCCAAGCCCCCCTTATACGTGGCATGACCAGAATATCCTTGCACCATCAGCTTTTGACTGACCTAAATCAATCACAACATGAATTCTCATTCTCATTCCCAAATACAGCGTTGCAGAAACAACTCACGTAAACAGTTGTAATCATAATGGAATGATAGATACAGTGGTCAATGGTTAAAAATCCGAATGTAGATCTCAAGAGAGTAAAGTAGATCACTGCATCGGGAAAAAGCATACCACATCGATGGGAACAAAAACAGCTTGCGAGCATAAAGATGCCAACATGCCGGCGGTTCCATTGGCTACAGCAGCTCGTGTGAATTCCGATAATCTGAGAGGTTCGATGAGATTGAACGCAGCCACTTTTGTCGTCTCTAACGCGGTGAGAAAAACGATTCTCGCTGGGATAGCGCCGGTTACAACCGTGGCAAAACCTTTGTACAGGCCAGGGATTCCATCGGTTTTCAGTAACCCTTTTATTACATTAAGTGCGCTTCTCTCGGCGGCGTCCTGCGTAGACACTTGCAATCTCGTCTTTACAACAGAAATTGGGTAGAGTGCAACTGTCACCCCAGAAAAAATCCCTGCCCCAACAACGTAGAATTTAGTTTTGTCAAGCCTGTAGAAAATGGATAACATCAATCGCACGAAATTTCGTAAACCAACGCAGGTAACTCAAGCAAGAAGAGAGAAACAGACGTGTATAATCTACGTTCCATCCAAACAAGACTAACTATAGTCGCATGGTTTTCAAACCGCCGGCCGGGAAGAGGAGAGATCAACGACGCTCTCATATCCCAACAATTGGAAATAAAGCAGACAACGCAATCAACATACGCGTAGATTGATTCAACACTGAACTAACCACAAGCTAAATCCTTACTTACATACACGCGGCCGCAACACATCAACACAAACAATCCACCATCAATCATAAGCACGACTACAACAGCAAGAAATTGAAAGGCAGAAAGGTGAAGTTTACTTATCCCAATTAATCTCTGCTTGATCAATTATCTGCCTGCGCCCACCCGACGGCCCCATTGAGCTCAAATGGGGGGAAAGAACTGTCAGTAAAGGATCGAAATTAGCAGCAGATTATGCAGAAAAAGAAAGAGTTTAATCGAGAAAAAAAAAATGTATTATTATCCGATAAACGTTTCATTCAGGTGTTTTACGTTCCTTCAAATAAAAAAAAAAAAAAAGACGACCTTGGGCAAAACAATGGGCTTGGGCCTTTAAACCATATATGGGCCTGACGCTTATTTTTATTGTTTAGCACGTGAGAGATTTATCTCAATTACCCTTATTAGGAGAGCAGCATTTATTTCAATTTGCCGAAAAATATAATACATAGTATAAATGATGAGGTAGCACACGGTTATATAATTTTGTCGTCTCCCATTGTTTTCTCTGAAACGTATTACATGATGTTATTTGTATATTTACTTCCAAAGAAAATATGTGCCTTGTTAGAGATTTTGGTGGTGTCGCTGCTGTTGATGTCCGCATCATCTATTGCAAAGGTAGTCTAATTAAATTGCCAATGCATTTCTTTGTAGATAATTTCAAGTTATCTTGCACATATTGACAGAATGGGTTTAAATTAATAAAAATAAGCATTTTCGTAATTCGTGGCTTATACGTGTTTGTAGACCAACCTTCGTAACGTAACCCCCGTGAATAATGATCACGAAAAATGACTATTTGTTAATTTTGTCACGATCATAAACCTATCAAAAAACGTACTGTTAAAAATATCTTCAATAATTATAAAAGTTCATACTTGTATATAATACATATCAAGATCATTATCGTTAAGATTTTTAAATTGGTCTATTTTACTGATTTATTTTGTTATTTAGGTTATGGATGAATGTTCAAGTGATGGTGATTGTGGAGATGGGCTATACTGTTTCTCTTGTAGGACGGGATTTTAGGCACGAGATGTGTTAGATCAAAAGCTACCAACGATTTCCAAATTGTGGTTAGAGATAATATTTTGAATAAACTTCTTCGATATTTTACCAAATATTAATTCACTCTCTCTCTCTATATGTATATGTATAATGATAGAATAATTCTCTACCATTCAACAAATACGCATTCTTGGCTACTCACAACTCATTCGCCATAGACGGCGAACCATCTAGCACTGGAGTTCCAAGAGTCACCGTCACTAATCAAGAAGATACAATCACTCAACAACTAAACGTACTTAATTATTATTATTATTATTATAATTTCTGTTTTTTTTTAAATTAAATCTTATATTACCAATATTTTTATCTCATTTCAACAATTACAGAATGGAGTTCGTGCGTTGTTGCTCGATACGTACGATTTTGAAGGAGACATTTGGCTGTGCCACTCTTACGGAGGCAGATGCCACGATTATACAGCATTTGTAACTACTAATCCCTCTTTTTTCTTCAATGTATTTATACGTATTATTAGGAATAACTATTGATGTATATATTCAATTAGGAACGAGCCATCGATACGTTGAAGGAAATAGAGGCATTCTTGAGGGAGAATCCGTCGGAGATAGTGACGATATTCTTGGAAGACTACGTAGAGACGCCAAATGGACTGAGCAATGTGTTTAAAAAGTCGGGTTTAATGAAGTATTGGTTTCCTTTGACTAAAATGCCCTTAAAAGGACAAGACTGGCCACGTGTCGCCGACATGATCTCTGACAACCATAGGCTTTTGGTGTTTACGTCAGCAGAATCTAAGCAACGAAGCGAAGGGATTGCTTATCAGTGGAACTACGTTGTCGAGAATCGATGTAAGTGAAGTGATGAAGAATAATGTTATTTAAATGAATATATTATACGAAAGCTTTTTTCTTTACGATTTTTTTTTTTTGCAGATGGAGACGATGGGTTGATACCTGCGACTTGTGCTAATAGAGATGAATCATCGGCATTGGACGACAGGAAAAAATCTTTGTTCTTTCTTAATTATTTCGGAACACTTCCGAGGAAAAGCGACGTATGCGTTCTAAACTCGGAAGGACTCATCAAAACGGTCGAAAGCTGTCGAAGTGCAGCCGCGCAAAGATGGCCTAATTTTATTGCCGTCGATTTTTACAAGGTTTTTTTTTCCCTTTTTTTTTAAATTTAATTTTCCGAGATCAAGATTTAAATGTCATGTTTTCTTCACTCTTATATGCATATCGTTCTTTTTTTAAAAAAAAATATATATGTACACAATGTAGAGAAGCGAGGGAGGAGGAGTATTTCAGGCTGTGGATACTGTAAACGGAGAGTTGTTATGTGGACGCAACGATGTGCATCTATGTTCAGTAAGTCAGCTAAATAAAATAAGTATATTTTAAATTTGAGAAATTGGTTATTTGTTGTACTTCTATTTTTGGTTATGTATTTGGAAATTTAGTGATTTTTCTCAACCAATTGATGGATGCAGCGGAGATCTCAACCATAGAAGCATTTTCAATGGTGTTTTCCAGAAATAGACACTTAGTCGATGTACTTAAACATATACCAAATTCAATGGAATAATGGTACTCCGTTGCGTGTTAAATCAAACTAGTACTTTTCCACAGTTGTATATTAATTATAAAATAACTACTATTTTTCGCACACTCCACGACGTGCGTCATAGTTAGTGTTTTAATTTGAAATTTATAATTTTAGTGTTGAAAATGAAATATAATTTTTCAATATATAAAAAGAAAAATAATGTCTAAGGGTAAAGAAATTAAAAGTGATATGAAAAGTAATTAAATTATAAAAAGAGAAGTTATATTACAAATAATTTGACCGACCAAATGTGTCAGTTTTTATCCACCATAAACCAATTATATAAGAGTATAGATAATTTACTAAAAATAGAAGGATAAAATTAGAAATAAAAGCGTTATGTAGTTGGTGTGTTTTTTACTGTTATTTTTATGAAAGACCAAAATAGGCCGAATTATTAAAATAGGTCGCTAACTATGCCTCTCGTGTTTTTTATGTCACTAAGTTTCGTAATTGCCAACTTAGGTCACTAAGTATCGTGATCGATTTTTTTTAGGTCACTAAGTTTCGCAATTGCAAACTTAGGTCACTAAGTATCGTTATTGATTTTTTTTAGGTCACTAAGTTTCGTAATTGCAAATTTAGGTCACTAAGTTTAGGCCAAAAAAAATCGACGATACTTAGTGACCTAAATTTGCAATTACGAAACTTAGTGACCTAAAAAAAATCGATAACGATACTTAGTGACCTAAGTTTGCAATTGCGAAACTTAGTGACCTAAAAAAAATCGATAACGATACTTAGTGACCTAAGTTTGCAATTACGAAACTTAGTGACCTAAAAAACACGAGAGGCATAGTTAGCGACCTATTTTAATAATTTGGCCACCAAAATATGTTTAATCTCGACATTGATCCTTAATAAATATTTTTTTTCCCTAAAAGAAATTATTATCCGCTGGCCCACTTGCTGTGAGTCCATTTAAGTGTTTGGGTTCGGCATTATCCATTGGGCCCGGAAATTGGCCCACGAAGATTTTGGACCGTGTTTAAACATGAGCTGATCAAGAAATTGAGTTGAAAGAAAAAAAAAAGAAATTAAGTTAAAACTTTAACTAAGTTGGAATTTTCTATCTATTTCTTTCTGTTTCTTTTTTTTTTATCAAAGCCATGTAACCTTAAAATAATTAAAAAAATATATATTCTAAAAGACGAGATAACCATTATTCTTTTTTTTTCTATTTATAATTTATTTACTTGGTGGGATGGGAAGCATGTGATTAGGTGGATTTTGATCTAATAAACCACATGCTAATGACACTAAGATATTGTAAAATAATTATAAACCATAATTATTACAACGCATTTGTTAGAAGGTTAAAAGTACATGCAGCTTAGTTTGATAGTTTCTAAATAAACGCGAGATATGCCCGAAATGGTAAGTTGATATTTATTCAGGGCCATAGCTGAGAAAGCACGGGCCTGAAGCGAAATTTAAATTCCGGGCACCTGATCGGTTTTTTTTTTTCAAAATGCAGTATGATACGTATAATATAACGTAAATTTCAACGGTAAATGTAACTAAAATAAATAAACAAAAATATAAATATTTTATAGTGCAATGTTCGAAAATACTTAATCCGATATCCGAAATGTTTTAATTTGGTTCACTTCGGTTTTATAATTCGGTTCGGTTTTTACGCTTAAGTTTTTCGATTAGGAACAAAGAAGATTTATGGAACGTGACATGTAGCAAAAACAATTCAAAGGTCCGAAAAAAACAACAACATGAAAATGAAACAAAATATAACCTAAATACAAAAACATTGTTTGTCGAGAAAGAAAAAATTACATTGCCCCTGCAGCCAAACAAATAAAGTAATAAAATAAGTAGAAGCATAATATATCTTAAAGATCACTTGACACTGATGTTTGGTCGGTCCCATAAGAAAAAAGTGAAGGATTTTATAGATAACGACATCCTTTAATCTACGCGAAGCCCTTTTTACATTGTATCAGTATAGAAGAAGAAACCACATCACGTTTCCTTTTTTTTTTTCCTTAATAAAAAGCTTTAATGTCTTGTTTGGCTGAACTGAATTTTTTTAATTAATTACAATATTTGAGCTTTGGTTAACGTCAAGGCTCAACTGACTTGTGCAGTCCACTAACAGTTTTTATAGATATACTTTAAAGTTTTAACTACAATATTCTTTTAATAATATGTATATGTATATATACATGTATAAAAACTGAAGTTGGGCCCGAGGTGACCGCCTCACTGGCCTCCTATGAGCTAATCAAGACCAACTCCCTCCGACATGTGACCAGCGACACCGCCATGCTCCGTGTTAGGTGTATAGCACCGCGCAACTCAACCATATTTTTATAGAACGATATCATCTTATAATGATGATATAATGAAGATGATATTGATGACGATAACGACAACAATAAGAACATCAATGTCAAAATGACTGGTCATCTTCAAAATATGTAAATAGAATGATAGGTAAGGTGGTGTAGTACGGTAAATACATGTGGTTAGAGCCTTCTTTATAGTTTTTTCTGTATGATAGAGAAAAAACTCTCTTTTATTGTACGGAATCCAGGATTATAGGTAGTATATGTCCAATGGAGCAATCATTTTATAAATCAATGATCTCTTCACATCCTGATTTTTTGTTTAATTGCCACATTTTGGTTTTTAATTTTACTAAATTACGGGATATGCGGCCGTGGGTGTAACGCATAGGAAACAAAATGATAAATAAGCTCATTTTTAGTTACTGAGGAGGAGGAAGAGGAGGAGGAGGCCGAGGAGGGGGGAGATGATGAAGGTGCTGAGAAGGAAGACGGTTTGTGGAAGGTTCATGTTCATGTAATAATTGCTTTTGCTTGCAAAAGTCACATTCAAAACAATAAGGTTACCATGAGTATTTGGGAAAAACCATCGGCTCATGTATTAATTGCTTTTGCTTGCATTACATAGAAGCTCTCATCAAAGAGATTCTTAAAAGATAAAGGTAAGGGTTTACTTTCACTTCGTAGGATGGGATAATTTTATAAAACAAATTTTTCGTTTAATTGCCACATTTTGGTTTTTAATTTTACTAAATTACGGGATATGCGGCCGTGGGTGTAACGCATAGGAAACAAAATGATAAATAAGCTCAGTTTTAGTTACTGAGGAGGAGGAAGAGGAGGAGGAGGCCGAGGAGGGGGGAGATGATGAAGGTGCTGAGAAGGAAGACAGTTTGTGGAAGGTTCATGTTCATGTAATAATTGTTTTTGCTTGCAAAAGTCACATTCAAAACAATAAGGTTACCATGAGTATTTGGGAAAAACCATCGGCTCATGTATTAATTGCTTTTGCTTGCATTACATAGAAGCTCCCATCAAAGAGATTCTTAAAAGATAAAGGTAATGGTTTACTTTCACTTCGTAGGATAGGATAATTTTATAAAACAAATGGCTCGATGCGCGCTGCTATAGTGAGCTGTAAGGCATAGAAACAAAATGATAACTAAGCTCATTTCTTAGCCTCGCACTCGTCCTCTTAGTGTTTTGCGTTCTTTGTTTGTGGCGCTTAAAGGTTTATGTGAGTTCTGTTTGTTTTCCGATTATGACTACAAAAATGAGCTTATTTATCATTTTATTTTTTATGCCTTACAGCGCACTATAGCAGCGCGCTTCGCAACCATCTTTTTTTATAAAATGATCTCATCCTACAAAGTGAAATTAAATCCCCTTACTTATATTTTTTTAAGAATCTCTTTGATGGGAGCTCCTATGCAATGCAAGCAAAAGCAATTAATGCATGGGCCGGTGGTTTTTCCCAAATACTCAAGCTAACCTTATTGTTTTGAATGTGTCTTTTGCAAGCAAAAGCAATTAATACATGAGGAGGAACCTTCCACAAACCGTCTTCCTTCCCAGCATCTTCATCATCTCCCCCTCCTCGTTCTCCTCCTCCTCATCCTCAGTAGCGTCGCACTCATCCTCTCCACCCTCGTTATTCTAATTCTCAAGAATTTCGTTGTCCCTTTGTTATCTTCAAGACCTACTCCCTTCCGACATATGACTGGCGACACCGCCATGCGTCGTGTTAGGTGCATAGCACCGCGCAACGCAGCCATCGTTTTATAGAACGGTATCACCTTATAATGATGATATAATGAAGAAGATGTTGATGACGATACGACAAAAATAAGAACATCAAAATGTCAAAATGACTAGTCATCTTAAAAATATGTAAACAGAATGATGGTTATGAAGGTGTAGTACGGCAAATACAGATGGTTATGAAGGTGTAGTACGGCAAATACATGTGGTTAGAACCTTCTTTATCGTTTTTTCTGTGTGATAGAGAAAAAACTCTCCTGTACGGTACCAAATCCAGGATTGTAGGTAGTAGATCTCCAATGGAGCAATCAATTTTATAATTCAATGACACATCCTAATTTTTCGTTTAATTGCCACCTTTTGTTTTTAATTTATACAATTATTATGGGATACGCGGCCGTGGGTGTAAGGCGTAGAAAACAAAATGATAAATAAGCTCATTGCTTAGTTACTGAGGAGGAGGACGAGGAGGAGGAGGTCGTGGAGGGGGGAGATGATAAAGGTGCTGAGAAGGAAGACAGTTTGTGGAAGGTTCATGTTCATGTAATCAGGGCCGTAGCTGAAAAGCATGGGCCTGAAGCGAAACTTAAATTTCTGGCCCTTGATCTGTAATTTTTTTTCCAAAAGCAGTATGATACGTTTAATAACGCAAATTTCAACGGGAATTGTAACTAAAATAAATAGACAATCACATAAATATTTTATAGTGCACTGTTCGGAAATACTTAATCCGATATCCGAACTTTTTAAATTTGGTTGGTTTCGGTTTTTATAATTCGGCTCGGTTTTTTCGTTTTAGTTTCTCGGTTAGGAACAAAGAAGATTATGGAACGTGACATGTAGCAAAAACAATTCAAAGGTCCGAAGAAAAAAAAACATGAAAATGAAACAAAATCTTACCTAAATATAAAAACATTGTTTGTCGAGAAAGAAAAAATTAAATGGCGCCTGCAGCCAAACAAATAATTAATAAAATAAGTAGCAGCATAATATACCTTAAAGATCACTGGACACCGATGTTTGGTCGGTCCCGTAAGAAAATAGTGAAGGATTTTATTAGATAACGACATCCTTTAACCTAAGCGAAACCCTTTTTACATTGTATCAGTATAGAAGAAGAAATCACACCACGCTTCCTTTTTTCTTAATAAAGAGCTCTGATGTCTTGTTTGGGCTGAACTGAATTTTTTTAATAAATTACAATATTTGGACTTTCTTTGGTTAACATCAAGGCCCAACTGACTTGTGCAGTCTACTAACAGTTTTTATTGATCTATTTTTAAGTTTTGACTATAATATTTGATAATATGTATTATATATATACATGTATAAAAATTTTGGGCCCCCTTCGAAGTTGGGCCCGAGGCGACCGCCTCACTGGCGCCTCCTATGTGCTACGGGCCTGGTTTGAGATGCAATGCAAATTAATAAGCATAGCATATGCAATATATATTTCATGCATGGCTCTATATAGATGCTACACATCATTTAGTTTCTATATCACCTTTCGAAGCCATACCCTATTTATCCATTAAAAGCAAATTGCCATACCCTTGTTTGGTTGTTGTCCTTGTATTAAATAAATAAATGAAGGGATGGGGATGAATGATAATTGTGGTTGTGAACTAGTTTTCATTTATCGTACCTTATGAGAGAACGATTACGTAATAATATCCCCACTGGGCCACGAAAAGGTAACATGCAATAATTTATTGTTATTATTATTATTATTGATATTTTTATAAAGTGGCATGCATATGGAAAAGGAAGAATTATTAAATTTCGATGCCTAATGTGACCAAGACAAGCAATGAGCGGATCATCACATGGTGCTTGTACCATCTTTTTCGATATATGTGGGCTATAAAACTAGAATGTCAACTGATATACAAAAGGTTTGATAGCTAGATAACAAGACATACTCATAAATATATAACATGTAATATATGTATATATATATATATATATCAATTATTTAACGATTTTGAAGGCATCAAGCAATGGAGGGGACCTTAATAACACATGGGGTGGGGTGCAATTTTTAGTAGAAGTGGAACCACCCCAGCTTATAAGATTCTTTTTGCAGTTTGTTGATTGGATCAATCTTAAAATTTTCTTTGGAAAAAATCGAGACTAGTTTATGATAAACTTTGATTGGCAAAAAATAGTACTCGACATTTACAGGGAAAAAAATCTTGTTCTAAACCTATCTATCGGTGTAAGAAACCTAGGTTAAAAAATTTTAGTTTAGTAGTTTGTTTATTAAATTCAATGCATGCTTTCACGTGATCGATTGTACTGTAACAAAAAGAAAAAAAATTAAAGAGAATTTTACTTCAATTTTGAGGCGACAAAAATACAACATTCTTTAGTATACTGCATATTTTTCAAAGAAATATGGATACAAGAACCCATAATTTTATCTCTCATTGTTCTTCAACATCTACTCCTTGTTTTATAAGAAGGATAGCGCTCACACACACACACACACACAATATACAAATATCAGTAATTAAGTTAAATTAATACATGCATAGTATACAATATAAAAATATGGCACAATCCACATACTCCGCGAGCCACATAGCTATTCTTTTACCCATTTATTTTAATTTAGTGATCTGATCAGATAAGTAAACACAGGAAACTGAAGTGCAGTAGGAGACTAAAACTTTTTCCTCTCTGTTACTTTCTGTTATTTTACCTTTTCCAAGTTGATCGCCATAATACTATTCACTATTATATTCATTCATACAGTAAACGAGATAAGAATAAGATAAGATATATATTGTTATTACCAATCAAAACAAGGAAATATATACAGTAAACTCAGTCAGCTAAATGTCAGAAAATTCATAAAATTGAATGCCCTTGAGGCCCCTACTTCAACCGAGAGAGTAATAATTAAAAAAAAAAAATAACAGAAAATGGAGGTAAAGGTCAAAGCCAAATATGTCAAATAACTAAATCATTTGAGCAGTTGAATATAGAAAAAGGGGAAGAGAGTTGAATAAAAACGAACGCACGAGGGTTCGTGCAGTAAGCAGTAATACTATTACTACTGATATTATTACCTCACTCACTATCACACGTGCAATTGAGGCCCATATGTGCATATGTATGTTTCTCTTCTCTTCTCTTCTCTTTTGTGTAGTGTATAACTTGCTTTCTTTTACCAATCTCAGTCACGGTAAGAAAAGAAAAAGCTATGCTGTCCTTGTTGCATGTCCCTCGTTACACAATTAATTTGCACCAAACTCCCATCATTTTTTGTCTTAAATTAAGATTCATTGTACGTCAATAATTAGGTGAGAAAGCTTCAAACGTAAACATCAAGTTAAATTAAAACAGAATCATTAACTCATTAATTACCTGACACACACACCTAGCGAGGAGGTAACCGTTTTCTTGCATGACAATAAGCAGTCTCTGAAAGACGGGACAAAAGCTTAGGATATGGATATATACAATATATCCAGTATGCGTCACAATTATCGTTTCATGGAAGCCGTCACACTACGCATATCCATAATACAAGTTAAATAATTATATGTGAGCCAGTCCTTAATCGATTATTTAAATTTAAAAAAAAAATTCAAGAAAAGAACAAAATGGAGGCCCTCGTGCAACTCTGGAATTTTGATTTTATGCCACACAGTTTGAGCTCTTCGCATGTGTGCCCAAACTTAGCCACCTCTCTCTCAATTATCATCATACATATATGATCGATCATATATTCTGTGCATTTTTTATGTAATTAGCCAACCAATCACATAAACTAGAAAGTAATAAAAGGGTGGTCACCTTCACCTATACAAAATGTCAGCTGTGTCAAATCCCTTTCCAAGGATCTTCTCAAGGATGCACATTTCTCTTACAGGTCACTTTCCCAGCCCTCCTTTTATGCCACATTATGACAATCCATCAACCATCATACCTCAATCAAGAAAATAGTTAAAAATTACTATACAAAAAAAAAAAAAAAAACCGATTTTGTAAAAATACAAATCTTCCACATATTTAACTTCAATAAGGATGAGACTAGTCGACCATGTCCATACAGATGTATACTGTGTTGTGTCCGTAATTCTTCCACGCAAGGTTCAACTCTGCAATAACCAATCAATCATCAATATCACCAATTGTTACTTAAAAGTTAAAATCCATCAAACACTCTTAGCCACTTCTGTTAGATAAAAAAAAATCAATCTTTGTTTCATGTTATGTATATTATGTGGGATGTATGCCTGCCTTAATCTCGCACTTAAATCCACGTCTTTCTTAATTACGTCAAGACCCGGTCAAAGCAGTCAACAGAAGCATTATTCAATATGGAAAATAGTCTGACACTAAGCAGTAAGCACCAATTATCAAGGAATTCAGATAGTATAAAAATTAGTGAAGAGGGTGTCTGTTTATCTGTAGGCAATCAGTCCTCTTCACATGGGTTAGAACTGGAACAAGAATGTCTTTTTGCATATATGTGTTAAGGCAGATCTGTCAGATTTAAGGTGATTTTCTTTAAATATACACATACATACATACAAGATATATCAAACACCAGAAACCAATTATAAATCATGTTTAGTGGATTGCAAATTGCCATTACCTATAGCTAGAAAAAGTGCTAATCTCTTATTATGTAACAGCCTACCATACCACCACACTTGTCCACAAGGCTACATATGCATTAAAGAAATTTGGGATAAGGATATTGTAACATGACTGTCCAAAAGTCAATTTTCACGAGAAGAGCTACTAGGAAGAACAACTTACATCTTCTAGGCTTAATCTAATATAGGATAGAGACCATGACACCTGAGATGTAATTGAAAGGCAGACTCAACTCTCCAATTCCTTAACCAAGGACGTCTTGAATAAATTTAACATGGTAAACTCCAAGAACGTCCTCATGTTACTTTATGTTATTTTCAATTTACAGACGTGTGAACAACTACTACCCAAGTAATCAAGTCTTTGGTGCTTGGTTTCTAAGGGGGTGGTGTCCATGTGCTCATTTATTTGCCTATAATTATAACATGATTCGAAAGGCAGATTTTTCTTTCTCACCTTTTCTCAAAAAATGATAAAAAAAAATAACTGAATGATTAAGCAGGACAGCTACAAATGGGAAACAAGCTGAATGAGTGTTGTGACATACCTGTAAAGCAGTTTCCTTCAACTAGAGAGATGCACCACCTAATTCAATTTCCAGCCAAAAGAAAAAAAAACATTATCGAAATATGGTGTTCGACAACCCCAAAGCAAGAAAAATTATCAAGTTGTTTTTTATGCACAAATTGTCTGGAAAATTTTGCAACTTATATCTTTTTCTTTCCTGTATATTGTTTAGTATTTTCATTCACGCTTAAAGCCGATCGCTATCTGCCCTTAGCTGCTACTGATTTTGACGTATTTAGACCTGTAACACCTCTCTTTCTCTCTCTCCATTATTTGCACGTTGATTACCTCAGGCCTATATAAGGCACCCGCACGAGCTCATGGCCACCAGCAGTCGAGACTTCAGCAGATCTCTCTCTCTCTCTCTCTCTCTCTCTCTCTCTCTCTCTCTCTCAGGCATACAAACAGACATCAAACCATATATCTTGAATCAAAAGTTGAAGGTTTCAGGGAGAACAAAAAATGGCTGCTTTAACTGTTATATTAGGTGTGTTTTGGGGACTATGCATCTTTTTTATTGCTTTACTACGATGGAATGCGGTCAAGTACAAGAAAAAGGGGCTACCTCCTGGCACAATGGGATGGCCTGTATTTGGGGAGACCACTGAGTTCCTAAGACAAGGCCCAGGCTTCATGAAAAGCCAGAGATCAAGGTGCTTATAAAAATACAATCTTTACGCGTACATGTCTTTCACCAAGCAAAGAAGAAATAACTAGGCCATAAACTAAAGAGAAAAAAGAAAGCAGCCATAAAAAAGAGCAAAATAGTTTCCTTATGTGTCTACGTGCATGCTTAAAATAAAAACCTTAATAATGACAGGTATGGGAGTTTTTTCAAATCCCACATTTTGGGTTGTCCTACGATTGTGTCCATGGATCCAGAGCTTAACAGATACATACTAGTGAATGAGGCAAAAGGACTCGTACCTGGATATCCTCAGTCGATGTTGGACATCTTAGGTAAATGCAACATTGCAGCTGTACACGGCCAAGCACATAAGCACATGAGAGGAGCTTTGCTTGCTCTTATCAGCCCCACCATGATCAAAGATCAGCTCTTGCCCAAAATCGATGATTTCATGAGATCCCATCTCAGTGATTGGGATCATAGAGTCATTGACATTCAAAAGATAACAAAAGAGGTATGCATCTCAAGTATCCCATGTACTAACTTGGACTATCCCATATACCCCTTGTGTAAACATTTTGCATCTCATGTTCAGATGGCGTTTTTGTCCTCGTTGAGACAAATAGCAAGTAAGGAAGCTGCCTCGATATCTCAAGAGTTCATGCCTGAATTCTTGAAACTGGTCTTAGGAACCCTCTCACTTCCTTTCAACCTTCCCAAAACAAACTATCGTCGTGGATTTCAGGTAAATTTCAATAGAGTAAGTTGTTCAAGATGAACAAATTCGAATAATCAGGGCCATACAGACCTGACAGAACAATCTCACAGGCAAGGAAGAACATTACAAGCTTGTTGGGGAAGCTAATAGAAGAGAGACGAGCTTCCAAGGAGAAGAATCACCAGGACATGCTTGGCCAATTATTATGTGACGCGAACAAATACAAATTGAGTGATGCGGAGATGATAGACCTTATCATCACAATCTTATACTCTGGATACGAAACCGTATCAACTACATCAATGATGGCTGTTAAATATCTTCATGATCATCCGAGAATTCTTGAAGAATTGAGGGTCAGTGGAGGATCCAGTTAGTTTTTATTTTACCTTATTTAAGTTTCCAAATTAACTTGATTTAACATTTACAGAAAGAACATATGGCAATAAGAGAGAAGAAAGGGCCAGAGGATCCTATCAATTACAATGACTACAAATCAATGCATTTCACACGAGCGGTAAGTAAAGCTTCTCAATTTTTTACGCTAATCACTTCCAAGAACCAACTAAATTCTGACCTGTGTACAAATATACTCTCGCGGCAGGTCATATATGAGACATCGAGACTGGCCACAATAGTCAATGGAGTTTTAAGGAAAACAACCAGAGACATGGAAATTAATGGTGTGTTGATAATCTTTACTATACTTTTTGCATATTTACTGGCGCAGGAAAGAAATCATCTAATTCTGGATTAGTTTTCAGTCTCGTAACATAAAAAAATATGACAAGAAATGCCTAATTTGTATAAAGAGTAAACCGATCAGCTATCGATATGGACCCTACCATATCATGATCCACATGGACTACCTACTCTTAAAACCCAATACATTCTGTTGATGTCCCCGCACTTGTCTAGACAAATTATTTTGTCTGCAGTTCTTGATAAGAGCAAAGGAATCTCAACTCTATCGTTACCTTGTCAACACTAATCCTTGTCTCGTTGCTCATCTACTTCTTATACTGTTTTCAGGATACGTAATACCGAAGGGATGGAGAATATACGTTTACACGAGGGAGGTCAATTATGACCCACATCTTTATCCCGACCCATTAACCTTCAATCCATGGAGATGGCTGGTGAGTAATCGAGGATAATCAGACTAATAGGCTATATGCATTACAATGCATTTGCTCATGATTACCATCCATTTCAGCTCAGTTAAAGAAAAAAGGAAACAGAGGACTACCCTGAAATAATGGAACCACTAACCTTAACCGTGTTGCTATTCTGCAGGGAAAGGGCCTTGAAAACCAGCACCAATTCTTGATTTTCGGCGGCGGAACGAGACAATGCCCCGGAAAAGAACTCGGTCTAGCTGAAATTTCGACATTTCTTCACTATTTTGTGACGAAATACAAATGGGAAGAAGTAGAAGGCAACAAGCTGATGAGCTTTCCGAGAGTTGAAGCACCCAATGGACTCCAAATTAGGGTTTCCCCGAACTAATCTAAGAAATCAACCCGTACATATGACCCCCGAGAAAAAAAAATAAAAAAAATTAATTAACCACTGTAGATAGAGTAGCAACGATTTTGAGTGTACAAAGTAATATTTCAGCTAACGCATGCGCCGGAGAAGTTTAACGTTCCCCTGAGCTCGCTCATCCGAAACCGCAAATGCAAATATTCTAACAAAACAAAGCCGACGAAAATAAGCGGAACAAATGACTAACACAGATACAAAATGGAGAATCAACCGCAAAATTAGGTGTAGAACGAAGAGCAGAACTGAATCGTTCAGGCGGGAATAAACAGCGGCGATTGAGGTTTCTCTGTGTTCGGAAGTTCAATTTGCCGGGAAAATACGCCGGCCGTCTTCATTGATTGTTCATAACTAAAAGTTATTTTTAAATATTTCACATCAGAAACACATTTGTTACTTGAGACTGAGAGAATTACAAATTTACAAAATTAGTTGAATTTTTAACACTATTATAAAACTAATTAAATTTTTTATTTTAACTATTTATTCTTTTCATTTTTCACCGCAAAACTGTTCAAAATTACAATATTTTTCACATATATTACTTTAAGTTACTAAAATAATTCCTAATAATTATATATTTTTATCACAATTCCTTTTTAACTATAAAAAATTTAACCTGTATAGAATAAATTCCGACCCGAATAAAAGACATTACTTTTCACTAAACAATATTATTATTATTGCTACTATTATTATTCTTCTTTAATATTTGGAAAGGAAAAGTGTTAACGCATAAGTAAATATCCAAAATAATAATCCCCAAAATATCAACTCTCTTTTATAAAGAGTTTAGGGGGATAAAAATTGTCAATGGGTCCATCTCAATTGACCAGTCAGACTGTTTCTACATTAATTATTATTAAAAATATAAAACCTATTAAACCACGTACTTTCTTTAACCTCATAATAACTACAAAATTTTATTTTATTGCACACACATGGAAATATTTGATAACTATCAAGTATCCTTGAATGATATACTATTAGGTTATTTAATCATGTGAGAATGTAGGTTAGGTTACATATAGTTAATTTTCTTTTATCTTCGATCAATATATTTGGACAAAAATTATTAAAAATAAGTTTGGTAAAATATAATTATTAACAAGTTTTATGTTAATTTAAGACAAAATCAAAATTATAAAAATGGGTCACTAAGTATACCATTTTTTTTTATTTTGGATCACTATGTTTGCCAGTTACAAAACTAAGTCACTAAGTATGCATATAGTAACAAAATTGGGTCACTAGCTACAAAACTAGGTCACTAAGTATGTATATAGTAACAAAATTAGATCACTAAGTATGTATATAGTTACAAATTGGGTCACTAAGTATGTATAAAATAAGAAAAAAGAGGTCAGTGACCAAATTTTGTTACTATATATACATACTTAGTGACTTAGTTTTGTTACTGGCAAACATAGTGACCCAAAATCGAAAAGTAGCATGCTTAGTGACCCATTCTTATAATTTTTCCTTTAAGACAATATTAGTGAAATTTTGAAATTTTATTTATTTTGTGGTGGAAATGAAAATAATGAAAGTTAAAGTTTAATAGGTTGATTAGTTTTGTAATAGGTGTAAAAAACTCAACCAGCTTTCTAATTAGATTCTCAAAATAATACTATTTACGTAATTCTCTCATTTGTACTTCCCTTGACTGTAAGTATGATTATAATAGAACTTTAATTTATAATGCTGATGAATGGCACTACTAAGCTAAATCGTCGGTAAAAATGATTAATCTGTGACTAATTTTTATCACGTGTACGTAACAAAGAAGTCGAAATTAAGATGACTTGTTTTGTTACATTCAACATTGTATAACTTGTCATTGGTACCAATCCACATGAGCACTCATTTACATAAATCCAACCTCGTAGCAGACATGTTGAAAACAAATTACATAAAATTAAATATGACATACTTTCTTTAAACTAAACTTTTTGGTGGAAGTATTGCGATCTTGTCCAAACCATTTTGGTCTCTATGCATCTGTTTCATTACTTCGTATAAACGTCCTCTACACATTACTACATTATAATTCCAACCCAAAAGAAATGTGGTTAGATACGTATACGTAATGAGGAAAATAAAAATATGCGAATTGCGATCTACCAAATCAAGCATCTTTTAAATATTAAATTTCCAAGGTACACATCACTACCTATATTTGGCATAATGCGCATTAAAAAACAAGGTTTAACCAATATATAAAATGCCTTGGCGTACTAAATATACGACCACGAGTCCACGCGTGCAATAGGTGGACTAATCGGTCTGGGCTCGTCTTCCTTTTACATATTTTAATCACCAATAATAGACATTACTTATTGTGCCAAGAAGCTTCTCAATAATATTAAACTCTACATAGCACGTAATAATCCTCCCAAAAAGATCATCAAACTATCATAGCTCAAGGAAGGAGCTTTTATTTCACAACAATTCAAGAACTATTCTTATTTCTTAGTCGTCGTACGGCTCCACTAACAAGAAGAACCAATACTTGTTAGAACAACATTGGCCGAGAATCGTGCACAGTTTCAGACATAGCAACACTTGTCAGAATCTCCTAAAAAGGTTTAATTTGTTAAACTAAGTATCAGATTTGCCGAGTGTTTGTACATCTGATGACATCAGCTGCATAGTGGGATCTATATGATCACAGAGAGAGAGAGAGAGAGAGAGAGATGTCCATATTTATATATAAGTGCAGATTCAGTTTAGGATTAGATGCAAGAAATACTACAGGAAAATGCCGAGCTTAGGTGATACTGAAAAGGGCTGGAGAAAAGGACCTTGGACGCCTGAAGAAGATAAGCTTCTTATTGAATACGTAAAGCTGCATGGCGAAGGTAGATGGAGCTGTGTCTCTAACCTTTCAGGTATATCATGTATATTTTATACAACATAAACGATGTTTACGATTTTATTTCCTTGATCTGATATTGTTTGTAATAAGCAGGTTTGAACAGAAGTGGTAAGAGTAGCAGGTTGAGGTGGGTGAATTACTTGAGGCCCGGTCTGAAAAAAGGCAACATAACAGCGCAAGAGGAAGGAATCATCGTTGAACTCCATGCACTTTGGGGAAACAAGTATTACATACATGTTAGATGATTTTTTCCTCAAAGAGAATGAAGCAGTTTTACTTATTAGTAGTTATTATTATTATTATTATTGCAGGTGGTCTACCATAGCAAGGTACTTGCCGGGAAGAACGGACAACGAGATAAAGAATTACTGGCGAACTCATTTCAAGAAGATATCATCGAAGCCTAACAGAAGCCATCATCAGAGACAACTGCAGGCGATTCAAGAAAATGGAAGCAATAACGAGGCGTTTTCTGATCGTCACGCAATGTCTGATAGTCAAGATTCGGGCAGGCGAGAAACGGGCCCCATGCACCCGAATGTGGAGGGAGGTTGTAATAGTGTTGATAACGGTAATCATTTCTTGCCTAACATGTTCTATAATCAAGATCATAGGCTTGGTGGATATAACTGGTCTGATCTTCTCATGGTAGGAAATGATCATTTATGGGGTGGGATATGGAACTAGGAATGACCATCAGCGTGTATTTTACTAATGTAAATCTGGAAAAACCCTGTTTGTATGAGTATGATCTTAATTTATGTAATAAGTTATATCCGTAAAGAATACTACAAATGGTATATAGTCAAGAACTTGAATGTCAATCATTTATCTTATAGTAAGGAATAATCCGTAACATCAGATGACGAAGATAGGCAGATTTTCAATGAGGGGTTCGGGTATTTACAGTGATTTTACACTTCGCTCCGAAGATGAGGCGTTTCATCGAATGCCACTAAGGTGTTTCATCGAATGCCATTACCTTGAAATCAAGCAAAAAAAAAAAAAAAACAGTTCCTAAATTTGGATTTCGACGGAGAAAGAAACAAGTATGTGAAGTAACAAACAACGAAAAGCTGAGTGTATGAGTCAAAAGGTTATACCTTTCCACAAACTGGGCAGTTATCGCTTCTTTCCATCCACTCGTATATGCACCCGAGATGAAAATGGTGAGAGCAGTTTGTGACTATTTTCGGGTTCTCTTCAGTGTATTCTGCGTTCAGATCGTAGTTCATCACATATTTTAGCATTTCTTCCAAGAATCATCAATCCTTACAATCTCCAAGTGCAAGAAAATAATATTTTCAGCCGTATACCTTCAAGACAAGTAGGGCAGACATCATCATCCTCCGAAGACGTATAAATGTGGGCGAACCCAGAAGCCATTTTAGCCGACGATAGCTTCCTAGACAACTTCGAACTGTATGCCTTCATTTCTTCTTCATCTTCATCATCATCTCCTTCTTCTTGGCTCCATTTCTTCTTGTGGGTCAATGGCTCAGATTCTTCATCAGCTTCGCCCATCCTAAGTGGCTCAGATTCTTCAAGAGAATGATGACTCGACCCTTTCTCTTTTCTCGAGATAAGCCCGTCGCGCTGCAATCTGAAGTACCTAGGATCAGCGTCATAAGGCAATGGCCTAGGTGGAGGTCGATATGTATCGGGGACAGAGTTCTCAAGTGAAGTCATAGGACTCAATGATGTCGTCCCTTGAGCTGATGATGTAAGGGCCCGTTCATCTCCTCTACGAAAGAGATTTCCATACTGTTCGAAAAGAATGTCCCACAATCACATTCACAACTTATGTTAAGGCCCCATAAAAACTGTATGTTTGCCAACCATTTGTGGGATTAGGGCCATAAGATCAATAAGCAGTTCATCTTCGGTAAACCACACAGATGGAAGAAGGTAATGGAAATAAGGAGTTTACTTACGACTTGTAAGATCCTTTGAAGAAAGCAACGAACGCATATGCAATTTCTGTAGCGTATGCTGTTTGGATTGGCAAGATCTTCCCAGTCATCTCTTAGGCAGCAACAAGCAGAGCCCATTATTGTCCGTGTTGATTCTCTATCCTTAGTGTAATTACTGAAGCATAATTATTTCGAATGTATTTCTGGAAAGTGTATCAAAACTGGGAATGCTAACAGATGCCTTTGCTTAGCAGAAACATGTCTCCACCTGCAACAATACATCCGAAAAAAAAAGACGATGTATTTCCTCAAACATCAGATTAAATGACAATTGCCACCAAACGGTACTATTATAGGAAAAGGATGGTTTTTTTCCTTTCTGTTTTACCTTTGTCTTAATCTCAAAAGGGGTAACCGAGTAAGTAAACAATCAGTCAAGAACAGCTCAAAGCTACCCACTTTCTTAAATATCAAGCAAGAAAAATCACCCAACAGCTCAGAGATAAACAGTGATCAAAAGATATCACAAAAAAAAAGATCACGAAAAATCGACAAGATTAGATCATAATTGAAGACCCATTACAGATTACGCAGCTCTCGTGAACTCCGACTACACAATTACGAGTCAGGTAGAAACTTCAAAGGCCTTTAAGAGTACTAAATTAATTTTTTAAAAATCAGTAATTCAGAAATCGTAAAAGATCGGTACTGAATTAGCAAAGACGCAAAAGATTTTACCTATATCAGGAAGATAGACGATTATGAAGAGAGAACAAGCCGAAAAATCCGAGGTCAGAGGTTTCAGAGATGGTTTAATTTTGACGTATTTATTTTTAATTTCTTCATACGCAAACGCAATGTGTAGAAAATGTATTAGAAAGCGAACAAACGAAATTTATGCAATAAATTGCATTTAAAAAGTAAAAGCCCATTAAAAGCTCAGAAATTAGAAAACACTTTCGTCTTTCTCTAATCCAATTCCATCTCATTTTTCACTAGCAAAGTGTTTTCCCACTCTTATTTTATGTATTTTCTTTACCCATTTACGTCTGATGTCGCTAATATTGACCCTTCACCCGCATGTTATTATTACAAAGCTGCCGACATTTAATTAACATTAACCGTGAAGCCTTTGATGCCCTGAAAAGATACCATGACCAATTAAGTAAAAACATTACCAACAACCAATTACAAATTCTCTTTCTTAAACCAATCACTTCAATTTTGCATTATATTAAAAACCATCGACTATTGAGAATGATGAGATATAAACACTACGAGCCTCTGTAATGGGTTATCTTTGTTTGATTTCAGACAAGAACCATTCTTGAAGGAACCATTAAGCAGCAAAAATGCAAAGTAATAACACAAACTGCAGAAACATAACAATTGATCAGAGACAACGAATGCCTCTCCATAGGAGCCTGAAGTTCACATCTTCACAGCCATGGTTCAGAAGAAAGCCTATGGAGCGATCATAGCATCGAACCTTGGCTCGTAAAAACACACTTGACTGCTATACGACTGTAGCGTGCACCCAGCGATCCAAGACCAAACTTTCTTGTCCACGTCGTACAAAAGTCCCTTTCCTTGGTTCCAAGAAGTAAAACATATCAAATTGTCCTGTCCAAAACATTCGAATCTCTCGGCAGACAGCCTCAGAAGGGCTCGAAGGTACCTAGGAGGCATTCTACTAACCTCAGCCCATATATACTTCGTATGGTCGAGTTCCCATATCCTCATGCTCTGAAGATTACTGTAAAGCCCAATTCGTCCCACCAAAAACAAGCGCTTCTCTGTCCCAGCTACAAGGTAACCGTCAAGCAGCGAGCGTGGGAACTTTGCAGGTATGTGTTCCCAGCGCCCTGAATCTAATCTATACATCATTAGGCCGAGGGGCGAGAGGGTTTCCAAGTATAGTCTCGAATCGCACAATGCCATTTTCGAGGAGCAGAGGTTTACTGCTGGCATGGTTTGGTGAAGTGACCATTTGTCTGAATTTGAGTCGTATACTTCTGTAGGGAGAGATCTGTCGCCGTAGATGTCGCTGGTGGCTATGACTTTGAACGATCGATCTTTTCTGTCAACGATCATTATCAGCTGTCTCTGTTGATTGTAATGCATGCTTGGTAAAGTTCTCCACTTCTGGGTAAGAGGGTTGCATATAAGCGTCTTAAAGGCTGGCCCGTCCAAGCCCGACAAGCACAGAAGCCCGCCTGAAGAACCGACTAACCAATAAGCCCATGTTGGTAAGAATGAGAAAGGCATTCGAAACCATTGCTTCAATGGCAAGCTGTAAACCGAGCACTGAGGAGTGTGAGAGTTTCTCCAGTAGGTCAAAAGGCATGGTCCATGAGAAGGCACCTGGGAATGAAATTTTAAGAAGCCCTTATCTTGCAAGATCGAATTCCATCTCTTGCAAACGGATCTTAGCCTGAATATCATGAACGGTGGAACCCTAGCCAAGACTTCGTTCAGAAGATCTTCGGGGAGCATGGCCCATATGTTGTCTTCCATTCGTATTTCGGGTTGGACCAGCGGTTTGGTAAAATTTGTGACGAACACTGTTTCTTCGTCTAAACCTCTCGGTTTTGTCTTGATTATTTTCTGCCTCGAAGGGCTGAGGTTCCTCGATCCTACGCGGCTGAGAGGACTTGTGTTTCTAGAGCAAGTGCCTCCTCCGAAACTTGTCTGACGATGAAAGTTTCCCTCGTCTGGGAAAGAACTGCTTCTTACCAACCTAATGTTCGATGTACTAGCCACAGATTCCGAAGCTTCCCCCATTTAAACCACAATAAATACTCAAACCTCAACGAATTTCGCAATCTTGAAATCCCTAATTACGCTTCAAGGGCATCGAAATTGGCCCACTAGATAGGTTGCTGTGTAAAAAAAGCACCACCTTTTACATCCAAGATTCTGATGAGGAACCCCAACGGAAATCACGATTCAGCCATAAATCGCAGAAACCCTAACCACAAATCCAATCCATTTCAGAAATCAGAGCTCAAGAGCAAGTCGATTGCCAATAAAGAAGCCCATCGCTGCCCAGCATTCAATTTCTAAGACGAGTTATCAAACGCCCCACGTAAGTTTGTCACTAAAAGATCATGTATTGAGCTCGAAGATCCAAGTTCAGATAAATCAAACAACCTAACGAAGAAAGGAATATGTAGAGGTTTCAAATTCGATTGCAAAATACGGAAGCCTAAACTCAAACTCCGTCAAGACTATAAAAAAAATAGTAGAAAAGACAACACAAACCTAATTTGAGATGCTTTGGGGTAATCTGATTGCCAGTCGGGAATCATAAGCAATCCTCTATCATCCCCACTCTTGAGGTTGACTGTTCTCTTGCCGTGTTCATGAGGTGGGCTGTAAATTTTATTTTTAATTATATGGCCCTTATTTTCTTATTTCTGGTGGGAAGATGAACGTAAAATAGAAATAGAAAATGAATATAAAAGCGTATGTTATTTTTATTTGATTGAGATAATGGGATGCACATAAATATTCCATGGACCTGCCTCGGCGGTCAACAGAAAAAACACAAGCTCTTCTGTATTTGAAAAATGGAATATTGCCAAAACACATGTGTGTCGAGACAAATCAAATATTTATATCAATTTTCTCATAATCATTGGATTATGATTCAACTGAATAAGTTCACTAATAATATTTGGGGCCAGAAGAAATATTAGAAAACATTGAAATTGAACCGAACAGTACCAATCAATTTCCCAGCTGTGGACAAATAGACGTTACAAGTTACAACCAAGTCACAGCTTGCTGCTACTACTCTTCTTTGTCCGAAAACTGTACCGAACCTATTATACCACTAGATTCATAAAATGTACATCAATTGTCTTACAAACAAACACACAAAACACTTGTTCACCTCTTATACATAATTATTGCAAAGCACAATGTCTCTCTCTCTCGTTACAAAATCCAGAATTTTGTAACTCAACATGAAAGTTGAGCGGAGAGAGTTCTTGTAATAAACAACATTCACAGAAGCACATAAACACTGTGCCCGTCCAATTGAAGACATACATCATAGGAGGTGACGACTACCGTCACTCGCGCCGAGACGGCCCGTTCTTGAACAGCGCATACGCATCGCTGTAAACCGCAATCACGTTCGAAAACACCGCCAAAAAGACCATGAAAATCGCCAGAAGCTTGTCCCTCCTCGTCGCTACTCCGTACCTATCCCTACTCGAAATAAAAAAACGAAAATAAAAAAAGGGTCGTCGGAAGTGCACACAGAGCTGAAAGTTTGAGCCCGAACCCATAGGGTGGCCAACCCAACCCTTAAAAACAGGGCTCGGGCCCAAATTAGATTCATTCTCTTACCCATTTTTTGCCTTTATTTTTCTGTACAATATTTTATAAAAAATTCAAATTTTATAAGCAAAGAAATATACTTTCCTTGGTTGATGGATATATAGTTTCTCAGGTACGAATTCGATACCTGAGAGTCACCGCGGCGGGCAAGATGAACCCAATGAGTACGGCCGCGGTCGCGCCGGTGAACTGAAAGGCGTCCCATATGCTCGGGATGAAGTTCGCGCCGAGGAACACAACGGAGATGAGGCCCGCGGTGATGCACCCGAACCTCAAGCCGTCGCGGGCCAGGGGTCGGTCCGAGGACGGGAAAAGAAGCCCGTCGAGGTTGAGCCTAAGGGGGAAGAAGACGATCGGGAAGACGAGCATCAAGTGGGCCGCGTAGCTTATCCTCACCGCGTCGTTGAGGAAGGGACCGAACGGGATCCCGAGGTCCGAGGAGAAGTTGGCCAGGACGTCGTCGTCGGTCGAGTCGCCGAAGAGGAGGTACCCGAAAACGCTCGTCATCACGTACACGGTCGAGCAAAGTGCGAGCGAGGTTCGAACCACGGGCTTTATCTGGGCGTTGTCCTCGAGCTCGTTGTCTATCGAGTGAACTGTAGTATCATTACGGACCGAACGCGTTAGGCTGAATCGAACCGTTCTTACTCGGAAATCGTTAGATATTTAAGTAAATGTCCTCCATCTAGGCCAGTGCATTCAAACATAAAAAGACTACTATACCCTTCCTAAGTAGATAAATTTATTTTACAATGGATTCTCAGCAATATAATGGGTTATCACCTACGTAGCCCATTATAAAGGTGGGAACCCATTGTAAAATGACATAATATCCTTACAATTAAAGTCATGCTGAGAACCCATAATACATTAATGTAAAATGACAACCAAATATCCTTAAAATTGGCTAAAGAGGACGAAAATACTTACTGAAAATTGACTTGGCATTTCCTAGAACACCTATCTCCCAAAAATCTCATCTTATAACCTAACTTTCAGAAGAAATCAATGGAAATCATTACCGTTGTAGTGGCAGATGTACGCCGTGACGAGAACGGGAACGACGGTGAAGAGGTTGAGGAAAGAAGTGAGGCCGTCGACGTTAGGGAGCAACCTCGGCATGACAACCGTCCCGTCGATCAGCTTGAAGACCGTAATCCCCACCGTAATAACGAGGAACACGACGGCGAGCCCCACCGATAGAGCCGACGTATACCTCAAAGAATCTGCCCAAACAAAAAAAACGACCCATATGCCTAAAAAACCCTAAGAACCGCCGAGATATTAGCCCGTCGAAAAACGAAAAGAAAAAAGGGACTCACCGATTCGCTTTAAGCTAGCCAAGGGTGCAAAGATCAAAAGAGTGGTCAATAGTAAGACGAAGAATCGCCCGTTCCACAATTGTTCCCCGAACCATCCTTCTAGAACGCCGGCGTGATGAATCCCATTAGAAGTCGTGCCCGAAAGAACGTCGCCTGAAGAAAGGGCCAATAGAAACACCGTAAGAATAATATCGTAAAATAAATCAGACAAAGTATGAGATATTACATACCTATGATGATCATGTAGACGACAAGCACGCCTATGTTGTTGACCAATACGCAGAGCTGAATCAGCATTCTTCCTAATTTACCGAAGGCATCTTCCATTAGGCCGGCGTAAGAGGTCGACTTCGACGTGCGACTGAACCTCAGCAAGAACTCGATGGAAGCTTCGGTAAGTAGAGCCATGAGGATTATGACGGCGATTCCTAGGAAGAGCCCCAGCGCCTTCATCGTCGCCGGCAAGGCCATGATTCCGGCGCCGACGATGGTGGTTGAGAGGTTGAATACGGCTCCGCTGAAGGAAGCTCCGTCGAACTCGTCGAAGGCGGCGGATTCCTCGCCGTGCTTGGTGGGCAGCAGTGGGGTTTTCTCGTCGACGATGGCTTTCTTGGACTTCCTTTCCTTTGTGGATTTCGTAGTTGCACTTGCAGTCGTCATTTTTTTAATTACTTTCCAATCTGCAGAAATTTCAGACAAAATTGGATTCAGACAAGCAATTTTTTCTTTTTTCTTTTGTTTTTCTATTCGGGCTCCTGCGAATCTTTGTAAATAACTCGGAACTTCAGCAGGAGAAAGGTAGGATCGACCGAGAAAGATATTTTCACGATGAAGGAGATTCTACATATAGGGAAGATTCTTTCGTCACGAAACTTTATTCATTGCTATTAATTAAATTATAATAATAAATAATCATACTACATAGGAACATGGGATTCAATAAAAATCCAACCTTTGTTGATTCCAGCTGACGAGCTGCTAGGCAGGCAAGCAGAGTATATTCAAGAACTTAGCTTAGACTCTTTTAATTGGTATCCGTGGAGAATTTAATTGTGACCGTTCAAGGAAGGACGACCACTTGTGTCTTGGTGGGGCCCTTACGAGTTGTTCATTTGATTTGATGTAATAATTGCAACAACTCTTTATTAGAAAATGAAAGCATCGTCAACATGCCATATCACGTTTTGTCATTTTATATGCAGTTAAAAGAAACGTGGCTCCTACTTTGTTACCGTCCCTAACCTTTACAACCACTAAAGACAAAGGCATCTTTTCTTTTTCTATCTCATCTGGGCCGACGTGTGTTTCCATATGTTTTAATCTCCAAGTTTGTGATGGAGAAAATAGATAACTTAGTATTTAACGATAATTTGAATTCAATTATGATTATTTGTGAATTAAAAGTTAAAACCTCAATACAACGTGAAGGGGCCATGTACTATAATTGGACAAATTTATATTATAATATATATATATATATATATACACATACAAGTCCTTTAAGTAATCAAGTAAATGATATCATCAAGTCATATTAATTTATAGTATATTTCTGGAGCTCGAGTCCTAGCATCGAAACTATGTGGCTATTCCGACTCCGAATCATTAAGCATGATGATGTTATTGGTTTCTTATATTATTTTATAATTACATAAATTGTAATTTACTCGGAATTTCAAACTGTGTGGACCAACATGGCGTGGCCGTGACTGGTGAATTTACAATATAATACTCCCGTCCCAGACCATTTTATACATTAATCGGCATCCCACATCTTTTGTACATTTTCATATTTAACAAAAAAATATCACAAACAATCAAGATAATAATATTAAAATTATAATTTAATATTATATATTATAATATATAAATAGGGGGCGGGGCGGGGATCCCCGCGGGAAAAAATCAGTCCCCGTCCCCGCCCCGCGGGGATAAAAACTCGGGGATTCCCCGCCCCGTTCGGGGCGGATCCCCGCGGGCACGGGGAATCCCCGCCCCAGTGCCAACCTTAAATCTAGGTGATAAGCCATTGCCGGAATAAATGATCACCTAGGTGATGAAAATGAGGTGATATATCGTATTTTGGATCACCCGAAAAACTAAATGATCCAACATCACAGTGATGGGGTTATCAACCTAGACGGACAGAATACCCATTATCTTAACATACCTTATATGTCATTACAAATATTTTAATTACATAATTAAATCTTTAAAATGTTTCAGTTTTTAAAATAAACCTCCATAGATTTATAAATAATTCCTATAAATTAAATGTAGATATTAAAATATTAATCATTATCACATAAAATATCACCATAAAAATTTAACTCATTATTTAAATAATATGTCTAGGGTCAAATATGACATTTATACAACATCACCCTAAACATCACAGTATTTAAACAAACAGAATATTTCAATATCATGTTGATTTGCAAATGAAATATCACATCAAAACAAACACACTGCTGGCATATCATCATCACCTTGATCCACATTCTGTTGATACTCACATTACGGTGATGTGAGTATCACTATATGTTGGATCAAATCAAACAAATACCCGTTAGAGTGTGCAAGACTAGTATAGATTAATGGTGGGATGATAAAAACAGCTAAACTTAATTGCACTTAAATCTTTTTAATTTTTAATTCGTTTTAGGTAAATAATTACCATTTTGCTCCTCAACATTTTCTTTACTATAATTATATATCCTTACAAGTCAAATTTTTCTCTTTTTATATTTAAATATAATATTTTATCAAGTTTTATTTTTTATATATTTAAAAAACAATATTTCTCCATTTAATAATAGAATACAAAAAATATGTATTTCTATTTTAAGCACTCGCACATGAAATACTAGTACTAAGAGCATCTCCAACCGAATTGAAAAGCCAAAAAGATTCATAAATTAACTCCAACCGATATCAAAAACCGAACTCAAAATGGGATTTCTATTTCACCTAAAAAAACGCATCTATGCGATTTTTAGAAACTGATATGCGTGACTTTCAAAATACATAATAATCCATTATTTGTTTTAAATTGCATAAAGGTCCTTATAAGTTTGTATGAATATTTTCTTTTGTATGCATCTCGAAATATATATTTTTCCGGTGTTATGTAATTGTCGTGTTTTTGATGATTTTATATTATAAATAATAGTTATGTTAATAATTTTATTAACTCGATAATATCTAAAATAATTTTGTAAATTTGTAAAATTGTAAAATATGTGGGTATTATTGAAATTTTATGAAAATTAGTGTGGAAGAGAATATTGCAGGAATATTCTTTTGAGTTTGAGAATGAATTTAACGGAGAGAAGAATTACTGCATTTTGAGTTTGAGGTTGCGTTTCGATTGATGGTCTAATGGTGGGTCTTCTCTCGCAACAAGAATAATAATCATAATGCTTTTTCTTGGTCCATTGATGTTTCATTACAAGATTATATTAAAAATGGTGCTCACTCCGTCCCAGCAACTTTATCACCTTAGTTGCTGGGCACGCAAATTAAGGTGTCATTATTATAATAATGTAGTACAATGAAAAGACAATATTTTGACACGTCTTTTAAGAATATAGAATATTATTATATTGATTGTTTGTGATATTTTTTTTTGCTAAATAAGGAAATGTGATAAAATTATTGGGACGCCCCAAATGGAAAAGTGTGATAAATTAGCGGGACGGAGGGAGTATAAAATTATTTTAGAATTGATAGGATAGGATAGATGCTCGGTGGGGGAGTCCGTGTTGCAAGTACTTTGGGCCTTCGCAAGTGTCGGCCAAACTAAGTCTTTCGCTATCGAGCCCAACCCGATGGCCGGAGATGCCGGAGCCGAAACCCCAACGGGAAGACAATATCATATGCTATTTGAAGGTAGGCCAATATTTCGCTCTCTAATTATCTACACAATTGCCTTGATAGTCAGTCACATGATCATTGACCATTCAAAGGCGAAGGCTGCTGGCGTTAGTTAAATGATCAGAGGAAAACTTTGTTTTAGATTTGTTGTAGAATTGAGATGGAAATACTTATCACTCTATTTTACTCCCTAGTAGTTGTAGCTTTCTTTCTACATCAAATTCCCAGGAGGTGTACTACTTGTGTCGAATCACCTCCTTATTGTAAAGAAATTCCACCCTCTGTTAATTCATTATTCTTTCTTCTGAGGGTTGTCAATGGGGGGGGATTCCCCGTCCCCGCGGGGATCCGCCCCGAAAGGGGCGGGGAATCCCCGCTATTCTAACCCCGCGGGGCGGGGACGGGGGGAAATTTTTTCCCGCGGATATCCCCGCCCCGCCCCGCCCCGCCCCGATTATTTAAAGAATATATATTATATTTAATTAATATTATTATAAGTTAAATAATATTAAAATATACTTTGGATTGATTAAAATATTGTTTAAATAATATAAGTAATGTTAAAATATAGTTTAAATAATATTAAAATAATATACATTAATATTTTTTAAACAATTAAGACGGGGCGGGGAATCCCCGTGGGGACGGGGATCCCGGCGGGGACGGGGACGGGGACAATTTCATCCCCGTTTGCCTCGCGGGGCGGGGACGGGGATTAGATCCCCGCCCCGAACCCGCCCCGTTGACAACCCTACTTCTGATATCTTCATTTTTGGGACAATTATAGAATCAGATTAGAATCTCACATATGTGCAACCCTGGAGTAGAAGCGAGCTCAGACATTCGACTAATTAATTCATTGATTTGAAGCTTCTGGTCACTAATCTCCTTACAAACCATAATCATAAATCACACCAGAGAACGGAAAAAGGAAAAAAAAAAAAACACAAGGAAAAAGAAAAGAAGGGACAAATCAAATCTCTAATAATTAATCAAAATCAAGAATCGATCCGCATTACAAATGAAAAGTAGCAGCACATCTCTTAAACTCACTCACATCTCTTCCTTCACAAACAGCCAATCCAATCCCAGTCCTCTTACCATTACCACAATAACCAATTCCTCTGTAATACAATCTCCACTCTTCTCTCCCGTCTCCATCCAATATCTGGACCAAACACGGCATTCCAACGCCTTCACTATCCCATCTCTTCTCTTCTCGACACCCCTCGAAAATCGGACCATCGCCTAACTTTTCCCAGTCTCTCAGCCCATCCGAAGACACGGCAACACCTATACTCCTCCTATCATCACTGCCAACTCCTTCGTAAACCATCAAATAAGTCCCATCTCTCTGATTCTTTACAACCCTGGCGTTGATAGCTCCACGCTCGTCGAACGAGCCCTCTTCGCCTTGGCTCAATATTTTCCCAAGTTTTATCCACCTCATACCATCCCTAGAACGTGCGATACCAATGCTAAACTGATTGGTCTTTACATCATATGAGTGATAGTACATTCTTAGATCACCATTCCCATGGAAGACTACTTGCGGGGAAGATACGAATGAAGAATCCCATTCTCCATCCGAGCCCACGTCGAGTATTGCCCCGCTGTGATGATCGCCTTCGATTCTAGCCCAGTGCCTACCGTCTTGGCTCATGGCTAAGCCAGGCAAGGTTTTAGCAAACACATTATCACCATTACCATCAAGGCTTATTAATTCTTTGGAATTGTTGTTAGAAGATTCCATCTCCTCTGAGCAGAAGCCAGTATAATAAAGCCAGTAAACAGCGTTGTTTGCTCTAACCTTATTGCTCGACATGACCACAACCTCAGAGGGCCTAACGCCAAGAGTATCGAAAGCCCACCAATCTTTGCTACTGCCCATCACTAGCCCAACGTCGTCGTTTGATTTCACGCCGGCGGAGCCTCTCTCCCAGTGGATTCCGTTGCTCGACACGGCCAATCCGATGGAGTCACGGCCCGGAATTTCTTCCGATCGGCCGTGGTACCACATGTACCACCTCTCCTCCTCGTCGCTCAAGTACCTTTTCACGACGGGCGAGCCTATTTCGAGGCTGTCCCACGAGTTCTTGGGGCCGAGGTCGAATACTAAACCCCTTGAGAGGGAGGAAAGATCTTGGCTTGACGAGGCGGGCGGCGCCGCCGCCTTCGCCGGAGGTTCTCTTGGATTAGGAGGTGGGTTGGCGACTGAGTTGCTTTCGTCGATTGAACTTTGTTCGTTGGTCGTGGAGCTTCGTCTGATTGATAGAGGTTTCCTTTTGGTTCTGAGGCTGAGAGGAGAAGTGCTCGTGAAATTTAGGGTTTGGGGCTTGAGGAGGAATGGAAGCCATTGTGAGGTATGAAAGGTTGTTAATGCCGAAGCTTCCATATCTTACTTGGAGGAATTGAAATGATATTTTTTGATAGATCAGTTTGCAGTGCTTGTCTTTCTTGGACTGGGTTAAAAACGTGAAAATGTTGATAATAATTTCTTTTAGATTAAATTACGTTTCAGGTCCTCTTTAAGCTATTTTTATTTGAATTGAGGCCTCATTATTTTAAATTTAAGTTTAAAGGACATATCACAAGTTTGCCTTAGAGTTAAGGACCCATTCGTAGGGTTGCAAATGAACCGAGTATTTTAGGTTGGGTTCGAGATTCGATTCGAAATTTAAGATTCAAAATTCGAAATAAACGAATACGAATACGAATACAAATACTTTTTATGATTCGAATAATTTCGAATACGAATAAGAATATGTCTGTATTCGATTAGAAAAATTAAAGAATATTCGATTCATTTAATGTAATATGTATTTACATAATATATTATATATATACTTGTAAGCCCAAATAAAATATTAGACCCAAATTATTTATTTGTTTTACCCATAAAAGGAAATAAAGCAAACCCTCATCTATTTTACTCACGCTCCAAGTGTAAAAATAAAAAGCAAATACGAACATTGAGTTGTTTCTTATATCTTGTAATATTTCGGAATTATTTTGTAATTCTAACAGGTTTATGGGGAAAAAATTGAAATTTTCTTTCGAATATTCGAATATTTGCAAATATATTCGACGAATCGAATCGAATCGATTTTTAGGGTTCGACACGAATCTATTCGAATACGAATACTTGAAAAAATTAACGAATACAAGTTGAATATTATGATATTCGATTCGATTCGGTTCGTTTTGCAACCCTACCCATTTGTGCTAAAAAGACCTTTGCCCTCGACTGTTGCAAAAAATTACATATCTATGCCATCATCCTTCACGTCTTAGTTTTTGTAGATCGATGATTCTTTCAACACCCAAAACGCCCTGAAATCTCAGAAATCTACGACATTATTGAGCGAAAAAGGTAAAATCGACATCAATTTCTCATGGGTCCTCGTAACCAATGAAAATTTTTGATGTTATGTTGGAATATGCTTCAAACTCAATTCAAAATTTTGGGTGAAATCTTGACGTTTGTGCTCGAATAATGTAGATTCACACCAATTCGAACGTGGGTCTTAGTAATCGACACGAAATAACAATGAATTTTACCGTGACCTAAGATCCAAACATTTCCAATTTCAGTAACAAATCACTTTATCTGGGTACCATCTGCTTGTACGGAAACTCTATCATCAAAACATATACCAGATACTTAACATTGAGGAATAAATGTTGCCTCAGTAATAACAAATCATTAAAAAAACAATAATGTTTTGTTTCATATAATAACTGCATGCAATGATGCAACTAGTACGGACCAAGGTGCCACGAGGAAGATCAAAAATTTCAATAGCACATCACTTTATCTGGGTACCACTTTCTGCTATTTTGGAAACCCTACCTCAAAAACAATAACAAATTCCTAACAATGAGGAATAAATGTTGCCTCATTTATAACAAATAATGAGAAGACAATAATGATTTGTTTCCTATAATAACTACATGCAACTAGTACGGATTAGGACGTCAAGAGCAAGATCAAAAATTCGTGCGACACCCAAAACTCTCTGAAATCGCAGAAATATGTTAGTAAGTCGAAAAAGGTAAAACCGATCTCAATTTCTCATGGGTCCTCATTAACAAGGACAATTTTCGATGTTAAGTTGGAATAATGCTTCAAACATAATTTGAGAATTTTGGTAAAAAACGAGTGAAATCTCGACTTTTATGCTCGAATAATGAGTATCCACACCAATTCGGATGTGGGTCGTAGTAATCGACATGAAATAACAACAAAATTTGCTGCGAACTAAGATCGAAACGTTTTCAATTTCAGTAACTCATCACTTTATCTTGGTACCATTTCTGCAAGTTTCAAAACTCTACCTTAAAAAATTGTAATGAATTACTAATAAATGATAACAAGTCTTGCCTCATTTATAACAAACAATAAAAAACAGTAAGAGTTTGTTTTCTATAACGACTACATGCAACTGGTGCGGAGTAAGGAGTCAAGAGGAAGATCGAAAATTCGTATACCCAAAACTCCCCGAAATTGAAGAAATCTTCAAAGTTAGTAATTGAAAAAGGTAAAATCGATCTCAATTTTTCGTGGGTCCTCATAAACAAGGAAAATTTTCGATGTTATGTTGGAATAAAGCAACCTTACTGACGAGAAAATAAAGCACAAGTTCTTCGTATACTTTACTTTTGTCTTTGCACGTTGTCGCTTCATACAAAGTTTTTTATCCCATTCCAAAGCTCTTTCTCACCTACCCAAGTGAAAAACCTCGTCATCGCCGAGAGCTGTATTGTATCTACACCACCTTTCTAGACAACGATAACATTAAATTATTTTATATCAAAAATTAATTGGTATAAGTTTCCCTTGAAATAATATATATATATAATATATATATATATATATGTGATTAGAAGTCAAGAATGTCTAACTACAAATGTTGAGTGGTATTTGAACAAATAATCAGTCATCACGTGGAATGAAAATACTAAATCACACAACTGTACGAGGATTCAATTTAATAAATTAATTGATGGTGCATTGACTATGGCTGGCGCGCCAGCGCAAACAGTGTATGAAACCCGAATAAAAATGTTTGTTACGAATGGAAACTAAAATAAAAATTGAGTTATGTGTGCGTAATAGTATTCTTTCGGACCAAATGTCTCCCTTTCTAAGTGTCCAGTGTCTGAAACCAATAAAATAAACATATTAACGCTCATCATTAAGATTTTCGTGGTTGAGCGCAGCGCCCCACCATAATGCATAAACAATAAAATAACAAAGCAAATATTTATTTGTCAATCAGTACTACACTACAAGCAATGAAAGATGACGGGTGGAAATTTCTTAACTAGATACGTTACTTTTGCGCAACGTTCAAACACTCCTTTCCTCTTTCTTTGAGTTTCCCTTGTTTCTTTTTTACTACTACCTTTTAGTATATTTCTACGTTACATCCATGCTAAAACCGTACCCCGTCATATTATAACTCGTAATAAATTCATTCTATAAAATCGTATTATAAAATATTATCCTCAACACAAAATATATTTTTGGCCGAACTACATAACTCGCGCGGCAAGTAAAAGACGAAATCTCGCTAATGATCATTAAATCCAAATATATATAAAAATTAATTTCTCTACGGTACTACGAATACAAAAAATTTTTCAAGAACTCATTGATGAACAATCACATCTGCCGCTCAGTTAGGGGTAATCTGACTCTCTCGAAATAGTTGGCATAGGAATAGCTAAGTGAGTTGGATTATATTCTCCGGCCATTACCACCACAATCTTAGGCGGCGTGTCATCCACCACTTTGTCGTCCCAGATGGGCGGCGCAGCCTTATCTCCGCCGTGCTCAGCCGCCGGAGATGGACGTTTCCGGTAGGAGCAAGCGAGGATGATCAAAGCAGTAGCTATTAATAACAGCATAAAGCTTAGCCCGGCGAAGAGGTACGGCAATGGAGAGTTCCAATGCCAAAAGGAAGAAGGGTTTTCTTGTGTAGGCATCATAAATTATTTTACTAATCTTAATAATGTCTGAATTTCCTCGTTTTCTTGTGAACTATGTGGATTGTTATTTTTTTTTTTTTGTTTATGATATGGAAAGGCTTTGGTACATGTGAATTTGTGTTCATGGGATTGTGAGATTTGGACATTTATATAGAGGGTTTTTAGTGGTTCTACTATTGATATAAAGCTTTATGGAAGCGTCGTCATATCGTGTAATTCAACAATGTCAAAACAAGGTGATAATAAGTTTAGAAGATAATTTTAAACGTGACTCCATTTAAATAATTAAAAATAAATTCATTTGGAACATATGATGATGGGCTATCATCATTGCAGCCATTCCACGGCATTCCATTCCATCTGCCTTTTGGTTTGCTAAATACGAAAGCGGTTACATGATCCTTTTTACCCATTGAATGCGACTTTTTAATTTTTTTTCACGTTGCAATATAATCCAATAATTCCCCATAAAAGGGTATAAGACTATATTAATGCAAAGGTTTCAAATAAAAAAGTAGTCTTTTGTAAGTCTAATTTTTATGCCCCACTTCTCCACCAAATATAATCTTTAATTAAAGAAAGCATCTCCAATCTATACCTCAAAACCCGAAATGTATGCTAAAAGTTCTCCAACCGTACACACGCAAACTTAAAATGCATTTCCGTCTTCTCTCCTGTTTTAAAACGCATATATGCGTTTGAGAACGAGATATCCCAAAACATGTGTTTCATGTTTTAAAATTACAATATATACCCTATTTTTATTTTAATAATTAAAGTACCCACATAAAAAATAAAAAAAATAAATAGAAGAATATAAAATGACTCCTGTTAGTATAAGTTATTTTTCAATTTTTTATATGAAAAAATATTGAGTTTACTATTAATTTTGTGACATTATTTTTTCTAATCGAATTAAAATAACAATGTGGTTTAATTTGTAAAGTTGTAAATTAAATGAGTAATATAAAAAATGAGGTAGATTAGAATAATACAATAATGGTCTTTTGAGTTTGAGAATTGGTCTGTCGGTTAGAGAAGAATTACTGCATTTTGAGTTTGAGAATGCATTTGTTTGAAAATGGATTTTTCAATTGGATATGGTCTTAACAAGAAAACCCTAATATATAATCAATATTAAAAAATCTAATTCTACCGAGAATGGCAGACATGTATGTTGCTTCGCGCAAGTTGTAAAGCAAAAACATTTTGTCTCCTAAATGTTTTGTAGCTTGCAAGCCATCAAATCTTTTCATATATTAGTAAATCATCATTTGAGGAGAGGACTTAAAATTTCAACAAATTGTCTTCCACCGACGAAATTGCGTAGAAAATAAATACCAGCTCTCCTTATGATCCCACAAAAGAATATTTTTGCATTAATTGAATTTTAATGTCTCTAAATTCCACCAACCTTTTTCAACCAACTCAATCATTGCAGCAAGGGCTCACGTTTCCGAGAAGCCATATAAATGTCAAATAAACTATAGCCCTCCATTCTCCGGTTGAAATCCTCGGTCCCATAATTTCTGTCCCATTTCCTGTCTCACTCCTTTAAAATTGATTTTATGATTATCGAAAAATATATGATATGGATATCAAATCGATCCTCATAAAACAAGGAATAAATTGGATGTGATTATTTATTTTTATCATATAAATTTCATAAAATAGCGAAGATTTTATGATTTAGTTGATTATAGGATTAAAAGAATTAATAAATAAAACAGAAATATTTTGAACTGTCGGATTTAAATTTTAACGGATCTTATCATTTTGGGACACAGAGGGGGACATGTTTTGTGGGACAGACGATTTCATGCTCTCCATTCTAAGAATAGACCACATCGAACTCATATTTCCCATATTGTAAGAAATTGTTAAACAAAGGCAACTTACAGAAAATCTGAAGGCCTACAAGAACAACACAGTCGTATGTATTTCTTGATTTATGTTTCATATATGTCTATATATAAAGAAAGATTAATGGAAAAACAAAGCAAATGAACAAAGAAAGGATGAGAAACACTTGCAAAAAAAGTCCCACGTTTCATGAAACTAACTACACAAGCATTGGATTTGCAATAAAAGTAGGCATCGTTTCTCCAGCCATGATAGCGACAATTTTTGGCTCCATTTCGAGGCTTAATTCTTGCATGGGACTTTCGTTCTTCTTCTCATGAGCTTCGAATTCTTGCTCGGGCGATGAAGTCGAAGAAGATAAGCTTTCGCTGAAAGAACAGCAAATGAGTACAAATGTGTTACCCTCGGGATTATCGGCTAACGGTAAAATAACCCGCGTTAGGGAGGATCCCGCGAATGAGAAGACAATAAAAAGGCGCGATTGCCCTAGGAAGGTAGGCCCGATGATTTAACCCTATGAAAGACCGAGTAACTCGAGGGAAGAGGAGCTCGATCAGCAGACCTATACTAAAAAGGCAAGAAAGGAAAGAATGGTAAGACCGGGATAAACTCCTCCGGGAACGCGAGGAACTCCATCGAGATGGGAACAGCCGCGGAGGCTCCAGAAGAGCGGTCGGGACAACTCGCCCCAAACCCTAAGAGCAATAGTTAGCTCGAGTAGGTTAGGCCCGAGGGGATCAAAGCCCGATAACGTGACAAGCCAGGCCAGGAAAGACCAGAATAGGAAGAGAGAATAGCGGAAAAAGGACGAGAAAGAAAGAACGTGGGCTGAGTGGGACGACCACGATCCCACACGACGCCCGCGGAAAACGCGGGCGGGAGGAAGATTAGGTCATGGCAACGAGATCCAGAGTCAATATAAAAGGTAAAGGTGGGATCATTCCCAGGTAGACACTAAATAAATCATAACCACCTTCAATAAGCCTAGTACCTATCTTACTCCCTTAACATCTAAAAACTAACTTAAGCATCGGAGGGGCGTCGCCGGCAACCACACCGGCCCCCTCTAACGTATTTCTCTGGTTTTCGAGTCGTAGGTTCAGGGCGTTCGTTACCAGTTCGAAGAAGGCGCGCAGCTCCAGCGTCAAGCCCAGGTCGTTTACCACGGAACACATAATTGGCGCCGTCTGTGGGAACGTATATTCCTCTAAAAATTCATGATGGATTCTGTAAACGACCCCCATTCACCACCGACAGAGGAGGTACTCACGGCGGAGGAGGTTGAAAGAAGGCTGAGAGAATCATTTGATGCGGAACTTGGAAAGTTAAGAGCCGAAGTTGAGATGTTGAGGGCGGAGAAGACCCGAAAAACCCGCTGTAATTCACCGCCACGTGACGAAACGGAAGAAGAGGAGGCCGAACGATTGAGAAGGGAAAAGGGGGTTCCACGCACTGAAGAGCAAGATAAAGAAGCCGAGGAAAGAACGCTGAGGGCAGAGATCGACGCCCTTCGAGCAGAAAAAAGAAAGAGAACGGCGGAACAAATGGCCGAGTGGGAGCGCATGAAGGATGAAATCCGAACCCTGAAGGAGCTAGCCGTCCCAAAGATACCCCTTCCAGTACAAAGGGGATCCCCCTTCTCGGATGAGGTTTCTCAGGCCCCTTTACCGAGTAACTTCCGTTTCCCCGACATGAGCAAATATGACGGCTCGGGCCCACCCGAAGATCACCTAGCCAACTTCGAGGGTAACGCTGCGCTATATCAATTAGGAGACGAAATCAAATGCCGAGTCTTCGCCACTACACTAGCCCGCGGAGCTCAGCAGTGGTTTACCATGCTACCCGCCGGAGAAATCCGAAACTTCGCAGACTTTACCCGTTCTTTCCTCCGACAGTTCTCGAGCAGTCGAAGAAGGCCCTGCTCTGCCGTGAACCTGTTAAACATGCGACAAGGTGATCAAGAGAGCTTACGAGATTATTTGAGAAGGTTTAACAAAGTCATGATGGAAGTACCTTCAGCAACTCCCGATCTGCTGATCGGAGCCTTTCATAACGGGCTGAAAGAGGGAGATCTCTTCAGATCGTTAGTAAAGAAGTATCCGATCACCGTGGAAGAGCTGATAGTTCGAGTGGAAAAATACGTACGGGTGGAAGAGGCGCACGGCTTCAAAAAGGCAGATAAGAAGAGGGCGATTGGAACGGTGGATATTGCCCGCGAGTTAACCCGCCCGCAAAACCTTAAGGAGGATAACCTCAGACGGGAGGAGCCGAGACATGCCTCCGCCAACAACACCCGATGGAAAATAAGCAAAGCAAGGGCATTGGAGATGTGTGAAGGGCGATATTTCTTGAAAAGGCCTTTTTCAAGTCGAAATGGACCGAGGAATCCCGCCTCCGCAGAATACTGCGAATTTCACCGCGAGTATGGCCATACCACAGAAAGCTGTCTCCACCTGAACGACGAACTCGACAAATTGGTGGAAACCAACCCCGAAGCTCGGGCAGAATTCATAGAAGGAGGGGAAGGAAACACACCCCACAAATATTCCAGGAGAGAGTTTAGAAGGGAGACAAACAGGGTACCACCCTGGGTGGATACCAGACGCCCCGAAAGATACCAACGGCCCTCAGGACGATATCAGCGACTTCCCGAGCGGAGGGAGGCTGAGCCACGAAAGGAAGCCAAAATCGAGCGGGCACGAGACGACCGCAGGCAGGCCCGCGAGCGTGATCGTACACCGGAGAAACCTTACATACCGCCTCGACGGATTAACATGATATCTGGTGGACCTGCGATAGGGGACTCAAATAGGGCCCGGAAAGCTGAGACGAGGAAGTTGGAAAATTGGGAGATAACCCCAAGGAAAATGCGGTCGGGACCAATCATATCGTTCGGCCCGGAGGACTTCCATGGCGGGGACAACACCCATGAAGATGCCTTGGTCATTCGAGCCGAAATAGCCAATCACGATGTAGGGAGAGTGTTCGTAGATAATGGGAGCTCAGTGAACATCATATTCAAGGAGACGATGGATCAAATGGAGTTGGGAGAATATCACATGGATCTAGTAGAAACAGCTTTGTTCGGATTCACCGGACACGCCATCGAGGCTGTGGGACTCATACGACTACCCCTGACCCTCGGGTCGGGAAAATTGAAGAAAACTAGGATCACCTCTTTCTTGGTGGTTGATATGTCCTCCTCTTACAACGCTATATTAGGCCGACCGGCCTTAAGCTCTTTTGCCGCTATAGCTTCAGCTTTACACCAAAAGATGAAATTCCCGGTTGGAGATCAAGTAGGGGAAGTGCTCGGGGACAGAAAAGTAGCGCGCAAGTGCTATGTGGAGGAGGTGAGGATTGAATTAAAATCCCTCAAGAACCGCCGAAACAGTCACCCTCGCAGCCATGGAACTTCTTTCGCCATACACGCGGCTCAAGGGTTGACCTCGGAGGGAGAGATCGAAGAAGTCATAATTCGACCCCCATCGGGCGTGGTTAAGATAGCCCGGGACTTACCCTCCACGTTAAAGGAGGATCTCGTCATACAACTAAAAAAGAATCAGGATGTGTTCGCATGGAGCGCGAACGAATTAACGGTTATACCCCGAGAGGTGATGGAACACCGACTGAACATCTCCCACACCATCCGGCCTGTTTTCCAGAAGAAAAGACATTTAGGCGCCCAGAAGGACGCAATAGTGAAAGAGCAAGTAGGAGATCTCCTTAAGGCAGGATACATTCGAGAAATCCAATTCCCAACTTGGCTTTCAAATGTCGTTTTAGTTCCCAAGCCGGGGGGGAAGTGGCGAATGTGCGTAGATTTTAGAGACTTAAACAAGGCATGCCCGAAAGACTGCTATCCCCTACCACGGATAGACCAATTGGTGGATTCTACCGCCGAACATGAACTGCTATGCTTCCTTGATGCCTTCCAAGGTTATCATCAAATTGGATTGGCCAAGGAAGACCAACCTAAGGTCAGTTTCATTACGTCAGAAGGGACCTTTTGTTATGTAGTTATGCCATTCGGGCTTAAGAATGCGGGAGCTACGTACCAAAGACTAATGGACCGAGTGTTTAAAGATCAGATCGGAAGAAACGTGGAGGTTTATGTAGATGACATCTTGATAAAGTCCAAAACCCAGAGCAGCTTTTCAGCAGACATTCGCGAAACCTTCTCTACGGCCCGAAGATACGGATTGAAGTTGAATCCAGCCAAATGCACGTTCGGGGTTAGATCGGGAAAGTTTCTGGGATACATGGTAACTAGATCGGGAATCGAAGTCAATCCCGACAAAGTGAAAGCCATTACAGACATGGCGTCCCCGAAAACTATCAACGACGTTCAACGATTGACAGGGAGGATCACGGCATTGTCTCGATTTATCTCGCGATCGGCCGAACGAAGCATGCCATTCTTCAAAGTATTAAGGAAGGTTAAGGACTTTGAGTGGACTCCCGACTGTGAGAAAGCCTTTCAAGAGTTGAAGGAATATCTGAAGAAGCTGCCCATGTTGAACAAGCCCAAGCCCGCAGAAGAACTCACAGTATATCTTTCTGCCACTCCTCGGGCTGTCAGCTCGGTTCTGGTTCGGGAAGAAGACAAGATACAGAAACCGGTATACTTCGTTAGCCACACCTTGAAAGGAGGAGAGACCCGATACTCTTCTCAAGAAAGACTGCTCTTAGCATTGGTGATCACGGCGCGAAAATTAAGACCTTATTTCCTCTCACATCCGATAGTGGTGTTAACAAATAGCCCGTTGGGAACGATCGTCACCCGACCAGACGTATCTGGAAGATCGATCAAGTGGGTGACAGAGCTCGGTGAATACGATATACAGTTCAAACCTCGAGTGGCTATTAAGGCCCAAGCCTTGGCAGACTTTATCGTCGAGATGGTGGATGAAGGCTCGGCGGAGATGTGGAAGATCTACGTGGACGGGTCCTCTTGCCAACAAGGGAATGGCGTGGGACTTGTGATTATATCGCCCTGGGGAGAGGAAACCAGCTTGGGCGTGAGACTAGACTTCCGAGCATCTAACAATGAGGCCGAGTATGAAGCGTTGCTCCTCGGGATGAGGACGGCCGGCAGAATGGGATTGACCCGAGTGATGTTTCATTCTGACTCGCAACTGGTGGTCCAACAAACGGAAGGAAATTTTGCCATCAGGGAGGGAAGGTTGGCCGAGTACGCAAAGGCTTTCCAAAAACTGAAGGAAAAATTCGAGGAATTCAAGTTAGTACTTATCAACAGAAGGGAGAATGAGAAGGCGGACCGTCTTGCCAAGTGGGCTAGCGCGCTGAACCCACCCGAGGAAGGAGTTAGGACCGAACGGGCTCCACAAATTCATCAGATAGAAGCAAGGGAGAAAATAGACCCCGGGGACTGGCGATATGACATCTACCGATACTTGGATGAGAAAATACTTCCTGAAGACGACATCAAGGCCCGGGTGACTCATAAGAGAGCAAGCCGCTTCACGCTTGTAGACGGAATCTTATTCAAAAGATCTTACGCGGGCCCTCTATTGAGGTGCCTATCAAAGGAAGAATCCGAGGAGGTTTTGGTAGACATTCACGAAGGAACCTGCGGGAGCCACATCGGGGGGATGGCCCTAGCGCGCAAAGCTGCGCTGGCAGGATTCTTCTGGCCGACTATGAAAGCAGACTCGATCAAGACAGTAAGAGGTTGTCATCGATGCCAAAAGCATGCGAATCTACAAAGGGCCCCCGCAGAAATGATGAAGGCGATCCTGTCGTCGTGCCCATTCGATCAATGGGGTTTAGATATAGTCGGCCCGTTCGAAGGAAATGCTACGCAGAAAAGATTCCTCCTGGTAGCTGTTGATTATTTCTCCAAATGGGTCGAAGCTGAAGCATTGGTTCGAATTACGGAAGCAGCAGTCATCTCCTTTCTCTGGAAAAACATACTATGTCGATTTGGCATCCCGCGAAGGCTGATAAGCGACAACGGGAGACAATTCAGCGGTCGCAAGTTAAAAGAGTGGTGCGCCGGCTATGGAATCGAGCAATCATTCACCTCAGTGGCCCACCCTCAGAGCAATGGCCAAGTAGAGGTAACGAATCGTACCCTTGTGCAGGCATTAAAAGTCCGATTGGATGGATTGAAGAGAGCCTGGTATAACGAATTGCAAAGCGTGCTCTGGTCCTATAGAACGACACCCCGGGTAGGAACCCGGGAGACCCCATTCAGCTTAGTATACGGAAGTGAAGCGGTGTTGCCGGTGGAAATATGGCAAGGTAGTGCTCGGGTGATGGGATATTCAGAAGAAGATAACAACCGACTCCGGCTAGATGAACTCGACCTGATCGAGGAAGAAAGGGAGAAGGCCGCTGTGAAGATGGCGGCGTACCAAAGGAAGATTACTCGCGCGTACAATCGAAAGGTATGCCTGAAAAGGTTCGAAGAAGGTGACCTCGTCATGAAGGAAATACAACACAAAGGGGAGAGGGGAAAGCTCGACCCGAAGTATGAAGGACCTTACAAGGTAATCAGGAAGATCGGAGAAGCCGCATACTATTTGGAGGATATGGAGGGAAAGAAGTTGGAGAGACCACACAACGCTCGACACTTAAGGAAATACTATCCTTGAAGGACCGAGCACCTATCCTACTATACTGCATAATATTTGCTTCGCTTTTCAGTTCGCATAATTCTGTTATTGGCTTTGCTTCTTAATTCACGTAGTTCTATCTGGTTGTTTGTTTTCGAACATATTATGGAAATGAAGATTATCTATTTTCCTTCGCAAAAACAAGTCAAGATCTTGGACATGGCAAGTTCGATTTCGCTGAACGAAAATTCTCCATCGAGAATGATCTCGATCAAGGCCTTGTACGAAAACGAGGTTAATGAAAACTCTCCATCGAGAAAGATCTCGATCAAGGCCTTGTATGAAAACAAGGTTAAGGAAAACTCTCCATCGAGAAAGATCTCGATCAAGGCCTTGTATGAAAACAAGGTTAAGGAAAACTCTCCATCGAGAAAGATCTCGATCAAGGCCTTGTATGAAAACGAGGTTAATGAAAACTCTCCATCGAGAAAGATCTCGATCAAGGCCTTGTATGAAAACGAGGTTAATGAAAACTCTCCATCGAGAAAGATCTCGATCAAGGCCTTGTACGAAAACGAGGTTAATGAAAACTCTCCATCGAGAAAGATCTCGATCAAGGCCTTGTACGAAAACGAGGTTAATGAAAACTCTCCATCGAGAAAGATCTCGATCAAGGCCTTGTATGAAAACGAGGTTAATGAAAACTCTCCATCGAGAAAGATCTCGATCAAGGCCTTGTATGAAAACGAGGTTAACGAAAACTCTCCATCGAGAAAAACCTCGATCAAGGCCTTGTATGAAAATAAGGTTAACAAAAATGCTCCATCGAGAAAAACCTCGATCAAGGCCTTGTATGAAAATAAGGTTAACAAAAATGCTCCATCAAGAAAGAGCTCGATCAAGGTAAAGGACAAAAACAAGATTAGCGGAAGATTCCCGTTAAAAAGAGATTTGAATAAAAACAAGCTTTGATCAGATCGAGGGGTTTGTGCGAATAAATAACTTAGGCGCTAAGGAAGTGGTTAGGTTAAGGTCTTAGTAACGACAAAAGATAATCTGAATGAAGAAACGAAACTAACGTCATCCATTTCAATGAAAAGAAAGACATATAATGAAAATAAAATACAAGAGATTCACGGCCTCGGCCCCCGAACATAAGGAGTGCCTAAATGCCTCATACGAGAGGGAGTAAAAGCTCTTCGAACGCCAGGGGTTTTTCGCTGTCGTGCCCCCGAAACCCCATCTAGGGAAGGAGAAAAAACTCGTCGTGCATGCCCCAAGACCCCTGCCCGGGTCCCTTCACGGCCGGATCCCGAGCGAAGTTCCTCGATTTCAGTTTGAGTATTTGCTAAAGACATTTTCAACCTAGCAATCTCCCGATTTTTTTCACTTAAAAGGGTTGTCAATCGGGTGCAAGCATCCTCGTAATATTTAAGCAGATCACTTTGTCGGGTGTAACGCCGAAGCCCCTCGCAGGAGAGTGAATAGGACTAATGAAGGAAGTCAGGAAAAGATAAAGTAAGAGATGAACTAAAAGGTGAAGATCGGCGTGACTGACCCGACTCTCGCTTAAAGCCCACCAATCCCAAAAATCCGAATCCGAAAACCTCGCCAGACGTCGCTTCTCGTCAAGCTCCAAAAAACCCTCCATGAATTGACGGGAAGAAGCACCATCGACCTCCAAAAGAAAACGAGGGGTTGGGCGAAGTCTTTCCAAAGAAGGGACCGCAAGGACCTGGCCTTCCCGGTGCGGAAAATCCGCATTCTCGTTTTGAGCAAAGCCTGCTGCCTCCTCCCATAGATCCCAAAGAGGGCGGGGCGGAGGGTCTGAAAGGTGGTTTCTCCTAAGCTGGGAATGCGCCATCCTTGAGGACGTTGGTAAGCTGGGCAAAATAGACGGAATACGAAAGGTAAGAAAAAAAAAAAACGAGAGAGTAAGCTGTGAAGAAAAAGGAAAGCAAAACCACAATCTGGATAGATGAAATAACCTGAAGGAAGTGGATTTAATAAGTCTGGAGAAGGAAAAGACTGACCAACACCGACTTTATAAGGAGGATAAATCCGTATAAGGCGGACAATTATAAGGATTGGGTCTTGAAGGAATTCAAAAGTTTGAAGGAAGGGACATGGAATACGGGAATAAAGAGAGCCGTTGGCCAACGTTCTAAAGATGCTTGAGCGAATACTGGGACACCCGAAGACGGTGCCCGAGAAGAACCATGACAACGCGACTATGGGAATGTTCGGCAGAACATCAACGCGAGGAAGATTCGGGATTGCATGGCACTTTCATGTTATAAGTGGAAGAAGGTGGAAAAACGGAAAAAACGAAGATGATTTATAAATGCACGTGGAAAAGATTTTGGTACAGAATCTAAGGATAATAGAAACAAACATGATAAGCCGAGTGAAAACATTCGATTAAGATAATAGAGTCAGAGAGGAAAGGACATATTACAATATTGTTCGAGAAAGAGAGACATAGTAGTAAAGTTTACAAAACAAAAGGAAAATGATTCAGGAATTCAGAGGGAAACTTTTATGGGGGAGCGGCCGAACTGGCCTGATTTAACTCCCCGGCACCGGCTTCAATCTCAGCAACTACCGACCCGACTACTGAGACGAGATGCTCTTCTTCCTGTGAGGTAGCTTTAGGAACCTCCTCGGCCGCCTCATGCGGGATCATCTGCTCGGGTGCAGGTGGAGGATCCTCGACAGCGGGTTCAGAGATCTTTTCAGGAGGTTCGGGAGCATCCTCGTCCTCCTCACTCGAAGGAGTGGATATCATTTCCTCCAAGGCGACATTGGCGGAAGTTCCTCGAGCGATGGGGTCGGGTGGGTACCCTCCTGGGGGGCACTCAGCGAGAGCCCGATCGACGTCTAGCCAATCGAGCTTCCATTTGTGGCCTATACCAGCCACTCGAAGCTGGTGAACACATCCCCAAAAGCCGTGATGGAAATACTCGACCACCTGCTTCCCGTAGGAAGTTCGGGGCAAGTAGTCCCGAGCGAGGCTTTCCTCCAACTCGCGAAGACTGTTCTCCACCTCCTCTCGAGCCTTTTTCTCTTTGAGCAAGTCCCTCTTTACCTTCTCTGACCCTGTGCGAGCTTCTCTAGACACCTTCTTCAATTCCTCCTCTTTCCGTTTAAGCTCCTCTTGAAGTTGAGCTACCTCCTCTTTCAACTTCGTCTCAGACTGCGTGAGCTCAATGCAATCCTCATGCATAAAAAGCATCCTCTCTAAGGCCTCAGCGGCACAGGCAAAGCTCTGACATAGAAACACTGAGAAGTAAATATAAAAAAAAAAAAAAAAAAAGAAGAAAGAAATCCTACCTGGCCCATGTGTTGTGCAAAGAAGGGGAAAAACTCCCGGGGTTGCAGCTCTGACAGGTGTGAGCGGTTGGCCTCCGAACGAAAACCCCGCATAAATTCTACACAATGAGCCCCACGAGGGCGGTGAAAGTAGTCAGGCTGCTCGACGGGATCGCCGGAAGAAGGAGAACCCTCGCCGACGTCCGCGCTCACCTTGGAGCTAGCTTTGGCCTTTTTGCTGGAAGGATTGGCAGACGATGCAGGCGCTTTCCTCTTCGGGGCCACTTTCGGCGACCCCGAGGAGCTAGCAGTAGCTTTACCTTTTCCCTTATTCAGGGCCCGAGTGACAGAAGCTGAGAGAGGCGCTTGGGAAGGATCACCCTTCTTCATCTGCTCCGAGATCTTGAGTAAATCAGCAAGGTCCATGCGTGAATCTAATACGAGGAGGAGAAAAATATCGTCAAGAATAGAAAAAGCAAGAAAGAAAAGGTAGGAAGTATACCTAAGTCTTCTATTACCACCCCTTTTGAACAAAAGTTGAAGTGACAGAGTAGATCGTCCTTTACGAGCTCGGGAGCACTGAATTTGCGAGACCCGAGAGCCCTTTGAAAGGCTTCCATCTCTAATTCGGAGACAGGAGGAAGTGGGGAAGAAACAGACACTGCCTTAGGCCAGTGGAAAACGGTGTCATTTTCGGGGCTACCCTCGGGAGACCGAACGTAGAAAAATTTACCCATCCACCCTTTGTGAGAAGTAGGATTCCCGAGGAGGAACTCCTCTGGAGCGGTGGAAGAAAAAAAGAATTTACCCGGCTCCTTCTGGTTTATCTTGAGAAAGGACAAAAGAAGAGAGAGGGAGAATGGGATCCGGAAGTACCCGATGAGGATAGACATGGAAAGAAGGAGACTGTAAGAATTAGGAGTGAGTTGACTCGGGGATATTTGGAAATGATTACAGAGATCGGCTAAGAACTGGGGAAGGGGCAGGCGGAGACCCATATCGAGCTGGTCAAGGTAAAAGGTGCGGAAGCCCTCGGGAGGCCCACTGGCTACCTCCCGAGGACCAGGGATTCTGACCTCAAAATCAGGGGTTAGACCGGCCCGATCAACGATGATCGGGACATGGGATGCGCGAAGAGCAGACACGTTCACTTCGTGCCAAGGAAGTTTGACACGCTCACGAAACCTCTCCATTTGAGAAGCCCAGACAGCTAAAGCTTGAAGATGCTCCTTTTCGCTGGAGTATCCTATAATCTGGGGGGGATTGAAAATATCTAGATCAGGGAAGTCGTTTAGGGTTTGAATCGCGTCTAAAAAGGAATCCAGAAAATCAAAAGGGGGGGAGAATCTGGGAAAAGTCCGACCCAAAACAGAAAGAGGGCGGTAAGAAAAGACACCGTTCGTAATCACAGGACGCATCAACCCTAAAAAGACCTAAACAATCAAAGGCGAGGACAGGAGAGAATCGAATAAGAGAGGAGTAAGAACTGTGTTCATGGCCGGAAATCGAACTCAGGAACGAAAAGAAAATACGAAGTAAAATAAAATTACGATTAACGAAATAAAAGAGAAAGAAGGGAGGGAAGAATTACCGATCCTGCTGACGAAGAATAGACGGATGCTCGGAGAGTGGGACGTCGGAGTTAAGAAAGAACCGCCGCACCTTCAAGGGTTCTGGGGAGAAAGATGGAAGGGATGGATAATGAGGGTTTTGAAGAAAGACGATGCAGAATGTAAATAAGATAAAAGAAAGAAAAGGGGGGAAAAGAAAAAAAAGGGGGAAGAGGAAGTGTTAACATTCGTGATGATGGACACGTGGAGATCGATTAGACATTGATGTGATAGGGCGGCCAGTTTCCCGCCCAAGGAACGTCACATGGGAGCAGATTTCGAGATTAAAGTGAGAAATGAAAGAGGAAGAGCCCTAGACGATCGGGAGAGAGATAGAAGATAGCCCGAGAAGCCTCAGTGAGAAGAATGAGAAAATAAGCGGGCTAGTTATTTTACCGATAGCTTACGCCCAAAACTCGTTACACTCGCTTTGGACTATTTTTGGGGGGGACTATTGTTACCCTCGGGATTATCGGCTAACGGTAAAATAACCCGCGTTAGGGAGGATCCCGCGAATGAGAAGACAATAAAAAGGCGCGATTGCCCTAGGAAGGTAGGCCCGATGATTTAACCCTATGAAAGACCGAGTAACTCGAGGGAAGAGGAGCTCGATCAGCAGACCTATACTAAAAAGGCAAGAAAGGAAAGAATGGTAAGACCGGGATAAACTCCTCCGGGAACGCGAGGAACTCCATCGAGATGGGAACAGCCGCGGAGGCTCCAGAAGAGCGGTCGGGACAACTCGCCCCAAACCCTAAGAGCAATAGTTAGCTCGAGTAGGTTAGGCCCGAGGGGATCAAAGCCCGATAACGTGACAAGCCAGGCCAGGAAAGACCAGAATAGGAAGAGAGAATAGCGGAAAAAGGACGAGAAAGAAAGAACGTGGGCTGAGTGGGACGACCACGATCCCACACGACGCCCGCGGAAAACGCGGGCGGGAGGAAGATTAGGTCATGGCAACGAGATCCAGAGTCAATATAAAAGGTAAAGGTGGGATCATTCCCAGGTAGACACTAAATAAATCATAACCACCTTCAATAAGCCTAGTACCTATCTTACTCCCTTAACATCTAAAAACTAACTTAAGCATCGGAGGGGCGTCGCCGGCAACCACACCGGCCCCCTCTAACGTATTTCTCTGGTTTTCGAGTCGTAGGTTCAGGGCGTTCGTTACCAGTTCGAAGAAGGCGCGCAGCTCCAGCGTCAAGCCCAGGTCGTTTACCACGGAACACATCAAAATGCAAAAGCAACAAGTCCTATCATCAAAGCCAACCCAGCAAATAAGCACGAAAGTTGAGAACTCCGAGGTAAAACTTCACTTGTATTGTTCCCGGCAACATCGACATGGGAAGATAATTGTGGGCTCATTTCGTACATGGTATGTATCACAATTTTAGAATGATAAAATGTTTGTGTATTGTTTAAATATATGTTGAGCAAAAGGATCTAAGGGTCGATTCTATGCATTCAAACCCGATTTTCTGAATTTGATGTGTGATTGTGTCAATTGAGGATCAATTCACCTTTTGGCAATTAATGATTTGGTGAAAAGGAAATCATGTGTAACTGTGTGGGACAATGTAATAAGATTCCATGCATTTTCATTGCCTAGAACTAAGTGACTGATAAATTAAAAATAAAATTGTTAGAGAGAAAAACGTTACCTTTATTACGAATCTATTAACAATTTCATCGATGGCATTGTAACTTGTAATTATGTATCTGGGCTGTTATATTGTTCATATGAGATACTAAGAAGGGCCCAATTGTAGGAAGGGTATAGTAATAATTTTCTTAAAATTTATTTCAATATTTGTCCATGTCTCTCGGCCAAGTGCTGTGATCCTTGAGCGTAGCATTTGCATGGCATGAGCTTAAGACGAATGCATGTAAGCCATCGCATTTCAAGCAGATTGGTATTATATATACAGCCCTCTGTTTGCATGCATAAAGATCATCTCAGCAATTTCCAATTTCAAAGAAAAAACAAATAAAACAGCTTCTCCTTTTTCTGAATAACATAGATCAAGAACAATAATGGAGCAGGCTAAAACCAATTTCCAGGCCGGCGAAACGAAGGGCCAGGCTCAGGCGAGTTTTTAACTAAATAACTACTCAGTTTCGACACCTCAGAGTTCTAAGTATTGTATCTATGCTCTTCCTTGGCTTGTATTTCCTCAGGAAAAGGCTAGTCAGATGATGGACAAGATCAGCAATACCGCCGAATCTGCAAAGCAATCTCTTCAAGAGGTAATATATATGCTAATCAAATCAAATAAAGAATCTGCTGCATATAATGTAATAGAAAAGATCTCAGATTTGGTACTCTTTGAGTGCAGACTGGTCAGCAGATGCAGGCCAAGGCACAAGGCGCTGCTGATGCAGTAAAAAACGCCACTGGGACGAACAAGTGAAGGATTAGAAAGATGAAGATTGCATATTTTCTAATTCAGATTACGATGTTATTATATTAAGCTAGCTTTCGAATTTGATACGCCTGCGAAGGTCCCTTGTCTGAAGGGCCTTGTGCAGATATTATTAGATGATCAGTTTTTTCCTCCGAGTTGAGGAAGAGCTAAGACGACAGATGTGATCTTCCTCGGTTAATAATCATATACTTATTAAAAGTAAAATAGTTGACCTCTCATTGACCCCCCTATAGCCTATCGCTGGGTGACACGTCAGCGCTCAAAAGTTCAATTACCATTTTGGGTCTGAATGTTGTGAGACTTACATTGTGCCATCGAATTCTAAGTGTATGTTTGATTGGAATTAGTAAATGCCGTTCACGTTGGAATATCAAAAGACCAAAGACAAACAGTCACTTCCAAAAGTTTTTCTTTCTATTTTCTCTTCTTCGAATCTGTTTGGACTAAATCGGTCGAAGTTCAAGTTTGAAGATCGGGAGCACTTAGATCTCGATCAAAAAAATTCAATAAAAGAGACGACATTTACCAGCTGATGAAGGTGCTCGAAAACCATAAAAAGAGCCATGAGATTTTTCGTTGCTCCGCAAAAAATAAGGTGGCTTGAAGAGGTTCAAAGGAAACGCAGGAGTTGTAGCTGCGATGGGCGGCGGCGCCGGCGGAGAATCGTTTGAACTCCGATTCTCAGTAAAACTTCCCAAACCCAAGCTCAGACCCAAACCCAAACCCGACCCGTCGGAGTCTCTCTCACCCATCTCTCTAAGCTTTAATGTTAAGAGTTTGTGTAATAATTAAGAGAAGAGAAGAAGAGACACACGATGAGGGGACAGAACAGAAGGATGAAATATGGGGTGGTCTCTTTTCTTGGCAGATGAGTTTTACAGCTTTGTATTATTATCAATTTCTTTTAGTTACATTTTTTTTTTGTTTTTTCTTTGAATCGTAGGTAATGACCTAACATGTACTAACCTGTATGTATGTATGTATATAGGGGGCTGTATTTTGTATTTTTATAGAGTTCTAAAGTTTCTAAAAACCAGATTGATGCCGAAGGAGATTCTGTTTTGGGGTTGTTGAAAGGTTTTGATGTTGATTCAGCGTTAGCCCATGTGTATATTGCAGTTTTCTTCATATTTATATCCTCTCTGAAAGAGATTTATGAATTGGTTTGATTTTTATGAAGCTTAGGTGCTGCAAATTCAGAAGTGTACGTCTCAGATGTTGAATTGATTTGATTCTTATGAAGCTTAAGTGTTGGAAATTCAAAAGTGTACGTCTCAGATGCTGTGGTTAATGAAGCAAAGCTATCTGGGACTACAAGTGGGGTGGGAATCAAGACATGACAGGTTATAATTATAATAACTTTGATCGTTCGATAGTATTATCCTCACTCTGTGCAAGAGATTTATGGGTTGATTTGAATTTTATGAAGCTTAGGTGCTGGAAATTCAGAAGTGTACGTCTCAGACGTTGAATTGATTTGATTCTTATGAATCTTAGGTTATGGAAATTCAGAAGTGTACGTCTCAGATGTTGTGGTTAATGAAGCAAAACTATCTAGGACTACAAATGGGGTGAGAATCAAGACATGGCGGGTATTAATTATTATAAATTTGATCGTTCGATAGTATTATCTTATCATATGTTCGTCATCTCATTTTCTTTCGTGTGAATAAAGGGAGGATCTGGAAGTGCAAGTAACATCAAGTTTCAGAACATTGATAAGAATCAAGACATGGTAGGTAATAATTAAAATAAATTTGATCGTTCGATAGTATTATCATATCATAAGATCGTCATCTCATTTTTAGAACATTGAGATCCAAAATTTGAAGAACCCTATGATCATCGATCAGAGTTATTCTGATAAAAAAAGATAATTTTTTTTCTTTTTTTATATTTTGAATCAGTTTTAGTATGTTTATTTATTTTCCTTCAGAGCTCGGTTGTGCATGTGCAGAACGTCGTGTATCAGAACATCAATGGCGAGGGGTGGTTCTAAAGTTCAGATTGGTGCCGAAGGAGATTATGTTTTGGGGTTGTTGAAATGTTCTAATGTTGATTCAGCGTTAGCCCATGTTATATTGCAGTTTTCACTTCCGCCGTAGTTGAACGCGAGCCTTACTGTCATATTTATATCCTCTCTGCAAGAGATTTATGAAATGAAGCAAAGATGTCTGGGACTACAAATGGGATGAGAATCAAGACATTGCAGGTATTAATTATAATAAATTTGATCGTTCGATAGTATTATCTTATCAAAAGATCGTCATCTCATTTTCTTTCGTGTGCATAAAGGGAGGAGCTGGAAGTGCAAGCAACATCAAGTTTCATAACATTGACAAGAATCAATATATGGCAGGTAATAATTAAAATAAATTTGATCGTTCGATAGTATTATCTTATCATAAGATCGTCATCTCATTTTTAGAACATTGAGATGCAAAATATGAAGAACCCTATAATCATCGATCAGAGTTATTGTGATAAAAAAAGATAAGTTTTTTTTTTTATATATTTTGACTCAGTTTAGTATGTTTATTTCTTTCCTTCAGAGCTCGGTTGTGCATGTGAAGAACGTCGTATATTAGAACATCGATGGCGAAGGGTGGTTCTAAAGTTCAGATTGATGCCGAAGGATACTATGTTTGGGATTGTTGAAATTTTCTAATGTTGATTCAGCGTTAGCCCAGGTTTATCTTGCAGTTTTCACTTCCGTCTTAGCTGAACGCGAGCCTCACGGTCATATTTATATCCTCTCTGCAAGAGATTTATGAATTGATTTGATTTTTATGCAGTATCGGAAGCTTAGGTGGTTGAAATTCAGAACTGTACGTCTGAGACGTTGAGGTTAATGAAGAAAAGCTATCTGGGACTAGAAGTGGGGTGAGAATGAAGACATGGCAGGTAATAATTATAATTAATTTGATCACTCGATAGTATTATCTTATCATAAGATTGCCATCTCATTTTCTTTAGTGTGAATAAAGGATCTAGAAGTGCAAGCAAAATCAAATTTCAGAACATTGAGAGGAATCAAAACACGACAGGTAATAATTATAATAAATGTGATCGTTCGATAGTATTATCTTATCATAAGATCATCATCTCATTTTCTTAGGGTGAGGATCTGGAAGTGCAAGCAACATCAAGTTTCAGAACATTCAGATGCAAAATGTGAAGAACCCTATAATAATTGATCATAGTTATTGTGATAAAACAAGATTTTTTTTGTTATATTTTGAATCAGTTTAATATGTTTTTTTTTATTTTCCTTCAGAGCTCGGCTGTGCATGTGAAGAACGTCGTGTATCAGAACATCAATGGTGAAGGGTGGTTCTAAAGTTTCTAAAAATCAGATTGATGCCGAAGGAGATTCTGTTTTGGGGTTGTTGAAAGGTTTTGATGTTGATTCAGCATTAGCCCAGGTTTATATTGCAGTTTTCTTCATATTTATATCCTCTCTGCAAGAGATTTATGAATTGATTTGATTTTTATGAAGCTTAGGTGCTGCAAATTCAGAAGTGTACGTCTCAGATGTTGAATTGATTTGATTATTATGAAGCTTAAGTGCTGGAAATTCAAAAGTGTACGTCTCAGATGCTGTGGTTAATGAAGCAAAGCTATCTGGGACTACAAATGGGGTGAGAATCAAGAGATGACAGGTTATAATTATAATAACTTTGATCGTTCGATAGTATTATCCTATCACTCTCTGCAAGAGATTTATGAGTTGATTTGAATTTTATGAAGCTTAGGTGCTGGAAATTCGGAAGCGTACGTCTCCAACGTTGAATTGATTTGATTCTTATGAAGCTTAGGTTCTGGAAATTCAGAAGTGTACGTCTCAGATGTTGTGGTTAATGAAGTAAAACTATCCGGGACTACAAATGAGGTGAGAATCAAGACATGACAGGTACTAATTATAATAAATTTGATCGTTTGATAGTACTATCTTATCATAAGATCGTCATCTTATTTTCTTTCGTGTGAATAAAGGGAGGATCTGGAAGTGCAAGCAACATCAAGTTTTGTGGCTTCACATCTCAGGCTACAAGAGAGCCAAGGTGAGAATCTAATGAGAGTTATCAATAGGCTTACAAATCAAGTTAACTAAGCATTGAAAATTTTGTTTAGCAGCCATTTAAGGAGCCTTGAGAAAAAATAAGTACATGTGACTAATATGTCATATCTCGCAGCATGGTCAGAGTGTTAAGTGAAACAGCTTGCAGAGCTTGAATCCGTGGGTAGCAAGAAAATAAAGGAGGCACCCTCTTCTTTTTGTATTGTCTTACTTTTAATATTTATTGGAAAATATTTAAAGGGCTAATTATCATAATCGTCATTGAAAATATTGACTTATTTTTCTTCATTGGTTTTCTAAAAGGCAGCATCCACGTGGACCAGAGGAAGCCTTCCAAGGCTCAAGGAAGTAGATGAAGTACATGTAAGAGTTTCACAGTTGCAAGACATAAACATCAGAGAACACGATGTGAGTTGAAATTTATTATGTTTTATGTATGTGAATGAAATCGTCTCTTAATTGGATTTTTGGTCATCGATTGTTTTACATAAGTAGTCTCCTCACACACGTCTGCTCCATTTTCGTTTCTAATCAAGTTTATTAATCTTTCTAGGTTAAGCTCATTGACATTTGATCAGGTGAGACTTTATCTAAATTTGTTTTTTGTGCACGATGTGAATAGGGAAGTCGAGGATAACTTTATACAAATTGTCTTTGCGAGGGAACATGAAGAAACAAGAAGGCAGGCAGGCTCAAGCATGTATGTCGAGACATAGGGATGTGAGCAAGCCATTTAGCCCTAGAGCTTGATTTGTTTAAAGTTTGTGATTCGGCTGAATACTATGCCTTTTATTTCTTTCTCAAACTTTTCTCTCTCTCTCTCTCTCTTTTTTTTATTGTTGCCTTAATCATATCCGTACAGTTATGTATAACAAGTGGTATGGTATGATGTTAGCATGAATGATCGATCTATTAGACGTTAGAAAGCTTTCATTCCTCGCTGTACAATTTTTGCTGGTGACCAAAATATTCTTTCTGGAATTGTATCTTTATATATGTTGCGGGGCAGTCTTAAAGTGCTTCCGGTGTATAATACAACAATAATCGTTCGTTGGAGTAGTATAGATGAGTTTAAGATTAAAGGTTTATGGTTTAGGGCAATATACACCCCACTGTTACCATTTGCAGGCATATAATGTATACTCTAAGCAGTTATACATCGTTATCTTACTTTCAGTGCTACAAATAGATAATAAAACGGTGAGCCCCTCGGGTAGTTTTATAATATTTTTTTCCATAACAGTCTTACAAAATATAATACAAAGCATATAAACACATTTGTGTAATTTTTTAATATAATACATCTCACAACGTTAACATTTGAACATGATAATTTTATTAACATCAGAAAAGTTCTTCTTTAGAAATTTTAGAAAACTTAAATATGTGTCGGCAAAACTGATGAGTTAATATTGCAACATTATTTTCAATCTCAATGTTGTACAACCGCGCCACCAATAGAAAAATATAAGGACACTACCAAGAGTCTTACTATATATTATGACAACCAATTAGCGATGCAGTCTTGCAATAATTTTATTAACAACAATCATACAACATGAATTCAATTAAGCAGTCTTACAAAGTTTATGGTAGTCATATAATAATCAATCACAAAAATCATTCATGAACAATCTTACAAATCTGATGGTCATAACATTACGACAATTATTAGTCGTATAATTACATATGGGTCGCCCATATGCACAGGGTATTGTGGAGTATTGGCCATCTGTTCCATGTCAAGAATCAGATCTTATAGTTATTCCAACGAATATTAATGAACGTCGATCGATACTATGCATTGTTGATTATAGAAAACAATCAATAATAGTGCACCTCGGTAGTGTATTATGCGTTACAAGTTACTTACACTACTATTACCAGTAGTGCAATTTAAGTAATTACTTGCACTACTGTTATCAGTAGTGCAATTTAAGTCATTACTTACACTACTGTTATCAGTAGTGCAATGTCATTAATTACACTACTGTTATCAGTAGTACAAATTAAGTCTCATCGTTTGATAATACTACTATCTAGGTATCAGTCGCAACTGCGAGATATGATATACTTATGCGATTTACCCCAGTCAAAATCGTCAGAACAAATACCAAAACATAAATGGTAATAATAAATCGAAATGAAAAAAATTCTCTCTTCCTTGAGAGGAAACAGATCTTATAGTTATCCCAGTCAACATAAATCAATGTCACTGAATACTGTGCATTATTGACTATAAAAACAGTCAATAATAGTACATGACTCTGAACCCTCGGTTGATAGGGATATGAGATTCTTTGAAGATGTATTTCAAAAAACACGACTTATGATCCCATATATTCTTCTAGATTTGCGCATTACTGACTCAATCGTGGATATTTGTCACCTTAGATTTTGCAATGTAGGTGTTTGCACTACAGAGGTTGAACTTTTCAATGTATGACTGCTCACAGAAAGGACTTAAGGGATTCTTCGATTTTAAATGGTTTAAATTGTCAGATTATGGTAAATAGTTTAAATTGTTTACGAAAAGTTGTTGACATGCATCGCAAGAGTTTTCTCCACCACGACGTTCTTTGAAATCAAACGGTGTCCCTCCAACGTGTCTGTTTTTCTAATGGAAATATTAGAGTGCTTTCTTTTTGCCAGCAGTTTCATCTTCTTAGTTGATGGGATGTTAGTTGTGGATGTTATGTGGAAAGATATGTGATTAAAAAACAGAATTACAATTCAATGCAGCAGTAATAACTTATTTAACATCAAAGTAGCTAAGACCAAATATTGAAAAGAAATAGCTAAGACCAAATATTAAAAAACACTGCTACGGTGAGGAATTCTCTGAATTTTTGGATCAAAAAATTTTAAACGGTTTGGGCACCATGCAACTATTACAGCTTGGGATGATAAAGCACTTGAGTTTTATAAGAGGTTGAAAGGAACTTTTGGGACACTATTGTGGTTATCGTGACGAATATCAATACAAAGATATTTTCAAGAAATTCCCATCTGTACGTGATTCTTTTTTCAACAAGTATTTTCTCATTACATTTTCAAAGCTAAATTTGGAACATCATAACCATACGTAAAAGTAAAATGACATATAATACTTCATAAGTTTTTTATCTGTTTAATTATAACAAAAGATCAAAGTATTACATTAAATACTGATAAAATGACATAACAATTAGGGATGTCAATGGGACTGGGACGGATCTAGACTCGAACCCGTCAAAACCCGGCTTGGTTCGGGGCGGGTGCGGATTTTGCCAACCCCAGCCAGAAATGCGCACCGAGACCCCCCCTTTTTGCATGCCTGCCTTTCTGCGAATTGGACGCGTGTGGTCTCGCTCTTGCAATTTCAAGCCTTACGAGTTACTTCTCCTTAATTCATTACCGAATTGCACACTACTATCCATTTTCTTAAGAATTAAAACAGATATTAGTTATTCCGGTGATCGGACAAATTACCGTTTTACACTTGAATAAATGTTCGAAATTGGTAAAACGTTGTAAATATTGTTAATTGAATAAATGTTAGCCGTAATGCACTACTGAATTACACACTACTGAATTATACACTTGAATAGTTTGGACTTCATCTATTTTCTCTATAAAGGACCAGAAATACCCTGTTTACGTAACATTGGAAAATGCATTAACATAAGCGATCGGACAAGTTACCGTTTTTCATTTTTCAAAAGATATTGTCCGAAATAGGAAAAACGTTGTAAAGCATGAGAGTTGCAATTGAAAACATGTACATATATTACATCTCATTTCATACTTCTCCATGATGCACTATCAAATTACACACTACTATGAGAGCGATCGAGATTACCGTTTTTTATTTTCAAATGTTATTGTTCCAAAAAGGGAATCGGCCTATAGTTTACACTACTGAACGAACATAACTGAAAAAGTTTAACTTTTGCATAATGCACTACCGAATTGCACACTAATGATCGTTTTATTGTGGTTGTCCCTTTTATCGTTAATGTACATGTATTACTACATATATTACGAAAAGAGTACAACATATTACAGCAACTCATTTCTAATTACTCAAGAACAGTTACGCGTCATCCTCAAGTGCATAAGCTTAACATCTCATAACTGCACTACCGACTTCCACACTACTGACCATCTTATTTTTCAAATGTTAGTGTTCGAAGTTGGAGAAATATCGAAAATATTGTCAACTGAATAAATGTTGCGGCTAATCTTCATAAGCATGTAACTTGATAAGCATGTCAGAAACAGTTGCACATCAAATTAAACTGAATAACTTTTAACTTTTGCATAATGCACCACCGACTTTCACACTACTGACCTCAAATGTTTTATTCGAATAGGAAAAAAGTTGTAAATATTGTTGACGCGTCAAGCTACGATTGGGTGCAGTGTAATAATATGCTATGCTATATTTTGCACGACTGCGAATCAAACAGTCACGTAATTACAAGAGATGGCCTATGCTGCACGGCTGATATACTGTAGTGTAAATGAAAAGTATGCTATCGACAACTGCAGTACAGTAGTGCAAAAATTTGTCCAGTCGCACGATTTCAGATAATTCATTAATGTACCTATATTACTGTTACACTTCATCTAGACATAATTCCATTACAAGACTCTCTATATTACTGTTACACTTAATCTAGACATAACTACATTATTTATCATCTAGACACTACGAAATTTAACACAATAGAGTGGATTAATATAACCGTTCAATAATTACTCTGTAATCATGATAACCATTGCACTCAAAAGACGCATCGGTCTATTACTTAAACAATATAACCACTCACTACGTAATTATGATGACCGTTGAAATGAAAAGACACATCGAAATATTATCCAAACAATTAAGACAGTGATGAATACACACTAAATACATTTAATCATAGAACTCATTTAAACAAAGCAAGCTGATACATTCTACTGAGAAGTTACGAGTGGAGAGTAGTGTCTTTCAGTTCCTTAACATCGACTTAGTATCTATATAAATCAAATCATTTTCATAATTTTACCACCATTACACACAAAAAAACAAAAAAAAAAGGTTTCATAAAATGATGAATCAAATAAGAGATTATTTAGACGTCATTGTCGCCGGTCATCATCAGAAAGCTAGAGAATTTGTTGATCGTATAGAACGTAAAATAGATGGTTGTGTCCAATATGTTACTGAAAGGTTCGACAGTGAAGATCAACGAAAATTACTCAGAAATCGATTTGAGGCTATCGCGTATAGAACAAACACTTGGTATGTCAAACATTACTTAGCAAAATTGAACACATTGTTACTACTTATACATCCATGTCCGATTTATTTACAGGAAAGAGAAGCCCTACACCTGACGGAGAACGGAAGGGAACAATCATAACTAACATCCCTTCAACAAAGGAGACGAAACTGCAGGCAAAAAGAAAGCACATTAATATTTCCAGTCAGCCAAGAGACGATCCATTACAAAAACGATCTAAGAACAATGCAGCCACGTTCGGCGGACACCGTTTGATTTTAAAAAATGTCCCGGTAGACAAAACTGTTGCGATGCATATCAACAAGATGTCAAAATTCTTCCCGCGTGTATCGGCGACAATAGAAACAATGAACGATACAGATTATATTGGTACGCTATTATCAGAAGAACGCAGCAAGAATTCTTCAAAAACCTTATGACGGAGGGAAGTTGGCTACATGATGAGGTACTATAGAAAAATTATATAGAAAAAATTTATAAAAGCGGGGCAGTTTTGTTTTGAGGCGGAACTCGGGTCCACTATAAAATAAATAGGCGAGTCTTGGGTCCACTATAAAATAGATGGCCCGATCGCGGGTCTTTCCGATAACAATAGATCTAATAAATAAAAAATCTCTTAAAAATAACCCGTGCGAAGCACGGGCTTATGCTAGTACATTTAATAAGAGTTGAGTTTAGTTGATCTTCTCCTTTGATTTGATCGCTTACAAAGTTAAATATCACATGCTCAGCAATGAGGTTGCTGAATATATTCTTGACGAGGCTCTGTAGCTGTAATAAATCTTGTCTCGCAGCTGAGAATTGGACATGAAAACTACACTCAACTACAACGATTAGGACAAGACTCAACTCAATTCTGTTGGATAATCTCAATCTAAACTCCACAAAGAAAATAAGGAAAAATAAAATAAAGAAGCAAGCGTGATGGCTGAGTGTCAAAGGAAATTTTATTCAAGGCTGCGCACACCACGAAGGAAAATAAAGAAGAAAAATACAAAGGAAGAAATATTACAGCAGCCAAACGAGACATGCGCGTGATTTGCATTTACTTCCAAGTTGCACTTGAAGACAAGCTAGTACCTCCCTATATATATACATATGGCTATGTAAAGAGAGGAGTGAGCAGAAAAAGAAAAAGGGCACAAAGTGCCGTGTGAGTGAGTGGAGGAAAAAGAAACCATGTGAGCATGGGTATGTGAGCTAATGTATTTGTTCGAGTGGGTGAGGGAAAAACATCTATAAAAAAAAAACTTTGCTCAGCAAAACAATCGTCCTCCCTCCTTCAGTCCTTCTCTTCATTAGATCTCATATACACAAATATAAAACAACAAAATGGTATCAGAGCCATGTCATTCGGTAATATGCCCGTTCCACGCCTCACAAAGTCCAATTATGATAATTGGAGTATTCGAATGAAAGCACTCCTCGGTTCGCAAGGCGTATGGAATATCGTTAAAGATGGGTACACCGAACCCGAAAAAACGGACGAGTACACGCCGGTCCAGATGAAGGCGTTGGAGGATTCTCGAAAATTAAATGACGCTGCGCTCACCATCATATTCAACGGCTTAGAAGATACCGACTTCGAAAAAATCAAGGACGTAAAGAAATCGAAGGAAGTATGGGAAAAACTGGAGACAACGTACAAAGGCGCCGACCGAGTAAAACAAGTACGGCTGCAAACGCTTCGTGGCGAATTCGAGATGACGAGAATGATGAACGGCCAAGGCATATCCGATTATATAACGAGAATACAAACCATCTCAAATCAGTTGAAGAGTAACGGTGAGGCCCTAACGAAGCCCGCGTCGTCGAGAAAATTCTCCGCTCTCTGACGGACAGTACGAAAACGTGGTATGTGCAATCGAGGAATCCAAAAATCTCGAAGAAATGACGGTCGATGAACTCTCCGGTTCGCTCAAAGCTCACGAGCAACGGAAGAAAAAGAAGAAGCAGGAATCGCTGGACGAGGCTCTACAGACGAAGTTATCGTTGTAAGATGACAAGGCGCTATATACGCATCACGGCCGAGGTCGAGGACGAGGTCAACGAGGACGAGGTTTCAGTCAAAATTCAGGCCGAGGACGAGGATACAATCCGGAACAACGGCAAACGAGCAATCCAAATTGGAGAGGACGAGGTCGAGCTCAATGGCGAGGTGGTCGCTCGAATCAACCGAGCGTTGAATGCTACAACTGCGGGAAGTTCGAACATTTCACAAAAGACTGTTGGTCCGAAAAGAAGGTGGACGAAAATGCGAATCTAATCACACAAGAAGAGCCAAAAGACGAAGGCGTTCTCCTGATGGCGCTCGAGGATACGAGTCCAGGCAACGATATGGTGTGGTATCTTGACACTGGTGCCAGCAATCATATGAGCGGGCATAAACATCTTTTCACTGATCTGAAGAAGATCGATGACGGCCACGTGTCTTTTGGAGACGCGTCGAAGATAGAAGTCAAAGGCCGAGGGAAAATCTGTTTCTCTCAAAATGATGGCAAACAGGGATCGGTCGAGGACGTATATTTCGTACCCGACTTGAAGACGAACATCTTAAGCATGGGGCAGTTGCTCGAAAAAGGATGTTCAGTGTTCATGAAGGACCGCTCATTACAACTAAGAAACAAAGACGGAAGAATGATCGCGCGGGTCGAGATGGAAAGGAACCGAATGTTCAAACTCAACCTGAAGGCGATTCAAGAAAAATTGATCGACACGTGGTGTGTGAATGAAAAGTGCGACAAGTAATAATTAAAACGAATACTAAATTACTGTCACCGACGTGCGATAGGCAGTGAACCTATCGTTTGTAGTGTAGTAAAGTGAGTAACGAGTATCGAACATGAGGAATAAATCAAGTACCAGTAATGACCATCGACTCGATATTTAACCTTAATAAAATACGAACTTGTTTGACGACTTAACCTACGGATCGCTCCTAAATCAACTAGAGATTCAAATAACACGCTTAAAACTGATACGAAGCTTCAGATGATAAAGATGTGCTCGGGATTCGAATCCCGCTAGGTAGCATCGGCTAAGACAGTAAAATCGCTCCCACGTGATTCAGACTAAGTCGCAGTAATTTCCTGCCCGCTTGCGAATTTGCTGTCGCCCTAAACGCTCGCGGGGATCTAAAATTCAATAATTACTAACGGCGAGGATGAGTATTTGCTTTCGCCCTATACTCGAATCCTATCTTCTATGAACGGCCTAAACGTTGTTTAGCTGTCGCCCTAAACGTTTTTCCCCACAATCGCTTTAACACATAGACATATTAAAGCGACGAAACATATTCATAGAACGATAAATAGTCAGAAACACATAATCACGATAACACACGTCTTAACTACGAATTATCCTAGCGTTCATCTAATCCCAAACACAACGGGATTTAGCTACGCATAATTGACGAGAGAACGTTGAAGATTCTTCGTTCTTCGTTAAATTGGGCGTGATCTCGTCGATGATCCGTCTCTTGCGCTCTGGGGTGCGATTCTGCGTTCTTTGGTGCTAATTTTCGTCTCTCTGTGATTAGGGTTAATCCCGGGTGAGTTGTGTCTTTTTCTGGGTCGAATTTGGGCTTTTTATACGAATTTCCGTGTCGGTCACGGCCTGGGACATGGGCCGTCACGGCCGTGACGTGACCATCATCGTCCGTGTCTCGTCACTTTCTGCCCCAGGTCACGGCCAAGTGCATTGCCGGTCACGGCCGTGACCATCATCTAGCTCGCTCTCTGCCATGCGTCACGGTCAGACGCGTTAAGCGTCACGGCCGTGACCATCATCAGCGTCCTCTCTATCGCTCACTGTCCCTCGTCACGGCCTTGACGCCTATTGCGTCTGGCCGTGACCGAGGGCAGTGTTGCCCTTTTCGCGCCGTTTTGCCTCGTTTTCGCTCCTTTTCGCCCGAAACTCGTCCTAAACTCCTTCAACAATAAAATAAGTGTAAATATATCGAATAAATGCGTAATTTAATTGCTAAAGCTCTATTATACCCTGAATAAATATTACGATAAAAGCATTGAAATGCGTTTATCAAAAATGTTTACGAGTTGACGTGGGGGACAAAGACCATTTGTGGCATATGCGGTTTGGTCATTTGCACTACAGTGGCCTAAAGGAGCTCTCCAAAAGAGGCATGGTCAACGGAATGCCGGTGATAGAAGGCGAAAAAAAGCTTTGCGAAAGCTGCGTAATCGGGAAACATACGAGAACGACGTTCCAGAAGCAGGCAGAATATCGAGCGCGCGAACCACTCGAGCTCATACCTACAGACATATGCGGGCCGATCACGCCAGAATCATTCGTCGGAAGGAGATATTTCATCACTTTCATCGATGACTACTCAAGAAAGACGTGGAAGTATTTTCTACAGGAAAAATCAGAAGCGCTCGAGACATTTAAAACTATGGTCGAGAAGGCGACGGGTTCAAACATCAAGGCGCTCCGCTCAGAAAGAGGTGGAGAATATACTTCAGGCGCTTTTGTAACTTTTTGCGAAGAGCAAGGCGTTAGGAGGTTCCTCACCGCGCCTTATTCACCACAACAGAATGGCGTAGCTGAAAGGAAGAACCCAAGCATTCTCGACATGGTTCGATCAATGTTAAAAAGCAAGGACATGCCAAAGGAATTCTGGGCCGAAGCGGTACGATGTGCTGTATATATTCAGAACCGATGTCCACATCACAGCCTCAAGAATCAAACACCGCAGGAAGCAAGGACTGGCCGAAAACCGACGGTAGCGCACTTCAAAATATTTGGAAGCGTGGCGTATGCACATTTGCCCGATCAAAGAAGAACCAAGCTCGACGATAAAAGCAAAAAGCTCGTGTTTATTGGGTATGATGAGAAGACGAAGGCGTACCGGCTATATGATCCTGAAAATAAAAAGGTGATAGCAAGTCGCGATGTTCGGGTAGACGAAGAAAGTTCGTGGGGCTGGAACGTTGAAGAAAACACAACGCCTGAAGAACCACTAGTCATTGCACCAATACCTGTTCCGATTTCGTCTCAAGAAAATGACGACGAGGATGAACCAAGACAGCCGAGGATGCAAAGCATGCAGGACCTGTACAGATCAACTGAACAGGTTCACCTAGTCTGCTTACTGGCTGATTCGGAACAAATTAGTTTCGAAGAAGCCATAAGAGACAAGAGATGGAAAGCGGCAATGGACGAGGAAGTAAAGGCGATCGAAAAGAACGACACATGGAAACTTGTGGAGTTGCCAAACGGGCATAAACCCATTGGAGTCAAATGGGTTTATAAGAAGAAGATGAATGCTCAAGGAAAAGTTGAACGTTACAAGGCGAGATTGGTGGCAAAGGGCTATCGACAACAAGCGGGAATAGATTACGACGAAGTTTTTGCTCCCGTTGCAAGAATGGAGACAATTCGTTTGCTCTTGGCTCAAGCTGCACAACTCAACTGACCAATCTACCAGATGGACGTGAAGTCCGCTTTTCTAAACGGGGAACTCGAGGAAGAAGTCTACGCGGAGCAGCCCCCGGGATACTCAAAATCGAGAGAAGAGGGCAAAGTGCTAAAATTAAAAAGGCGCTTTACGGGCTAAAGCAAGCGCCACGAGCACGGAACACCCGGATCGACAGATATTTTAAAAGGAATAAGTTCGAGCAATGTCCGTTCGAGCACGCCCTCTACGTCAAACGAGAAGGAAAGGAAATGATCATCGTCGCCCTCTATATCGATGACCTTATTTCCATGGGAAGCAGTGAGAAAATAGTCAACGACTTCAAGAAGGCGATGACGAAGGAATTCGAGATGACGGACTTGGAACTGATGAAATATTTTCTCGGTCTCGAACTCGAGCAAAGAAGCACGGGAATTTTCGTGTCGCAAGAAGCCTATGCGAAGGCTATATTACAGAAAAATAAAATGGAGGAGAGCAACCCGGTAGCGACACTGATGGAACTTGGATCAAAACTGTCCAAGTTTGAGGGAGGACAAGGAGTGAATGCGACGGATTATCGAAGTCTCGTGGGCAGTCTGCGATACTTAACCTGCACGAGACCCGATATCGCATACAACGTTGGAGTCGTTAGCCGCTATATGGAGGACCCAAGGCAGTCACATCTCAAAGCGATCAAGAGGATTTTACGATACATCCGAGGAACACAATCGCTCGGACTATTTTATCCAAAGGCGAGCGACTGCAAATTAGTTTGATATTCTGACAGTGATTGGTGCGGAGATGTCGATGATCGAAGAAGCACTGGCGGCTACGTATTTTATCTAGGGAATACGGCATTCACCTGGTTATCGAAAAAGCAACCGATCGTAACTCTATCAACCTGTGAAGCAGAGTATGTGGCAGCATCGTGGTGTGTTTGTCACGCAATCTGGCTGAGGAACTTACTGCTCGAGTTAAATATTCGACAAGATGAGCCAACCGAAATTCGAGTCGATAACAAGTCAGCAATAGAATTGGCGAAAAATCCAGTTCATCACGAGAGAAGCAAGCATATCGATGCACGGTTTCATTTTATTCGGGAGCACGTAAAAAATGGAGCAGTGAAGATGGTACACGTTGCAAGTTCGGATCAAGTTGCAGATATTTTCACAAAGCCATTACCAACAAATACGTTTGAGAATTTGAAGTAGATGCTCGGAATGAAAGATCGGAAGGCTTTGAGCTTAGGGGAGGAATTTGTTGAGTAAGCTCAAAGCAGAAAATGAAAAAATAAAAAATAAAAGAAAATCAGAAAATAAAAAAAGAGCCGCAAGATATCTTCGAAGAGCCAAGAAAATCTGAGGAAGAATACAATTAATTTCAATGGTACGATTTTTAGGAAGAAAGAACAAAGAAGAAGACAAAGGAGATCAATTACTTAGATTGCAAAAGGCTACTAAGGCTGCTCAGCCGTATTTTATCTTTGACTTATCATTTATGTGAGTTGTTCTTTGGCATATAGTTGTTGTGTGTTGTACTATAAATAGCCTTGCATGATTGTAAGTAGACGTGGGCTTTGGGCCGGTTCGGCCCGGAACCGGCCCAAAACCGGCCCGCTAAACCGGCCCAAACCCGGAACCGGTAGAACCGGTTCTGGACCCGGTAACCGGCCCATTTAAATTGGGCTGGGCCGGTTAGCGGGCCTCGGAACCGTGGATTACCGGTTCCGGTTACCGGATCCGGTTCCACGGTTCCGGTTCCGGTTCCGAACCGGAACCGGAACCGGCCCAACGGCTATATAGCCGTTGGGCCAACGGCATTATGCTTTTTTTATTTTTTTTTTTATTTTTTTACACTGTAAAATTACAGTTTTAACCCAAACCAAAAATCTATAAATACCACCTCATTTTAACCATTTTAACTCACAATTACATCCAAATCTCTTCCAAACTCTCTCCAAAAAGCTCTCAAAAAAATCATCCTATTAATATTTAATATTATTAACACTAATAACTATTTTATTTACACTAACTCCACTACTACACTACACACACTCACTTTTATTACAAATAATCAAATTATTATTTTATACTAATGGCTTCGTCATCGAGAAATCCTAACCCTCGTGACGAAGATGTTTATATGGTTTTAGGTCACGCCGACACATTTCGGGGAACTGGCGACACCGACGAGGACACCGATGTACCGCAAACGGAACAGACGAGAGCGACCGACGAAGGACCGAGCCAAGCTTCTACGGCGACGACAAGGAGGAAGCAACAACCGCGTGGTCGGCGGTCTAAGGTATGGAATTTTTTCGATTTAGAAATGGATAAAAATAAGTCCGATGTAGGTACCGCGTTTTGCAAAATGTGCCGCCACCCCTACACGATTAAGACCGGACCGAATCAAGGTGGGACGGGCTCGTTGAAAAAACACCTCCAGAGGGCGCACAACTTCGGGGACGATCTAGAGCCGGTAGGAAACGAACCCCGACAACAACAAATAAACGTAAGTACGGGTAAGAATTTTGTTATTACTAGGGAAATTTCTAAAAAAGCATTAGTTAAATTCGTAGTTATGTGTGAAGAACCCTTTTGCATTGCGGAAAGTGAAGGGTTTATCGAATTTACGAGTACGATACAACCCGGATTCCATAACGTGACCCGTAAAACCCTTAGGAAATATGTGTTAGAAACTTTTAAGGAATATCAAGCTAGCTTAATTAGTCATTTAGCCAACATTACGTGTAGGATTAGTTTGACTACCGATATTTGGACTAATATTACGTCGCAATCTTATTTAGTCGTCACCGCCCATTGGATAGATGAAACATGGACCATGCAAAAACGTATTCTTTCCCTAGATCCCCTAGATTCGCAACATAATGCCACTACGATATCGAACTATGTGTTGAATGTCGTTAATAAATATTGTATTCAAGATAAAATTATGTCTATCACCTTAGATAATGCTAGCGCGAACAATGTAGCGATAGGGATCCTTCGTAGGCAACTTAGGTTACCCTTAGACGGCAAATTATTACATGCTAGGTGCGCTTGTCATATTATTAATTTGTGTGTGCAATGTGCTTTTGACGAAGTTTTGGGAGATATTGTAGAAAAGTTTAAGGTAATAGGTAAGTTACTACGGGAACGCCGCATCGGAACGTCGTGGAAGCAAACCGTCCTTGCCGCCGGCCTCACGTACAAGAAGTTTCCGTTGTCAGTCCCGACTAGGTGGAACTCGATGTACCACCTCCTCAGCACCTTCATGCGTTACAAGGACTTGCTGACGCCTTTTTGGAACGAGGCCGCAGTCGGCACCACCTCCAGGTATGAATTACGACCACTTGATTGGGATATTGTAGGTTGTGTCGTGTCTATACTTGAAGTGTTCGCCGAGGCTACGGAGAAGTTTTCCGGAGTTCACTACCCGACGTCCCCATTAGTCATCCCGAACCTCTTCGCGATGTGCTACAAGTTCGTGGAGTTTCGCAACAATCCTTACTTGGGTGGTTTCATCCAAAGTATGGAGCAGAAGTTCAGGAAGTATTGGGAAACCATCCCAATAGTACACGGTTTGTCGGCCTTACTCGACCCTAGTTGCGGTGTAGATACATTTGATATTTTTTTCGAATATTATGCTCAGTTTCTTGGAAAGAATGTGGACGACCAAAAGGCGTCAATTCACGCTTCTCTCCAAGAACTTTTTTCTTTTTATGCAGCTGAGCAGGGACATAGTGTGGAGCAGCCCGTACCAGCGAGCGAAGCCGGTTCGTCGGAAGGAGGCGGCGGCGCATTGGGACTACTACGAAGATTGAAGGCACAAAAGACGAAGACCAAAACGCGTGCGTCGGGGTCGAACACGAACGAGATCCAGCTCTACCTGAGCCACAACTTCCAGACTCCTGACGACTTCGACGTATTGGCCTGGTGGAAGTCGAACGCGACACTATATCCGACCCTCTCCGCCGTCGCTCGAGACGTTTTAGCCGTGCAAGCGTCTAGCGTCGCCTCCGAGTCCGCATTCTCTACCTCCGGGCGAATTATCGGCGACAGACGCGCGAGCCTTAACCCGACATCCCTCGCAATGTTAACATTGTTGAAGGATTGGTATTTGGCCGAATCGAAGAACCGACGGGAGAACGCCATCGACGAGTTCCGTTCTTCCAGTTCGGACGAAGACGAAGAGGCCTCTAACATAGTTTTAATTAATAGTCAAGTCGAATAAATTGTATTTTTTATTTCGAACATTTTTTCCTTTTTTGTATTTTGTACTTGTAAGTTTTAAATTTATTTTTCTTTCTTTTATGTTTTTATTTGTATTTTTAGGTAGTTTTTTTTTATTTTTTTGTACTTTTCTTATCTTTTTTTTTGTTTTTTTGGAATAAAATTTTTGGATATTTTCTAAAGAATTTTTCCATAGCAAAAAAAAAAAAAAAAAAAAAAATATTTAACGGGCCGGTTCCGGTTCTGGACCCGGAACCGGCCCAATAGTGGCCCGTGGGTTCTTAGAATGGTTCTGGTCCGGTCCCTGGAAAATGGTTCCGGAACCGGAACCGGGACCGGAACCGGAACAGTGCCGGAACCGGTTGAACCGGAACCGGTAGAACCGGAACCGGTGGAACCGGCCCGGAACCGGCCCAATCCGGCCCATTACCCACCACTAATGTAAGAGATTACGATAAAAAAAAAAAAAAGATAACTGAGCGTTGGTGTGAGAGAACTTTCATACATCTTAGAAAATAAAAAGCATCGTTTCTCTGTAAAGAAAAAAAGCCTCGTACGCTCCAGCTCCACAAACACTCACCAATCTAAATATTCCAAGCATCCACGTTCGATTCTTTCACAGCACATCTAAAAACAACAAATTCTCTAATTCAATTACTGTATGTCCATAGAACAAGACTCGCCTAAAGTTGTATGAGCTAAACCCACAGGCAATTTAATCTCAGTTGTCAACTCTCTCTTTCAGAAAGATTGTGGGCTGTGTAATAATACTCAGGACCACTTTGCACACTCACTTGTCCGTGTCTCTCGTATTCATGAGCACATGCAAATAGCATTCAAGAACCAATACAGCTGATACGAAGCTTTGGGCTCAAAAACATGTATGCATGCGGAAACTAGGTGATCCACGACATCATGAAACGGTCCCTTTTTTCTGCGTATTCCAAGGTTGGTTAGAAGTTGAAACCTGTCGGCTTGTTTAATGTTCTTCTGAGTTCTGATAGAGGATATGTTGTAAATGGGAGACTATATTCTTGGTCTTATATTGTATCTCTAACCTTTTTGTCCTTTCTCTGTATCGAAATCTGGAAAGTTCTTGTGCGGCCCATGTTTGACTTGCGCACGTTTAGTTGATCCCATCTAACCTTTTATTCCATTTTTTCCACAGAAACAATCATAATCTTTCCTAGAGAAGACGAGGATTGCCACTACCTACAGCAGCAAAAGACGAGTGAAAAAGGGCAAAAAGTAAAGAAAGCTCTTGAAAATGGCGGCTTGTCATCTTCTTTCTCCTGCGTTGAAGCCACAGCTGTTTCTTGAAGGTAGTTTGAGTGGTTGTTTTCTTACAAGCTGCCCTCTTGATCTCTATGTAGTAATAAATACTTCCTCTTGCTGATAATGTTTCTTCTTCTTCTTCGAACCATCTACAGAAAACAAAGCACATCTCATCTTTCGTAAGAAAGGGCCACGTCGGCCAACAATATGCTCGCCCAGTGTAATAAAGTCATCAATCGAAATCCCTCGCCGGTGGTACAACGTAGCCGCCGACCTCCCCTCAAAGCCGCCGCCGCCTCTCAACCCAAAAACCCTACAACCAATCAAACCCCACGACTTATCTCCGCTGTTCCCCGACGAAATCATCAGACAAGAAACCACCGAAGAACGATTCGTCGAAATCCCAGAAGAAGTCCTCGACGTCTACAAGCTATGGCGCCCAACTTCCCTAATCAGGTCAGCCCCCTTTTTTTTCCTCCGTCGTTTTCACATCATCACCTCCCGAGATCTCAAACGGCGGCGTACGGCGGCGTCTTTAAAAAAAAATAAAATAAAATATCTGTCAGAGCAAAGAGGTTGGAGAAGCTCCTCTCCACGCCGGCGAGGATCTACTACAAGTACGAAGGCGTCAGCCCCGCCGGGTCCCACAAGCCCAACACCGCCGTTCCTCAAGCCTACTACAACGCTCGGCAGGGCGTGAAGTACGTCGTCACTGAGACCGGCGCCGGCCAATGGGGAAGCTCTCTTGCCTTCGCTTCGAGCTTGTTCGGCCTAGACTGTGAAGTAAAATTTTTAAAAAAAAAAAAGAGAAAAAACCCAAGCAGTAGTTCTTACACTGCATTCCAAGCTAATCGAACTATTTCCGTCTCTAATAAAGGTGTGGCAAGTTAGGGCATCCTACGATCAAAAACCATACAGAAAGCTCATGATGCAGACATGGGGCGCGAAAGTCCACCCTTCGCCTTCGAACCTGACCGAAACGGGCAAGAAAATACTCGAGGAAGACCCGTCGAGCCCGGGCAGTTTGGGCATAGCCATCTCCGAAGCCGTGGAGGTGGCAGCGAAAAATCCCGACGTGAAGTACTGCCTGGGAAGCGTACTCAACCACGTCTTATTACATCAGACGATCATAGGCGAGGAGTGCATACAGCAGATGGAGGCTTTGGGCGAGTCCCCCGACGTCATCGTAGGCTGCACGGGCGGCGGGTCGAACTTTGCGGGCCTTTGTTTTCCCTTCATAAGGGAGAAGATCGAGGGCCGGGTCGACCCGGTGATCAGGGCGGTCGAGCCCATGGCTTGCCCGAGTTTGACGAAGGGGGTTTATGCGTACGACTACGGGGATACGGCGGGTATGACTCCTCTGATGAAGATGCATACTTTAGGGCACGATTTCATCCCCGACCCTATTCACGCCGGTGAGTTTTTTCGTTACAGTACGATGAGCAGTTCTATCTAGGGATTTGTGAGACCAGTTGTGGCCCAAACCTACAATCATTGTGGAGTTCTACTCTAAAACCAATTGGCAGTAGATGGAGCAGCATCAGCTCACAAGCTTCGATTTGCAGGTGGGCTTAGGTACCACGGCATGGCTCCGTTGATTTCGCACATCTACGAACTGGGATTCATGGAAGCCATCTCTATTCCTCAGAACGAATGCTTCGCGGGTAAATATTTAATAGACACCGACGGTTGTGTTCGAAGCGATGGACATGGGCTGAGCTTCGTTTTTTACTTTTTCTTTTGTTTCTTGTATGTAGGGGCTCTGCAGTTTGCGAGGACTGAAGGGTTAATACCAGCGCCCGAACCAACTCACGCCATAGCTGCTGTTATAAGAGAGGCGGTTAGGTGTAGGGAGGCGGGAGAATCGAAGGTGATCCTCATGGCGATGTGCGGCCATGGGCACTTTGATTTGCCTGCTTATGACAAGTATTTAAACGGAGAGCTCGTCGATCTTGCCTTTTCGGACATGAAGATTCAAGAATCGCTGGCGAAGATTCCTCGAGCTTTGTAGTAGTAGGTGAAGAAGTGAATGCTCTTGCATGTCTTGACCTGTTACGTTCCATCTATGTCTGCTTGGATTTTCCACATGTATCTGTTTTTTCTCAATATAACTGTGAATGACATAGCATAGCAACTTCGAGACTGAAAAAGAAAATGGGTAATTTCTCACCTTGATCATAACCAGAAGGGAAAATATCTTAGTTACTGATATCATACGCCGGGTTACTTGTATTTAATTAAATCACAGGAAACAAAACTACACATGACATTCACACACCCTTCGGTTTTTATCTGTACACACCATCTTAGAAGAGGCAAGCAAATTTAAAAGGAAAGCTTGATGAATACCAATACGTGCAAAACTAAGATATATAGCACAAAGCCTGACCTCAAGAGCATCAGCCGCTGCAAGCTTTCGTTTCGACCAACACTGCTATGAAGGGGAAGCTTGTCGTAAGGATCAGCAGGCAATAATCCCTTGTCTGAGCTGGATTTTATGAATCTATTTCTAGCAGAATTATTCGAATCTAAAACGCTGGTCTCCGTTTTTCTCAACAGCCCGTTCAGCTTTTCCAACTCCATCTCTTTGACGTGTACTTCGCTCACGAGGCCTTCAGCCTGAGCCTGCAAGTTCAGAAAATTTACGTGGCGTATATGATGGTTCAGAATACGTTTCGGTACGAACAATGAGCAAATGGAAGAAGAAAGAGAATGTCTAACCTGTTTTGCTGAAAGTTGTTCGATTAAGCTGTGAAGCTGTTTATCAAGGGCTTTCTCTCGCTGAGCTGCAATTATTGATGATCGTTAATAGATGAGACAAACGCCTACGATGAGTGATAGATTTGTCCCAGCAAGTCGAATCCTTGAAAAGAAAGAGTTCAAATCTATGCTATAACTGTAATTCATTCCGAATCAGCTAAAATGGAATTTTTTTAAAGATGGGATGAAAGGAGTAGATTGAGCTTCATTTTCATAGTTATCGGAATATATATTTAACATGACATGCCACAAGGGGGTACCTGGAGTTGGTTTCTTTAATGCATCATCTTGGAGCTGTCGCCACTTTGTCTCCAACTCTTGGACATTCTCTTCCCAAACAGCCTTTAATAAAAGATTCAGTAACTCAGCGGGCGAAACAGATCAAACAGAACCGTTAACATAAGACCCCTTGCAAACTAATAATCGACTGACCAACTCCTTTTTCTTGCTCTTCAAATTCTCTAGCAACTCAGATTTCTGAGATTCCCTGGCCATCGAGTTAGACTCATCAATCATTTCGTCGGATTCCATCACTCGGTTTGTCTGGATTGAATCTTGAACCCGCTGCAACTCAGCTCTCAGATGCTCCTCACTCACGTACATTTCCTAGAAAAAATAATGTTTTTGTACTTACAAGACAAATATAATTGTTGATTACTCAGAAAAGAACCAATATACAAACACTGGGCATTTGAAAATGAGATACTAACACTTCTACATGCAGACAGTCGGGAGAAGAAAAAGTTTTTGATACCTCCAACTTCTTTTGAAGCATATTAGCTTCCTGCAATTTTTCCTGAATTTTACTTTCGCAAAGAGATATCGCATTTTGATACTCTGCATTTTCTTCCTGCAACCTAGCCTCTCTCAGTTGCGCCTACAACGTTACAATCACCCCCCAAAGAAAATACAAGTGTCAGCTCTATAAAACATCAGTTTCATACAAGAGAAAAAACAAAAAAGAAAAGAGACATCATATCGCAGCAAAACTTCCACTATCACTATGAAACGAGTAAATCAAATGCAATTTAAAGTACAGATAGAAACGCGATGGAAAATATTAACCAAACATACGAACTATAAATCAAGTTTAACCTCTCACGACTTCAAACACGCGAATCAGTTTCAGCTAAGAAATCAAGATTCGACATACTAACGATTAGCTAAATTCAATCACCTGTTCTCTGGTGGCAGAGTGGGCGTCGAGCTGCAGAGCGAGAGCGTTGTTCGACGCGAGTGAGTGCGCGTGGAGGTCGGGCAGACGCTGGGAGATGTCCGGCGGGGGCAATCTGAGCCTTAGATCATGGATCGAACGGTTGAGAGACGCCGATCTGCGGTCGAGCTGCTGAATGTAGGCGAGCTGCTCGGCGGTGAAGATGAGTGGGATCGAATTGGGATCGTTCTCTTCGTCGCTCTTCCAACCGCTCTTCACCACGTCAGCAGCCCATGAGAGTAGGCTCGCCATAGTTGATCAGTTTCTTCGATTTCAAGGTTCAGTTTGTAGAGAAGAGGAAAGTGGAGCTCAGCTGATCGATTGGACTTTTAACTGAAATGGGCTCAAAATAGCCATTACCCAAAGCTTCTAAGCCCATAAATTCCAAGAATAAAAACAGAAAGATTTGAGATCTTATTTTTTCTCTACTATGAAAACTCCGTATATATAATATGCATATACCCATTTTAGCGTATGCATCATATAAGTTGCAAAGAATGTTTAAACAGACACGGCAAATACTTAGGATGTCTTGCTTGCAATGGTTGTTATGCTATTCTTTACATCATCATATTGCGAGCAATATCTTACATATTTAGCTTCGGACAAAGCTATTTGAAACTGATTATAACAGGCGAAAGGTGTGTGTGCCCATACTTCACTTCTAATCTAATCATATTGTTAGTTTGTTGGTTCTTCTTTGTGCTTATCTTCCCAAGATTGAACCTAACCATTTCCTTGTTTCCAGCAATAATTCATTCAAGCGGCGACCAAACATTTGTGAGTGTTGTATGTATCGATTCATATTTGTTCTTTTATTTATGTTGCGTAAGTTTGTACATGCTAGTTTATGGTAAATGACGAATTATCCGGTTTTACATAAGCAGTGAATAGGGAAGGTGTGATCTTTCCTAGATAAATTTATTTTTCATTGGTAATCTTTTTATTGATAATTAATGGTATTAGGTAGTTTCAAGCATTCACCTAATCTCTTTTATTTGAATGAGACAACTCAAATAGTCAAATGTGTTGGCTAATTCATGAACGACGCGTTACCCATAAATTAGGGTTGCAAACGAATCGAATCGAGTCGAATACCGCAATATTCTATTCGTATTCGGATGACAATCGAATACGAATACGAATATTCGAATATTTAATCGAATCATAAAATTGATTCTTATTCGGATTTGAATATTTTCTCGAATATTCGAATCGAATATCGAATATTCGTATTAAAGTCATTTTTATTTTATTTAATAAAAATATAAATCAATATTATATTTAAAATATATATTGAATTATAATAATTTATATTTAAACATATATTGAATTATAATATTATGTTTAAATGTTTTATTGAGTTATGATATATTATTATATGTGAATATATATTACTTATACTATATTTTAAGTTAAATTATTCGAATCGAATAATTCTATTAATTTTCGAATCGAATATTGTGATTTCATATTCGTATTCGGATATTTCTCGAATAAAAAACAATATTCTTATTTGGATTCGTATTCTAAATATTCGAATTCGAATCTTGAAATTTCGAATCGAATCGCGAATCGAACCAAAAAAGTTCGATTCGTTTGCAACCCTACCATAAATTAGCAGTCTGATGTTCAATAAATACCTTAATCGAAAAGAAACATTAATTTGTTGGAAAAAAACATAAATAATCAAGAGGGGAAAAAATTGATCACCATTTTTCTTGGACATGTGTTGTACGTAGGAGCACGCGCTTGGCAATACGACGTCGCTTGGAAGCTTAGCACAGCTGACCACAGCTCATATATAAACCCATCCCCCCAAACAAAATTCACCATGTTGAAGAAACTGAAACGAAGAGTCAAAATCATCGTAACAAAGCCTTTCGCCAAAAAACACCGAAGAACGCCACCGCCACCATCACCACCACCGCAATCGCCGCCATCGTCTTCATCGACCAGCCCCGCCTCCATGTCGCCGCTCCACCGCCACCGCCACGAACCGTACCTCTTCCCAAGAGCCCAATCGGCGGTCTTGCCCGACCCGTCGGCGTTCTTTTCGCCGCAGCTGCTCAGCAAGCCTTTGCCCACAAACTCATTCTTTCAAAACTACGTCTTGAACAAGGGCGATCAAGCCGAGTACATACACCCCTATTTGATCAGATCGAAGGACTCGAAGCTGACCGTTTGTTATCCGAGTATGTTCAAGAACCCATCTTTCATATACCAGATTTTCACCGAGGACCTCGTCGTTTCTGCTAGGCATAATCCAAGCCCAGGTTCGTCTCATGTCGTGTCTTCTTTCAGTGATCTAAGCGTAACATTAGACTTCCCTTCGTCCAGCCTAAGGTTCTTTCTTGTCAGAGGGAGCCCATTTCTAACATGTATCGTGGGAAACAGTATCCCTCTATCTATATCCACCGTTCATGCCGTTCTTGAATTGAGTCCTAATAGCTCTTGCACGAAGTACGTGATTAAGCTTAATAACAATCAGGTGTGGATTCTGTATGCATCTTCGCCGATAACACTGAGCCTCGACGGGCTTAATTGTATAAATTCTGAGGCGTTCTGTGGCATAATTCGTATCGCTGCATTGCCCTGTTGTGATAGAAAGCTCGAGAGTTATCTCGATCGGTTCAGCTCATGTTATCCTGTGAACGGTGATGCTTCTTTTAACAGGCCTTATTGTTTGGAGTATAAGTGGGAGAAGAAAGGTTGGGGAGATTTGTTAATGCTAGCACATCCCCTTCATCTAAAGCTTTTGTCCACCGAAGATTCCTCGGTCATTATTTTGGATGATCTTAAGTATGACAGCATAGACGGTGAGCTCGTTGGTGTTGTAGGAGATTCTTGGGTGCTAAAGACCGATCCTATATCCATAACTTGGCACTCGGTCAATGGCGTTGATGAAAATTCCTACCCAGAGATAACAGAAGCACTCGTCAAAGACGTAGTGGCATTGGATTCTACCTCTGTAACTACTTCTTCGTCTTACTTCTATGGAAAGCTAATCGCCAGGGCTGCAAGGCTGGCCCTTATAGCAGAGGAAGTGTGCTGCCCCGACTCTATTCCTCCTATCGTGAAGTTCTTGAAAGAGATGATCGAACCGTGGTTAGAAGGCACATTCGGTCCCAACGGTTTCCTCTACGATCCCAAATGGGGCGGGATCGTGACGAAGCAAGGGTCCCAAGATTCAGGTGCTGATTTTGGCTTCGGAATCTACAACGATCACCATTACCACCTGGGATACTTTGTCTATGGAATCGCTGTCCTGGCAAAGATCGACCCAGCTTGGGGAAGAAATCACAGGCCCAAATCCTACGCTTTAATGGCCGATTACATGAACTTAAGCACTCGTGAGAATTCAGACTACACTCGCCTGAGGTGCTTCGACGCTTGGAAGCTTCATTCTTGGGCAGGCGGGCTGACCGAATTCGCAGACGGGCGTAACCAAGAGAGCACCAGCGAAGCAGTGAACGCATACTACTCTGCTTCTCTGATGGGCTTAGCCTACGGAGATAGCCATTTGGTTTCTTTAGGGTCTACCTTAACAGCTTTCGAAATCCAAGCTGCGCAGACATGGTGGCACGTGAAGGAAGGCAGCAGTTTGTACCCCGAGGAGTTCGTAAGGGAGAATCGAGTCGTGGGAGTTTTGTGGGCTAGCAAGAGGGACAGCGGGCTATGGTTCGCCCCTGCTTCTTGGAAGGAAACGAGGCTCGGGATTCAGCTGCTGCCTATTTTGCCCGTCAGCGAAGCTCTGTTTTCTGACGTAGGGTTTGTGAGGGAGATTGTCGAGTGGGCGTTGCCTGCCTTGAGTAGGGAAGGGGTCGGGGAAGGATGGAAGGGATTCGTATATGCATTGCAGGGGATTTACGACAGAGAAGGGGCTTTGGAGAGCGTGAGGAGGTTGAACGGTCATGACGACGGGAATTCTCTTACGAATCTGCTGTGGTGGATCTTTAGCAGAGATGGCGATGATCGATGGGATGAGTTTCGTATGGGGAAGAGGTTTAGTTGGTTTCGACATTACTGTCATTGAGCATAGCTTCATGTAAGGATACAGTTGATAATACCTTATCTACTCTGTTCTGTGAATGTGTTTAATGTCTTATCGTCGTTTCATGTATGTAATACTTCTCCAGTTTCTGTCGATTGTGTGTCTGTGTGATAGTGAGGAACTTTTTACAGAAATTATGAGGACTGTTTCGCCATTAACGAAGAAAATAAGTTCAGTTATAACATTGCCGTAAGAGTCGTCGGCTTCTATTCTAACCTTTGACTTCTCTCACGCGTTTACTGATGATACAAACAAGACTCTGTTTCCTACCGATCTGAGGATAAGACATGAACATAGAAGATTTAGAATAATGGCAATGTTTCCTATGATTGGCAGATTGAGTTGCGGAAACGAAGGCACGAACTCAGTGACGTGGCCCTCATGATGTTTTGCTTTGACTTGGATTAAAAGAAAAAGAAAAAGAAAATACTACTTTCTTTTCTTGATAAATGAAAATCCTACTTCGATTCAGAGTTCCCAGCTAATATTTTGTCAGTGCCCACGGAAAGGGATGTCTCCTCGATATATATATATATTACATTATATATTGGTCGTCTGAAAATGGAAGATTGATAGTTACTCGCACCCACGTCTAGAAAAGCATTTCTTCGGTCCCCTTCCTTGCCATTTTCGTACCGATGAAAAAGATTTTGGTCCTTGTTTTGTGTCGCGGTAGTTGAAGAAGTCTCTTGACGTGTTATTGGGAGGTGGAGCTCTGATTTCACTTTGATTTTCTCTATTTCGCCGGCGGCGTCGTTTGTCTGTTAACGCCGTTGGTCTACTGAACGCCGGCCGCTGGATGTTCTATTGCCATTGTCAGATCTCTTGCGCCGGTGATTGTGAGATTTCTCATCTTCCCTAAATTCTCGATCTGGGTTTTTGGCAGCGTTTGTTCAATCGTGTTTCGATTGGGTTCGATTTAGCTCAGTGAAGATTGTGCTATCGTCGTGTCTGAAGCTGCTCTGGTAATTCAACGGATATGCTTTCGTCTTGAACAGAAAGTTCTTTCAAAAAAAAGGAAAAGATGTCTAATAATTCAACATCTCCACCGCCAAACTCTACTACTCCCGGCGGCGCACTATCACCGCCTTCCTCCACAAATTCTACCGCTCCACCCACTTCCACCGCCCCACCACCACCTTCACCGTCTTCTCCACCGGCTTCTTCCTCCACACCATCGCCGCCGCCGCCAGCACCACCACCACAATCTCCTCCACCTCCACCCGACGCCCCTCCTCCGACCATCAATCCACCACCATCTCCGCCCAACGCTCCTCCACCATCCACCACTTCCCCACCCCCTCCGGCCAGATCTCCACCACCTCCTCCGCCCACCGCCATTCCACCTTCCTCCTCCTCCCCACCACCACCACCACCATCACACTCGCCGCCACCAAGCACTAGCCCTCCGCCACCTCCTCCCACCAACGCACATCCCCCAAAGCATCACTCTCCACCACCACCACCACCAACACCACCCACTTTACCACCGCCACCGTCCACCTCCCCACCACCTCCTCCAGGGGAAGGCCCGCCTCCGGCGAGCAATGCTCAGCCACCTTCGCCGCCTTTGCCGAACAATTCTACTTCGAATGTTACTTTAACAGTGCCTATTGCTCCTTCGGAGAAACCAACTGCAAAATCAGCCCAGCCCGGCCCTGACGTAGCTTCTGGCCCGGCGCCGAAGGGCTCAGGCGGTTCTTCGACCGGCGGCGGCACGGTTGCCTTGGGATCTGTACTGGGAATCTTGGCGCTGAGCCTTGTGATTTTCGCAGTGTGGTTTACGCAGAAGAGGAAGAGGAAGAAGAAGGGCAATCAATTAGCTCTCAACTACGGCCTTCGCTCTCCTTTCGCATCCTCCCAAAATTCAGGTACCGATATCTATGATCATCGCCTCAGCTCTGTTATTTTAGGGCAGAAATATCGTATCTTACTCTGATGACATCTTCAGATTCGACATTCTTGAAATCGCCCCATGACTCAGCTCAGTTTGGCGAAAATCCCGGCGCAAACAACTACGTTCACTCGCCAGAAGCTGCCATGGGAGCTTCGAAATCTTGGTTCACCTACGAAGAACTGTCGAGCGCCACGAATGGTTTTTCGCAGGCTAACGTTCTCGGGGAAGGTGGCTTCGGCTGCGTTTACAAGGGCATTTTGCCAGAAGGAAGGGTGGTCGCCGTCAAGCAGTTGAAGGCCGGCGGCGGACAAGGCGAGCGCGAATTTAGGGCAGAGGTCGACATCATCAGCAGAATACACCACAGACACTTGGTTTCCCTCGTTGGTTATTGCATCGCCGAAAACCAAAGGCTGCTTGTCTATGATTACGTTCCCAATGACACCCTCCATCACCATCTTCACGGTAAGGATGATGAGCTTTAATCTTTGGCTTTGAAATTGCGTACTGCTCGTTTTTTAGCTGCGATCTTGGCCCGTGCAGATCGAAACGAGCCAGCCATGAGTTGGGCTAATAGGGTAAAAGTTGCAGCTGGCGCGGCGCGCGGTTTAGCGTATCTTCACGAAGATTGTAAGAATTTTTTCAACTCAAATATCGTTACGTTCGTTTACGGCTTCGGATTTTATGGGTTTTTTTTTCAGGTCAACCTCGTATTATTCACAGGGATATAAAGTCGACCAACATTCTCCTCGAGGACAACTTCGAGGCCAAGGTATTATGTAGCGTGCTTCTCTGTCTCCCTTTAATCGTTCTAATAGCAGAAGTTCGATAAAGCATAGATATGCTTTGTGCGAAAATGGGACAGGTGGCAGATTTCGGCCTGGCAAAGCTAGCGTTAGAACTAGAGCTTCACACCCACGTCTCCACCCGTGTCATGGGGACTTTCGGGTAATTCGAGCGCTATCTTTCTTGCAAATTGCAATATCTTTCCGCATATTTTAAGGAACGTTATGTCTAAATTTTACCAACTGGCGCGCAGCTACTTGGCACCAGAATATGCTTCAACGGGCAAACTCACAGAGAAATCAGACGTCTACTCATTCGGCGTTGTGCTCTTGGAGCTCATCACGGGCCATAAGCCCGTCGACTCGTCACGCCCCTTAGGCGACGAAAGCCTCGTTGAATGGGTAATAAAGCAGATTCTTTCTCACACATAGTCATATATAGTAAGAGATTAACTTTTTTCTTTTTTGTTTCATTTTCAGGCTCGACCTTTGCTGACTGAAGCCCTAGAAAAGGAGCTGTTCGGTGAGCTCGTCGATCCCAGGCTGGAAGACAACTTTGTTCCCGGCGAAATGTTTAGAATGATCGAAGCAGCGGCGGCTTGCGTGCGCCATTCTGCTTCTAAAAGGCCAAAAATGAGCCAGGTAAGAAAAATGATTCTCTTCTTCTCTGTAATAACAGTCGAAAAACACAAATCATTGCTTGATTTTGGCTACCGTCGATCTTTGATTCGAAGGTGGTGAGGGCGTTAGATTCGATGGAAGAAATGGCGGATTTGAACAATGGGGTGAAGCCTGGGCAGAGCGGGATTTTCAGCTCGAGGGAACAATCTGCGCAGATAAGAATGTTTCAGAGGATGGCCTTTGGCAGTCAAGATTACGGTTCTGGGCAGTACTCCATGACTAATTCTCAGACCAGTTGGAGAAGTGGACTTCGAGACTGATGAGAGTAGTGAACTTCTCTGCAAATTGCAAGAAACCTTTGATGACCATTTTTGCTTATGTGTTCTATACATGAATGTGAACGAAAGCCTAGGAATGGTTGGTTTCTTGCACACGAAAAAAGGAGTTGTTATTTTTAGTCCATTCTTGGATGGATGTAAATTTTTTGCTGATTTGATTCTTTGAATCGCCTCTTGGACTCTTTTTTCGGCATCATATTTGTGTTTGAGTTTCATTTTCCTTTGAAAAAAAAAAAGTTTCATTTTCGACGTTTTCATTAAATAGTGGCTCATGACATCTCCAAAAATCATAACACGTCGGAATTGTTTCATGGTTCTTCACTTAATTCATATTTGTGCTATAGTATATTAATGTTTATTAATAGTAAATAATCATTAACTATAAATTGAGGGATAAAATTAAGAGTATACAATAATATATGCTGGTAGTTTTTTTTTTTAATTTTGAAATTTTAATTTAATATAATATTGACAGACAAACTGTAAGACAGCGAAGGAGGCTGCTTAGGCAGCAGGGAATTGATGATGGAGATAATAAAATCGCCACGAAATAGAGTCACTGATTCGATGTGTCTTATGGATGTTCTCATGTACTCTATATATCCATCATTTTGTATCATCCTTAGAGCCTGTTTGGTTGGAGGATAGGTTTAGATGGTATTAGTTTTAGTTGGGTTTATATAATGCAGAGTATGACTATTTTGGGGTGTTTGGTTGGCGGGTCTAAATAATAATGTTCCATATGTTTGGTTGATGGGTTTAGATGGTGTTAAATTTAATTAAGTTAAATTACGAACCTACTCTCATTTTGTTCTGATTAGGCATATAGTCCTAATTATGGATGGTTATGTCCGGAAGGGGAGAGAGAGAGAGAGAGAGAGAGAGAGAGAGAGAGAGAGAGAGAGAGAGAGAGAGAGAGAGAGAGAGAGAGAGAGAGAGAGAGAGACGATGGTTTAATTTTTTTTAAATAAAAGAAGATTAAAAAAAGCAAATAAATGAAAGGATAAAATTGTCTAAGATGGGTGGGAATAGCTAAAGGTAGGGGAGGAGATCCCTTTAATTAATACCTTATTAGAGGTATTAAGGGGGTATTCCAATTCTCCCCTTTAAATAATCCCCCGAACCAAACACTACTTTAATAAATTCTAACCCTCCTAATCCCACCTAATACCCCAACCAAACACACCCTTAATATATGCACTGTTACAACCCGACTCTACGACCGTATCCTACATTTTCTCTTAATTAAGCTATCTTATTAACTTGTATTAATTATATATAATTATAACCCATGTGTCTTATTGCATATTATTTGTGTTCGATTTGATGGCTTGCTTATCGAAAAATCAACTGATAAACACTTAGTTATTGTACCTATTTAAACCCGTGCATTGCACGGACAATAAACTAGTTTAGTACCCTATAGCACTGTATTTTGGTACGTAATACGTTTTGTCATATATATCACATTATGGTACTATATAGAAACCGTATAGATACGGTATAAACGCATGACGTGGTACGGAATGCACACATAAGAAGGTACGGAAAGGCTGAGAAAATTGGTACAAACAATATAATGGGTACCTATCTGTAAAAATTTCTGACGTATATACGGATTTCCAAATTTTTTATTCAATTGGGTATTTTTTTAATAGGTGTCACTGAAATAAAGTATTGTGAAAAATAAAAAGGTTTACGATTGTACTGCACACACCAACACGGAGCAAAGGTGAAAAAAGGAAGTAATTCCAAGTCCACTGCGGTTATTCTCCGTCACTGTGATATAGAATAGATAAAGCCCTAAAGAAGCCCATCGAACGATTTAGTTCGTTACCTTTTTCTTGCTTGATTAGGTAAATCTCAATCGAAGAGCATGGGCGAAGATCCGCAGAGACTGAAGCGCATCGCGGCGGATGCGTACGACTACGATAACGACCGCCGATGGGCCGATTACTGGTCGAACGTTTTGATTCCGCCGCATATGGGGTCACGCAGCGACGTCGTCAGGCACTTCAAGCACAAGTTCTATCAGCGCTACATCGTAATCGAAACTCTTCTTCTTTACCTTTGATTAAGTTTATTCGTTTGATGTTGATTATGCGTAACTTTCTTTGGAATCATGATTTTTTGGGGTAAATGTATTTTACTGTTCATACAGGACCCTGATCTCGTTGTTGAGCCAATGAATTCTAGCAGCTCATCTCAGTCAACGCAGACACCACAGCAATCTTCATCTTCCTCTGCTTCGAATGCTAACACTCGCCAGCGTAATTCGGGTTTGTTAGTCTTAACTTCCAATCACTGATATTTGTGCTTTCTTCTAGTTGCTGGACTTGAATCTACTTCTCTTGTAGGATCCTCAAGTAGAACATCAGAGGCGTCTAACGCTGCACCTCCACCTGCATCCCTTCGTTGGGATCGACAGACCATTCAGTTCTCTGTCAGTGCTTGGGTATGTAGTATGTCGTGGTTCTAGATTTCTATTTAGTTTTGAGCAGATCTTAGTCCACTAAGTGTCTTGTCATTCATGCTAGTCGTCGTGCGTTTTGTTCAGTAAATGGGAGGGAGCCGGTTTGGTTATTTGCACGTAGTTCCGGAGTTTTAGTTGCTCTTATTGTCAAATAATCAATTACCAAACTGGGACATATATTGACATATGGTCTCTTTTATCTATTTGCGTGGAGAATCTTTGTGAAGTTTGTTACTTGGCTGGATAACTTGCTGCTACGCGAGCCAGAATCCTATTTTATCTTTTTTCTCTTCTCTCTGGCAGGTCTTTGTTGTGGCAGTGCTCGCAATAATTCCAATTGTGCCACGAAATCTCTCGAACCGAGCATATAGGCTTTCCTTCCTGGGAACAGCTTGTTCTTCTGTTTATTCGCTCTATTCCTTATACGGGGTAACATAATGTACAACTAGTTTCCCGTGGCTCATTTGCAAGTGCGTTAGTTAATTTTGTATCATTGTCTAAATGTTGCCTATGCAGAAACCTAGAGCATGGAACTTGCAGGGCTTGCAAGTTTGGTTTCAGTCTGTGGTGGCGACTAAGGATTTTATCTACACTATTTACTGTCTCACTTTCGTGACTTCAAATCTCTGCCTGAAATGTCGGTGAAAACTTGGATTGATATTTTTCTGCCTTTTCTGATGAACAAACAATCTCGTTTTCCCGTGTACTTAATTATCTTGCTATTTATTGTTCTCCAGTCGCTTTAATACCTGTAATGTGCCGATCCCTCGAACAAGTGGCAAAGTTTTTAAGGCGCAACTTCAGCCGGTCAACCTTGTACAGGTTAGAAATCCCTTCTTTCACTTATTTCCCACTAAAGCTTTCAATATCCATGGTGTTATGTGAGATATGTTTTTTTCCCTAATGGCCTCAAATAGCATTCCACATCACAGTATCTTATTTTTTCTATTGGATATGTCTTGTTTTTTTTTTTTCTCCAACGTAGCCTTTTCAAAGTTAATATTAGCTTCTATTGACGTTGTCCATGAATTTATCAGGAAATACTTGGAGGATGCGTGTGTTTGGGTAGAGTCCAATACAACTACCCTTAGCATTCTGTCCTCGCAGGCGGAGATCGGAGTTGGATTCGTTCTAATAGTTTCTCTCTTCTCGTTAGTACATCTGCATCATTACCCTTTTCATGTTTTGAACTATTCTTCTCAAGACAACATATATATATATACATATATGTATATATATACATATATGTATATTATATATTGTATATATATACATATATATATATGTGCTATAACCTCGTCTTAAATCGAAATATGCAGGTGGCAGCGAAATATCATACAAACCTTTATGTACTGGCAGGTAAATTTCTAAGCCACATCACCTTCAACTCACCCTTCGATTCGAATGTTTGATCATATATCATCATATATAAAATCCATATATATTTGCAGCTTCTGAAACTCATGTACCATGCGCCTGTTACGGGCGGTTACCATCAAAGCACATGGGCAAAGATTGGGAGGTCAGTGAATCCATTGATTCAGCGCTATGCACCGTTCTTGAATACTCCAATTTCGGCAATACAAAGGTGGTGGCTTAGGTGAAGAAATAGTTCCCTTGGGCAAGGATTGTGTTGCTTTCTTTTTCCTTGCTGATATTGGGAGACTACTGAATTTTGATTCAGACATAGAGCCCAGAATGAACCCTTGTACTAATAAATTTGGAATTTTTCTAGTGGGAGTTTTACTTGCATAAATTTCAATAATTTTATTACGACTCAATGCTTTGTCATGTCATATGTTCGTAGACACGTGCTTATTAGTTCCAAGGATAAGTAGACGCATTTTGATTCCGTCCTTACCTGCGAACGTAATGTTCTGAACGAATGTTTACTTTTTGTCACAAATATGAAAATATCATAAATTTTGTATTGGGTGGTTAGATAATTAGATTATGTATGTTGGTGATGGTGTTTTATATTTCCTTTCTGTTCTGAAATAAAGTATACTTCTTTTCGATGATAATCATTTTTTCTTCAACGTCTTCTCAAAATTAGTTTCACCAGTATAATATTGGGCCTTAGACGTAGGCTCGAAAAAGTTGAATTTTTTTTCTTTAATTACGACTATTTTAGTGATCAAAACTAGATTATCCATTAAAACTGAATTTAAAATCAAGCATCCTTATATGTAGGTGGACGCTTTTGTGCATATTTACGGAGACCTAGTTGTGTGTTTGTATAGATATATCATTCAAATGTCTTGACTTTGACAATTTACGATTACCGTGACGATGAAGGCTGAATATCAAAGCAAAACGATTTCACACTGTATCCTATCCGCCATGGAAGAAGAAACGCATCATCATCCTCCTAAGGTTGATACATATTGATTGCCGCCGCGCCGCCATTTAAATTCATTTATAAATTATATCCCGTGTTGTTGGTAGATTCTTATTAATATTATTATTTCTGTTTGAACATATAATAAATAATAATCGACTCTCCTTTTAGGAATATGCGAACAACTTGGACGACGACCTAAGAATATCATCAGCTCATCAGTTCCCAAAACCTACTACTCCGTACAGTCCCAGCAACAACATGCTTAATCATCATGATCCGCCGAGGGGATTTCGTCGGCGTGAGTCGTCGTCGTCCATTCCTTTCTCTAATCTTTTTCAATTCCTTTTCCAAAGCCACGTTCAGTTCAAAGTTTTATTCCTTATTTACCAAGAAACCCTAATAAATGACCATAATTTATCTGCATTTCTCATGCAGTGTCGTCTACCTATAACAACATCTCTTATTTTTCGTCGCGTTCGACGCCTCATCAGACGACTATTATGGCTGCCAACTCGCCTTATTATGCGTATCGATACCCATCACCTTCTCCATCTTCTTCGAAGGAGAACACGAAGATATTGTTGGAGACAGAAACAACTGCAAGCCTTGGTATAGCTAGGACGACGACGTTATTGCCCAGCCGAGGATTAGTACTATTATTCCTAGTCCTCCACAAAATGGCAAGATTTCGGTTGAAGCCATCATCTTAGTATTCCTCGAGCAAAGGGAGAAGCAGCCCGCAACAATGACCGTCGAGAATTTCCTACATAGGCTCCACTCGAGCCTATGCGTACGAACCTCCATCTGCAGCTGCCCGCGCTTCGGCGGCGTCCTTCGCCATTTCCTGACCTGCCCGAGGGCCGACTGCCCGACTTGCCCGCGAATCGACGGGCTTTGGCATTCGCGCAAGAAACGGGTTGCGTCGCGGCGTTGTGAGGAAAACGACGGCCTACGGTCGGCCAAGCGCGCCAAACAGGCCATCTCTAATAGGCCGGGGGATACAGTAGAAAACCCGATAGACATTGACCCGGAACCCGACCCGTCGACCCGTATTTGTGGGAGGAATTTTGAAGTGAATGGTAGTGAAGATGAAGATGAAGAGGAGCGATTATTAGCCGATGGAGGAAATGAGACGAAGATTGAAGGTACTCAGCCCTCGATTTCTGCCGATAACCTACGCGAGAAACTCAGCGTTGAAGACGACGAGAACGTTGGGACAGAATCAGTTGCTAGCATGTCGGAGAACGATGAGGTCATCATGCCCGAGATTGAGAACAATGGAAACGCCGAATTATCTAATGATATTCTTCACAATAGCGGTTTAAACGACGGCCAGTGTCGTAATGAGGACGAGGAAAACGAGCTCATTTCCGATCAATACTTCGGCACGGCCTTGACGGACTTCCTCACGGCCGAGGAAATAATGCAGAACCTCCGTAGCCTCAATCCGTCGGCGGTACGTATGCGTGCGCGCATTGTTGCGCCAACTTCGTTACTTTTTTTTTTTCGCGAAATTTCGTTAGAAAAATTGTGTCTCTTTTGCCTCAAAAGGAGTCGACGAGGAGGCCGAGCGTCGGAACGAACACGTGCCAACTGTGCTTAAAGGACGAGATCGAGTTCGCTCCGCCGCCGAGGACCTGCGAATCTTGCGGGGTTCGGATACTTCAGAGGACATACCGTTGGGCTCGGGATAATGAATCGGGAAAGAAAATAGTCTACTGCAACTCCTGCAGCAAGCAGATGAAAAAATCGCGCCTCGAAAACGCCGAGAATACCGCCGCCGACGAGCCAGTGAGTTACAATTATACCTTCGAACGACGCTTTCTTTTTCTATAGTTATATGTTGTAGCATCGTCTAACAGCGCCAACGCATTCTTCTTCTTCGTCTTCTTTGCAGTGGGTGCAATGCGACAGGTGTGACAAATGGCAGCATCAGATTTGCGCTCTCTACAACCCGAGGCCCGACAGTGAGGTCTTGAACTACACTTGCCCGTTTTGTCGATTGGACGAAATGAAATCGAAAAAGGCGAAAGGGGTCGCACCGTCTCCGAGATTCGAAGCGAAAGATCTTCCTACGACTCTGCTGAGTGACCACATCGAATGTAGGCTTCGTCGAAGCCTCGGACTTGAGAGAAAGAGCATAGCAAAGGTGATCGCGTGCGTGTATGTTTAAATAGATGTTTGTGCGAGTACGTCAAGTAATAATTAAAACGAATATATTATAACTCAAATCACGCGCGATAGGCAGTGTACCTATCGTTTGTAATATAGTTATAGTGAATATCCGAGTATCGATCACGAGGAATAAATTAATTACTAGTACTGACCTATCGACTCGATATTTAGCCTATGTGAATAATGGGATTGATTTATACTACGAACTAATTTAACAGAGCAACTTAAATGATTGGAAAATTACGGAAATACAATTAGAAACGATGCGAGTGACTTAAGATGACAAATATGTGTTCGGGATTCGAATCCCGCCAGGTGCTGTCGTCTAAAGCTACGGAATATCGTTCCTACGTGATTATCGACTAAATCGCAGTAATTTCCTGCCCACTCACGGATTTGCTTTCGCCCTAAACGTTCGTGGGAATCTAAGTTTAGCGATTACTAGATGGCGAGGATCGAGTATTTGCTGTCGCCCTATACTCGAATCCTAACGTCTATAAATGGCCTAATCGTTATTTAGCTGTCGCCCTAAACGATGTACCACACATCCATATCAACACATAGACATATTGATACGAAGAAGCAATATCATAGAACGATAAATAGTCAAATACACGTGTTTACGATTATCCTACGCTTCAACTACGACATGACCCAACGTTCATCTATTCCCAAACACACAAGAGAATTAGCTACTCATATCGGACGTCACAACAACAAGATTTAAAGGAAACGAGGATAGAGAACTCATAAAAACTTCCCTAAGAAGTGAATATGGCGTTCTGAGGTGGAGCTCTCGTTCCTCGATCGTATGAGCGTAGCTTTGTTGTTGGATCGTCCCTTGAGCTTCTCCGAATCACCGGCTACTTCTAGTGTTCTTCCTTCTCTTCTTTACTCTCAGTTTTCGTCCCTTATCTGCTTGTCCTCCAGTTCTTAGGAGCCTCCCCTTTTTATGCTTTGAAAATGGGCTAAAACCCTGAATTTTGGAACGTTCACGGCCTCTTAATGGGCCTTCACGGCCGTGAAGGCGGCTTAAAACGCTACTTTTTGACTTTCTGGCATGAGTCACGGCCTCGTGCAACACGCCTCACGGCCGTGACGGCGGCTTAAACCCTAAATATTGACTCTCTGGTGAAGGTCACGGCCTCTTGCATTGATATTCACGGCCGTGAATAGGTGAATTTTTCCTGCGTTGAACCCTCTGCCTCGACTCACGGCTTCATGCGTGCTCATTCACGGCCGTGAATGAGGTGGAGATTTCTTCTTACAATTCACTGCCTCAGTTCACGGCCTCCAGCATGAGGAGCCACGGCCGTGAATCGAACTTATCCAACTCTCTGCCCACATTCACGGCTTCTCGCCTGAGTCTTCACGGCCGTGACTCCTTCAGCTTCTGTGTTGGAGACTTACTGCCAAGGTTCACGGCGTCTTGCGAGATCAGTCACGGCCGTGACTTGCTCCTGACAAATTCATATTTTGCCATTTTCGTGTCGTTTTCGCCTCGTTTTCATTCCTCTTCGCTCGATAATCATTCGAAGGTCCTACAATATTTAAATGGGTGTAAATAGGGCCAATAAATGCATCGAATGATCAAAACTTTACTATTATAACCCAAATAAACATAGCAATAAACGTATTAAAAATACGTTTATCAAACCTCCCCACACTTAAGCTTTTGCTTGTCCTCAAGCAAATTAGGAGTAAGAAAACGTTATCAAGATAGCGGCACGACCATTCACAATTCACCAACGCAGATGGAAAACACAAAATGGAATCAAGCAAGCAATTATGGACACTGCAACAATAATCAGCACTTATCGACACGAATTTCCTTAGCACTACTAATTGAGATCCACACCTCGCAAGGATTCACTAAAATCACTCAGTGTAAAGGCTAATATATCGGTGAATCACTCAATTCATGCAATAATCTAGTCTAAACCATATGCTTGCAAGTTAATCGCACGTCTACTACTTAAAGCAGTTAGCATGAATCAGAAGGTCTTTTTCGGGTTAAATAGGTTCAGATAGTAATGAGTGGGTAGTGGAATCACATATGAGTAGCAGTCGTGTCGGTCTCCATGTCATTGTCTAAAGCGCGCCACGGATTAGCCTTTTTAGTTACGCCGTCTTCATATTCCTCTTATTTCTGATGCGTTCCACTAAGCCTTTCTTCTCCCAAGTCTCGAAATGATAGATGATGTGGAATTCACGAGATTGGAAGATTATCGAAGGAAAGGTTCTTTCTTTCTTTTCGCAACAGTTCATCCTCTTCTTGCTTCAGTTTCCCAACAGCCACACCATTTCTCTCTTTTTTTTTTTTTTTTTTTTTTTTTTTTTTTTCATACCCTTTCGCATTGCGGTGCGCTGCCCTTATGCCAACTCCTTGTGAGTTAAAACTTGTTGAAAAGGGAGTTCTTGACTGCTTTCGGTGTTGTCTTGAGGCGTCATCCGACTACGCTTTTCAACTTTGACATTTAACCTTCACTTCCGCTTAACTCGGGTTCAGATGATCTCTGGAGGCTGATTTAGGTTAGTGGCTTATGATATACGAAGTGTAAGAAATAAATAGGCTTAGGCTCAAAGTGGCTAACTACGGTGATCAGTCGCGGTAAGGAACTTTGGCCGTGGACTTGTTTCCTAATGCCTTCGTCATATTCATACAAAACACGCTATAAACAATTTCAATGCGTATCAAACAAGCAAGTTCTAGAGAGACGTAAATTATGCACTACTCACACAACCAAGAAAAATGAGCAAAAGCTCGTCAGCTCAAACTCTCACAACGGAACATGGGTTATGTGTGTGAATCTTTCAAAGTACTACTATATCTATTCATGCTGAAAAGATTAAATCACTGATGCATGTCTTTATCGCTCACTAGACTCCCTAGTATGAAATCCACTTTGAGATGAACGCAAACAATCATGCCAGACTTTATTTTTTTTTAACTCGAAAACCACAAGCGCATCATAAAAATTGTCACGTAAATTTTTCACAATATTCCAACAAAATTCCCCCTCCCCACACTTAAGATGCACGTTGTCCTCAACGTGTAAAATAAATAAAAGGAAGGTAAAAGAACGTGACTCCCCTGAAAAAATTGGCGTGGTCCTGCCTCGAGCATTTGATGTAGTTGAGCATGGTTGTCGCTCCTGAGTTTGAAATATTTTATGTCGTAGTTTGAATTCGTGTCACGTTTCCTGAAAACACGAAAGAAAATTAAACACACATAGGATATAATAAAAGATAACAAACGAAGTCATAAGCATCACAAGTGACATGAGTACTGGATCATCACAAAAGAGTACTAATAGACAAACATAAGAAAATAAACGACACTAAGGTGGTGGTGGGGGCGATGGTGGCCGCGGGCGAAGGAACGCCAGTGACTCCTGTGATCGCCTGACCGCGTCTTCCATGGCTTTAAGGGCCTGCTCATAGCGCTGTTGCTCCTCGCGGTAGCGTCTATGGGCTTCTTCATTTCGACGCTCATACTCGTCCTGGCGGCGCCTTGTCTCCTCGTCACGCCGTATGGCCTCCTCATTGTAACGTAGCATGTCCTCGCGCAAGGTGTGAAGATCTGCGGCTGTCGCGTAAGTAGCGACCCCTGAGGACTCGCCCGCGTGATACCCGGACGAATGGGAAGTTCCGGCAGAGTCGTGGTGGACTGGGGATGGCCGCGCACCCGCAATTTCTAGTGGTTCAGGGAATGCGTCGCCGAGGTCCGTCTGCCCACGGTAAACCTCGTGCCAGACATAGACCTTGTTCGAACGGGACCAATTCGGCGCTTTGATCAGCATCTTCATCTTGAGCATCATATCATCGTTCAGCAGGTTTCGCCCACCCACAATCGTCATCTCTGGTGGATTTGCTGGCCACAAGTTGAGCCCCTTGATGACCCTAGTAATAAATGGCGCTACTGCGATCTTCCCGTTGCTACGAACGTCGGCTTGGGCCGCGAAGGCGTGCTTCAGGGCCATTCCTAGGTGTACGTGTTCCCCGCGCTGCATCTTGAGTAAATAGAAGAGGTCGCGAAGGCCAATCGCGCCGTGTGAATCGCCCCTTGGTGTGAGCGAAGTCGTCAGGAGCCGGTGAATATATCGCAGGCCGGGGCTCCTGAGCGACGAGGCCTTCGACGTTTTGACGCTGAAGGGGGGCTCGCCGGGTCTCGTAATCTCTGCCCAACCGGTCTGACGAAAGTCCCATCCTTCCAGGTAATTCTTGTAATACAAGTCTGTTAGCCCTGTGTGCCCGTAAGGTAGCTCCGGTGTCCCAATGGCACGGCAGATGTCTTCAATATCCGCCGCATGATCTGTGTTAAACGCCCGGAATGTGATCTTGTTCCGGCCAAATTCTTCGTGGGCGAAGGTGGACAGGAACTCCAGTGTCAGCTCCTTATATCCCGGCTCGTCGATGTGGAAGAAATCTAGCCATCCGCTGAGGGACGTGTAACCCGCCACTTGCTGGTCGATGTGATACTTTGCCAGCGTCTCGTGATCAATCTGATCAGTCAGAATGAATTCCGTGTTCTTTAGCCTGTTGTACCGGGCCTGGTGTGTCTCATCGCCAAACTGCCCCATAGCCTCTACCAGTGTCGGCGTGCGTTGGCCTCGACGTGGACGACTCGTTGATGGTGAATCGTTCGAACGTCCTGCAGCGGTTCTGCTTTTACCCATGGTACCTAGAAGTCCAAATGTTAGTTGGCGAGAAAACGATAATCAACACAGCTTGACTCGACCAACGTAGCGACAAAATGCCAAATTCCAAAACAAAAACATATGTAAATTCAAAGCAGCATTTTGTCGAACACATAATAGACATACTAACATACTCTTTCTAATTGCAAAATCGGTCAATCAAGCGCACTCTTCAACTGCAAACGATTAATCAACGCTATAAAACCCGGTAACAGCACTCAATTCCGTTCAAATTTCCCAGAATTCCTAAATTTCGACATTAGGGTTCATTGAACCAAATCGAAATTAACGCATGGAATCAATAAATTAAACATTCCCAAGATATGATTATCATGTGTCCAACCATAAAAACGCAAAACGAACATCAAATTAAACCCAAATTAGAAAACCCCAATTTCGAATTTTAGGGTTCATCGTCCCAAATTGAAATTAAAGGACGAAATTACAAAATTGATCTGACCCATCGTGTTTAATGTAAGAACATAGTCGTAGAAGAGCAAGACAACACCACATTGGCCTAAATTCGAAAAGCCCCAATATTTAAAAATTAGGGTTCCTCACCCAAATGCGAAATTCATGCATGAAAACGACAAATCCTCCAAGCCCAACACGTTTATATCATACAACTAGAACTGAAAGAGTAATGTAAAAACGAAAACGATCCAAATTGTCAAAAAATATCCGCAGTTGCAATGTAAAGCTCATACCTCTTTGATTTAGTTGAGTTGAATCGGAGATAAATCGTTTTGAGCGTGCTCCTTAGAAATTCGAGCGTCTGAAATGGCCCGAGATGCGATGATTTTGGAGTGAAATAGATGATATTTTCGATTGGGGTCGTTGTTTAGTGTGAAGAAGACGAATGGAGTGATAAAAATGGGTTTTATGCGTGAAAATCGAAGTCCTCACGGCCGTGAGTTGTCATACCAAGGCCGTGAAGACGAGCAGAGAAGGTCTCATTCGTCAAGCCACGGCCGTGAGTCGTGGGTCATGGGCCGTGACCTCGGACAGTGAATTAAACCCGCCAGGGCCACGGCCGTGAGTAACTATACCGAAGCCGTGATCGTGGGCAGTGGGGTAAGATCGACCACGTCACGGCCGTGGCTACTGAGACGTTGGCCGTGACATATGAAAATATTAAATTTTTTTTTTTTTTTTTATATATATATATATTTTTTTAATATATATTTTTTATTTTATTATTATTATTTTTTTTTTTTTTTATCATTTTATTTTATTTTTATTTTATTTTTATTTATTATTATATTATTTTTTTTTTTTTTAATATAAATTTGAAATATGATTGATACGCAATCGACGAATTTTTTCGAGGACGATTTGAGCGAGGAAAAATCTTATAATCGACAAGAGAAAAATCACTTTCTCGCGCGGCGTCAAATCTTCCAAGTCAAAAATTCGTCTGTATCATTTAATGGATTGCCGGGTATGATAATGATATTTTTGTGCCATTCATGCCTATAAATAGACATTGGTAGAACAACACAATAACATCATCTACCATACATCCCACGTCTTAACAATCTTATTTTTGAAATTTCTGAATTAGCTAGCCACTATGTATTGGGGACAGCAGCAAGACCGTGAGAACGAGAATGAGAGTGAAGAGTATGCAAGGTTTCGTCGTAATTTAGATATGCTATCACTTTACCTTGTTCTTCTTTTGGGTTTGTTTGGAGTTTTACTTGCTTTTGTGTGTTGGGTTATCACAAGGTGCACTTGTGTGTAACCCGCCCTTATGAAGCAAAAATAAACTATTGTTCTGTCTTTTGTGTTTTTCGCAGTTTAATTTGCTTTTGTGTTGGTCTGTCTCACGTTGTAATGGTATTGTAACCATCGTTTATGAAGTAAAACTATCGTTCCTATCTCGTCTCTAGACTCTGCGTTATTACCGTCCTCAATATTCGAAGTAAATTGACTATTATTTAAAATTTTAATGTTGTATTATTATTATTGTTTAATTTAATATATAGTTTGTGATTATTGAAATATATTATTATTATTATCATTATTTTTATTATACAATGCCTAAAACATAATTAAAAATACCTGGGTTGCCTCCCAAGAAGCGCTTCTTTTAACGTCTCAGCCTGACGTACCTCACATGCTCTTATGCTGGCTGAAAATCGAGGTATAATACCTCCTTGTTGCTCAAATCTTCCTCGCCTCCATGATAATGCTTCAATCGATGCCCGTTCACCTTGAAAGTACCCTGGCCCATACCTGAAATCTCAACAGTACCGTATGGAAAAACACGAGTAACAGTGAACGGTCCTGACCAACGTGACCTAAGCTTACCAGGAAAAAGCCTAAGTCGAGAATTAAAGAGGAGGACTTGGTCCCCTTCTTGAAATTCTCGTCTGTGCCTAATTTTGCTGTCATGGTAGGCTTTTGAACGCTCCTTATACATTCTGGCGTTATCATAAGCTGATAAACGCCACTCGTCAAGCTCATTAATTTGGAGTTGCCGCTTTTCACCGGCTTTTCCCAAATCCATGTCCAATGACTTAATTGCCCAATAGGCTTTATGTTCGATTTCTACGGGGAGGTGACATGCCTTCCCGTAGACCAATCTATATGGTGTAGTGCCTATTGGTGTCTTATACGCAGTCCTGTACGCCCAAAGGGCGTCATTAAGCTTATTCGCCCACTCCTTGCGGTTCCCATCTATAGTTTTCTCAAGAATACGTTTTAACTCGCGGTTCACTACCTCTACCTGACCGCTAGCCTGAGGGTGATACGGAGTGGATAAGCTGTGCCTAACACCATAACGCTCTAGTGTACGTGAAAATTGGGTGTTGCAGAAATGAGTGCCTCTATCACTAATGATGCATCTAGGTGCTCCAAATCGTGAAAATAATGCTCGTAAGAATCGCACAACAACCCTAGCATCATTCGTGGGTAAAGCCTGCGCCTCGGCCCACTTAGACACATAGTCTACAGCAACCAGAACGTACTTATTATTATACGAACTGGGAAACGGGCCCATGAAATCTATACCCCAAACATCGAAAATCTCAGAAACTAGAATAAAATTTTGAGGCATTTCATCACGTTTTGAGATATTACCTGTGCGCTGACATTGATCACAAATGTCAACGTACCGTTGGGCGTCCTTGAAAATCGTTGGCCAATAAAACCCGCTTTCCAGTACCTTCTGAGCTGTTCGATTGGCTGCATAATGCCCTCCAGTTGGTCCGCTATGGCAATGCCCTAGAATCTTCGTTGTCTCGGGTGAGGCAACACATCGTCGTATCACCTGGTCTGCACATCGCCTAAAAAGATACGGATCTTCCCAAAAGTAGTACTTCAAGTCAGAAAAGAATTTCTTCTTTTGCTGACTCGTGTACCCCTTTGGTAAAATCCTCGCAACAAGATAATTAGCATAATCTGCAAACCAAGGAGTATCGTCTCTTACCACTTGAATTGAATACAAATGCTCGTCTGGGAATGTGTCCTGAATTGCTTTGTCGTCCTTGTTGTGGATTTCAGACTCCTCTAGTCGGGAGAGGTGATCCGCCGCTAAATTCTCTGCGCCTTTCTTGTCACGGATCTCTATATCGAACTCTTGAAGAAGCAGGATCCATCTGATTAGCCGAGGCTTGGCATCCGGCTTTGCTAATAAATACTTAAGAGCAGAGTGGTCAGTGAAAACAATAACTTTCGACAAAATAAGGTATGACCTGAATTTATCGAAGGCGAATACGACAGCTAAAAGCTCCTTTTCCGTGGTCGTATAGTTGGCTTGAGCTGCGTCGAGCGTCTTACTGGCGTAGTAAATCGGCCTGAAGTGGTTGTCCTTGCGCTGCCCTAGTACGGCTCCAACTGCGTAATCACTAGCATCACACATTAGTTCAAAGGGCAGCCCCCAGTCGGGAGCGACCATAATAGGTGCTGTGATAAGTCGCTCTTTCAGTAATTCGAACGCATGCAAGCACTCATTATTAAATTCAAATGGAGCATCTTTCTCGAGTAGTCTAGTCATAGGTCGTGCAATCTTAGAAAAATCCTTAATAAATCGACGATAAAAACCAGCATGACCTAGAAAACTCCTAATTGACTTGACATTCGAGGGAACGGGCAACTTTTCTATAGTTTCTAACTTAGCTCGGTCCACTTCGATTCCTTTAGAGGAAATCTTATGGCCAAGAACTATGCCCTCTCGAACCATGAAGTGACACTTTTCCCAATTAAGCGCCAAGTTCGTTTCCTCACAACGTGCGAGTACAAGCTTCAAATTAGACAGACACACATCAAACGATGAACCAAAAACAGAGAAATCATCCATAAACACCTCCATTACCTCACCTACCAACTCGTCGAATATTGCCATCATACATCGCTGGAAGGTGGCTGGAGCGTTGCATAGACCGAATGGCATCCTTCGATACGCAAATGTGCCGAAGGGGCATGTGAATGTGGTCTTCTCCTGGTCCTCAGGTGCAATAGGGATCTGCAAGTATCCTGATAAACCATCAAGAAAGCAATAAAATGAGTGACCAGATAATTTTTCTAACATTTGGTCAATGAACGGTAAAGGGAAATGGTCCTTTCTCGTGGCGTCGTTTAATTTTCTGTAGTCGATGCACACACGCCACCCAGTAACCGTCCTCGTTGGAATCAATTCATTCTTATCGTTAGTGACGACCGTCATTCCACCCTTCTTCGGGACCACTTGGACCGGACTCACCCAAGCGCTATCTGAGATAGGGTAAATCATCCCCGCATCTAGTAGCTTAATCACCTCCTTCTTCACGACGTCCTTCATGTTGGGATTAAGTCGCCGTTGACGTTGGGCGATCGGCTTGAACTCGTCCTCCATCAGAATCTTGTGCGTACAATAGCTTGGACTAATTCCTCTGATGTCGGATATCTTCCACGCTATCGCCTTCTTATGTGCTCTCAACACGTCCAAGAGCTGGTCCTTCTGTCCGTCGTCGAGGCTCGATGAGATGATGACTGGTAGCCCTCCGTTGCTGCCAAGGAAAGCATACTCGAGGTGGTCGGGCAGCGGCTTCAACTCTAGGACCGGTGGCTCCTCGACCGAGCTCTTTTCCTTGTCTTCTTCGCTACTCTCGTCGATAGCTATGATGGGCTCGTCAACTTCCTCCCCACACTCATCGATTGCCATAATCATTCTGGTGTCCTCTTCGCTTAACACCTGTGATAGACCTTGCACAGAAAAGAGAAAATCGTGCTCAAAGGTATCTAAGTAATAACACTTATCATCATGCTCATTACTTTTCTTCATTGATTCCGCCATATTGAACGTAACTTTCTCGCCATCTACCGTCAGAGTCAACGTCCCATTTCTAACATCTATCATAGTCTCACCGGTAGCTAAGAATGGTCTACCTAGGATCAACGGGACGTTATCATCCTCCTCCATGTCCAAGATAACAAAATCGGCGGGAATCACGAATTTACCTACCTTAACTAGGACATCCTCAATAACTCCTCTAGGGTATTTTAACGATCGATCAGCTAATTGAAGGCTCATCCTAGTGGGTCGTGGTTCACCTAGTCCTAAGCGTTTAAACATGGAATACGGCATTAAGTTTATGCTAGCTCCTAGATCAGCTAAAGCTCGTTCAACAACTAAATCTCCTATAAGGCAGGGAATCGTAAAACTCCCTGGATCTTTGAGCTTCTTTGGCATCTTGTTCTGTAGAATCGCCGAGCATTCTCCTCGTAGACATACCGTGGAAACATGTTCGAGCTTCCTCCTGTTCGTCAATAGGTCCTTCAAGAACTTGGCGAAGCTGGGCATCTGTGTAATAGCCTCAACAAACGGTAAGTTAATATGTAATTCTTTACACATGTTCATAAATTTACCGAACTGCGCCTCGTCTTTGTCTTTCTTCAGCCGAGCTGGGTAGGGGATTTTCGGCTGGTACGGCTTCACCGGTGGTCGCTCAATCTCCTTTGCCTTTTCTTTTTGAGGCTCGACTTTCTCCTTCTCAGCTTCGACGTTCTCAACATTGTCGCCTTTGCTTACCTCCACTTCTGGCTCGTCGTGGACCTCGACCTCAGCTCTATCATTTGCTTTCTTTTTGGGAGGTACCTCTTGCAACTCTCTTCCGTTTCTCAGGGTAACCGCCTTGCAATACTCCTTAGGGTTTGGCTCGGTGTAACTTGGAAGTGATCCCTGAGTTCGCTCCGCCAATTGCTTCGCCATTTGGCCCACTTGTTGCTCCAATTTCTTGATAGAGGCGTCGGTGTTCTGGGCACGTACTTCTATGTACTCCTCCATCTTATTCATCCGACTCTCGTGGGCTTGAGTGGTGTTGCTGAAGTTTGTGAGGAGCGTCTTCATCATATCCTTCATCTCCCGCATATCATCGGATCCCGATCCTGTAGACGCGTTCTGATACGGACGTGATGTCCCTCCTTGGAAACCGGATGGTCTAGGTTGGAATCCCGGTGGCCCTTGCCCATGGTTGTTCTGGTTTCCGTACGCCAGATTTGGATGCGCTCGAGGTTGAAAACTCCGTTGGCCCTGGTAATTCCCCATATAGTCCACGTGCTCTAATGATTGCCCTAATTGGCACTCTGATGTCTCATGAGCTGCGCCACAAATCTCGCACTGTGGCGTGTACGGCTTCTGAGGTGGTGTGGTGGTCATCACGGCATGTACAGGCTGTGTTTGCCCAGCCTTTGGAAGCAATGTGTTGATTACCGTCTGAAGCTGGGAATTGGTGGTTGCAATCTGTTGTTGCAGCGCCTCAAACTTGGCATTTGTAGCAGTCTCCTCACTCACCCCAAACACTCCTGGAGTCTTTATTCTCGTATTGCCTCTCATGAAGCTGTTCCTCGAGTAGTCTTCGATTAAATTCCAGGCTTCTGTGGCATTGAGCTTCACGAGCCCTCCTCCTGCTGCTCCATCTAACATATGAACGGTTTGATCGTTGAGGCCCTCGTGAAATCGATTGATTATGGCGGCCTTCGACATCCCGTGTTGTGGGCACTTCTTCAATAGGGACTTGTATCTCTCCCACACCTCGTAAAGATTCTCTGAATCCTTCTGGTGAAAAAGGGATATTTCTGTTTTCAACCTTAACACCTTTTGCAGCGGGAAGTAATGGCCGATGAATGCTGCCCGCAGTTCTTCCCAAGTAGTGATTGATCTGGGCGGAAGCATATCCAACCAGTCTTTCGCCCTGTACTTGAGTGAAAATGGAAACAACATTAGCTTAATCGCGTCACTCGAGACCCCATTGATCTTGATGGTGTCTGTTACTGTCAGAAAGGCCTTCAGGTGGGAGTACGGATCATCATCAGGATTTCCCTCAAACTGAGCCGTTTGAAAGATCATCTGAAGCCAGGCATGCTTCAGCTCAAAATCGTTGTTCGCGATCGGAGGAATAACAATCGCCGATTCTGTACCGCCGAGTGAGGCATTCTTAAGTAGATCTTGTAAAGATTGTTCCTCTTCTTGGTCTTGGTGGGTTGGTACTCTTCGATCTGCCATCTCGACTTCTGTCTCTCGATTGTCTTTGGACGCCTCTGTTCGAGAATTTTCAGCAGACTCTTGGGAGTTATCCTCTGAGTAACTAACCAGCACTTCCTGATAATTACTAGCCGTGCCTTCCGTATTGTATCTGAGCTGCCTTCGTAACTTCCGCTCGAAATCTGGATCTCCTTCAACAATGGGACCTGATGGGTGGCTTCTGGTCATCCACTGTCAAACAGTACCTTCAATGAGTGAAAGCGAAATTTAGCGAAGAACTAGACAAATACGTCGGAAATGTAACGATACTAATAATGATGTAGGAAACACAATTAACGAAAAACTGAGACAATGCAAAATAAAATAGCTAAATTACCGAACTAGGGTGTTCCTAATATCAATTTGAATCCCCGGCAACGGCGCCAAAAACTTGATCGCGTGCGTGTATGTTTAAATAGATGTTTGTGCGAGTACGTCAAGTAATAATTAAAACGAATATATTATAACTCAAATCACGCGCGATAGGCAGTGTACCTATCGTTTGTAATATAGTTATAGTGAATATCCGAGTATCGATCACGAGGAATAAATTAATTACTAGTACTGACCTATCGACTCGATATTTAGCCTATGTGAATAATGGGATTGATTTATACTACGAACTAATTTAACAGAGCAACTTAAATGATTGGAAAATTACGGAAATACAATTAGAAACGATGCGAGTGACTTAAGATGACAAATATGTGTTCGGGATTCGAATCCCGCCAGGTGCTGTCGTCTAAAGCTACGGAATATCGTTCCTACGTGATTATCGACTAAATCGCAGTAATTTCCTGCCCACTCACGGATTTGCTTTCGCCCTAAACGTTCGTGGGAATCTAAGTTTAGCGATTACTAGATGGCGAGGATCGAGTATTTGCTGTCGCCCTATACTCGAATCCTAACGTCTATAAATGGCCTAATCGTTATTTAGCTGTCGCCCTAAACGATGTACCACACATCCATATCAACACATAGACATATTGATACGAAGAAGCAATATCATAGAACGATAAATAGTCAAATACACGTGTTTACGATTATCCTACGCTTCAACTACGACATGACCCAACGTTCATCTATTCCCAAACACACAAGAGAATTAGCTACTCATATCGGACGTCACAACAACAAGATTTAAAGGAAACGAGGATAGAGAACTCATAAAAACTTCCCTAAGAAGTGAATATGGCGTTCTGAGGTGGAGCTCTCGTTCCTCGATCGTATGAGCGTAGCTTTGTTGTTGGATCGTCCCTTGAGCTTCTCCGAATCACCGGCTACTTCTAGTGTTCTTCCTTCTCTTCTTTACTCTCAGTTTTCGTCCCTTATCTGCTTGTCCTCCAGTTCTTAGGAGCCTCCCCTTTTTATGCTTTGAAAATGGGCTAAAACCCTGAATTTTGGAACGTTCACGGCCTCTTAATGGGCCTTCACGGCCGTGAAGGCGGCTTAAAACGCTACTTTTTGACTTTCTGGCATGAGTCACGGCCTCGTGCAACACGCCTCACGGCCGTGACGGCGGCTTAAACCCTAAATATTGACTCTCTGGTGAAGGTCACGGCCTCTTGCATTGATATTCACGGCCGTGAATAGGTGAATTTTTCCTGCGTTGAACCCTCTGCCTCGACTCACGGCTTCATGCGTGCTCATTCACGGCCGTGAATGAGGTGGAGATTTCTTCTTACAATTCACTGCCTCAGTTCACGGCCTCCAGCATGAGGAGCCACGGCCGTGAATCGAACTTATCCAACTCTCTGCCCACATTCACGGCTTCTCGCCTGAGTCTTCACGGCCGTGACTCCTTCAGCTTCTGTGTTGGAGACTTACTGCCAAGGTTCACGGCGTCTTGCGAGATCAGTCACGGCCGTGACTTGCTCCTGACAAATTCATATTTTGCCATTTTCGTGTCGTTTTCGCCTCGTTTTCATTCCTCTTCGCTCGATAATCATTCGAAGGTCCTACAATATTTAAATGGGTGTAAATAGGGCCAATAAATGCATCGAATGATCAAAACTTTACTATTATAACCCAAATAAACATAGCAATAAACGTATTAAAAATACGTTTATCAAAAGGCGTTAGGGAAGTCTCGGGCAGAAATGCCGCTCGGAGCCGAAGGGCTTACAGTTAGAGTGGTGGCGTCGGTCGACAGATCAGCAAAAGTTAAAAGGGAATACTTTACTTTTCTCCGCGAAGGAACTTACCCCGAAGAGTTCCCGTACAAGTTGAAGGTACCCGAAAAGCATCCTTTACATGTTTTTCTGCTAATCATCTTACGCGCAATTTTCGTCTTTTTTAGTTTCTGAACGCTAGACGACTATAAGCTGATTTCTTTATTATATGGCTTAGAAGCGTAAGTTTAATTCAATGGGTTACCATAAGGATAGGTATTTACGACGTGTTAGGTATGAGCTCTATAGCATTTTGAATGATCACTTCGCCTAAAAGTTATGCGAAATTTAGGGAGTGTTATCATACTTAATTTCCAACATTGACATTTTTCTCTTGCAATTTTAGGTCGTTCTCGTGTTTCAAAAGATAGACGGGGTCGACGTGCTCATCTTCGCCATGTACGCTCAGGAGTTTGGGCCAGAATGCGGCGAACCCAACAGTCGTTCGATCTACGTTTCTTACCTCGACTCCGTGAAACACTTCACGCCAGAAATAAAAACGGCCGACGGCGTCCCTCTTCGTACGTTCGTCTACCATGAAGTACTCGTAAGTTCATCCTAATTCCTCGCCGATCAAAATTCGTTGGTTTTCCCAAGTCGATCGACTGTACATTAATCATCGAATGAAACAATTTTTTTTTTCGGGTACAGATTGGATACCTAGATTACTGTAAGAAGCAAGGTTTCTTGAAGTGTTACATATGGCCTTGCCCGCCGTCGAAGGGAGAAGACTTCATATTCTATTGCCACCCTCCGACGCAGAGGAACCCTAACAAGTCGAAGCTGCTCGAATGGTATACGCATTCTTGAATGTAATGTTATGCATAAAAGATTGGTCTTTAACAGCTTTTCGATATACTTTGATGCTCCGAAGGTACCAGACGATGATTCGAAAAGCTATGAGCGAAAACGTCGCGAGAGACTACTCAAAGTTCTACGAAAGATTCTTTATCGAAAACAACAAAGGATGGTCCAATGGTGGCGGACGAGTAATCACAGCAGCTCGATTGCCTTACTTTGAGGGATCGTATTGGAACATTACCATCGAAAGAATACTTTCCGAGATTGACGAGAAAGGCGAAGCTTTGAGAAGGGTATCGAAGAGATCCATGCAGAAAATGGGCCGCAAGGATCTCTCTGAGAAGACAGCGAAGGATATTCTACTGATGGAACAAGTAAGTTTTTGTTTTCCTTTCCTCGTATGAGGAAGTATCGAAATATTCTAACTTTTCCTCATGCGTTTGGTTCTTCTTCTTCTTCTTCTTCTTCTTCTTCTTCTTCTTCTTCTTCTTCTTCTTCTTCTTCTTCTTCTTCTTCTTCTTCTTCTTCTTCTTCTTCTTCTTTAGCTTGGCCACGAAATTATTTCGGACGAGGCCAACATTTTAGTCATCGACTTGGGCAGTAATAAACGCCGGCCGGTAAACAAGACATTTTTTATTATTGACAATTTTTTTTGTCTTTTTCAGTCGCTTTATATTCTTGGCTGAGTAAATTTCTAACGTTGGACTACCTTTTTTGTTACAGATGCGTACGGACGATGAGGACGACGAGTCATTATTACATTGCAGCATACTCGAAGATAGGTGCGCCTTTATGAAGTTTTGCCAGGAGAATAACCTTCAGTTCGATACTCTTCGACGCGCTAAGCATTCTTCGATGATGATCTTACATCATCTGAGGTTGGAAAGGAAATAATAATCTTGGGATGAGAGCAGTTAAGCAGAAGGCAGTGTGGAATATCTGGGAGTTGAAAACACAGTTGCTATGGATAGATCTTTGCTCTGTAATATCACGATCGGCGATAAAAGAGTTTATTCTCGGCCGTGGACGTAGGATTCACGTTGAATCTGAACCACGTTAAAATCGTCTTCTCAATTTTCATTTCAAATATTAGATTAAACTCCCAACAATCTCTATAATGTCTTTAAAATGAAAACAAATAAAACAAATATCGACGAACTATCCCATGCTCAACAGGCAAGTATACCTATCGAGGTAATATAGAAATGGCGAAGGTTCGGGTATCGAATCCCAAGGGAACTATGTAATCAGAAAAACTCGAATTTAAATATCCTAGTGAAAAGATTTTGATTGTAAAAAAACTGAAAATATAAATGAACAAAGTGATAAAAAATGATGAGAATGAAGACGATAGAATGCGAGACGTATTTGAGACTTCGACTCCCCCTAGCTCGATCAATCTGCTGAAACATATATCAAAGTTTTAGCTAAATGTTAGACTGTGAGGATTACTAACACATGGTACGAGTTCATATGACCAGTGTTTTAAAACGCACATGGCGCAATGCGCCGCGTTTCAGTTCACATAGCGCGTAGCGTATTGCGTGAGTATTTCGGACAAGCCCATGTTACGTTAAGAAACATAATTTATAACAAATTATTAATCATAACTACATTATTTAGTAAGTTTTATATAAAATTTAAGTTCAAATATATATAAAATCTAATAGTATACATTCTAAATAATAAGAATATATTAAACAATTCATGTATATAAGATTTAATAGCATTTTTAAATCTAATTTCACCGTCAACGGATTGGGCGAACACTAAAATATTAAAAATGATAGCTGATAAAAGTTTAGAAACTTAAACTAAAAGAATATAGTATTTTCGAAAAATATAAAATATGCATGTCATTTGATCGTTGTTAAACAATGAATAAATTAGATGAATTTATTTATTTTTATCACGTATATTACATTAAAATTAATGCTTTTTATGTTTGGTGGAGGTAAATTTAAAAATTAGAAAAGAATAAGAAAAATAAAAATACATTAGTCAAATCATAAAAGGCCACGTCATCTCCGCCTCTCCATTATGTCCTCTTAGCGATGGAACGAGTTATTTTTTTTTTTTAATTTCCGTTGAACAAGTTATTTTTCTAATTTGCTATTTCCTTTTTAGCGACGGATTATCCGTCGCAAATGTCCGTCACAAAAAACGCTTTATTTTTTACGTGACATCACGTTTTGCCATAGAATCACGCAAAAGCGTGCGTTGATGCGCGTGAAATTTCGCTTTTGAAAACACTGCATATGACTGACGGAACTGCGTCTTATCACACGAAGCTCGTAAGCAACTAATCTACGTCTTAAATAGTCGGGCAAGCTTCCCTAACTACTTAATCGAAGATTGCATTAAATCATTATTAATCCCTCTATTAGATTTGTCTCTAATCCAACGGGGTAACTCAACCTATCTCTAGTGATGAGCTTATTCCGCTCGTTTACGAGTGTTCTAATCGTTCACTCCACTCCCGAGCGCAGCGTACGTTTTCGCAATTAATCTATCTTAAACACATAGACATGATTAAGATAAATAAGAATTTCAATCACATAGGCATAATTGAAATCATATAAATTCATAAACGAGTCTTAACAATTAGGGATGACAGTGGGGCGGGAATTCCCCGTCCCCGCGGGGATCCGCCCCGAACGGGGCGGGAAATCCCTGAGTTTTTATCCCCGCGGGGCGGGGACGGGGAAAGATTTTTCCCCGCGGGGATCCCCGCCCCGCCCCGCCCCGCCCCGCCTTCTATATATATTATAATATATATAATATTAAATTATAATTTAAATAATATTAAAATAATATTAAATATATATTAAATAATATTAAATTAATACAAATAATATATAAAACTAAAATTTATATAATATTTATAATGAAAATATAATTAAATATATATATATTATATTTAAAATATTAATTTTTTTAAAAAAATTGAATCCCCGCGGGGATCCGGCGGGGACGGGGACGGGGACAATTTTGTCCCCGAAAGCCTCGCGCGGCGGGGGCGGGGACTAATCCCCGCCCCCGCCCCGCCCCATTGCCAACACTATTAACAATAGCATACCATCGAATATAGTCAAAACATACGATCGATCTTGCCATGGCTCATCTCATCTCAAATACGCAAGAAATTAGCTACTCATTTTGTCAACTAAGAACATAATAAACATCAAAGAAAACATAGACTCCCTGATTTTTGTCTTCGGTTCCCTTATACTTCTTTGAGGCGTTTATCGAACACCTAACATGCAAACTAAGTGAATGAGTCTAGCTTGCTCTCTAGCCTTTCTTTCTCTTCTCCAAGTGTGTGTGTTCTCTCCCAATGGTTCCTTCCTTTATTTATAGCAAGGGGAGCTCAAAATCATGTGCATGCAGATCTTTCTTGCTTTAACTCTTTCACATTGAGAAAAGCTAGCTGTGTCCCCCAATTCCTTCAAATTTAGCCTTATTTATTGGGTTCACATAGAATGGGGTGTTTCAATGTCGAAAATTAGGTCTAAAGCATGCCTCTTTCTTTGAATAATGGTTGAAGTTTTGACCAAGAAGAGACAAGTTAGGTAGGAGTCGTTTTTAGTGTTGTTTGACCTCCAACACAACCTCTAACACGGTAGTAACTTCAGAAATTAATATCTCTCATTCTAGAGCTCCAAGATAGAATCAAGATCAACAAGTCTTGTATCTTTGGTTATAATTTCAGCTTCATTGGACAAAGTTTACCCCCTCATCTGTTAGGAATCCGAAACAATCCCAAAACTTGGAAATCATGCACACAAGGCTTGACTTCGAAGGAGCATGGCCGAGTTGATTCACTGAAATTAATATCTCACGACGTAGTCCTTCAAATGCAAATTCCTTTGGTGAGAATTAAGGTCATTAAGTCTTCTAGCTATCCTCCAATTTTCAGGTCTATTGGTCAATTTAACCCCTTATTCTACGAGACATACTAAACTACCGCAAAACTAACGGAGAAGATGTAGACTCACAATTAATTACCAAATTTATCATGAAGACTACATTTTAACTTGCAAATACTTCAATTATAATACAGAAAATACGTCTATCAATACACTTTTAAATAGTTATAGTAATGCACATAACAACATGTGTGTTGTGAGAGAGAGAGAGAGAGAGAGAGAGAGAGAGAGAGAGAGAGAGAGAGAGAGAGGAGAGAGAGAGAGAGAGCATGATTAAACACATTTAGGTCATTAATACTACTACTCCTCGAGTCGAATATTTTATTTTTAATCACGAATTTGAAGATAGAAATATACATATCTAACGAGATTCGCATTGCTGGCAATATCTTTTTTTCACCCTCCAAAATCCGTACTCTTCCTGGTTTCACGGGACATAGTATTAGATATATAGATAGATAGATATAAAGGTTATTCAGTTGGAGAACGAGGAATGGGGTTGAATCATTCTAGAATCAAATCCCCCCTTTATATATAATTAAACTATCTCAGTCTATATATATATAATAGTAATTTTTTGGTACGTAGGTACACTCACGACGGTGATCATTAAGTGAATCTGTAGATTGAGTCAAAGCTCATCGACGCAATTCTCCATGTGACAATTAACTTATTATACTACAGCAGATAGCATCCCATTAGGCCATTCCTTGTACCTAATTAAATAGATTGAACACGCTGATCAACTTCTAGGCATTTTGTTATCCCTTCATTTTCTTGCCACTGTTACTAATATTCAGTTTGACATTTTCTTGCATCATTCTGCTGAAGGGTTTTTGTGGGAGTGTAAGGACGATAGTTTTATTTATAAATATTATTTCAAATTTTTGTGGTTAGTTACTCCTTGTAATAAAGGTACGTTGAACAAATTCATCTAAGGTCAGCAACTTACTGTAACAAAATGTTAATAAAAACCAAGTAAACAATGTTCCTAAATACAAATAATTTTAGAGTTTTATTTTTGTTTTTTAATACTAGTCATTTTACTTTTTCACTTAACCCACCATCTTAAATAAAAATAATCAGATTAAATAGAATAAAATAAGTAATTAAATATATAATAGAGATTTTGTTTTATTTCTTAATATTTGTACAGTTACCTTAAACAACTAGTATTTAGGAATAGAGAGACTATAGAAAGATTGACGAAGTCATAAAATATGAATTCCTTTTTACAGAATTTGTCACCGCTAATGTCTTACATCATTTCTAACCCTAATATGCATAGGCCTCGTACTGATTTAATCTTTATGCTAAATTGGAAACCACAAACAGGGATCTTCGTCTAATCATGATTTTTAAAGCTTATATATTACATGACCTTCTCAATCTACGCATTCATTCTCTGATGTTCTGCATTCCTATTTACGTCATCCTTATATTAATACTCAGACGATGAAACGGACAAAAACCCTTCATATAATGAATATTAAGTGCTTGTTTTGTTCCTAGGTTTATATTTAGGAGGTTTTAATGAGCAAGGTTTATATAAAACTAATTAATATGTATAAAATAAAAAATGTATTTGGTCAGTGAGTTTTAAATAAACACATGTGAGGGAGTGTGTTTATTTAAGCCCGCCGGTATGGGTTTAAAGTAGACGTGAAAACATAGTTTAACTATGAACCAAAAATTTGAACATATGCTAAACCTCTACACTTAAAATAGCTAAACCCATGAATCAAACGAGACATAAGTATAGTGTATTTACGCAAAGCCACAAGTCTTGAGACAAAAGATACCCAAATGAGTAGCCAACTCTAATGTTTGAACAAAACATCAGATTAAGTAAAAGATTCAATCTTGAAGCAAAGATATGTTACATCCTTATGCTTAAAAGTTCTCCAGATATTTTGCTTGACAAAACAAGGGCAGGAGAACTTTATATTACCTGAAACCATAGTACAGCTTTAAGATCCAAATGATTCCTATAGCTTCTGAGTGCTGCAATGAAAAGGGAAACAAAAAGATCAATCACATATGTATAATCTGAACATATACATAGAAACACCTAATAATCTACCATGATGTATTCCGTGTGTGAGTATACCTTGTTACCCTATATACAGACATCTTATGTAAAGCCATCCCAATACTCAGATGTAATATTGGAGGACTGCATAGCGTAGTTAACACCCATGCTCCTTGCAGAAACATGATTTTGCTGGTGAAAACCTAATGTTGAAGATGGATATTGCTTCCCTTTCCTCTGAATCACAACGGATTCTTGAAGGAAATCATCACTTCCTAGATGTCGACAAATTCTGGGATCAAAGGCCGTGCACTTATATGGGATCGAGGGGTTCAAAAGATTCAGGACAGAATTTGCTGTTTTAACTCCATGGAGCAGTTTTTCTCTGGTTCTTTGTCTAGCCCTAGCTCTTGCTTTTGCCCTAGTGTTTTTCACAACATTTGAAACTGTAATATGCCGTGGATCGTCCTTGTTGACTACTCCGCATTTTTTTTCATACTTCTTGGTCGAGTACTCAAAATTCCCAGCAGAAAGTACCTCACATTCAGACGCTGAAGAAATATTCTTACCCTTGGAAGTGCTACTACCGTCTTCTTGATTCTTCTTCTTATCCAACTCTTCGATGGCTGATTTTGACTTCGTGAGAAGCCAATCAAGAGTTTTGCTTGGCTTGTCAAAACCCAACAATTCTTGAACATCAAAGAACTTTCTGGCGATGGCAATGGAGAGCCTAACTCTTCGGTCTCTCGGCCCTTGAGATGTGTTAATCTTGCTGCGACGATCTTTCTTCACTGCTTGCTTGCTTTCTAACATTATCAGGTTATCCATTGAAGATGGATATCGAGAAAGATTATCATTAACTTCTTGGTTGAAAGAGTTCGAGGCTTCACTATATGGAGCATTTGAACTTAGGTATTGTTGAAGAAGAAGGCTTGTTTCAGCCTCATTCAACCCAAGAACTTGAGTATTATTGCAAGTACGAGTTTGAGGAGAAAGTAAGCCCTGAGTAAACATGTACCTCTTCTTGTTGAACATCTTCTAAAACACATGAAATTTTGACAGATTAGGTACCAAAATAAAGCAAGTACTACTTTAGCTAATAATATTTTCGCCATATAGACTTCATTCGTTAAAGGAAAGGCCCGATAAACGAACACTATTTCAAGAACGTCATTAGAAGAATAAAAACTGTTAAATTATTACCTTGAGTCGGTGGAGACAGCGGTAAATAACTGTAATAGGGTTTGCTCATTGAAGGGTTATATCTTCTCTCTTCTAGTGCTAAGAGATGCATAGACGTCCAAATCTGAAATTTTCAAGAGCCAAGGAAACTGTTTCGAATTAATAAGATATTATTTGCAATTAAGATTAAGCATTAACCACACAACAAGTAGTAGGTACCACTAGGGCTAATCGCCAGCTATAGCTTAGGTGGTCTTAACATCAAAATCATTGCACGTTTTTTGTCAAATGGCCGTGAGCTCTTTGTACCCTTTCACTTGTATTAATTCGTCTCTGCTAGGTCTATACATGTATGTACCTTTTGTCCAATAACCTACGTAATGAACCATAATATATAAATATATACATATATAAATATTACGTATTGCTTTCAATTGTTTTTGCTGAAGGGCCCCATTGTCATCGTGTTCCTTTCAAAGGAAACCCTTCTCTCTATTTCAATTTCAAGTAATCGCTGTGAAGCATCACAAATCCCATCTCCATCTCTATGGAGGTGGAGGTACAGCCTATTCATTATTTTATTGTTTCTTTCCTTATTCAATAAATTAGAAGAAATGATCATTTACATGGAAACCTTTCAGAGTTGTGTGGAGGTGTCTCCATTAATTATCTTCTACGACGACCTTGTCATAAATCCTAAAAGCGACACAAAACCATAGAGACATTTGTATGGATACTGTCAAGGGTAGTAAAACATTATGGATTTTCCAATGTTTCTGTGTTCTATTCGTAGTTCTTTCAATAGTTGAAGATACTTGCATTTCGAGTACATGGTTTACAGAACCAATAAGTTGTACTTGACATTGCCAGTTCTCAAATCAGTTTGAGCATTGCTTCCGAATCCCCATAAATAATTGAATATAAAACTTAATTATGTTAATTATTATAATCTATACATATATATATAAACTATACATATATATTATATACATATATATATATAATCGTATAACTTTTTTCCTTTCTAATAATATTTATCTCTGCAATATGATAATATTCGATCAGAGAGACGTCCCTATCGTAAACTTTTTTTTTTTTTTTTTCCAATTTCTACTGTTTAAGAGACAGGATTTAACGTTAACACGTGGACGTGGGAGGAAAGATGTGATTTTTAGATCCAAAGGCGTGTTCAATTCAATCAATCGCAAGGTTACCCAAATAATTAATAACAGGAAATGATATATCACTAATACCATACATACATTTATTCGTCAATTAATTTTATATGTGAGGATGCGTCTAATAATATAATAATATCAGAAGTAAACATAAAAAGGAGAAAATACACTACACACGACCAGTCTTAATATGGATGCATGAAATAATGGCCGTCTACAAATCATATATAGAAGATAGAGAAGCTTCCCAATGATCCCATCATAGAATAATAATCATTACTAAGTAAAGAAAAGTTTTCTATCTATGTCGAAGTCGAACTAACAGTAGCGGACCATACACCAACGATATGATACTACTTTTTAAGTCTCGGCATTATTCGATTTAATATGATATCTCTCTCTCTCTCTCAACAAAGAAAGAAAAGAAGTTTCATCATTTTTCGTTCAGGCCCAAAGACTATTGTCAAATAAATTAAAGAAAAACATGAAAAAAATAAAACGCCGTTGCCGGGGATCGAACCCGGGTCACCCGCGTGACAGGCGGGAATACTCACCACTATACTACAACGACTTTGGTGTTATTGAAATCATAAAAATTTTACTTACTTAATAATTAGAAACGCCAATTTAATATACCTGGGATGGATCGTTCTTGAAGTCGCACAAGGATTGTTTGTTTCCGCTGCAAAGGCTTTCTTGGTGTTGTCTCTATTTGAGCTCCAGTTTGCAAAATCAAGCGATCAATTCGCTGCCGTGATTAGTAGGTAACCGAGGCTAAACATTGGCATCGTTTTCCTTTTGATGTATGTTTCTATGATGTTTCGATTTTGTCTCGCTGTTTTGCGATTCGAATTATATTCTGCGACATCCGTGTTGTATGCGCGTAATTTATGACGATTTGCATTTCATGATGTGAGTTTCTGTTGTTTTACTACCGCCGAGATAGAAAAATGAATTAGGGTTTCTGTGTAGTAATTTTGAAACTTGAAATTGAGGTCTATAATCTGTTCTTGTCCTGGTGTTAGTGTCTAAAACAACAAAAAGCAAATCTGTTATTGTGGATTTTCGAGGTCCTGTTGAGGTGCATTGTGTATAGTTCGTAAGGGATTTTATTTTATTAGGGTTCGTCAGACCGCCTTTGAGGCCAATAGAGATATCTCTTACTGAAATGTCGATAAGCATCCACGTTATTCTGGAATCTTTTGTCTCATGTTTCGATGATCTATCCCTATTCATGTAGTAAAACATTTACGCTATGTGTTTTTCTTTCTACAAGTGAAGTCATGATAGACATCTACAATTAGCTGTGTGATTCTCATTCCATTTACGGGTATTTGGGCAGACTTTGGCTCATTCAAACCATACTGCAAAGATGGCCGAGGCGAAAGACACTTCGTCATGGCCAGGGGAAAGCTCGTCTTCTTCGGCAACCAACAACAATGAAGCCGGCGAATTCGAGTGCAACATTTGCTTAGAACTAGCTCAAGATCCAGTGATCACTCTCTGCGGCCACCTCTATTGCTGGCCGTGCCTTTGCAGATGGCTTAGAGCCCACTCACAGTCCCACGAATGCCCAGTTTGCAAAGCCCTCGTACAAGAAGATAAGGTCATCCCTCTATATGGAAGAGGAAAAGCACCAAACGATCCAAGAACGAAACCCGTCCCTGGCGCTGAAATCCCGACCCGCCCGAGGGGGATGCGGCCCGAGACAGCCCAGAATCAAGAAGATGGTAATTTCGCCAATCTCTTTATGGGTCTTATGGGAGGCTTCATGCCTATGGCTTCTGCTACTTTTAGCAACTTTGGCATGTCCGCTGGCTTTGGTGGGCTGTTCACTCCTTTCTTCAGCGTTCAGTTTAACGGATTTTCTGGGTCGGGCACCTATGATGGGTCGACGGGTTTTCACCACGGGTACCCACGTTCGTACCGTGGTGGGCCCAGTGGGCAGATGAATAGAGGGCGAGGGCAAGTTGCTCAGGCCGCTGATGAGAACTTGAAGAAGATTCTTTTTATCGTTCTGTTTTTCGTGCTCGTTGTGTTCTTGACAATGTAAGTAGGCTTTCCCCCCGACTTTGAGATTCGAAGCTGTGCAGACGCTCGTTTGCGTGATATTGTTTTAAGTACTTCGGCTCTTTCGAAGTTTATCCATGTCTGTTTTCCAGTTTGAACAAACACATAATCTAACATGTCCTTTTGCATGTTCTTTTCTTTTGCTTTGAAAACTCTTTGTCATGAGTATTGATAAATTAACTGTGTTGTGTCTTCAGATTTTGACTTTTGCGTGTATTTTCATCATTCATAGTTAATGTATGTCATACTATATGTCTACTGCAAGATCAATATCATCTTTACATAACTTGAATTCGGACCCATTTAGTTTGAAAACTTGTACGTTAGCATTTATGGATGAAGAAACGTTTTCATATTTATTTATTACCAACTACTTTCTTGCACTCGCCTTTTTGTTGCACGTATAGTTGTGGGGGAAACATCACATTTCAGAAACTTTAGCTGACTGGCTTTTACCATGCAAGCTCTAATCTTTATGCATGTCGGTGCGAAAATAAATTAATAGAAATGTTATGGTGGTTACTAAGCACTTCACATCTATTTTCATAAAAATAATATATGAGAGAAGAACTGTGGTCAACTTAGGACAATATGAGATTCATATGGTAACTCATTGGGTGGTCAAGCTCGTGTAGATCGAGAGACTTCTGCTTATTTAATCTATGAAATTAATTCCTGAATTATGGCGTGTTATTTATTCGCCAATTAATAATTAGAATAATTTTACATGTTCTCTTCGAAAAAAGAGAACCACGTTGTAATGGGATGGGTCGGGGCATGTGAGATTGCACATGGGCAAAGTGAAGTAATGAATCAAAATCAAATCATTATTTATCCTCCTACATAATGATAGGTGCATGTCGTTTACATATATCATTCTTGGACAATATTATAACATGCATTTTCTTGCCAACGCGTTTTGATGATGTCTAAATCATCGGCATCCAAGAACTAAGAAAACAAGCTAACGATCGAACAAAAGATTAAAACAAACAAACACGTCAAAAAGACAATTGACACTCACTAGCATCTTCTTTTTACAATGCATGGTTGTAAAGGAAATAAATGTCCCTATTTCTAAATCTCTTTTTTGCGGTACATTTCACCAAAAATACATTTTCATAGCGACGTTTCTTTACTAACGTGGCTATTTTGCCTTGGGAGTTGATTAAAATCATGTTTCTATCAGCTAAAATATTAATTATGAACATGTTGTTGTCTACCGTAGATTGTGGATCAAATAGATAGGTAAATAAATCGAAACCGTACAAGAGAAAATATTGATTTGGAGGGTAAGTATTTAATTCACTCAACGCCCATAATCTTTCTGCATTAAATGTGATACGGAATATCAGGAGGAGCAAAGTTCTGGCAAAGAAATGATAATTATTTCCCTGCTTTGAATTCCAAGTAGGTTGCTTCAAATTCAAAATACATTTTTTATAAATTCATGAAGATAAAAAAAATATATATATCATCATTACCCAGACATGTATGAATTAAAAACCTCTTCATCGATCCCGTAGTGCTTGCGGCTTCACACACCAAGTCAATTCCATCATCCTTAGTGTTGGCGACGTTTCCTTGACATTGGAATTTTTAGAGCCAAACAATCTTTCTTCAGATGACCTTTCTTGTACAGTGTAACATTTTATAACCTTCTTATTTTTTGTAACACAGATTTGCCATTTTTGACTCCCACTTGGACCAGACTCTCCGGGCCTTGTGGCTCACGTTTGGATCACGTGCTCGTGATCTTGTCATCGTCACTGTCAACGCCTCTGCCTGTTGGCACATTATCAACTTGTCTTCTTTAGACGATATGCTGGTCGCCAAATTAAAGACTCAACTAGCCGGTGAATTTGAAATGGAAGGACATGCCAACGGGAAAGAAAATCCTTGGTGTGCAAGATATTCGAAACAGAAGAGGAAGATTGGCTTTAAAAATAAATGATAAGTTTTCTGATCCATGTGAGATGTTCTAAGTCCATATTGTAATAATCAAAGTGCCTCAAACTATTACAAAATTTTTCAAAACTGATTCGACAACCACTTATAGGGTCCCGCCCGCAAGGTAGTAAATATAAGAACCGTTTATTACAAATAAAAATAAAGCACTCCAAGAATCGTCTCATTTACTGCATGATTGACTCTAAAAGTACGTAGTTTATGAAGTCTTCCCATAAATTACAGACCTAGCTAGCGAACAAATCTCCAAGAACATTCGAAGAAGGAAGCTTAGTTCGCTCCATTTTCTACCACAAACTATGTTCCCTGCTAGCAGAAAAATTCATCATGAACCAATCTTGATAATCGTCATCTTCATTATTACAATCACCTCCACCTTACCAAGAAATGTCGACTCATCGTCTCCTTCATTGCAGTTCAGAGAAGCCCCCAAGTTCTACAATTCCCCAAATTGCCCTTCTATTACCACCACCACCGCCACCACCTCTAACAACCACCGCCGCGTACCCCGTGAGAAGCTCAATGCATCGGTGGTCAACGTAGCTATGACCCTCGACGCTGCCTATCTCCGAGGTTCCATGGCGGCGATCTTATCTGTACTCCAACACTCTTCTTGCCCAGAAAACATCTTCTTCCATTTCATTACCGCGAACAACGTGAAAAACCTCGAAAACGTAATCTTGAGCTCCTTCCCTTACCTGCAATTCCGAATATACCCCTTCGACGATTCTCAAATCTCAGGCTTGATATCGACCTCCATCAGATCAGCGCTCGACTGCCCACTCAACTACGCGAGGAACTACTTGGCCGATCTTCTCCCTCGCTGCGTCGGCAAGGTGGTGTATTTAGACTCCGATTTGATCCTAGCCGACGACATTGCGAAGCTCGCCGAGACCCACCTGACCGACGGCGCCGTCGTGGCCGCGCCGGAGTACTGCGGCGCGAATTTCACGGCGTACTTCACTCCCACTTTCTGGTCAAACCCTTCGCTTTCGCTGACGCTTGCGAACAAGAAAAGAAAGCCCTGCTACTTCAACACTGGGGTGATGGTGGTGGACCTCTTGCGGTGGAGGAAAGGAGATTACACGGCGAAGATCGTCGAGTGGATGGAGCTGCAGAAAAGGATGAGGATATACGAGCTGGGCTCACTTCCGCCGTTCCTCCTCGTTTTCGCCGGAGAGATAACGCCGGTGGACCACCGGTGGAACCAGCACGGCCTCGGCGGCGATAACTTTAGAGGGCTTTGCCGTGATTTGCATCCCGGTCCGGTGAGCCTTTTGCATTGGAGTGGGAAAGGTAAGCCTTGGGTTAGGATTGACGAGGATAGGCCTTGTCCGTTGGATGCTTTGTGGGCCCCTTATGATCTGATGAAGACGACGAATGTTCTTGAATCTTGATTTTTTTATCCATTAGCGAAGGTTAAGGTACCGTATCCATCCATATATGACCATGTATATATCTATACACTACAGATTGATTCTTCTTTTATTTGTTTTCATACATTAGTCTCATGATTTTTCAGGGAGATTGATTGTATAGATCAAGATTCGAGAAGGGAACACAAGAGAGATCAGAGATATTTTTTGCTGGTTTAAAACTGAGAATCCTACTCTTTTGTGTTTGTTATTTGGTCGTAGTTACATATCATTACACATAAGTATACACTGTCGGCAGCTTATTGAACTTACATATATCGCTGGGGAAGAATTGTCCATAAGTTGTACAACGTAGGTGAAAAGGTTAAAGGCAAGTGTTGTAATCTATAGATTTATATAATGATTAGCTTTGAAAAACTTTGATGTCGGCAGTAATGTGAAGCAAATTTTGTGGGAGAAAAAAGGCTTTGTAATTTGTAAAGAAGCCCTAATCACGGGTTAATCCGTGGGGGTACAAGTTGATAAAAAAAGAAGCATTGAGTACATATTACAAAAGTGTTGGTTTTTCTGCTTTATTTAAGTTGATGTGTGATATGTATCGCCTTTTATCTTACAAGATCTTGACTTAATTGATAGTTAATTACTTATTCGTATTTTACCGTTGCCTTAGTTTGGTGGGCACAATTAAAATATTTTTCTTTAATGTTTGCATTATCTTCCTGGCTTGATGTTATTGTTATGTATACTCTTTAGATATTTTAGTGTATGTTGGGTTGTTATAAAATTCCAAGTGGTTTGTCTCTGTCTTTTCTAGCTCTATTTCTGCGGTGTCATTTTTCTCCATAAACGCAAGTTTTTCAACGGATGCCATCAGAAATAGTTGAGACTACTACCTATATATATATATATATATATATATATATAAATATATGTGTGTGTATGCAATTTATGATATCAATGGCGATTGATAAAAATCGTCTTCATTACCCTATCCCTAAGAAGTTAAATAATCTACAAAATCAGAAGAGAATTGACGTCGAGGCGACCTGAAAAGGAAGCAACATGAGAGTATATAAAGAATAATATAAGGTAAATTTTGTTTTATGTTTTTTTTGGGGGAAATGTCTTTTTTCATGTTTTGAAGAGTTAGACGATCTCCAACCGATAAGCGCATTCTCAAACTCAAACGCATTCTCAAACTCAAAATGCAGTAATTCTTCTCCAATCGATCAACTCATTCTCAAACTCAATAGACTATTTTGTAATATTAACTTCCACAGCAATTTTTACAAATTTCAATACTACCCACATATTTTACAACTCTACAAATTAGAATACAAATATTATCATGTGGTTACAAACGAGAGCCCTTAAAATTTCATTTATATAAAATTAATGAGTTTTCGTTTGAAAGGAAAATCAACCGATAATATTCCTTGGGAAGCTGTGTATATTCTATACCAGATGGCGGTTATATGTAATATATATATATATATATATATCTAGTCTAGTGAACTATCAAGCAATCAATATATATAAAAGGTTATTTATTAATATATTCACATGTCAAATCACTTTGGACAAGGGACAAGCTTACTAGAGCTCAATGTCGTATTGCGTACAATATTCTGACAGCTATCCTTCATATGTCAACTCGTAAAAAGTTTCTTCTGACAAACTGTACGAAAGAATGGAAAAGCTGAGGACTTTAAAGCAAATTAAATATTAATATCGCATCATAACTGCTCAAAACGCAAACATGCGTTTTTTTCTGGAGAGAGAAAAGATAAATCGCATTATGAGATAGGTTTTTGGTATCCATTGGAGTAATTTTATCCTATTTTTGAGATTTGCAGCTCCATTGGAGTTGCTCTTAGACGCTTTCGTCAAATAATAATTTTCTCACATGTGAAAACCGAGAGCGCATATCTTAATAAAAGAAAATGCAACTTAATAATCAAACGCATTTATTTCCCATAATTAAATGCGTTGATGCATCATATATAATAATGGAATTTTAAATCACGTAAAATGGATTTATATAATTCACATATCAACAAGTATCCCAACACCAATGCTCAAGTTCATACTTATTACAGCATTAGCAGCAATCCCACTTTATTTTCTTTTATGTTCAATTAAGCCAACGCCTTCCAATTATTCTATAAACTTCTAAAAAAACTTCTATCAACTTCACCGTATAGTATAATAGCCCAGGCAACCTTCGCCGGAGAACAAAAATCGATCTTTTATAAAACTCAACGAGGAAAATCTCCCGTGAGCTTAATGTGATTGAGGGTGCTCCTCAATCCATGCTCAAGAACAGCCTTATTTCCCGCCCTAAACCCGTCCCCATACGCAGCAGAAGCATCTGATTCAATCTGATGCATGAAAAACTCGCCGAGCTTTTTCTCAAACTCAGACCTTTTTCCCTTCTTCGACGACGACGATTGAGCTGAAGAAGAAGAAGATGACGACGATGAAGAAGAAGAGGAAGCTTCGTTATTACCGCTAGAGCCAGCGATAATCTCAGAATCCAACCACATATGAGCAAGAACTTGGCAGATTCCTTCTTCTACATCTGGGCTTAGGTTAGGGTAACCTGGGAAAGGAAATAATATGGTATTCAGTAACTTGTCCGAATCCCTTTTTGTAGCGAGAAAATGGTTCTTGAAATGAAATGGTAACAGCTGCTACTGTACCGTTTAGTCGTAGCCATGCATGCATCATTTCGTGGGCTAGGATGGACCCCGTCAATAACCTAAATCCAAGAAATTTTGTATTCTTAAAATTCGATTGAAATTGCGAATATATGTCGATTATCTAAAAGGGGGCGGTACAAAAATGAAATCTTTACCTGGGCAGACCGTATAGAATGAGAATGGCTGTAACTTCGCATCTACGGACCAATCTGTAAGGCTCGGTGAACATGTCTATTATTCGATAGCCTCCTATTCTTGGCCGCCTTGATATCTGAGTTTATGCTTTCCGTTAAAAAGACTTGATTTTGCGACGCATTTTTCCAGCTATGTTGAAAGAATTCGTACCGTGCTAATAGTCTGCTCTTCTGATAAGCAGAGTCCTCTGGTCTCAGGCATGTGGTGATGGCCCTGGAAAGAAAAGACAAAAGCAAGCAATCCTCAGATGGTAAGTAGATTCAACGAATAGTTAGGTCACGTAAGAAGAACATCGGCCCACATTTTTCTCTCCTTCCATGGCTTCGTTCAGCGCTTGCCTCTCGACCAAGAGCAACGGAATTTGCTGCTCCACCTTCATGTTCAAACCCTCGTAGAATTCGCGGATTTCTAGGTAGAGAGGTTGGCATTCGTGCGTGTCCATTATCGAAGAGTCCAAACACTCAAGGCACAATTTTCTTCCATCTTCAAGAATCAAATATCTCGCATCTACAGGCTGCATCAGCACATGAGTTGAAGATTTCTTCAGCTTTTTTTTTTAATCTTGATAAGAAAATATGTTTTTATATGTTTTTTCACTTCTTACCTCCATTCTTTCGCAGCTGCAACACCGAGGCGTACCATCACGCTCGTGCGATGGGCAGTACTTTTGATGCCAGAAGGGATGCGCCCTATACTCAATGAGCCCAGATGCATTCGTGGGAATCTATGTAGTTCCAAGAATTAGATAAAAAAATATATAAATTTATATATTATTAACCATACTGTTATCACGCTTACGAAATTCTTGCAGACGTCGCACTTGGGATGATGCAGATCCTTGTAGCAAGATTTATGATAAGGTCGATTATCAGACATTGAGAACTGTGAAACATCGTTCAAGAAATAAGTCAGACGAATTCAGAAAAATCGTAACTATTACTGTAAGATAACGAGCACTGGCTCATCACCAACCTCATAATCAGAGATGGGCTGATTACAAGCATGGCACCTGAAACATTCGGGATGCCAAAAAGCTCCCATGCAGCTCAGATATCTTCCATGACCGATATCGCTATTGCATCCACCACACGTTCTGCATAGGATGAATTAATTTTCGTAAGAAACAAGCGACATTGATCATTGGAAGAATACTAAAGGAGGGACGTTCTTTATTGCCTTTGTCCCGAAGGATAGTAGAATGGAAAAGGCGGGAAGAAACTTCCATAGTCATATCGAGGTGGATGCTGAGGTGGCGGCGAGCGGGGCGGAGATTCAACGTTGAGGCTCTCTTGGAGAGCCTTAGCTAGCTGTTCGTCTTCTTCCAACTGAGTTACATCTTCTGATAAACCAATGTATTAAAAAACTCTACTGGACATCATTCAGTGAATGTTATCTTGAACTTTTACCTATTACTTTCTTCCCTTTCTCATCCTCTTCGGCGATTGAAAGGGCAATGGCTCTGTCGAGCTCTTCCTTGTCGAAATCTGAGGATTCTTCCTAATATATCAAGATTCGAAAACGAAGGAAGCGTGGTTAGGCGATCGCACACATAAGAACGATTAATCTTAAACAGAGAAAGAAGATTACCACTGTAATGGGCGGGCCTTCCCAAATCGTATCGTCGTCGTGTTGGTGTTTCCCGTGATATTGTCCATGAGAGACTTTATGGCTCGAACCTTTCAAAAGCTTGGTGAGCCAGCCCATCGATGGAAAATCGAAAACTATGCTCTTCTAAGATGGAACTTTAGTACTGCAGACCGATTTTATTACCAGTAAGAAGGATTAGAATTTGCATTCGATATCGCAATTCCTCGCACAGAAAATGGATTCAAAAAGGGCCTTATGTGTTTATTTGTTTCTCAAGAGCCAAGTTCGTCTAGATTGTAAAGCACCATAAAGAGGATAATAATAAGAAGACAAAGGAAAAGAGAAGAACAACAAAAGGTTGAGAAAGTACCCCATGCGTCCAAAGCAATTTTTACCTGAAAGATTGGAAGAACTCGTGGATTTCGAAAGAATCTGATGAAAGTTTCTTCGATCAGACGATGAATCAAATTCACCACTTGAAAGCATGGTTTACCAAACAAGAACTGTAAGAACTGACAAGAAAGATTTTCTTTCTGCCCACATTCAAACAGTACACCTGAACAAGTCAAATCGGTTTGTATAATTAAAAAAAAAAAAACAGATTTTTTTTGTAAGAATATTCCAAATAGCTCAAGTCAAGTCTTCGCCATCGATTCTCAGAAAGAGGAGAATGAATTCAAAGGATAAATTTTAGGTTAAGAGGAGGCCAAAGAAAAAAAGGTTGAACATTGTAAGCTACACACCCCAACAGATGCAGACTTTTTTTCAATTGATTGAGATTTAAGGAAGAAAAGGAAAAAGAAAAAAAGGGGAACGATGATGTAACAATTTGGAAACGCAATACCTTCCAAGATAATCCAAACGAGCGTTTCAGTTTCAAGATCTTGTCTGCATTTTGGTGTGACGTGGGACCTTTCTTTTTTTTTTTAACTTTTATCCCCATTTTTCCACCATTATTAAGCTAAACGTTAAAACCCCATAACTGTTTGATTCACCTTTCCCATTTATATTCTCGTCAATATATGTTGGGTGGGCGGCCATTGTTACGATTTCTTTCATTTGTCTCTTATAGTGTAGAGTTGCATTTACCTTGCTTTTTTATTTTTTATTTTTCTCTTTCTTGATAGTGATTCATCTTCTTTCCTGAGGACATTTTAATTAAAACTCTAAAGATGATATTGTAATATTGGTAAAACAGAATCAAGAAAAAAATATCACATTACAAAACAACAACCGGCCATTGCCTTCGTTTTCCATGAAGCACAGCCCACAAACCACAACCACACATTGATTATTTATTAATATATAATATGGGCCCATCTTTTATGAAGTCTTGAAATTTGAATTAAATCGTTTATAACTTTTCTCCACCATTATATAAAGCTCAGTCACTCAAAAATAAGAACAATTGTGAAGGATATAATAGGAGAAATAATGCCTATGTAAATAGTGGTAAAGAATTCATTAGTTAGATGACTAAACTAATAAGCATGATCAAGTGAAGACACATAATTGTATTTCTTTATATGAACGTCGTTTTCGAAATTATTAATGCATGAGTCATCATTAGCCAGCAATACGGCTCATATCATAAAAATCTCGATAATGAAATATTCAGAAAACTACAGCAGCTATATGTCACGGCGATTAAATTATTTCTTTGACTATTGTGCACTTATCTTAGTTAGGTACCAACCGATAGTTCGGTTCTTTAAGTAGACAGAGCGAAGAGAATGAAACCAGTCTGATAAGCACTTGAACAACGTTAATTTTAATTTAAATTTGTTCCAGATTATATAAATAGATCACTGAATATAGAAGTAGACACTAATAGTTCTAAATTTTCGCGGCGGTAGAAAAAGTATTAAGATGTTAGTTTGCCAGATTTATTCTCCACCACTATAGTCCACTAGGCTACCCATTCTCTTTGATGGGCTGATATCTGACCCAATAAGACACATATTTAGGCTTTTCATATGAATGGGCTCCATATAATATATAGGCTAGTCCAAGCCCAATTACCGCTATTTAGGACTTAGAGGTACGTTTGGTTATAAACGTGAGAAAAAGGCCCATGATAAACGTAAGAATAGAAAGCCCATCATTATTAATCAGACATGTTCTACCTGCTTTATTGATATCGGGCTATGTGATATAATACTGGGCTTTTTATAATAGCGGGCTGCAATAAATCAAACCAAACACTATAATGAGTACTATTATTAATATTATCTGGCCTATTACGTTAAAGCAAACAGACCATAGATAAATTACACATACACGCACTATTGATGGTTAAATAATGTATATCCTAGAAGTTTAGCATGTGTAAAATATATCAATTATTTTATATTTGGAACATTTTAGATTACTAACTAAGCTATTTAAAAATTTAAGGATAAACTAGTAATAAGCTAAAAGTATAAAGAGTCAAATAGTTATTAAGCATGTTAAATTGACTGACAAATTTGACAATTTTTATCCAATAATATATGCAAATTATTCTGTATGATCATCATTCAAACAGTGAAGACACGTTTAAAATTCCTTGGCCTGGTGGTCAAGGTGGATGCCTTAAAAACTTGTGGGTTAGATCGTGGATTAAAACCCCCCTCTCACAATTCCTTGAGTAGTTCCAAATGCTATCACTATCTTTGTAAAAGGATTAGAGAAAACTCTAAAGTGTTAGAGTGAGACATTCAATTTAGGCTAAGTTGAGCGTCGATTGTCTTTGTCGTGTTTGTAAGTCGCAAGTTAGGCGTGTTGGAATGACTAAATGCATTCCCGTTATTTTGGACTACAGAATTAATTACTTGGGATTATTAGATCCTTAATCATTTATTATTTATTGCCTGGTCATTAATCTTTGATGGACGGACTAATAACCCTTACAGTAATTGGGCTGGTCCCGTCTCTTGCTCTACATAATTAAATTCCGCCTTCCTAGTGATTATATATAAAGGCCTTATGTGAGCCTTTTACAAACACACACAACGCACAAATCACTCACAAATAAAAACTTCTTGTACATTACGCTCTCGTACAAGATACATAAAGCACATAACAACCGTTCATTATGATCGAACGGTGCGTTAAAAAATCATTATAACATGGGAGCTCTAAAGAAGTACACGGTTCTCCATCAACCTCCGTAGAGCGAAAGAGGCGAAGATCGTGTCCCGACGCCCGCAACAATGTTTACGATAAACACAGGTAATTCGTTAGTTTCAAGCTCATTTCGGTTCATGTACTCGAGATGATCTGGTGGCGATCTGACTTACGACAACGAGACCACCTCATGTTGAAAAACGGGATTAACTCATGATACCGTGATCGGGACTTGTACAATTCCAACATTTGGTATCAGAGCCACGGTTGATTCGGTACTTGAGTCGAATGAGTGTAGATTACCTTTAGAAAATCTTACGAAGTAGCATCATTATTTGTTCTTCGTTGATGAGCAATGGTCCTTTGAGATTGCTTCTATTGCATCGATCTTTTCGCTTTCGGTTCAAAGCCATAAATCCATGTGGAGCCGTGTGGGAAATTGCATCTCCTAATTGCTGAAATTCTCTCGTAAGAATATCGAGCATAAATTTGGCTTGATTAAAGAGAAATGAGGCATAGAGATGGATTTCTTGCGGGATAAAAGGAAAAATCATAAGCAAAATTGCGATTTTTTTTACCTTGCTGTCACGGCTATACCATCAAGCCATGATGAAAACATGTTCTTAAGGAAAAATCGATGCAATGTTGTTTGTTTGCTCATTTAATCTATAATCAACATCATGAGTCATGACCTCTCTCATCATAAAAAATTCGTTGGCCTAATCATGCCATGATCTAATATGCTTAATATTTTAAGATCATTGGCCGTTTAGTTATGAGAGTTGTTGGTTGATTAAGTTATCTAATGCTATTAAAATAAGAAATTGAATTATCATGCTACGTTTTATCACTTAGTGTATTAGAACTACTTACATGATAATGATTATTGTCACTTAGTGTATTAGTTTAGTTGCATGATAAGGAGTATAGTGCATAAACATGTCATTGATTGGACTATCATTTAATTATCATGCTTCCATTGTATAGTATAACAATAAGTTAGCACGATATTAATTAGTTATGGTACGTAATATGGCATATTGAATGCATGTATAAAATAACTTTACGCATAATGAAAAGCGTATATATACATGAAACTAAAATTTGTGGCTCTTATTTTTTCTTTGGCAAATCGGCCCAACGAAAGATTGTCAATTAAATAAATAGGAATAATGAACCACACCTACGTTCATTGAATCAAGCGAATTAGCCTAACGGAAATTTTGGCATTCGATTCATAAAAATTTAATTATAGTTTCGATTCATCTTCTGCCCTACGGTGATGTGGATTTAAACCATGATTAATGCTAAAGTTTAACGGAGAATGAACGTGCCTTTATTATAATCGGCCCAACGGAAGGTTATAATAATGCGCTAACTCTCAATGGAAACTTATGATCAATTCCATACTTTAGCACTTACGACTAAAGGAGAAAAGCTTATTCGTATTTTTGTAAACGGCCCAACGGAAGTTTACATTATACGCCTTCTCTCAATGGAAAGCTTATGTATTTTTTTTCCAAATTAAGTGTACTTCTTAAGTGGTTGAATTCACGTTGTGACATGTGCTTTTCCTAACGAGCTTAATTGACTCTGTGATGCAGCCACTATTATGAGCCAAATTTCATCGATCGAAACACTGACGGGTAGCAACTTTAAGAAATGGAAAGAGCAAGTTCTCCTCGTCCTTGGGATTATGGACCTTGATTACGCATTGCGGACTGAAAAGCTAACCCACTCACAGACGACAGCACAAAACAAGAGCGGTTTGCTTATGATAAGTGGGAAAGGTCTAACCGCCTGTCGCTTATGACTATCAAACGTTCCATATCCTCGGACATACGAGGTGGTGTGGCTGATTCCGATAACGCCTAGACCTTCCTCGACTTAATTGAGGAGCAATTTCAAAGTTCTTCCAAAGCACTTGCTACTACACTTGTCACCAAAACGGTTACTCTGAAATATAATGGCGTTGGTGGTGTCCGTGGGCACATCCTTAAAATGAATGACATGGTTGCGCAGCTTAAGGCCATGGACATGGATCTCCGAGGGCTTTCTCGTTCATTTCATTATGGCATCTCTCCCTTTCTGAGTTTAGTCCTTTTAAGATCAATTATAATACCGAGAAGGAGAAATGGAAAATGAGCGAACTGATCAGTATGTATGATCAGGAAGAAGAAAGACTTAGAGCGGAGACTCCTGAAAGTGCCTCCTTCACTACTCAAGGTCAGGGCAAGAAACGAAAATGGCAGGGTAAAAAGAAGCATCAGGTTAATAAACTAATGTTGAGAACAAGGCTGGTCCTTCGGGCTCGAAGTGTCGCAAATGTAAGTTTTGCCGCGAGACTACTCATTTTCAGAAGGAGTGTCCAAAATTCAAGGAGTGGTTGGCTAAAAAGGGTAAAGTATCTAGCTACGTTTGTTATGAATCTTTCCTTGCTAATGTTTCTACTGATACGTGGTGGATTGTCACTGGTGCTTCTATGTATATAACTTGTTCATTGCAGGGATTCCGTTCCGTGAGGATGCTAAATAAAGGAGAACGCAACATCGTTGTTGGAAATGGAAATAATGTTCCAATTGAAGCCGTAGGAACTCTCCGATTAATTTTGGAGAGTGGTTTCATTTTAGACTTATTTAATACTGCTTATGTACCAAGTATTACGAGAAACCTTATATCTGTATCTCAACTTGACGCTTATGACTTCTCAGTTAAGTTTGAGGATAAAGGTTTTACCATTTCGTTAAATTCTCACGTTGTTGGCTCTGGAAATTTGGAGGAAAACATCTATAAATTATGTCTGAACGCTTCTTCCGCTTATTTAACGGAATCTGCATACGAAATCAGTACAAGCCAAACCAGTGGCAAACGAAAGCTAATCGATGAGAATTCTGCGATATTATGGCACGAAAGTTTAGGCCATATATCTCGAGACAGAATGCAACGTCTCATTAAAGATGGAATTCTTCATCAATTAGATTTCTCAAATTTCAACAAATGTATTAAGTGTATTAAAGGAAAATTTACTCAAGGAAATAAACGTAGCGCCACCAGAAGTAATGGACTATTAGAACTGATTCACACTGATATCAGTGGTCCATACGCTACTGGAATTAATGGCCATCGATAAATCATTACATTTATTAATGACCACTCTCGTTACGGACATCTTCATCTCATTCACGAAAAATCCGAAGCGCTCCAGGTTTTCAAAGCCGAAGTCGAAAACCAACGCGATTACAAAATCAAAGTTGTGAGATCTGATAGAGGAGGAGAATATTATGGTAAATTTTCCGACTCAGGTCACAACCCTGGAGCCTTTGCCTTATTCTTACAAGAATGTGTCATTGTCCGTCAGGTTTCTATGCCAGGGACACCTCAGCAGAACGGTGTTGCTGAGAGGCGAAATCGAACCCTTATGGATATGGTACGAAGCATGATATGCCAAACTTCTTTACATGAATATCTTTGGGTTGAGGCACTCAAAAACATCTATGCATATACTTAACAGGGTTCCTACTAAGGCAACGCCTAAAACCCCTTATGAAATATGGGCAAAAAGGAAAACGAGTATTCAGTACTTGCGTGTATGGGGCTGTCCTCCCGAAGCTAAAATTTTCAACCCAAACTTACGAAAGCTTGATTCTAAAACCATAAGCTGTTATTTTATCGGTTACCCTGAATGATCTAAGGTTTTTCGATTTTATTGCCCATCTTATACCACAAGAATTGTCGAAACTAGACATGCAATATTTTTAGAAAATGTCGGTACTTGTGATCAAAGCATATCTCGTAAAGTAACTCTTGAAGAGGAACGTGAATTCATAAATGTTCCCATTATGTCAAGAGATTTATCAATCTCCGAATCAGTGGGAGGATCGCTAAATAATCCTAATGACGATCCTTCTCCATCAGTTGTTCAAAATTCTCCAAGGAGATCTGTACGAGTGAGAAAGCCGACTTTTCATGATGATTACATCTATTTAGATGACTGTGATAATTCAATTGGGAATGATCATGTGTCATTTAACGATGCTATGACACGCGGCCAAAGAACTCATTGGCTTGAAGCCATGATGAAGAGTTAAGGTTAATGAAGTTGAATGATGTTTGGGACCTTGTAGACTTGCCTAAAGGATTCAAACCGATAGGTTGTAAGTGGGTATTCAAAACCAAAAATGAATCCTCAAGGCAATGTCGAACGGTACAAGGCCCGTTTGGTTGCTAAAGGGTTTAAGCAAAGAGAAGGTGTTGATTATAATGAAACCTTCTCTCCCGTATCTAAAAAGGATTCATTCCGTATAGTTATGGCCCTTGTAGCTCATTACGATTTAGAGCTGCATCAAATGGACGTTAAAACAGCATTCCTTAATGGTGACTTGCATGAGGATGTTTATATGACGCAACCAGAAGGTTTTCTGGTTGAGGGCAAGGAACACATGGTATGCAAGCATAAGAAGTCCATTTATGGCCTTAAACAGTCATCTCGACAGTGGTACTTAAAATATTTAGAGGTGATCAGTGCATTCGGTTTCAAAGAAAATTTGGTCGACCAGTGCATATTTATGAAAATCCGTGGGGAGCAAATTTATCATCCTTGTATTGTATGTGGATGATATATTACTTGCTTGTAATGATTTAGGCATTTTACGTGAGACTAAAGAATTTTTATCAAGTAAATTTGATATGAAAGATCTTGGTGAAGCCTCTTACGTTATAGGCACAGAAATTCACCGAGACAGGACTTGTGGCATGTTAGGCCTTTCTCAGAAAGCTTATATTGAAAAAGTCCTTAAAAGATATAACATGTATAATTGCTCTCCCACGGTTGCACCGATATGTAAAGGCGAAAAATTCAGCTTATCACAGTGTCCCAGGACCCAATTGGTGTTAGCATAAATGGATAGTATCCCTTATGCCTCTGCTGTCGGGAGCTTATGTATGCTCAAGTATGTACGCGCCCAGATATTGCCTATATTGTTGGCGTGCTTGGACGATACCAGATTAATCCAGGAATGGACCACTGGAAGAATGCCAAGAAGGTTATGCGATACTTACAGGGTACCAAAGATTACATGCTCGTTTATAGGAAATCAGATACTCTTGAGGCTATTGGGTACTCTGATTCCGATTATGCGGGGTGCCTTGACACCAGAAAATCAACGTCTGGATACGTGTTTATGTTATCTGGTGCACCTGTTTCTTGGAAAAGCACAAAGCAAATGATTACTGCTTCTTCTACCATGGAAGCAGAGTTCGTTGCCTGTAATGAAGCATCATGCCATGCGATTTGGATCAGGAACTTCATCGCTGGGCTCCAAATTGTGAACTCTATTACAAAACCACTAAAAATCTACTGCGATAATCAGACTGCAGTATTCTTTTCAAAGAACAACAAGTCAAGTAGTGCGTCAAAGCATATTGATATTAAGTATCTTGTTGTGAAAGAAAGGATCCAAAATGAGCTAATATTCATTGAGCACATCAATACTAGTTCTATGGTAGCTGACCCGTTGACGAAAGCCTTACCTCCCAAAGTGTTTCGCGAGCACGTTTGTAATTTGGGACTTCATGAAATTTCGATTTAGAGGGTCATTAGTTTAAATGGATATTATATGTGATCACACTATGTAATAATTTGGATCCTACTTATGTTTGACGATGTGATTTTATTGCTTATGACTTGCGCAATCATGTTAAGCATTACGAGCTAAATCACATCGAGGACCACTTATGTTATGGACCTAATATCGAAGATGTCGAGTCTGTAACTTAGGAGCGAATCTATTTCATGCGAATTTAGATTTGGCCTGTATCCGATCGATGTTTAGATATAAGGTCATTGTTAAGGATATAATGTTACCGGAATAATCTCAATTAAAAACTAGTTAATTAAGTTCTTTGGCCAAGTGGGAGAATGTTGGAATGACTAAATCCATTTCCGTTATTTTGGCCTACAGATTTAATTACTTGGGATTATTAGACCCTTAATCATTTATTATTTATTGCCCGATTATTAATCTTTGATGGACGGACTAATAACCCTTACAGTAATTGGGCTGGTCCAATCTCTTGCTCTACATAATTAAATTCCGCCTTCCTAGTGATTCTATAGAAAGGCCTTATGCGAGCCTTTTACAAACACACACAACGCACAAATAAAAACTTCTTGTACATTACGCTCTCGTACAAGATACATAAAGCACATACCAACCGTTCATTATGATCGAACAGTGCGTTAAAAAATCACTATAACGTGCTCTAAAGAAGTACACGGTTCTCCATCAACCTCCGTAGAGCGAAAGAGGCGAAGATCGTGTCCCGACGCCTGCGACGATGTCTGCGAGGTAATTCGTTAGTTTCAAGCTCATTTTGGTTCATGTACTCGAGAAGATCCGGTGGCGATCTGACTTACGACAACGAGACCACCTCATGTTCATTGTGCGCTTCCGCGTAATGGTCGTAATCCCGCTTATGAAAAACGGGATTAACTCATGATACCATGACCGGGACTTGTACAATTCCAACATTTGGTATCAGAGCCACGGCTGATTCGGTACTTGAGTCGAATGAGTGTAGATTACCTTTAGCAAATCTAACCAAGTAGCATCATTATTTGATGTTCTTCGTTGATGAGCAATGGTCCTTTGAGATTGCTTCTATTGCATCGATCTTTTCGCTTTCGGTTGAACCAAAGCCATAAATCCATGTGGAGCCGTGTGGGAAATTGCATCTCCTAATTGCTGAAATTCTCTCGTAAGAATATCGAGCATAAATTTGGCTTGATTAAAGAGAAATGAGGCATAGAGATGGATTTCTTGCGGGATATAAGGAAAAATCATAAGCAAAATTGCGTTTTTTTTACCTTGCTGTCACGGCTATACCATCAAGCCATGATGAAAACATGTTCTTAATGGTGACTCGAACAACTACTTAATTTGGGTTGTATTGCGTGTGATCGTGTGACTACAAAGTCATGAGATAAACTTAGATGCATTATTTAAGCATTATTAAAATGGTTTTCATAAGGTGATGAGTTCTTGATCGATGCAATGTTGTTTGTTTGCTCATTTAATCTAATCAACATCATGAGTCGTGACCTCTCTCATCATAAAAAATTCGTTGGCCTAATCATGCCATGATGTAATATGCTTAATATTTTAAGTTATCATGGGCCGTTTAGTTATGAGAGTTGTTGGTTGATTAAGTTATTTAGTGCTATTAAAATAAGAAATTGAATTATCATGCTACGTTTTATCACTTAGTGTATTAGAACTACTTACATGATAATGATACCGTGACTAGGACTTGTACAATTCCAACAAGGCGAGCTTAAGTGTGAACGACTTGTACTTATACGAGCAAAAAGCGAGCTTGTACGTCCCAAATCCCGTTTCTAAATAATAATTAGATTGAAAGGTACACCATTTGTAATCGTCTTGTGTTCTAGTTTGTTCGAGTTCTTTGGTGCGTTTCGGAGTTAACTAAACACGGGGCCTTTAGCGAAGAATAACTTTAGAAGGACACTACCTTGATTACGCGCATTCCGCGAACAAACAAAAGGCTTAGTGAAGGGCTTGGCGGAACTGCGTCATTGTCATGTCTAGGGAGCATGTAAGGAAAAAAATTAATTAAGTAAAACTTTTTCATGGGTTCTTGAAATCGTGAAATACTTTAATCTGTTTGGGCCGATGTTGGGCCATTAGAGCAAAGACACAAACTATATTTTGGGCCATTATGTTTCTTCAACTAAAGGCCAATAACAAAAAATACCCTCCATTTTCAAATATTCATTCATTTCGATTGCAAAACAGGAATTAACATATTTTATGTAGAAAAACTCGCACTAATATAATTACAATCAAAACCATAATATTCATTTAATTTCATAAATAACCCCCTTTCTCTTCTCCTCCGCAATCAAACCCCCCAATTTTTCTCTATGAATCGAGCTGAGCATACCATATTCCCTGAATCTTGACATCCTTGGGCGCCTTCGATCCCAAATCAGTATCCGACGGCTGAACGCTCTCAAACGTTCCGATCACCTCGCCGGTCTCCGGCCTGCTCTGCGTCACGCTCAGCGTAATCTTCCCCGTCGACGACGAAACGTTCTTATTATTCTCCTTCTGAAGCTCCTCCTCGTCGCCCCTCCCGCCCGCCGGCAAGGCCACGGCGTTGTCGTACCCCGTCGACCCGCCCCTCCCCTTCGGGTCGAGGAACGAAGACCCCCTGTAAGAAGGCACCAGAAACTCGCCGGAAAAGCTCTCGGGCTTCCCCGAAGCCACCAGCTGCTTCACCGTGAAGAGGAAGGGCACGCGCTCGCCGCCGGGGAGCTGTACGGTCACGGCGGCGTAGTCTATCCCGTCCTTCTCCTCGAACTTCACGGTGCCGTCCTGGGCGACCTCGAACGGCCCCTCTATCTCGTCGAGGGTGTAGGTCAGCCGAGTCATGAGCTTCGTCTTCTGAAACTCGGGCGGCGCGTTCTTGCTCACGCCCTCGGCCTTGACGGTGAAGGAGGTGGGCTCGAGGCAGAACTTCTTGGCCTCGTACTTCCCGGGCTTGAATGCGAAGCTGTCGACGCCGCCGGCGATGGTGGGGCACTGGTTCGCCGTGCCCGTGCCTTTCACCTCCATGTACGTCTTGCTTTGGATCTCGTCGAAGGTCAGGCGTTTGGGCACGCCTTCGGCGTTAGCTCCGCCCTGTAAAACAAAAGCAGACATCATCGTTACTTGTAATAAGAGAAGCAGTATGTTTGTTACAAAGGCTAAGGACCATCTTACAGAGGCAATAAGTGCAGAAGTGGCGAGGGCAAAGCCGGCGATCTTTGCGGCGTCGGTGAGTTTGTCGGCCAAGTTCTTTATATCTGTCTTGAGGGAACAAGTGAGCCTCGACGAGCCGCTGGGTTCGAGCCCAAAGGCCTTGGTGAGGTTCTGAACCGGCCGGAGCTGCACGCCGGTCCGGCCGGAGACGGCGAGCTTTGAGGGTTGCATCGAGGTAGCGACGGCTTGCATTGAGGCAGCCATTGTTTCTCTCTTCTTTCTAGTGGTGCTTTTTTCTTTTGATGGATGATTTACTTAACTAATTGTTCTTGCGAAAGTAGGCCTATATCTATTAGTGATTTTTTATTTGAGTGAAGATAAGAGATAGGATAAGGTGTTGTTTTCATTGGTTGGATCTTGGTTCTCGTAAGTGGTTCTGGACTTGCCACGTGGCTTGAAGCGTTGATTCTTAGGATCGAACGAGATATACAATTGGACCAAGCTTGCGAAAGAAAATCTTGCACTAAAGAGGATATGTTTCTATCTCCTCGCTATTCGTGTCTTTCTCAGCTGTAAATTACTAGAAAAAAAAAAGTGTAACATAGTATTAGTGTCGTGTTACTGATACAACGCACTCGGCCGGTCAATGGAATATTGACCTCAATTCGCACAAAATCCACGGTAAGGAAAGGAACACGATACGAACATTTCACTTCGGTAAGAGAAGGTTCTTTATTTAATGAAAAGAAACAGGCAGAAAACTGAAGTAGAACATTCGAGGACTGTTCTTTCTTGCACTTATTATGAGGAAACGCACGCGGCTTCAAGAAGTCGAGCTCTCTGCCAAAATAAGAATAAACGGAGAAAAAAAAGGGACTTTCAGAAATAAAAAGACAAATAATTCACTAATTTTTTTGGGTCAATTCGAAATCAGTCCCTTTAAGGGTTTGATTTCGAATTCAGACCCTGTTTAAGAATTTTTTAGGTTAAAGGACCCATTTTGTGTGGTGTAAAAAAGTGGTATGAAAAATATATGAACTGGTATAGAATGATTGTTTTGTGGTACAAACTTTCAACATACTGGTATGTCAGAGCAATAAAGTGGTACTGCAGAAAATAAACTGGTATCAGATGATCATAAACTGGTACCGAATTATGCTTTTGTGCTACAGAATTTCAACATACTGGTATGTAAGAGCAATAAAGTGGTACTGCATAAAAATGGGTCCTTAAAACTAAATATTCTCCGAAGAGGGTCTGAACCATAAATTATACTTATATAGGGGCCTGAAATGAAAATACCCCATTTTTTTTTGTTTCTGGATTATATTGTAATACCTTGGGTGGTTGAATGAGATGAAGACTGTGAGGAATTTTCTTGTTGATTCTCAGACGACTGTGTATTAATATGTGCTGATACGCCAGGCCAAGATTTACACATGCAGTGCTTCCCTTGATCAATGCTGGCGTAGAGTGTGGTCAAGTGTTTACCACAGCCTCCCCATGAATACTTACCACACTTCTTGCAATCTACCCTGTAACACATTTTCTTAAAATTTTTATTTATTTCTATAAGTACTGTAATGAAAAACATATGATTGGCCTTCTTCACCATTTATAGGATCCCATACTAACATGGCGATCATCGACGTTTCTTGTCCCATTAACAGTTTCCCCACCTATGAGAAATGCATAGAATGTTTCTCTTTCTTGTTCTCAGACAGAGAATTATGCTGTGACAACTAACGACGTCGTCTTGTGATGGCCGCCCAAATGATCAACAAGTAGAACGACATCCAACGGTGGAAATGCACTCAATCCCACAACCTAGGACTTTGTCTTGAAAAGAAATAATGTGCACAAAAGGTGTACTTTGTTTGGCAACGAATAAGAAAAAGTCAAGTTTTGGATCATGTACCTCTGAATTCGAAGATTTTATTTATTTTCTTCAATTATCTTGCACACTTTGCGGCTTTGGTCCAACATGTAATACGTTGTTGTACGTGCAACTTCTAGCCGTAGCTTATCATCGATTCACATAACATTTTATTATCTAATAATATATGTGACATCTTTCTTTTGACAAATTGATGCGATATTTAAGATTGGATTTGACAATTAAAACCGCAGTTCCAATTGATGTTTTGCACTACAAACTTCGTCGTCACGCCAAACCATAAAAACGACCATGTCCAATGTTTGATTCATTTTCCAAAGGCCGTACATTTCTTCTCTTACACGTTACACGACGAATTTGTCCTCTTACCCCACATTCATCTCTTTCTCTGGAAAAAACAGCTTCAACATAAAATTAATAACCTCATTTTCATTTCATCCAATCCCTTCCTTCAATTAAAATATTTTAATAAAAATTCAGAATCTCAAACGACATGAAGAGTTCAAGAAAAGACACTAATCACAACAAAATCACGTCGTCATCGTCGTCGAAGAGGCAAACATTCGCGAACATGCTGCAAACAGAAGACCATCAACAATATTCCTTCAGATCCAGCGCCGCGTCGGAGAACAGCCCGCCGGACCACCACCACCACCACCACACGCCGCCGACGTCGTCGGTCTCCGACGCGAGCTCGCCCTACCACAGCGTGACCTTCGACCAATCCCCGCGCTATTCCACCCCCTCGTGGGACCAAACCACCGCGCCGTCCCCCTTATTGCTACCAATTTCTCCCCTGTCCAAATCTCCGTGGACCAACCACGCGGCGGCGACGGCGACTGAGTACGAAACCCATAATCCTTACACGGGCCTAATTGGTTCCCTCGTAAGAGAAGAGGGACACATATACTCCCTCGCCACCGCCGGCGACCTTCTATACACGGGCTCGGACAGCAAGAACATTAGGGTCTGGAAAAACCAGAAAGAATTCTCAGGGTTCAAATCAAACTCTGGGCTGGTCAAGGCCATCGTTATCGCCGACGAGAGGATATTCACCGGCCACCAAGACGGCAAAATTAGGGTCTGGAAGGCGTCCAATAACGACCCGACCCATCACAAACGGATCGGTACCCTGCCCACCTTCAAAGCCAAGGTGAAAAGCTCCTTCAAGCCCAGCAACTACGTCGATGCGAGACGAAATCGCAGCGCCATATGGATAAAGCACACCGACGCCATATCTGCCCTGAGCTTAAGCGAAGACAATTCCCTCCTCTACTCGGCTTCTTGGGACAGAACCATCAAAGTTTGGCGAATCGCCGACTCAAAGTGCTTGGAGTCGATTGCTGCCCACGACGACGTCGTCAACGCCGTGGTGTCGGGCTTCGACGGGCTGATCTTCACGGGCTCCGCCGACGGGTCCGTCAAGGCGTGGAGGAGGGAGAAGCAATTGGGCAAATCAACGATGGCGACGAAGCACTACTTCTCACGAACGCTTCTGAAGCAAGAGTGCGCCGTGACCTCCTTGGCCATCGACCCACTCTCCACCGTGCTGTACGGCGGCTCGTCGGACGGTTTGGTGAACTATTGGGAGAGGGACGGCGGCCTTCTATCTCACGGCGGGGTTTTGAGGGGCCATAAGCTGGCCGTGCTTTGCCTGGCCACGGCGGCGGACTTGCTGTTCAGCGGCTCGGCGGATACTAACATATGCGTGTGGAAGAGAGATGGGGCAGATCACGTTTGTTTGTCGGTGCTGAGTGGGCACAATGGGCCGGTGAAGTGCTTGGCGGTGGAGGAGGACAAAAGGGTAATTTCGAGGGATAAACGGCTCGTTTTGTACAGTGGGAGTCTTGATAAGTCGGTTAAGATATGGAATGTCAACCCCGACTACTCGGCGGCGGTTCATAAGCAACCGAGCTAATGGGCGGCCGCCGGCGAGGGGGACAATCGTGGTCATGAACCGTCCGATATGAGGAAGTACTTAGGTTGTTTGAAAAGTGGACTTCGATTCGAAGTACGCTGTTTTATTAGTTCGACCATTATTTTGATTTGTTTTATAAATGAGAAGAAAATGTGATTGTTGTAAAATTGTAAATGAGGCTTATCGTAATCAGTGCAATGAAATTGTTGCACGACTTGTTGGTAACGGTAACGTAAATCTTGTACTAAGAGCTCTTTGATCTGCAGAAGATGCCGAGATTTAATTAGAGTGTTAGTGAAAACATACCAGTTTTAATTGCTTTTTTTTTTTTACGATGTCCATTTACGTCCAAATGAGGTCACCATAGCTCTAGAACATATCATGATGTAGAGTGACACATCAATTAATTTTAAGGGCCAGTGAATTTCAGATAAATGTGAGATCGTTTTCATGATTTAAATGAAGTCGTTGAAAATAGTTAACGTAATGTTGACATTTTGTGCAGATTTTTGTGTCAGGACTAATTATTTTATGGGATGGAGGAATAGCCAACGAAGAAACTACTAGTGGAAGGAATGATTAGGTTCTTAATAGCGAATTAATCAATCGGTTAATTATTCAGACCTATACGTATAACTTATGGGGCATTGCAAGAGAGATCTATTACCTCGTCGTTTCTCAATTGTTAGGGAAGACATTTTCGGATCCTAAAAAGACGTTATCACAATTAGTTTGATTTGGTAGGAAAAAAACTCGAGACAAATAACTCGTTTGCGGGGCCCATCGCCTACACTTGATTACGTCACCATTAAACCACTGATACGTCATTTGCATGCATATGTGAATGAATAATATGATTTATGGGAATTGGGAACTTACGTCGTCCTAATTATTCTTTGCAAATTAGTTGAGGCAGGCTGGGCCATCCCAAATGAAGCCCAATAAAATGGGTCGGCCCAACGAGAATAAATATGATGACGTCGGTAGTCAAAGCCCAATAAGATGGCTTGGCCCTTGGACGTAGTGAGACGTAGAATGGTACTTCAATCTTCTGAATATCAAAAAACGTGTGAGCCGTAAAGATTTAAAAGTTACTTCCTCAGTCCCATTTAAATCTTCCCAAAGATTAGTGCGCACGGAGATTAAGAAACTACATTATTTTAATATTATAGTACACTTTTAAGGTATGGAGAGAGGAAACTTATTAGTGGGCACGCAAATTAAGAAGTCTTTTCTTAATATAAATGGTGTAATTAGTTTAACTATTGGAATAATTTTTTACCAAAAATGGAAATAGGAAGAATTATGTGGGACGCCCGAAATAGAAAGATGGAAGAAATAAGTGGGACGGAGGTAGTACGAAATAGCACGGGTATTGGATGTATCTCAATTATAGTTGAAGCAATGAGAACGAAATATGCGGCAATTAACTTGGGATTATAAAAAATATGTGGGTAAAAAGGAGGGGTAAAACGATGGGTCCGAATAAACGGAAGCAAAGAAATAATTGCCCATTCCACGCTATTGCGACCATATTTCATCATCTTGTTCCTAGTCAAACATACATTACATAATCACTCTGAAAATCTTTTACCTATTCAAACACGTCCCCTTCATTGCAGTTCACACTTTGAGCATGTCCTTTCTGTGTGCTTTTGCTCTATATATGTTTCTTATATTTCTCCATCTATATCTCTAATTCTCATTTTCTTTATTTTCTTCCAAGTTCCAACAATGCGCATTTACCTGTATATATATGGAGAGAGAGCCAAATAAATGAAAAGCCTATGTCATAATTATATATAACTCTACGCGTGACACTTGAATCCATAAATAACAATATAAGATATATATGTCGATGATTTGATTGATTCAATGATCATTAATCATCATTATGCGCTCCTTCGTCGCCGCACGCGCATACTGCTCCACTATAATCGGCAAACAAACAAAAAAAAAAACAGTAGCTGATGACGACTCATCAATGTGCAAGACATGATGACTAATGATTCTAATTAATTTCAATTTAAGTCTTCGCTCCATTTGCTTCATCGTATTAATTATCAATGCCCACCCTACTATGCAAGTCACTGTGTTCAAATATTAATAAAATACTCAAAGAATGTACCGAAAAGCAACAATAATCTCCTCTCTCTTGTATATATATATTTAATATTATATATATACATGCAATAGGAATGAGGTGAGCACCTTATATGGGCACCTGCTGATTTGGCACCGATTCGTGCCAAATCAGCGTGCTACTTCAACATCAAATGAAACGTGACATTAATCAATACATCTTAGGCGTCATAGATCGACATATATGATACTGACGTGGCATGTTCATGTCTTACGTTGCATTTGTGGAGTTATCTTGATATATTCCACGTGAACATGCTACATAAGCATCATATTTATCGATTTATGACGCCTAAGATGTGTTGATTAATGTCCGTTTCATTTGATGTTGAAGTGGCACGCTGATTTGGCACAAATCGGTGCCAAATTAGCAGGTGCCCATATAAGGTGCTCACAGCACCATATCATTTCTCTATACATGCATATATATAGATATATATATATATATATATTATATAAACCACATAAAACTCACCAAAACCAAACTACGTACAGACCTAAAGTGGTCGTCAACTTAAAATCTCTCTCTCTCTCTCACAAACACACATACAAACACTGCACAGAAGATCTCAGAAAAATGGCCACCACCAGCCAAAGACGCCCACCGAGATCGACGAACCACCCGCCGCCGCCGCCGCCAACTGACGCCGGACCGCTGCCCTGCCCGCGCTGTGACTCCACCAACACAAAGTTCTGCTACTACAACAACTACAACCTCTCTCAGCCGAGGCACTTCTGCAAGAGCTGCCGGCGATACTGGACCCACGGCGGAACCCTCCGCGACGTCCCCGTCGGAGGCGGCTCCCGCAAGAACGCCGCCAAGCGCTGCCGCACGACCACCTCCGCCGTCAGTCTGGCGCCACCACCCGCCAGAGATGACGTGTTTGGCGGCGGTGGGAGTTTTACTTCGTTGTTGAGTAACGGCTGCGGCGGCGGCGGCGGTGCTATAGGTCATGGGCTGTTTGGACTCGACGGAAGTAGTGGCAGTGGTGATCCTCTGTGGCTATTTGGTTCGGACACGTGGCACGCTGGGAGTGGTGGAGAAGATTGCGTTTTTGCTTCTAATTATTTGGCGGAAATGGCTGGGTCAAGTACAACACCTAGTGATTTTATGAAATGATGAGTTTTAAAATTAAATTATAGGCAACGAATTAAGGTTGCAGTGTGTTCTTATTGTGGTGAAATTTGGCTTGATTGCATACGTGTTTCATTAAGAATGAAGAAAGTTCGTCTCTTTGAAGGAGATTACGACCAAGTGTGTGTTATTCTTCAGATAACAAAATATGAAAACTACTGTAATTAAGTATCTATGAATAGTGGTAGCTAGGGTGGGCGTTCGGGTCGGGTTTCGGATACCCGACCCGATCGGGTTGAAAAATTCGGGTTCAAATCGGCCCCGATACCCGACTCTCTAGATCGGGTCGGGTTTCGGGTAGCATATTGCTACCCGAGAAAAACGATTGAGTACCCGACATTAAAAAAAAAGATAATTAATTCGCCTAAATAATATTTAATTGGCCAATTAAAAAAGCATTAATATTCTCTCTCTAGGCTATTTCGCTCCTTCTCTCTAGACGAATTTAAAAAATAAAAATAAAAAATAAAAAAACAAAAAACAAAACAAATAAAACCCTAGAGAAAGGACGAGCAGCCGCCAGCAGCGTTACCGTTCTCCCCTCCCTCACCCACCGCCGTCTCCGGCCACCACTAGGCCGGCCGGTGGGTGCGGGCCTCCCTGCTTTCCGCCGCCACAGTCCAAAGTCCTCAATCAGCAACGCATCAGCCGCGCCCTCATCCACCTCCGTCGCGCTCTCATCCCCCGCTGCCCAAACCCACATCGCCCAAGACCATCCTCATCTCCTTTAAACGTGCCCGTCAAATTTGCAGAGCCGAGCCGTCTCTCCATCGCCATCCACTTTTCTTCTCATTCGGGCGGGACCGTTCATCTTACAGTCTCGACTTTGCTCGTTGTTTTCTAGTTGATCTTTCATATGGCGACATCGTCCATGATGTGTGGCTCGATGTTGAGTGGAGCTTCTTCAACGACAGAGAATGTTCTTTTAAATGTTCCAGATCTCGAGAAATTGGGAAGAGATTACCCATCGTTTGATGCAAAATTTGATGGTGAAGGATTTAAGGAACTGCTGAATCGTGTTGTTGGCAAGGACATGTGGCGTACTGCAGCTATGGATCAGGGGAAGAATTTGACAGACTTGCCTTTGGATACTAGTTCTGATAATAACGTCATGGTGATTGAAAATGAGTCTCATTTGAGCCGCTCACAAGGAAAAGAACTGTTTCGGCGGGGCTTTCTTGACTTTAAGAATGGTGCCGGTTCTAAGCAAATATTGAACGAAGAGGCGAAAGGTGTTCTTAGGAGGGGCAAAGGCGAAGCGATGCAGCAGAAATCGCCAGCCTCTAAAGCCTTAACGGGTGATGTGTCTTTGATGTTGTAGGGGTTGCCGCAGCTGAGTACTGCTCCAGCTAAGTATCTTTCAGATGCGGGCGTGGGTTCTATGATTCTCAAACCTTTAAAGGGTGCTGACGAGATTAGTAGCGAGGTGTTTCCAATTGTCGACAAAAACTTCAGATCATTGTGGATACATCTGGTGGAAATACGGTCGACATCTAACGGATTCTTCAAATTTCGTTTTGAGTCAGCAAAGGCGATGGGCGATGTGTTAGAAGGTGGACCATGGTCAACCACTCATTCTGGAAGAATGGCGTCAGGGCATGACTTTCGAGAAGAAAACCAATCATGAGATCCCAATATGGGTTCGACTTCAGCATCTTCCGTCTGAGTACTGGACGAAAGAGGGCTTAGGTTTTGTGGCTAGCGCAGTTGGTCGTCCACTTTTCCCAGATGCGTTTACCACCACTATGGAGCGTATTGACTACGCTAGGGTTTATGTCTTGAAGAACCTCAATGAACCATATATTGACAATTTTAATCTCCAACTTCCTGTGAAGAATAGAGATCAAGTGGATGTTATTAATATTAAAGTGGAATATGAGTGGCGGCCTTCTTGGTGTTCTATATGTTCTGGCATTGGACATAATGATTCAGTATGCCCCACCAAAATCAAGCCGAAGGAGCAGCCTGCCCCACCCACAGTAATATCTCGGACACACCCATTATCTCGGACTATCTCTAAGGCCACTTCAAGGCAAATTGTGAGGCATAAACGATCTTGGACGCGAGTGGTGGCGAAAGGCAAGGCGATAGCTCTCGATACAGCTACTCGTGATGTGCGTGTCGCAAATGTGTCGCGCAGTCTACCACCATCTTCAAGTCTGATTTGTGCTGACCCTTCGTCTTCTCGAGTGCATGAGGTGCAAGGTAAGATTGATAAGGAGGGGACTGGTGAGGGTATGGATCAAAGGAATTTTGAAGATATTGAGGCCTCGAGCGCAGGGAAGTTAATGCAAAGTCGACTTGCGAGCAATGACTCCCATATGGTGAAGTCTAACAATCCCTTTGCTGTCCTTCAAGATCTGCCGGGCGATGACATTGTTTCTTGATTTTATATGATCTTGAATGCTTGGAATTTTTCTTTGGTGCCTCTTCATTCGCTTTTGAGTTGGGAGCATATGCGGCTTGTGGTGTATTGCTTGGTTGACTTTGTTTTTCTTTCTTTTGTGTTTGGTGGTTGTTGGCGGGTTGGAGCGTCATGATATTGCTCATGTACGCGGCTGTACCTTTTTATCATTTTTAGTGAAAATTTCCAAAAAAAAATTAGTAATTAACTTATTTATTTATATAAAATCTTTAACTAAAAAAATCCAACTCGCACCGGAAAGTACGGCTGAAATTAAATGGCATCAAATATGGGAATCTATACTAAACGTAGTGAGGTGTGGGTTTATATTAGAACTACTTCACCCAAAATTGAAGTGAGCATCCAATGTGGGACAGTGAATTTTCCATAAGAATCTGAGCCACGAATATACTAGTAAATACATTATGTAAGAATATAATGAAAAATTCGCTTGGTCCAATGGTTGAAGTGAAAGTTGTAAGTTGATGGCCTTTCCATGTTGTGGGTTCGATCCCCACATTAATACAACTTTTAACTAATAAAAAAATAAATAAAAAATAAAAAACCCCGAACCCGACCCGCGGGTACCTCACCCGAAAATCAGGTATCCGCATTTGATCGGGTCGGGATCGGTATCAAAGTCACTACCCGAAAAAATCGGGTACCCGACCCGATAACCCGAAACCCGGCCCACCCCACTGGCAGCGGACTCTTGAAAATTAGATTAAAATTTATAAATATATAGGTAATATTAATTTTAATTAACAATACAACCGGGCAATCAGTCAAGGATTTATCTACGTCAAAATTTTGTAGGCTCATCATGAATTCAATTAGTTCAGGAAGAAGGTGGAAAGCTCGCGTTTTTTTAAATGTTTTTCTTTTTCATTATATATTTATTATATAATTAAACATATTCGAAAAATGCACGACCTTCCCTTTTTCCCTCCCACATTAGGGTTTTACGAAGCTCTTTCAATCTCTCTCGCGCCTCGTAAGCCCAAATTATTCATTCACTCCCCAAAAACATTCGTGAGCTCCAATGGCGTTCTCATTGACTCCACAGCAACAGCAGCCACAGCAATCCTTGTTCCAATCACCATTTCAGCAGCAGCAGCAGCAGCAGCAATCGAATCCGTTCCAAAATCAGCAATCGAGTCTGTTCCAAATTCAACAACCACAGCAGCAGCAATCGAATCAATTTCAATTTCAATTTCAACCACAAATGCAGCAGCAGCTGCCTCAGGCTCAGCAATCTCAACCGCAGCTGTATCTGTTAACCAACGATAAAGCGCCGGCGAATTACAGTACCAAATGGACGGATCTTCATCCTGATTCGCAGAAAGTCCTTCTCCAAATTGAGTAATTAGCTCTCTCAGTTTTGATTTTTTTTTTTTTTGCGTGGTTCGCCATTGAACTAATTAATGGGCGTATACTGAAATGTTGTGTGGGAGTTCCCGTATCATGAGGAATTAGGGTGATCGCTTAGAGAGGTTAACAATCGAGTCATGTCTATGACTACACTATGTCAAAGGATAGTTCGCGTAATTTGTCTTAGTCTTATCCAATGTGCTTCCTTTTTTCACTAAAACCGTTGACCGAGATAACGCAGGTTAATTCATGGATTATTCTGAGGTAACAGAAGGGGAACGATTGAGGAAAAAACATGACTATCGGTTAAGAGGATAGGAATTGAAATTCTTTGATTTAGTTTAGACTTGAAGTAAAATTCTAAGCTCAAGAGTGTGAGTGATGTGGGTCTCTACGTTACAGACAGTATAGGTTGCTGCGTGGGTTAATTGGGACTAGTGAAAATTAACTTAACCTTCGTTAATTTGGTCTTTTTTCATGTAGGGAGAAAATATTGGAGAACAGGGATGAGAGCCAACGGTTGGACCAATGTAGTCGGTTGTACGATTCATCTGTTTCAAGAAACGGTTTTGAGGTCGATGCCAGCTATGTTATACAGGTTTCTGCTCTTACTATTAATCATAGATGAGATTAGATTCAACTTTGTGGTGTATAAATTATATATGCTTGAATTAGTATGTTGATAGTTGATTCTACAACTGATTAACAGTAGAGATTGAATCATGGAATTCGAATCCTTTATTTCATTTTCATTGTGTGATGATTGTGTTTTCCTTCATTGCCAATGGATTTGCCAATATTATGAGTGTGGGCACAAACATATCGTCTGATCTATCAATTGTGTCACAGAACATTTATGTTGTCATATTTTTTTTTGTAATTATCACGAACCAATTGACCAGCTTTTACATTACACGCGGTTTATTGCTTAAAGGAAAAATTAACTGCTCTGCTAATAATGCCCCTTTCGCATGACATATTTTTCGTGGCTCTTCTCAGGAGCTTGGCGGTGTTGGTGCAGCATCAGAAAGACAGAAGGCAACATTGCAAGAGTTGATGACTGTAGTTAAGGATCTATTACGGAACACAGAGGTGGCTGTCAGATCTTCTATGATCCTGCGACCACGATTTCTTCACCAAAATAGGACCACTTCATCAAGCGGCACTCTAAATTCTCAACCTTCAACAGCCTTAGCTCAACCATCGAGTAATCAGCCTGCCTCAAGTCCTCCAGTGCCCGTGGTCGATTTCTACAGTGGATTACCGAAGAAGCCATCTCCATTCTTACAACAAACCGTCGCCAGGTTTGAGAAGTACATTGCCGAATGCCGTCAGTGGGTTGAAGAGCTGGAGCAGTTGCTGTTGGACGCTGAGAAGAACTCCTTGAATTCTAACACTTCGCTGTTGCAAGCTCTGCCAAAAGTCATGTCTAACGTACACGACTTTTTCGTCCATGTTGCCGCCAAGGTAGGTTTTAAAATCTGATGCACGCATTGTGTTTTACTATCTTTACTTCAACTGATCAGCGATCTCTGTTCGTTGCAGGTGGAGAGCATTCACCAATACATTGAATCCATGAAGACAGCATACCTAGCAGACCAGCGCCGTCACGGCGAAGGCGACGATCCGTTCCTCGAGGCAGATCGACGGGAAACTGCTAGGCAAGAAGCTGCAGCTCGTAGGACCCACCCAACTCTGCACTTGCCCACAGTTTCACAACCGACTACTCAAGTGAATGGATTTTTGCCTGTTGCACCATCATCGTCGTCGTCCCCACCTTTGTCATCATCAACTGCACCAGCCATGCCCTTTTCCTCAACGCCGGCGGCTTCTAGTGGGAGCGGATTGTCGCTCTTTTCAACTCCTTTGGCTCAAACATCGCCGACGCCTTCTCTTTTCTCCACCCCAACCACTACTTCTGCTGCATTTACCCAGTCGTCGCCCCTTGCTTCCTTTTCTGCTGCATCTTCTGGCTTTGGCGTTTCGACTCCAATTTTAGGTTCGACGCCCGCCTTTTCCACCCCGTTCGCAACAGGTCAGTTATTGATCTCTCCTTCTATGAGAACGATGGGAAAAAAAAAAAACCATGATATCCAGAAAAAGATTGAAGGAAGCACATAATTTCTTAACTGTATATTTCTTCACCTGCTAGCAGGAGCTTCCGTGGCTGGATCGGGAGCAAGTTTTGGGACACTCGCGGTAAGTAATCAATCTTCTAACCTCGTAAGTTTCTGCTAAACCATGGGCGTTTGATGATTTGGCATTGGGGGGGATCATAACGCAAAGTGCCTGTTTTGTTACTCGTGCAGAAGGCTAGAGCGAAAAGCCGCACAAGTCGTCGTTGATGAAGGAGTCGTCGGTGGTTACCCACATATAGAGTGAGTGCCTCACTGTTGTTTCCGATATAGCAGCAGCATCCTTGTTAAGTTGGGCATCGTGTTGCTCTTTGTGTGAGCTCCTCCTGTAAGAAAGAGGGTAGTGATTATTTCATTTACACCAAGGTCTTTTTTCTCGCCGTAGGATTTCGTATGTTTTGTATCTAATCTCATGTACTTGAAACATTTGAGCTGCAGTGTTTATTGTTTCCCTTAATCTTTTTATATTTGTTTTCCAGTTGCTCCTAGTCTCTCTCATTCCCGCCCAAACATTTGTCGGGGACATAATCCAATATTTTTCCTTCGAACGGCGTTACAGTAATATATAATTTAAACAGGTCATATTTAGATTAAGCCTTCATAATACGTTCAATATTAAGTTAATTTATGATCGTTGAAGGAATCAATTATCAGCGCAAAAATGTTGAATTTTTTTTACTTCCGACGGGAGAAGGATGCCCGCCTGAAATCTTGGGGATCCTTCCCTGATTCCAGTATCATGTTATGATTCTTTTAAATAGATCTCACAGAAATAATTCAAATGATTTGGGATTTGAGAGATGTTCTTGTTCAAAGTTCAAAAGGCCTTGTAGTGATATGCTTTCTATGACTAATGCTATGTAAACCACACAGAATGGGACAAAACTTGTCTGCACGGTGCATTTTTTGTTGAAGCTGTGAAGCATGGAGGACAAAGAAAAGCTATATAGTTTTGCTGCTTCGTCGAAAGCCACCTGCATGAGACACAATGAAGATATATATATAATATATATAGAGAGAGATTTTATGGTGCGAAAACATAGGATAAAATGAGGACCGCAGGCGTAAAAAGTGGAAAAACCAACCATAGTTTGGTCTCTATCCAAACATTTTTGCGTAGGCCTTCTTCTCCTGTTCACGTCTTCCGGCGATCTGTGAATACGTAAAAAAAAAAAAAAAACCATTCATATACTGACTTGAAGGCCAACAATCATTTCATACGACGATGTTGTTGGTGGTTAATGATGAACCTCACCTTCTTCTTCGCATTAGCAAGCTCTCTCTTTATACCACCTAGACGAAAAAGCCGAAACACCTCTCAGTCAGCCATTATAGTAGCATAAGAGCTCTTGATTCTAAACCCAAGTTTCTCAGAATTCAAGATGCGAACAAATTCGAGAAAGAAAGAAATGTGAGAACACTTACTATCATTTGGCTCCAATTCTAATGCTCTCCCAAAACTTTCTGCTGCCGCATCTATGTTATTTAGTGCCATGTAAACCTACAACGGAAAAAAAAAAGATTGCAGAAGAATGCTAAGATGAGTTATAAGACACAGTGATCAGTGGAAACAATACAAAACGAAGGGCACTGAAAGAAAAGCTGATCAAAGAATTCGAATCATTCTCAATGTGGCATTTGATGAAGAGATAAAAGGTGCCCTTTTCAATTATGATATAGAAATAAACCACCCCAAACCTGCCCTTGACGAAAGTGAGCTTTTGCATTATCTTCTCCATCACGGATTGCAAATTCTGCATCCAGCAGTGCTCCTCCAAGATCTCCTAGCTTCAGCTTGCAGACCTAAGGAAATAGTATTAAAATCGACACAATTAAAGGAGAATTTCTCATCTAACTAAACATGTCAATTGATTATATTACGAGCATGCGTGCATTGAGGACAAGTAACTTACTGAACTGTTTGCAAGAATTTGAGACTTTGTTCTCCTCATATAGTCACCCTTCTCTGAAAAACAGATAACAACTGCTTCATCCAGTCTAAGACTTCAAAGGAAGTTTCTTCTAATAGCATATTCTGCAAAATCTGTAGGTCTAACCTTTATCGATGTCATTCATGTCCCAGCCCATGTCTAGATACTTAACAGCCTTACGATACTTTCTGGCGGCCATTTTGTAGTCTTGCTTCTGCAATGTGCAACAACGAGTTTGAAGAAAACAAGTAGACCACAAATGCAGGCAAAACAAACTTTCTCCGCAGCCATTGGTATTAGGAGAAGCTAGATATACAGGATACAGAACATGGAAACGAGGACGCAACATAACACCAAAAAAAGAAGCATATAGGAATCGGTGAAGAACCTTGAACCACTCATTTCCCAGGTTTTTAATCGACTCCACTGCATTAATCCACCATGCAACACTGTCTGGTTTAGAGTCTAAGTCCACTGGCCAATCGGGGAGCATATCACCATCTTTAAAGAAGTTAAGTGCCCCATCATCTTCGCCCTCTGGAATTTCTCCAGAGTCAACTATTACAACATCGATAGCAGGACTGTTGTCCTCTTTCGTCTCAACTAATTCGATCGTTCGAATCAATCCCAGGCCTTTTATCACCTTACCAAAGACGACGTTCTTTCCGTCCAAGTATGAGGCCTGAGTTGGAATAATGAAGAACTGAGACCCATTGGTATTTGGACCAACATTAGCCATCGACACCATCCCTTTCCTTGAGTGTTTCAGATCAAAATTTTCATCCTCAAAAGTAGGACCGTAGATTGATTCGCCAGGCGTTTCTTTCTCAGCTGAGATATTGCCTGCTTGTATCATGTACCCTCTGATAACTTGATTGAACCGCGAGCCCTGCAATAACAGCATAAGCGAATCAGAAACACGTGTAAATCATTCTTCCATTCCGCCATTACAGACGAAAAAAAAAAACTCGTCCTGAAAAATACAATCGATGGAGATTTTTTCGAAAGAGATTGACGTCGATTGATAAAATGAAAAAGCACACAGCAACCACCAACACGTGCAGACGCTAGCGACAAACGAGACTTTAACCGCTAGCAAGCAAACGAGCAACCCAAACATCGACAGCGTACCCCACTCAAATTAAGTATAATCATTATCTCACTCAGAAACGCAATAAAAAATCTCAACAGCTTTTCCCAATGCCGAACAGATTTGAAACCCCACAAGACGACGAACCTAACCTTGTAGTGAAGAGGAACGCCGGTGGTAGGGCTCACGCCCTTCTCCCCAGTGCAGAGTGCCCTAAAGTTCTCCACGGTTTTCGGAACGACGTCTCGGTACAGTTCGAACACCATTCTTCCCTCCATTTCACCTCCGATGCTGACATCCATAAAACACCTCGGATTCACCATTTTTTGTCGTACCAGCGACCTGCGACGGCGTTGAGCAGGATGCAAAAAAAGTACAAACAAAGCAAAAGAGAAGTTAAACGCAGGCGGCGCAAGACATTCTTCGCTTGACAGGACAGGAAAGGGTTTTAATGAGAGATTACGCTAGAGAGGAAATATATTTCGTGCTTCTGCAGTCAATCAATAGCCATAAATGTGGTGCTTTTTTTTTTATGAATCGAAAACGGTTGGCGTATTCATTCAATTCCTATATATACGCAAAACATGGCGCCACGATTTTTCAGTGTCCACTGCCAAAAAACAAAACCGATGCACAAGAAGACAGCTGTCACACACTGAGCGGATTCTGCGTGTCTGTCAACGTGAGCTTGTCTTTTCCTTTTCTTTTTGCGGTTTTGTCATTAATTGATAAACTCAAAATTTGAGGATTAGTTGAAGTAGATTAAAGGGGCGATTGCTTGTCAGACCCCATTTGAATTTTTACATTCAATTAAGGATCATGTAAGAAAAAATTTAATTTGAAGGACCCATTTCAGAATTAGTTTTTAGTTAGAATTAAGGTTGTTGGACGAAAATACCCTCATAAAAGAACTCTTACGTGTTTCTTGTGCAAATATTTACCCAATTTCTTCAGAATCACTAAAGAATTCTGCTGTACCTCTTCTTCGTTCAACAATACCACTTCATGTGCCTACAAAATGTTGTATCACTTCTCTGTGTCAACAGTATCACTTTATGGGTCTCCCGTACCAGTTCTTCTCCAATCAACAGTACCACTTCATGGGTCTACAATGTTTGTACCACTTCACTGTTCATCAGTACCACTTCATGGGTCTACAGTACCATCTCAATGTTCACCCGCACCACTTCATGGGTCTACAGTACCACTTCACTGTTCACCCGTACCACTTCATGGGTCCTTTATGTACAGTGTATACCACTTCTTCATGGTTGAAGAAGGCGATGACAATTCTGTGTAATTTCCGCACACAGGCAGGGGCAAATGCATCATTGTTTTCAAAATTGGTCCTTAACTCTAAAACCAAACTTCAAATAGATCCTTATTTCTTTTTCAAACGTTATTGGGTCCTAAAATCTAATGAAAATATGTTAAGTGAGCCTGAAATACAATTAACTCTAGATTAAATGTTAGGGTGTTTTCATTCAGGCGATGTTCAAGTTTAAAAATTGAGTTCAGGTTCTGTCAGAAAAAGTAATTAGTTTTAAGGACTCGATTTATGAATATCAATTCATCGTTCTGCGGTACCACTTCTTTATTCTGCAGTACCAATTATTTGTTATGCAGTACAACTTAATTGTTCTGCAGTACCACTTAATTGGTCTGCAGTACCACTTCATTTTTACCGCAGAAAAATGAAGTGGTACTGCAAAACAATTATATGTACAACATAACAAAGAAGTGGTACCTCAGATCGATGAAGTGGTATGAAGAATCGGGTCCTTAAAAAATTTGTTTGGAAACAGAGCTTTTTTTATCGCGGAACTAATTGTTTTTTCTGATAAGGACTGAACTAGATTTTAAAACTTCATTGGGGCCTGAATCATAATTAACTCTTAAATGTATTTACAAAGACATAAATAATTTACATGAAAACATATAACTTTTCATCACCTTCAAATGATGTAGCAGGCGTCTATTCTCTATCTGTTGCATTGCATGGTATGGTATCATAAAATACAAAAAAAAGGAAAAAAAGAAAAGCCTAGAAAGCTACTAATATAGGTTCCATAGAGAAACCAACCAAAAACCAAACACAATGTCCACTTTCTTTACACGTCACACTCGACGACGGTGGGGCGAAATGCCTCGCTCGGGGACAGCATGATGGTTTCATCTTCCAATTGTCTCGAGGAAAAAGAAAATTCCTACTTAATAGAGTCCCGAAAGTTTCATTGGGTCGGGACTAACTTGAATAGGGACGGACGACCAAGCTCAGCGGAGACAGAATAGGAAGATCTTCGACCGTCGAACGAGGAGAAGGAATCATTAACGGAGATGTTTGGACACGATGACTTCGTTGTTTAGCCTCACTGGAGAAAAAGAATCACGCATGAAGCTGAATCCACAGCAGACACAGACAACGGCGAATAGCTTCGTAAATTTCGCTACTTACGGAAGAGAGGGATAAAAGGACAAACGGTTGGGTGAACAAAGACAATGCTTACTTGCTACTCAGTTTCCCTCTCTTGGTGTTGGAGTCGAAGGAGAAAGGTCCTTGATGATCTGCTCTATGGGTAGAACGGTCTCTCTGGAAATGCAGATTATCCTGTCAAATCAAGCGTTAATGATCAGTACAGTCTTAAACATTTCAGTACACGTATGAAAAGGTAAGAGAATGTATGTAAGTAGGGTGGATTCACCGATGATCTCATCTCTTTAAGTGGTTGGTTGAAAGCATCGGATTGGTGGGAGTAGCAGCTGCTCATGAATGGATGTTCTAGCAATTTCTTGGCGGTTGGACGATCGGCTGGGTTTCTATGGAAGCAACAATTTAGAAAGTCTTTTCCTTCTGCTGATAGTGATTCAGGTATAGGTGGAGACTCCTTCAGGGCCTTGAACAGAGCTGCAGCCTGTTGTAGAACAGAGTCGGGGTTATTAGTTGCAAGAGTCTTGCCAGGATGGGACTAACGCATCATTAATTATAGATGGGTGTTAAATAATTTCGAAGCTTACTCCTTCATACTCGCTCCAAGGAGGCTTTCCGTTCATCATCTCGATTATAGTGCAACCTAAACTCCATATATCGACTGCTAAAGCAACGTCTGAGCTTGAATCTGATTGCAGAGATGATTGCAAGAGCTACAAAGAGTAAGAGAAAAGTTAGGTGCAATACGTCTGGGGGAAAGAAGTCATCTACCCGAGCTTTGTACACATACCTCTGGCGCCATCCAATAAGGGCTGCCCTTCAATGACAGATACGCCGCTTGACCAGTAAGCTACAATCATTTAAATTGAACATTATGAGGCGAATAATGTCGTATCACCGTGATTTAATCGAAATTGAAAAAATTATGAACTTTTACATGTTTGGCCATCCCAAAGTCAGCAAGCTTTACAACACCATAAGCATCAACGAGTAAATTGGCACCTTTTATGTCCCTGCGATAGTTGACGATAAATAAGAGAGGCAACACACTGTAGTTAGCCCAAAAGGTGAAAACTGCTACCTTATTACCTACCTGTGGATAGTCTTCTTACTGTGCAAGTAAGCCAGCCCACAGAGAATATGACGAGTGAAGTTGCGGACAACTGATTCTGTCATAGCTCCACAATGGTCGTGAATAAACTTGTTGATCGAACCAGGGTGAACATATTCCAGGTATATATAGAACTTGTCACCAATCTGTGCGAATTTAGTTTATGTGGGGTTTCAACTTAAAGAACAGATGGTAAGAAGATAGCAAAGCTATGGAAAGATTCACTCACTATTTCACTGCCATAATACTGCACAATATTCGGATGCTTCAAACGGCTGAGAACCTTAATCTCCTGAAAGAAAAAAGATCGGGAAATAAATGCACATTCCTGAGAATTGATACAATAAAACATGCCCAGAAATATGCAACCTGCTCCAACTGCCTAATACTGTCTGCAGATTTCGAGTCATCTGGTAGAATTTCGACTTCCTTCATGGCACATAACGCACCAGTCTCCCTGTCCGTAATCAAATTCAGCTACTAAATGATACAAAACCCAATCTTTAACGAAGCAGTCATATTTTTACAAACCAATACCTGTTAGAAGCTACATAAACACTTCCAAACGTGCCCCTCCCAATGAGCTTTCCTTTAAGCCATTGTGACTTCCTAGGAATATCTTCAGGTTTACTTCCCATTGGACCGATGGTCGGAGATTGTAAAGGGGCATGATTATTAGCTCCTGTGTACTCAGGCTTTGATGGAACCGATGAACTTGGAGTCGATTGCACGGGCATCGTAATGCCTGGAGACTCCAAGTTCGATCCAACTGGAGTTATCAATGTGGCCTGAGAAGAAGACACAGCCCCTGGAGGGAGAGGCAATGGATGACCGCCGTTACTTTCCCAGCCCGAAGATGGCTTATCAGCAGATATTCTGTTGTTTAAGGGCGAGATGTTCGTCGGAGGACTTGAACTGAATATCCTTGGACTTTGAAGAGGTGAATTATCGAGACTAGGTGCTATTCTCTCAGAAGGAATGCAGTAGTTCATGCCTAGGCCGAACTTAGCGTCTGAATGAGGCATCTCAGGCGCAGACCAGACCTGAAAGATTCCAGGCGGTGGCATGTAATGAGACGCCGCCCAAATTTCATTTCTTTGGGGACTCAGCATGGGGCTCGAGTAAGGACTTGTAGGGCAACTGCTGGGGATGCTAAAATTTCGGTTCTCTGGGGGACTACATTTGAGATTATTTGGTTTCGATGATTTCCTTGATGAGCGAGGTTCAGAATGTTCTGCATTTTTAGGCGTGTCTTGGCCTACTAGTCTGCTGAGATGTTAGAAAAAGAAGCGATTGAGTGTACGATGCGATGCCATGTATTATTCTGATAAAGTAGACTTGGATATCGCAGTAAACTCTTAACGATGAAAAACGCCATTGTTGTCTCAACTGGCGATGTCAAAGTCAAACAAAAAACGAGGACGATAGAGGAAAGGGAAAAATCAATTTTGGGGGAAAGACCTAATAAACCCCAAACACATTCCTGAAATTCCACCAGCAAAACATAAACACACATCGAATCCCTTGCAACGATTTGGGGATAAAGAATCAATTTCAAGTACCTCTGAAGTCCGCCGCCGAGCCCATCGACGTCGCCTCTCAGCACCTTGTCCGGCACGTGCAGCTCCGGCAGAGGCAACGGCTGCGGCGCCGACGCCGACCTGGCGGACGACGAGGCGTGGTTTTCCCTCAGCTTCCTCGCCCGCGCGATCTGCCTGTTCCTCCGCGACGAGAAGAAGCCGCCGGGCTTCAGCGCTATGAAGGAGTCGTCCTCCGCCGACTGCGACTTCGACGAGGTAAACGCCCCTTGCCACCAATGCATTGTGGCAAATCCGTGGCTCAATGGTTATTAAACTTGGGGAGATTAAAAAAAAAATGGTGGATTTTTGTCGTCTGTGGTAAAACGCGGGAAGCCGCGGTTTACAACGACGGGCGGGGAATGCACGCGCCTCTGTACACGTAACAATATATATATAAATATATATATAAAATATTGGTTCTACTTGTTTATTTTCCACCAGCAAAAAAGGGTAAGAAATAAAAAAGAGAAATCAAAGAAATGGAGATGAGAAGGGAGATAGATAATGTGTGTTTCGTGCGTGTGAGAGAGGGACAGATACGTCGATCTCAATCAGCCAAATTAGGCAGTTTGGTCTCTTACTATTTTAAGCGCAAGTACAAATTCCGATCATAGCTTATAAATATACACATATATATGACATGAGTAGGCTAATAATTAATTATTTAGTGTGGAATATTTGAAGAGACCTATTCTTGCCATTTTCCACGGTGAAGGGATCGAATTCTTGCAATCTAGAGCAATGTGCAAACAAATTGGCTTGGTTCGTCACCATATGTCCATTATTATATACTCAAACGTCCACATATCTTAGTCATCGGTTACCTTAATTATTGAGACATCATTTATTATTTGACTTCGACAACTGGGCCCACGTAAGAAGGAATTAGTCAATTTCAACTCTGAAAAAATATATGAAGCCCAACCCATGCGCATTCTCTCAGCTCAGCAATCTAGAAACGTCAGTCTTGACTTGACTTTTAATTGAATGTATACTATACATATGTATTGCTGTTACATATACATTTTTTTTTCTATGTTTGAAGAAGTCAAACCCGCAAAAAACCGTATGACATAGTTGGGCAGTTGAGCTGATATTTATATGTCTTTGTGATTTAAAGAAAGGAAAACACTTTCTACATCATCATCATCATCATCATCATCATCATCATCATCATCATCATCATCATCATCATCATCATCATCATATAACATAATGCGCGCAGTTCGGACAAAGCTATTAACTTACTCAATTAAGTATCAATTAAATCTCGCAGCCCCCAACCAAATTGTCTGAATGCGCGCAATTATACGATAAATATTTTCTTTGTTTTTATTATTGCGTTGCATTAAAAAAGAAAAAAGAAAAACAAATCATCCAATCACACCTTAGCACGCAGTGGTCGAATCGCCTGGCTGAGGAGACACATGAGCTACAGTAGTCTATACAGTCCACGTCGATAGCTTCATTCAATGGATGTCACGCAGAGCAAACCAAAAATAAACAATACACATATATCTATATAAATTATATAGTATGTATGTAAAGTAATTAAATAAGTAGACATGGAGCTAGCTTTGCGCGAAGAAGAAGAAGAATGAAGCAAGCGTAAATCGTCGTCTCCTACTCATTTATTACTTACATTGTACACCTGACACGTACATACGATATCGGTTTACTTTATTGATACTGAATCTTTTCTTTTTATTAGATATTAGTGTGTTTATTAGAAAAATCTAAATGTTATATGTATCTTTTCTTTTTTCACTATAAACTTATATAGTCTCGCGGTCCGCGGGCACACCCAGGCGGGGCGGGTTGTAAAATTTTGGCGGGGGGCCGGAGGCCGCGGGCAGGCTCGCCAAAAAATAAAATATAAATAATTATATTAAATAATAGATATTTAAGTAAATTATTTTGATTTTATGTTTGTGAGGTATGATTTGTACTTTAATAATATAAATAAATTAATATTAAAAAAGTTGATTAAATTATCTATATTTCCAACTTGAATTCTTCATTTTTTTTTTTATTTTTTTATTAATTTTTTTAAAATATGGACGAGCTAAGCCCGCCAGGCCCGCTACCCGTTAGGCGCGGCGGACCTTCATGTTCCAGGCCCGCCAGTTGGCGGACTTGCTCGCGCCCGCCTCGCCAGTGGCGGGCTTTGGCGGGCTACGGTCCAGCCCGCTCCGCCACCCGTTTTGACAGCTCTAAATGTTGGGAAGAAGTAATAATTGTTTTATGTAAATATATGAGAAAATAGTGTTACTATATTTCATTTCTATCTATATATATAAGAAGTAATGAGTTATATGAATTCCCCTACTGAGAAAAATATAAATATTATAATTTGGATAAAATTTCTAAGTTACGTATATAATCTATCTATTGAAAAAAAAAATCGAAAGTTAAATAAACAATGTTGAAATCATTGTATTAATGTAAAACAAAATACATATTAAAAATATTTACACTTCCTTTTTTTCTAGTCCAAAATAAGAAAAACATCTCTTTGCTAAATGAAAATATTTACTAGAATCATGAAAAGTATTTAATTAAGGGAGCATATTCATCCAAGGTGGTGTGATAGTAATCCTGGGTAATGGGCCGGGCCAACCCAGAACCGGCCCAAAACCGGCCCACGAAACCGGTCCCTAACCGGAACCGGTAAAACCGGTTCTGGAACCGGTAACCGGCCCAATAAAACTGGTTTGGGCCGGTTCTGGGAACCAGGAACCGTGGATTACCGGTTCCGGTTCCCGGTTCCGACCCACGGTTCTTGGTTCCGGTTCGGAACCGGAACCGGAACCACTATATCAGTTTTTCTTTTTTTTTTTTATTCCAAAAATAGTAAAAAAAATAAAAAAATAAAAAAAAATTATAATAATGGGCCGAACCGGTTCTGGAACCGGAACCGGCCCATTAGTGGCCCGTGGTTCTGCTCCGCGGTTCTGGTCCGGTCCAGGGAAAATGGTCCCGGAACCGGAACCGGAACCGGGACCGGAACAGTGCCGGAACCGGTGAACCGGAACCGGTAGAACCGGAACCGGCCCGAACCGGCCCGGCCCAATCCATTACCCAGGTCTATGTGATAGGCATCAATTTAGAAATTGAAATATCACTATGTTTTCTGCATTCTTAGGGTTAACTAATTCAGGGCGATTTCGCCGCCGGCCGCTGCAATGGAACACTTCATATAAACAAAAAAATTCAGGTTGCGTTTGGATTGGTGTATTTGAATTGAAATCCGTGATTTCAAATTATGAATTCTGAATCCAAATTTTAAATACAAATCCACCGTTTGGCAAACATTAGGATTTCGGAAATTCGACTTTCAAAATGTGCTCGAGCTCTCGAGCCGGCTTGAGCCACGGTCATCGAGCTTGAGCTGGCTCACCGAGTTCGCGAGCCGGCTCGACTCATCGGTCGTCGAGCTCGCGAGTTGACTTGACTCATCGGTCGTCGAGCTCGCGAGTTGACTTGACTCATGTCGTCGAGCTCGTCGGCCAACTCGACTCGTCGTTCGTCGAGCTCGCTGGTCGGCTCGAATCATTGTTTGTCAATAATAATAATAATCACAGCAAGATTTGGTATTTCGAAAACGGACCGTTTCCGATCGAATTTCAAATCCATCAAAAGACAAGCGCTCGGATTCTCCTCGGATTTGGATGAAATCGAAATCCAAATCCGAGCGGTTGCCAAACGGGTGATTTGAATGAAATTCGGATTTCAAATCGAAATCCCCCGATCCAAACGTAGCATCACAGGTTTTGCATTTCTGACATCATGTGGCCTTTCTCATAGTTAACCCAATCGATCCAAAGGCCGAGTTTATTTATGTTAGATAAACATGAAGCAGCCTCGATCTCAACCAAGTTATTATCGTATAAATTAAAGAATAAGAATTACCAAGATTGATAGCCCGCATGATTTCTGGTACGATAGTTGACTCATTAACTCTACGAATAGAGAAGGAGAGATTACTGACACGATCTTCGCTTCATTAACTCTATCAAAGGCAAGGTTTTTTCGAATCGGAACGGAAAATTTAGTGGTTTAAGGTTTAATGGTTTAACCGGAATAAAATCGTGACAAAACCGGTATACAACCGGTGTATTTAAAATTAAAAAATATATTAAATCAGTGCAATGATTATTTTTATTTTATTAGTAGTGAATATTGATGTCATACATAGCTGAAATATGGCTGTTATACACCTTTAAAAAATACTTTTTAACCTTAAATTTATTTTTTTTCAAAATTAACTTTATTTAATAAACAATTAAGAAGATATCATTATTTGGGCTAATTTTATACATAAAACAAAAAATCAAATTTGGGCCGAGAATTTTCCGGACCATTAGCTCACTTCTAAATGGATTAAGCTTCCTTTTCACATTTGCATACTATTTATTTATTTTTTTTTTTAAAATTAAACTATCAGACCGGACCGGACCCAAACCGGATTAGGCCGGTCCACAGTTTTCCGGCTCAAACCGGCCGGCCCGGTCTGATGAAAGGAGATGGGCTTTTCTAGTTTACAATATAGAATGAGGGCAATCACCAATTTAAAACAACCAAAACGCTAAATATTAACTTCGTAGATCAAGAGATCGGATCGGCCCAATAATAACAATTAGTATTCTGTCCATGAAGAAAATTAGGCTTCTAAAATTTAGAACTTTATAGAACATTACGCTTATTGCATTCTTAGGAACTATGGTTAAGAAAGGGCGTAGCACCGCCCGCCGCCACGATCCGAACACTTACGCAACGAAACATAAATACATAAATGATTCACCGATTTTGGTTTTCCGGCACATCTTGGACATCATGCTCAATCGAAATTTTCTGAGGTTGAGTTGAACTTAACCAATTCTTATTCTCGTCAACGTCATTTGACGATCTCTGCCATATGATGTCGTCGTCTTTTGACAACATAAATTCTTCTTCATAACTCTCTTTGTGTTCAATTTCATCCACTCTTCGTTTACCATTGTGATGTGGATCTATAAGGCACATGAACGAGTTAAATAATTACCTGGATTGAAAGCCGACATGATTCGTGGAAAGATCTATGGGCTCACTAAGAAAGGAGAGGAGACCCCGTTTTTTTTTACGGTTTAGAATGAGGGTAACTTCTATTATATTGACAATAGCAAACCTAGATATAATTTGTCGAGCAAGACTAAATCGGCCCAACAAAAGATTATCATTATTCCGTCCACTAAGGTTTAATGATTGGGCTTTTTAAATTTAGAAATAAATAGAACACTATGTTTATTGCATATTTAGGTTACACACATGCATATTCGCTGCTAGCCGCCATGACCAACATTTTATATAACGAAATACGTATATCGATAAAAGACTCACCAGCTTTGGTTTTCCGACATCATCTTGGCGGTTGAAGCCTTTTGAAATTGAGTCCAACTCAAAAAATTCTTATTCTCGTCAATGTCAATTCCATGATTCCATCTGATGTTGTCGTCTTCATAACTCTCTTCCCCTTCAATTTCAAGCACTCTATGTTGGGATCCGTAACCGTATGGATCCAAAAAGGTTTAACCTTGATTGGATTAATTAAGGCGTTAAACTAAAGCAGCGGAAATAGAAAGCGTACCTGTAAATTCCATAGCGTTCTTGACGAGAACAGGGTATCTGGATCTTCCAAGTACGTGTACGCGAAACCTTTAGCTCGGGGAAGATGGGTACCCCAAGAATCCTTAGACAGTCGCTAGGGTTTTACGAGACGACGGTTGTGTGTTTCGTTGTACAGCACGTAGGGACCACACCCATATTTATAGATGTCATAATGGGCTGGCCCGTTAGTAAGCCCATCAGATACTTTCGTTCCAGCCCCCAGGAATTCTACACAATTATTAATTAACCCCACACATATTATTTAATTGCGACAGACCCTCTTAAATTTAATTGATCACCGAGTGGGTCCTTTAAACTTAATTACAATATTAGGCATACAACAAATACCACAATACATGTACGTCTACATGTCCGAACGTTAATTGTGCTAGAAATACGCAGTCGAATAGTCCCAACCTAACAATCTCCCACTGGACTATAAGACGTTGTATTTATCAAATAAGCACCCTTCGTCTATACTAAATATCGTACCGAATATAGCTATAACCGAAGTGTCGCATATGAAATCAATCTCGTCCATCAATATTGTCGATGCAAGAATTAAAGGGGTAGTCGTTATACATATATCGTAAGTCAACCCACAATAATCACGAACACCAACTCCATCGAATGACATAGACCAAGTGTGGACGTGTAGCATGGAAATTACATGCTCAATTGATCATGCATGCCTATTTCCAACTGGTCCTACTTTAGTGAGATCAGAGTTCAGAGATAAACTAATGGATATCTGAAAAACCCAAATGTCATGACATTAACATGTATTAAAGAGACTTTATTAAATAATCATTAAACACAGAATTTACAGAATCCACGATAAACACAAAACTTAATTCGTCACACCCATACGAGCAACATGCTCGTGAAATATAGAGGGCGCTAACGCTTTAGTAAGTGGATCTGCAATCATAAAATCTGTTCCTATATGCTCAATGATTATATATCCACTCTGAACTCGTTCTTTCACAACCAGGAACTTAATGTCTATGTGCTTAGACTTGGAAGAGCTCCTGTTGTTATTGGAATACAGGACCGCCGAATTGTTGTCACAGGATAACTTTATTGGTCGTTCAACAGAATTGACAACTTTGAGTCCTGTCACTAAATTGCGCAGCCAAACAGCCTGGTTGGAGGCCTCGTAGCAAGCTACAAATTCTGCCTCCATCGTAGATGAAGCGATAAGTGTCTGTTTGACACTTTTCCAAGAAATCGCTCCCCCAGCCAGCATAAAAACGTAACCAGATGTCGATTTGCGGCTGTCCAGGCATCCCGCAAAATCAGAGTCACAATACCCAATGATCTCCAAATACTCTGACTTTCTGTATGTGAGCATATAATCCTTCGTCTTTTGAAGATATCGAAAGACTCTTTTGGCTGCTACCCAATGTTCTCTACCCGGATTGCTTTGGTATCGACCAAGCATTCCTATGAACGCCAAATTAGGTCTGGTGCAGACCTGTGCGTACATTAAACTTCGCACTGCCGACGCATATGGTATATCCTTCATGTGCTTGGATTCCAAAATGTTATGCGGACACTGTTTGAGGCTGAACTTATCACCTCTTGAGACTGGAGTGTCATGTGGACGACAATTTTCCATGCTAAACCTTTGCAGTACCTTTTCGATGTAGCTCTTTTGTGATAACCCAAGAGTTCCCCGTGAGCGATCACGGTGAATCTGGATCCGTAATACAAAAGAAGCTTCCCCAAGATCTTTCATGTCAAAATGACCCGAAAGAAATCTCTTGGTGTCCCGAAGTAAATTAACATCGCTGCTAGCTAGTAAAATGTCGTCTACGTATAAGACCAAAAAGATAAACCTGCTCCCACTGAATTTGTGATACACACAGTCCTCAACAGAGTTAGCCTCAAAACCGAAAGAGGTTATAGTCTGGTGAAACTTTTGGTACCACTGGCGAGAAGCCTGCTTGAGTCCGTAAATGGATTTCTTTAGTTTACAGACCAGTGGGCTAGAGTTGTCCGAAGCTAAACCCTCTGGCTGCAACATATATATAGTTTCCTCAAGATCTCCATTGAGGAAAGCTGTCTTTACGTCCATTTGATGCAACTCAAGGTCAAAATGTGCCACAAGCGCCATGATAGTTCTAAAAGAGTCTTTCGATGAAACTGGAGAGAAAGTCTCTTTATAATCTATGCCTTCCCTCTGAGTAAATCCTTTCGCGACAAGACGAGCTTTATATCTCTCAATGTTATCCAGTGAATCCCGTTTGGTTTTAAATACCCATTTGCAACCAATCGGTTTCACGCCTTCAGGTAACGAGACGAGATCCCAAACGTCGTTGTCCTTCATTGATTGGATTTCCTCATTTATGGCATTGGTCCATTCGCGAGCTTTAGAGCTTTCCATTGCCTCTTGATAAGTGAAGGGATCATCTCCCACTAAATCAATGGTATCCTCATGCTCGTGAAGAAATACAACGTAATCATCCCGAATTGCATTTCTCCTTTCTCGCGTTGACCTCCGTAGAGGCGCTGGTTCCATCTGAGGTTCATGAGTTCGAACTTGATGATCAGCTTCAGTTTCACCTTCATAAGGCTGATCGTGATGAACAGCTACAGGTGAAGTATGCTGATCCATTGGAGGAACGATTTCATCTTCGTCTATATCTCGAGGTCGGATAACCATAGGGACAAAAATTTCGTCCCGACCGACCTGAGCTGTATGAAGAGGAATTTCTGAACCCTCTTCTTCGAATAGAAAATCGTTTCGATTATCCTTATCCTCCCCAAACTCAAGATCCTCAAAGAACCTGGCATTTCCTGTCTCGAAAAATGTTCTTGATGTGGGATCATAAAATTTATAGCCTCGTGATTTTTTCGGATAACCTACAAAGTAGCTACTAACAGTCCTAGAGTCCAATTTCTTCTCGCCCGGCCTGTAAGGCCGTGCCTCAGTAGGACATCCCCAAACTCGTAAATGCCTAAGAACGGGCCTTTTACCCGTCCATAACTCGTAAGGGGTACTGTTCGTAGCTTTAGTAGGGACTCTGTTGAGAATGTAGGCTGCGGTTCTTAATGCGTCGCCGCAGAGAGAGTGAGGTAAAGTCGTACGAGCAATCATACTTCTCACCATATCCTGAAGGGTTCTGTTTCGTCTCTCAGCAACACCGTTCATATTTGGACTTCCTGGCATGGTGTACTGAGGGATGATCCCACACTCCTCTAGAAACTTATCAATCGGTCCTGGACGTTGTTCACCTGATCCGTAAATACCGCCCGTAGTATTCTCCTCCACGGTCGGATCTGACAGCCTTAATCGTTTTGCCGTGTCGATTTTCGACTTCGGCTTTAAACGCCTTAAAAACGTCAAGTGCTTCAGACTTCTCATGAATTAGGTACAAATACCCGTAACGAGAGTAATCGTCGATGAACGTGATAAAATGGCGTTGTCCATTCCAAGAAGCCGTAGGGAATGGACCACACACATCCGTATGAATCAGTTCTAAGACTTCCTTAGCTCTCTCAGCATTTAGTTTCCTTTTATTTGTTGTTTTACCCTTTATACACTCGATACATAAATGATCTCCGGATTTATCAAGTGTTTCCAGAATTCCATCAGACACAAGCTTATCAATTCTCCTTTCGGATATATGACCCAAACGCTTATGCCATAAACCAAAGGAATTCTCAGATGGTAACTTGCGCTTAATTCCTCTAGTTTCCACATTATGGGACTCTCCGTAGTTTACTGTATCAAGCAGATACAGATTATCATGTTCAGATAAGTTACTGGTTCCAATAGCCAAAGATTTAAAATGAATAACACACTTTCTGTTACCAAATGAACAAATATAACCTTCTTTGTCCAAAACAGAAACCGAAATCAAATTCCGTCTAAACGACGGAACGACGAAAGTGTTATTCAGATCCAAAAAGAACCCAGAACTCAACAGTAATCTAAATGTCCCGACGCCTTGAACTTTAACTGCTTCTCCAGCCCCCGTATAGATGAATCTTTCGGCATCACTGGGCTTTCGGCAGTTTAGGCAGCCCTTCATAGACATACTTATATGAGTTGTAGCACCAGAATCAACCCACCAAGTATGTCTCTGTACGGAAATCAAATTGATTTCAGCGCTTACAAAAATCAAATTTTTCTTTAGGCGCCAAGCATGATATTTGGCACAATCCTTCTTTATATGAGAAGTTTTCTTGCAGAAGAAGCATTGAATTAATTTTTCCTTACGCTCTTTGTCAGAGCCCGTAGGCTTCTTCTGTTTAACCGCAGTTTCCTTAGGTACTTTATTTTTCCAAGCATCAAATATCATTCCACTTAGTTTAGGAATGTTGTTCATGGCAGAGTTCCTAGTCGCAACACCGACCAATTCAGCTGAAAAGAGAACGATGATTGAATTAACTCACAATTTTTAGCTGAAAAAATTTAAATAATAACAACCCATCTTCAGCTTAATCGTTGTGCAAAAGAGCCTAACGAAATATCCGCATGCGTCATGTTACGCCACCGTCCCGACTATTAGATTTATAAAATCTCCACAGCAGAGGTCACGAAGGTGACTATACTGCTTCAATAAAATATCTCTAATAATCGATATGCTAAAATAAGCATCTTTATGTCGTTATTAAATTTAATAATCACTGTCTGTTAAAAGTCGCAATTTTTCCGAATACTTCTGACTTTAAAAGCACCCCAAATAGTCACGGAAATTAGCCAACCAATAACACATTTATTGGACCTAATTTAATTAAATTAGTCAATTCTGAGTTGGGCCCAAAATTATTCTAGAATTAATATGGCCCTTTTACTAAACCTAAGCAGCCCAATCAGAAAAAACTTGAGGCCCAGTTTTTTTTTTTTAATCTGTAGGCCAGAACAAAACTAAGCCCATAAAGAAAAACCCTCAAAGTAGCCTAACCTCTCTAATGGCACTGTAATGCCTAGGGTAGTATTAACATGCACGAATTCCTAGGCAGCTACATGTTCATCAACGCACAAGTATCTAAAAGTGCATTGTAAATAAACTTAAGTTGGCCCAATATGTGGCCCATTCACTTTAAACTGAGAGAACCCTAATGAAATTAGCACCATACGGCTGAACAATTTCCTCCAAATAGTGCAGCCGTCACGCAATTAGATAGCCACTTGCTTGACAGCTTGGACAGCCGCGACAATCTCCATTCAGCCCCTTATCGGCAGTACACCGCGCGGTAGGTCGCACAGCCTGGCGGCGCCGTCGAGCAGCCACCATGTCGCTGCCCGTGCGGCCGCACATCGCGCCAGAGGCGCTGCGAGGCAGCCCCGACGCACAGCCCGTAGCAGCCCCGAGAGATGCTGCCGAAACCTGAGAGCGACAGTGCCCAACGGCCTTGTCTCGCTCGTTGACCGGCAGCCCTGGGTTTCGGAGCAACAAAACGCGGCGCCGGCCGAGACATACGCAGCCACACCCACGCCCAACGGCGCTGGTTTGCAGTTTTCCGAAGTAGCGCCCAACGGCGCCGCAACCGCGCCTATGCAGCCCTCACAGTGCAAAATTTCCAAATTCTTAAACCCTAATTAATCCAAAACAAGGTGGCTCTGATACCACTTGTTGGGATCCGTAACCGTATGGATCCAAAAAGGTTTAACCTTGATTGGATTAATTAAGGCGTTAAACTAAAGCAGCGGAAATAGAAAGCGTACCTGTAAATTCCATAGCGTTCTTGACGAGAACAGGGTATGTGGATCTTCCAAGTACGTGTACGCGAAACCTTTAGCTCGGGGAAAATGGGTACCCCAAGAATCCTTAGACAGTCGCTAGGGTTTTACGAGACGACGGTTGTGTGTTTCGTTGTACAGCACTTAGGGACCACACCCATATTTATAGATGTCATAATGGGCTGGCCCGTTAGTAAGCCCATCAGATACTTACGTTCCAGCCCCCAGGAATTCTACACAATTATTAATTAACCCCACGCATATTATTTAATTGCGACAGACCCTCTTAAATTTAATTGATCACCGAGTGGGTCCTTTAAACTTAATTACAATATTAGGCATACGACTAATACCATAATACATGTACGTCTACATGTCCGAACGTTAATTGTGCTAGAAATACGCAGTCGAATAGTCCCAACCTAACACTCTATAGTAGAAATTCCAATTCACATACTGCGACGTAGATTTATAATGCACTTGAATGAATTAAAACTGATAACCACTTGATTCGTGACACGGTCTTTGCCTCATTAACCCTACGAAAGTGGAGTACATTATTTTCTTAAGTTTTTGTTTGTATATACTAGACATATATGAATGGCAATCCCCTGCATATTAAATTTGTACAACAAGAGACATGATCAGCCCAATAATAAATAATTATTGGCCCATCCATTCAGATATAATGAAAGATTGATTAAATTTTAAATTAATATAAAATTAGGATCCCAACAAGAATAGATTCGCCAGGATCTGTATTTACAAAATACAACGAAATACGTATTCTATACAACTCACTGATTTCGGATTTCAAACACATCTTGTCACACTTTGCCGGTTTCCGGTCTGAACCGGTCGATCCGATCCGATTTTCAAATCCTTGCATTCAACGAAGTATTCTATTATACATGTTCACAATCACTAAGAAACAATAAAAGGAGAGACATGATTCCCTCTCCATTTGTAGAGTGAAAAGGGTGGAGATAGTGTCATGAATCATGTCGGCTAAACTTAGGTATCGCTTAATTCATTCATGTGCTTGATAAATCCGCACACGCGATAATAACTCGACTATGGAAAAACGGGTTATTTAAGGTCTCGTGATGATCGTAGATAGAATCATTCGTGAACCCATTGAAGGAAACAATCACCAAAAAAGAAATAACAATAAAATGAGAGTTCCTTGCCATTTGCAAAACCTCACGAGCTTCTTCAAATGATGAAATCGTAGCTTGTTTGTTAAATATGAAGTGTGAAAACAAATGATATTCTGCGTATATGTCTAATAAAATCCATACATGGCAGGCATATAGACAGTAAAAGCCAACCAAAACATACCACCCATCAACGTATGGATGCGCAATTATTCGGAAAATGTTTGTGAAGAAAAAGAAAACATTTATAATTAGAAAACTAATTTTAAATTGATTACCTTTTGCGCCTCCATTAGTAGAATGAATGAAAAGCAGCGCATCGTAGAAAAAAGCAAATTCTGAAAAAAAAAAAAAAACAACTGACTGCTTTTTTTCCTTCAGCTCCGCCGATCCACCGTGCGAAATCCAATACGAAGAACCATTCAAGAAAACAGAGTCAGAGTCAACATTCGCCAAATCACCTGGCACCAAATCGACCGAAGCAATCCTCAACGCACCTTATATCGATTCGCCACGGCGCTGGTTGCCCTCACTTCAAAGGAGGGACCTAGAAGGGGGGTTTTTTTGCGCGTCTTCAAAATTGAAGCGCTAGGGCTTGCGGGCGAGCGATTGGAGCGAAGCGGCGTTGAAAAATGGCGTTGGAGAAGCCGAATTGCGTAGGCGTCGTGCTCGACGATCGGCAGGCGGCCACATTTGCCATCGTCAGCCTTGTGAGTGAGGATTTCGACGAACGGCGCAGGAGAAGCCGAATTTGCGCGCGTTGTGGTCGCCAGCCTCGCTCCTATGCACGTAAGTTCTCTACAGATTTTCTCACCGTATTTTGCGTAGTAAGATGAACGGTAATGAGAGGGAAGGCGTTCCTTCGGGGCTCTTACTAGCTCGATCCAGACTCGCTTCCTACGAATTTGGAGGATTTGTACTTCCCTTACGAAAAGGGGGTTGTCGAGGATGTCGATAGTGGCTCTGAAGAAGAAGGTAGTAAGGGTGAAGGGTTGAATGGTGGTGTAATAAGAGAAAAGGCTAAGTGAGCTGAGTTTCTTCTGTCAGTTTTGCTAACTATGGTGGATGGCTCTCCTCCGAAGAATGAAGCAGCGCATTACTTAGCGCATTACCTTTTTTTGTGCATCCATCAGAACAAGAATGAAAAGCAGCGCATGAATTAGTGCCACCAATTGGTTCGTGAATCCTTGGTTGCAGAAGCTAAACCATGGTTAACCTATTGCAATGACAAAAAACAGAGGATATATATATATATACATATATATAACGTAGAAATAAATTATTTCCATATTTTTATTAATATTTGAAAAGAAAATATCTTTTTGCTTTAAAATATTCGTACATAATAGTTTCAGAATTTATTAGACCATTAGGTTTTTTTTTTATTCTTAGTGTCACTTGAGGGCGATTCGGCGGCCGCGCCACCGCCATGATTCGAATACTTACGTAATGGAATATACAAATAAGAGACTCACCGAATTTGCATTTAGGAATCACTTTGGTCGTCCTCATACATCGATCCAAAACTGAGTTGAACTTAGCTAGAAATCGGAAACCACAAAAATATGATACCAATACCAGGTTTATGGTAAAATTAAACGATTAGAATTACATAAATTTACAGACAACATAATTCCTGATAAGATCATTGCATCATTAATTCTACGACAATAATTGGATGGTTTTTAATGTACAATAGAATGAGGGTAACCATCTATTTAAATAAACTCTATATATATTAATTTCGTAGAGCAAGAGATTGGACTGGTCCAATACTAATTATAGTTATTTCGCCCATTAAGAAATAACGAATGGGCTTTTACAATTTCTAAACACTAGGTTTATTGCATTTTTAGGGTTAAAGAAAGGCGTATCGCCGTCGGCCGCCACGATTGGAACACATATAATAAAATATGAATAAATAAATGACTCACCGATTTTGGATTCTGGCACCATCTTGGCCGATCAAAAATTTCCGAGGATGAGTTGAACTCAAGCACTTCCGATTCACGTCAACGTCACTTGACGATCTCATCCTTTTGATTCGCCTATCGACATCATAAATTCTTCTTCATAAATCTTTTCCCCTTCAATTTCAGCCTCTCTTCGTTCAGATTCAATTTCGTATAACATAATGTGGATCTTAAAAGCACATGAAAGAATTAAATAAGTACCTGGATTGAGAGCCGGCATGGTTCGTGACACGGTCTTGTCCTCGATACGGAAGGAGATGCAGTCTTTTTTGTAGGTTTGGTGTACAATAAAATGGGGTATACATCTATTTATAATGGCAAATAAAACAAGAGACGGAACAGGCCCAACAATATTTATAATTGTTTAACCCACCTGACATAATAAATGGGCTATTAAAATTAGGGGTGGGATAAGGTCGGGTTTTTCGGGGTTCGGGTTCGGGTACGATAATATCGGATAGTGAATTTAATACCAGATCCCAACCTGATATCGGATATCCGCGGTTGGGTTCAGGTTTTTATTATTAAATTTTTTTAATCTTTTTAATTAGTTAAAAATAATCACAATGTGGGAATCGAGAACGGCCTTCAACTAAATAACTTTTGCTCCAACCATTGGGCCAAGCGTTTGTTTAAATTTTTATATAAATTCTACTAGTACTATCTGTGGGTCAGTTTCTTATAGGAAATTCAATTGTCCCACATCGGGTGTTCAATTAAATTGTGGGTGAAGAAGTGTTTCTATATAAACCCACACCTACATAGATTCCCATAATGAATTTGTTAAGTAGCCATTTAATTTCAATGGCACTTGCGAGCGCGAGCCGGATTATTTTTAGTGAAGTGTTTATAAGTTAAATAATTTAATAACTAATAATTGGCCAATTAATATAAATAACAGGCCGATTATGAGAATTAGTTACGGTTTTTTTAATGTCGGGTACCCTACCGGGTAATTCGATAGAATTTGCTACCCGAAACCCGACCCGAAGTAAGTAAGCGGGTATCGGGTTAGCCCCGATCGGGTCAGGTCGGGTACCCAATACCCGACCCCAAAACTTTGGCATTAGAAACGAATCTCAATCATGTACACAAGAGCAGAGCGAAGTACAGGGTCGATGCAATTTAAGCGTGAGCTCAAGCAGAGCAGTTTAACGAAAGTACTCCTACACAACCAATGCCAACCCCTAATTAAAATTGAGAAACTTATCGAAATTAGGTTTATGTATTCGTGCGATTAAACCACAGCAGATTTGCCACCTTAGCCACGATTTCCAACAACATCATCTTGGCCGCCGCACATAGCTGAATCAATTCAAAGTAACTGTTAAAAAATTAAACATGGTAGAAATGACGTAATCCTATTTCCATATTCAGAGTTATTATCGTGGTGTGGACGGATGATATGAGCAATTACCTAATTTCTACCATGTTTAATTTTTTAACGGAGTTACTTTGGATACTTGAGCGATTATAATTACCTATGTTTAACCGACATGTTTTGCGACACAACATTGGCCTCTAACTGTAAAACCCAACAGAAAAGAAACGTGTCGTCAGAAAACATGATAAAAATTAAGAACTTGATACTTCCTCCGTCCCGGCTATTTCTTCCCAAAGATTAGTGGGCACGGAGATTAAGAAACCACATTATTTTAATAGTATAGTATACCTTTTGAGGTATGGAGAGAAAAAAGTTATTAGTAGACACGCAAATCAAGAAGACTTTTTTTTTTAAATTAATGGTGTAATTAGTTTAATCAGTGGGATAAATTTTTTACCAAAAATGAAAATGAGAAAAATTATGTGGGACGTCCGAAATAGAAATATGGGAAGAAATAAGTGGGACGGAGGTAGTATAAGATTCCACATACCCATCAAATTACCAGGAATGGCAACGGGTCGGGTATGGGTCGGGTTTGGCTGGACCCGGGACCCGACCCGAATATTTATTAGCGGACCCGAGACCCGCCCCGCCCCGCCTCGGGTCTGGACCCGCCCCGCCCCGGACTGGACCCGAACGAACCGGGTCTGACCCGCCAGACCCGGATATATTATTTTTTTATTATTTTTTTATTTTTTCATTTTTTAAAAGAGAAAAATAGAGAAATGCATTGCTTGAGACTCGAACCCACGACCTCACCTTTGTAATACCAAACTTCTACCATTAGACCAACAGATTTTTTATTCATAATATTAACAATAACACTATATAACTTAATTACGAAATAAATTATAATATATAAATATCTTCGGGGCGGGTCCCGGGTCGGGTCTCGGGGCGGGTTTGGCAAGACCCGGGACCCGCCCCGGACCCGGCCGGGTAGAAAAATTTAAATCCACGACCCGCCCCATACCCGATTATTTTGAAAATACCCGGCCCATTAGGGGCGGGTTCGGGGCGGGTCGTGGAAATTACCGATAACGCGCCCCATTGCCATCCCTACAAATTACCGATAACGCGCCACTGTTCGGAAAACGTTTTATGCGTTATTACTGCCTGCAAGAAAAAAAAAAGACGAAAAAAGAACTCAGTGCAGCTCTGTCTCTGCTTTTCATCACCTCATCATTGGTCAGGCTCTGCTCTGCCCACTCTCATTAGTTCTCTCGTCGCTCTGCTTCAGCGTAGCCCTGCGAGGGAGAATAAAGGACATTATATACAATAATAAATTATTCATAACAATTTATATATACCTCTACTGTTTTTGCGCGCCTCATCCACTAGAAGAAGAATGAATTAAAAGCAGCGCAAAAAAAAAAAAAAAAAACTGAATGTCTTTGTCTTTCTTCAGATCTGCTGATCCAGCGAACGATATCCCGTACGAAGTACCATTCAAGTCAGCATTCTCCCAAATCCCCAAATTGTCCGAAAAACAAATCCTCAACGCTTTATATCGATTCGCCACAGCGCTGAATCCCATGAACAAGAAGATACTCGTTCGTTCGTCGCGGGGTTGCTTGCGCACAAGGGAACAACGTCGGTCATCCCTCCTTTTTTAAATAGAGCAACCCATTGCAATATAGTTAGATCTAATTGGAACGGCGATGATATACTAAGCCAATTGCTTGGTACTTTTTTGCGCCACCATTAGAAGAAGAATGAAGCATTAGCGCGAAGTTGTTCCTTTCTTCTCGTCAGAAGAAGCTAAGCTAAACCATGGTTGACTTGACTGGGAAAATTGAAGCCGCCCTTTTTTCCTTCCTTAATTGCCGCGCTCAACAATATTGGAAAATAAGAAAAAGCTTGGAGCAAATCGAGAAGATGAGCTCGATGCAGCCACATGAAGTCTGAAGAGAACACTTGAGGGATGGATGGAACTTGGCGCCAGATTATTAAGCGTGTTCTCATATTTTAAATTGGAGAAGCGATATATTAATAAAGTTGTCGAATCACTTATAGAGTCGTTGGTAGAGCTGACGATCTAAAACTAACGCTGGTAAAGCCGTTGGCAGGTGGCGATTTAACCCAAAAGATTGGCGCGAAGTTTATAAGGCAACGTAACAGTGCAGAATGTGTGACATACAATTCTCACTTCACCATCTCACTCTGAAAATTTTCTTCTGTACACGTTAGCAAGAAGAATGAGTTTATCTTCTTGATCTTTTGTAATCTGCAGATCGTGAATAATAGATTGCAAAGCTTTCGATCGTGGATGTAGGATTAACCAAGATCCGAACCACGTTAAATTCTTGTTCATACTCAATTTTATGTTTTGTTATGGTATCAGAGCGAATCTGCTCAACAGCTGCGTGGTTTCTGAAAAATAATTGAAGGCGATTGATCAATTCACTCAGAGAAGAATCATGGAAGCAGATACAGCACAATCCAATTCGACGATCGCTCCACAGATTAATGATCCGTATTATCTCAACATCAATGACAATTCGGGGCAATTTCTGGTCCATGAGAAGCTGAATGGGGACAACTATGGCACATGGAGTAGAGCCATGATGATCTCACTTATTGGCCGAAATAAAGAAGGCTTTGTCAACGGGGATCTTCAGCCACCTGCAGTCACAGACAAGGAGAAGTATGCCGCGTGGAAAAGGAACAACAATGTTGTCATCTCGTGGATCTTGAATTCAGTGACAAAGGAGATATCAGCCAGCATTTTATATAGCTCGTCGGCCAGGGATGTATGGGTGGATTTGCAGGAAAGATTTGGGCAGACCAACCGACCGAGAATATTCCAACTGAAGAAGGAGTTGGTGAATTTGGCCCAAGGTAACTGCAGCATTCCAGTCTACTATACTAAGTTGAAAACTGTGTGGGAAGAATTAGCAGCGTACTTACCAACCTGCCAATGCACTTGTGGTGGAATGAAGCTCATGAAAGCACAGCTGGATGAGGAATATGTTATGGTGTTCTTGATGGGATTGAACGATTCCTACTCGCAGCTTAGAGGGCAGATATTGAGCATGGATCCTTTGCCCTCAATTAGTAAGACTTTCTCACTGCTTGTCCAAGAAGAGAAGCAAAGATCAATGTTGCTTGGACCTGTTAGGAGCAGTGATGATCATACTGGCAGTATGGCCATGCTGGCGGCAAAGAAGGATCAAGAACAGGCAAAGAAAGGGTACTTTGCACCAAGAAAGGATTCACAGAAGCCAATGTGTACCCACTGTGGTAAAAAGGGGCATACCATCGACAGTTGCTATCAGATTCATGGATATCCGCCGGGATTCAGGCAGAATATGAAGTACAAGTCTGCAAGAGTGAACCAATCAGCAGTGGACATGGGGCATACCTCAGCACAGCAGAATAAGAGCCAAGAAGAGTCTCACAGCAGCTCGTTAGTCCAGCTGCAACTGACTCCACTGCAGCTGGAAAGCCTCAGAGCTTTGATAAATCAATCGAGCTCCACTCAGGCAACAGAAAATGCTGGCTACACCCAACAAATAGACAAGAGAGCAGGTATCTGTCTCACATTCAATTCACCTGAGCTGACTAGTTCTGATTTCTGGTTACTAGATTCCGGGGCTACCATGCATGTTACTGGTAACATAGAGTTATTACATGACCTCCATAGCATTAAAAGATCAAGAGTAATACTGCCTGATAACACAACAATTGAGGTAAATCAGGCGGGTTCATACAGGTTAAATCAGCACATAATGCTGACTGAGGTGCTATGTGTACCACAATTTCACTTTAACCTGATATCAGTAAGTTCCCTGGTCACTAACCAATCTTGCAGGGTTCATTTTGAGTCTAATTATGCCTTGATACAGGACCATTCACGGAGGGTGATTGGCAAGGGTAGAAAGGTAGCAGGGCTATACATGATCAAAGCTGCTGCAGCCAACAGCTTCTCTGATGCTGCTTATGATATTTCTGTGTTTCTAAATAAGATGACAGCCAATCTATGGCACAGAAGATTGGGACATCCATCTAATAGAGTGTTAGACATGTTGAAACTTTCTTTTAAGCATGATAATGAACCTTTAGACAAATATTGCAAGATATGTCCATTAGCAAAACAGAAAAGAAATGCTTTTCCAAATGATGCTAAAACTGCTTGCTCGCCATTTGATCTCATACACTGCGACATATGGGGGCCATTTCATGTCACTTCACATTTGGGTCATCGATATTTTATCACTATAGTTGATGATTATTCAAAGTTTACATGGTTATTCATGATAAAACATAAGGCTGAAGTTCAAACCGTGATGCCTCATTTTCTTGCCTTTGTTGAAACTCAGTTTGGTTGCAAGGTGAAAACAATTAGGACAGACAATGCTCGAGAGCTTAGTATGGCAGAACTGTTTCAAAGAAAGGGAATTGTGCACCATCTGTCATGTGTGGAAACCCCGCAACAAAATGCAGTTGCGGAAAGAAAACACCAACACTTGTTGAATGTGGCGCGATCACTCTTCTTTCAATCAGGGCCGCCGTTAGAATATTGGTCTGAATGCACTTTGACTGCAGCTTTCCTCATTAACAGAACTCCTTCAGCTATGCTGGATGGCAAAAGTCCATATGATATGCTGTTTCAAAGGCCTTTTAATTATAATATCTTGCGAGTATTTGGATGCCTATGCTATTGTTCAACACTTGCAGGCTCTCGTAGGAAGTTTGATCCGAGAGCTCGAGAATGCGTATTTCTTGGATATCCAGCAGGAATTAAAGGGTACAGAGTGATGGACCTGATGACAAGACAAATCTTCATCTCAAGAGATGTAAAGTTTGTGGAAGAAGTGTTTCCCTTTAAGGACCAGCAAAGCTCCTATGTACCAATAGATCCCTTCTCTCAGATAGTCTTGCCAAGGACACTCCAATCCCACACAGAGACAGAAGGTCTGATTCCCTCTCAGTTGCCTGCAAACCAGAGCCCACAAGAGGAACCTGAAGGTGAAAATCAGCACCGCAATCAGGATATGGGAACAGCAGACTCACAAGAATCACAGCCACACATTCAGGAATCAGAAAATGACCAGAATCAGTCAGACACAGGGAGCTTACAGGCAGACATTCAGCCTGGCACAACAGTCTCAGTGGGAGCTCCAAAGGCCAATACCAGATCAGGAAGGGAATCAAGGAGACCACCATATCTAGCTGATTACCACTGCAACAGTCTGCAGGAAAGGAAAGTGTTATATCCAATATCAGATATGATCTCATGTCAGAATTTCTCCAAACAGTTTCAAAGTCTGATCAATAATGTCACCATTAATCATGAGCCCAAGTCATATGTTGAAGCATCACAGTCAAGGGAGTGGGTAAGGGCCATGCAAGAGGAACTAGAGGCACTTGAAGATAATGGAACCTGGACAATTATGACACTCCCAAAGGGTAAAAAGTCTATTGGCAGCAGATGGGTATATAGGCTGAAGTATAATTCACAGGGACAACTAGAGAAACATAAAGCGAGACTCGTGGCCAAAGGCTATGACCAAAGGGAGGGGATCGATTATATAGACACATTCGCACCTGTGGCGAAGCCTAGTACTATAAAGATCATTCTGAGTTTGGCTGCAAAGCTGCGATGGAATCTGGTCCAGCTCGATGTTAACAACGCATTTTTGAACGGCGAGCTGTCAGAGGAGGTTTATATGGACCTTCCTCAAGGACTCTGCAATACCTATGAATCAGCAGGAAAGGATAAATTAGTATGTAAACTCCACAAGTCATTATACGGGCTGAAACAAGCCTCTCGGGAATGGAACAGGACCTTTACAAATGCTGTCAGGGAGTATGGATTTAACCAAACCCAATCTGATCATACGCTCTTCTTAAAGGGGAAGGGAGAACAACTGTTGGTGCTCCTAGTATATGTAGATGACATAATTTTGGCGGGTCCATCAGTCGAGGCCATTGAAGGGGCAAAAGAATTCCTAAAAGGCTGTTTCAAAATCAAGGATTTGGGTGATCTTAAATACTTTCTTGGAGTGGAGGTGGCGCGTAGCAAAAAGGGCATATATCTATCTCAAAAACAGTACACTCTACAGCTTTTAGATGATACAGGTTACATTAGTGCCAAGCCTCTGGCAACCCCCATGAGCCCGAGCCAGATAATCACAGAATCTGATGGTGATCTGCTGCGAGATCCATTTCAGTACAGGAGATTGGTTGGAAGGCTTCTGTACTTAGTTTTTACCAGACCCGACATAGCATTTACAGTGCACAAGTTAAGTCAATACATGGCAATGCCGAGGACATCTCACTTAACAGCCGTGCATCATCTGCTAAGGTACCTGAAAGGTACACCAGGGCAAGGGCTAATGCTGGCAGCAGATCAGAGCTTCGAGCTGAAGGCATTCTCAGATGCCGATTGGGCTGCGTGTAAAGACACAAGAAAATCGGTGACGGGCTATTGTACATTTCTAGGAACATCAATGATAACATGGAAAGCAAAGAAACAAGCAACGGTGTCAAGATCATCCACAGAAGCAGAATACAGAGCTCTAGCTGCTGTTGTCGCTGAAGTACTCTGGATCAAGAATCTGCTAACAGAATTGAATGTCCAGCTAGAACACAAACCAGTCATCTATTGCGACAACCAGTCAGCGGTGAAGTTAGCCTTGAATCCCAAGTTTCATGAGCGTTCAAAGCATATAGAGATAGATTGTCATTTTATTAGACATCACATAGCTAGCGGAGCGATTAAACTGCTCTCGGTTCGCTCAGAACATCAGCTCGCTGATGTTTTTACCAAAGCTCTGCCTGCTCCAGTTTTACAAGACTTGTTGCTCAAGATGTCTGTAGTAAACCTATACAGTCCATCTTGCGGGGGGCTATTGGAAAATAAGAAAAAGCTTGGAGCAAATCGAGAAGATGAGCTCGATGCAGCCACATGAAGTCTGAAGAGAACACTTGAGGGATGGATGGAACTTGGCGCCAGATTATTAAGCGTGTTCTCATATTTTAAATTGGAGAAGCGATATATTAATAAAGTTGTCGAATCACTTATAGAGTCGTTGGTAGAGCTGACGATCTAAAACTAACGCTGGTAAAGCCGTTGGCAGGAATGGCGATTTAACCCAAAAGATTGGCGCGAAGTTTATAAGGCAACGTAACAGTGCAGAATGTGTGACATACAATTCTCACTTCACCATCTCACTCTGAAAATTTTCTTCTGTACACGTTAGCAAGAAGAATGAGTTTATCTTCTTGATCTTTTGTAATCTGCAGATCGTGAATAATAGATTGCAAAGCTTTCGATCGTGGATGTAGGATTAACCAAGATCCGAACCACGTTAAATTCTTGTTCATACTCAATTTTATGTTTTGTTATGGTATCAGAGCGAATCTGCTCAACAGCTGCGTGGTTTCTGAAAAATAATTGAAGGCGATTGATATACTAACCCAATTGCTTGGTACTTTGAATTTGTGATTATTTTTTGTGATTATTCTATCTGAACGTTCGGGCGGGATTCGGAAAATATAATTTTTTATTTAAAAATATTTATAACTTTTCTCAACTATATACTATTTTTTATAATTAAAAATTATTATTTCTTAAATAAAAAAAATTATTTTTGAATTTGTGATTATTTTAAGTATTTTAAATCCAATTTTGGTAATTCAAGGGTATCAAATTACATTTAATAAAACCTCAGGGGTACCAGCCGGAATCGAAAACGTACCAACTGGAAAAGTCGAGACCTCGAGGTTACCATCCGGAATTGAAAAACAACTTTGGGTACCAACTGGAAAAGCCGAAAACTCGAGGTTACCACATGGAATTTCCCCTTTTTTTCCCCCTTCAGATGAATGATAATGGCTTGCACATATATGCCACTCCTCTGTAGCGCAAACCAAAGCTTAATTCTATTTTGTTTGCATATATAAACATATCATAATAATATAATAAGATATCTGATAGAATAATAATTTAAACGTAGTTATATACAAGTATATAGAAGGAAAATCATGGTTTACTATTAAATTAAATGAAAAATAGTAATTTATTTAAGGAAATGGTAAAAATGAGATATAAAATTACATACTAAATAAAGAGCCCACAGCCGACAGTGGGAGGTATTTTCATTTTATTAATATAAAAAAATATTAAATTGCGGACCTATAGTGACGAATGAGCCAAGTAAATTTATGAATACTTAATTTTTTTTTTCAATTACAACGATGGAAAATTTTCGAAATGGATTAATGCGATTAGGTTAATTGCATATGGGCATATTCTCTGCTCGCTGCTACCGTCCGAACACTCGTATAATAGTACATGTATAAGTAAATAACATACCGATTTTGGATTTCTGGCATCATCTTAACCTTAATGCTCGACCGATCAGTCCAAACATGAACTAAACTCTGTTAGAAATATTGAACACGGTTAGCATGACGTGATACCGATTTCATATTCGGGTCATTGCCCTGATGCAGATTTATCAAGCACGAAAATGTATCAAGTGATTAGAATTACATGGATCGATATCTGAATTGATTCGATTTTCACCTCTTTAACTCTACAAAGGGATATGGAATCAAGCGCGAGCGGTCACCCGTCGCTAAGGTCGGAACACTAACTTAATGAGATTTTTAGGAATCATCTTGTTCGCCTTCATACTCACTGAATTGATCAAAGGCTAAGTTGAACCCTGTATGATAATAAACAGCGTAGACATGGCTTAATTTCGATCCCATCCAAGTTACTACCATAAATAATGCAGATGTTATCAAGCACAAGAATGGGTTAAAAGATAAGATTAAGTGATAAACATGATTCACGACACGGTCTTCGCCTATTTAACTCTACCAATGAGATGTAGGGTTTTATAGTATATAACATAATGAGGGCAACCATTTGTCTTTATAGTAATCAAACTCTAGATATTTAATTTTTAGAGCGATAGAATGGACTGGCCCAACAATAATAATCAGTTCCATTTTTTGTTGGGCTTTTTCTAAAATTTATATGTTGATAGAACATTAGGTTTATGTCACTTGTTACTTATGCATATCCGCCGCTAGCCGCCACGATACGAACACTTATGTAATGGGATATAAATAAATAAACGACTCACTGATCTTGAATATTTTTGCATCATCATGGTCGTCGTACTCAATCGAAACAGCATCGTCGATTCTTACTCTCGTTCTTCTGACGTCGTTGCCTTTCGAGAACATAAATTCTTCTTTTTAGCTCTTTTCCCTTTAATTTTCAACCTCTTCATTTAGCATTCGAATTCCATTTTATATTGTTATGCTGATCTTACACAAATGTGAATTCATAAATATTTACCTGGATTGATGGCCGACATCATTCATAACACGATCTTGGTCTCGCTGCGAAAGGAGTTGGAGTGCCTGCTTTTTCTTAGGGTTTTTTGGTGTACAATAGAATGAGGGTAAATGTGTTATTTATAGTGGCAATCAAAATCCTACATATTAGTTTTTTACTTAAAAGAGATGGATCGGCCCAATATAAATGATTTAGCCCATCCAATTGGGTTAGACAATGGCAGATCTGCCACTGCCACCACCACTAGCGGAGCTACATGAGGTCCAGTGGGGTCAATGGACCCCATTGGAATTTTTTCAAAAGTATTTATTAAGTGAAATTTTTATATTAGAATTTAATACATGTAAAATTAGTATGTGGACCCCACTAAGATATAAACTCATCACAGACCTCCCTTATTTCTTTTCTATTGAAATCTAAAAAAATATACTACCTCCGTCCCACTTATTTCTTCCCATCTTTCTATTTCGGGCGTCCCACATAATTCTTCCCATTTCCATTTTTGGTAAAAAATTATCCCACTAAATAAACTAATTACACCATTAATATTAAAAAAAGTCTTCTTGATTTGCGTATCTACTAATAACTTTTCTCTCTCCATACCTCAAAAGGTGTACTATAATATTAAAATAATGTGATTTCTTAATCTTCGTGCCTACTAATCTTTGGGAAGAAACAGCCGGGACGGAGGAAGTATATATTACTAGTAGTAAATGTGCCTGGGAAAAGAGTAGTACTAAATGGACTCCATTAGTAACTTTCCTAGCTCTGCCACTTGCCACCACCATCTGTATACAATGAAATATATACTTGTAGACAACTCACTAATTTTGGATATTCGGCATCATCTTAGTCGTCGCACTTAACCGAATCAATTTAAAGCAAGCTTAGCTCTGTTAAAAATTAAGCATGATATCACGTAATCTTGTTTTCATACTCAAGTTATTACCGCCATCGCGGATTTATCAAGCACATGAATGAATTAAGCGATTGTAGTTACCTAGATTGATAGCCATCGTCTTTTCAACTCTACAAAAGGAAACGAGTTCACGTGTTCTTTCTTATTTTTTAGTGATTGCATGAGTAAACGTGCATAATAGAATGAGAATAACGCTGTACTTATAATGCCAATCAAAATTTCATGTATTAGCTCTATAGAGCAAGACAAGGGACCAACTAAATGTAATATTAATCTTTAGTCCATTCATCAAGGCTTAATTCTTGAGCTTTTAAACATTGGGTGTATTATATGAATTTGGAATTGTCTAATAGTAGTACAAAAGATATTTGTGGTGTTTTCCTTCTCCTATTCGTGTTTTTTATAATTTAGTGAATGGGCTTCTTAAACTTGTTGGGGTCAAATACTACACTACATGTATGACTTTGAAAGTCATCTCAATTCAATATTCACACATAAAAGACTAAGGAATGAATGAATAGTTTAAAAAAGGATCGCGAGATTTGGTAAAAGTTTCCTTCTATTTGAATAGATTATATGAGATGAGTCGCTGGGAATTAATCATAAAATTAAATTTTATTACTTCACAATACGAGAAAACCACTGCACTCGGCAGTAAACGCCCCTTCGAGAGAAAAAAACCAATATTTAGGAGCATTTATCAAACCTGCAGAAGTATTGTGATTCAAGTGGCTCAAGCGCTGCCACGTCATCATTGCCAGCTCATCAAATGAATTAGTTAGATTGTAGTTTTAGATATTTTCTAGATAGCTTGGTATTTAACAGAGTTGTACAGTGAAACAAGCAATAGAATCACATGAATACACGATGAAGTTTCTATCTCTCTCTGCGATTTGTTCTTCTTGATTATATCGATTTCACTGGTTTTCACATGGTATCAGAGCCTGATTCTTCAAGATCGATTCTGATATTTGAAATTCTCCTGTGATTTGTTTACTCGTATATTAGATCGCTCGATTGAGTTTCTTCGCTATGGCAACAGCAGAGGAACACAATTCGACAAATGTGACAGCTACAGATATGGAGGAGTACTACCAGCTTCATGGATCAGATAATCCAGGAATGATGATAGTTTCAACTCCTTTAACATCTCATAATTACTTGATTTGGAGGTGCTCTATGATGGAGGCGCTCGATGCCAAGATGAAGCTTGGTTTTATCGACGGAACCTTTAAGAAACCTGAAGATAACTCGGCTGACTACAGAAAGTGGAGGAAGGTAAATAGTATGATCACAGGGTGGATTAAAAGTTCGATGTCGAAAGAAATAGTGAACAGTTTCATGTTTATACACGAAGCTGAACAGCTGTGGAAGGAAATTGAAGAGCGATATGGCACTTCAAACCTGTCGCTTGTATTTGAAATCAAACGTGAGATATCCTTCATCAAACAGGGAAACTTGTCTGTGGTTGATTACTACAACAAAATCAGAAATTTGTGGGATCAGTTGGACCAGATAAGACCTCCAATTGAAGTTCAAGGTGTCGCCAAAGTTAAGATTGAAGACAGGGAAGTCGAAGACAGGTCGATGCAATTTCTGATGGGGCTAAGTGATCTATACGACTCTGAGCGAAGTCAGCTGTTGTTCTTGGACAGACCACCTGTTAACAAGGTGTATAGTATGATTGCGAAGGTGGAAAAATATAAGGAGGTCACGGTTCAGATGAACGTGAGCAGCGATAATGCGGCGATGATGGTCAAGAATGCTAATCCAATGCGAGATGGGATAAATAAAGTGGTTACCAAACCAGACAGAGGCTCTCTCATGTGTTCTTATTGCAAGAGGAATGGGCATACAAAAGATGAATGCTACAAATTGAATGGTCATTCTGCTGAAAGAAATGCAGCATATTGCAGCTATTGCAAAAGAAATGGGCATACAAGGGAGAACTGCTTCAAGTTGATTGTTCAGAGTGGTATCCAACTAATGCAAGGAAGCAGTCTGGTTTCAAAGCTAACATGGCAGAAGAGACCATAAATGGAGACCAATTCACGCATTTCAGATGATAAAGGAATGTACAACCTGCAAGCAATGATGAAAGCCATGATGCAAGAAGAGATTACCAAACTGGTGAAGGCAAATGGAGGGCTGCCTGGGAACACAACACCATCCTCAGTGAACTTTGCGCACCTCGAAGACTTTGCAGGTAGCACCACTTTACCTAAAGTTCTTTCTTGTGCGTCTGATTGTCTAGATGAGAATACTTGGTTTGTAGACACAGGAGCCACCGGTCATATGTGCAGAACCCTCTCTATAATGACCAATCCCTCACCAGTAAACACTTTTACCCCAGTTCGATTGCCAGATGGATCTATAAAACCAGTTACTTACACTGGAGATGTCCCACTGTCCCCAATCCTAACCCTCAGAAAATGCTTATATCTTCCAAGTTTCAAATACAACCTCTTATCAGTTAGAAAGCTCACCAAAAATGATAATTTGTTCTTCAGATTCTTTGCTGATTTTGTCTTGTTGCATGACCTACAGAACAACAAGGTTATTGCAGCGGGCAAGGTCTTCAATGAACTCTACATTCTTGACAGCCAATCCTTCTCTCGACAAGCCATTAGTGAATCCCAGAACAAATATTTTTTAGCTATGTTGTCAGCTAGAAGTTTTCTCAATAAAGCATGTAGTAATAACATGCAAACAGCTTTTGTTTCCATCTCTGCTGATGTATGGCATTCTAGGCTTGGCCATCCCTCTTTTCTAGTCATGCAACACTTGCCTAGCTCTGTTATACACATGAAAACTGACACAATCAGTGCAGATTGCAGTGTCTGCCCACTTGCAAAACAGCAGAGATTAAAATTTCCTCTCAGCCATATACAATCCCAATCATGTTTTGACCTCTTACACATTGATATTTGGGGCCCCTACAAACAACCCACACATAGCGGGTGTCACTACTTCCTCACAGTTGTTGATGATTATAGTAGGTTCACATGGATTTTTTTTATGAAACATAAATCCCAAGTCTTCACTGTTTTGAAACATTTTCTTGTCTATTCATCCACACAGTATAATGGCATTGTTAAGATCATTCGGACTGACAATGGCCGAGAATTTCTCAGTAATGATTGCCAAGAGTTATTCAAATCGAAGGGCATCATACACCAGAAAAGTTGCCCATATACCCCTCACCAAAACGGTGTTGTCGAGCGAAAGCATAAACACATTTTACAAGTGGCTAGAGCCCTTCTCCTTCAGTCAAAATTGCCAAAATTATTTTGGGGGGAATCTGTCTTAACCTCAGTCCACATCATAAACAGACTTCCTTCCAAGCTCCTTCATTGGAAGACACCTTTTGAACTCATGAAAAAGAAACCTCCGATATATACACATTTTCGAACCTTTGGTTGTCTAGCTTTTGTGGTCAATAATGGACCTGATAGAGATAAGTTCGACCCTAGAACCTTTACTGGGATCTTCATGGGATACCCTGCTGGGCAGAAGGGGTATAAAATTTTTTGCCCAGCTGAAAACAAGTTTATAGTATCAAGGGATATAGTCTTTCATGAACATATTTTTCCTTCTTTTAAACCCTACGATGATAGTATTGTCCTTCCAAATGTGTCTATTGGGGATCCTTTTGAGTCTCTTACTACTCCCACATCCACTTATAGCAGCCCTTCCACTCACCCCTTAGAGTCTACTGATCACACAACTGAGGATGTAGTGACACTTGCCCCTGATATACCCACTCAAAATTCTCCTATTTCTGAATTAACCACTGATATTGCAGCTGTCCCTGAACCTTCTCTTCGCAATACTGTCAGACCCAGGCACAAGCCAAAATGGCTGAATGACTATGTTGCATATAATGCCAATTCCCAGCCTGATATTACAACCACTTTGCCCACTCATATATATCTTCCCACATCTGCACATAGCACCTTTGTGGCACACTTATCTACTTTTCAGGAACCTCTCACTTACAATCAAGCACGGACGAATCAGAGGTGGGTGGATGCGATGAATCAGGAACTTACGGCACTTGAGAATAATGACACCTGGGAATTAACTACACTACCACCCGGCAAGAGGTTGGTTGGTTGCAAGTGGGTTTTTCGAATTAAATGCAACGCTGATGGATCGATAAATAGGTACAAGGCGAGGCTTGTTGCAAAAGGCTACACTCAAGTCGAAGGCGAAGATTACTACGAAGTTTTTTCCCCGGTTGCCAAGGTTGTTACTGTTCGAGTAATACTTGCTCTGGCTGCCGCAAAAGGATGGAGCTTACATCAGTTGGACGTGAATAATGCGTTCTTGCATGGACATCTAGTTGAAGATGTCTACATGCGGCCTCCCCCAGGGTATCTTAAGGCAGATTCTAATCAAGTTTGCAAGCTCAAGAGATCACTATATGGTCTCAAACAAGCCTCGCGACAATGGTACGAAGAGTTCACTACTACCCTATGCGCTTATGGTTTTCAGCAATGTGGACATGATCACTGCCTTTTTACCTTATTCACAGGCAGTGGGCAGACTTTCTTGTTGGTGTACGTTGATGATGTCATACTTACGGGTACCGATGAAGCTGAGATCGAACGAGTGAAGGAATTCTTGGACCGCAAGTTTACAATTAAAGATCTTGGTCAAGCTAAGTTCTTTTTAGGTATGGAAATTGCTAGATCGGCTGATGGAATTTTCATTAATCAACACAAGTATGCTACTGACATATTGCGAGATACTCAAATGTTGGATTGTACTCCATCAGCTACTCCGCTGCCTGCTGGTCTTGCCTTTGCCTCCTTAGATGCAGACACCACACCATTACTACAAGATCCTTCTACATTCAGACGTTTGATTGGTCGCTTACTTTATCTCAACTTCACGCGCCCTGATCTCACATATGCCATACAACAGCTTAGCCAATTTGTGCAATCTCCTCATGACTCTCATTGGCAAGCAGCTCAGCACCTCTTGAAATATCTGGCTGGAACTTCCTCGTTGGGTCTATTTTATCCCAGTAATACTGATCGATCATAGATTACTTTACATGCTTACAGTGATGCCGATTGGGGTTCTTGCAAGGCATCACGACACTCTCTAACGGGATATTGTATCTTCCTTGGATCTAGTCTAATCTCCTGGAAATCGAAGAAGCAAGCGACTGTTTCATGCTCAACAGCTGAGTCTGAATATCGAGCTTTAGCCTCCACGGTTCGTGAACTGCAGTGGCTGTCATACATACTCTCTGCTCTTCATATGGCACTGCCTCTTCCCATCTCCATGTGGTGCGATAACAAGGCTGCCCTTCATATAACTTCTAATCCCGTCTTCCACGAGCGCACCAAACATATCGAGATCGATTGTCATGTTGTTCGCGACCAATTCAGACGTGGTTTTATTCTTCCGCAACACATCACTTCTTCACAGAATTTAGCTGATTTGTTCACTAAGTCCTTAGCCTCTCCACCTTTTCGAGCTTGTCTGTCCAAGATGAGCTTGTGTTATGCCCATGCTCATCTTGAGGGGGGGCTGCAGAAGTATTGTGATTCAAGTGGCTCAAGCGCTGCCACGTCATCATTGCCAGCTCATCAAATGAATTAGTTAGATTGTAGTTTTAGATATTTTCTAGATAGCTTGGTATTTAACAGAGTTGTACAGTGAAACAAGCAATAGAATCACATGAATACACGATGAAGTTTCTATCTCTCTCTGCGATTTGTTCTTCTTGATTATATCGATTTCACTGGTTTTCACAAAACCATAATCATGTATTACATTCCAAAATGAGGATAAGAATCTCAGAAACTGAAGTTCTCATGTCCAAACAACGAAATACTGAGGCGATCGGAAAGAAAATCCTAGGAGAGAGACAAGATTCCACAGACCAGACACATTTGATGACATCTTTTTCTTCTCAAAAACACAATCCAATTGATGAGATGCTTCTATCTTTGATACACACCTCAACTGTCTTCTGCTATTTTGCAGGATAAGTTACTTTGCCCACACACCATATTGTCGAAAGATTCACGGAATTCATGTACAAGCAAGTAGTAAGGAGACAAATAAGCACGAGCCACTTTTCCTAGAATTTGCAAGAACAGGAAAATATATTAAATGTCTCACTTTTTGAGTAAGTATTCATGCCCATGAAGATTGAATATTCTTTCCAAAAAGCATCAGAAGGATGATTCCTGCAGTAAGCTTCCATCACCAGTAACAAGATCAAGTTCTCATTCATGACCGCAAAAACTGGTAAGAAATGTCACAAAAGCTGTGTATTTCCCCCTGCTTTCCAAAATATAGTAAGTTGGAAAAAAATACATTTATTGTTTTTTTTTTTGTTTTTGCAAAATCCTATCAGGGAATCAACACATTCGATTTCACTATTCTATCTTTGTAAGATGAGCTTTTAAAAGCTTGGAAACAGTAAATCCATGAAAGGTTTCAACATCAAAAAGTTCTTTCAGCTTCTCATCGCATAAGATTTGTCTCCTGTCTGATGGATCCTGCAACATAACAAAATACGTATTTCGTAGTCAGAATTGACTTCAAATCCAGTTTGATCTTACAGAGTTGGTTAGTAGTCCTTTCTAATGATAATAAAAACGACATTCAACCTTAAAAGTATATATTCGCCAGAATTTAATTCAAATCCAGTTTGATCTTATACAGTTACAGTTAGTAGTCCTTTGATGAACTAATGCTACCGAAATCACATACCTGCAAGTTGTTTAGCTTGATGTAATCCCATATCCTCTTCACAACACCAGACCGAGGCAGTTCGTTTTCTCCAGTGCCAATAAACTTTACCAAGGGTTCCGAAAGCTTTACTGGAGCAAGAAAAGCAGAACCCTTCGGCCGCTTTTCCTTTCGCTCTGCCTTGTCTTCTTCATCTAGAGTATAGTGTGAATATATATCAAAAACAAACTCAAAAAATTAGCTGCTTTAAATTAGCTCCAAGTGTGTCTTTTTACAGCAGGTAAGTCTAAACTATTATAATTTACAAACAGAAGCAGAACCCCTCACATCATAACTCAATCAGAGCATTTATCACTACTGCATGAAGTAACGAACATAACCGAATATATATATATATATATATATTCATAATTCTATAGATCGATAGGAATGTGATACATCATCAACCCCAGCAGTCAGTATTATAAGGTTCAGTATATGAAACAAACCTTTGCCTTTCTCCTGATTCTGCTGCTTCACTTTTGTGGCAGAGCTGACAGAAGCTGCTTCGTTCAAAGCAAAAGCATGTGATAAAATTATAACTATAGCCAAGGCTATACATTACAAATTAAATTACACATGCAGAATGTACAACTAAAAAACATATTTCCAAATTGGTGTACACAATCACTGCACCAGCTTACATGAAGAAACAATTCTTACAGTGACTACCCTGTTGTCTTGAGCAATAGCTCAGTATTCAGCGGATGAATCACAATTAAAATTTATTAGCAAAATGCAGATGAAATGCAAGACGAAAGGAAAAAATTAGCATGCATACTACCGAGTGATAAGGAGCAGTAGATGCCAAAACTTTTCAGATGTCATAAGTCATACCACTATCACATTCCAGGGGCCATATGTGCTTTGCAAGGACCTTGTTCATTTGGAACATACCGATGACATCTACATTAAAAATGCTGCGCAAAGCACCGTCACACAAAATTTGCCGCCTATTGGATGGATTTTGTAGACTGTTCTCCCTTATGTAATTCCAAATTTTCCTGACAACCTGTTGCACAAATTATACCAGCACCAGTTATTGCAAACACGATTTTTATAAAGAATGATGCTCCGTAAGTTTGTACTACCTCAGTACGAGGCAATTCAGATTCTCCTGTAAACTTCTCAAGCTCTGGAGAAAGTCTGCATAGTTTAGTGAATCCCCCACCTCTTTTCTTGACCTCCTTAACTTTCCTCGATCTAAGAAGATGAACAATGTTAAAAGTTTTTTTGCCAAGGGACACAAAGGTAGAAGAAATAAAAGGTTGATAGCACAAATAGACGCAAAACCATAAACAATATCACCTCATCCCTTTCAACCAACAGACTACCATTTCACGGAACCAACAAAAGCTGTCATGTTACAGAAGTTTTGCCATACCAGGAAATTATCATACCAAATCTTTTTCTTGCATTAGTGTTTTCCACACAAGTTGAGTAATACTCCCTCTGTTCCACTAAGAACGTCATGCTACAGCTTTTATTTTTTTCCATAAAGCATGTCGTTTTGGTTTTCCACGAAAAAATTATGTTTATATTTCCAGATTTACTCCTAGTACTAAATAACAACAAAATCCTATAATTAGTGCAGAGGGATACAAGAGACAATTTAACCAGTTTCTTAATATGTGTCTAAATGTCTAGAACGGCAACTAATACGGAACAGATGGAGTATGTTAAACATGCATCGATATATTCTTTCTGATTATCTGTAGCATGTAACTCGTCATTTCCCGATTTATTCATACCTATCCACGTATGATAATAACCGAACTCAGTTGGATTCATTTACAAGTTGAATTTTCGCTGACTCAACAGTCCAACTGAAATTCCCAACTAGGTAGGATATAAAAGACCTTCCAATTTCCATATAAACCTCAATTGAATAACTTCAGAATGCTTTTAAATGTTCAACATACAAAGTGTAATAACTAAAATAACTAACTAAAAAATACAACAAAAGAAACAGCTAAAAATCTAAAGTGAAGTAGGAATTAGAAAAAAAGGACCTTTTTTTACTGGATGATTTTGAACCTGACGCCGCGCCATCGGATTCATCTTCCTCCCCTTCTTGTCCCTCGGCGTTTTCCTCATCATCTGCTTCTTCGTTTCCTTCCTCTTCAGCTCCATTATTCATTCCGCCTTCAGCTTCCTCTACATTCACGAATTGAGCCCGCAGGTACGCATCGACCTGCTCCTTAACGAACGCCTTTCTATCAGACAAGTCGATGCAAAATTCCTCCTCCAGGCGACGCCGTACAATGGACAAACTCGTCGTGTCGAGGTCCGCCGTGCTGAGAATCTCCCTCAGCCTATCTATTAGCTGCGAGTCCGTCGCCATTTCAAATCAATCGTCTTTGTACTTGGGTTTCTCCGTCGCCAGTCGTCATATATGTGAGTGGGACGATGCTCAACAAGGGCATTTTGGGGAATAAAATTGTGGCTCTTCATCTTCTGCCTGACTGCTTTTCGGGAGACGCTTCGTTTTTCACAAAATTGCAATTGGACCGTTACCATATTGGGCCGTGTTTGGTTTGAATCGAGAAAATGCCTTCAGTCGAACAGGTTTAGAGTTCTCTCCAACCTCTGCCTTATAGCCCTTAATACAAGCACCAACTCGCTATTAATGGGTCTTAAATGGGCCTCCGGCCTAATGACCACCATGCATTGCTCCCCCACGTCCTCACAGAGTATTACTAATGGGTCGGGTAATAGGGTTGAGCAAAAATATCCAAAAATCGAATTTCGATCCGGTATTTGGTTTTCAAAACCCGAGAAATGGATATCAGGTTTTAAAAACCGGATCAGATATCCGATCCGATTTATTTTAAAATAAAGCGGATCGAATACGGATAGTGGTTTGTCTAAAATCTGGATATCCGATATCCGATTTCATATTTTAGAAATAATAAAAAATATAAAAAAATGGTACAAAAAGAAAAATGAAGGCCCACAAAGGAAAAAAAATCCTCAAGTAGAATACTTAATATTATTGCAAAAGACTTGAGATTGAAATTAAAAATATATATATAAACACGTCGAGATGCAAGTTAAAAAATTAATTTGTATTTATGGTACTATGTTTATTATTTATTATGTTATTTTGAATCATAAATTCACATATTGTTGTGAATTACTATGTGTAGAAGTTCTTATATGAAAATATATCTTTTTATGTTGATATGAAAGAAAAAAAGAAAAAAAAGAAAAAATTCAAGAAAATAACATAAAATATAAGAAAAATAATTTAAAAACCGGATGCAGATATCCGGTTAAAATATCCGAATAAAGTGGATATCCGATTTTTGGATATCCGATTAATACCCGACCAGATACGGATATTAATTTTCGATATTCGAAAATCCGGATATCCGAATTATAGATATCCGAAAATTCGAATATTCGGTTTTACCCCTATCGGGTAATCCACAACCCGCCCATTAGTAGGAAGGAACTTTATTCGGATCTTAACTATTGGATATCATAATTAATCCAGGGATAAAACTTGTGATATGTAAATATATCAGGTTGTTCATTAGATGGTCAACCGTCGAATATATATTTTATTTGTCACAATATGTGTGAGTTGAAATATACCTAAATTAGTATCTCAACGGTAATGTGTGGATAATGTCCAACGTCGGATTATGGAGAAAAAGAATAAAGGGGACTTGGTAATTAATCATTCGAATAATAAAACGCCGCTCATGCTTTGCGCAGTTGTTATTGGGAGCTTTACAGATTTTTCTCACATAAAAATATAATATTACGTGGCCGATTATTGTACTTCGCATAAATCCATATATATATATATATATATAAGTTGAATAGGGCCTCTACTGCGATGACACGTCGGCAAAATATTCCCCCGCCCACTAATTTTCGCCCTCAAACGACGTCGCTTTATGTTGTTTATGTCTACGTGCAGTGTACGACTCTGTAGCTACCTCATACTCTGCTGACGTGTCGTCGTGAGACTGATTTCATTCACTTTTGTTGTGTGTGTTTACGCATTTGTCCCTGTAGTAAATGCATTTTTTGTTACGTGGAGCATCAATGGCCGTGTTCCATTAATGAGGTTCGTGTATTTGTACCGCGATGTTGCCCCATTATGTTGTGTGACATCAACAGTCGTAGATCATCGTTTTCATGAGTGTACCTGGTTAATGCTTCAGGTCGGTCTATTTGAACGTTGTATGTTGTTACTAATGAGTGGTCAATGCATTGAGTTCTATTATTCGTACCTGGTCGTTCGCTGTAGTGGGTTTCATTTGGTTATCTGCATTGGCAGTAGTGCATTCGACACGGGGTATTTCCTTAACAAAAGTCTCGTCTTCAAGATAAAACGTCGCATGAGTGGTCACTGTCTTAAGTACTATGCTTATTATCTGGTCGATTATCGTAGTGCGTTTCGTTTGGTTAAATGTATTGGTAATAATCCGTTCATATTGGGTATTCTGAAGGTCTTTCGTTTCGTTTCCTTGCATTCACTGTCGGAAGTGCATCTTACATTGCATATTTCTGCGAAACGTTTCGTTTTTTTGACGAGTGTTTGATTTGTTTCTCCTTGGTGTGCTATAAATTCGAGTTTGTCCCTGCTTGCCACACGACTTTCTGAATATATTTACTACTCATTGTGGCGCCAACATGAGTGATTTAATTAAGTCTTGCGTTCTTGGTGAGTTGACCCCTAAGTCTGGTTCAGTCTCTGTTGTCGTTCATCTTCTCCGTTCCCGGACATCGAGGAATTTGCGTAAAAATGGGGATGCCATGAGTCTTGATCTTTTGGTCTTGGATGAGAAGGTTATTTAGTCTATTATTATGATTACTCAGCAGTTTTTACTCCCATATAATTTTATTGTATTTGTTGAATATGATGGTGTTTTAATTTATTGGTACGGGACACGACCATGCAGGCTACAATTCAAATGCAGATGGCTCACAAGTTCCAGGATTCTTTGAAGGACGACATTTTATTTTCTATATCAAATTTTGAGGTTGTTAATGCACCTCCTAGCCACCGTATCACTGATCATCGTACATGATGAGGTTCAATGAGCATACTACCATGGGTGTGGTTTCCGGAGATTCTTATTCTATAGGCCTGCACAAGTTTCGCTTCCCTTCTTTCAATGCATTCATTAACTTAGCCGGTCGTATTCAGGAGTTGTCTGGTATGCATGCGACGTGCTGCGAGATTTTTATAGTATCCTCTTCAATGCTATCAAGTGATTGTATATTTGTAGATGTGATTGGCTTGCTTACGCAAGTCGTTGAGCCAGATGTTGGTGATAACGGCAACACGAGGAGGGCTGTTCTCAAAGTCATTTTGGAAGAGTATATTCTTCTTATTGGGTTTTTTTATAGCGTATTGGAATTGAAAGTTAAATACTCGGTATTCCGTCAGCCAAATATTGGAAGAATATGAAATTTTTCCTAAACCATTGATCATGTCTATACTACTATAAAAGAGGGAATATGGCCAGTTTATACGGTAGGTGGCAAGTCACTGATTGCCTTCGAAAGTTTGTGAGGGGAACCTGCATTTTTCGGTTGCCAACATTTCATGTTCATTTTTATGTTATAGTAATAATGCACATTAATATACACGTTGAACCATTTGGGTGTTTTTTATTTCTTTTCCTTTTTCTTTTATGATAATGTAATACAATACACATCACATTTCACACATATATCATAATTAACTGAAAATACATTTAGTGTTCTTCTCTTTTCTCTTTTTTGTTGTATTGCATTTTTTATATAATAAAGTGATACATATAAATCATATTTAACTGACAAATATTTTGTTTTATTTTCTTTTATTTTTTGTTATATGATAATGCATACATATATATAACGTTAAAAGGAGTCTGTTTTCCTTCATGTTTCTTTTTTACTTTTTATAACAATTCAACCCATACATATACACATCAAGGTTATGAAACCGGATTTTCGAACCGAACAAAAATTTTTGTTTTTAATGTTTACTGTATAATCAAACCATAGTAAAACCGATCGCCAAAAAAAATAACAAAAATATATTTTCATGTAACAATCAATCAACAATATAAGTCAATTATAGTTATGATTTATAACTTGGAGGTTCAATAAAATAAAAGCAAAATGTCTAAAACATTAATTGCAAAATGAGTGACAAATTTGAAATTTATAAATTTGGGGATCAAAAGACTAATCATAAAGTATGATTTCAATGGAATTCGTGGGAATCGAACCTAGCCAATATAAAATGAAAATTAAATAAATGTTACCATTGGCTCAATACTATGTCTTTTGTTACATTTCATTATTTTTTTATTATTTTTTTCAGAATTTTTAATTTAAATAATAACCGTGCAGGACGTGACTGGATTGTTAACCAGTCTGGTCGGATGCTGGTTCGGTCCGGTTCCGGAAACCATGACACACACACAGATTATATATGTATGTCTGTATAAATCGCATATTCATATTTAATAAGTACACAATAGATAAATGGTGTCACAATTTTTAGCACTGGAAATTTTTGCCATTAATGAATACTAGGTGCGCATAAGAACATAAACTTCGTGGTTATCAATTATGCCCAAGTAATGTGTTCTTGCAAAGGAATGGTTATTTAAACGCTTAAATTTTTTTACTAATATATATCTTTATTTAATTATATGTAATATTAAAACTAGGTAACATTATTTTTATGTATATTTAGCATACATCGTTCTGTATATATTTCTTAACTGTCTTAATAATTTGGTCGGGTACGGGTACGTAAAAGCCGCACAAAGTGCGGCAACGTCACCTAGTAATTTTAAAATCACAAAAATATATCGTTGTGCGTAAGAAAATGAACTCTCTAAATTACTAGTTACTAGAATACCACTCATGTGAATTATCCAAGCATTTTTCTCCGCAATATCTACGACGCCTATATGTGTTTCGACATATGGTTTCAATCGATTTAAATGTAATAAAGGTCACAAATCATTAGTACGTAGACAACATTTAAGTCACTTCATTAATCATGCACAAAAATCATAGTAGATAAGACATAATATGCAAATATACATTAATTGATTTGTACAAGAGTACAACATGACAATGAAACGGGCAGACAAAATACACAAAGATTGGTACAATGTACCCCAATCAGAATTTCAATTATATAATACATACTACCTATATATACGAAAATACGCATCAGAAGAATTTGAATAGCCACATAAATAAAATTTATATTTATTATATACACACATAATATTACAGACGAATGACGCAGTAATAATCCTCTCAAATTCTGTTATAATATGACACCTCACAACGAATCACTAGACGACGACGCTCCCTATTATATCTCAATTCTCAACAAACCCTAATAACCCATTCATTACTCACTCATCACTTACTCCTTTCTTCACAGAAATCTCTTTACAACACATTCTTCATAGAAAGAAAGAAAGGAAGAAAGAAAAAGAAAACACCTCAAAAATGGACAACAAGAGAAACAACGAAGAGCCTCACTACAACGACGACAACTCTTCAAAACGCTCGAAAACCAACAAAGAAGAGTACGATAATGTCCTTTTTCGACCTCCTTTCCTGGAAAACAACAGTGACATCAGCAGTCTGCTATCCCTCGCCCTACCTTCTCCCTCAACGCGGCCGCCGGGATCAAGCATCAACACACCATCACAGCTCTCCGCCGGAAGCGCCGGAAGCGGCGGAAGCCGCCCTCGCAGGGCACCTTCCAAGGCCCCACGCGCCGGCAAGCCTGAAACCATAACCCCACCCTACCCGTGGGCCACCAACCGCCGCGCCCAAGTCCACCCGCTGTCCCACGCCGTCTCCGTCCTCGGAATCACCGCCGTCTCCGGCGAGGTTCAGTGCAAGCGCTGCGAGGGAGTGTACACCATCTCCTACGACCTTCAGGCGAAGTTCGCGGAGGTTTCCTCGTTCGTGGTCAGGAACAAGGGCTCAATGCACCAGCGTGCGCCCGACGAGTGGACCCACCCGGCGCTGCCTCGGTGCCGGCGGTGCGACCATGAGGGCAACGTCAAGCCGGTGATGGCGCCGAAGAAGAGGGACGTCAACTGGCTTTTCCTGTTCCTAGGGCAGATGTTGGGCTGCTGTACGCTCGAACAGCTAAAGTACTTTTGCAAGCACACCAAGAATCATCGTACTGGGGCTAAAGACAGAGTTCTGTACCTTGCGTACATCGAAATTTGCAAGCAGCTTGATCCAATGGGGCCTTTCGAGATATGATTAGATTATTATTGGTTGGTTTATTCGATCGCTATTGATATATATTTCATATGCTCTTCTTTTAGGGTTTTTCTTTTCTAAGTTTTTGCCTGATGGGAGTTATGACAGCGTTTTCCTAAAAAGCTAGTGTGCCTCTGCGTTTAGTTATGGATTCTGGCCTCTCTTATTTGTGTTCTCTCTATCTATGCTGTTTGTTTAATATCTTTGGCATTAGCGTAAGATCGAGGAAGACGAAGTACTACCTCTGTGGTGATATCAATTTCATGGTGATGATGATGAGTGTTTATCTTACATATATCGATTGTGATGAATCTCTTCCTTTTACATTGAATTATACAAGGATAACTGTGTGTAAGTCTTTTGATGGTCTGCAATTGATCAAGTAAAAGAAACTAGGTCCAAATTATTAGAGACTTTTGAATATTTCAAATCTCTTTCATTGAGAAAAGGATATTGCATAACTGCCTCGTCTTCTCCCTAATTTTTAGTTATCTGTTGGTATATAATATTCTAGCAAAATGTTAGAGAAGGACGGACACAGCACTGGTCTCGGCTATAAAATTCTCTGGGTATGAAATTAAATTTAAGTTATCTGTTTATTTAAATGTTGGATTTTTCTCACGCCTTGTTTAAATTATTCCCGAGTCAAGTGATTTTGTTGAAAGATTCTTGAGTTTTTGGGTCCCACCTGTCAGTGTAGTCTAGTAGTGTACCCGAAATTAAAAGAACGTATAAAATATTTGTTTAAATAAAGTTTATATATCTATATATATATCTATATCTATATACACACACGAAATCAATCAGAAAACTTAATATAAAATTGGAATTCGGACCTTAAATGATTATGGGCCTGGTCTTAAAGAGCTCACGATGATCTGCATTAGAGTCGATGTGGGCTACATGAAAAATAATAACCAAATCAGCGTAACTATCATCGCCAATAGTTCTAATAAATTCCAATATTTAGAGCATCTCCAACGGGTACTCTATTTTTGTGTAAAACAGAAAAATAGAGTACGATTTTACTCCAATGGGACTCTATATTTAACACAAATATTGTGTTGATCAGCAGAGAAACTCTAGATCTAGAGTACGCACAATTTTTAACACAAAATAGAGTTTCAATTTCTATTTATTATATTTATTTAATAATACATATTTTATTATATTTAAATATTTGATACACTATTATATAACAAATAAAAATTAAAAATAATATAATTTTATTTAATATAATAAAATTAAACTTAAATAATATGCTAATATTAAAATACATTGACTTTTTAATTTTATATAATAAAGTTAATAAGTCAATTATGATAGTAATATATAGGAATTTGATTTTTACTGTAAAAATAGAGTTGATGGGTTAGAGTGAAAATTAGTGTAGAAAATAGAGTTGATGGGTTGGAGTAAAAGCACTGTAGCAACTGTATTATTGTGTAATATTATCTGTATTTTTATGCTTTGCGTTGGAGATGCTCTTACGGTCCATTGTATATACAGATTTACTACAATGCCCACCTACCATGAGCACCATCAGTAAATCTTTCGATTTTTGCATTTCTTCAATTTCTGCCGCCATCAACTGCGTGAACCGTGAACCCTCTCAAATCAGTTATTACCTAAATCGCCCTCTCCGATTTTTGGGTTCCACCCCGTTACTGTAGTCTAGTAGTGTAGCCAGTGTTTTAAATAGCGGTCTATAGCGGTTTTTTTCTTCATATCGCTTTTAAGCGTGATTTATTTAGTATTCTCTTCTTTTATTTTTTTAATAATTACAAATGCTTCCTATTACCCTGGCAAGCAGCGGTTATCTTATTATAATGGGGTCCATCTTATAAAATACTTTTTATTTCATTGGGTTATTTTATTATTTGGTTATTGTATTCATTTTAATAAATAATTTATATAAACTGTAAATTCAAATTTCAGTCTACAAATTGTATCTTATTTTTTATTTCATCAAATTTGTAGATAAAATAATGATGATTTTGTAGCATACTTTTATTGTTACATAATATATATATATATATATATATATATATATATTTACATTACAAATGGATTGTTTAAAATACTAATGCAATAAGCAACGCTATTTACGCTAGCAGTATCGGAGTTAAAACACAACATACTACGCAATGCACGTTTTAAAACATTGAGTGTACCCGAAATATGCAAGTTTTGAGGATTATATCTCCTCCCTCCTTTTTAAATTTCATCATAATAAAGTTCACAAATTAAAAAGATAACGTATAACGAAAAATCAGGATGTCTTTTATTCTTATTATTTTATTACTCAGGAACTATAAAATTCTGTATAAAAATATTTCTTTAATAAAGTTTTATATATATGTATATATAAATATAATATATATATATATAATCAATAAGAACAGTTTTGGAAGAAAATTGGAATTCAGGCCTTAAATGATGTATGGGCCGATGATCTGCATTAGAGTCGAGGCGGGCTACATGAAAAATAACAATATTAACGTAACTACCATCGCAATATTTCTAATAATGTCCAATATGTGCGTCCGATGTATATAGAGATTTGCTATAACGCTCACCTTGAGCACGTCAGTAAATCTTTTGATTTTATGCATTTTTTTCTATTTCTCATGCCGCCATCAACTCCATCGACCCTCTCAAATCAGTTGTCACCTCAATCGCCCTCTCCGATACGTTGATTCATCATTTCAGTATATCGTCCTCTCAAACAAATGATGAATTTTCTTAAAAATCAATGTATCGGAGATGGCGATTTAGGTGACAAGTGATTTAAGATGGTCGATGGAGTTGATGACAGCTTGAGCAATTGAAAAAATGCAAAAAATCGAAAGATTTGCTGTTGGCGCTCATAGTGGTTGATCAGGTAGCTGGGCACATAATATATATATATATATATATATATGTGTATGAGGAATGATATTGTGCTCGCCTTATGTGAGCACCTTATATGGGCACCTGCTGATTTGGCACCGATTCGTGCCAAATCAGCGTGCCACTTCAACATCAAATGAAACCGGACATTAATCAACACATCTTAGGCGTCATAGATCGATACATATGATGCTTATGTAGCATGTTCACGTGGAATATATCAAGATCACTCCACAAATGCCACGTAAGACATCAGCATGCCACGTCAGCAGCATATATGTGATCTACGACGCCTAAGATGTATTGATTAATGTCACGCTTCATTTGATGTTGAATAGCACGCTGATTTGGCACGAATCGGTGCCAAATCAGCAGGTGTCCATATAAGGTGCTCACACACACACACACACACACACATATATATATATATGAAGGAATATTCATGATAATATAATGTCCCACTGTACATGTCGAGTGGAATGTAATTAAACATGCACATGCACAGGGCCGGATTTGGGCCTGTGCATCCAGGCCTACTGCACAGGGCCACAAATTCGGCCCAGTATAATAGAGGACCACACACTCATATAAATTTAGTAATAGGGCCACATAATTTATTAATTTAAAATGGACTGTATTTTTTTAAAAAAATATAAACTAATAAAATAGGTTCAATTTTTCTCAATAAGGCCACATAATGGAAAAAAAATCTATATGGGCCTTAAGAGCCAACAGAATAGGGCCTCCAAAAAACAAAAAAAAGGTCCTGCACATGCTGATTAAACCTTTAGGTGTGTTTAGTGGTCCATATAGGGTTATGCGCTACAATTTTTTCTCAAGATCATAATCTTGTATATATTATATATATATATATGGATCATATGTTCACTTTTAAATTTTAACATCACTATGTATTGTTATTATCTTGTTTAGTTCCAATATAATAAAACTTTTGTAAATTTACAAAAGTAGCCTTTATTTCAACAATATATACTTTAAAAAATAATTATTCTTTGTCGAAAAATATAAGATATGGACGTCAATTTGATCATCATGAAATAGGGAATAAATTAATGTTGTTTATTTATTTTTGCCAATATAAACTACATGAAATAAAAATGATTTTATGATTGGGTGTAATAAGGGTATTTTGATCTTTTTGCATTTAATAGGGGGTTGGATAAGTTATCTTACCTCGGCCCATCGGATAAATTGTACTGGGTTTGTTATATAGTTTTAGCAGGCCGATGTATTATAGCGGGCTCTATACTATTGAACTTTATTTAAAGTGAACACTATTTTGTGTGATAATATTACGTTATCTTGCTTTATCCGATCAAGTAAATGCAGCCTTAGGCCGTGTTTAGTTGTATGGATAAAATTATATTGATGGTGAAGCCCGAGGATAAATTATCTCGTGTAGCCCAATAAAATGTGTTCACTTTGTTGGATAAGTTCAAAATTCAGTAGCATAGAAAAAATCATGAGATATCCACTTAAATGCCTAACCTAATTACAGATATAACCCTAAAATTTCTTTTCCATCGATGGCTTCTCAGATTGAAACCCCATGCAGCTCTAAAGCTTAAATGAGCCATTTTCCTTCTCATACGTAACTACTCCAAAGATATTTGCAGGTTCTACACTTTAAATTCCTCTGGTATTTACTGTAATTTGTGTTGGTCGAGCAAACAATGTATAGATTTCACGTTTTTGGAAGAGCTAAGCAGTAGGGATTCTCAGGTCTTCCAGACGTAGAGCACGTAGGGCTTTGAATCCAAATACATTTCCTACGATGGAAGTAAACATGTTAGTAACAGAACCTTCTTCAAAAAGGTCTAAAGGGTAAGCTACATAACAGATATATTGATCTGTTTTGCCAGGAACGGCCTCAACCGACTTTATCGAGAAAGATTACTTTTTTTAGGACAAGAAGTTGATAGCGAGATCTCGGATCAACTTATTGGTCTTATAGTATATCTCAGTATCGAGGATGATACCAAAGATCTGTATTTGTTTATAAACTCTCCTGGTGGATATTACTAATTTCGTCGGCTCGAATGGTTACCATGAGTTTTTCTTAATAATTTTTTTGAAAAGAAAAAAAATAATGCATTTCTTCTTTTCTTGTTTATGATGTAATATGAATTTGGACGATTGATTCTGGCGTGCGGATGTTAGTAATAGTTGTGAGTTAGTTGTTACACTGTATTATGGTATTAAGGATACTTGGGCGAAAATGGTTACCCTCGTTAATGGCAGACGTCTGAACGTTTTGAGATGCTAGTATGATTTACAAGCTTTTACGATTTCCTGTTGCTGCACAATAATCTTGAATTGTTGATATTCATGTAGTAAATCGAACGATATGTTGGTGGCTATGATTGTTTGGCTTCCTTGTGTCTGGCTATGTTGTTTGGCTATGATTGTTTGATTTCCCATCAGAAGAACATTCCATATCACTATCGAACGTTTATGCGTCATTCTCCAACATAATACTTGATTTACTCTATGTTTCTAGACATTATATATCTTGAATTGGTGTTATTCGTGTACTAAATCGAATTATATGATGGTGGCTATGATCATTCGGCTTTAAAGTATCATGGTATCTGTAATTTGTACCCATTTCTCGTAGGATGGCTTCCGAACGTGAATTTTGGATTGGTCAAAGAGTAGATTTGCGCTACTACGTTGAGAAATGCCATTGTCATTATGCAATGGATGCATCCGTGGAAATCGTTGGTTCGAGTAAGTCTAGTGTTGGTAAGTTGTATTCCGTGTGTAAATACCATAACGTAAGTGTGATTATCGGAAATGGTTACATCCGAAAATCGTGACCTACCTCAACGACGATAATCAAACATCTCAAACTATACGAAGCAACGGCGACACTGAAGATCAATATGAGGAAGCTAGCCTTGTAATACAGTCGGTATACAAGGAATTGACAATGTTGAAGCATCATGTGCTTGAGAAAGGGAGAGTATTAAAGGAGATAAGCATAGAAATTGAGTCAATAAAGTCGACAATCATGGCCGATCAGATCGATTCGAAGCAGGTGCGTGCAACCATTATGGGTCTGAAAAAATGGATTGTACTTATTGTTGTACTCCTACTTTATCTTGTTTTTTTCAAGTAATCAGATGCGGCTTAGTAGTGTGTATTTATGTGTCCAAAACTTGTGTCACTTGTATTTCGATTAGTATATGTAATGTGTTTCGGATTCTCTGTATCATATCATATATGCGTTCAGGACTTATGAGTAGGGTCGTCAATGGGGCGGGGATTCCCGTCCCCGCGGGGATCCAACGTGCTAATAGGACGGGGAATCCCCGCTATTCTACCCCCTTGTATATTACATATCAATCATAGGTTCCCTCTAAAGAGACACATATTAATAATACATTTATAGCAAGCAAAAGATATGTTTTTATAACCCAATTCACATACTTAAGTTAGGTGGATGGAGATTTGACATGGATTTATTATCAACATTAAATTACCTTGCACTATAAATTGCTCGAAGGTGGCTTAATCTGGAGTGCACGTTTCACATCTTACAAACAACTGAACGATGGCTACTCCAGGTTTATTATGCACCCTCCTCTTTTATCATGCAAAGTAAATGTTTTGTTACGTTGCTAACCGTTAACGAATCGAACTCTTTTTGTGTGGTTTAGATACTTCTCATATCAATGATTAAGGAGTGTATTTATTCGACCGTGATTGGACGGAGAAGGTCGACGAGTTCGTGATCAACTGCTTGGGATCAAAAAAAAAAAAATTCGGGCAGTTTCAAGGTGGTAAACCAGACGGTGCGTTCGTCACGAATATCGAAAATGAAATATGGGACACATTCGGTTACACGTTCAAGCCCAACAAGATCGAACAACGTATCAACTTCCTTGAACGTCGCTATCGTGCATTCAAGATTATTGTTGATGACTCGTCTACATACTACGACAAGAAGTGGAATTTTGTTGACGCACCAGCGGCGAAATGGAAAAAATGGATTATTGCCCTTGTACTTAGTACACAATAATATATTTATTGCCTAACTATATTTCGACTAATTTATTTCTGTTAGGATCGTTTACGCGTTTAGAGGGGGTTGAATAAACGCTTGACGCTTTTTGGTAGTTAACCGGTTAGGGCTAATACCTATACTTGATATTTTCCTAAGTGTGTTTAATGCGGAAGTAAATTGGTCTTGTTTTGACCCGAGACCGGTGACGGGAGTGACTTGATAGTGTGAGTGTGCAACAGACACCGGTTTGTTTCTGGAAGTTCGGAGTTAAATCTCCTACGTCTTCCCTTCTTCCTGCGAGGAAGGTTCACTAGACTTCAGTTATACACTCACTGTACAACCTACCCAGCTGCCCTCAGCTATATCTAGTGAATCCCTAGGCAGTCATAAAAATACAATCCACCTACTTCAACAGCTTTTTACAGTCCGTCGGAAAACAACTCACTTACTTAACCTATACCGGTTTTCGTACAGTGAGGACAACACTCTTACCTTCGTTCTTCACTTGATAGATTGAATAATATCTTTGATTTCTCGTAGTGTAGTGTCATATTTCTTCTGTGCTTCTTCTCTGATATATATAGTTGATCTCTGTTGAAGAAGGCCGTTGTGAGATAGCTCATTGTACTGGACATTGCATTAATTGCATTTTTCCCAAAATGGGTACTGTCCGGTCTTCATAGCAGTCCGCGCTGTGCCAATTGCTTTTTCCTTTTTAAGCTTAGCTTGACTTCTACTTGGCTCCTCCTTGCAGCCTTGCATTAAATGCTTTGATAGAAATCTTCAAAATCCCGCCTTGAATAATTTGAATCCTTGTACACGTGGCGGGTCCGGTATTCTGACTTCGCTCTTGGCACTTGTCAGATTCGGTACTTGTATCACGCCCTTGCCACTTTATTAGTTCCGATATCTGCACTCCGATCTTGGCACTTATCGGATTCGGTATTGTTCGGTTTCTAGTGCGCTTCTGAACTGCTGACTGGTATCCGGTCTTGAATCTTCGTTTAACCGGTATACTCAATCAAGTTTGGCAATCACCAAAACTGTTTAATCAGAATTCTTCTATTCACGATTTCTAACAATTTCTTTTTAAGACGACTCTCTTGTACAGGCATACGTGTTCAATGGTGAGAAGCATTGGGACAACATTGCAAAGTTTTTCAGTACCAAGGTTGTAGAAGTTGTTGAAATTAGCAGTGACGATGATGTTCGTGATGAAGATGCCGTAAGCGACGAGGCCTCATCTCCATGCCACCTACCTTCCCAAACGACAAGCCCCCAAAGAAAAAGATAAAGGTCAATATCGGCGACCGTGAGAGTGCCAATATCTAAGTGGATATTCTGCTCCCCGATATTTTTTAACAATCGGCATGTTTATGATTAGGGTTTCATCGTGCATGTAAGATAGTAGGTGATGTTTGTGTACAGTAGACGGGGCTTAAGTAGGACATTAACATGTATGTGCCCTTGCTGTGTGGCTAACGATTTTCACTAACAACGTTGATTATGTATTGAAATGGTTTCTTAATAAATGAATGATTATCTTTCTTTTAGTCTTCGCTAAGAAATACTTAATTGGTCATACGCGCCTCTAAGCTGAAATTAATATTGCTATGGCTAAAATTAAACAAAACAAAAATACAGGGGCTCCTTTCCAATACCATATAAGCTGCTTTGGCTTATCAGATGTGTAAAAGCCCAGTCAGTGTATGATATGTCATGTACGAGAGCAAAATACAAAACACCACACAATATACATTCATCGTTCAACACATCATAAGCTCTATCACATGCTGTAGTCATCTACAGCAGATTCCAAAAGATTTCAGCATACGAAAATATCCTAAACATCACACAAGCCCCATGAGAGTGATATCACATACCGATACTTCATATCTTGGGCAATCTGTCGAATAACCTCAACTCGTCCGAATGGTTGACCAGGAACTTCGAGATAAGCAGCTTCTCATCCGAGGTAAACCTATTGCGTCAAATTTGCTCGAAGACATGGTACTTTTTGGAAATCACATCGGACTCGACTTCGACCATTGAAACAAAGGGTTGCAACGCAAGCTTGTCTGAGCATAATACTTCCCAGTTATATCGGCCAAGTCCCTATCGGTTTCAGTCGACTTCCTCTTTCGACCACGAGTCTTCCTTGTTTCTTCCCTGCATCACTCGTGCCGCTCGCAGCCTCCTCATTTGCAAATAGTTGGATGAAATCATTATTCGACGACGTATTCTCATGATCAGCTTCCTCATTGCAGCTCGCGTCTTCCTTGTATTCTCACGATCAGGTGTCATGTACGAGGCCTCATTGTTACATACCATGTCCTCAAAGTCTTTGGCATATTCGCTTGTTGCACGGTCCTTTCCGAAGATCTCGATCCAGTCGCTGTAGTATGGCCATGATTTGTGACACATGGACTTCGCATATGGATCTTTCTGAAGAAAAAGAAAACATGATCTCTCATTTTTTGCCCTTAGACGTATAAAAGGAAGCAAGTTATCATATTTAATGCATATAACTTGACACATTCTTCCCAACATTGATCTTCAAATGCGTCGGTATGGTTGCATCATCCCAACCAATCCCAGCCATGCTAAGTAAGTTAGAAAGGCTATGGTGGCATTTTTTCCATAACCTTGATGTGATGTGCGGTGTAGCATGGATGTCAGAGCCCGAAAAGCATCTTGTCATACGCGCCTCTAATATCTTCAAATATCTGGATTTGAAGTCATTTTCATGTCTCCATCCGGACGCAACTAACTCTTTCATCGATTGATGAGTGTCATCTCTTCCTATTGATTTTCATCCTCGACGATTGGTTTTCTTCTTACCATTCACATTAGTGTTCGTAATATTTTAGTTATCCATCTTGACCTGAACACGTTAGTACATACCATGTTTATCAATAAAAGGGCAACATATTCGCACTAATGCTTATATATAGAAGAACCATCACATAATAAAAAGATAATAGTGTTACTTCAACTATAAATATATTGCACTTAAACATAACAAAACATGGAGTTTCAAGCAACTTCGGCTGCCGATATAAGACAATCACGGTTCAATAGTTATGACCACTATTTCTCCACTCATTAAAAGCAGAAGATGCTATCAAATCCCTATTGCCCAATTTGCTGACGCATCCAACGTGCTAATGATATCCCCACCACTATGTCTTTACTAACGTCGATGTTTTCCCCCACAATCGCTTCTACGTCTTACTTAAAAGGGTCATTTGGCATCTCTCTTCGAATATAGTTGTGAAGTATGTAGCAACCCATCATAATCTGATTTTGTTTTCTAATTGGGAAGAAAGAAGGGGATCATAATATTGCCCAACATTTTTCCAGTAATCCAAAGCACCTTTCAATCACGTTTCTAGCTCTGCTATGAATCATGTTGAAGTACTCCTTCGGAGGTGCGTTCATGCCTTCCCCGAATTCGTCTAAATGGTATCTAACTCCCCTATAAGGTGCCAGAAAACCATCTGCATCATGTAGCCACTATCACACATGTAGTACTTTCCTGTAAAGAAAGGGTATTCTTTAATGCTCAAATATATATTCTCTTGTCATATATTGAAAACGTTGGCGTACCTTTAGGGATCTTAAGACCGTCACTCCTAGATATCGCGTCGCGTAAGTCCCTTCATCTACTGCTGATCCTTCCCAACCAGTCAGTACGTATGTGAACACCATACGGGTCACATGCACCAAGTACGTTTATAGTGACATCGCCCTTCCGATTGCGATACTTCGGTTATCACACTCTGGCACCATCACCTTTACATGCGTCCCATCTAATGCGTCGAGACAATCATGTATGTGTTATATTAGAAATGCAATAAATGGGTAACATTAATGTAGCGAAATACCCAAGGAATAAGTACCTTAAAATATCTCCTCTAGCCCATGTGTGTTGGCTTTTAGTAGTGACTATCCTAGTTAATACTAGCGGGCCTTACAACTGCAACGGGTCCTATACAAATATTAATAGTACAAACTAAACAAGATTAGTCACTACAAAAAATACCTATCTTGGTATATCATGGGAACTAAACGCGGCATTTGTATAATATATTATGTTTATATAAATTTAACATGCACAGAATGAATATTAATTGAACTGTTAATCTTTTGCTTTTTATTTTAAATAGGTATAATTTTATTGTCCTCTCATCGTACGAACAAGTTATAGACACATGTCTAGCCTCTAGGTACATATGTTTCTAGCAACTCCAAGAGCCAACCATACGAACGAATACTTACTATGTTGATGTTTATTGGTAATGGTACTATTTGATGCTTATATCTCTCTGTCGCGTTTTTTAATTTTATTTGCTAATATTTTGGACACACATTTGAATGTTTGGGGTAAAAATGTCTGGACATTTGATCTGTGTCAATATGAAAGTGCAAGCTTACTAATTTTCTAATGTTGGAAGTTCGTTAATTCGCCGAGCCCGGGTTACATTTTCAGCCGCCACCTTATAATTAATATAAAAATATTTGTTATATTTTATTTTCGTTTCATAAAAAAAATTCTCACGACAGAGCTAAAAGCATGTTTGATTCACTTTATTGTTTCTTTTTTAAATATAAAAACTTCAATACTATGGCATTAGTCATGTAAATGAAAGATACTCTTCTCCAAGGTGATGGTGTCTTATGAACACCATATTAAATATGTATAAGAAAGGACATAATGAATGGTGACCTTAACCAGACTCAAGAGCCACAAGATATAAAATATAAAAATTAATTAAAAGAATTATTACAATTGTGTACTCATAACCGCCAATTCAATCTAGCCTTTCAATTAAACAAAGAATTGAGCCACTCGTTTACTGTTGTTTATTTTGTCCATTTTCGTTTTATTTTATATGGTCCTTTGCATTAGGCATTAATTTTATGTACGAGGTATAGTTATTTAATCTAATCAAGTTGTTATATATGCGATTTAGGGCTGGCTCGTGTTTATAATTATATTCATATATCTAAAAGGAGATTCCTTTGCAGTTACCGGAAAGAGACAGCTTTTGCTCCATGGGCTTAAGGAGGTTAGAAGCCAATCTTAAATATTTATTTCTATCATGATTAAATTATAAATCTCCCCAAGTTGCATATTAGTACAAATTTCCAGGTTAACGTACTCAGATTCCATCAGGATATGTTTGTTGTTTCAATGGGGTTGGTGAAAGATCAGAAGTCTATCACTTTTGTCAAATTTTTAGTGATTTTGTCTTCTTTTTTATTTGAACAAATAATTTAACTTTTTCTTTTCTTTCTATTAATATAGTCGTAGTTCTACTCATCAGTTTTTGCATGCGCTTTTGATACTTTGTTTTTCCTGGTTTTCTAATATCCAGAGGAAGGAAAAACATGCATCAAGACAAGTTCTTTTATATTTGCTATACAATTCTAGGAGTTAGGAGAAAATTATAAATGAGTCGGAAATGATGACCATATATGGTGACCTAAAAATAACGGGTACAAATTATTGACAAAAATTATAATTTTTCTGTCAAACTTAATTATATCATATAAAAATAAAGTAAAATGCTTCATATACCAGTATTTCACTCACTAGCAAAAAGCCACATCATTAATATCAACATGGAATCTGATTAAGCAAGAATATAATGATGGACATTTGACGATGAAGTACTTTCCCTACGACATTTTGAAACATTTCGGCTGTCGAAATCAAGCAAAAAGAAAAAGAAAATCAAGCAAAAGGCTTCATGAGGATGTTTTTATTAGTGTGGATCAATTTAAAGCTGGGTTTTAGATTTCTAGCAACGTATCATCTTAACTCCTCTTCACTACATCAGGTAGCCATAATGATATTCGAAAAAAATATTGGACGATTTTTCAGTTCTATGAACATATTTAGTCACAAGGTAAATAGTCTTCTCAAAGTTTTCTTTCTCAAAATGCAAAGATATCGCAATATCTCGATTTTTTTTTCACATGTTCGATAAATATATTCGGGTAATAACAAATAAGGATAGAGGAAGACACGAATGTGTGCTACGTGTCTGTAAGTGTGAAGTGAAATTAGGGTTTTTTATTTATCGAATTCCACTTATTATTTCATCTCGAAGATTGAATTATGGGGTTGTTCATGCCTCTACTCTTTATAAATTTCCGGAAATCGAATTATTCGAATATGGCGAATAAAATTATGCGAAAATGGACGACATGCAACGTGAAAAAAAAAAAAGGAATGCTTATGTATTTGGTTCCGCATAAAGTAATAATAATAATAATCCATAGTGGCATCGATACGATAATTCTCAAATAGGTTACAAGGAGCTACACAAGAACGAAAATTAAAGTTTACAACCGTACAAATATAAATTAAAGTCTCAACTTTAAAAACGTAAAAACGCGCTAATCGTGCTTCGAATGACCTATACCGGGACTATGACCAGGCGTTGTAGGTCGAAAGCTATCCACAAATCCTTCCTCGTCGAGCGATCGATATCTATGATTATTATTTATTGCCAACGTTGTTTTAGGGTTTCCAACAAATTCCTCGAACCTCAGTCTCTTACCTGTGGTTGTCAATCTTCGCCCCTCGACACTAAAACCTCTAGGGTTTGCTATTGTAATAACAAGAGCAAGCACAAACAAAGCTACAAGTTTTGCCATTATATGCTAAATTCGTTTACAGAACGATTATGCGAAAGCTCTGTATATGTATTAGAACTTAGAAGTTAAAAGTAATATTACAATGAGAGGAGCAAATAGAAGATGTGAGATACAACGAATAGAAAAGAGAGGGTATTTATAGAGTAAAATGCATGTGAGGTTACAAGTCCGAGGAAGATTCCACTAATGAGTTATCACGAGCCGAGAGGTTGACGTCATTAATTAATCACCATGCAAAGCTTGTAATAATACATGTGGTTAACTGCAACTAAAGTTAAGAATAATGCGAATTAATTACTTACCTTCACGTAATCATCTATATTTGATGATGGAAGGAAGGAAAGTTAAAAGAAAAACAAAAGGACGTGGCGAGCACGAGACGATTTGTCTAGCTCAAAATCATAGGAATCATGTAAGAATTAGTGATTTGTGTTTCGTCACTTTGGGTGAAATAGAGTTGAGACATGAAACATAAGCTGGACTTTACGTTTGATCCCCACTTTGCTTTGTCTTCCTTTGAGTGCTTGCGATTATATGCAGATGTGCTATTATGTCATGTGTCTATATTGATTTAATTTTTTTATTTGTACTTATTAGTGGTGTCCAATCTGTAGTGACTTTGTTCCCTTGAGTACGGTTCATTCTGATAAGCTCAATATTATTGTGTCGACGATGGAGAGCTTGGCAGTAGTGTCAAAAGAGCAACGAAAATAATAACATGGAAAGACAATTAATTGCATCAACTATATGTCTGAATGTGGTTAGTAGTTATCTCTACGTAATAAGTTGAGTGGTCGGGCTTTTGTGATATCTCCGAATAGAGATGAAGGATTTGATCCATCTTTGACTCGTTGACTTTTATTGTCTATGTGGAAAATGTACTAAGGGCAAGTAGTAATAGTCTAGACCACAATGAAAATTCATATTCATCTGCTATACTAAACTATTTGGAGTCTAGAAGCTATGGTGGTATTGTGGGAGATCATTGACGAAAAAGAAAAAAGAAACAAAAAAGAAAAAAAAAATAAGGTAGCTCTTAAAGCCGGGAAACGGGCAAAGTACATCGTATACTTGTAGCTTCTTCTCATCAGTCCCCCACCTCTTCTATTTGAGACAAATAAACAAGAGGAAAATATGTTATATATTTCTAACACGAAACATTATATTAATGGGATAATTTATGATTTATTACATGGAAGATTCTTTGGGACATGCCAAATGCTCTTAGGCAGGCTCGCATGTGAAAATCTAAGCTAACAGCCGCAATTTAACTAAGCATGCGAAAGACAGTTGTACTGCGAACTCAAGTTGATGGTATATGCAATGATGTGCATGTTACTTAATATATATAATCAATAATATGCGAATATACCAAATATTCATACATTATTCTGTGGAAACATAAGGTGAAATATATATGGGGCTATATATAAGTCGTAACTCAACTTCTTTAAAGTAATACAAGTCTTTAATAAACGACAAAGATATTCTCATGCGAAAACAAAAGTGGGATATATTAATAAAAGAAAAAGGTAAGGGGAGAAAAGGTTCCACCATTACAGCTATGAGATTCTCCGAGATTCGCCATCTTAGCGGCTGGATTTATCGTATATAATATTTTTATTTCTTTTGACTTAATGTCAAATGCCAAAGCCCCTCGCCAAACGAAATAAATAGGTATATTCGCATAATATTGATTAACCCAAATAAATATTCGACGGCATCTCTCTATATGCGTTACTATAATTAAAACCGAATAACTCAAACCATAAGCTCTTTCCGATGTCCCTTTCAAGAGTTTGTCTAGTAATAATATGAGAAATTAATGTATGTTTTAACGTGACCTAATTTAGTGCGTGAAATCGTCGGTCGCTGTCGTCCCATGAAATCATTAGTGATTGCTACTTAATCATTTTGGTATAGAAAGAATATTATTCTATGATGAGCTTTTATTCAAAGAGTTAGATCGTATTATGATTTGATGTTATAAAATTAACCTTGAGCATCTCCAATCCACACCATAAAAATAAAGTTAATTTTACATAAAAATACAGTTGCTACAGTGTTTTTGCTCCAACTCATCAATTTTATTTTCAACACTAGTATTTACTCCTACCCATCAACTCTATTTTCTAAACTAAAAAATAATATTATAGGTTCATATTAACAATTTAATATAAGTTTCAAATAAAAAAATTAAAAATTAAAACTCTAGCTTTGTGTTGGAAATTGTGCGTACTCTAAATCTAGAGTATCTCTGCAGATCAACACAATATTAATATTAGATATAAAGTTCCATTGGAGCATAGACGTACTCTATTTTTGTGCTTTACACAAATCGAGTCCCCAATGGAGATGCCCGAGGCTGAATATTAAGTGATGCAATAGGGTAGTAGTAGTAGTAGGATATATATTTCCTTGATGGTGATATTAGTTTTATATTCACGATATAGTTACTTAGTATTTCCAGCCATGAATTGCCTCTATGCTATATTATGCTTTTGACGAACATTGATTGAACATTCACAAGGATGTGCTTGATGAAACGGTCCATTTTAGGATTGTATTGGCAAGTGCAATGAGTTATCAAGCTCTAGATATATACTTCCGCTACATTTATGGCTAATATAAACGGTCTTGAGACCATTAGATACAAATGTATATTTGCATGCACTTATTTATTCCTTTTCTCCTGTCAATCGCACTATGTTACTACATGATTTGTTTGTGGCAAGAAATCTTTGAAATACTTATATTATTACAGATCACTTAGCTATGTCTGTACTTCTTTAGTCTTATTGCATGCTTTAGCTTTTTTGACCCGACCCTTTCAATACCACCCGTTCAAAGTCACTGTTTTGCTGCTGAAATTAAAAATAAAAATTTAAAAGATTGAGGATTTATTTTAAGTAAAAAGATTCCTAATGGAGCAACATCGTTGGTTCCATGAGATTTGGAACCCTTAATGGCCCCACTCGTTTTGTTTAAAAAAGTCATTAGAGAATAAAAGGAAATCTCATTGATTCTCTGTTGTGCTAGGCTGGCCTGTAAGGCTTCTCCTTGTATGATTGTTTTGGAAAATTAACTATTTTATATTTATTAGAAAAAGAAAGGAGGATACCTTATTTTATCATACTTCGTGCAAGAGTTCGTTGCTCGACGATAGTGAAAGCAAGTTGAAAAGGAATCTTTGCCTCCTTTATGAATCTAGTGGTCTGAGATTGTACTTTTGTATCTTTTATTTTCGTAGATGAATTCATACCACAGTATTCATGTTCCATTTTGGTTAATCTATGGTATGACACCGCAAGAACTAAATAGAAGATGAAGTAAAACCGTATATGCATTAACATGTCAATAGTACTTACGATTTCCATTCTTTTGCCATATAGACGTTTGTACTACCTCCGTCCCACTTATTTCTTTCCATCTTTCTATTTCGGGCGTCCCACATAATTCTTCCCATTTCCATTTTTGGTAAAAATTTATCCCACTAATAAACTAATTACACCATTAATATTAAAAAAAGTCTTCTTGATTTGCGTGTCTACTAATAACTTTTCTCTCTCCATACCTCAAAAGGTGTACTATAATATTAAAATTATGTGGTTTCCTAATCTCCGTGCCCCTAATCTTTGGGAAGAAATAGCCGGGACAGAGGAAGTAATAACATTAGTCGACTAATGACGTCGTAATTAAATGAAAGTAACTTAGCCGTTGAATTGGAACTCAATTGTCTGCACTCTGCACTTCACTTCACTAGCGGTTATGGTAGTTGCAAATGAGGTATGCATTTTATTTTTTAGTAGTCTTTCAACAAACATCATAAATTTTTATACTTCTGAATGATACGGTTAAAGATCACAGATTTCCTTGCAAAGATAATGATCATAAGACACCATAATAACATATTTAAATAACATAGAATACAACAACATGCACAGACACCAACTCCTTGAAGAATCAAAACTAGACATTCTTGCAAGTAGTTAATATATTTTTTTTCTTCTTTTACAATATGCAAACAATATTTATTCTATCCACCTCTATACATGCATCGAAAAGAAATGGCCAATTCCCGGGCTGTGACCTGGCGTTGTGGGCCTGAAATCAGTTGCATGGCCCGAAGGTGGTGTTCGTAATGAAGACGATGGTGGTGGTGAAAGTGAACCACAATCAATTAAGGTTGAACAGTCCTTCGAAATACTATCAACGTTAATCTTCGAAAGAACATCGCTCGTTAGTTTCCTCAAGATTCTTCCCTCGACAGAGTGACTTTCATGGAAGGCTACTACAGATAGGAGGAAGAAGATGATCATGATCGTGTACTTAGTAGCTTGAGCCATGAGAATATGGTTCTATGTAATATACATCGCTTTGGTTTTCGATGTATTTATAGAATGGAAAGTTATCAAAGGTGGGCGGCTCTTCTCTCATCGATCATTCAATATTCTTATGGTGATAATATTTTCATAGCTGTTTATCATTATTTATTATTATTAAAAAAACGTCGAAAATTGAGTTGTCCAACCAAGTAATGCAATTTCATTGCATTGCGTTGCTCATTATTACATGGTGCGGGCGGTGGTTGTGTGCAATTTCCTTGAGGGCTAATAAAATATATCCGAAAGGCCAATTTCTCAAGATAACATTTTTATGTACCATCAAAGTAAGTAGGGCAAGAATAATAATACAACCCAGCCCAAAGAGAAACACACACACACACACACACACAAAACAAAAGGTGATCTTCAAGAAAATGAGTTTATATATTTCTAACACTGTGTAAGAATCTCAGCACCATCAGCAGTTATTAAGATTGTGTGCTCAAACTGTGCAGAAAGGCTGCCGTCTTTCGTTACTACGGTCCAATTATCCTTCCACATTACCGGGCGAATGCTACCAATTGTTAGCATTGGTTCTGCACGAAACGAAAAGAGTATATTTTCCAACACCTAAAAGCCGAAAGAAATCCAGCAGAATTAACGAAAGAATTACCGATCGTAAAGGTTTGATTCATCAGCATTTTCCCTTTCTCGTTATTCCCTGTCCAAGTTCAGAAATGAAACGTAAGAGTTTTTTGTGGGCTAAAAGATCGTTGTTAGGGAGATAAGGAAGGGGTTTGTTTTTACTGTAATGAAGAATCACTGGGTCGCTGTGGAAAACTCGTCCAACTCCGTGGCCAACAAACTGCTCGACGACGCCGTAACCGTGTTTATCTGCGTGGTCGCTTTTTTAACGAGAAATGATTCGTTCTTACGTTATTAACATGTAAAGATAACGTGTAAGGGAATTTTTACAATATGTTTGTTTCTCTTACTGTATAGTCTGGCCTATTTTCTTGTATTCAACTCGAGGCCCACATATAGATATCGCCATGTCCAGGCACTCTTTCGTTACCTAGAGCAAAGAAAAAGATTTACGAGTTTTTTCCGCAATCAATTTATAAGATCGACAATTAACTGGGAAACCATTACCTTAACTAAGTTTCTTGCCTCCTCATCAACTTCGCCAACAAAAAAAGTTGCAGACGTATCGCCGTGATAGCCCTGCATATTATATACGTCTTACTCGAAAAATAAAGTTCCAAGTAAATGGAAAAAGAATCAAGATTTCGACGATCAACAAACTGGACTTCTTACATTGAGATAAACAGTGACGTCAATGTTGATGATGTCACCATCCTACAGAAAACAGAGTACCTAAGTGATGTTGTAGCAGTGTAAAATCACAAAGCACCCGTAAAGAACTGAAAGGTATTTTTATATTCATTTAATCTATACAAACCTCTAAAGGACGTGAATCTGGGATGCCATGGCAAATGCATTCGTTGACCGAAGTGCATACACTCTTTGGAAATCCTCCGTAGCCAAGAGGAGAAGGATAAGCCCCATTTTCGATAATCATTTTATGAACTGCTTCGTCTATTTCATCCGTCGTTATGCCTGGCTGCCGAAAACAACCAAAAGACTGATGTCATAATTTTGATGAATAATATCGAAATAGGCCAAAATTATACGCAAAAATTTCACCTTCACTAAAGTCCCAGCGTACTGAAGGACCTGTGCAGCGAGTTTTCCTGAAGCTCTCATGCATTCTATCCCTTTCTCGTCGTGTACTTCGGGCCCGCTTGAAATGCCAGGTGGCTTATTATACTTGATGTAAGGAGGCTTTAGTATGTTATCTGGGACGGGCCGGGCAGGAGAAATTTTCCCGGGCTTTAACCGTTGCCTTTTGCTGCCCGTGGATTCTTCTGTAGTTCTGTGGAGGAAATAAAAGAGTCAAAATCAAAAAATTCGACTTCGAAGTATAGGAATGCATAACATACCTTCTGTTGTTAAATAACAGATTAGTCAATCCCGAAAAGGTCCTCGACATCTCCATTGAAACATGGTCACGCCCTGTTTGACAGTGTCCAAAAATAGACAACATAAACAGTTTCAGAGCCTAAGAAGTGTAGCGGATAATGGAAAAGAATGTAACAGGTAACAGCAGAAAGTAATTACAATGAGCTGAATGGTAACACCAATTGCATAATGGTAAGAAAATGAATCAAATAGATTATATAGCTACTCTAATCCATCCCTTCGATTGCCTAGAGATTTAACTCATTCTCTCGCAGGACCAAATACACAGATTAATTATGAAAACGAGAACCAAAAACAAAAAAGCAGATGTGAACTGAAATTCAATCAATAATGGATCAAAAACAGTAGACTTGAATCAATCAAGCACGTTTATAGAAAGACACGAGAAAGAGCAAAAACCTGGGTTAAAATTGAAGAGGCGTTGAGTCGAATTAACGGAATACGGCGTAAGAAGGCGACAGTCTCCGAGGAAAGTGGAGATTAAGCGAGGCTGCACTGAAGTCCCTGCGACCATATCGTCACACTTCAACTTCAGCTTGAGCTTTTGCCTCTTTCTGTCGCTGGCTTTTATCCTCAGACCACCAACGAAATATCTTGAAATGTTCCGAAAAAAGAAAAGGAAATATCTCTTGGACTACGTTTCAGTAATTGGGCCGAGCCCTTTAAAGCAGTAATTATATTTCATCTCTCTTAAATGCAACGTATGTAATAAATAAACTAACATTAGAATAGACATGCATATAACATACACATACACCTTATAAAAAACATACACCACACGAGAACTTGTAACAATAGGTTGATCAGAGCTTGAATTCCAAATCACAAGCTGATGATTCTAAATCATAGCTTCCTCGTGAGATCCTTGCCTGAAGAAGTAGTAGTGCCTTTGTTGTCGCATGAGATAATCTCAAATATCTGACATGATGATCATCGTAGTGTTTTGCAGGTAAATTATATGGGATTATTAGAGCAGCATATAGATCGACCAAAGACTAAAAATGGTGGAAATGATATATCTTACATGTATAGGCATTTCGGCGATGACCATACCACTGCTCTCTTCGAGGGTTTTAAGGACAACCACTTCTCCCCCGACCACCATGTTGATTACAATCCCGTCTAAAACAACACAAAGCAAATTAACAGTAAATAGAATCATCGACAATGTCCAAGCCTTATTTGCACGATTCACTACAAACCTGATGACAAACAAGTGGACATTCGCCTCGAGTAAGACTCCTACGTAAGAACAAACGATCCCATTAATCAGCTCACCGAACAATTTTCTACTCTAACCAAGTCGATCTGAACAAGATTATAAATTGTCCTAATATGGTACGCCGATGTACCTTCTTCGTTGGCAATTCGTAATTGATTAGAACACGTGCAGAAAGAGATGACTCCCCAGATCCTAGGAGGGGCAGACAGGCGTCTGTAGCTATAACCACGTGCGATTTACAGTCCTCTTCGTTCTCAGCTGCTTCATCCTTTCCCATCTTACTCCACCTAGCAGCTGCTTGTCGAAAATCATCTATGACTTTTGCTCTATCCATCTCAGAAAGATCACTATACTACAGTTATATCCATGTCACATGGTGAACAAGCAATATATCCTCCAAATTCACAGTAAAGAAAGCATATAGAACTATAAAGGAGTAAAGCAACAAATACATCCCCTGTAATTCAAAGGTATTTTCGTCAGCTGAAAGGCAATTGTTCAATTGATTGAAGAAACGATTTCTGCATCGGGGGAGATTCCTACAATCATCGAATAGAACATATGAACGTGACTATGAAATTTTTATTACCAGCGAGGACATGGCAATGTGCGACGATAAATTAGAGACGTTGTAGCAAACAGCGTCTAGCTCGTCGCGAGTATTACAGCACACAACCATGGGAAGGCAAGGCCGACGGCCGGCGAAGCCCAGCAGATCAATTAGGGTTTCCTGATTCAGTTCAGATTAAAAATTACCAAGACAATGATGAACACATCGAAAAATGCATACAAAAAAAAAAAAAAACGGGTCCTCTGATCCATACCATCTTGAATTGGGGGCGGTCGACGGCGAGATAGAAATGGCGCTGGGGACTGAAAAAACACTCCCACGAATTGGCAAAAATCCGAGTTCAATCATACATCATACCCTCGACCTTTCCCCGAAAAAAGAACATAAGCAAGCCAAAAATTAAACAGATAACTAAAATCACCTGAAAGAAGAGTGCTGTGAAGGAGAAGTCGATAGGATGGAATCAGTTGCTTCCATGACTTAGCCGCGAAAGTATTCCGCTATTTGATTTCTCGGTGGTGGGTTTATTGATTCTTTGGAGCCAGTGAGAAACTGTGAACGGCAAAAGTCCAGCCGTATTTGCATTGACATCCCTCAAAATCAGTCTATTTCCAAACTCATCCAATCTTTTTTTTTTTTCAAAGAAACTCATCCAATCACTTTGCTGATTTATAATGCAGCCATTAAATTAACAGATAACGCAGAAACCTTTCAACATGAGCTTCTTCTTCTGCACAAGAAAAATATCAGCTGCATTGTCTGGTTTTCGTCTATAATGGGTTATGAGCAAGAAAATGGCTTATCTTTATAGTTCGCTAATGGAGTTTTTATCTTCATAGGCGAATTATGCTGCTCAAACACACTGAACTTCCCTTCACTCACACTTCAACACAACGTTTTATTACCACCACAGACGACGAAACAAAGCACCAACCTTTATTACAGCAGTCGAACTACTACAACAAACAACCTTTTTTTTCAATTTTGTTTTGTGGGGCTCGACGAAAAAGACCTATTTATAGCTGCTGACATTTTGTATGTTGTCGCTGTGCGTTTAGCTACGGCTTTGTTGATTTCTTCGTGTTAAAATCAGGCCCTAATTGGGCAACCACGATAATGGGCCGGAAATGATTACCACGGCCCACTGGTTTATTTACAGACCAATTCTATATAATTGGGATTGTTAATAATCATTTGTGGAATTATGTGGGCTAAAAACAAAAGCACTAGAGTTTTGATAAGCCACTGTAATTTTCCGGGGACTGAAAAACAATTTAAAATCTTCACCACTTTTCACAAAAACCCCAGAACACTTAAAACAAAAATCTCTCCTGATTTTACCCCGACTCTTTCTAACCCTAATTTCTCTCCTTTGTCTCTACGATATCAAAAGGTTTTTTCTGCGTTTGATACGCTTCATCTCTTCTGTTCTGGGCGAAATCATAAAGGATCTTTAACACACTAGCTCGAAGCCGACCTTTGTCGTCTTCGCGCACATACAGTCTCCGTCTGTGGCCAAAGCCCTAGTGCGACACTCTCAAAGATCGATCGCCTCTCAAGATAAGTGCTCTTGTGTTTTGTATGTACAGATTCTTTAAGTGTTTGATAGATCTGTACACTAGACTGTGTTATTGTAAGCTACGACTGTGTTAGATGAATTTTAACATGGTATCAGAGCCGTTCTGCTCCTAATCGTCTGCGCATATTTCTTTTAAAAAACAATCTAGTCTATCTTAGCTGCAGTCTGGATCTGCTTATAGTCTTCAAGGCTGTTGATTAACTTCGTTCTTTTCTTAAGTGCAGCTGCAGCTCGTGATCTTCACAACAGACTGGTATCCAGTAATAGCTGCAGCAGTTGTTGGTGCTAGAGTGCTATCTCATTCGGTGAACCCGTTCCTTACTCTCTCTCCATTGCTTTTCTATTTTTTAGTTGAAATTCTGTGACTGTATCTGAACTAAAAATTACTAAACTCCTAAGTCATGGATCTGTTCAAATCCGATAGTGAAACTGATGAACCCCAAGCTGAAACATCCAAACCAAATCACCCAGATCTAGTGCTCAATCCTAGGAATCCTCTCTATATAAGCCAAGCTGATCTCTCTGTGACTAATATAACAAATGTCACCCTTACAGGAGCTGAGAATTACTCATATTGGAGTAACTCGGTTCTCCTTGCTCTCACTGCCAAGAACAAAGTAGGCTTTGTTCATGGTACTGTTCCAATCCCTGTAGATTCTGACTTAGCAAGTGACTGGGAGAGATGTAATGCTATAGTGCTGTCATGGCTCTTGAATTCCCTTAGCAATGAACTAAGAATTAGGTACACCTATGCCAAGTTTGCCTCGAGAGTGTGGGAATCATTAGAAAAAACTTTTAAGAATGTAGATGGGTCTAGGAAATTTAGTCTCCAACAGTCTATATACAACCTAAAACAAGGAAGTGACAACATATCTATATATTTCTCAAAACTTCAACATCTGTGGGATGAATTAGAAGCCCTAACAGCAGGGCCTATCTGCACATGTAATGCTAGTGCTCATCAACACAGTTTGGGTGAAGAACAAAGACTCATGCAATTTTTGATGGGTCTTAATGAAACATATAACAATATAAGAAGTAACATCTTGTTACAACAACCCCTTCCAAATGTCTTGCATGCATACAACATGGTTAGTAGGGAAGAATCTCATAGAGGAATAATTCTAGAAGCTGATAATAATACCTCAATCTTTTTGAATAAAAGCTTTAACAAGCCAAACCAAAATCAGTCTAATCAAAACACCACTATTTGCAAAAACTGTGGCATTAAAGGTCATCCCATAGAAAGGTGTTATAAACTGATAGGCAATCCTAATAATACCAGTAATAACTACTTCAACAATAATCCTATTATATGTAAGCACTGTGGTATTAGGGGTCATCCTATTGAAAAATGTTTTAAGCTACTTGGCAGACCAAATAAGAACAACTTCAGCACTAAAAGAAACCAGAACTGGAACACAAACAAAACTGCTAATATTACAGAAACAAGTCAAAGCACTCCAGAAACTATAACTCCTAATATCTCAATAATGCAATACAGTAAGCTAATGAAACTGCTTGAAAAGGAGAGTCGCTCTGAAGCTAACCAAGACATGATGGCAGGTGCATTCATTAACACCATGTCTTCTGACTTTAATAGGGGGTGGATAATAGATTCTGGTGGCACTGATCATGTTGTGTGTTCATCTGAAAATCTTTTCAATGTTAAGAATGTGAAGTGTGACAGTGTGTTTATTAAACTGCCCAATGGTGCTTGCTTGTCTGTTGATATGATTGGAGATTACTTGTTGAATGATAGGATAATTCTGAGGAATGTATTACTTGTCCCAGCTTTTAAGTGTAACCTACTGTCTGTCTCTAAGCTAGCTGTTACAAATCAATGCATTGTGAGTTTTAAAAACAATGTATGCACCTTTCAGGACCCACAGTCCCTGAATATAATGGGGACTGGTGAGTTAAAACAAGGGCTATACTACTTCAACAAGTGTCTGACTGGTAATAACTGCAGTGCTAGCATAGTGCATTTAGTATCTTGTGATTTGTGGCATAAAAGGCTAGGACATCCTTCTTCTGCTGTGCTTGATGTGCTAAAACCTGTTTTAAAGTTTAAGGATGACCAATCTGCTGAACCATGTGACATCTGTCACAAGGCAAAGCAGACAAGGGAACCTTTTCCATTGAGTGAGCATAAATCTGCAGCTATTTTTGAACTTGTGCATATTGATGTGTGGGGTCCTTTCAGACAAACTAGTCACAATAACTGTAGGTTCTTCCTTACTATTGTTGATGATTTTTCAAGGGCAACCTGGGTTTTCTTACTGCAAGCTAAGTCTGATGTTTTAGATCATGTTAAGTACTTTGTCAGCATGGTTAGCACCCAGTTTGAGAGAAGAGTAAAAGCCTTTAGGTCTGATAATGGGACTGAGTTTGTGAATAATCAGTTCAAAGAATTTACTAGAGTAGAAGGAATACTACACCAAACTACTGTGGTTGATACACCACAGCAGAATGGAATAGTTGAAAGAAAGCATAGGCACTTATTGAATGTGGCTCGAGCTTTATATTTTCAATCGGGTGTCCCTCTGATTTACTGGTCTGAATGTATTCTAAGTGCTGTTTTTCTGATCAATAGAACTCCCACCTCTGTGCTTAAGGGAAAATCACCTTATGAAGTTGTATTTGGAAAATGTGTGAAGTATGACAATCTGAAATCATTTGGATGCCTCTGTTATGCAACTGTGCTAAATGCTAGTTCTAAGTTTGATGCTCGTGCTAAACAATGTGTTATGCTAGGATACTATGAAAATAAGAAAGCATATAAACTGCTAGATTTAGATAGCAAATCCATATTTGCAGCTAGAGATGTAAAGTTTTATGAAACAGTCTTTCCTTTTAAAGCCAATGTGACTGATGCTAGTGACAAAATCAATGAATCTTACATTCTGTTTGATGAACTGTTTGGAAACAATGCTGCTAACCCAGAGGATTCTCACAGCAATGTACCTTGTGAACATGAAAATTTGCATGATGATGTGTATAATCATGATGATTGTTCCAATAGTGATACTACTTCTAGGGCTGATGATCAAAATGACATTGCTCCTGCTCTAAATGAATCAGATGAAGTTCCTAACTCTGTATCTGACCCTGTCACCCAGCAATCACCTGATTTGAATAACAATGATCTGACCAGGCCTAGGAGAAATGTTAGGAGACCAAACTACTTGAATGATTATGACTGCTCTGCACATGCTGCTAAGTATAAAGTGTTGTACCCATTAGCTAGTGTCATGAATTTCTCAAAGCTTGAGATAGGAGATAGAAAATTCTGCAGTAGCATAGATAGAACTGTGATCCCTAAGACAGTGACTGAAGCCTTAGAAATCCCAGATTGGAGAGCAGCCATGGAACTAGAAATAAGGGCCTTAGTTCAGAATGGAACTTGGGATTTAGTAGAACTGCCTAAGGATAGAAAAGCTGTAGGTAGCAAGTGGATCTTTAAAGTTAAGTATAAGTCAAATGGTGAGATAGAAAGATTCAAGGCTAGATTAGTAGCTAAGGGTTATAGTCAAAAGGAAGGAATAGACTTTAATGAAATTTTTGCCCCTGTGGTTAAAATGGTCACCATTAGAATTCTGTTAACAGTGGCTGTTATGAATGACTGGAATATATACCAATTAGATATTGATAATGCCTTTTTGCATGGTGAACTTGAGGAGGAAGTGTACATGTGTCTGCCAGAAGGCTTCTATGCTAATGACCATAGGGTATGTAGGCTGAGAAAACCCATCTATGGGTTAAAACAAGCACCTAGAAAATGGAATGAAAAGCTGACTGAAGTATTAACTTCAAATGGTTTCAAACAGAGCTTAAGTGATTACTCTCTGTTCTGCAAGTTTCAGAATGATCTATGTGTGTTTTTACTTGTCTATGTTGATGATATTCTGATTTCTGGAAATGACTCATCTGAAATTGCTAGAATTAAATCTGTGTTCAATGATCTATTTGGAATAAAAGACTTGGGCTGCCTGAAATATTTCTTAGGAATAGAAGTAAATAAATGTGATGAGGGATTAGTACTTAATCAAAGAAAGTACACACTTGATCTATTGAATGAGTTTGGTGTGTTGGGCTGTAAGCCAAAAAACACTCCTATGCAGCAAAACCTAAAATTCCCAGCCCAAGCAGAATCAAATTCTGCTGATATTACCTTTTTTCAGCGCCTCATGGGTCGTTTGATCTATCTTTGCAACACTCGGCCAGACATATCATATTCAGTTCAAACCCTCAGCCAGCACATGCATAATCCTAACTCTTTCCACATCACAGCTGCCTTTAGAATCTTGAGATACTTGAAAGCTGCTCCGGGTTATGGGTTGCTAATCTCAAATAGGAAGAATAACCAGTTGTCTGTTTTCTGCGACTCTGACTGGGCCTCATGCTCAGTCACTAGAAAATCAGTGTCGGGCTTTTGTGTTTTTCTGGGGAACACTGCAGTTTCATGGAAAAGCAAAAAGCAAAAAACAGTCTCTCGCTCTTCGGCTGAAGCAGAGTATCGAGCCATGGCTCAAGCTACAAGCGAGCTAATTTGGATATTGGCCCTGTTAAAGGACCTGAAAGTTCCTACTTTGCTCCCTGCCAAAGTATACTGCGATAATAACGCAGCTATACAAATTGCTAATAATCCGGTCTTTCACGAGCGGACTAAACACATCGAAATTGACTGCCATTTTATCCGTGAATACATTTCTAAGCATATTATTGAAACTCAGTTTGTCAAATCGCAGGACCAAGTCGCGGATATCCTTACCAAGGCGCTCGGGAAGGAAAATCACTGTAAGTTACGGGACCAACTGTCAATGGTAAACATTTTCGGCCCATCATCGTGAGGTGGGGTGTTAAAATCAGGCCCTAATTGGGCAACCACGATAATGGGCCGGAAATGATTACCACGGCCCAGTGGTTTATTTACAGACATATTCTATATAATTGGGATTGTAAATAATCATTTGTGGAATTATGTGGGCTAAAAACAAAAGCACTAGAGTTTTGATAAGCCACTGTAATTTTCCGGGGACTGAAAAACAATTTAAAATCTTCACCACTTTTCACAAAAACCCCAGAACACTTAAAACAAAAATCTCTCCTGATTTTACCCCGACTCTTTCTAACCCTAATTTCTCTCCTTCGTCTCTACGATATCAAAAGGTTTTTTCTGCGTTTGATACGCTTCATCTCTTCTGTTCTGGGCGAAATCATAAAGGATCTTTAACACACTAGCTCGAAGCCGACCTTTGTCGTCTTCGCGCACATACAGTCTCCGTCTGTGGCCAAAGCCCTAGTGCGACACTCTCAAAGATCGATCGCCTCTCAAGATAAGTGCTCTTGTGTTTTGTATGTACAGATTCTTTAAGTGTTTGATAGATCTGTACACTAGACTGTGTTATTGTAAGCTGCGACTGTGTTAGATGAATTTTAACACTTCGCCGTGAGTCCACGGCGGTGGATCGGTTTGCCGCCGGCGAAGGAATAAACTTGCTGTGGTCTTGTTTAGGCTTAGAATATGCTGCGGCGACATGTGTATGAACGTTGACGTTTCTTGGGACATTTGTTATTGCGGCGACCTTGTTTCGAATTTTTTTAGTTATGGAAAATTGATCTAATAAGCATGGTTATGAAACCGGGTTTTTGAACCGGATCGAAAATTTTAGTGGTTTAAGGTTTAATGGTTTAACCGCTATAAAACCGGCAAAACCGGAGTCAAACCGGTATCTTTAAATAAATCTCCTTGAGATGAAAAATCTTTCGTCTGTAAATTCAATGACTGGATTACCGCTCCATGCTATTGAATCGGATCAATATCATGAATAGCAATATCTGATATTTAATTTTATGATTGAATCAACTAAATAACATAGACTATGTACATATATATATTTATAAACTTTTTAATATATTACAATATTATAGAATTGGGGGTGAAAATTAATTAAAGTTAATTGTGTTGCTAGTTAAAATTATTATACCATGGGTCGACAAAATTGATCTTCAAAATTTGGGGTCAAACTAAATTAAAATAAAATATGTGGTCCATGGATTAATTATAAAACATAAATAAAACAATGTGTAAGGGAATAGAACCCAGCGTAGTTGATTAATAAGCCCAAAAATATTATGCAAACCTTGTCACTTAATCGATTATATTTGTTTTGCTTTTTCTTTTTTTTTTTAATTATAACTTAAACCGGACTGGAATCGGACCGGATTTCTGGCCGATTCACCAATTTCCGGTCATGAGTGGCCGGTCCGGTCCGGTTTTCAAAACCTTGCTAATAAGCCTTTCTTTTTATTTTCTTTTTCTTTTCATATCACGATCAATCTCCACTAAATTCAGCTAGGGTTAGCAGCTACAAATTCCGGAATGAGATTTAATCTCTTCAATCAAGTGAAATTTTATCAGTTCCACTATTCGTGAATCACGCCTCTAAGGCTGTTCATTCTGTGAAAACCGAACCGAAAAGTCGGTTAATCGAACTTTCGGCCAAATTTTTGAAATCGAATACCGAACCGAACTTCATCGATTCGGTTTCGGTAAAAACCGATGAATTTAATTAAAAAAAACACAGAATTTATCTAAAGTTAAAATCTTAGGAGCACTCGAAATTTCGGTCTTTGAGATTAGAATTGGAATTATATTTTTAATAAACTAAGCAATGTGGTGCCATTTAATCAACTACAGGCACAATAATTCGCATATAGATATATATATATATATATATATATGTTAAGGGGCTGACTTATTAAAATTTGTACATTTTTTAATATATTGATTTTCTATATTTCGGTTTTATACAGTTAACCGAAATATCGAACCGAAAAAACCAAATTTCGGATTTTATAATTTTTTTATTCGGTCGTATTCGATTCATACCGAATTTTCGATTTTGGTTCGGTTCGGTCGGTTGACAGAATTTTGAACACCCCTATTCACGCCCATCAAGCGTTTCAAGTCATTGAACATATGTTTGATACGCCAAATAAGCTTGGACGAACTTTTTATCTCATTATTTAATTAGGGAAGAAAATGGTGCGTCAATGTATTTAGTATTCTATTCTATTATATAAAGGGTGTTGGGTGGATATAAACTGTCAATTTGGTCTGTCATATTTATTTGCAATTTGATCCCTTATTCTTATTAAATTAGTTAATATATTTTCGTGTAACTTTAACATTTTTTATTTATTATACATACATCTCTAATGATCAGTTTTTCTTTTATATAGTAAAAAATATTATTTCTTCTATTTGACTAAAAACATAAATCACAAAGTACGTAATATATAATTAAACTCGAAGCACACGCATAGAGTGTGCGAAATACTAGTTTTCATTATTTCATTGCATGAGTTTTATAGTGTGTATGAATCTTATTCCACCATCATAATCAAACAAAGTAAACGAATTTATTTAGTAAGTCGTTGGATTTTAGCGTAAACCGAGCCAGGCTCCACTTAATTCGTTACTTCAACGTCGGATATGGATTTAAAACCTATATTGAAACATAAGAAGGAAAAAAATTAAAAAATGATATGAACATAATAACAAAGGGACACAAAATGTGGCATTGTCGATTTCAAATAATTAATTTGCAAGAACCAGACAAATCTAATACTATACATCCATGCAAGCAAACGTGGGCTTGTTTGTTGTATGATATGTCTGCGTTACAATAAACATCATAACATTGCCCAACTCAATTAAATGCGACAGCAATTTATAAATAGGATCAATCGCTGTCTTTTTTAACTGATTTATCAAATTTATTTCGAGTTGGATTTGATGGGAGCTTGACTAATGGAGTGTTGGAGAAAGACGAAGAAAATGAGTTCTGCCCATAACATCGGTGTTAAGATCCGTTAGGCACTTAGACCCCAGTGGTTGTTTGAACAAGAAAATGGCTTGGCTTCAGTTTAATTGCTGTCCAAATTCAATTCATTATAAGTCATTGATGTACGAATTTCTGTATAGAATACACTATTAAAAATATACGTATATACAGAGTGTGACTTGTCAGTGGTGTATCGTATTTCTTATTGTCGAATAATTTTTTTTCCATTTTTAAAGTGACGTTGTCGGCGTTGAATTAAATGCAGCATGGGTGAAGTGAAGACTTAAGGGGTGGGAAACCGTTTTTTTTTTTTTTTTTTCCTTGGGATTTTATAATAAAAACATTGACTATATATATGATACATGTGGTAACGTTCGACCATGTAGAGGAAGGAAATGACACTAAGAAAAAAATTGATTCAAAGTTTGAAAACAAATCGAGGTTTTGACTTCTACACGAGACGATAAGAACTTCTGATGGCAGGGAAAGAAAAAAAAAATATTTGAAGATTGTGTAGCACACAATTTCCTTAAAATAGATTCGCTCACTCAGTATGTGCTAGAGATTTTTAACGAGCGTCTATTTTTCAGGATACTTCGAAAAAAACTCGGCGTTCGTTTAGCACAAAAACGACACCAACTACGAACAGAACAAAGCAGAAACAAATTTTAGAATTAGTATTTTTTCTTTTATTTTTCTTCTTTTTTCTTGTGTTTTTCTTAGGCTTAATGTCTATATTTATAGCCAAAAAATTATAATAGAAATAATATTTTTTTATTTATAAATTGATGCAATACACGTTTGAGGAGTGGTTTCAACCAATCCATCAAACCACTCAATCATCTAATAATAGTACAACCTTCTCGAAGTCGGGCCTTCTAGAAGTTGGGCCTTTATTGGGCCAAACGCGAAGCCCGATAGCTTAATTTGAAAGCTCAATTTCTCATTCAAATTATCTAACAACTTCCAAATCGAAAAATGAAGAGAACAAAGAAAGAACGTATAGAGGAAAAGAATAGACATTTAAATGTTTTCGTGCCATATCTTTGTAAAATGTATGAAGGTTTATTTTTCTTCATATAGGATGATAGGATAGGATCAGATTAAAGTCACCACCCAACTATATTAATTACACATTTCCTTTTTTTTATCTCTTCTTGAAATTTAAGCTCTTCAACATTTAATGTTTTTCTTCTCCTAACAAAAGACGAGACGACTTTTTATGATCCGAAGTCACGTGCAAACTGCGACTCATCTGAACGTTAAATATGTTACATTATAATAGAATTAATTTGCAAGATGTCAGTGTTTGTAATAAAATGTTTAATTGGAATTAGATTCGACGAGGTTCGCCGTTGGAGCGATGATATATATTATATTATAATGATGTAGCATTGTAGCATGCATTGTTAAATATTCGTCACTAAATTATTATGTTTGAAAACACGTAGTTGCGAAATCAGTTAAGTTAAAGCTTTAACGTGATTTTCTTTTCTGAGTCATCAACTTGACAGTTATCTCGGATACCATGTGAATTCTCGGTACATTTTGGTTGAATATACCATGTGAATTCTTGAAATACAAGAGAGGTGCGACTTTCTTAATTATATAAGTAGACAAACATGCGTGAAAATACAGTTCCTTCTTCTTTTTCTTGTAATGGAATTATAACTTTTTTCCTACAGTATTTTACTTGTTAGTAACTAAATATCTACAAACGTCATATAATAGAAAATGGACGGATCAGAAAGATGAATATATTTTCTTAAGAGAACAAATAATTGGTATGGGTGTTTTCTTCTATATTTTCTCTCTCTTTGACAATTGAATTGTTAGGCATCTATGTGTTGTCTTGAAGAGAAACGGTATATAATATATCACATTTAATATGATTAGAAATTATATTAGTTTTTTTTTTTGGGAGAGGATAAATTATATCAGTTGAGTTAAGAGAAAACGCTATCAACAAACAATCATTCTTAATATCCAAGATTTATGTCATTGTCGCAAGAACTGAAACTTGGTCAAGTGTATAAACTATTTGAAGACTCCTTTACACCATTCGATAGATATTCCCACATATTCTTCTCCACTAAAAAATACATCATTAATCAAAGTAATTTTTGTAGCTAATTCTCCACCAACAACATATTACCGTTACGACTATTAACACATAGGTCCTCCAATCTCTAAATGTTGGCTGGGAAAGAAAAATATTCGAAGATTGTGTAGCACACAATTTCCTTAAAATAGATTCGCTCCCTCACGTATGTGCTAGAGGTTTTAACGAGCGTCTATTTCTCAGGATACTTCGAAAACACGGCGTTCGTTTTAGCACAAAAACGACACCGACGGCGAACGGAATAAGAGCAATAGCAGAGAATATTTTGGGAATTATTTTCTTATTTATCTTCTTTTAATTCTTGTGTGTTTTTTCCTTTGAATTAATGGCCTATTTATAGCCAAAATTTTGTAATAAAAAATAATAATTTTTTTTTTTTTAATAATTAGATGATATCATGTGAGTTGAGTTGAGGAGTGGTTAAAAATCCACTCAATTACAAAGCCACCAATCCCAACTTCTAGAAATTGGGCCTTCTAGAAGTTGGGCCGTTATTGGGCCAAAACCGAAGCCCAATAACATTTTCAAAGCCCACTTCAATAAATAAAAATAATATATATATTTTTTTAATTAATTCTCATTCACAAAAGATAATTTATAAATCAACTATAATATAAATTATCTAACACTAAATTATAAATATTTAATAAAAAGTTACTAACAAGCACATCTCCCCATCCCAAGTAAAAGAACCTTAACTCAATTTTATATAAAAAACAAAGGCCAAAAGCATATATAAGAAAAAATGATAGCGCTGCAAATGATGATAAAGAGATTTAACTCACTTTTTAATCAAATCAAAAGCATATATAAGAAAAAAAAATTGATTGCGTTGCACTTGCAAATGATGATAAAGGTTTACGTTACAACACACAACAAAAAAGAAAAAAAAAAGTAATAAATTGGGAGTCCGCTTTCTACTTGAAATCTAGAAGTAGGCCCCCCACCGCTATAATTATATGATATATTTGTATAAATATATATTACCCTTTCCTCTTACATTCCACAAACCGACTATTATTGAATATCTGCTACCTTCGCTTCATCATCATAATTCATAAGAAAAGCTCTTCTCCTTTCATAACCTTACTATTTTCTTCGTCTCTCACTCAGTAAACTACGAAGGAAGCGAAAAGAAAGCTAAGCTACAATGGTCGACGTCGACCGTCGAATGACCGGCCTAAACCCATCCCACCTCGCCGGCCTCCGCCGCCTCTCCGCCCGCGCGGCCTCCACCCCAGCCACCCCTGCCCCGCCGCCACCGCGCCATAGCAGCCAATTCTCCTTCACGCCGCTCGTCGGAAAACTGATCGCCCAGCTCAAAATCTCCAAAATACCCCTGATTCAGCCAGGCCTCAGCGACGCCGAGCTCGCCTTGGCCGAGGCGGAGTTCGGATTCACCTTCCCGCCTGACCTCCGAGCCGTACTCACGGCGGCGCTTCCCGTCGGACCTGGATTTCCCGACTGGCGCGCGGCCGGCTCCGGCCGGCTCCACCTCCGCGCCTCCATCGACCTTCCCGTAGCCGCCGTCTCGTTCCACGTGGCTCGGAGTAAGCTGTGGTCGAAGTCGTGGGGCCCGCGGCCCTCCGACGCGGCGGAGGCGCTCAAAATCGCCAGAAACGCCCTCAAACGCGCGCCTCTTCTGATACCCATCTTCGGCCGTTGTTACATCCCCTGCAGTCCCTGCCTCGCCGGAAACCCCACGTTCTACGTCGACGAGAATCGGATCTTCTGCTGCGGGTCGGATCTTTCCGATCTATTCGATCGGTACGGATCCGACCCGATCGGGCTGGAGACGACGGCGCGACTGACTCGCCAGCCGAGGTGGGTGGAGTTCTGGAGCGAGGCCGCGGCGGCGGAGAAGCGCCGTCGCAGGAACAGCAGCACCGCCTCCGAGACGACGACGACGGCGTCGACGTCGTGTTCGTCTTCGCCGGAGAGGCAGTCCTCCCCAAAATGGGTCGACGACTACGTGGGTCAGATCGGGAAGGTGTTGAAGGACGGCGGCTGGTGCGACGACGACGTGGCGGAGATCACGCGCGTCTCCGCCGCTGGGTTCTTCGACGACGGCGAAATGGTGATTTTGGACGATCAATCGGCGATGGATGCTCTGCTCTTAAAGGCCGATCGGTTCTCAGAGCTGTTGAGAAAAGGTGGTTGGAGCTTCGAAGAGGTTTCAGAAGCTTTAGGGTTTGATTTTCGAATAAGGAAAAAGGCCGATGAGAAAAGGTTGAAGAAGCTATCGCCGGAGATGGCGGAGAAGATCGGAAGACTGGCTGAGGCGGTGAACCGGTCATCCTCGGTTTCGTCCGGTTCGGTTCTGTCTCTGTAGGTTGTAACCGGCAACCGGCTGTTCCTTTTTGTTTCATATATAGTAATCCTTGGGTTTAAAAACGACAGCTTTGGTATAGTTGTAAGAAAAACAACGAAAAAGGGAAAGATAGTGATACACTTGTAGTAAATGTATTGATTATCTTTTTTATATGATTCGGTAAGATATATATTGCTTTGTGTTATGTGTGATTGTGAAAGAAACAAAGTTGATTTGGGAAATTGACGAAATGTGTAGCATTGTTACAAATATATTCTTGAAAAAAGCAAATCATTATGTTTGTCGTACGTAGATGAACATAGTAAAACGGGCAATATAATCTTGAGGAACCCTAAGATTTGCACGTGTGTGCTTTCTTCCTTGGGAAGATGAGAGGGGAAAAAAGGCAATATTTGTGTCCCATATGTGGATTAGGGATTTGAAAATTGAAATCTAGCTTTGGGTCCATTGAGTACGAACGGCGTCGTTTCTTGCTCAACATTTGAACTTGAGAACCATCGAAACGCTGTCGTACCCAATTGATATTCTCCCATTCTTTTATGGGTTGAACTTGATTCAGGCTGTAATTGGGTGGCATTATAAAGAAAGTATTTTTGCTTTTGGAAAATAGAAAGGTATGGATCCTATTTTTCTTTTCTTTTTCTGTAAAAGTAGATGAAGATGTGAAAGGGATGTGCTTGTACTGTTTGGTCATTTGATCTTGGCATTGGTATTTGAAGTTAATATTGGACAAGAAACTATCTGACAAAGCTTGCAAGGTTTTGGCTTTTGAGCGAGGACATAACAACGAGGCTGTTTTGAATTTGAAAACGACTGCAATTAAGCACATTTTATCACAAGGATAAAGAATTAAAGATTACTTCTATTGAATCTGCTCTTGGTTTGAAGTATAATGTAAATGTGTGTTTGGTTGGTGGGTTTAAATAAACACATGTGAGGGGTGTGTTTATCTAAACCTGTCTTGGATTTTGAGAGATTTCATATAAACTCGTGGTTTAGATAAACCTGTCAACCAAACACATTAATATATCATAAATCCACCTTTAAAATACGTAAAACCCTCAAACCAAACAAACACTAAGAATAGTTAACTAAGGACTTGATGCTCAATTATGAAGGAAGCCTATCAAAGTAGGCTTCCTCACAAGTCACAATAATCATTATGCCAAATGCATTTATGATTGCTTGACTCTATCATTCGAGAAATTTACTGGAAATATCCATATTGTAAGTTGTTGGTCAAGATAGTGCAATTAATAATTATATAGTATATTGCAAAATGATTCAAGAATGGTCGGTAATTTAAATAAAGAACTGAAAGACCAAGTAAAAAATTTACATGTAGAAAGGAGCAATTAAATATGATCATTTGACCAAGACTTCATTGAATGCTCCTTCAACGGAGCTTGATATGTGATCTCTTTGCCATGTGCTGTGGCATATTTGTTCGCTCCAATGGAGAAAAAAGATATTAATGTACGTGTCTTTCCACTGCTAATGAGTGTTAATCACATCGTATTTCTTTCTATTATACATTTCTTCAGTACATGGAAACAAAGTATCTCTTTCGACTCTACACTTGATAATAACAATATATATGTACAAACCTCACCACATAATATCTCATCGCAAGCTCAGCAAATAGTTCTTACACAGTCTGCAGAACTTCATCTTCATCTCCTTTCTTTGACATGTTAGATCGAACCTTAATCGCCTTTACCCGAAACATCACCTATTCACAAAGTTCTCAATCTTACTAAAGCCCATTTGTGCTAAAAGAAAAAAGAAAAAAAAAAAACCGACAAGAGACACAGACCTTTTTATCAGAACCAAATTCGATTATATCCGTGGGACGGAAGCGACTGGGAAAGTTAGGCGTCACTCGATACCTTCTACCCTCGTTACTGCAGTGATATAGTTTTAAAAAAAATCACACGTAAAAAGAAAAAAGATAGCCTTAATACGATAAATCCTTTTGTCGTAGGAACTTACTCGGTTATCCACGTCCCATGCTCGCTTCTCAAGTCCGTCAAGTAAAATGCCCCGTCGTCGTATGTTATCTTCGCATGCATTTTCGATACCTAATATGACAAGACATTTCAAATTTACTAAGCATATAAGGAGAGAGAGAGGGAGGAAGAGAGAGAGAGAGAGAGAGAGAGAGAGAGAGAGAGAGAGAGAGAGAGAGAGAGAGAGAGAGAGAGAGAGAGAGAGATGATACTAACCTGAGGCGAGAGTATAACTATCGACTCTCCGGGGAAATTTGCATGTAGTTCGCTCCTAATATAGGAGCTCGACATTGGTTAATTTATCGTCGCATATGCAAAGATTGAAGGAAAAAGGGAAATATATGTTTATATATATGTGGATATATATTTACCCGACTAGGCATGGCTTCTTCTCATCACGGCTTAAGAATATGGTTTCCGACGCAGCAGTAGAATCTCCGATTGGAAACAGAAACCAACTGATATTATGTAATAACAAGTTAGATCGAATTTTGTCTAATAATGTTTCCGTTTGTTATCAGCATTTTGTAATAATGGATGCTTACTCCGCGTCGAGGGCTCTCTCTAGAGCATCGTCGTCTGCAAACCATGTCCGTAACTGGTCGTCGGCCTTCGTTTTCGTAATAAATCGAAAATCAATTCGTCAAGCGAAATATAAAATAAAGAGAAAATTTATCGTATGGAGGGTTACATATGCATACTTTGTCCGAAAGCCTGCATTGCAAAGTTCTCCCTTCTAGCTTCGAACTGCGCCGCAAGTACGCAAAATCAACAACTTCGAATTATTACATGTTATGTAACGACGGGATTTATGCGATAATCGGTTTTAATTAATTAAGAGTATTATGAAATACGAAGGACTTCGAACTTTACCCATTACCGCCGAGAACCCAACTTAGCATTAAAGGCATACCGATGTCGATGAATAACCTTCCTCCTACTCTTCCAGGATGTGGTATTCTGAGTTTTGTTAGGAACTAGAAAAAAAAAGATATGTAAACTTAGTGATTAGGGTAATATATGGTTTAAAAAGTATATTATATATATATATATGTGTGTGTACATATGTTGCGACTAAATTAATCTTACCGACAAAGGACCGAGACCGACCCCGAGGTACGCTTTATAAGTCGACGCCATGATTGCAGCCATTCGAGCAAGTCCGTGAATGACGGCGACTCGTAGTTTCCGAGCATTCTCATATCTTCCATTCGGTAAAATGCATTCTATTCATTTATTTTTTGCATTGAACTAAAATAAATCGTCGACGAGATGCTATTGATATATCACCTCTTCAGAGAAGATACTATGTCAGCTGATTTTCCGGATTCCTCGCTCTGCTTCAATTCCTTATCGAGCTCCAAAGCCAGTTGGTATGCGTCCTAAATAAATGCCCGAGAGATTAGACCAACCCAAACTCTGACTCCACTCTAAAATCAATTGACAATGGAGGGAGTAGTCCACAAGCTGCTCATATGCACGTCAAATGATTCTTATTTATTTGATGTGGAATTGCGTTTGATACATATTCCCAGCAATAGATTTTACACTTAGACGAATAAATCAAACACGCAATATGCGAAATTAATAAGAAGCGTGTGAATAAATAGAACTAATACCTCGATCGCCATGCATCCACCTTGACCCAAGTTGGGCTGCATGGCGTGGATTGAGTCCCCGAGAAGCGTCACCCGACCCTTCCCCCAGGAAAATTTCGGCACTCTGTCGTAAATATCGCGTCGGAGGATCGCTTCCTCGTCCGTGGTGACCACAAGGTCGATCACGTTTTCGCACCACCCTTCGAATAACCGAAGCAGCCTCTTCTTTTTTCCTGCGCAAGAAGAAAAACGAAAATCGTAGAGACGTGCGCTTTTTTTTCGAGAAATAGAAAATATTAGCGCAAGATTTATATATACCGTTAGGTTCGTCCTCGCCGCCCGCCGGCTCGTTGTAGAAAGCGTACCACTGCATTTTTCCACCGCCGACGTCCGACGAGACGAAGTACTGCTTGTGCCCCAAGAACACTCGGTACCTTTACGCCAAGACAATTAGTTACATATCATAAGGAGACTATTTTTTTATTACGGCTAAAGGCGTGAATTTATTACATACCCGACGGTTTTTATATCGGCGGGAACGAAATCGGCGATTCCAGTGTAACACGTGTAGCCCGAGTATATAGCTTCGCTCGGGCCAAACAAGTTCGTCCGCACCTATTCGTATACGCCGATTAAATCTCCGTATATTTTCGGAAAAAAAAAGCGCGATAATAGCCGCCACTCTTTCTAACATACACACCTTAGACCATATCCCGTCGGCCCCGACTAAAAGGTCCCCTTCGTAACGCTCTCCATTTTCGAGCCTCACCGTCACCTTAAACCAACCCAACGTTACCAATCAATAATCATCATTAGCGATCTCTTACATATAAAAACAAACATACTACGATAAATATACGGACAACCTTTTCGCCTTCGTCTTGGAAATCGACGACGCAGCTTTCGTTCTTTATAATATCGGCGCCGACCGCCCGGGCTAGGATCTGCTGCAGCGTCATGCGGCTGATTACTCGAGTCACGGGCAATCCTCTCTCGGCCGCCGGCGTAAAAGTATCGAACTTCACATACCTGCCCATCGACTAATTATACTTTATGTAATTGCAAATCAAGTCCACAAGTTTAAGAATTACTACGAAACGGCACCCATAGTTCTCACTAGTTTAGGACAGCGCAAGAAAGTCCGTCATCATCTCAGAGGTTTTAAGTAAGAAATTACCAAGTGCCTGAAATCCCATCGACGAGGCCGTTGATCCTATCGCCGGTGATGCAGCCGGCGGCCATGACTTCGTCGGCGACGGCCATGTCGATGGCTTCCAAGGCGGCCAAGGCGTTGCTCTGTATTTGGATGGGTCCCCTGTACTGTCCCTCGCCTCTGATGGCGCTCAAATCCCTTTCGAAGACCAAAACGTCGAAACCCCTTCGCTTGGCGGCGAGGGCGAAGACTAGGCCGCCGATTCCGCCGCCGGCGACGAGCACTCGAAGCTTCTTCTGCGGCGGCTGATTTGGGCGGTCTGCTTCGGCTTGGGCTGGGCTCGACTGTAGTGCTCTCACGGCGGCGACGTTCTTGGGCTGCCCTTTGATTTCGTGGGTTCGCCTGAGGCTCGAAGAACTGTGTGATTGGGTGTGATTGGGTAAGAGATGAGGGAAGTGAGTTGTTATTCTTGATTGTACGGATTGTACTGAAGGGTTGGTGATTGGACTGTAATAATACAACATCGCCGGCGAAGACGACGATGCCATCTCTGTTTTTTCTTTTTTTACTTTTTTTTTCGGACAGGGAGTTTCTGTGGTAATGGAGATGTCTGAATGCTTTCGAAGAACTCCTCGAGTTTCAGTTATGAGAGGGAGTATGTGTTTGTGTGTGGGACCCAATTAAGAGCTTTGAAATCTAGCACCAATGGTGGAGATTGGAAGGGGACACGTGGCGGTTCATCCTTAACACTCTGCAAATATCTATTCGAAGACGATGATGGTGCATGTGGTTCGGTTTGGTTACTTAATTAGATAATATTGTTCTTTTTTTTATTTAGGTTTTTTTTCGTGGTTTATTTTGTGGTTTGAAGAGAAAATATCTAAGCCTTTTTTTCCCCTTTCGCGGCTGTATTTTAGTTTATTATTGTTACTTCTAGTATTTGATGTTTTTGGTTAAAATAGAAACATTTGTTTCAAAGAGATATAACAATACTAGTTATTCAAAGATCGGTGGCTTAGATGATTCGAGCATCCAAATTTGACTAAAATAATAAAGATTATTGGGAATATAATAGTCCGTGGTGCAAGCAAAGTTGACTTTATTATGAGACGGTATTATCTTATACGTGTTTCGACAGATCTTAGTAAAATATAAATTAAAAACGCACGCCAGTCAACGGTATTATGCTAAAGATCTTGAATAATAACAGGGAATCCATTAATCCCTACTTTAATAACAGTGCCGGTGGATGCTGGGCTAGCAAGACTTACACGGAGGCACGTGGAATATTTTATTGGATACAAGTATTATCTTTTATAATTTCAACGATTTGTTTGTCCTATTTGTATTTATGTTGCCTTGGGCTGAGACAATCACATGTGGGTCGACAATTCGTTTCATTCTTAATGGACTCATTAAATTGATAATTTCTTGCAAAATAAATTGCCCTCAAGTAAATTAGTTGCCAAGGAAATCATAATTGCTCAACTAAATTTACTAGGTACCCATGAATCATTCATACTAGTATTTTGGCACATCCGATGTGCGCCTGGTTATATAAATCTATAATATTAATTTATATTATAAATTTTAATAGATGAAATTATAATGTTGATTTAATTTTATATTTTTCAGGAATTAAAAAATTATTTTAAGGATGTAATGATGATAAATTTAAAATTGGGGTAGAATGGTAATTTGTGCTGCCACACCAAATTAATTTCAGATCAATTACTATAACATCTCTCATTAATAAAACTAGATAAGTCGGCACACCCTACGTGTGTGGGAAAAAAAAGAGGAGAACGTGTTTTCAATAGACAACACATGTGTTTCAGTTATTAATTTTTTAATTGAAGATAAAAAGAGGTATAAAATCGAATGGCAGTTATTCTTCTACATGAACGTGGCTTAATGTTTACTATATTTTTATCAATTATTATTTGTAGAAAAATCCTAATTGGTTGAAATTGACATACCAAATTGAAATTGTGACAGTTTCTATGAGGGCAAGGATCTTAATAAAATAGAAAGATAGAAAGATATTAATTTTACCTCACATTTGACCTCGAGGCCCGATATCACGATCCAAATATAAAGTTTATAGTGGCAATAAAAGCTTTGAAAAGGTAACTTTCATCCAACCATGATTTACTCATCAAGTCACCATCGTCATATCAAGGTGAAATTTTTTAAATAACAAAAAAATCAATCTGCGCCATACAAATGTGTACATGTCATTATTCCAAAACAACAACTCCAAAAAAGATCTATAACTCGATTTTCTTTCGGTCCCATATGACCATATGCATTGCATTGTATTGTCAAATGGAATTTCATTTCACGGGACACATAATATATGCCAACTCGACATTGACCCCTTTCTATTAAACCCATTACGTTCTCTCTCTCTGCAACATCTCAGTCTTCATCAGTTCACAGAGAATCCTAACACTGCTCAGTGTAGATATTGCTATCATTTGTTAATACGGTTTCACACTGGTGGCGTGGAGTGTATTGATGATTGAAGTATCTGTATTGTATGCATGTATGTATGGTCAAAGAAATATATTACTTTATACATCGAATTTGGCCCGTTTCCAAGTAGTTCTTTCTTTTCATCAGTACCCACAAAGTCTAGACACAAACTCAATCGAAAAGTTTGAGAAGAAAGACAAATGGAAAACCAGAAAATGAAGTATGGTGTTAATAACTAGATCACCACCTTATAACTTTCTGTCGTTTGAGTTTTAGCAGCCTCAATCAAAGGTGAGCTCTTTCTTTGTAATAAAAAAAGCACATTGCCCTTATTTTAGTTTCCTTCTGCCTTTCATTTTCTGGCCCCATCTGTTCTTTTTCAAGCTTCTGTAGTACTGTATTAATGTTGTAAATGAGGCTTCTTGAAATTTAACCAGAGATAAAGGTAAAATTTTTACTTAATGTTTATATAGTATTGTGAAGAAAAATGTGCTGAGCTTTTGAGGGTTGTCCATAATTTGACCTGTTTATTACAACACTGTTCAGTGTAGTCCAAATCCTTTAGTCAGACTCGAACGAAAGAACTATTTGAAGATGTTTTTCAGTATAGTACTCTTAAAAAGTCCTCTGTTTTCTTCTTTCTCAATGCTTGATTCACATTCAACTCTGATATGCATTCCTAAATATCTCTAAGCCAGCGAATCAATGTGGAACATATTCCAATCTTGAAATAAAGACCAACAATGAGAAGGGCTTCAGACAATTTTCGAAACTCAGGCGCATACACGAGCCCAGAAACGCCAGAGTACGGTAATAATAATAGCCACACCGTCGATTTACCGAAGACTTGGAGCTCAGAGCATGGGCCATTACTACCTCATAGCAGAAGGCGCTTCAATTCCATGGCGGCGTCGTTAACTCCTTTCAACAACGGAAGAAAACCTCTCCCTTCGAAATGGGACGACGCTGAGAGGTGGATTACTAGTCCAATATCAGGCTACAACATAGCTTTCAAGAACTCCTCTTCGATTCCTCAGAAAAGATCAAAGTCAAAGAGCGGCCCTTTGGGACCCACGCCCGCCGGCGAAGGCGGCAGTAAAGTTCGAAACTTTATGATCAATTCGCCTCTTACGACTGGGGTTTTGCTGCCTGAAGGTTTTTCGGTTCGTTTCGACGATGGCTCTGCTTCTGCGAAATCGAGTTCTTTCTATGCTGAGAGTAGTGCAATGAGGAGGGAAACTTCTTCCATGCCCACCTACTCACAAGGTATATTTAGCTTGAAGATATATACACGCGAATCTGTGTTGTGTTGGTTTTAAGGGAAGTAAACGATAACAGATGATAAAGTCGAGCGTTGTGATGAAGACGAAGTGTCGTCCCCAGTTTTGGGGGAAACTTCACGGAGAGACATGGCGACTCAAATGAGCCACGAAGGGAGCGGTCGTTCGTCTTCTGACGAAAGGCTCTCTTTTTCTGCTTTGCCTTCTTCTTCAACGGTTCCTTTTTCGGGGATCGTACGCTGCAATAGTAAAGATGAGGTAAGAGATGTTCAGATTGATGAAAGCGTCACTGAGTTGAAGCGTTGCAAGGAGCAAGGATTGATGAAAAGGGGTAAGAAGAAGAAGAAGAAGGATTCGCCGAGGAACGTTGGGAAACCGTTTTTTCCTTGGAATGCTTCCGAGGGATCGATTCACTTTTCGATGTAAGAATTTCCCTTTTGTTCTATGTACGTTAGCGAAAAGACGATTTTCTGTTTGACTTTTTTGACGTAGGTTGCCAAGGGAAGAAGCCAAGATCACCGCGTGGGAGATCTTGCAGAAAGCAAAAGCAGAGGCAGATATTCGAAAGCTTGAGGTTTTTACAATGTCTGAAAAACGATTAAGGATTGCGTAATGAAACGTTTTCTGAACTTTTTGTCTGTCAGATGAAATTGGAGGAGAAGAGGTCTTCTTCGATGGAGAAGATCATGAAAAAGCTCAGAGCTAAGCAGGCGAAGGCTCAAGCCATGAGAGACTCATTGTCGGTTACGGACCGAAAAGCCCATGAAACTGATCGCAGGCGTAGGACTTCACTCTCTAACTGCTTTACCTGCCGCAGATTTTGATTCGTGTTAAATCAGAATACTAATACGTTGCCGTCCGTATATTTTCAACTCTCCGTTCATTTTTGTTTTATGTAGAATTGATATTATATTTACCGTAATATTCACATTTTGTGTGTTGGTTGGTAGAAAGATGGATCAATTCGAAATCAGGCCCCATTAAGGGTTTGATTTCGAATTCAGACCCTGTTTGAGAATTTTTTAGGTTAAAGGACCTACTTTGTGTGGTGTAAAAAAGTGGTATGAAAGATATATGAACTGGTATAGAATAATCGTTTTGTGTTACAAATTTCAACATACTGGTATGTAAGAGCAATGAGTGGTACTGCAGAAAATAAATTGGTATCTGATGATTATAAACTGGTACCGAATTATGGTTTTGTGTTACAAAATTTGAACATACTGGTATGAAAGAGCAATTAAGTGGTACTTGCAGAAAATGGGTCCTTAAAACTAAATTTTTTGTCAAGAGGGTCTGAATCCTAAATGATAGTTATGTTGGGGCCTGCAATGAAAATGAGACAAAGATTGCTACATTCGGCGGAAAACAAACTCACATGCATTCCAAAGTCCAATCAAATATAGAAAATCCATAAACTATGTAAATGTTTAGTATAGCCCTAGACCATTAGCCTTGAAAATATAATAAAAATGATTTTCTAAAGCAAGAAATACCGTTTGGCCTTTGTATTTTCTGCTGACTTTATATGAAAACGGTTGTGGGGTTGAGTTTAGTGGGGTAAAAGTTGTTGTCTTTACGTTTTTTGTAGACGCATTTACAGCAATATGATAAAAGGTTTGTCAATAAATAGTTCAACATGCGATTGACTTGTGCTCATTGGCCCTTCCATTTGCTGACAAAACTCAACATCAGCACTTGCTTTTGCCCCCATAAAGTTTGTTCTTATGGGACCAAATCTTGGATGACGTTTGCTCTGCGAGACCAATATGGTAAACCACACTAAGTACTTTCAAATTTTATTTCCATATATCAAGGTTTAGTATATGATGATCATGCTGGGTTATACAAGTTCTGTAGCTAATTACGTGACATCAAAAAACATATTGTATTTTGGCAGTAAGGTTAATCAGTGGTCAAATGAAAAAAATATTATCCCTTCGGATTTTTCGTAGGATGTTAAATGACCAACAATTCAAACAATACCCTAAAATGGGGTAATGACCATCCAAAGTGCTGTGTTGGTCATAAGCTGAATACTTGAACATGACATCATGTGTTTCTCAAGTAATAGAATCAACAATAATCCAAGTAATAGAGTGCATATAAACATAATTTAACGGTCAAAGGTCAAATAGTTTAACGTAGCGCACAATAGCGTCCCCGTCCCCTAACCGCCCGAAATCATCTGTCCCACAATACATGTCCCCCTCTATGTCCCAAATCATCAGGTCCGTTAAATTTTAAATCCTGTGGCTCAAAAGTTTTCTCTTTTATTTATTAATTTTTTTAATTCTATATTCCACCAAATCATATAATCATTGTTGTTTCATGTGATTTATAAGATAAAAATATATAAATACATCCAATTTATTCCTTTTTTTATGATGATCAATTTGATATCCATATCATATATTTTTTGATAATCATAAAAATTATATTAATAAAGTGGGACAGGAAATGGGACAGGGGTTGTGGGACAGATGATTTCAACCGTCCCCTAACATGTCTAACGAAGAAGAATAAATTGTCCCTTTACATCATGCATGATTCAAGCATCTTGGTCTCTCTACTTGTCTGAGGATATATGGTCATAGTCGTATAGAAAATCCCATTATTTGTCCAAGTTCAAACACATAACTAATGCTATTCACGGGTCCCAATACGTGTAATTTCTTTATACTAAGATAAAGCTAGCAAGGATTAGGAAATTTATGTGAAGAGCAAGTGAAAGTAATATTATTATGTGGCCAAGTTGAGTGGGCGGCTCCGACAATACACGTATTAGTTTCTATTGGTAAGTGACATTATACATGCAAGTGGTATATCGTATAGTTGTAATAATTATTTAGTTGAAACATTACGGGAAAGAGTAATGAGGAAAATTGGGGATGTTGATGATTGCCTTATTGTTACGAAATCGGCGCAAGTGGTGCTTTGGTACTCTACCCGGTGATTTATTATATATAGTTTTGTTTGCGGCCATAACATTAGTTTTTTATTTTAGGGTGCGAAATAACATGTATTGTAAGTGGGTATCATAAAGAGGCCATCAACATATAAATATATAATATTCGTTATGTTACACATTTCTTTTATCAACGCAGTTAATAGAAACCATAAATCGCAAGTTGTTTGAAGCTGTTTTTCATGTGATTCCATATCTTAATTTATATTTTAGTTTTATTTGAGCTAATTGTTTACTTTAAATTTTGTGAAATGATGACGTAACGGCGTTACTAAAGGTAAGACATGCTAGCCAATATTGCGACGTTCCACTTCACTTTCAGCTTAAAAAACGCGATATGGGAAAGAGAGAATTTTCTCTCTATTTTAATACATGGCCTAAATCCGTGAAGCAATCACTTACATAAAAGATGCAATGGATAAGTTCTTACTAAGTAATATAAAGATGCAAATGACGTCTAATATATTGGTTGGCTCTTTGCGTTACCGAAGTTTCTTCATTTTTCTTTAGTTAAATTGTTTGGCAAATTGATTTCATATTTATCCACTCTTATCCAATGAAATTATAATATGAAATGAATCTATTAGTATCTTATATGTCCTTGTTTCGATTTAAGTTGGAAGTAGTAGCAGGAACTTTGTAGTAGTCAAAAGGATCTCCTACATTAAATTATAAGAAGGGTCCTTTGAATTTTCCAATTAACATAATTGTTTAACGGCTGCTGATTATGAAGAAAAGACGCCCTATACATATTATGGTCAACTCTCTAGAATTATATAAAGAAAGAAAATTATTTGGAATTATTGTCATACATGCTTCGTCGAACTTCTCATGTCCTCATTCATGTTCCATAAAATAATGTACTAAATTAAAAACCGATCACGCCATCCCTAAATAGAGCTAATTTGGATAAATTCCAAAGTGCATTACCACAACAAATAAAGACCCTTTCCACCACAATTCCTCATTCTAATCCAAATACGACTCCCGGTTTTATTTGCAGTCAAATATGACCAAGTTAAGAATATCACTATTACTATTAATTTTATTGCTAATTATCCCATGCGTATTAAATGTTACTTGTAATATTTGACCCAGCTTAATAAATCAAATATTTCATTGCAACTTCGGTTCACCTTTTCACATCATCCCATTCCCAACATAGCAATTTGAATGAATAAAAGATAATGATTATATAATAATGATCCTATTTCACAAGTGGATAAGCGGGAGTTAGTTAAAGTATTATAGGACTATGACTAAGACTCAAACTCACAACTGAGCAGTTTAACGGCTCTTCCATAACTAACCCTTGCGCAAAACACGAGCCCCCATCTTTGATCATTACTACTTTCTAAAAGGTGCCGTAATTATCTTCGCATATTAAGTTTAGTTTTATTTAATTATTAGATTGACCCCTAAAGAAGATTCATTCCCCCGCGAAATATCCTTCCAATCACGTGCTATTTTATTTATAGCAACCTTCTCATAAAATCTCACGCAAGTTATTGCGTCAGCTTTCACTCCGAAGATCTTCCCTATATATACGCGCAGCAAACCAAGTCTCACTTTTCCATTGCATTCATATTCCACAAAGACGAAACACTCCTCTGTTTTTCTTCGTCGGAGCTATTTATTTACTCTGTCTTCCTCTCTGAGAAGGAAAAGATACGATCTTTCTGAGATGGATTGGGTTAGGGGCGGAAAGTTGGGCCATGGGAGCTTCGCGGCGGTGAGTTTGGCCGTGCCCAGAAACCAAGGCGGCGGCGCCAGCTTGCTTCCGCCGTTGATGGCCGTGAAGTCGTGCGGCGCGTCGCACTCTGTTTCTCTCATCAACGAAAAGAAGATTCTTGACGAGCTCAAGGACTGCGAGCAGGTGATTCGGTGCTTCGGCGATGGTTTCAGTTGCGAAAACGGCGAGAGGCTTTACAACGTCTTGCTCGAGTACGCCGCCGGCGGGAGTTTGCGCGACATGGTCGGCGTTTCCGACGGGAAAAAGCTGCCGGAGAATGACGTCAGGCGATACACCAGAGCCCTCGTCAGGGGACTCTGTTTCGTGCACAAAGCGGGCTACGTTCACTGCGATATAAAGCTTCAGAACATCCTCTTGTGCGCCGATGGGAGCGTTAGAATCGCTGATTTTGGGTTGGCGAAGGGGATGATTAGCGGCGGCGGAGAGAACGGCCGGTGCGAAGTGAGGGGTACGCCTCTGTACATGTCGCCGGAGATGGTCACCGGAGGCGAACAGGGACCTCCTGCCGACGTATGGGCTATGGGATGCGCCGTGGCGGAGATGGTCGCCGGGGCTCCGTCGTGGAGCTGCTCCTCGCCCGTGGAGATGATGATGAGGATCGGCGTCGGCCAAGAGTCGCCGGCGGTTCCGGCGGCGCTTTCGGCGGAGGGCAGAGATTTTCTGACGAGATGCTTCGTAAGGGATCCGAGGGAGAGATGGACGGCTGAGATGCTCTTAAGTCATCCCTTCGTCAGCGGCCACGGATTGCACGAGAAAGATGAGCTGCCTTCGCCGTCTCCGAGGTGTCCTTTCGATTTTCCAGACTGGGAATCGTCGTCGGCGGACGCGTTTTCGGAAATTACATCTCTGCCCTCGCCGGTTACGGAGTCTCCGCCGTCGTGGTCCGACGCGGCGACGGCGCGGCTGAGGGAATTGGTCTGCCGGCGCGGTCCAAATTGGTCAGACTCGGAGGATTGGGTCACAATTAGGCGAAATTAGTCAATTTTGGTTAATTATTCTTTTATTTTTTTTCTTAGAATAGAATAGAATCTGACAGGCTTCTAATTTTCTGAGCCGCGGTTTGTACAGTTCAGCTTTTAGTGAAAAAAGGGTTATATTCATAAATTTTGCATCAAATTCTTCATTTAATTTCTATCTTTATATTATTATCATATTAATGTTGGGAAAAGGAGATTATACCGCAACTTGTCATGTCACGAAACAGAGCATGATATTCTGGCCACTAATATCGCTCTATCTGATTTTCTGTGGCTGCAAAAAGAAATAGAAAATAATAAAAGCCGCAAGATTGCATCAAATCTCACGATAGAATAGATTTACTCTGCAAGATGAGATCGGATATGCAAACTAATGATTCAACGGCCGATATTGAATAATCGGACATCTCCACTTAAATACCTAATCGAAAAAATTTTCTACACATAAGTACACATGTCAGAAATTTTAAAGATAGGTACCCGATTTAATTTTTACCAGTTTCTTCAGTCATGTCGTACCTTCCTGTGTGTATGACGTACCATAACATATTGATATAGGGCACCTAAATGTGTTCGTACGGCGTACCTATGCTTTAAATAGGGTGTACCTAAATGTGCTAATACGGCGTATCATTTTCTATTATATAGGGTACCCAAATGTGTTGATATAGGGTACCCAAATGTGTTGCGGCGGATCGGGTACCTATCTGCAAAAAATTTATTCTGTTAGGTACCTACATATAAAAATATCCTAACAGGGTACTAATTACAAGTTTTTTTTTGCAGAGGGGGTATTATGTGTAAAGACTCCTTGAATAATTAATTAAATACTCCTAATAATATTCCACTTGGATGTATTGTCTCCGGAAACAAGTTGATATAACAGTTGATGCATTGAATGCAGAATTAGTTGCGACTTTTGAGTTTTACATTCGTTAGTTATTAGTACTCATTCATAACTCATCTCTCACTACAAAGATATACGTAGTTAGCAATAACTGATCATAGTGAAATACGAGCCGAATGGGTTGGGCCTCAATAATTTTGGCCCAATAAGGACGACTCGATGTCTATTATGACCCGAACTTTTGGGTCGGATTATACCTGAAAAACCCGAACCCATGGCGCGGCCCAGTCAATATTCATTGTTAATTACGTTTATTACCATGCGAATACGCTACTATTGACGTACATCACTCATTATAGAAACAAATCTACAAATCATTTTCAACCATTTAATGTCATGCGTGGCCTCACATGACGTGGGATTTGAATTAAATTTACGAAAAGAAAAAAAGAAGGAAAAATAAAAGAAGGAAAGATATTTTGAACTGCGACTATTCTTAATCCGACGCCTTTGAAATAGTTTAGTCGCTAGTAAATGGTGGCTAAGACTTTTGCTTTAGGAGCTCTCCGTCGTGACTCTATGGTGATGGATGGAAGACAATTTAGATTTTAATTCGCCATATATTAGTTTAGTATATATTTAATTTTTATTTTCAAATTAAAGTTTTATCCACATGCATGGAAATAGTAGTGGAAAACAGAAATGAAAAGAAGGTACATAAAAGCATATTCGTTAAGCCTTAATGTCCATCGAGCATCGAAGTAGCGACAAGTAGCAACCTTTACTTTCAAACTTTCCGATCATATCTTAGCTTAGTACTAATGATATATTGTAACAAAAAAAAAGGTAACAAGCAAATCGCGTTCGCGTAGGTGCTAAGATATAACCTCAAGTACGAGCTTTAACTTAAAATAATGATGAATGCGATCTGCTTTTACCAACTCACAATATTTAGGTGGAGACTTTGATTATTATATGAAACGTTACATATAAGCGAGCGCCGAGACATAACAAACCCAATAATAAATAATAATATCTGAACCTAGGAAACCCAATAAATATTAATATGAATAGTCCCTCATAAATACGCCTCATCAGTTTAAGTCCCTTAGTTTTTAACAGCTAATCAACTTTAGTCCTTTCCGTCTACTTTGACCGGACCATCAAAACTAACGGATTTGACCGTTTGACCAGTTAAATTCTTGACAAATTGCATAAAGAACCCTAATAAATTACAAAAGAAACCCTAATAAATTAAAAAAAGTAATGAAAACTAATTAAAAAAGAAATATAAATAACGAATTTTTTTAATGAAATTAAGAAATGACGTAATTTTTCCAGTATTTCTTATTTCTCAATGAGGACATTTTCATCATTTCATAAAAATTTATATTTGGAAATTTGTTTTGTAAAAGAATTTTTGGAAATTTTTTAGAAAATATTTGGAAATGCCTCATATGGAGCTTACAACACTATTTGGACATTTATTTGAAAAATTTCCAAATATAAAACCTTTTACGAAAAAAATTTCCAAATATAATTTTTTTTGAAATGACGAAAATGTTCTCATTGAGAAATAATAAATATTGTGAAAAAATACGTCTTTTCATAATTTGTAAAAAAAAAATCGTTATTTATATTTCTTTTTTAATTAATTTTCATTAGTTTTTTTTTATTTTATTAGGGTTCCTTTTGTAATTTACTAGGGTTCTTTATGCAATTTATCTAGAATTTAACGGGTCAAACGGTCAAATCAGTTAGTTTTGACGGTCGACTCGGTCAAAGTAGACGGAAAGGACTAAAGTTAATTAAAGGTTAAAAACTGATGGACTTATACTGATCAGGCATATTTCCGAGGGACTAAAATTGATATACGGTCATAAGTGAGGGATCAAAATTGCAGTTATCCCTCTAAACATACATCGAAAAGTCCGAATCCGAGAAAAATACAAAAGAAATAGAGACACCTACAGTTATATGTAGTGGATTTATCTCTCTCGCTCAATCTCCCTCTCTCCCTCTCGACATCACTCCGAGGTTCTCAAAAAAAGATAAATGCAGGCATGGCTTATGCTCACAGCAATTTACATATTTGCCACACGTGAAAAATCTCACCTTTTTTCCAGTAGCATAAAAATCTGATATTTCTTTTCTCTCTCCATCGTTTCAGGGCTGCAAATATATACGGATAAAGCTGTTTTTGACTGCAGCTTTCCTCTTCGATCTTTCATTTAGTCTAAAGGTAACAAACATAGTTCTCACATGTGTATTAATCTCTCCATGTATTATTCAGAAAAGAAATCGCAAAACATATAAAGAATATAAAAATTGGGGCAGATTGGCGAAACATGCTCATCGAATTCGACTAATAATAATAATCAATGCGACGCTGGTTTAATCTGTGGCTCGTGCCCAGCAAACGGCAACACCAGACCTCGGTGCACCCGCGTGCAGCCGATTATTCCCACGACTAAGGTACTCTCTTTCTCAGTTTCATTCGCTGATTTCTTTCTTTCTTTTCTGTACATCATCCTAGATTAATGGCTTCCGTTGTGTTGAATAGGTCAAAGGGCTTCCTTATAATAACTATTCATGGCTGACGACCCACAACTCCTTCGCTCGGACCGGGTCAACTTCTGGGACCGGGTCGGTTCTCCTCGCACCCGCCAATCAAGAAGATTCCATCACCGACCAGCTAAACGTATTATATATGATATGAATTAATGACCTCATAAATATCTTTTTTATTATATGTATATTTTTTTTTTCTAAATTTATCTACCTTTTTTTCCTTCAAGAATGGCGTCCGAGGGCTAATGCTTGACATGTACGACTTCAACAACGACGTTTGGCTTTGCCACTCATTCAACGGACAGTGCTACAACGTTACTGCTTTCGTAAGTCCAAATTTATTGCTGTCCTGAAAAGAAAACTTATGATCATCAATCAAGTGATTATTGTGTGCTATATATCAGCAACCTGCGATTAATGTGTTGAGGGAGATTCGATCTTTCCTCGAACAAAACCCGAGTGAGATCATCACCATCTTCATCGAGGATTACGTGGCATCTCCTCAAGGCCTGACTAAAGTGTTCAATGCTTCGGGGCTGAGCAATTATATGTTCCCCCTTTCCGAAATGCCCAAAAACGGCGGAAATTGGCCGAGCGTTGACGAAATGGTGTCGAAGAACCATCGTTTGGTCGTCTTTACGTCGAAACTCGAGAAAGAAGTTTCCGAAGGGATTGCGTACGAATGGAACTACGTGGTCGAGAATCAATGTATGTATGAGCTATTTTTTTTTTTGCCTGGTTTATTCTATCATATCCAATAATCTGACATGTTACACAATGTATAAACTCTAACCAGATTGTCTGGTTGTACTACAATGAATAGTGGTAGTGGTAAGAGTGTCACATGCCAAATGGGCATATTAGGAAAAATCCTATTTTTCGCCCACGTTGTTAAAAAGTTAAGGAAAACATGAGTGGTTTTTATTGCAGATGGAGACGGCGGTATGATTGCGGGCACGTGCCGTAACCGTGCGGAGTCGAACCCTATGAACGCTACTTCGAAGTCTCTCGTTCTTGTTAATTATTTCCCGACGAACCCTAATTCGACGGAGGCTTGCTTGGACAACTCCGAGGCTCTGATTAAGATGGTGAATACTTGCTACCGAGAAGAGGGAAGGCGTTGGCCGAACTTTATCGCCGTCAATTTTTATAGGGTACGACGAATTTTTCCTACTCATTCAAATACGGGCGTGTGAAAGATTGAAGCTTTTTACGATTGCAGAGGAGCGACGGAGGAGGAGCGTCGGAAGTCGTCGACGAGGCGAACGGGCATTTAACTTGTGGTTGCGACAACATTGCTTACTGCAAGGTTACGTTTTTTTTTTTTTCGATTAGAACTCCGTTCGTCGTCGCGACGGAATGTTTTTATTCTAACATTTAAAAGGGCGTCGTTTATTGCAGGAAAATTCGACGTTCGGTACGTGCGACGACGTTCCCGTCCTTTCGCCTCCGCCGCCGTCTCGGTTGCCGCCTACTACGGAAGGATCGACGGGACAAAGCCCTGGAAATGATTCTCGGACAAACGAGCCTATTGAGCTTCGACGAATGCTTATCTTGATGGTCGCTTTATTCGTGATTTTACGGTTGCTATAAATGATTATAATCTAGAGATCTATACATGAGACGGTAGATGCTTTTTTTCGTATTGTCTTCTTTTTTTTTAGTAAGAGCATCTCCAACCGAGGTGGAAATCCAAAAAAAAATTCGAAAATTTACTCCAAATGCAAAAAATCACTCAAAATGCGATTTTTAATTTCTCTCACCTAAAAAAAACGCATTTTTGCGTCCGAACCAGTTATTATGCGATGTAACTTCTTAATTAGTCATAAAAGCTAACAAAGGTCAACCAGAAAAAGTTGTCGGAAAAAGTTGAACGACCGTATAGCTCATTTAAAAATACATATAACATACTATCTGTTACACATGTAATAACAAGCATATTGGCTAGAATGATATATCTATTGAGAGGCATGGGAGAAACAGATAGATTTGCGATGGGTAGATATGCATAGATTAATGAAATCATCATAAAAACTGAAAATAAATATATCGTGAGAACACTCAGAATGATGGAACGATAGATATGCATAGACTAAGAATAAAATAATCATAAAGAATGAAATAAAATCATCATAAACTTTTAATAATAGAAGTACGAAATATATGGGTAGTATTGAAATTTGTAAAAATTGGTGTGGAAGTGAATATTACAAATAGTCTATTGAGTTTGCGAATGAGTTGATCGGTTGGAGAAGAATTACTGCATTTTGAGTTTGAGAATTCGTTTGAGTTTGAGAGTGCGTTTATCGATTGGAGATGATCTAAGTCGGATTTCACACGTCACTGTCGTAGTCTGCACATTCCTATTCAATATGGTCTGAATCAGCCGTGAATCTCAGGGTCGATGAACAATCAACGACTTCCAACCTAGTGTCTCATGATATATATTTTTTTCATCCCATGTCGAAACAGACATAATAACAATACGAGAGGTAATACTGTCAAAACGGGTCGGCGGGCCGGGCCGGCCCGTAGCCTGCCAAAGCCCGCCAGTGGCGGGCGAGGGCGGGCAAGCCCCCTGCTGGCGGGCCTGAGAAATGAAGGCCCGCCCCGCCTGCAGGCGGCTAGCGGGTCTGGCGGGCTTAGCCCGCCAATTATTAAAAAAATAAAAATATTATTAAAAAATAGGAAAATGTAAAAAAAATAATAAAAATAGAAAATAATATAAAAATTGGAAAAATAAGAAAATGAAAAAATAGATTTAATAAACTTTTTTATTATTATTTTAAATATTATTGTATATTTGTAATATTATATTATAAATAATATAATTTTTTTATAATTATACTGCCGGGCTACCCGCGAGCTAGCCCGCCCCGCCCCGCCAAAGCCCGCACTCGCCGCGGGTTTGCCTGGCCCGCCTAAAATTTCGGAGCCCGCCCCGCCACTTTGGCGGGCGGGGCGGGCCGGCCTGCGGGCCCAAGCACGTTTTGACAGCTCTAACGAGATTTTCGGATTTTCAGGGCCCGCCCCGCCACTTTGCAATTTTCAGATTTTTTAAAATTTCAAAATTTTACGAACTTTTGTTTGCTAAATTAAGGCAATTTTAAAAATAAGGCAATTTTAATTGTTTATAGTTTGTTAGTGAAAATTTGTAAGTAAGATGATTTTGCATAGTAGTTTTTAAATTATAAATAATTTTTAATTTTATTCATTAATGGCAAAATAGTAAAAACACTTGTGGTGCATGTGACTATCTAAAAATATTAAATAAATCTTTGGATATATAATTTCAGTAATATTTTTTTTAGTATTTTAAAGATAAATTGTATGTACTATCATTATAATATAATAGTGTTTAAATAAATAATTTTTAAGTTTATTTACTTAAAACTTATAAAATTGTTATTTACATGAAATTGACACACTACGTAGCAGTTACTATGTAGTGCTCTCCCTTAATAAATAGATAAATGAATTTGATGCACCAAATAACAGTTACTGTGTGGTGCTCTCCCTTAAGACCATCTCCAATCGTATTGAAAACCCAAAAATATCATGAAATTACTCCAATTGAATCCAAAGACCAATCACAAGATGGGGTTTTACACTTTCTCTCTCATCTAAATGAATAGATGCGGTTGAACGCATAATATGAGTTATATATTAGTAATTACATTTAAACTCCTTTTATTTATATAAATAATTAATGATCCATAAAAATTAATTAGAGAATTTTTAAATTAAGAAACAATAGAAAATTTTATTTATTTAGATGTAATATAATATCAAAATATTGTTTTTAACGTATAAAATAAGTGGACAATATTGAAAAATTGTAGAAGTTTGTGTAGAAGTGGATATTTCGAAAATAATATTTTGAGTTTGAGAACAACGTTGGAGTCAAATTACTACGTTCTGAGTTTGAGAATGAATTTGAGTTTGAGAATGTGTTTTTCGGTTGAAGATGTTCTAATAAAATAGATTGGAGAAATATTTGAAATTAAGCCCAAACCAGAAAACCCAAATAATTTCAAAATTTCGGCAATAAAGATGCGAAGCCACGTAATAGAAGCTCTATTTCCATAACGTGCAAGACTGCGCACAAAAACTCTTCTCTTCTTGGTTCCTTCTCCCTCCTCTCTCACAAAAAGTCCTTGTATGTCCAGGGAAAGTGACTGGTGTTCGATTAAAGTTTGAGATATTTGGACTCCTAATAATTCCTGAAAAGCTTGAGGGACAATCCAAATCCAAAGGCAATTGCTTTGATCAGATTTTCGACTGGATCTGTTGGTTCAAAATCCTTTCAAATTTTGTTTATTTTACATCCTGGAGGGCAATTTACGTGTTAGTTTTCTCGCACTCGATATCTTCTCAGATTGATCGTTTCTTCTCCTTTTTTAAAGCATGTCATCATTGATGATATAATGTCTGTCTGCAGTTGAGGTTCTGTGTAATTAGAGATGAAGCGAATTCGTGAAGAGTTTTATCCAAACCCTCAATTTAAGCGGCCGTGTAACTCATCCTCTCGCGGAGAATCGTAAGACGTCTTGGCCATTCGACGATGTTTCAGTTTCTTCCTACCTCTGAAATTGGCTTTACATTACATCTGAGCGATTTCCTCTTGTCTTAATGTTCATGTCCTGTTCGTGTGGTGCGAGGAACGTCTGACATTATTCTTTATGACCTTGTGTTAGAATTAGATAGGAGTCTTGTTTGGTGATCTGCTTTGCACAGTTTGGGTAGATATTGGGATCTGAAAGGTAGGGATTAGGTTTCACTTGTTTCCTCACTGGGTTGTTCTACAAGTTTGGATCTTTTGAGTTTTTCGACGGCCCATGTTTATGAACATAAAAGATAAAGTCTTGCAGTTTAGGTCAAAAGGGTTTATCGAAATTTAATGAATTTGTTTATAGAAGCATAAAAATTTGTGGATTTGGATCTTAATTAAAAGCCATGAATATAGGTACGGGCCATCACTTCTTCCTCAAGGTGGTGGAGGTGACGTTCAAGGTGTTGCCACAAGCGGTGCACAAAAACTGACCACCAAGGATGCATTGAGTTATTTAAAGCAAGTGAAGGAATTGTGCGAAGATCAGAAGGAAGAGTATGATAGATTCCTTGATGTCATGAAAGATTTCAAGGCTCAGAGGTAAGTGGATGTATCTTTCTTGGAAGATCGATCGCTATGCTTGTTGGAGAAAAGAATGGAGCTTTTACTTGTCAATCTTTTGTCGTTTTCCTTTCGTTTGCAGAATTAGTACGTTTGGTGTCACGGAACGTGTGAAGGAATTATTTAAAGGGCACCCTAATTTAATTCTTGGGTTTAACATGTTCTTGCCGAAGGGTTATGAGATTACCCCTGAAAAGGAAAACAAAGAACCTGGCAGGAAGACGGTCGAATTCGACGAGGCGATTAGTTTTGTTAACAGAATCAAGGTTGGAGTTATTAAACAACTTATGTTGTCTCTTTTTGGATGTTTTTAATAACTGGAAAATATGCTTTTTGTCTTGTTCATTTTTCTTCAGAAACGTTTTCAAACCGACGACCATGTCTATAAATCTTTCCTGGACATCTTGAATATGTATCGTAAGGAACAAAAGGGTATCACCGAGGTCTACCATGAGGTATGCATCTCATCTGAACTCAATTACTTACATTGTTTACTCTTTCTAAAAGTGTTTGTTGCTTTCTTTCTTTTTCTTTCTCCAGGTTGCAGTACTTTTTGACGACCATCCCGACCTGCTCGATGAGTTTACAAGATTCTTACCAGATAATTCGGCTTCTCATGCTTCGTTTGTTTGTCATGATGAGAGGAGCTCTGCATTGCCCATGATTCGGCCCTCTCTCACGGAGAAGGTTTTTCTTTTCCCTTCAGTGTACATATTAATGCGTTCTTTTCTGCGTCACCGATGTCTAATCGAAGACTGCATGACATTGTGCTTAGGTACATGCAAGAAAAGACATCAAGGCTGAGCCCAATGAAGAACGGGATCTCGATATATATGGTGATAGAACAGCTAGGAAGCTTCCCAAGGAGCAGAAGAAACATATGATTAAGGGGAATCGTCAAGCTGATGGCAGAGATGACGGAGTTGATAGTAAAGGGGACCACAGCGTTCATCGACATTCGGACAAGCAAAAATTTGCTCGTAAAGGTGAAGAATTTGAGGGTAATGCTAGTTTGGCCTATGACAAAGATGCGCTAAAAAGTGAGTTACTATACACTCGATTTTCCTTGTTAGAAGATACATGGTCATGTGATTCTTCTTGAAGTTTCTTAGTAGCAATCTGATCTTTATTATTTGGTCTGTGATACCTTTCTGTTTTCTGTTGTCAGGACAGTACGGTTACGAGTTTGCTTTCTGCGAGAAAGTAAAGGAGAGGCTTCGAAGTGCTGATGACTATCAAGATTTCTTAAAATGTCTTTCCATGTACAGTACAGAATCTATTACGAGAACGGAATTGCAAAGCTTGGTATGGGCATTGTCACATCTAACGTATCTTTCGTGTTATTGTCATATGAAGTGCTGGAGACTGACGGTGGCTGGACCCAATCGTTTCCGTATTAATGCAGCAACACATTCGTCGTTGTCTAGAACTTATGAACATAAATTTACTTTGTCCTTATTTGGAAATGGTCCCAGATTGCTGATTTGCTCGGAAAACATCCCGATCTTATGGATGGTTTCAGCGAACTTCTGGAGCGCTGCGAGCGAAATGGTGTGCATTGATTGCCTTCTCTTGTTTTGGTTCTTGTGACACTTATTTATTTATCCTTTTTCTAAATGTTGCTTGTTCTTGGATGGATTTCTGGCTGGCATAACGGGAAAAAGTAAGTAATCCATCTAATGTTAGTTAACGTTTCTATTGTTGCAATATCATTCCTTCTCCTAAGTTTAATGACCAACTTAATAATCTCCTGCCTTTTATGGAAAACCTGGTACATTAATCGCAGAAACATTATGGAATGAAGGAAATACTTCAAAACCCTTGCTAATCATGGAGAAAGAAAAGGAACAAAATCGTGAAGTGGAAGGCGGGAAAGATAAAGATAGATATAATGCGAAATACTTTGGGAAGTCCATTCAAGAGCTTGATCTTTCTAACAGTCGGCGCTGCACTCCCAGCTACCGTCTTCTTCCTGACGATGTACGAAATGTTGATGAACTTTGTCTGCCAGATAAGTTTGTTCTACCTTTATCAAATATTTTTTTCATACCAAAATTTCTCCTTCAGTATCCAATAGCTACAGCTAGTGAGAGGTCGCGCCTGGGTGATGAAGTACTAAATGATCATTGGGTGTCTGTCACTTCTGGCAGTGAAGATTACTCATTCAAACATATGAGAAAAAACCAGTTTGAAGAGAGCTTGTTCAGATGTGAAGATGATCGGTACATAACTTTATCTCTATAGCTTGTATTATTCCCTTGCTGCGATAAACAGACCATTAGCATACTTTTATCCGTCGGATTTGAACTTTGATCTTTGTTTTAGATTCGAGCTAGACATGCTGCTGGAATCTGTCAGTTCAACTGCAAAGCGAGTGGAGGAGTTTTTAAACAGCATTACTAACAATTCCATCAGTTTAGATGCTGCCTTACGAATCGATGACCACTTCACAGGTTTGACTTAGATATTGAGCTGTGGATCTTTTATCTGTGGAATTCCATATCTTTCTATATTTTAAAAAATAATATAAATAAGGCAACATATTTTCTTATATGTTGTCTTTCCTTACTTATTTTTTATGCAGCACTCAACATAAGATGCATAGAACGCATATATGGCGACCATGGTCTTGATGTGATCGACATTTTGAAGAAAAACCCATCCATTGCTTTGCCTGTTATCCTGACCCGTCTTAAGCAGAAGCAGGAGGAATGGACTAGGTGCCGTACAGATTTTAATAATGTTTGGGCCGAAATCTATTCTAAGAATCACTGCAAGTCGCTGGACCATCGCAGTTTCTACTTAAAGCAGCACGACTCGAAGAATTTGAGCACCAAATGTGAGTATACTTTTTCTTTCAAGTTCGTATTTGATTAGGACAAAATTTTGTATTTTCATAGAAATCGTAGTGTTGTAGTTTTGTTCTTTTTTGCATTGTAGCGTAATATGTATCTCTGTAGATCTATGCATCCTTGTACATGTGGAATTCTTGGTTAAGACTCAGTAATCATACTATAGTTTTTGGCCTGTAATCTTATCCGTTATTATGTTATCTATGCCTAGTCATCTTAAACCTTCGAGTATGTGCAGATTTTTTTCGAAGATTGTTTACGTGTTGGTAGAAGCTTACTCATGGCAAATACTTAACTGTATATCGGATACGCAAGGCATATTCCATGGTCTTGTTTCTTTCACTTGGTTCTGATTTTTCGTTCATGATATAATTGACAGCCTTAGTGACAGAAATCAAAGTGATAGAGGAGGAAAAGCAGAACAAGGATGAATCACTTCTCAGTCTTACTGCTGGTCGTGAAAGGCATATGATAACTCCTAACATGGAATTTGATTACGCTAGCGACGAAGTTCACGAGGATGTGTACAAGATCATCAAGTACTCGTGTGAGGAGCTCTGCTCAACTAAGGAACAAATGAACAGAGAGGGCATACACTCACATCTCTGTGATCAAGAGAGTGCTGAAGAGCACGATGCATCTAAACATTGCAAAGTGAAACTCACTGCTTTAACAGAGAGGGAAGGCAGACACAATGATGATGCCAATGGCCTGAAAATAAAGCATTCGAAGTCTTTAACGTGCAATGGTGATGTAAAGGCACCACCTCAACATGGGAATTCAACTAGGATTGGCTCAAGGAAGATATCTGCCAGTGATGGGCTAAATGTTGTTCATGGCCAGAGTATGTCACGCGTCAACAATGGACTCATCTTGAACGTCAATGAAGCCATGTCTGCTACAAATGGCATACTTTCGTACGAGGTATAATTAGTATTTCTGCGTGACCATTCTGCTTCTCCGTTTTATGAAAGTGAACTCTTTCATAAATTATTTTCGTTGTCATTTTCCCTATTTCCTTAAAGGCATTTCACCTTTCGTCCCATTAATCTTTGTTCAATTTCGCCAACATTCATGTTTCCTTGCAACAGTGTGTGGGTGATGCGAAAGGATCTAATGTGCTCAAAGATCCTCTCGACCCTTCGAAGAATGAGAAAGAAGAGGGAGAGCTGTCTCCTAATTGTGACTTTGAAGATAATTTTGGATCCGTACAGTCTTTTTCAGATAAAAATAATGAAAACGAAGCAATTGAAGCTGAAATTGAGATCCATGAAGAGATTTGTGGGGATAGGGCTGGCGAAAACGATATAGACGCTGATAATGAAAGCAGCAAAAATATCTCTGGCATGGCAGAGGATGCCTCGGGCAGTGAATCTGTAGCTGATAAATGTTTGGAAAAGAAGCACGTGGAAGATGAAGAGCTCGACGAGCTCAATGTTAAAGCTGAGAGTGAAGGTGAGGCTGAAAATAATAGTGAAGCTCACTACAACTGTGGAGACAGTGCATCATTGCCCCAGTCTCAACGGTTTCTGATGACTTGTAAGCCTCTTACGAAGTTTGTGGGTTCTTCATCTGTAGCTGGTGAGAAAAAAGGCTTAAGTGTGTTTTATGGAAACGACGCCTTCTATGTGCTTTTCAGGCTGCATCAGGTAAATTGGTCGTGAAAGTCTTTTCCTTTTTATTTCACTTATCTCCAGTAATATACCGACTTGCCCTTATCGTTGTTTTCAACGCGTCGCAGAATCTGTATGAGAGAATACAATCAGCGAAAATGAGATTAGCAGACGGTGAATCGAAATGGAGAACAACAGTGGATGTAAATTCCAATCCCTATGATAGGTGAGCAATTGCTGTAATAATTTTGATTTCCTGATGTTTTCGTAAAAATCTGTCCTCATTTGCATTGATATTTGCAAAAATAAGAAATAAAATATTTTCCTACAGGTTCATGACCGCACTGTTTAGTTTGCTTGACGGGTCTTCAGACAACACAAAGTTCGAAGATGAGTGCCGTTCCCTGATAGGAAACAACTCGTACATTTCGTTCACTTGGGATAACCTGGTATACAAACTGGTCAAACAAGTACGTAATAAGTAGTTTGTTAAGTAGTTGCCGAAAAGATTTCAGCGTGTGTATTCATGATTATCTATCTATCTGTTCTTTCTACAGCTCCAAACTGTAACTACCGAAGAGCTCGAGTGCAAGCTGATGCACTTGTACGAGTACGAAAGATTGAGGAGGAAGTACGTCGATTCAGTCTACTACGAAAATGTCCATCTCGTCCTACACGATGAGAACATATACAGGCTCGAATCTGTACGTGCTATTTTCAAATTTACAAAGAATCTTTTTTGGAGTTTTAGAACTATGCTTGAATGCTAATTTGTGCTCTATAGATATCTTCCCCTACGAAGCGAATGTCTATCCTATTGATAGATGATGGAAACGACAAGTCTGCGGTCGTACCAGTTTCGCTAGACGCTGATTTCCAAACCTATCTTCACAAGGATTTTCTTTCTGTTTTTGATCATGGGAAAAAGCTGTCCGCGGTCAAGCTGAAAAGGTATCTTGATACTTGTCTGAATAATAGTAATAAGAAGCAAGAAGCCGAAACAAGTCGAACTATTATACCATGCGATGATAATCGACTTCCCTTTGCTGCATGTACAGGAATATGAGGAAGTACGCCAACATAGACGAGTCGATAGCTATGCGTATGGCTACAGAAAACACACTAATGATGAACGGACTAGAATGCAAGATGGAGACAGCTTCATCGAAGGTAATGTAATGAATGAATGGTCTGCTGCTTTTTTTTTTTTTGCAAATGCTAAATCAAATCTTTCCAAGTAATAATGAATACATGAATGTGGTTGGCAGATATCTTATGTTTTGGACTGTGTGGACTACTTTATTCGCCTCCCACGGAGGTGCAAATCGCCTGAGAAACATGCGTCCAAAGAGCGCGCAAAAGTGCAGAGGTTCCATCAGTTTTTGGCGGAGAAGACTTCATAGAATCATCCAATTTTGTAGTATTACCTTAGCTTCGTACGCATTCATATGTACTGCATATATATATACCTTGTGTACTAAGTTTATATGCCCTTTTTTTTCCTGTACATTAAAGGGGTTGGTGACAAATAAATCTTTATTTCATACAGGTTTTCCGTTGGACTGTTTGTTTGAAGCTCCATTTATTCTCCTTTTTAACAAAATAAAACCATTGGTAGCCTACCTATATTATGTTCGTCGCTTGCTCTCCGTGGAAAGAAAAAGGACCGAGTAACAATATTTGAGGTTTGAGTTGAGGGGGAGTTCTTAGTTTCTGTACAATCCTCCATATTTAGGGTAATGTTTGGAGTTCCCTTGGAGCTTCTCCAACGCCATTGATGGCTATGCTTAGCGTCTCATTGGAGATATCTATACTCTTATATAAAGAGCTTAAGGGGGATAAAAACTAAAAATTGATCTATCAGAATTGACCAATCAATATTTTTGCACTTTAATTACTATTATCTATACTCTTATATAAAGAGCTTAAGGGGGATAAAAACTGAAAATTGATCTATCATAATTGACCAATCAATATTTTTCCACTTTAATTATTATTAAAAAATAAAAATCTTATTAAATCATTTCATTCTATTTTTAGTTAATCAATTATTAAAAAAAATACTTATTAAACCACGTACTCAACCACCACATTTTATTTTTAGTATGTAAGTTATTAAAATCCCGAATAATTAATCCCTAATAATTAATTTTATATTTTTAGGCACAAACAAATAAAACGTGGTTAGTAGTAGTAGTACTAAGAAATGACTTGCATAAATAAGACCAAGTCAAAATGAATGGGGTTCGGTTAGACCCACTTCAGGTTCGAGGCCCAGTTTCTGGGCCCATTTGTTTTATGAATCTTCTAGAAATTTCGAATACTGTCGTTTGCTCTCTCTCTCTCAGATCTCGCTTCCTTGTCAACAGAGAATATGGCTTCTTCGTCTTCTGCTGCTATCAAGCGATGGCTTAGGCCCGAGGTACACACGCGTTGCTAGATATGCTCTTCTTTCATCTTCCCTTGAAATATTTTCGTGACTATTTTTTTCTACTATCGAATAGTATTTGATTCAGATTTTTCTGCAGGTTTACCCATTGTTCGCCGCCGTTGGCGTCGCTGTGGGGATCTGTGGGATGCAATTGGTGCGAAACATCTGTATCAATCCTGAAGTCAGGTATTTTATTAATTAAAAAAAAAAAAACTCGTTTGTTCTTCTGTCAATTCCTTGTTTGTCCACCCAAAATTTGGTAAAATGACTCGATCTTCCCTACTTTCTGGGCGAGATGCTATGTTGTTTTGGCTTATTAGACTTCGTTTTACTGTTTCATTGAACAATGTTGACTGTTCTTCCATAGAGCAACAATTTCCTTTTCCCCTATTGTTCGAACTTCGAACGATGAAAAGATCGCATCTTATTACGATAAAATGTTTGCTGCTAGGGTGACTAAGGAGAACAGAGCAGCTGGCGTTTTGGACAACCACGCCGAGGGAGAGAAGTACGCCGAACATGCTCTGAGGAAATACGTACGCAGTAAGACCCCTCAAATCATGCCTTCTCTCAATAGCTTCTTCGCCGATCCCAAGTATTGATTGATCATCTCATCATTTCCTTGGACTGCCTTTCCATGGCTTTCTTTACCCAGCTTCATTCAAATTACTGTTTTTTGCTGATCTTCTATTGCGTGGGAAATTCATCGACAATTGAAATTATTTTGTTTCGTAAAGATTACCTCAAGTACTAACGAAAATCATGTCATGTTACTTCTTCACACTCCAATGTTTCTTTACGTACCTTTGCTCTATTCACTGACAATGATAAAAAAAAGTGTAAATAAACCTTCCCTATTGCAACTCAAACCCCAAAAAACAACTCAATCCTCCCAACCAAAACATCTATAAAATCAACGAACAACATTCATCACAAATTTGCTTGTTGGTCCAAGTGATGAACACATTCAATCTGCATGGTCAAATCCCTAATTCCCGCGCCAAGCAAGGCAGAAGAAGCCCGTTCTCTCACTCCAACCTTGTCTGCCTCGGTCGAGACTAGCAAATGTACAGTGCCCACAACCTCGGTGTTGGTAAGACTCCACGCGTGCAAATTCTCAACGCCCAAAACTCCTTCAATCCTCGTTATTTTCCCGACTGCCTCCCTAACGCTCTCCTCGTGAGACCTCGGAACCCTCTGCAGCAAAATCTCCGCAGAATTCTTCAGCAATGGAATCACCGAAGAAACTATAAGCCCAGAAATAAATATCGAGCACAAAGGGTCGGCTGCCATCCATCCCTTGTACTTTATCAGAAGCGTAGAAATGACAACTCCCACGCTTCCCATCGTATCAGCCAATACGTGCAAGAATATCCCTTGCATGTTATGGTCCATATGATGATGATGATGATGGTGATGATGATGATCATGGCCATGGTGTTCATGATGATGATGATCATGGCCATGGTGTTCATGATGATGATGATGATGATGATCATGGTTACCATTACAACTGTGTTGTTCCATCTCATGGCTGTCTGAATGATGGCCGTGGGCGGCGTGGTGCTCCTCGTGGAAGAAGACGAGTCCTATGATGTTTACGAATAAGCCCCCGATGGAAACTGACAGCAAACTCGAAGTAGAGATCTCCTGAGGGTCCAAAATGCGCTCGAAAGACTCTAAGGTGATCAGCGCCCCGACGAGGACGAGGAAGACTGCGTTTGCATACCCAGACAAAACCTCGAACCTCCCATGGCCGTAGTTCCACTGGGCGTTTGCGGGCAGACGGGATATGTAAGAAGCGTATAGGCCGATGGCTAAAGCAGCGCAGTCGAAGAGCATATGGCACGCGTCCGAGATTAGCCCTAAGCTGTTGCTCATGAAACCCGCCGTGAACTCGACAACCATGTAAGCAAAGTTGATCAGTAGGAAAAGAGCGATCTTTCTCGACTTCCTTTCGCCGAGGATGTGCCTTAAGGGTTTCATCGCAGAGGCGAAGAAAGGTTCTGATTCTTCCTCGTAGCCTAGTTTGGGATGGTAGTTGTAAGAGATTGAACTCAGTTGCCTCACAGCGATCCATACTGAGAGCCCACAGATTAGCAGTCCCCATAAGGAGAGCTCGGGGTAGTAGAAGAGCTCGAGGATGACTACGCAGACGAAGGTTGCTAAGTATTCCCTTTCGAAATTGTTGGAGCTGTAGCTGATTATTCTCTCCTCTGCGTAGTTCTCGCTTAAAAGAACGCCGAAAACGACTGTGTTCACTAATGGCCAGCCGAATCCTGACAGGGATACGAGGCTGTCTCCTTCTGCTTCGAACACTACCATGCTTACGATAGCTGGGACGAAGAGCAGAGCAGTCGTGTAGAACAACGTGAGCAGTCGAGCCTTTTTGACTCCCATTTCTCTAACGGTCAAAACCTTTTCGCAGCATCCTAAGAAACCTGATAGAAATGGAAGCAACATAGGCCATACCCTAACACAATCTCCACTGGGAAACACTGTAACTAAATAGGACACTTCTCTTCTCCTAATATTTACGTTTGATAAGGGGAAACACTCCACTCTATCCCAGCTGAGACAGAGAAGAACTAACCCACTGAATAAGGCGAAAAATCCGACTCTTACATACCTCAGACTACCTATGTTATTACCGCCGCCGCTGCCTTTGGATAGAACAAGAACTCGCCCGAACAAATTACCGGCGAGCTCGGCCAATATCATGGCCGAGGTGCCGCAGTACCTCAACGCCTGGAATCTGAGCAAGAATGTGGACGAAAGAAGGATCGATTTTGCGAAGAGGGTTTTGCTGTGGGATTTAGCTAGCGCGGAAATTACAGTGGAGGGTTGGGATTTGAAGTAAAAGATGAAAGTAAGGAGGAAGGAGAAGAGGGAGACGAGGAAGGAGAAGGGGAAGAGGGAGAATGAATTCGGCGACGATCGGAGAAAGGGGAGGAGGGAGTAGAGAGAGCGGAGGGAAAATAGGAGGATTAGAGGGAAGGAGATGGACGACGACGGCGAAGACGCCGCCGACGATCTGGGTAGTAGGCGGTGTTTGGATGGGGTTGGGGTTGGGGTGGAGGGAGGGTACGGTGGACCGGCGGCGCGTGGAGGTAGGGCGATGCGGTTCGGACGGAGATGGTGGCGGTGGTGATTCTCCGATGCGGAGACGGCGGAGGACATAGCTTAACCGCGCGGTCTTCGATCTGAAGTGTCGTAAGAATTTGAGTTATTGGATTTTGTCTGAGAAAAAAAGGAGAGACGACAAACGAGAACTCCGAGGAGAGCAGCGGCAGCAGCCCTGAGAGTTTAAATTACAATGTCACCCCTCATCTCTTGATAATTACAGATATACACACATCTTGAATTTCTTGATAAAAAATCAATTTTTTTTCTCCATAACCAATAATTGCTTCTTTTACAACTTAATTAAGCAAAGCCGCTAATCATCACCTTTTTAAGTTATTTAAGAATAAATCCAACTATAATAGGTATGTTCTCATATTAGACTCATATTACCTTTAACCTGTTCAATAGGTCAAATTATTTTCTTTTTTTTTTTATTATTTTTTCTCTTATTTTTCTTTCTATTTGAATAAATTATTTTCAAACTTCAAAATAACATGAAATTGAAAATAAATATTTCGACGAACATCCAAGAAATTCTTCACAAATAACTAAAAATATAAATAAATCGAAGTTCCAAAAAAAATAAAAAATAATGTATTAAAAAAGTCATGTTACTTTAATTATATTAATTAAACCTTAAAAAATAACTCCAACATTAAAAGAATTTAAAAAATCAAAACAACAAATTTTCAGTTGTAAATCCCACGAAAAATCTTATTACATTAATCAATTTTTTTAAAAATTTCATAAATAAAGGTATCAAATTTTTGGACCGAAAATCCTTGAAATTATAAAGAAGTTACTTATCAATTAAAATTAAAATATTGATGCAGACGAAGTTCTTCGTAAATATTTCCGTCTGCAATTGTTTAAATGGTCAGATACTCCTTTGTTAAATCGACCTTGATCAAATTTCGTCATTGTCCCCACGCAACATAAGTTATGCCTAAAACCAATTTGTGATCGGGGGCGGACCTAGCCTGGAGAGACTGGGGGTCAAGCCCAGCAGACAGCCCAACACAATTATTTAAAAAGAAACAAAAAGCTTCCAAGAGATTCGAACCCTGGCCTTTTACAGGTAAAGACTTCAAAGTAAGAACAAGAACCACTGCACCAAAGGCGATTTTCGATTATTTCAACGCATATAATATACTTAGCAAGGCAATGGCCGGGGGGTCAATGGCACCCCCGAGCCCCTACGTGGGTCCGCCCCTGTTTGTGATGGATAGAGTAGCTCATCAACTTTGTAGGGTTCATATATGCCTAGTGCTCAAATCCGATGTGGATTGTGGCCTAAAATCAGTTGCATATTGTACGAAATTTGTAGGGTTCACATATGGCTAGTGCTCAAATCCTTGCCCTTATATGATATCAGCCCCACGGATAAAGGTTTCCGAACTGAACCGTATCATTTTCCACAAGTTTCTTGACCCGTCAGACCCAGATATATTGATTCATTCTTTTTTTTTATATTTTTTCTTTTTTTATTTTTTAAAAGATAAAATAGAGAAATGCGTTACTTGAGACTGGAACCACGACCTTACCTTTGTAATACCAAACCTCTACCATTAGGCCAACAGATTTTCATTCATAATATTACCAATAACACTATATAACTTAATTATGAAATGAATATAATATATATATATATATATATATATATATATATATATTCGGGGTGAGTTTCGGGTCGTGTCTCGGGGCGGATATGGCCAGCCGGACCCGCCCCGGACATGGCCGTGTAGAAGAATTTAAATCATTACCCGCCTCATACCCGATTATTTTGAAAATACTAGGTCCATTAGGGGTCGACCCGCCCCATTGCCATCCCCGTGCTGTTAGTTTCGAAAATTTCAAAGTGTTGTGTTGAAAATTCTGTATGGGAAAATGTTTTTCGAAAAATGTATGTCTTCAAAAGAATTTTAAGTCTTTGAGTCGCAAATTGGAGTTTTGCTTGGACCGCGAATTGAGTTGTGGTTCGCGAACTGAATGATTCGCGAATTCGAATTGATTTGCGAAACTGAAGAGGGTTCGCGAAACTTAAATTTCAATGGCACGTGAACTGAACTCGTGAAACTCTAATTCTTAAGCTAACCCGTGAAAGTTGATGACCTCATCGTGAAACTGAATGTGTGAACTTAATCCGAAAGAATTCTCCTAAGCGATAGCAAGGAACTCATGTTTAAGTTAAAAAAAACATCAAATAAACTCGATAACCATTAAGATTAACACCTAATCGACGAGTTTTTCGAAAATGATTCGCGTGAGGCAAAATCTGAGAATCGACGAAGAAAAAATCGCTTTCTCTCGCGGCGCCGAATCCTCAGGTCAAAAATCCGCCTGTAAAATTGATTTGATTTGCCGGTAATGATAATGATGTTATTGTTCCATTCATGCCTATAAATAAACATTGCTCGAACAACATAACAACACCATTTACCATAAATCACTCGTCTTTAACAATCTCATTTTCGACATTCTTGGTTAGCTAACCACATATGGATTGGGGCAGCAGCAAGACCGTGAGAATGAATCTGAAGAATATGCCCCGACGTAATTTAGATAAGCTAGCACTCGAGCTGTCTCTTATTGGGTGTTTATTTGCAGTTTTACTAGCTTTTGTGTGGTGGGTTCTCAGAAGGTGTACTTGTGTGTAACCGTCCTTATGAAGTAAAACTATTGTTCTTTCTTTTGCGTTTCGTTTATTTGCAGTACTCGCTTTTGTGTGTTGGGTCCTCACAAGTTGTACTTGTGTGTAACCGTCTATATGAAGTAAAGCTATTGTTCATATTCCGCCTCTTGATTCTGCGTTGTGAGTTTCGCACTTTGAAAGTAGGTCTTATTTGTGAATGGTTATTTTCGAAAGCTGGTTTCCAAAGCCAGATTTAGACAAACTTAAGCCCTAAAAGGTGCGAATAATAAAAAAAAATCGACGAAATTTAAAGCAATTTCTACAAAACTCATCCACGCAGTACGAATATCAACCCAAAATTATTATTAGAACTCGATTCACACCAAGTGTAAACACTTAATCGACGATTTCGAAATAGGGTGTTTACGAAGGTCAGAAATTGTGGAAATCGATCGATTAGCGACGATAACCTGTGAGATCTAAACCGATTTCTCATTTAAACACCACGGAATTAGAAAAACATATAAGGGTGAGAGAATTATACCGTTTTGAGCTCGAAATCGGAGAGGAACTTGAGTATGAAAATCGGGTATGATAGTCAAAGAGTCAAAAGTCAGACGAAAGTTGATTTTCACTGTGCCAAAACGGTTGAAATCAAAATCGAGCGATGTTGACTCGATCGACCTAAGTCCTCGATGTTGTAATTCGGCCGATTTGAGAGTTAAGTTCAGGAAGCTTTCAGCTTAATTCGCCCGAGATTGTTCTGATTTGTTTGAACTCAAAATTCGGGAGTTTTCCACTTTATTCGAAATTGAGAATCTGTTAGAAATTCGGCTGAGACATGATTTTGTTGAGCTTAAAATTTGTGAATTTTCTACTAGAGCCGAAATCGAAGATCAGGTAGAAATTCAGGCGATTTGAGACCCTTGCAACATAAACTTTTCGCCGAGAGGTTTGAAATTTGGGTAAGCTTAAGCTCTGCCTGAATTTGTACGAGACAAAGGGGAATTCGCCGAGAATATAACTTATATATTTAGCCCGGATTGTAAAAACCTCCCACGAGATATTGGGATGTGTTTTGAGTAGCCATCGAATCCAAGGTTTAGCGGTTTCCTCCATGCATATCATGGCACATGAGATCCATTGAGATGTCGGAGTTCGATTGAGAACAAAATAATGATCGGCTTGTGCTAGCCATCCATGGGGATCTGTGCCGTTGAACGCTGGAAGTTCCACGCGACGTTGGACCATTTTCGGTAGAGAGTCGCCTACATTTAATGCCGGGGGTGAATCTGATGTGTTCGTCTCCACTGTCGGTATATGGTTTGGTGGGGTTTGGGCCTTTCAAATGCTACGATCTCCTCCATCCGCGTCACAAGTTGGGTATGGGAAGTGCTTAGCGACTCCACGGTCTTCTCTAACCCCTCGAATCGTTGATCGGTTGAGCGCGTCATGCAGCGGCAGGTCGGACCAATTTGTTAGAGTGAAGACCCAAGTTTTCCTATTTATAGCTCACGATGTTATGAAAAAGACATAATCGAATGATAATAGTTATTTATGCAGCCATGAGAGGACACCCTCACTCTCACATTCACCTCCTAATTCCCCTGTCCATATGCTACCAATAACATACGTATTTAAGCCCCTCCTAGTAACGATAATAGGAATAACTAAATATCATAAGACTTTATTATAAGCTGCTATTAAGGAATTAACTCCGATATTAATAGGTGGCTAGGATCAAGCCAACAGATTCTCCTCCTTGATTTGGTCAATCTCATCCATTGCATTCATCTCTCGGCCCGATCCATCCTCTTGCACTTCTCAGCCCAGCCCATTGTCTGGCATCTCCCGCCCCGCCCCATTGTCCTGCGGTTCGCTCCGCTCCTTAGAGGATTGTCTTGTGTAACGTCTAGCACTCATCAACTTTTGTAAGGTTCATATATGTCTAGTGCTCAAATCCGATGTGGATATGGCTTAAAACCAGTTGCATGTTGTACGGAATTTGTAGGGTTCATATATGCCTAGTGCTCAAATCCTTACACATGTATAATATCTGGCCCCACGGATAAAGGTTATGTCGAACTGAACCGTATCATTTTCCATAAGTTTCTTGAGTTTGTTTTTATCTGAATGCGAACAAATTGTTGATTTAATCTCCATCCGCGAAACAAATTCGTAGACAGTCAAAAGTCCTGAAAGCCATTCTCCAACAATGCAGTTTTATAGATTAATTCAATCGGTAGAGCATTTTGCACGAAAAAAAAAAAGATAACATCTTTACGATCCAACCTCTCAAATAAATTTATTTCTGTTACTAAACTTAAGTAAACTAAAGAGTTCTGGAAATTTAAGACATAATTTATTTGTAAATCAGTTTTTAATAAAATCAATTTATTTTAATACCTGGCTAGTCGGCCTGCCTGTGGCCCGCTAGGCCTAAAGCTTGCGGCCTATCGGTTTTTTGAATGCCCCGCCACTTTTTCGGTGCGGAGCGGGCTGGGCCGCGGACCGCGCTACCATTTGACAACTCTAATTATGTTCTTCTTAATCAAGGGCTGAAACGAATCAATTAGAAGCTTAGATGATAATTGAGATGATACTTGATAGAAGAGTGGATTACGAATCTTGGGCGGCCGATTTCCCAACAGAAAGTCCAAATATGTTGGATTAAATTTTATATGACTCACGCACAAAAAAAAAATGACCCAGTTTTTTTAAACTTTCAAGTTTTAAATTGGTCAATACATTAATTTTGATGTGCATTATTTATTTATATTATCGTAGTATTTGTTGATTCCTTGTTTTACTCGTTAAATAATTTTTATCAATCACTAAAATATAAGTAATTTTATTTTATCACTTAAGCACCGCAAACCGCACCGCATCCGTTCAAAACCACTCAAAAACCGCACGCATGGTTTGATTTTTCTAAACCGAATATAGCGGTTTGATTTTTCCAAACCGAAGTGTGAAATTTGTTGAAAACCGTCCAAAGCCGCACCATGCACATCCCTATTTGGTTTGGTTTAAAGCATCGCTCAGCTCATTCATATTCAGTTATAAATAAATATATTTTTATTCGCATTTAAACCAGCGAAAGTCCAAAATGGTCCCCTATATTTACCACATAGACCAATTTAGTCACATGTGTTTCTCATGGACCAATTTAGTCACCGGCAAGATCAACTTTGAATCAAATTTATCTAACCTTCAGATGACCGTCAATTTGGATGGAATTGATACATTTAGACATGCGATTTTTCCCAGATTAAAAAATTGATAAATTGAGATTAAAAAAAGGAAAGCATTCCAAAAACGAAAAAGAACAAAAATTAAAAACAAAGAGAACTACTGTAAATTAGAAATAAAAATAGAGACTATATAATATGTATTCAAAAAAATAAATTAAAATAGAAAATAAAATACAACATAAATAAATAAAAAAGCAAAGAGATCAAAATAAAAAATAATAAGTAAGAAAAATGAAAATAGAATATAAAAAATAAATTTGAAAACTAAAAAATAAGTGAAAACGAAAATAAGGATTGAAAAACCACTGAGAGCCCGTTTGGTTGGGGGTATTAGGGGGGTTTAGATAGGATAGGATTAATAAAAGTTGTGTTTGGTAGGAGGGTTTATTTAAAGGTAGGGTTTATTTAATGCCTCTTAATACCCCCTATTAAGTATTAAATAATACAGCCTTACACCCTTCCTTTACCTAATCCCATGAACTTTTGACTAATTTATCCCTTATTTTAAAATTAATTCTTACTTTACCCTTTCCATTGGCTCGTTGAAACACCATCTCATCGCAACATTTCTCTTCTTCAACACCCGTTAGATGCGACAAGAATGAATCCAACCAACGAGCTTCTCGTTCGATGACGCCCAACCACGAGTGTGCTTCCCAGTGGTGATAAAAAACTCCAACCCACGAGCAAGCGTCTTAATATGAGCAATCGAAAGATTAATAAAATAAAGACAGAGGGAAACACGAAGCAAAAGAAATTGCTGTTGAGTAAAAAGACGAACCTTGATTGGTAAGAAACAATGATTAACTTTGACATGATCGAAACATTCATGAGTTATACACTCTAAACAAAAAGATCGCCTACCTAATCCAGGTTTCGTCAGCCGAACTATGCGCAAAGATAAAACCCTAGACCAAGAATTATTAAATATTTAAATTTAAATGGGTAAAGTTGTAATTGACCTTAATTAAACCTAATACTATCTAAAAATCATCTACCAAACACAGCGGACATTATTATTTAAACACATCAACCAAACACTTCAAAAATTTATATCTCCCATTATATAAACCCAACTAAAACTAATACCATCATCCCGCCAACCAAACGGGCCGTGAAGGTTTTTGATAATCGGGACTATTGTGTCCTAGTTAAGTTGATAGCGATAAGATCATTGTTTTCGTAAATTTTTAATGGTATTTTATTCTTATTAGTGTTTTTTAGTTTTAATAAATAAGTATAATTTAATTTTTACTATTTTCTTATTTCTTAATTTTATTGTTAGTTTATTCGTCTCTCCTCTCTTCTCCCTTATATCTATTTCTTTAATATATTTTAATTTTATTTTTCTTCTAATTCAAGATATATTTTTTAATATATTTTTCTCCATTTAATTTTATTTGTTTTTAGTTTATCAAATTATTTTTTTATTCTCTCTTTCATTTGTTTAATTTATTAGCCCTTTGTTTTAGTTTTTTCCACTTTTATTTGAATTTTACTTTCCCCATTTTATTGTTACTTTTTAATTTTTTAAGTCTGGCCAATCGCATGTCGACAAGTGTTAACTGTTTCCGTCCACGTAACATCATGATCGATTCAAAATGGACAACATTGGGGATACTCATGCCAATTTTAATGACCGGCTAACCGCTGGTTAATTAGCCACCGGGCGTCCGACAATCGTAATCGGCCGGTTACTGGGCGGTAAGGGTGTTTTCCAAACTGCCAACCGCCGCTTATTAACCTAACCGGCGGTTACAACAGTTAAATAAAAAAGTAAAAAATAAAAGATGTATTATTTAACTTTACTCATATTAATAATAATTCATTATAAATACTTTTTGACTTTACACATGTTAATAACAATTAAATAAATTTTTTTGAAACTATAGAGTTTGTATTGATTAAAAAATTTGTAGTAAATTTATTATATCTAATACAAAATAGTAAAATACGAAAAAAAATACACCAAAAATTTATTTAACATTACAACAAATATCAAAAAAAAATATCGGCGGTTTAACCGTCGGTTATAACAGTAATCGGCTACAGGAACCGGGACAGCTAACCGCCAACCGCCCCGGCCGATTAGGTTACGGTTAGTCCAAACTGCCGGTTAACCGTAACCGGCGGTTGGGCATGTCGAATTGGGGAGACGAAATTGATCAGTTTGGTAACATCATGTACCATTTTGGGTTTTCTCCCCAATTAACTCATATTTATTCTATTTTCTTTGCAAGCCGAGTAACATTCTATTCTTCAGTTCGGGCCTTTGTACCCCTAGTTTAGTTTGTCTTTGCTTTCGTCTTTTTCTTTAAAATGTCATAATTTTTTATCTTTTGCATTTTCTTAAACACCTGTTACTCTTTTATATGTAAGCGGGGTTTCTTACATAGAAGTAGAACTAGATAACTGCACAAGATTCCATGAAGACCATAAGATTCTCGGATGCACGATATTGCTTGTTGTTTTTATCTTTATTTTTTCCTTGGGACACTAATGAATAGGCATTTTTTTATTTAATATAAATAATATTATTTCCTATATTTTTTATTTAATTTAAATTATTATTATTTCCTATTATTTTATAAGCCAAACCAGAGAATTCTCTCTCTTTTCGCTGTTCATCGTCTCCATCCATCATAGGAATGCGAAAAAATGAAAACCCCAAATCTTTTTGAAACTCCAAACCTAAGTACTTACAACAGAAGAAATTGAAAGAAGAAGAAAAGTAATTATGAATTTCCTCCCGATAGTAATAGTGGCCAATTCCTATGCTATTAACCCCTTTTTACGCTCGTCTTGCTGCGTACATACTTACAATCGCATTACATTTCTCCCTGTTCGAAGTAGTTTCAGTATAACCTCTTTTAGTTTCTATCTCATCGTCAAAAACAGAAATGGAAGATCAAGGTCAAGACGATGCTCTCAGAAGGGAGTTCTGCTGCCCAGTTTGTCTGTACGTAGCTTGTTCTAGGATCATTCTCGTCTTTTTCTGGTTCTGAAATTGAATTCATTCTCGTCTTTTTCTGGTTCTAGGAATTGAATTCGTTCTCGTCTTTCTCTGGTTCTAGAAATTGAATTCGTTCTCGTCTTTTTCTGCTAGAAATTGAATTCGTTCTCGTCCTTCTCTGGTTCTAGAAATTGAATTCGTCCTCGTCCTTTTCTGGTTCTAGAAATTGAATTCCTTCTCGTCTTTTTCTGGTTCTAGAAATTGAATTCATTATCGTCCTTTTGTGGTTCTAGAAATTGATTTGATTCTCGACTTTTTGTGAGTCCAGCAAAAGTTTATTTCTTTGTTTTGAGGTTTGGGAATTCTTTGCTATGGGAGTTCCTCAGTTCTCATTCTGGGATAATTTCATGATTCTGCAGCGAGCTTGTGAACCACCAATACCTCCACGACGCGCACGTGCTTGGTAAGTAAAGGGGAATTTTTCATCGAATATTTACATTAAGTTAAGGTTTCCTATTTCATAATTTTGCACTTTATCTGGCTTTTTTTTTTCCAGCCTGCGGACACCTTGTGTTTTTTAGGTGTTTAAGCCATCTTATTGGAGTTGATACGAAGAATAAGTGTCCCTTGTGTTGTGCAATAATAACGCTTATGCCCTCACCTTATGAAATGATAGCCTCGGCTGCTGAGATTCTGAATCCCAATTATGAAACAGTTCCAGTTACTCTTTTGTTTAAAAAATTTAGTCTAAATTAGTTTTTATTTTATTTGATTTGATTGTTACTACCTAAATCTTAGGACGAGTTCAAAATTTGGAGGTGCGGGATGAGCTCTCCAACGTCTTAAGATTGGATGGTTGTACGAAACTTTTGGCCCGACCCGTTGTGACCGCGTGTGGGCACGGTGAGATAAAATTATCTTTTGTTACTGGTATACACAAATATGCTTTTTTGAATAGCTAAGATACTATGTATCTTAAATATAGTTTATTGTGAGGCATGTATCATTTTCGAGGAGGATGGAGCTTTTAATTGCCCTGCTTGTGATTATATTCGATGGGTTTCCAATTCCATAGATATTGGTACTTCAAGTTTTTGGTACTCACAAGCATATACTCACAATCAAGGCAATTAAAAGCTCCATCCTCCTCGAAAATGATGCATGCCTCACAATAAACTATATTTAATATACATAGTATCTTAGCTATTCAAAAAGCATATTTGTGTATACCAGTAGCAAAAGATAATTTTATCTCACCGTGCCCACACGAGGTCACAACGGGTCGGGCCAAAAGTTTCGTACAGCCTTCGCATCTTAAGACGTTGGAGAGCTCATCCTGCACCTCCAAATTGTGTACTCGAACTAAGATTTAGGTAATAATAACCAAATCAAATAAAATAAAAACTAATTTAGACTAAATTTTTTAAACAAAAGAGTACCTGGAACTGTTTCGTAATTGGGATACAGAATCTCAGCAGCCGAGGCTATCATTTCACAAGGTGAGGGCATATGCGTTATTATTGTACAACACAAGAGACACTTATTCTTCGTATCAACTCCAATAAGATGGCTTAAACACCTCAAACACACAAGGGATATTGGTAAGGAATTTTTCGACGCCATTTGAATTGTTTTGGTCCGTAACTGTTACCCTTATTGGTACTACAAGTTTGGGTAAGGAATTTTTTTACGCCATCTGAATTATTTTGGTCTCATCACTGTTACCATAGATATTGGTACTTCAAGTTTGGATAAGGAATTTTTTGACGCCATCTGAATTATTTATGGTCCTTGACTGTTACCGTAGACATTGTTACTACAAGTAACCTACCCATGGTACCACACTGGCATACGATAGGGTACCACGAACATCTATATATTAGTACTACACATATATGTATTTTTGGTACTACAATTTAGGTAGGAGTTGCGAGTTAAGTACGTGGTACGGAAAAGATACTACAAGTAACCTACGTTGGTTAGCTCACGGAATGGTACCACGAACATCCATACATTCGTACCACAAACATACGTAAATTGGCACTGCAAGTTTGGCTAAGGAAAGGGAAGGGTGTGGAAATTAGTAGAAGGGCAAACTCGTCCTTGGGCTCACGGAATGGTACCACGAAGATCTATACATTGGTACTACAAACATACGTATATTGGTACTACAATTGTCCATGGGTGTTGACAGGTTTTTGGGTAATATTGTTGTCTTATAGGCTAAAATTGTCCATTATGGAGGTATTAGGGAGTTATGTGATTTAAAAGTTTGAAATGGAGAGTTGATGATAACTGAATGGGAATGGGGGAGTTAGTTGATTAATAACTTTGGAGTAGGGAGTTATGTGTAGATTTCTCTTATAAAAAACTATCCACTGCGTAAGTTAAATAACTATTTTTTCTTCCACAACTGTATTAACTAAATACACATAGGATGTGAAGGATGCCTAGTTAACTTAATTGAAGTACATGATTACATTATTGTTTATTTTATTTCGATATAGTTTTTTTATTTTATTAAGAATATATTGGGATGTTGGTCGAAACAAATTTTTGAGCTGTGAAATAAACTAGAAAGAAAAGGAGAAGAAAAACAAAATAAAAGGTTGAATATGTTAAAGGTTACGAGGTCTAATCTTGAGAAGATACCTAATGTTATAGTTAGAGAAATAATTTAATGTTGAGTTTATCTTGTTAAGGAAGTGGCATTTAAACCAAATTTTTAATAGAACATATACAGTCCTTCGATTCTCTCTCTCTCCCTCCCTCCCTCCCTCCGCCACAAAAAAACAAAATAGTTTTTCTCCCCCATCTTCCATTATTGGAGGTGGGGGAGATCTCCGTTTCTCTTTTAGTCTCTTTTACATTTTTTGTTTCTCCTCTGTGTTCTCTATCAATATATATATATATATATATATATATATATATATAAAATATTTTTGCTTGTCGTGTCTTGCCTCACCACCACTTGCTCGCCCCCGCCACCTCGACTCATCACCTCCGGCCTGCCGCCTTCGACCGCCTCCACTCCGCCGCCTGCTGGCTGCCGCCCCGCCTTTCGCCACCCACCCTCGCATTTGTTGCCGCTCCCTTTCACCCCCGCTCGCCACCGCTGCCGTTAACCCACCTTGTGTCTCCCGACCTTCGGGTCGGGAGCTCTTTCTCCCGTCCTCCGAGCCGGGAGCTCTTTCTCCCTTTGTTGGAGCTCCATTCTCCCTTTGTGGAGCCTTTTCCGATGAAGGCAAGATTTGTCGTCGATGACCCGGGCAAAATGAAGTGTGTTGTGGATTAGGCTTAACAACCTTTTTTGTGGTATGTTCTTTAGTTCTCGTGTTTTAGATCGCGAATCTTAGTTTTCTGTCGGCTTTTTCGTATTTGTTTGGGTGTTTGATGCTCCGTGTGAGCCTTGTTTCCTCTACCAGGTTAATATTACATGAGAGACCTCTTGGACTATTTAGCCCCCGTACTTACTTTTGTTTATGGTATTAAAGCTATCGATTCTTGGAAAAAAAAAAGAAAAAAACCAAATTTTTAAGGGGAATTTAGTGAAAAATACCCAACCAAAGTTTCAACTTATGAATCCGTCCCTTCCTATTAGACTTTCCCTATAGGTACTGACATTAGGATTGAACTTTGTTTTAGCTCCCCTTACGTGAAAATTACTTTATTGCCCCTTGTTTTATCTCAAAGTGTCGAACAGACTACAGAGAGAACATGAAATTGTGAAGGTAGGTGAGACTTGAGAGAGGAGATTAGCGAAGAAATGAGCTTCAAATCACAGAAAAATTAAAACTCGGATCTTTTCCTGCCTGGATCTCTGCTTGCATCGATCTGCTGTTGCGGAAGAGAGGTGGGGCTTCTCGTGTGAAACAATTGGTACTTTTTCTAGGGTTTAGTCACCGCGCTTCTACCCCCAATTCCCGTGGTTGCTGCTCCACAATAGCTCACCGTCCAAGCCTTATCCAATCATCTGCACCGTTCATGAAGAGTATGTCTTCAATATCCCCAGTTAGTGTTCGGCCTAATCTCGTTTTCAATAAATTGTTTTAAATTTTTTTACTGCGCTGATGGAGATGACAGAGATGACGATGATGGAGCGACGGAGAAAGAAGCTTACTCAAGGTGTTCTCCAACCAAATTTGTATCGGTAGTAAAACGATTGATTCCTAAAATGGGGAAACTACAAAAGCAGAAAATAGAAGCTTCGACTCTTGCACCTTGGTTAAATATCCAAGAGCTTTCGCTAAGTCCATCAAGAGTTCATACGATGCTTAAGCGATTCGATGTGGAGACGTCCAGCTTTTGTTTTGGACGCAACACCATGGTTCCATTCACCTCTAGCGAGTTTTCGATCGTTGTACGGCTGCCAAACATCGGACAACCTGTTAATATTGATTTGGAGTTGGGCTCTAGTTTCCATGAACGCCATTTCAAGGGAATGAAATGTGTCAAAAGGAAAGTCATAATAGACAAACTGTTTGAGTTGGCAAACAATGATGTTGAAATTGACGACTTTTTTCGTTTTTTGTCTTAGTACTTTTCAATTGTACTATTTTTCCTTTCAGTAACTGTGGCACGCCCAAGTTTATTTTCCTTACTTGGATGACTTGGAAGCATTCTCTACGTATGCTTGGGGAGATGCAGCTTTTTGATTTTTTCGTGACGAAATGGAAGCACATCACGGATATTCTAGAGTGTCCAAGAAGGAGAAAATGTACCTGGGAGGTTGCATTGTTGGACTGATGGTATCTTTATTTGATTTTTACTTACAACAAATACATCAATTTCTTATATAGTGACATCTAACCATTGTTTTCTTTATAGCCTTGGGTCTATGAAAGAGTTCCAATCCTTGGAAGTACTCGTGTTATACATTGCTATCCTAGGTTATTTAAGTGGGGAAAAAACAAGATTCCGATCAATCATAAAGATGCTGAAAATGCATTAATGGCCGTGACACCTAACAAGGTTGGTACTTAACTCTATGTTCAAGTACTATTATTCGTATTAAAATTGAAATTTTGTTGGTTTTAGATTGTTTCAATTGTAGCATTTAGGGAGGAAATTGAACTCGTTCGTGGTGTTCAAAAGTTTGATGAGGTAACTAGAAGTTTATCTTAAATAAGTTATCCGTGATAATTGATTGGTGTTTAATTATTGATTCATGTTTTTAATCATTCTAACGTGAAGGATGCTAAATTGTTGGATCATATAAAAAGGCTCGAAAATGAAATTAAAGTCTTAAAGGAAACCAATAAGACTATTGAAGAGGATGAAGTCACATACGACAACGACGCCTTACACATGCATGATGATATCAATCGAGAGCAAGACATGAATGTCGTTGATGATCATAGTAGTGACAAAAGTGATGGACTTGACTTGGATAGCTTAATGAATGTGGCTGTGGACGAAGCGCAAATAACTACGGATGTTGGAAGTAATGATCGTGTAGATAATGACATCGGAGAAGACAACAAGATCATTGCTAATATAAAATCTTCTTTGTGAAGACTGTTCTGAAAAGAAGATTGCACTAGAGTGAAAAAGAGAAAAGATTCAGACTACATTATGCCCCCCCGAGTCCAGCCCGAAAGCGGAAAAGAAACGGACAACCAACTCAAGTCTTAAAAGGGGTAATTTTAATTCTTATTTCTACAATGCTCATATATTTCATATTATTGTGTTTGTATGTTAATTTAAATTTGTATTTTAGGACAATGATGGTGTTCAAGGCATGTCTGAAAGTGTTAGAGAAGAAGAAAATTTAAATGAGTTTCGAGGAAGGAATGACTACAAAGGGAATACAAAAGCATCAGTAGAAGTGAAGAATATATTATTAAAAAGTACCTTTGTGGTGATGTTTTGGGGTAAATAATCTCAGATTATCTTTGTTTTTACTATTATAGTGTTTTGTGGATTTGTTAACTGTTGTTGCATTGGATATATAGTGGCAAAGTATGGAAAGATGATGAGGTGATATTGAATGGCCAAGAGTTGTTGAATTGCCTGTTTGGCAAACAATTGAGATATGACCTTATTCATTCATACTTCAATATTTTGGCCAACAAAGCACGTGGTGTTGGACATGAGATCTATTGCATGTCTCCATTTGTCTCAGTAGGTGTTTTAAGATTTGTTAATATTTTCTTTATGTCACATTCAATTTTATATTTTGCAGGATAATGTGATCAAGATAATTGATAGTACGAAGGGGAATAGTGTCAAATCTGACAAGTTTGAAGCTTTAATGTCAAATTTATGCACGAGTACAGTGCAAAAGTTGGCAGACCTCAACAAGAATGTCATAGGGCGCTGTAAAAATCTGCTTTTCCCTATTTGCTATAAAAATCATTGGTTCTTGCTTGTGTATATTCAAGGCGAGGGCTTCAAACTATTAAATTCTCTTAGTGGTGGTTTTTACAATGGCGCAACGAGAAAATTTGTAAGTTTCAATTACAAAAAATTGTTCATTAATTTTGCATATTCATGTTCGATTTTGAAAAAAAATATTATTAATTAATAGTTTTCTCTTTTGATAGGCAAATTTTTTGACAAATTATCTCTGGATTGTGGAACAATTTGACGTTGGATCAAGTGAAGTATTTCCTATGAAGAGTCCACAACAAGAAAATGATGTCGATTGTGGTGTATATGTTTGTTTCTGTGTGAATGTTTTGCTCGAGACAACTCGTCATTTTGGGAAAGACAATGGCATGAAGAAATAGAAGGATATAGAGCTCAAATTGCATCAACTATTTTGTCGGACGAACGAGGTTTGTTCAGTAATGTTGCAATGCAGTAATGCTGCAAGGATTATGCGTTCCTATAACCTTGTTATGTTTTGGTTATGGGCTGAAGTGTGTCATGACTTGAAGATCTATTTTGTTATAACTAGTGTTCAAGATTGATAATGAATGTAAGATATGCACTTGTTTGTTATCTTTCATTAAATTCAAATCGATTCAGAGGTGGCTCATACAATCCAAGAACTCACAAAAAAATACAGGTATTTGGAGAAAGAAATACAAGCACATAATAGCGTGGCATCTATGATAAATTGGTATTTCCATCAATCATCACACATATTAGTTTCATTGTTCATCACCAACATACAAAATACTTCTTTCTCGCAACTCACTTTCAATCCAAGGAAAGTACTTAAATTTTCGTGTAAAATACCTAAATCGAGTATCTAAATACTTAATTTGGGAAAGAAAAATACAACGTTCGGAGCAAAAAATACAAGCAGATAGTAGCGTGCATCTAACACTAAATTGGTACCTTTTCATCGAATATCACACAAAGTAGTTTCATTGTTCATCACTAACATACAAAATACTTCTTTCTCGTAACCCACTTTCAATCCAAGAAACGTACTTAAATTTTCGTGTAAAATACATAAATCGAGTCTCCTAATACTTAAATTGGGAAGGAAAATACACATTCGGAGCAAACATACAAGCAGATAGTAGTGTGTCATCTAACACTAAATTGGTACGTTTTCATCAAATATCACACAAAAGTAGTTTCGTTGCTCAAGACCAACATACCCAAGAATCAATTCCTGTAGGGCGATGCGGTTGGGGTGTTTGGATGGGGTTGGGGTTGGGGTGGAGGGAGGGTACGGAGGAGCGGCGGCGCGTGGAGGTAGGGCGATGCGGTTCGGACGGAGATGGTGGCGGTGGTGATTCTCCGATGCGGCGACGGCGGAGGACATAGCTTAACCGCGCGGTCTTCGATCGGAAGTGTCGTAACAATTTGAGTTATTGGATTTTGTCTGAGAAAAAAAGGAGAGACGACAAACGAGAACTCCGAGGAGAGCAGCGGCAGCAGCCCTGAGAGTTTAAATTACAATGTCACCCCTCATCTCTTGATAATTCTGTGATATACACACACATCTTGAATTTCTTGATAATAAAAATCATTCTTTTTGCCTCCATAACCACTAATTGCTTCTTTTACAACTTAATTAAGTTGCATTATAATCTACATTGACTTTATAAAGCGGTACATTACACAAAGGCATGCACGACCAAACAAAATCCGAGAATACCTTATTTAAGACAACCATCAATTCACTAAAATTGATTTCCTTATTATTCTAACATATCACAACGTAAGAAGAAGAGACAATACAAAATCTTCGTTCACTCTGCAAAAGCCTGAGAATTCAAGGCGCTACATTTCTTCCTCAGCACTCCCTTATCGCCCGTCAATACGCCAAACGTCGACATCTTAACGAGCGCCGAAGAAAACGCCTTGAAAAACGCCTCTTTATCGTCCGCAAACTTCCGTACGATGCCCATCGTTCGATTATCCCTCGCCATCTCAGCGTCGAGCAATATGATCCCACGCCCTCGAAGGGCATTTACGTAATAAGCATTGTCGAAAACTCGAGGCGTTGGGTCGAGCTCCAAAGTCGTCGTAAATTGCCCTTTTCCGTCCGAGGGGCACTTTTTCTTGAGTTCCTTGACGTACTCCGCCTCATCTCCCGGGAGCAAAATCGTCTCGTTGACGTAAAGTCGGTCCAATATTCCGTCGCAATGAGTCTGTCCGAGCGTGTGAGCCCCTGTTTACGTACGATCAATTTCTTAGAGAGAAAAAATAATTATTCATTCAATGCGATAAAAATTAGGGTTTTCTCGTACCTAGAAAAGCGACCATTTCCTCTAAGTCGATTCCAACTTCGTCGAAGAACACTTTCTTAGCTACGGTGACGTCGACGTTGTTTCTTGGGAGGCCTTTATCGGCTTCTTGGCGACTGTGAGGGGTATTTGTGTCTTTTCGTCCTAAAGGCACGCTGATTTGTGGGCCCCCCGTTATAGCCACGCTGTCCCTAGCAGCTAATAGCAATATGTCGGCGCAGGAAACTAACTGAGGGCAAACTTCGTCGACCTTCGATTTTATCTGATCGAATATCTCTCTTTTTCGTACGCCGAAGTTTTTGGCCGAGTCCATCTCTGCGTTGTGGCTCGGGTCCTCTATGTCTAGGAGAACCGAGCCATCGCAACCCTAGTAATTACGAATAAATTTCGAGAAATGATTGAACAAAGATCATGCATTATATTCTGTGAATAAATGTGAATTTATATAATTACCCCGACTTGGCAATCGTGAAATATGAGCCTCAAAACGGCGGCAGGTGTTGTGGGATCAGCTTTAGAAAATGAATTCATCTGATTCCTTACAATGTCTTCGAGCTTTGGACATGTTTTTTTGTAATGGTCATAGGAGAGACCTTTCGGTAATTCAATTGCTGCTTCGATCGTCAAGAAATTGACCGAAAGGAGAAGAAGAAGTGCTGCTGTAGATGCTTTGAATGTTTCCATGGTCTTCGGACTGTGTACTGAAATTTGCATGCGTTAGGGCAAGTACGTAAAGTAGTTTTCAGAAACGAATTAACTTCTGGTGATTTTTCTTGATATTTGGGTTGTTATATCTATGATTCTCGGTGTAACGACATTTTACCTACAAAGGCAATATAGAGAAAGAAACCGAAGGAAATCTTCATACAATTATATTTTCAACGTAAAAAATTCCACGACCATCTATATTTATAGCTGAAAATATAACGGCGAGTAATTAAGGCGATGGTACTCCTGGAATTCATGCAAAGACGATAAAGATCATATGAATAACGAACACCAATGAAAGAAAGGAGTAATTTCATACCTTTCAACTTCTTTAACCGTGGACGATAAAGAAGGGACTACCAATTTATAAGTGAAACAACAAGACTTGCTATCGTTGTCTTAGAATCATATACAACATGAAAATAAGTCGTATGGTTATTTACACCCCCCTATTATTAGAAACAAACCGTGTTTTTTCATGTTTAAAAAAGAATTTTATTTAACATTAATAATAAATCGAATCAAATATTTTATTTATTTTTTTTAATTTGACTAATTCTTTGTTCTTTGGAAAAAAAAAGACTAATCCTTTTGTTAGTTTGTATTCTCTAAACAAATTTTAAGGTACTACCCTACCTCTCATATATAGATAATTTTGCTATTACCTGCAAATATTAATTTTTTGTCATGTTATTTACAATTAAAATATCTATATCATCGAATTCTGTTTTATATTAATATTTAATCGTGTTCTTAACTAAACTGACTTATAATTCAGTAATTTTAGAAGTTAATATGTATGTATATATATATATATATATAATGTTATCTTTATTAAAATAAGTTATTCATTAATGTTCATATATTTAAACACATTTTTTAAACTAAATGTAGAAGTGTATACTATTTAAAAAATATGACGTTATATATCATGTTATCTTTATTAAAATAAGTTAATTATTAACGTTTATATATTTAAAAACATTTTAAACAAAATGTAAAAGTGTTCAGTATTTTAAAAATATGACGTCATTATGCATTGTATTAAAAAACTAATATAAGAGGAAAAATTTTAGAGAAAGTAACTTTTACAAATTCCATGGTCTTATGAAATAATATACGAAAGGTATTAAAATTTTTAAAAAGACTATAATTTTTTGCAGCGTGAAAATAGTAGGATAAAAATGAAAATTTGGAATATCTAACTTACACAATGGGTTCGACAATATCAACCAAAGAACTTTCTACGCAACTACATTGTCCCACTAAATACAAACATCAAATTCCATAACCGCCGAGTTTCCTACTTACATCAAACTTATCTCGGTCGGAATAAATAGGGATAGGTTCCCCTAAGATGACACTGACATACAAGTAGTAAGTATCAAAATATTATCAAACGTAGAATTTTTTAATCAAACTGATCTTATGAGCAGTGAGTTGAATTGAATTGACTCAGTATTGGATAGGCAAAGAAGCGATTGGCATGTTATTTTTGACAAAACCCTAGAAGAAGTTGAAAAAACAAGAACATGTGTATGTTTGTATGTAAGAATGTACGGAAACTCTGAACCTCAATACTGTTTTCCGACATGGCTTGTCCATCGCTCTTGTTCTTCTTCCCATCAATAGAAACTTCGATTCGCTTGGAAACCTTCTAAGTGTTGGCCCTAATTAAGCATCCCATAAAGCAAGCACAACCCTCGCAGCTGTTTTGTGACATTTATTAAACCCTACAATGAACTTCTCTTTTATGCCTACGTTCATAATAATGGTTTGCTGCGCGTTTGGTATAAACTCAATAAGAAAAACATTCCTTAATAACCAAGTAAAAATATCCCACTATTTTGGTCTTGTTAGAATTCTTGACTAATGTCCCATTAGTGAAAAAGAGTGTAGGAAATAATATGGAACGCTCAAGGTGTGCGTTGATTGGAATATGTCTCGGCCCTTAAAAGTGCCATTCTGATTTTTGGATGATGTCCTATATTTCTCTCTTGTTTATTTGATCTCTTCGTGTTAGGAATAAGTTCTATATAACTTTTACTTTATCCTTGCGTTTGTGGGTTTCTCCACAATACTATTTCCTAGCTTTTGAGGAGTTCAATTGTTAAGTGAACATTTTTCTTAAAAGGTTAACCCTGAAGGAAGTGCATCACTTTTTAATTTTATATAATATATTTCCAACACGCCCCCTCACGTCTAGGCTGATTTCTCTATTATCTAGCCTTAGACATGTATTTCTCATAAATTGGTGGTCGTGAGGATTCGTACCCAGGACCTGCGGGTCCCTAAGCTCTGATACCATGTTAAGTGACCACTTTTCTTAAAAGGTTAACCCCGAAGGAAATGCATCACTTTTTAATTTTATATAATATATTTCCAATATCAATATTGAGATTGCAATGATGCTGTTGAGAACTAACTGATAGGGCTTGTTTGATAAGTGTGTATGGGTGTGTATGGGATGCGTATGAGTAAGTTGTGTCGTGTTTGATATCTGTGTATAGCCATATATGCCTTGTATGACTATACACGTCTATTACAAGGTTTTTGGTTATAGGCCTTGTATATCCATACCCACCTTTAAGGTGGTTATGGGGTGTGTATCACTAATCCATACACACCTATACACATCTCAAACACATCTATCAAACACAATTTATAGCATTACACAAATAATTAATACACACATATCAAACATGTTAAAACACAACATCAACAAAATCCTTGTATAGCTATGCACAAATAACTTATACCCATGTAATCCCTAAACACTGATATCAAACAAGCCCATAGAGGCTTGTAGACGTCTCCAGAAGTTTTGTAATAGCTTTATATGATCTTTTCATCACATTTTTCCTGAGAAATCAATCCCACTATAGCTGCAGCAACACTGTTCATGATCTTCATGCCCTCGACAAATCTTGGCATGTCCTAGGTGTTTGAGATCTTCTCGCAATCTTGAGTTTCTCGAGTTTCTATGTGTTCTTCATCATGTCATCTTTAGCTTCTTGTTGATCACTGCACTGCAAGTAATAATAGACGGCTAAAGTGTGTTAGGGTAAGGTTTATACACACGAATTAGGTTACGATGCCTTTGTCTCTAGTGATGCTTGGAATTTAACACGATCTATTACGTTATATCCGAGATTCTCTAGTGATCATGGATTAAGACAACTAACTAGGCACTAATATCTGAGATTCTCTAGTGATATTTGGACTAATGTATCGGCTTCTTTCGGTCCCATTTTGCAAGTATTATCCCTCTATAGTCATTGACCTCAACATGTGATAAATATATGGTAATAATTCAGAAGAAGAGTCCCAAGGGATATATGGTAAAATGGGAGTAAATAGAAGCCAGACCATCAAGTTAGCATAGCACTATCAAGAAAAAAAAATTCAACGTATCTAAAGACCAAAATATATTTTGAAGGAAATGTAGAAATAGCACTGCACTTGAGTTTCCACGAAGAAGACAAACCATCACTAGCCCATTTCTTTACTCCTCATGTCTTAGTCTTGTTGCTTGCTTCTCGCAGTTCTCTTCGATCAATTATTGGAAATTTGAAATAATATACATATATATATATATATTATACAGAGAGAGAGAGAGAGAGAGACTCATTCAGCTGTCAACTGTGCTGAAACATCATCATCTTCATTGGCAAAAGGCCTCATAACACATTGTATAGCCATAAAATCAGAGGAAAAAAAGATATGAAACTTCATGGATTAGTTTATGCCTCTGTTTTCCTATCAATAACGGCTCTGGGATTCTTTCATGAATCCGTAAATGGTCGACCCCTTTTGACGTCAGTCGATAGGCCTCGCCGCAACGACGTGGCACGCTTTGCTCGGTGGTTGGTTTCTCAGAGCTCGTGGGGAGTACTCAAGTAACAACTTTTCGTTTCTCTTATTATGTAACTCCGATTTGATGGTTCAATTTTGATTTTGGAGGGCAGCTGATATTAGGGTTCGTCTGAATTTTGCAGCACAATTTCAAGCGATTGGGGAGGTGCACCATTTGGGTATTATGAACTACTATCTGAACTCATACTTTATTGTAACGAAAGAATGCTTTGATCGATTTCTTTACATGCTAGGAAGTTGATATGCATATAGATCTTTTGGCCTCTGTTAATATGAGCACAGATTCTTTGTGCAGAAATGTAGTTTCTTTCAGCGATGGCTTGCCTGGACAAGGCAAAGGCATCCCCTATTTCTACCTGACATCTCTTGATCCTACGGCTAGCAATGCCCTGAAAGATCAGAGGTCATCGTTTACGATAAGCGAATACAATCTCAGGACATGTGGCAAGAAAGATCCCGAGAGTCCCACTTGTGCCAAGATTACTCTTGTCGGAAAGGTAGTTTCTTTCTTACCGATTCCAATGCTCTTATTGCTATGTATGCATAATGCTCTGTTTGGTTTGAGCAATTTGAGACCTTAGCGAAGAGGGCTTTTTAACCAGCTTTGTGGAATCATGTTCAGTTAAAACCGCTCGAGAAGAACTCCGAGGAAGAAGAGATTGCTCGAAACGCATTGTTCGCAAAACACGCCGAGATGAAATGTAAGCATACGCCATTACTGGATCCCTCGGAAACATATAACGTACATGGCTTTTACGCTTCCACCGTTAGAACTTTCATCCTATCTGCGTCGTATGTGTAATAATTTCAGGGTGGCCAAAGAGCCATAATTTTCAGACATTCAAGTTAGAAACCGAACACATCTTTATGATAAACTGGTTTGGTGGTCCAAAGCCTCTAACTCCTGAACAGTATTTCAATGCCCAACCGTAAGTTCTATCTTGCATTGGCTAACTTGTTCTGTATATCTTAAAGAAAAAAGAGCTTTCTTTATGATTGATAGAGATTCTTTATTACAGGGATGGATATTACTTCGGCTGATGCAACTATCTGATCGCAGCAGCGTGTTTATGCTTTCGATTCGGCAAAGGTTACACATAGCGATAAGAATCGAGATGTGCCCCATTGTGAAAATATCTAATGAATTGAAAAACTACGTGTATTGTATTGTAAATTAACTGTCTACTAAAGCAACAGAAAAGTATCAGCTTGCTTGTAATGAGTCTGCTGATCTCTTTGCATATTGTTCTGCTAAAGTTTATTTTTGGACTGCACGTGTCCAAAGATAGTTTCTTTACCAATTCTTTGTCAAATGTTATGACAAAGGAGACTTTTGTGCTTTCCTTCTTTTTTCTTTGTCGAGGTTTTATACCCATCTTCGCCTTAATTCTAAAATCCGATATGAACTCGGGTCGAGAATTTTAAGTTGAATCAAAGCATTTCCTCTTCTTACTGTAGTTACGTCGATGTCTACATGGTTTCGTTTTTAACCATTCCATTAACTGTGGTCCAATATAAAAGCGTGACAGTTATATTTAAATTGCATACTATGAAATGAAAAGCTTCATTTATTATCGTCGTCAAGTCTTCATCAATGCCAACAACAATAATTCTTCTGCTGCAGCGTCGCTCTCTGATCAGGAAAGAGGGAACAGACAAAAGAGATAAACATGCGAAGTCTTGTCAAAAACCAAATTTAATCTAAAGAGAAAGTAGATATAATTGAACTAAAAAGAAAAAGGAAAAGTAAAAAAGAAAACAAACGAAACAGACAACACAAAAAACGTTGCAAGGGTTTTATGTACCTATAATATTATTATATATATCTCCGTTACCGATAAGCAATTATAGCTCTTGCACTAAGTCATCATCATGTTCTATCCACAACCATATGGTCTTAACATTCATCATTACACCCACAAACGCATGACTGCATCGGAGAAGCTTTCACCATTATCTATGAGGAAAAGGGTTCGCAGATATGGAGTTGTCTCAGCTACTAATGATGACAACGGGGAAGAAAAGGAGGATAAAGACTACAAAATTGGTTCAGAAGAAAAGAGAGGCCTTTACTCTTTATTTTAAAAGAGTTTGATCTCGAAAATTTCTTCAACTTACCTTTCTATTACATGGGGAATCAAGCATCACGGTCCGATCTCTTTTACTAGATCAAGTTTGCCAACTTTATTTGGATTTGCTCCACACTTTTGGAAAGATACCATTGCAATAGTTATTAGGGTTTCTTAGAATTTCTCCATCAGTTCATGGTGAGCTGTTGTGTGTGTGTGTGTTTGTGTGTTGCGATGTTTGGATCTTTAAGAGTATAAGATCTTTATCGCTGTCTTGCATTTGATATTCTCCAATCTACATGGGATTTGTTCAGATCTGCTCATTATTGATCGTGCAATCGTTACTCTTTTTTGTCAGTTTTGTGTTCTTGCACAAAGTTGAGATAAAATGATTTTTCTTTAGTGGGGCGATACATATGTTTTTCTCCTTTAGAATTTAAAGCTTTAGTTTTTCAGGTTGGCGATCTTATTATATGATATGATAATTTGGTTGATTTGAAGGTCATCTCTCGTTTAAAAATTCACAAACTTATTCTTGATGATCGAAATGATATACAGTCGCCAAGACTATCTCTCCGTTGAGCTTCAGTAATCATTTCTCCCAATTACACAAACTTATTACATCATCTCCCCCTTCCTTTTTTGGGGTAACTCTCACCCAACAATATATATCAATTATACAAGCATACTATACAATAAGTGTTGCGTAGTGAAGCTACGCATTATCCCACCCAATGGAGTTCATATACAACAAGTTCGTTTGTTATTTCTTCATATCCATTTGAAGTATTTGATGGCTTTCAAGTTCATCAGGAACCTGCAAACTCATGCCTCTCTTACTTTCTTGGTACAGCAGAAACCCTAATTAGATGATCACAAATAGGCGCAGTTAGTTATTCATATTCTCGTTTTCTGGAACTTAGTTTTCAGACCATTAAATTTTCGAGATAAAATATTGCCAGAATATTGTAGGAAGTGACTATCAATCAATATTTTTAGGCGTTTGAGATAAAACCTTTTAAAATGCAATAATGGAGACGTTGCACAACAGTTCCGTTCAGTTCAGTATAATAAATGGATCAAACTGATGTCGCCATCGGACACATACTGCTTCAGTTCATGTCTCTCTCCGCTCACAGGAAAAAAATTAAAATATTATAACGAAACTATGTGGTTCTGGTCAACTTGTTAACAGTCAATCTTAGTACACAGATTAAAATATTATAATATTTTGTGGTGGGCCTTGTGACATCATTTCGACCGAAAATATTCTCCGTGATTTACAGAGATTTTGCACTTCGTACTCATTTCTCCAAGAATTCTTTTCGTTGAAGCTTAAGGTAACATTATAGAAATGGAAATAATAACGAGGATCTGCTCAAATTCATATTCGAAATGAATATTCTCCATAATTGTGATTTGAGATGTTGCAGCTTATCGAGTCACTTCACAAGTCCATTAGTATTTATTACACCATATAAGAGGGGGTCCAATTCTGATGGGCCTAAAGTCTAAACTCCCACATATGATTATGAATATGAGATGATGTTATGTTGGTGAAAGTTGAGACTTTCCAAATTCGGATTTTTAAGCGAATAGAAAAAATAATAGGTTTTAAGGTTTGGGAATTTGAACGGAAATTAAACCAAAATAAGATGAAAAAAAAGTATGTTATGAATAGAATTAATCAAGTAACAGAACAACTTAAAACATTGTTGCATCATCTAAACACGTTTTTAATCATTCATTATCAACTTCGATTTCAATCATAATTCTTCTAAGAAACAGGAAATGACAACAGCATCCATTGACATACAAACCAAAGATCAATTAACTTTTTTTTTTCAAATCTCTGATGATCACATCTGCTTACGAGACAAATGGTTGGACGACGTCGTTTGAATGTCCTTGGTGTAAACAGTGGTAAGAGCAAATAGGGAGAGAACGAAGACAACTTGAGCACTCATTATACCAAAATGGCTTATGCTGTTTCCTATTTCCATCCAACTTCCAACGTTTCGAACCTATCGGGATCATTTCCACGACTTAGTCGATTGCAATGATAATAAGCTCAAGTCGAAAAAGGGGTTTACGTACCAAGAAAAAGAAATGCATCGTCATAACGTCCGAGCAGATTATGACAAGGAAATAGCATCCCAGCAAAGGGACTCTTATCAGTTTCGTAATAGCAGTAAATGCACATCTGCAATTCGATGAAGTAAGAATGAAAAACATATACGTCTATTGGCTTATGAGAGAAAATCAACGTGGTTAATAGCATAGACTTACATGACGAGCACGAAGGGGATGAGCAGTTTGAAAATGAGTAGGGATGCCATTAGAAATGGCTGCAAAAAAGAAAGATTCAGAGCAAGAAAATTTCGAGTTCTTTTTTTTTTTAATTAAGTAGCACTTACGCTGAAGACTGTGATGAACCGATAAACAGAGGATATCTCGAAGCTTGCGATGCTCGCAAAGTTTCCAGTTCCAAAGAATGCAATGTTGAAGAACACCATCTGCGGTGCAAGAATTTTTCGACGACAGCCCATTAAATGAAACTGAAAAAGTGATCTTACTGAAAGTTGATGAATCTTCGAAGAAGTCGCAACTAAAACTCACGAATGTTAATGGGATTCGCATGTCAGAGAGCTGCAGGCATCTCTCACCAGATGAGACAACAATTTCGTCCTCGATAGAATTTGAAGGTTTGACCGCCCTAGTCTTATTAAGATAAGCATTTTCGAAAAGTATCCATGCCATGAGTGCAATAGCAAGAGCACCGTAGAATAATGCTTCATATCTGCATGGAATTTACAGCAAAAAGTGGCTGCATCAATTCAAGGACATTGTAAATTCAATTTCCTTTCCAATTTACTGATATAAGTAAGAATAGATTACCCTATCGACAACAGGAGAAATGCAGGGGCGAAACCGAGGTATATGGATATAAGCCTAGACAATAGACCCGTTGATGAAAAAAGAGGAAGAATCAACGATACACCTACATAAAAAGGAAAAAAAAATACGTCAGAAGCTAATGACAACAGAGCATATGCACAAGACGTACTTTTAAGAAATAAGACGGTTAAAAACAAAAATGGAGATAAACGAAACAGAGAAAGAAAATACCAGAAATTGACCAATTTATCAACTGGTGTGATGAATGCAGTTCCTGGTTTTCAGTCCGGTGAGAGGTTGATAACGGCACCATAATGGATGAGAAGATGACCAATAGGATCTATATGTTCCATAAGCATGTGGATATTCGGAATACAAATAACAAAAGTCAAATCCCAACAGCATACCAAACAAGAAACACCATAAAATACCAAACAAGAACACCAAAAGTCAATTAAGTACCTGCACAAGGACAAGCGCATCAAATTTAGACTTTGCAAAGCTAAGGGTTAGATTAACCAAATATTTACTTTCTCCGGCGTGTAAATCAAGATACTTTGCCATGCCACCGATCACTACAATCATGAATCCACCAGAAACTCTACGAAGGGAAACAATGAAATTGTTAAGTCAGCAAACACTGAATACCCGTATCACAGGTAAATATGAATGAAACTTGCGCCAACAAGCATTAAATAAAAAACAATAACAAAGTTTCAATATTAAATCAATGCTGTCTTTTAGTTAAATATGCTACCAACTTCCAGTTTATTAGTACTTCTACTAATTTGCTTATAGTATGAAATTAGCTTTTGAATTGAAACAACACATAGACTTACACTAATTTGGTGTTATCAGGAATTTGAGCAGGAAACAGAGTGAAAATGGATAAAGACCAACAAGCCAACCATACAAAAACTGATATCTTCAAGTTCGATCCCAACGAGTAAAGAAGATATAGAGAAGCAATGATCCCAACAATCAAGAAAATCCAAGTGTAAATTTTCCTATCCATGAAACTTCTGACCTGCAATGATTAGATTGACACTAATAAAAACGCGGTTTAAGCAAGAATGCGTGCAAAATTAATATTTTAAGCTAAGTTTGTTTTCCTCACCAGTATTGCAAGGATGAATACAGAAACAACAAGAGCAGCCACAAATTTCACAAAATATCTAACTTCTTTCCGATGAATGTATCTCCATAGTGCTATCAAAAACTGGTACTCACAGCTGATTCGCACCCAAAGAAATATCGTCATAGCAAAATAAGCATGGTAGAGAGGGGGAGCATGTTCCACAAGCAGTATAGTAGACACTAAACTCATGAAGAGAAATCCAAAGAGGTACACCTGTCGTAAAAACAAAAGGAAATCTTTGCTATGAAGCAGAAGAAACTTTGATTCTACTTTGTTTGGTTTAATACCTTCTTCTGATGAGCTGATTGTTCCTTTCTGAATATTTTTCCAGATAACATGGTGTAAGATTGCAGCACGTGGAGCACCAAATAGATCATCCATCCGAGATATCCAAGAGAAATTATAGCCATCAGCATAAGCCAGTCATAAGTTTGAAAGTAATGAAGCCCTTCTAACGCCAAACTTCGTAGACTCTCGGATAAAACCTTGGCATCCTTATAGTTCCTTACTGATATTAGATACTCAACTTGATCCAATACCACAGTATGATTAGCCAAGGGTTTGAAAGGCTTGAACCACAACGAGTGCGATTGCTTTAGTTCTTTTAAGATAGTTAAGGATAATCTTGCTTAACAATGGAAAAGCATTCTCAATGAGACAAGCGTTGTTATAAAATTACGATCTAAGCAGCTATCAAATATCACCATCAACTCTCGCTCTTACAGATATCCATCCCCTCCTGAATTTTCAGAAAAAGAATGTGGCTTAGCAAGCATGAGAATTCACAGGTCCCAGGCAGTCAGACAACTGCAGCATATGCCTAAAAAACAAAGCATAACCAAACACATAAACAAAATCACTCCAACTAAGGATACGCGACTTGCGCAAAAATTGACTTAAAATTTGCTTTGTGTTAGCCACAACCGCCTCAACTTCGTCCACCTGATCGAAACAACGATATTTGGATCAGTAAATCAACATACAAATCTCATCTTTAACAGGCCAATTTAAGGATAAAAGAGTCCAACCATAGAATAATTAAATATTTTAGTATGACATAAGAATGGACAAAATTTTATGGGTTCATGTAAAAAACTCCACTGTCATATAGAGATGTAGAAAGCCGATAAAATTTTCGTAGGAAGACAGCATCTAGGTGCCGTTTTTGCATGCATACCTCATTCAGACTAATGTATCCTAGTGGAAGATTTCCAACAGAGTTCACAGGGCATGGCAAACCTAGAAGGGTTGTCTGTGACAAATTCCGAACTGGCAAATCAGATGAATATAAAAAAAAAATAACTAGTCAGTAAAATGCACAACCATCAAGGGGGCAATATCAGCTTGATTCACATCCAGCCTCTCTAATTCATTAAGACCCCAATCGGAAGGTGTAGGCATGTCGTGCGCATGCTCATCAATGAAGCGAACATTGTCCTCACGATGATGGTTTTCAGAGATAGGCAATGGTTGCCCGACACCTGCTCCCCAAGCGACAAGGGGAGTATCGGTATTTGATGGATGCCCATCTCCATGGCTCCCTAACGATGGAAGCAGGTGGTTAAATTCTCAGCTCAACAGACTTGGATATACAGTATGCAATACAAGATGGAGCAAAATTCATAAATACTAAAGTGCATACATGATCAACCTTTGTCACTCATCCCATGATCGGCTGTAAAAACGTACGAAGTTAAGTTATCCTTGAAGTAACTCTGAACAAGATTATAAACTCTTTCAGCAATGTGGTCGACAACCTTAACATTGTTGAGGTAGATAGATGAATAAGGCCGGTGAGCATGACCATTCGAATCGCAACCAAGAAGGTGAAGAAATACGACAAGATTATCCTGCTGAAGGAGCTTTTCCAACTTTTCGTCTTCCCTGGATTTGTTCAGAAGGCTCTGGAACTGATCAAATGACCACTCGTCAAGAAACGAAGCATCTGCACATTTTCACAATACGCCAGAATAATTAAAAAAAAATGATTTCTCGAAGTTGGAGAAGATAAATACAAAACGAAAAGACGCAAACCAGTTGCAAAATCTTCATATTCGTGTGGATATGATTTCCACGTGCTATGCCGCAGGCCACTACAAAATATTGGCACAATATCAGGGCTGCCAAATGCAAATGTGTGGCGACTTCTGTTGAAAACCGAATCAAACTCTACTGGATTCGCTTTCCAGCCTACAAAGAAACAAGATGGAGAAAAGAAAAGTAGATAAAACTTTCCTGTTCAAACAAATAACAGAAACTCGAAATTCCAATACTTCTCATCTCCTCTCTTGACCTAATGCCACTGTGGCCTGTGCTAATTTGAAGGTTGGCATTAACTATCAATTCTTGCAAAAAAGCAACAACCTTTGGTAACAGCGCTGGGATCCTCATAAAACCCAGCGATAATCGAAACATGCCCAGGCCTCGACTCTGTAGGAGGCCGTGCATGCGAAACCCCCCACCTACCACGCCCTTTAATCACGCTCCTCAGAAACGGAGCACGGTACTTCCCATCCTCATCGGGCTCAAAAAACTTGTCGGCCCGCAAACCATCAGCTGCAAATACACAAACCGTTCAGTCATTTCATCGAACACATGACGCCCATGGATAACAGAGCTGCCAGTGAACTAAATACATACCTACGAGAAGAACGAGCCGCTTCGCAGGAGCCTTGAATCGCGGTTTAACGGGTTCCATGCCGTGGACGATCGGAGTCTTGAAGTAGATATCGAAGATGCTCAGCATGTAAACAGCGTGGAGTATTACGCCGAGGATCACCAGCCATTTTGAGCGTGCTTTGAGGTGATTCGTTCGTGTTCTGAGCGTGGTCACGTACGAGGAGGACGACGGCGACGATTGAAAGTTGCCCAAGATTCCATCGCTCACTCTCATTCTTCGTCGCTTTATTATTACCAAGATTGGATCGTATTGAAAAGCTGTTGAATAGATCTTGCTGGGATGTATATATATTTTACATATATGGAAGCTTTGGCCCTACAACGAATTCAATTTGACAATGTTCCATATATATATTCCTATTCAAGAATTTAACTTACAAACTTAAGACATTTTGGACAATTTTGCATTTATTAATTCGTTGTGGACTTGGATAATTATTACATTAGATCCATCAAGCAAAACTAAGAACAAGCAGTTATATACCCTATAAAATAAAACATCCATAATCGCCACAAACAGACAGGAAATTGTTTTTCAAGGACAGTCGTAAGGCTTTCCATTCTGAATGACCGAAGTCCAATTGGGACAGTCGGCGGCGGCTCCGCCGGGCACGCAGAGCCAAAAATTGCAGCAAGCGCCTCTTTAGCTTCAGTTTGTGTGTAATAAACAGCAGTCCACGCCATGGGAGACGATGATCACGTTGATATAATGCTAGCTTTCATGTTTTCTCAAATATAACCTGCACATTTTGTCTGCCCAATTCACAGTTTAAAGAAATCCCATTTCCGAAAACCGTCGGTGAAAGAAAAAGAATTGGATCACCGACGTGTAAGAGTTTTCACATTTCACATTAAGATAGTTTTCCAAAACGAGTCATAATAATAGCTAGGAGCATAGTTGGCGAGAGAACACAGTCAATCCATGGCGATTTATATACAATTTCAAGTTGAACTTTTGCTGCGCTTTCATTTCGAGTCGCATTCCACTTGAATTTCGCCGGCTGAGAAAGCCACAAGAACCCATGTTAGAATCATATATTAACTAAGGAGGAAACAACTGTACAAATTTTCGGAAAATCAAGAAAATGCATCACCTTCGAGCAGCACGGCAAGATTTGCTTGAGCATCAGCTTCGGAATTATATGCCTTGAAACAATTTAGGAAACCAAAAAAAAAAGGGATCTTGAGATGAGAAGGTAATATAACTCAAGAGGAATACGGTACGAATTTAGGACGATGGTAAAAAGAAGCCAAGCAACTCACTCTTTCGACATGAGATATCTGAAATGTAATAAACCGATCCTTAAGCTCTTTGGCCACCTTACACAGTTCAGCCATGCTCGGCGTTTTGGTTTTCCAAAGACCTTGAATCTAAGGCCATGATTATCGTGTTTAAAAGAAAAAATAAAAAAGAATCTCTTACAACACAGAATCGAAGCAAAGAGATATCGAAAAGTTAATACCAAAAAAGAAGCAAAATACCTGCATACAGACAAGCTTCGAATCTCCTTGGACGCGTATGTTCAAGAACCCTATCTGAAGCGCGTATTTCATCCCTAAAATGACGGCTCTATATTCTGCAACATTACAAGTAGCAACGCCAACACCTTCTCGCAATCGAAAGACCTAAAAGGACATCGAAACTTAGTGAGGGTAAAAGGTTGTAAAAAATGTTTAGCGGTCATCAACCTCGACGAATATATATTGCATTCAAGAAAGAGTTATTAACCGTGGTTCCATCTGCTGACCGTAGTATAGCACCTGCCCCAGCTCGTCCAGGGTTGCCCTTCGAAGCACCATCAAACTCGAGAATACACGAAGACTGTAGATTACAAATTGAAAGTATGATACGGAGAACAACGCAAGAACCGTGGCACTTCGAACTCCAAGGAAAAGATTCAAGAATCGAAATTACCTGTGGCTTAATCTCTGTATGATGATCCTTAACAGTAGACTTAGAAGAAGAATTGGGTTCCTGCATTTTACCCAATCATATTTTCATTTTTTGTTACAAACATTAGGTTGGAATCCCAACAGTGAGCAAAAACTGAAAACTTCAGTACAAGGTTACGATTCAAACCCGAAAAGGACAAGGGACGAGGCTGCCGAAGAGATCTTCTTGCAAGTTATTAGCATCAATGGCATAACTAGAATTTCTAAGACCGTGTAAGGAGAGATGGTTTTGAGCTTCTTGAGACAAGCCATAACCTTTATACACACCCAGAGATGGTCCATTCACCTATGCAATAAAACACAGTCCAGACGAATTTCGCAATGATTTAACCAGCAAAGGGAGGGGAAAATGCACACCAATCAATATGTTAAATAGCTTACAGAAGATTCATTAAGTGCTTGAACATCGCTTAAGCTTCTGTACACTCCGACAACATCGCCCCTCCGTACAAGATAAAAAGCATCCTTTTCATCCCCCATTCGTTTGAGCCAATATATTCTACTGCGATAAAAAAGATCAAAAGGAGAACCGGAAGAAGGGAGCAAAGTAGTAACATACAAACAAGTATGAAAAATCAACCCTTTATTCAAGTCAATATGTTAAAGGATCGAAGCTCGATTATGTCGATAACCCCAAACAAAAAGAAAGGAAAGATCTTTACTTTTTGATATTCTGTGTTCGGAGATGCAGGAAAACGAAACGGGCATATAGGAGGTCACAATCATTGACTTCAATTATTTTCGAATCGCATGGACCAATAATAATCATGAATAACCCCATATGCTCTGATTACTTACTGGTCCAAATAAAGGCTCAGCCCATTTATTGCAAATGCTTCGATGCAAGTCTTCATACACACACAGAAATTGAAGAGAACTCATAAAGATGGCCTCGGATCAAGAAATAGAATGTTGTTTCTATTTGGGAGGGCTTCAATCGAAGAAGTGGGCATGGCTAAAGGTTGTTCACCTGCCGCGAGGACATCGGTAAAAGGGCTCGAAAATAATGTTACATTGTCTCTGAGTTGTGTAAATCAAGAATTCAACACACGCAGAAGAAAGAAAAAGTCGAGACCCTTTTCATCTGTTTGCTAACTTCTTCGAATCAATAACGAAAATGCTCGAAGACTTCCTCAAAGAAGCTGATTTTCACAAGGCAGAGCCTCAAAAGGCGGCGCTTTTTTCTTTTGCACTGTATACAAATAAGAGAGAGCTTCGATGTTCCATTACACCACCACATATTAGTTATTACACAGATACTAGTTGCATCTGTTAAGCATCCTTCAATATAATATACTACCAAGGATTTGTAACGTCACTTTCTATTATAATCTTGCAACAAAGGATGCTTTTGCTGCATAGCAGACGATTCCAAGTCATCAGTACAAATCACTTCAAACTCAACAAAGTCCTCTTTCGATTTGCCCCACATCACCGTGTAGAATCCAATCGCAATCACAGTCGCTCCAATTATGCTGTTACACATAGGCAATGGGGTAAGAAAACTAAACTACTTACAACAAGAATCTTAACATACATCTATAATAAATAAATACCTTCCAAGATAAAGAGTGTCGCCGAGGATGACAACTCCCATAGCTGCAGCTATGGCGATCGATAACGGCTTAAACATAGCAACATAAAGTGGGCCCCTCAAATGCAAAGCCCACGTGTGAACTGCGTTGTTTATGCAGCACCCAAAGAGACCCTACACTTGTTTTCGATAAACTCATTTTAGCACAATCGAAGGTACTTTCTTGATAGTACGAAAGAAATGCAGTTTTGCTTACCGAGCATAAGATCGAAACCAATGCTACATTGGGTCTCAAAGCCCATTTGCTCGAATCAGTTTCTGCGTAAGCACCCACAATAGCTCCAAGAATGCTCACGATAGCAGTGTAGAAGAAAACCACCGTCAATTCCGATGGATAATCCTTCATAATGTATGCCTGTATGTCGATCAAAGGAAACCTTAAATCACGAAATAATACTACAGCTACAGCGATGAGCTCTGTAGCTAATTAAGATCATCGTATGCAATATAAACCTGAATGATGTACCAAACGGGTACTAGGAAGTACTCTACGGAGAGAAAGAGGCTCCCTATGATCCAATTCGATTGAGAAGAAGACCGTAAAAAATCGACGTTAGAAGCAGGCGAGGAGGGTTTTGGCCTTGGGACGATGTTGATGCTTGGGCCTTTGTAGAACGTGACTGTGAATGCGCCTGAGATTGATACTATGGTGCCTAAGATTTTTGCTCGGCTTGTTTTGCTTGATAGTGCTACCTTCTCCATCCTATAAATGGGAATAGAATATCTTTAAAATAACAAATCGATAAAATAAACTAAACTATTTTTTTAGGGAGCGGTCCACGCCCGTCAGAAGTTTCGTTTAGGATTCATGCCCTGTCAGGAAAAAAATTTAGTTTTAAGTAGGGTTGCAAAACGAATCGAATTTTTTTTGTTCGATTCGCGATTCGGTTCGAAATTTCAAGATTCGAATTCGAATATTTAGAATACGAATCTGAATAAGGATATTGTTTTTTATTCGAGAAATATCCGAATGCGAATATGAAATCACAATATTCGATTCGAAAATTAATAGAATTATTCGATTCAAGTAATTTAACTTAAAATATAGCATAAGTAATATATATTTACATATAATAATATATCATAACTCAATAAAACATTTAAACATAATATATTATAATTCAATATATGTTTAAATATAAATTATTAATATTCAATATATACTTTAAATATAATATTGTTTATATTTTACTAAATAAAATAAAAATGACTTTAATACGAATATTCGATTTTCCATTCGAATATTCGAGAAAATATTCGAATTCGAATAAGAATCAATCTTATGATTCGATTAAATATTCGAATATTCGTATTCGTATTCGATTGTCATCCGAATACGAATAGAATATTGCGATATGCGACTCGATTCGATTCGTTTGCAACCCTAGTTTTAAGGACTCGATTTCTGCAGTACCACTTCATTGCTCTGAAATAACAATATGTTGAAATTTTGTAACACAAACGATCATCCGGTACCAACTAATGGTCATCCGATACCAGTTCACTTCATTGTTCTGAAATAACAATATGTTGAAAGTTTGTAACACAAAACGATCATATTATACCAGTTCGTATAACTTTGATACCACCTTTTTAAGTTGGGTCCTTTACAGAAATTGGTCTTTAAACAATAATTTTTTCTGACGGGGCCGAAATCTTAAATTAAACTTATGAGACTGATGAATTCAAATATACCCTTCTTATAAATATGATTAACAATTCAACGATTTAGCGTGTGTCGTGTCATACCAATTCGTCTTTCCTTACTCAAGTTAGTGTCTTAAAAAAATACATACGTAACGTGATACGTTGCATTTGTCTTGGCTCGCACAATAATTTGCCTCAAAGGTAATAAATAAATAAATAGATAAATAAATATCGGCATTTGCGGACAAAAAAAAAGTTAAAGAAAGATTTCGTGCAAGATGAAACGAACTCGACAGTGACGTGCTGGGGAGAGAGAGAGAGAGAGTAAATGACCGGAAAATGACGGCGAGGACGAAAGTGTACGCCGGCGCCAAGTTGCTCATCGCCGACGCAAGCGTCGGAGAACCGTAATTGATCCCCGTATAGCCCATGATCTGCGACGTATATCTAGTACACAGAGAAACACAGAGAAAAATATATGACTTAGAAAGCTCGACGATAACATCAATTTGATTGCATATTTCTCCTCACTCACCCAACTACTCCTAGAAGAAATATCTTGAGCATTATCCTCAAAGTCAACGGAGGCAGCGTCCTCGATCTACGCCGCAAAAAAAAAATATATATTTCAGAAAGAAAGGCCCAAAAACATATACCAAAACGACGGGCAAAGAAAGCATCGTCGGCCCCACCTCCGAGAGAAGAAGGGCGAGGGAAGGAGGACGACGGCGGCGATGGCATAGGCGTAGACGATGAACACGTGGCGGCTCATGCCGTGGTTCGTGGCGAGCTTGAATAGGGTGTTGAGAGCGACGTTCGTACACTCCATGGCCACTATGGCCGCGAAGGGAATCACTTCTCTGTGAAGGTAACTGTTGCTGCTCATCTTCGTGTGTTTCTTTCACTGTGTTTTTTTCTTTCTTTTTTTCTGTCTTCGATTTTTTCCCTTCTTTTATTGTGCAATCGTGCTGCTGGCACACGCAATTCCCACCCACCTGATGGTTAGAAAGAAAAGATTAGATTAGATTATTAGATTATGAAAGTGTAATAATGGGGTGGGGAATAATATGTGACGTCACTCGCTGTCACGGATGTGACTTTAGTTTAGAGAAGAATGGCCCAATTATTATTGCAGCGAAGGGACCCCCAGATTTATTTATGAATTATGATGCTATTTGTATGGTTGCGTTGCGATTGAATCAACAACAGTGTTCCTTTGCCAAACAAATGGCAAGCAAGTAGACATTTTTTAATTAACGAGCAAGTGCGGTTGCTTCTACGATGCACTCGACGAATATTTTTTGTTGATATATTGTGGCCCGTTTTCGTATGTCATAATCGATTATTTAAGGGGTGTTTGACGAATTGAGGTGATCTCCAAAATATCACGGTGATTGTTAGTATCGATAGATGCGTTTAGAGGGGATGAATAAACGCTTAACGGTTTTCGCTAGTTAATCGGTTATGGCTAATATCAGTTCTTGATATTTTTCTGTCTGTGATTTGTGCGGAAGCAAGTCGGTCGGTTTTGAACCAAGACCGATGATAGGTGTGATGTGTTAGTGTGTGTGTGTGTGCAAGGAAGACAACGGTTTGTTTCTGGAAGTTCGGAGTTAAATCTCATACGTCTCCCCTTATTCCCCGCAAGGAAGGTTCACGATACTTCAGTTATACACTCACTGTACAACCTACCCAGCTGCCCTCAGCTTTATCTAGTGAATCCCTAGGCAGTTGTATAATACAATCCACCTACTTCAACAGCTTTTTACAGTCCGTCGGAAATAACTCTGACTCACTTACTAAACCAAACTGGTTCACGTATAGTGAGAACAACACTTTCTAATTTCTTCACTTATATATATTTGAATCTTGGCTTTGATTTTTCGTTGTTGAGTGTCGTGGTAGTGTGTTGTATCTCCTCAGTCCTTCTTCTCTGTTATATATAGCTGATCTTTGTTGAAGAAGTCCGTTGAGAGATACTCCTTGTACCGGGCAAAGCATTAAATGCATTTTACCCAAAACGGGTACTGTCCGGTCTTCATAGCAGTTCGTGCTGTGCCATTGCTTTATTCCTCTTTTAGCTCTGGCTTGATTTCAACTTGGCTCTGCTCCAGCCTTTCATTAAATGTGTGTGTCAGAAGTCTTCAACTTGCCGCGCCATTAATAATTTGAATCTTGATTACGTGGCACATCCGGTTTCTGTACTCTGCAAGTCCGGTATCTGTACTACGGTATAGGCAGTTTACGTCCGGTCTTTGGCGCGCTTGTGAACTGCTGACTGGTACCCGGTCTTGAGTCTTCGTCTAACCGGTATACTCAGTCAAGTTTGGACGATCACCAAAAACTGTTTAATCTGAATTCTTCGATTCATGATTTCTAACAGTGATCCTTTCCGCACCTCTTCTCTTCGTCGCTGTATTTGTGTTTGGGAAGGTGATGAGTCATTGACACAATGAAGGATCACCTAAGTGATCAAAGTGGTGTCATATTCCAAATTTTGCATTACCTCCAAAAAACTAGGTGCTTCAACATTATAGCCATGTAGTGATATTTTAATTTTTAATTTGGATAATATTACCCTTATATTTTAGCATTTGTTCTCTAACTATGTATACCTTTATCCATATTTTAAATTATATAATTAGTCGTTTTAAATCTTAAAAACTATTTAATGATTAAACATATTAAGTAATTGCAATTTTTTTAAACGTAAAATAATTATGTAATAGACTTCTAATTAATGCTTAAAAACATTTTAAACTAACATTGATCATTATTAAGTAAATATTATCTCAACATGAACATATTAATTCACAATAACAAGATGATATATATGGTAAATATGATTTACTCAATAGCATCCCACACATTATTGTGACGTGTTGGCCGGTGGAGAGCTAAGTGATGCTAAGTTAGTGCTTACAAGAAAGCACCACAAATTTTATCTTAATTCAAGTTTTTTTGCAAAATACAGAAAGCTGTAAAATTTCTGAAGGGATTTAAAAATCATTTATTGCAAAAAAAAAAAAAAAAAAGAAGTATCAGAGTAACCGAAATTCAGCCCAATTTATTGGGCCCATGAATTATCCCTCATCGGCCCCAAAGATTAGTTCGTCTCTCTGTAGTCTGTTGTACGTACTTTCACCGCGCGTGTACCTCAATCTAGGAATATTTCCTGTAATAGTAACTTTCTAATTTGTGATCCATTTTATTCAACGGCGAGATAAAAATGGCGTCTTTTTCTGCGTAACACTTTACCCTCCGCTCTGGAAAAACTAGCTATTTTGTCTTTCTCTTACCTGCTCGAAAGAACAAACGCCAATTCAAACATCCTTCATCATCAAAGATTGTATTTTTCTTTCCTCGGTTATGTGTTTATAGGAACCACACCATAAATAGAGACACTGAAATCTTGACCACATATCTCTCTCTCGAATTGGAGACAAGTGTAGTCAACAATATACGATTCAGAAAATAAGAAAATAGCAGCTGTAGGATTCATGTCCAATAGCTGCGTGTTTAAGGGTTTCGCTAACAGGTAAATTAAGAAATAAAGCTGTGTCCAAATGGGTTGTCGTCTTCTTCAACATCAAGATCTGTAAAAACTCGAATCTTTAGAGCTTTATCTGTCGTTTCCAACATTTTTTTTGTCCTTTTGCAGGTTTAGAGGTTAGTAGCAGATTCGTTCCTCCATTGGGTTTCCGACGAGCTGCTGTTCTCTTGCAGATTAGTGGCAGTTTGTCTGATTATTTGAGGTTAAAAAATGGATTCTTTATTGATGAATCCCATCGCAGAAAATGAGTAGCAGATGATTTTATTTTCATCTGATGAAAAGAGATGAAGCAGGGACGCAGTTTATCTCCTGGACAACATCGCCATGTCCATTTGAAGATGTCTTGGACTAAGCACGCCGCCGCCGCCGCCAATAAAGAAGCAGACGCCGCCGTCACAACCTACCCACCTCCCTTCTCCGGCCCCACCACCCCTTCCACCGGCGGCGGCGGCGGCGCCAAGATCAGTCCCGCCGTCCTCTTCACCATCGTCATTCTAGCCGTACTCTTCTTCATCTCCGGCCTGCTCCACCTCCTCGTCAGGTTCCTCACCAAGAACCACCACCACCACCCTTCTCCCCGCCGCAACCCAGAAACCTCCGCCACCTCCGACGCCGCCGCCACCGCCCTACAGAGGCAGCTACAGCAGCTCTTCCACCTCCACGACTCCGGCCTAGACCAGGCCTTCATAGACTCACTCCCCCTCTTCTCTTACAAGGAGGTCGTCGCCGGCGCCGACGGCCCTAACAAGGAGCGCCCCTTCGACTGCGCCGTCTGCCTCAGCGAATTCTCAGACACCGACCAGCTTAGGCTCCTCCCCACCTGCGGCCACGCCTTCCACACGAGCTGCATAGACACGTGGCTTCTCTCCAACTCCTCATGTCCCCTCTGCCGTGGGACCCTCTTCAGCCCAGGCTTCTCCATAGAAAACCCTATTTTCGACTACGACGATTTCAGGGAAGAAGAAGACGGCCGCCGCCCTAACCCTAACTACGGAGAAAATGGGCCACCGACGACGGCCCACAAGGAGATGACTGAAATCGAAGAGTTTTCAGTGAGGCTGGGCAAGTTCAGGAGAACGAGTGAAGGCGAAGGAGGGGCGAATGAGTATGAAATCGGTGAGACGAGCAGCAGTAATCTCGATGCTAGGAGGTGTTATTCGATGGGTTCGTATCAGTACGTCGTCGGAGATGCTGAACTGAGAGTGGCTCTGAGAAGAATGGTGGACAGAGTTGCCGATGAAGATGGTGGTTGTAATAACTCAGATGGGAAGAAGATAGGCGTCAGAAGGGACAGTTATTCAGTTTCGAAGATTTGGCTTTGGTCGAAGAAGGGTAAGTTTGCGAGTTCTTCTTCCAACACGTCTTCGCCTCGCTTGGATATGAGATGGATAGATAGTATTAGGACAGAAGGTACATGATGATATAATGTTGTGAATTCTTTTATTGGCGATATGATTGTTCTATGTGGTTTAGTTAGTTGGCTGTTCACATTTCATCGTACTACAGAATCAATTTATGAAGAAGCTGCGTTTCAGTTTTCTTAGATCATCGAATTTGATTTTGTTCCATGTTCTAAAAGTTAAGGATGGAAGGTTGGTTTGGTTGGCTGGAAATGAATAGATTAACTACACTAGACTTTTCCTTTTTTTTACTACTATTTCTTTTCATTTTTTTTTTCCGTTTCTTTTGACATTTTGTTTGTCCCTTTTTGAATTTGCGAGCAGTCCTTTTAGGGTCACTTTTAATTTCAGCTCCGTCCGAAGTTTTCTTTATGATTCATGTCCTGTCAGGAAAAATTTATTTTTAAGGACTCGATTTCTGCAGTACCACTTCATTGCTCTGAAATAACAGAAATGTTAAAATTTTATAGCACAAAACGATCATTCAGTATCAGTTAATGATCATTCGATACCAGTTCGTTTCTGCAGTACCACTTCATTGTTCTGAAATAGCAAAAAATATTGAAAGTTTGTAATACAGAACGGTCATCCTATACCAGTTCATATAATTTTTATTCCACTTTTTTAAGTTAGGCCATTATCTCTAAATTTTATAGAAATTGTGTCCTTTAAACTAAAATTTTTTGATATGAACTGAATTTTAAATTAAACTTCTAACGGGACCTGAATTCAAATATATCGTATATTAGTCATTTTTTATTGATTCCTGTTAAGTCACACAATAAAAATAGTCAAAATGTTTACTAGATTTTGCTTTCCGGTGGTGGGTCGTAATTAGGGTTGTCAACGGGGCGGGTTCGGAGCGGGTCTCTGTCCCCGTCCCCGCGGGGACTCCCCTCCCCGTCACCATTTTAGAAAAAAATTCAATTCATACTATTTTAGTATTATTTAACTATATCTTAATATTATTTATATTATTTAAACTATATTTTAATATTATGTAAATTATATAAATAATTTTTAATCATAGTTATATTATTTTAATATTATCCAAAGTATACTTTAATAATTTTCTTATAATAATAATTGAATATAATAAATATTATTTAAATATTCGGGGACAGGGCGGGGAACGAGGCGGGGATATTCGCGGGGAAAAATATTCCCCGGTCCCTGCCGCATCCTACTCGGGGCGGGCCCCGCGGGGACAGGGAATCCCCGCCCCATTCACAACCCTAGCTCGTAATTTGAAATAAATAGAGATATTTATCTGACATCAATAGCGGTATTTTTAATTAAATAAACCAAAAAAAATTAAACATTAACATAATAAACCAAAAAGAAAAAGCATTAATAAAATAGCAAGTTTCGTCATCCTAGATGACGAATTATGTATCTCGTCATCCTAGATGACGAAATATCGTCTAGCTGGCCCACTGAGCGACGTGGCTGGCGTAATTTAATACGTGGCTTAACTCGTCATCTGGGCTGACGAGATACATCTAATTCGTCATCCAGGATGACGAGATAGATCTGTAATTTAAAAACCCTCTGTATCGCCGCGCCGCTCACGAAGTGACGAAGAAGACGACGACGAAGACGAGAAAAGCGACGACGACGAAGAGAACCGCCGCCCTTGCCTGCACGCTGCCGCCCCACCCACGAAGAGAACCGCCGCCCTGCGTAGCTTGCCCGCGCGAGATCTCCGCCTCCTTGCCCCGATTGACGGTCCGCCGCCGCCGCGTACGCCGCCGTCGCCCCTCCGTGAGCCGGCGCCCCGCAGGCCCTCCGTGAGCCGTTGCACCGCCGCACAGCCGTGACCCGACGCCCCGCACAGTCCCGCGTAGGTTGGCCGCGCTTGGCCCGATCTGCCGCCGCGCCGCCGCCGCCCTCGCAGCCCCGCCGTTAGCCGACGCCCCGCCGGCCCTCCGTGAGCCGCTGCACCGCCGCCCAGCCGTGACCCGTCGCCCCGCTCCGACCCGCCGCCGACTCGACGAAGTACCGATTCACGAAAGGTGACGACGCGTGACGATACGAAATTAACCGATTTTTGCACTAATAGATTCATTATCGAATACTAGATTTTTTTGGTTGATTTTTGTTTGGTTTCGTTTTGTTGAATGTAGAATGGATTTGGATGCTTCTTACGGGCCTATTGATAGTTCGGTGTTGACAATGCAGTCAAATCACCGTAGTGAGGACTTATTATTAGATGCGAGTACGATAGATAGTACTATTAGATGTAGATCGTTAGAAAATGTAGTGTGGGGTACTAGAGAAGCACCGAATATCTTACACGGTCGCTTATTAGAAAAGTTAAACGATATGGGTCTATACAGCGTCTACAGCTGTATGTCACAGAGGGTTGACCCTCATTTGATTACAGCATTGGTAGAGCGTTGGAGGAAGGAGACCCATACGTTTCATTTTTTTGTTGGGGAGGCGACCGTCACTTTACAGGATGTAGGTATTTTGTGGGGTTTGCCTGTAGATGGTAGTTGTGTCTCCGGTGTGATCGTTTCGAGAACGGTCACACAGTGGATGGACGAGTGTGAGCGGTTGCTAGGTTTTAGACCGCCTGCTGATAAGATTAGGGGGTCATCGCTATCGATGAAGTCGTTAGCGAGTTGGTTGTTGGCCCATCCGATTACGGATGATAGTAACGAAGAAGAGGTCGAGTGGTCAGCACGGGGTTATGCGATGCTTCTCTTCGGTGCTGTGATGTTCCCCGATTGTAGCGCTAGCACCGTATCTTTGACTCACCTTCAGCTGTTGGAGGATATTGAGGAGGTGAGCACGTTTAGTTGGGGTAGTGCGGTGCTGGCATTCCTATACAGAGAGCTGTGTTCGGCATGCGAGCCGAAAAAGCTAAATATAGGCGGACCCCTACGGCTGTTGCAGGTAATAAAAAGTCTGCGTAGCTGATAAAGTTTATAGTTATTTTAAACACTTATTTATCACAAGGGATTTGTTTTAGGCATGGGCATATATGAGGATTTTGCCATTTCAGCCAGTACGGGGTGATTATCGTATCGTTATGGAGCCTCGAATAGTCGACGGGATAGTCTTACCGGCCCCGCCACATGCTGCGAGGTATGATCGTTCATGGTTGCGAATCATTTTTTTCATTCTTATATTTATAAGTGTTGTGTAACTATTTGACAGGTGGAACACATTCTTTGATTTTACCGCGGCGACGAATTCGAATGTACGTACCATCCGCGAGTGTCTTGATCGCATGCAGCCGCATCAATTTGCATGGACGCCGTACAACATGACGCTCCCAGAGATTGCCGCTCTTCCTGAAGAGTGCTTACCTACGGCTTGTCGATCGAGGTGTCCATTGATATTCTTCAATATCGTGGAGTTTCATTACCCCGAACGCGTGCTTCGGCAATTTGGAATTATCCAAGGGATTCCAGTTATACCGCCGTATCGAGACAACAATCTTCATACGTACGAGCGTCGACAGCGGTCGGGGATGGATTGGAGATCTCACCACGCAGTTTGGATTGGGCTATGGGAGGATCGACAGAACAGCGTTGTGGATGGCCCTCCTGCGACTAGCTTCTCATCGGTGGAGGATGGATATTACGAGTGGTTCCATCGGATCACTCGCCGCTACATATCTCCACACGCGATACAGATGTCACAGGGCTTCCAGATGGGGGATGCGGTATTTATGGAGACCATCGTAAGTATAAATTTTGGCGTTAATGTTATTTGTTTATTACCCCAAATAATATATTTGGTCTTTCATCTATAGGAACACGGGGTTCACGAGAGCCTTCGTTACGCGAGGACCGGCGATCATGACGAGACCATCCGCCTACTGGAGCAGATGGATGGCATGTTTATCTCGCGTCGCCGAGTTCGACGAGGGAGTCAGGCCGGACCATCTCACGAACATGTGGCCGGATCATCTCACATGTATGGGACCGGAACATCTGACATGCATGGGGCCGGAACATCTCACATGCACGGGGCCGGAACTTCTCAAGTGCAAGAACCTGTCAACCCGTCATTTTTTGACGACTTGTCACCGTTTTTGGGATCGTCTGCAGCCCAGCACAGCTCACAGCCAGAGTATATGGATCATCAGGTATATTCCTTCAATTTGGCATTTAAAGCACTTAAATTATCTACGAAAATTAAAATTTGTTTATCACAAATTAGGCGTTTATGACACCTTCACCACGACTGCGACGATCTCGAAGTCCGGGAGATGATGCGGAGCAAGGCAACCGTCGAGGAAGTAGAGTTCGTAGGCCAGCTCGATGTGGGACCGGCGGACATTTAGGGCATCATGGCAGATAGAATATGTCCACTGATTATTATTCTTATTAATACTGTTAGTGTTATTATTATTGTAGTGACTATTATTATAATATCACGTCTCGTGTAGCATCTATTATATTTATTATGACGATTATAATTATTGTTATTAATGTTATTATTATATAACAATTATTATTTTATTCTTCAGTTTTATTAATATTAATAATATTATTAAATTTAAGTATTATTATTACTTATTATTATTATTTGTAGTTGTTATTATTATTATTACTATTATTATTATTATATTATTAACTTATTATTATTACTTATTATTATTAAATCTACTAATTATTATATTATTAGAGGTATTATTATTATTACTTAATGTAATAATTATTTCTATTTATTATTATTATATTATTATTTTATTTACTATTAACAAACCAATTTTGAACCCACATGGATATATAATACCGGGGCCGGCGGACAACATTACTAATATTATTCAACGCCTACCGCGTTGTCTAGCACGAGTTTCACCCCTGTCCATCTCATTCCTGATGCGATTCCGACTTTACATGGCGAAGACAGAAGTTTGACTTTACATGGCGAAGACAGAAGCGATGCACTCCATTTGGTGGACGAAAGAAATCAGTGGCTTCTACTGTTCCTGTAAGACCTGTACACACCATATACGCCACTAAAAGTAACTGATTTTACGAATATAACGAGTAAATTACATTACTAAGATGAAATACCTGGATGACGATCCGAAATAAGGCAAACCGATTGATTCTCTAGAACAAATATGTTCAAATTAGTAAGGAACCAAGTCCATGAGTGTGTACTTTCTTCCGTGACAATGGCAAACGCCAGGGGAAAGACATTTTGGTTGGCGTCCAGCGACGTAGCAATCAGTAATTTGTGTCTATATTTGGAGTATAAATGCGTACCATCGACACAAACAACTTTTCGACAATGTTTGAAGCCATCAATGCTCGGTTTAAAAGCCCAAAAGACATACCCGAGCACGAAGTGTCCAGGTCTCCCTGTCTCCAGATTCAGCCACTGCACGATTGTCCCTGGATTGTAACGCTGCAACGCCTTCATAAATGTTGGGAGTTTGGTAACAGACTCTTCCCACGTACCGTAAACATTTTCCATAGCTCTTTTCAGACCATGCCATGCTTGAATATACGAGATGTCGTAGCCATATTTATCTTTCACAAGTTGTTGGACGTTCTTGGGTAGGAACTGCGGATCGATTCTCACGGTTCCAACCAACAAATCAGCAATAAAATTTCGAGACATGTTCCGGTGTGTGCTAGCCAGTTCAGTCATATAGCAAGTGTGTGGTCCTTCAAATTTTGTAATAGACCAGTAGCCTTTTTTTGACTTGAAGGATGCCCTCAGTCTCCAAGGGCAATCAGCCGTGTGATCACATTGTACACTCCAGCGTGTACTGCTACTCTCGTTCACGTTATACTCGCGTCTAGCAACCCTGATCGAAAAATCGTCGACTGCACGTTGTAGATGTTTCTTAGTTTGAAAAATCATACCTCGAATGTAGGGTTATCTCTGTCGTAGAACTCCCCGTAACCACCGTAGTCGTCACCAACAGGAGGTGGCATTTGGTACGTTTGGAAAAATGGGACGGACTGAAACATCATAGGAGCAGCAGATTCCAGCGGAGTGGTATCATCTGGGCCATCGTCGTCATTGTTCTCGTCGTCGTCATCGTTAGGATTGGGTAACTCTGTCAGTGGATCCTCATCGTCTGCTTCCGAATCACTAACATCAACGTCTTCTTCGGGTTCAGGCACGAATTCTGGCACGGGTTCTGACACGGATTCTGGCATATCGAATGGAACACCCAGCGCCGGCATCTCCAGAGAGACATTGCTGAACCCTGCCGTAACTGAGGCAATATCGGGAAAATCCGGACATGTATAACTGGAAGAACCAACTTCAAACGCAGGCAACTCGCATCGCTCCTCAAAATTGCAATGAGGCTCTTCGTTCAAATCAAAGTTTGAATTTTCAACCGCCTGAACAAAAACTTCAAGACAATCGTTCTCCGAATCGGGATGTATGAAAAATTGTAAGTCGTTGTCGTTGGAGATTTGGAGTAGCTGATGAAAGTGGCGGGAATGTTGAAAGTATTCATTTTTCCCGTAGACAACGAATGAACAACGACTACTATCAGCACCCGTAACTTCGAACAACAACGATATAAAATCCGAAAAATTGGTATTGCGACGAATTCGCCTATATGCAATAGGACGAATACTATATTTGACGGTGGAATCGGATGATTTAATTATTTCACCGCCGAAATAAACTATGACTTGTACGCGACTCGATACCATTGTGTAAATTGTTGTATGTTAGAATGATATGGAAATATGGAAATATGTGGGGGTATTTATAGAGATCGAATTCGTCATCTCAACTGACGAATTCGGTGAATTATTTTCCACTAATATAATTCGTCATCTGAGATGACGAGTTATACCAATTATTTCCGACAGGCTGCATGAGCATGCAGGTTGGTCGGGAATAATTCAAGTAATTCGTCATCTAGGATGACGAATTACGTAACTCGTCATCCCAGACTACGTAGTACTAATTTCAACTGTGCACAGGTCAACTTGACCAGCCTCGTCCGGTCAGTGGGCCAGCTAGACAGTATCTCGTCGGCTGGGATGACGAGATACATAATTCGTCATCCGGGATGACGAACTTCGCTATTTTATTAATGCTTTTTTTTTTTGGTTTATTATGTTAATATGTTGTTTTTTTGGCTTATTTAATTAAAAATGCCATCAATAGCCTATCCACTGACAAGTAAACTGCCTTGCTCAATCACCAACTATACAAAAATCTATCTGCGAACACTTGTCTCTATCATCATGCCAAGTGATCGTGCCAGCCTGGACAATTACTTAACAACACAAATCCAATATTTCCAACGTTGAGTCAAGAAAGACCACGAATTTGTACTAAATTTTATTCTTATATGGGCTTTTCCTTTAAGCCTTGCAAGTCGGCCCATAACATAAACAAGACATAACAATGCAACGAAACAAAATGTACCTACACTATTTGTTCTCTCTGCTGTGAATCGACGATAACAATAACCTCCTTCGAACTTTCAGATTCTTCGGTTCCTTCATCACCATCTTCTTCAATATTGATAGCAGCACTATCCCCACTCAAACTCAGCCCAGATTCAACCATACTATTAGAAACATCTTTCCCACTTTCAGATAATTCCATTTCTCGATTAATATCATTCTCCCCATCAATACCACCAGTATAAGCAACCTCATCTGAAATTCCGAGCTGCTCTTCATCGGCAGCGCCGACATCGCCCATAAACCTGCTGCTTTCTCCGCCGCCGAAAGACGCCGACCCGCTCCTCGTCGTATCAGCGTCGGACCTGCAAATCGGACAAAGGGAAGCCCTAAGAAGCCATAAATCCACGCAGTCGGCGTGGAAGCTGTGGTTGCAGGCGGGAAGAAGCCTGCACTTCTCTCCGGCGGAGAAGTTCTCCAGGCAGACGGCGCAATTGGGCGGCGGGCTGCTGTTTCCCCCCTTCTGAGCCGACTCCTTCTTGGCCGCGAAATCGAAGCATGGGAGCTTCTCTATGTCGTCCCTGGACATGCTTGTGCTCGCCAAACTGCCCCTCTCGGCGGCGTTGTTCTGGGCTGCTTCTTCGTCTAGGCTGCTCCTCCTCAGAGTTCTTCCGACTATGCAGACGTGGATTAGTACGAGGACTGCGATTCCTAGGAAGAGAAGGATTATGGATATCGCTATGGCCATGGCAATAACAGCTTGTGTCGTTACCTCAGACATTGATGATCGGGCGCCATGTTCGAAGGCTGGCCGTCTTTCTTGGCTGTGATGATGATTTCGGTTTGTATTTGGAAAATAATGTGTTTATTTCAAGAAAATGGAGGTGTAGATAAATAGTTCCATGAGCTTGTGAGTTTTTCTCAGCTGATGACGAAGGGACGATGTCCTTCGTGAATGTTTTATGCGTAGAAAGTGTTCCCTAATGGAAGAATACATGCAAATAAATCCACGTCTCCTAGTGATTAATTTAACTAAAGAAATTAATTGGTGGATTAATTTAACTAAAGAAATTAATTGGTGGGTTTTGTGGTGGGCGGATTATGGAGTGGGTGGAGAAAGAAAGAAAGGAATGTTTTTCAAGTAGAAATTACTTGACCCGTTCTTCATTTTTTATATCGGGTCATTGACTACACTCTGGGATTACGTCACTATTTTGATATTTGACAGCCTATATCGGATTGTCTGTGCCGCGACGATGTTCACCTCTGTGTTTCCACCAATCATTTTCCGACAAGTGTTAAACTCAGTTGACCAACTGTACTTGTCGTACTTGGGTTGGTGGAACACCAGATTGGAACACTGATATGGAACAGACGATCCAATCTAATATCATATGCATGCATGAGTTATCAATTGACGGAAGGAAACTTTGTAATGTAACGTACACTTTTTAAGCTTAGTGGGCTGGGCTGGGCTCATCCGTTTTCAGATGCAAGCGTAGTTTATATAAGACAATTTTATTTCCACATATTTACGCTAATAATAATAGAGGAGACTTACACAGTCATAGACATCAAGACAGTAATCAGGCAATAACATCTCTCGTGAGAACGACGACGACTTAATAATTACCAAAACGACGACTATGACTGCAATAACCCACGCTTCTTCCACACGCAGTAATTATCTTAAAAAAGACCATAAAAAAGGTAACTTAAGACCAAATTGACCAACCCAACGGCGCCGCCTCATCAAGAACGCCGGTGAAGTAACATCCGCCGCCGTCTTCGCTCCCGTCTTCGGCGGCCCGGCCGTACTCCTCGTCGTCCTGGAAGTAAGAGTCCCCACTGTCGAGGAGCTGAGGTCCGTCGTCGTCCATGACTGCGCTGCCGTTGCTGCCGGTGCTCAGGCGATCCTCCGCCTTGACCTTGTTCAGCTGCGTGCACGGATGCTCCTCCGCCTGGGCAGGCGACGGTGGGCCGAGATTTTGACCCGGCCCGACTGAAGAGGAGTCGTCCTTGGGTTGAAATTTCACGTTCAAGGAAAGGAGCTGTGGAATATATTAAAGCACATCGCTTTCAGACTATACACATACATCGATTAGTGAAAAGCGTACACTGTTGAGCTTTGGGAAGTGCATTGGCTTGTCCACTAACCTCTGGGCTACCAACTCACAACAAAAAAGATGTTACAATTTGAGATGGGAAATTAAAGTGAGCATCCAAAGTAGTGTAATTAGTGGAGGAAGACGAATATTTAAAAGTATAACGCAAGTAAAGTACCCACTATATGTCCAAGTGGGATGATGTGCAGATTCTTTGCTATACAAGAAGTTACTACTAGGTGTCTAAATTCCCTTAAGAAGTCCTATCGCATGTAAGCCTAATATAAATTTTAGAACCAAGTGATGATGGATCAACTAACCAACTAAATCATATACGGCAAACCATACAATTTTTACATGTGGAATTGAGTTTGATCTGCTTATAGACGACTAGTACTAAGCTATTCCACTCAATCGACGCAAGAATATTGTAAGAATTTCTACTAGCTAAGAACGAATCTTGGGCGTAGGACTCGGCACAAGGTGTCCCTTTTCAAGCCAAGGTGCTTTGCATAAAATCCCCAGTTGTTTCTAAATTGTTTCTTCCTTCTAAGCTCTAACTACAGAAAAGTATCAGTTGGGATTTGTGCTTGATTAATTAACGAGTTTATCAAGTATGAAAGCTGACTTTTCTCATACATGTTTCAGATACTATAGCTCCTTATAGCCATTTAATCTTTGTAAGCATTTGACTATGTATATTCCTATAACCGTCCTGCCCCTAACGACCGACCCCATTCCCTAGCAGAAAACTCTTGCCCTTTAAGAGTTGGCAAAAGCCATCAAATCTAAATAATTAGAATTCTGACAATCTTAATTAATTACCTCGGCTTTGAGCTTGTCGTTTTCCTTGAGAATGGAGTCGTAGTCGGCGACGAGCGTATCGTAGGAGGACTTTAGCTGATCGTAGTCTCTCTCAAGCTGCTTAGTCTTCCACCGCGCGCGGCGGTTTTGGAACCAGATAGCCACTTGCCTCGGCTGAAGCCCAAGCTTCTTCGCCAGCTGACTCTTCCTCTCAGGCTCGAGCTTGTTCTCAGTCTCAAAGCTCTTCTCCAACAAGTGAACCTATTCACAACATACAAATAGGAATGGGTAAGAAGCAGAAATCATAACCATAATACAAACGGCGTTAGAAATAACGGAAAAAGACCTGCTCGGCGGTGAGTCGCCGTTTCTTCTCCGGCATCTGCTCGTCGTAGTACTCCTCTTCGTAGTACTCTTCGCCCCCGCCGGCGCCGAAAATCGGTCGCCTTAGCGAGTTTTCCTCCACGTTCAGCACCGTTCTTGTTCCTGGATAATGATAAATTATTTACAAACTCAAATCAGAACATAGTTGAATCGAACATAGTCATCTATCTATGACCCACCTCGAAAAACGGAGTCGCCGGCGTTACCCAGGAACAGCATGTTGCCGCCGTGGCGAGAAGGGTCGAAGAAAATATGCCCGGGATCCATTTTCTCGGATCTAATTACACGCACTTGCTCTTGTCTAACTGAATATAAAACTCAAGCTTTTTTTTTCTACTCTGAATTTAAAAGGTACGTAAAATAGGTATACGTATTCTCTCTTAGAAATTCGTGGGAAATGATTAGGTATTAGAATAGCATGAGCTTATGGCGGAAGAAGCTGGAGCACCACAGCAACCTCGCCGGAGAATCCAACGGGCATATGCAAAATCCCATCATTCGGAGCACGGCTTTTCCCAGCTAAGATATATGATGTTAAGAACAATCGAACTCAAATCTCAAATTATCGAGGAAACCGATCGAGCTTACAAGAGAAGAATCTTCTTTTTATGCATATAATTAGAGTTATTCGCTGTGAAAATTGCTCGGCGAAAATTTCAGTAAAGTTTATAGAGGTGAGGCTGTGGGATTTTATATTGGGACGACGCAAGTGAAATGTCCGATTTGGGCAGGCGGGATTTTGGAATCTGTACTTTGGCAGTCGATGATTGGCGAGGGGTACTTCTGGGATTTCGTGGCTGACTGATTGAATTGGAAAAACATACGCAGGTTGGGCCCACTGCGAACTGTAGAGAATATGCGTTCGAAGAGTCGCCACTCCCTCCGGTCGGGCACCTGTCGGGGGTGCGGTTCGCTACAGTTATCGCTGGAGTAAATATACGGCTCAAACAACCGTAATTCCAATTTTATGTTTCCGATTTTACTATTACTTATTCTTCTTGTGGTAACGCAGCAGTAAAATGTATGTAGTGATTTGGTGTAATTTAGGTTATGATATATGTTAAGTTTCTCTACTATAATTAGATCGACATCTATCTATACGTTGATTATTAAAAATAAGGTGATTTTACATAAAAATACCCATTAATATAAAATTAGCAAGTCAGTATCCTGTTAGTATTTTTATATGCAGGTACCTGTCAGAATACATTTTTTGCACATTGATACCTGCCCGCCGCAATGTACATCATATCACACATTTAGATACCATAGAGAAACGTATTGTGGTATGTAATACAGCTAGTAAATGGTATCATCATATAGCTAGCCGCAAGGTATCGTATCGAACGTATATAGGTACCATATATGAGTCCCATATAAATGTGTGGCGTGGTACGCAATTCACATATTAAAAGGTACGTCAAGAGCGGAAAAATGGTAAGCACAGTCGAAGGTATACTTATATAAAATTATTTCTGACATGGATACTGACTTGCAAATTTTTTATACAATTGGGTTTTTTTTTATATAGATTCACCTTAAAATAATTAGTAGTCTCGATATACAAACGTGGGAATTAGTCACCAAGTGGAAAAGAGATAACAACGTAGCATATGCATGCACATGAAATATATGATCACCATGTTGAGAATCCCAACATCATCGCATTCTATGTTACTTAAATTGAGCAATATTCAATTCAGTTTAGTAAATAAAAAAGAGTAAAATATATGTGTGTCGAAAATCGTTGAGAAGAAGGTACATATCATGTCATAAATGTAGTTGTAAGTATAACATGATAATTCTGTGCCTAAGATCCATCGTAAGTCCCTTCAATTGAACGGACAATTTCATAATTGTTCGATAAAAATAAACTTTCATGACAAGGCAATTTTTATCGCATCACGACAGAACAAATGCATATTTAGATGATCGAAAGAATATATAATATACTATTATTTTAGAAAAAAAATTTGAAATTGTGGTACACTTTGCATGTGTCCCGCCAGTTGTTGCCGTGGCATTTGCGATATATAAAAGTATATAATTTTATTCATTATCTCCAAATCTTAATAATACGACATGTTCCTTCTCTTTTATTTAGTTTTCAATCAAGAGAAAGAGTATGTGTGAATTGAAAACTCCATTATTTCTCAATATGGTTACAGACTAAAAGAGAAGCCTTAATTTGTCAATGTTCGTGGCAAATCATATCATAATTTTCATATATTCGGAATAAATTCTAACGAGCACTAATAAAATCAGATAAGAGATAAAATACGACTTGAACACGTCGTTTAGTGAGTAGCTACGGTTTCAATAGGAGAACGATGGATAAAGAAAAAGAAAAAAAGATGCCCTTTTGGTCTTCAAATTCCTTATTTGCTAAGATAAGTTTCGAAAGATAAATAGAGCATTTCGTATATAGGTATTTCTTCAAGAAAAAACAAAACTTTGGCTTTAGAAACACTTTATCTTTCAAGAGTAGTCATCGAACCCATACGATTTCCTTTAAGCAAAGGTTCGAATAGACATGGAACATCCACAATAATAATATATCTTATTCCTTTTTAACAGCAATTAAAAATATTTTTTTCTCATTAATTTATAATTAACATCGTAATCATCACATGCAAAACACTTAACAAAGTTCGATGAAAAAACAAAGATTAAAATTCGACAATTGGTATAAAAGCTTGTGTGATTTAGGGGACAACAATTCATAAACGCGCATATATTCACCTAAAAGACTAGAGCATCTTCTGAGCTTCTCCTAACGAGCACAGAAAAAAAACACTACTTTTAAAAAATTAAACATAATTTAGTGAATATATATATATATATGTATATATGTGAGTGGGAAGAAAAATAGTGGTGTGTTTTCTTTTGTCTTTTGGTAGTGGAGATGCTGATATTGAGATGGAATGCGACTTTACTTTGTTTTGGCTACTCTTTGGAAGCCACTAGTTCCCTTCTTTGGACAACATATAGGCTCACTATACTATTTCTTGACAGAAACATCTGTGAAGTTCACATGTTTTTAGCTATATTAGTTTGATTAATATGTAGTCGTCATTTGGTAGGCTTCATTTCATTTTCCAGGTGTAATTATGTTTCCTAGCAAACTGTTGGGAACTTAATGGTCTTGTCGCGGTGTTAGTGGTTCTAAACAAAGTATTTGCACGATGTGATAAGCGTCGGCGATTATAGGTGTAACTAATAGATTTTATAGATTGATTATTCGTCAACGCATTTATTAATTAGTTAACATGACGTTCAATCAAAATGGTTTTATTTTTTTTTTCAAGTTTTTATTTTACAGGAAAAGTTTCGTTTAGTTCAAAAATTTCTACGTGGAAAATCTTCATACACATCTCACCAACACCAACCATGGGCAACTTTTTTTGTTAATATCTAGTTTACATGTTTTTTAGTAGTCGCATGGTTTCTAGTACAGCTACTGTCGACTAAATTTAGCCTGAATTAAATATAAAAATTACTAGATATGGGACAACCACAGGTTACATTTGGAAGAAATCTCCTGACAATTGATATGTGTGCAATGCAATGGGTTTAAGTCGAAATAAATATCAATAGTCAATGCGACCAAAGGGAGACACTTAAATTTTGCACGATTATTTTACAAACGCAAAAACAATTGTTTAATTTTTAAGATTTCTTTTTCTTTTTCTTTTTTGTTTTAATAAACGCCTGTTCTAGGTTGGGCTTATGGACTTCAGAAATTGGGCTTTTATATGTTGGGCGGCTTAGACGGCCCATTTCTCTTGATACAAAATAATAAATCGCGGGCTTCTCATTTTCTCCAACACTTATTATAAAGAGCGGATGATAAAAACTGTAAATGTAAATTAGTCTGTTAAAATTAATCAATCAATTTTTTTTCTATTTTAATTACTATTAAAAAACAGTAAACATATTAAATCATGATAACCTCAAGCTTTTAAAACTCATAAAAAGCTACTCATTCTATTTATAGTATACAATTTATTATAATCATCTACTAATAATTAATTTTTAGTTTTCTACACACATACAGGATGTTCTAAAAGTACTAGTTTCGTAAATACTCCCATAAGAGGATTATTTAGAATGCATTTTATTTTGTTTTTTATTTTGAAATACATTAACAATTCATTAGAGGTTTGAGCCGGTCATAGACTAATCTGAAATAATTTAATTTTCACCTTCGAAAAATTCCATACAACTAAAAACCACCCCATAAAGGTTTAAAATTTATAATCCGAATTCCTCGCACGATTTGCATGAGATAATATATCTTATCATATTATATAGTCTTACTTTCATTCATTTATTTATTTATTTGACCAAATTAAGGAGCCTACATGGCGGCCACGTGTCCCCTAAAAAATCTCCTTAAACAGAAAACTCCGAAACAGCGCGATTTATTAGAGATTCACTTATACGTAGGCTTTTGAATTCTTATAAATCTTATTAGGATTCGAACTCAGGTATTAGCTATATATACGCCCCACGTTTCATTAGTGTTTTCATCTTCTCCCTCTTTTTCGTCCTTTTCTCCTTTCGTATCAATCAGAGTATTCAAATACAGCTTCAGCGAAGATGCACGGAGAAGCATTGGCTCGTACAGTCGTCGGCATCGTCGGTTGGTCCTCTGCGCTTTTTTCCTATACGCGGCTGTTTACTTTGAGTAGTTACTGTTTATGTGGTTTTGCATGTGAGTGCTGTGTATATACGGCGTCGATTTTAGCTGCTAGTGATTATACAGAAGTAGCATAGCGCAGATCGTTTTCTCAGATGATATAAGATAATCAGAAACGAGTTTTCTGCTAACGTGCGCTGATTAACGAGCTGTATGCGTAATAGATCGCTGTGCTTCCTGCTCGATTTCGCTGTTACTTTGTGTTTTGCTTTGATTTGGTTGATCACGGATGTTTTCATCGTATTTTGATTCATCGAGATGCTTACCATCGTCCTGGCTGTTTACTTGTTGATTTGCATTTTATTTTATTTTTATTTTTATTTTTTTATGGAAACGATAATCACACTGAAAGCATGCACGACGCCTGGCGCAATTGTTCAACAGAAGTCAGTTAACCTTGCGGAAAACATTTCATGGACGAAATCTCTGAATTAGTCTTTCTCTCTGGTTTATTGTTTCTGCAGGGAACGTGATTTCCGGTTTGCTGTTCCTCTCGCCATCGTAAAACCCTTTCCTTACGACTTCGATCTCGTATTTATTATTTTATGAAATCAGTACCTAATTTAGTTATCATCTGCTATTATGCAGGCCAACCTTTGTGAGGATATGCAAGAAGAAAACAACAGAAGAATTCCATCCTTACCCATACTTAGCCACAGTGATGAACTGTTTGTTCTGGATTTTCTACGGTTTACCAATAGTTCATCCCGACAGCACCCTCGTCATCACCATCAACGGTGCTGGGCTCGCCTTGGAATTGATATACCTAATCGTGTTCTTCGCCTTCACCACCAAGAATAACAGGGTAAGATCACTAGCTAAGTACCGAGCTGCATTAACCTCTAATCACGGTTTAATGGTTGCTTCTAGTTTCTGATAAAAGCCGTTGTTGATGATGTTTTCTGTTTTGGCTGTAATACTTTTTTGTTACAGAGAGTCATTGTACTTGTGCTCTTGGCCGAAGCTGCTCTGCTTGGTGTTATAGCTGCTATAACGTTGCGCTGCTTCCACACTCACGCCGGCCGGTCGATGTTTGTTGGGATTATCTGCTGTGTGTTTGGGATCATCATGTATTCGTCTCCGCTCTCCATTCTTGTATGTCCCCACTCTCTCTCTCTCTCTCTCTCTCTCTCTCTCTCTCTCTCTCTCTCTCTCTAATATTATCCATAATGTTTGCTGAACTCCATCCGCAGAAAAAAGTGTGCGAAACAAGGAGCGCCGAGTACTTGCCGCCGTGGCTCTGCTTGGCGAATTTCTTGAATGGTATCGTGTGGTTCACCTACGCCAACCTCAAGATTTTCGACCTGTACATCGCTGTAAGTTTTATCATTTTCATCCCTCTTGAATCGTAGGAATTTAATCTGATCGAATTCTGCATTTTGTATGGCAGGCTGGGAATGGGATTGGAGCACTTTTGGGACTCTTACAGCTACTTGTTTTTGGATACTACACATGGGTATATCCAAGGTTCCATTCTTCAGAGCAGAAAGGTGAAGAAGCCCAGGACCAAAAGACCAAGAACACAGACATTCCTCAAGTCTAATGCTTATTTCCTACTACTTGAGAAACAAGACTTCGTATTAGCTTTCTTTCTTTAACCATTTCGATTCTCTTTTGATATTAGATGCTAATTTTGAACGGTCTCTCTGGCTGCTTAGAACTCTTTTCGAACTTATATTAATTGGCGTTTCTTTATAAGCCTTTAATCTCCTTTGCAGTGCTGCAGTATATCTTGAATGGTAAAAGAAACTAGTGTGTATTAAAATACAGCAAAACAAGACGCAGAAATTATTGTATAGCAAAGCTATAATGGGCTGAATTTAAAGCCCATTTAAAACTGAAATACTACCTACGTACTTTGGGAATCTGGCAAAATCTCATCCATCTTATCTGAAGTGTGAGGTTGATTGAAAGCAGATAAAAAAATATAGAATTGAATGCTTCCCCACCTACTCTGACCGGTGGATGGAGATTTTGCCTTTTATTCACTGGAATTTATCTTCTCCATCCACACAACCTTATCGTCTACAACCTTCTTTCTGCTTATCTCACTCGCGTCCTAGATTCTGATGTCGCTGCCATTTTGTTAGAAGAAACTCTGACACCTCATTTGTTTTCGTGAATTTAATTTCCCACTGATGTCTTTGCTAAGTTCGTGTCGCAACTATTCTTTTTCACAATTAACCCAAACCCCTCCATTCTTTGGCCGGAGACTTCCATGTAAGTGCCTCAAGATTTCGCCTCTGACGAACATTTCCACTCTGCAGCTGAAGAAGCCCATGTGTTCCTTACAGAGGCCAGCTTCGTTTCAGCCATTGAACGAAAAAGTAACTGATCAAGTGTCTTACTTTTCTACTGAGTTCATCAGTTGATTTTTTGTTACAAATTTTGACCAAGAAATGTCTCTATTCAGCAGATGGGTGTGCTTTCTTCCATAAGGAAATGTGCCATTTCAATTGCCTTGGGCATCGCATTGGTCGCCGGACAAGCCAATGCTGCTGTAATAAATCCCTCTATGCCCGATGTTTCTGTGTTGATCTCTGGCCCCCCTATTAAGGACCCAGGCGCATTGTTAAGGTATGCTTTGCCCATCAACAATAAGGCCATAAGAGAAGTTCAGAAACCACTTGAGGACATCACGGATAGTCTCAAAGTTTCAGGCGTCAAAGCCCTTGATTCTGTCGAAAGAGTGAGGAAATAAATTCTACTTCTATTAAATGCATTTTTTGTGTACTTTAGTTACATATGTTCATAAGCTCCTTTCATTTTCTTGGTTGGTTCGCATTGGATGTAGAATGTTAGGCAGGCTTCAAAAGCTCTAAAGCTTGGTAAGTCTTTGATCGTTGGAGGTCTAGCAGAATCGAAGGCTGATCATGGCGTCGAGATGCTTAATAAGCTCGAAATAGGATTGGGTGAACTTCAAACCATTGTGGAGGATAGGAACCGTGATGGGGTTGCACCTAAGCAGAAGGAGCTGCTTAATTACGTTGGAAGGTGAGTTCAGTTAAGACAAATTTTACTTCTTGCAAGTTCTTGGTCTGATGATATGCTGTTCGCTTTATTGTATGGGAGAACATCTGTTTTGAGTTGAGTAATGAGTTGAGCTTTCTTCGATTGACTGAAGTTAACAGTGGTTGTCCTAAAATTGCTGCGGTGCTACAATGCCAACTGCCCGTCGGTGGCATTGCATCGTTCTATTCATAAGATCATATAGAATGATATGACCTTACAACACAGAAAATCGTAATTTCAGAGATGAACATAGGAAAGTTGGGGACTATTGGAGCAGTGATGTCTGAAACCCTTGTTAGTTTTTCGACTAAAATTACGTCGTAGGTCTAGACGAAACGGAAAAAAACTTCAAAAAGAAATGGAAAAGAGTGATGAGTGTAAGTCTTGGTAAGAAGCAACGATTTTCTACTTCTCATTTGAAGCCCTTGTGATTGACTGCAGCTGAGATCTTCGTGGGGCATTGGATTTCTGCAGTGTTGAAGAGGATATGGTCGATGGCTTTCCATACGAAGTGCCCGAAGAGTACAAGAACATGCCTTTGCTGAAGGGAAGGGCCACGGTGGATATGAAGGTCAAAGTCAAGGACAATCCAAACCTCGACGAGTGCCTTTTTCGCATCGTTTTGGATGGATATAATGCGCCTGTCACTGCTGGAAACTTCGTGGATTTGGTCGAGAGGCGTTTCTACGACGGCATGGAGATTCAGAGAGGTGAGAAGAAAAAGCGGAAGTTCGATTTATTTTTTTATTTTTTCTTATCTTGTTGTCGTATGTTTCGCAGCCGATGGATTTGTGGTGCAAACTGGCGACCCTGAGGGTCCCGCCGAAGGATTTATCGACCCTAGCACGGGAAAAACGCGAACGGTTCCTCTTGAAATTATGGTGAATGGAGAAAAGGCGCCTTTCTATGGAGAAACTTTGGAGGTAAGTTCTCTTTTTTGTTGTTAAAATGGGGTAAAAAAGGTAGTAAACTCATATAATCCACCATTTCTCAAGCCCATATTATCTAGTTCTTTTTTTCCCCTTCTATGGAGAAACTTTGGAGGTAACTTTGGACTTCCCTTTTTTTGTTGTTAAAATGGGATTAAAGCTAAACTCATCTAATCCACAATTTATCAATGCCCATTTTATCAAGTTTTCCAACTTTTCTTTTTTCTTGAAGGAGCTTGGTCTGTACAAGGCTCAAACGAAGCTTCCGTTTAACGCATTTGGAACCATGGCAATGGCTCGAGAGGTAATAAATAAACGCACACCGTTTATACATCAACGATTTCTGTTTCAAAATTCCTATTCTTTTTTCTTGGGGGTACTATTTTCAAGGAATTCGAGAACAATTCAGCCTCGAGCCAAGTATTTTGGCTGTTGAAAGAAAGCGAGCTGACGCCGAGCAACGCAAACATTTTGGACGGTCGTTACGCCGTGTTTGGTTATGTGACTGAGAACGAAGAATTGTTGGCTGATCTGAAAGTGGGAGATGTAATAGAGTCTATGCACGTCGTCGCTGGTTTGGACAATCTCGCTAACCCGAGCTATAAAATCGCCGGATAGGGATTGCAAGAGCCTAAAAGGTTAGCCCTTGTTTTTGGGCTGTATAAGCCCCCTTTTTTTAAGATTCTTTGCATTGAGTTACGCTTTATTGTATCCATTTTAACTGTTCTACAATTCACTTAATGTTTTGTATTACCACGACCACGAGCTTTTATGCTTGAACGATTCTTGTTTGAGCTTGTAAGAAAAACTGAAGTGAGGATATCAATGTCTCAAAAACCACTTTTCATTCATCTCTCTCGTATTTTTGTACTATTGTTGGAAAGAAAGTAAATTCGAAATTCTTGATATCAAAAGATCTCTTAGGGCTACATTAAATGAATTATTGATGATGACGAATTCTTGGGATTGTTATTACCAACCTAACTGATATAGTAGGAAAGGAATGACAAAGATAATGACGAATTATGTGAGAGTTTTATTTTTCAAGAATAATATCGACATTGAAAGCTTACCAATCGTATTTTTTTTTTTTGGATTAATCGATACTATTCAGGAACACAATCCAACTCTTTTTAACAGAACATTAGATTATTGAAACGTATCTTTTTATTTGATTTAGTTCTGAATAATAAAATGTCGGTCACCGAATACACTAAGTAAGTATTTTTGCGCTAATGCTAAGATTGGAAGGGCAGACGCACCCAACCACTTAATACAGTGTCATCATTAATTTAGCAGTGTTTTGATTATCGTTGATTTCATTTTATTACGTCAGATATATAAAGAAAAATTAGTTGTTGGAATGCTAGTGGATTCTTTGTTTCGAAATGTTTGGGGTGAAAGGATTTAGAGGACAAATAGAAAATAAAAAATAACCTCACGCCTAACAATATCAAGAATAGCAGTCCTCTTTCTTCTTTATAAGGTAATTGTCCATTTCATGAATGGTCATAAAATCGATTGCAGCACTTATTACATAAACTAAATAGAGCACTATAATTTGGCCGTCTTCAATATTCAGTTACAAAATTAAATAGTCGTACTTTGCTATCGCGTGTCGCACCTTGCCTTGAGGATATCAGTCGATGAGATGATTCGTATATTATTTTCTTTTTTTTCTATTTACCTTTCCCCCCTTAAATAGTGGGGTTTCTCTAACGTTCCTATTTAGGAATGAGAACAGATGAGCTTTTTTCAGAAATAGACCTAGGAAGTCTGTTTTAGGGGTAGGAGTTTTAAATTCTGTTTTGTTCTTTTATTTCAATCGAATTTTTTTTTGGGATGATTATGACTTCAGTACTTTGGGCTTCAATGGCTCCACTCCATCCAACTTGTAGTTGTATAGGTTGAAAAATAAAATAATAACAGGAGAAATATTAAATAATGGTTGCCAACTCCCAGCATGAAACTAAGCCGTGCTTGCACAGATACAATCAAGAACTAGGCTACCATTATTGTTGGTCCCCATTGAAACTTATATAATTCAACAAAGACTGGACAAAAAATAAATAAATATGTTTTTTTATAATTTTGGGCCGCTAATAGCAGAAACGGAGGAAAGACGATACGTCACCTTCATGCTTCAACATTTTTTTTTTTTTAACTTCTCTGCACCAATATGATAAATATTATATATACATACTCAATATGCGGATATAATGTGTAAAATAGAAAAGTATTTCCACTCCTCCATTTCCCTTTAATACCATATATAATACCCAGTGTGGGTGCGTGTAAAATATGAGCAAAAGAAACAAAGGAGTTGAAAGATTATAGCGTTCTTTACTGGGATTGCAGATAAGGTATGACACCATGATCTTGCCACTTATAATAATTGATGTTTTCTTATTATCATTTTATTACCTATAAATAAACATTGGAATGATACCGACAAGTAGCGTGTATTCTTCGCCTGTTGAATTCCCTCTATCAACAGAAGAAAAGAATGTAATAAAATTCGAATATATGAGCTCTTCTCCAGATATTATAATACACCACACACACTGCATCTTCATTGTGTGGAATGCCCATTCTTTCCTATCAAAGGCTGCTGCTGTAATAAAGTCAGCTACTCAACTCAACTGTGCAATAAGAATAAGTTTCTGTTCACTGTGCAGCGAATCCCACAACTCTCATTACAATGCTCGAGCTTGACGAAAGCATGGCTAACAAAGCGAACGACAAGAATCCCGCGAAGGAGCTAAGCAAATTCTACGTCACTCCTCACGCAAAAACCTCCATCGAAAAATCCCCGAGGAGTACTACCTCGAGCCCATATAGTAGTTGTAGTAGCAGTAGTAGTAATTCAATCGATCTCCTTTCGATCAATGGAAACATTGACGCGTCGATGGAGAAACTGTATCGAAACATATGCGAGATGCAAAGCTCGAGCGACCAATCGCCTTCGAGGTGCAGTTTTCTATCATATGGAGACGAATCGCTTATAGACTCCGAGCTAAGAAAACTCGCCGGCGGCGGCGATTATGGGACGACGATCATTGAGAGACCAAAGGAGGATGATGCGAATGGAAAAAAAGATGATGTCATCATCGGTAAAGGCGACGAAGAAACCGAGGCGAGAAGGCTTTCCTTCGATTCGAGGATGTCCAAGGAAGTTGTTTTTTCCAAGACCAAGAAATTTGACGGTAATAAACGAATCGTTTTAGGCCCGAGGGCGAAGAAGGCGAACTTCCTCGGACCCTATTTGCTGAAAAAAGCAAAAGATATAATGGCATCTTCGTGGTCGGGCGATCGCAGTAACGATCAAAAGGCCCTCCAATTGGCTCTTCGCGCGATGAAATCCTTCGAGAGCATAAACCCTAATAATTTAGATTGCGCTATGTGCCTCCATGTCGTGGCAGCTCTGTACTCCAGGCTCGGGAACTACGCCGAGGCGATACCCATTTTAAAGAGATCGATCGATTATATTCCCGCCATGGAATTAGGGCACAGCCATGCGCTCGCAAAGTTCGCCGGCTGTATGAATCTGGGAGATACTTACGCCATCTTAGGACAGACTGAAAATTCCATACTTTATTACAGCTTGGGCTTGGAGGTACAGAGAAAAGCCTTAGGCGAAAAAGATCCTCGATTGGGCGAGACTTTGAGGCGCTTGGCAGAAGCCCATGTCCAAGCTATGCAGTTCGATGAAGCCGAGGAACTTTGTTTGACTGCTCTCGATATTCATAAAGAAGGCGAGAAATCTGCTTCAGCTGAAGAAGCTTCGGATAGGAGACTTCTTGGCTTGGTATGTTATTCTAAGGGAGATTACGAGGCTGCGCTCGAACATTACATTCTCGCAAGAATCGCCTTGTCTGGAAATGGACAGAAGTTCGACGTTGCAAATGTAGATTGTAGCATTGGAGATGCGTATCTCTCCATGGGACGATACGATGAGGCAATTTTCGCATACGAAAAGTCTCTCAATGCGTTGAAGTCTTTCGAGGGAGAGAATCATTCTTCGGTCGCTTTTGTCTTTGTTCGCTTGGCAGATTTGTTTAGTAAAATCGGGAAGTTCGTGGAGGCGAAGTCTTATTGCGAAAACGCTCTGAGAATTTACGCTAATCCATCGCCAGGAGCGCCGCCTGAAGAAATAGCGAGCGGCTTGGTCGATATTTCTGCTATCTTCGAATCTGCGGGCGAATACGTAGGCGCTCTGCATTTGCTGAAAAAGGCAGTTAAACTCTACGAAAGCGTGCCATGTCAGCTGAGAATGACCGCGGCGATCGAAGCTCGGATGGGAGTTGTATACTATGTTGTAGGAGATTATCGAGAGTCTTACGAATATTTAAGGAGGGCGAACTTAAAATTCAGATCGCCGGGCGAAAGGAAATCTGCGCTTTTCGGGGCGGCTTTGAATCAGATGGGGCTCGCATGCGTTCGCCTCTTAATGATAGACGAAGCTGCCGATTTATTCGAAGAAGCGCGCGCCGTTCTTGAAGCTGAGTGCGGCCCTTACCATGCCGACACTCGAGGAGTCTGCAGCAATCTCGCGGGTACTTACGATGCAATGGGCAGGTAAACTCAAATCTTTTTTTTTTTCAGAAAATGTCTAATTTTCACGAACGTTTAAATTAAACGGCGCTTGCTTATATCGATAGAACTGGCGATGCGATCGAAATGTTGGAGTACATCGTTAGCGTGAGGGAAGAGAGGCTTGGAACTGCAGATCCGGAGGTGGAAGACGAGAGGCGAAGGCTGTCCGAGCTATTACAAGAGTCGGGAATGGCCCGAAGGAGATGATCGAAGCCACTGGCAAAGTTGCTCGTCTAAGAATTCCGAAACCGTCTGGTCTTATATCATCGATGCCGAGTGAAAGATTCAGATCTTTCTAAGTTCTTCTTTTAACCAGACAAGTTGGTCTCACAGGTCATAATTGGGATTGTAAACACAAATTTTTGAGTATTAGACACCATCATAATACCAATTGGTAATAGGTGAAATTGTCTCTTCAATCTCTAATGGCGAACAAGAATGATCACTGTAAGTGCAATACCTTAACTTTTACTAACAAACAGACCCAACAAAGAGAGAAGAAAAAGAAAAACAAATCCTACCTCAGAAAATTCTTCGGCGGGAACGAAATAAATAATCAAAACAGACGCAAAACTTATACGAACTTCCCCCTTAACAAACCCGCTGCTGCTGCAGCCGCCTCTGCAGCGGTCTCGAACTCCAAGTCCTATCAACAACTTCGGACGGAAATATAATCGTGGGCAGCCTCTTACTCTCCTCCACGTGAGGATAATCCACCGTGTAGTGAAGCCCGCGGCTCTCCTGCCTCGACAAAGCGCTGCTCACCACCAACTTTGCGCAGCAAAACAAATTCCTCATCTCGCAAGCCTCGAGCCCCACCATAGTCGGCTCCCATCCCTGCTGAAAAAGATACGCCTCCCACTCGAGCTCAAGCCCGCCGATCCTCTCCTCGGCCCGCTGCAGCCTAGTCGTCGACCTAACGATCCCAACGTCCTCCCACATGATCGCCTGCAGTTCCCTCCTCACCTCCCTGGTCCGACCCACGACCCTATCCAGCGCTCCATCCCCGAGCAGCGCCCGAGCCACAACGGGCCGGGCCCACGCCTCGCCCGTCCCGCCGTAGAGGGCCCTCCTCATGTGCTCCACGGACGGCTCGACGGCCCGACGGGCGAAGACTAGGGCCTCGAGCAGGGAATTGCTGGCCAGGCGGTTCGCGCCGTGGAGGCCCGTGCAGGCGACCTCGCCGGCGACGTAGAGGCCCGAGACGCCGGTCCCGCCGTCGAGCCCGGCCCGAACGCCGCCGCACATGTAGTGGGCGGCGGGGACGACGGGGATGGGTCGTGCGGTGATGTCGAGGCCGTGCTTTAGGCACTCGCGGGCAATGTTGGGGAAGTGGGCGAAGATTTGGTCCCTCGGCTTATGGCTTATGTCGAGGAGGACGTACTTTTCGCCGCGCTTTTTGAGCTGGTCGTCGATGCTTCGGGCGACGACGTCCCGAGGGGCGAGCTCGGCGCGCTCGTCGTAGGCGGGCATGAACCGTTCCATGGAGAGGTTGTAGAGCAGGCCGCCGTCGCCCCGTACGGCCTCGGTGATTAGGAAGGCGTTTTCTCGGGGCTTTGCAGGCTTGTTTGGGAGGCCCTCGTCGGCTAGGGCGGTTGGGTGGAACTGCACGAACCTACGGGGAAAAAAAAGCACAACGAATTAGTATTCATATTGCGGCGAGTCTATGGACTAAGTGATCTTACTCCATATTGGAGATTACGGCGCCGGCACGGTGAGCCATGGCCATGCCATCGCCCGTCGCCACCTGAAAGAGAAGATTTATTGTAAAATCTCAGTAGAATAGAAGTAACTCGAAGTGATATTTAGGGGGAAATGGTATGATTGTTCTTACCGGCGGATTGGTCGTGCTCGGGTAGATGTGTCCAGCGCCTCCCGACGCGAGTAACGTTACTTTAGAGATAAATCTCACCACCTAAAAAAAGATTCACGAAAAATGAGATCATCAATCTTTCGTAAATAAGATTCTTAACGTACATTTAGCTCGAACGGACATTTTACCTCCTGCGTCTCCGTATTCAAAGCGTCGACTCCATGACAAACAGTCTCACAACCATCCTATGTAAAATGCCACGTTGGCCTTTGTTCATTTAGTAAGGAAAAAAAAGGCGAAGAAACAAAGCAAAAAACGAAGCGTAAAAAAGGGGAACCTGAAAAGTCAGCAAATCGATGGCGTAATGATGTTCGAAGACGAAGATATTAGGATCCTTCCTTACGGCCACAAGCAACGCCCTTTCAATTTCCCGACCCGTCATATCAGCGGCGTGAACTATCCTACGATGGGAATGCCCACCCTCCCTCGCCAAGTGAAGATTCCCGTCCTCACCGTGGTCGAACGAAGCTCCCATGGCTATCAGCTCTCTGATCCTCTCAGGCCCTTCAGTGCAAACTACCTGGAAAAAAAATACTCATTCGAATTAAAAAGCTGATAAAAACGACGTAATAAAATAACGCCGTAGCGAATATGAAAAAGAAAAAAAAAATTACTCGAACGGTCTCTTCGTCGCACAGATAAGCCCCAGCAACGATGGTGTCTTGGACGTGGCTCTCCACAGAATCAGATGGGCACAACACGGCGCTTACGCCGCCCTGGGCATAGTTTGTGTTGCTTTCGTGGGGCTCGGCTTTGGTTATTACGGCGACTTTCCCATGCCTAGCGACCTCGAGGGCGTAACGTAGCCCAGCTACTCCACTGCCTATTACCGAGAAATCAAAGTACTTTGTATTGGTTCCTTTCATAACCGCCTGGGTAGTTGCTCTTTGCTGCCTTAGGTCGTCGGCCTTGGGCTGAGAATATACGTAGTTTCTTTTTTGTATCTTTAAGGTTTTGGAGATCCCACCTGACCTGAAAGACGCAGAATCGAACTAAATATCAGGGAACGGTCAAGAGAAGTAAACGCCAGAATTCAGGCACATGGAAGAGGAGTTGAAACCATAATTAAGACACAAGTATAAAAGCCCAAAACTCAAACATCCCGACTAAAGACAGATACAGCCATGATTGAGGTTATTTCGAAGAGAGATGTTACTTTAACAACCATAATTCATAGCCAAAAAAAGATGAGTTGCAAGAATTTATGTGTGATGCAAATAAAACAACCTTAATGATAGCAAACATCGGAATTTCTAAAAACCAGAGATGACCTGGAGAATCCAAATAGAAGAAAATGTGATATCCATATTCAACTGATGAAGAGACACATAAAGAACACCAAAAGAATAACGTAGTAAGCCATTGTGTGAACACATATGAACAAATCGAATAGAGTCTCATCATATCAAGGTACTCTACCAATCGAGGAAGGATAAGGCTATAATAACAAATTATAGGGTAATACATACCAAGAAAGCTCATGCTGCATGCATCTGGGAACAGCTATTGTATTGACCCAATAAGCCTGTGTGTGGCCTTGATGCCTGTAAAAGCTCTCTTTCAAACGCAGCTGGCCACTTCCCCAAGCTACGCTTGTCGCCATTGAATTCCTACTCAGCACTGTAGAATTCGTTCAATTTCAGATAATTTCAAAAGGTTTTTCCTGGTATATAGGAAAGAAAAAATAAAGGATTCTTCAGAAATCGAGACTCGGAATAATCGACGTATTTCATTTCACCGAAAGGGAGAACAATGAAAGGGGAACAGGTAATCTACATCACGTAGATCTTGAATTGAATCATAGGAGATTTGCATCAGCATTTGATTATGAAACGTGACAGCAAACGTTCGCATACACGGCAAGAGCTATGATTTAGATCAAAACGCAGACAACGGTTCTCAGAGGACAAGCGATGCTGCCTTAAAACTGACGAAAAAAAATTCATATTGAAATGAATAAATAACAACACATACAGTCGATATCTTTGTCAATTAGCTGATGGGAAGCGGCAATCCGAAGAAAATTTCAGCTCGAACGAACAAATCTTTGCAGCCTCGTTTTATTTCCTTTTTCGGTATTCAAAGAGCAAGAACTGAGGAGACAAACCTGTGAAGGATTTAAATACGTGAATCTCTTTGCTATTCACAGGTAGGTTCGTCGTTCCTCGCTCGATACTATTATTAATTTCTTTCTTTATTATCTGAGAAGGGGAAAATTAAACTGGCCAACCAAACTACGGCAAATGCAAAAATGTGTAAAATGAGATTCTTTAATCGGAAAATAAAGAAAAAAACAAATTTTTTTTTTTCTTCTGTCAACAATCAACATCCCTTTTTGTTTCTTAAATCTTGGCTAGAGTGGAATTCGAGAAGGGACGTTGAAATTCGCGCCATCTCCCTCCCACCTCTCATTTCATTTTTTTTTCCTTCATATATATGAATACTTGTTTATTTTACTTTGCATAATTGGGTTAATCCATTGATTTTCTTTCATTCCACGGTAAACATGTAGCGGGTTTTTTCGACCCAATTTCATCTAAAATCTAAACCCGTATAAACTTTTGAGTTTTCTCTCTAAAATCGATTGACAATATATACGATGGGCTTGGATTTGATGTCCGTCAAAACAAATGAATCTAAAGTCATTCTTTAATCCAAGGTTGTTTTGGCGAACTATGATCATAAATTATATTTTGGATAGTTATTACATGAGTTTGAACCAATTGAATAGTTTTTGCCAACCATAAATCTTATGGACTTGCGAGAACCACCCATTCTAGAATTTATTTATTTTAACGAAGCTCATAATTTTTGAAGTTGCTTTCTTTTCAATTTATTTTGTGCAGTGGCCAATTTGCCACGATGAGATCGGGTTTTTCCTTTTAGCAGATAAAGGTCGAGAAAAGGACCTTTGGCCCAATTGATTCAAAAGCGTATACGAATAATGTAAATCATATTTGACTTCTCTTTGTGTTGTAGGGGCAGTATATATTTGTGGAAGCTTCTTTACATGTACTGATGCAAATTAAGAGTTGTAATATATATTTATTTTCGTTGAATATGATCCATATGGTTCACAATCACGACTCCAATCCCAATGCATACGTGCTAAATAAATTTGAAATAAAATTTAAATAAAGAATGAGGAACATATAAACTATAAAGAAGAAGATTCTCACTTGATAACAAAATCTCAGATTCGTGTGGCCCAGCGCCAGTGACTAAGGACAAGATTTATGGCGGCCCATAAAGATTTCTAACCACAATTAATAATTTATTCAAATAAAGTAATAAACACAATTCGAAATGGATGGATTCGTTGGAGGAACATAATAAAAGAAATTAAATCAAATTGAGGTCCCACTCCCAACACAAAAATATTATGAAAAAGCAGAGGTCCCCTAATAAATAAAAATAAAATGTGTAGTTCATTAATTGTAAAGAAACCAAAAGAATTTGCCCCTTCGCCCCTCCCCACCCACTCATTGTTATGGCTCATTTGTGTATGCAATGCAGCTACCTATATAATTATGAATATCATAGAAATGAGAAATGATATGATGTTCACCTTATATGGACACCTGCTGATTGGCATCGCTTCGTGACAAATCAGCATGTCACTTCAACATCAAATGTGTGTTGCATAATCACATCTCTTAGGTGTCATAGATCGACACATATGGTGTTCACTTGTATGGCCTTGATATACTCCACGCGAACATGCCAACCATATGTGTCGATCTATGACACCTAGGATGTGTTAGATTAATGTCACGTCACATTTGATGTTGAGTGGCATGCTGATTTGGTACGAATTGGTGTCAGATCAGCATGTGTCCATATAAGGTGTTTTGCATGCTGATTTCTAGGCATAATTAATTAAATTGCTGTTTCTATTACATCCCTGTATAAAATAACAGCCCATATATTCTGTAAATGGGCTACCTATTGGCCCGATACTCAGGCCCATTTATTTCTCTCAAAGAAGTAGCGACGTGACGCGTGTGCATCTATTGCGCTGACGTGGACTAAACCCATCTTAAGCCAGCTAAGACAGTGGGCCTTCTAGTCATTTCATAATTGCAATATTTATTCTCTTTCAATAGTGACAAGAAATCACTCGAAAGAACACCGAAGACATACTTTGAAACCCATTTGCCAGCACGACGATTATTATTTTTATTTAATTCGTGACTAAAATCATTAAACAATCTAATCAGCTAGGATATATTATTTATTTATTAATTTTCTTTTTGAGGGAAAAAAGGCAAATAAAATAGGAAATTGAGAGAATTGGAGAGCACGCAAACGCAACTCAGCTGTGAGGGAGAAGATGGCAGGCGAGAGCAGCGAGCCGACGAAGGTAATGTTGGCGGTCAACCAGTCAACGATCAAAGGCTACCCACACGCTTCGATTAGCAGCAGAGGAGCATTCGAATGGACTGTTAACAAGATCATCCGAAACAACACATCTGGTTTCAAGATCGATGAAGATGGTAAATAAGGCTGAACTGATTAACAACCCCTCATTTTGATAGCTATGTCTAGCTAGCTGTGCTTGTTGGAGTTGAGTACAGAGATTTGTTGCTGATATGTTTCAGTGCCGGGTTTAATCTGGGGTTTATCCCCATTTGATCAAGCAGATCGAAGTCCGTTGGGTTTTAGATCGCGTGTGGTCATGTACATGTTTATTTGTAGCAGATTTCTTGATTCGCACTATATACATGCCATAGTTCAAGAATCGGCAATGAAATTAGTATGGTCATGTACATGTTGATTGCTATTCTTGATTCTCTATATCTACATGCCATAGTTCAGGAATCGGCAAGGTATGTAGGACATTCTCAACTGTCTATATTTGCTTGTCTCGTATCTTATCTAAGCAGCTGGTGATCGATTCAGGCACAGTTCATTGAGATGTTTTATGAAACACGTCTATGGCAATGAATTAGGAATTGTAATACATACAAGAAAGGTTCTCATTTACAATCTAGAGGCTTCCTTTATGCTATAATAGGCAATAAGATTGTGTTGCCTTCATTTGTGGTTGTCTGGTGTAAAGTTGCATCATTTCTTGTAGAGTTTGAGATGATTTAAATTATCTCTATGGATGTAGTTAAAAAAGTGCTTACCCACTCATTCATTTACTCGTCTAGGTTTCGATGACATGGATAGCATATATGCCTCCCCCGATGATTTCAAGCGTATGTCGAGCAAGGACAAGATAAGAGGGCTTCACCTCTTGGAATACTTCGTCAACCAATGCCACGAAATCGGGGTATGGAAAAATAACCAACATTCAACATAGAATATCCCATCCTACTTGATATAATATAGGTTCAGTTAGAAGTATGACCTCACTTAGTTAACAATTTATCTAATAAGCTACTAATTGCTATCATTTTACTTGAACTCCAACTACTTATTTAGGTTCAGTGTGAGGCATGGGTTAAGAAAGGCGATCCCAAAGAAGTCATCTGCCACGAGGTGAAACGGGTTAAGCCAGACTTTCTTGTCGTGGGAAGCAGGGGTCTCGGTCCCTTCCAAAAGTACGTATTCTTTATACTTTGGTTTATATCCTTCGTTTACAAAAGACTGGCTTGGATAACGTAGTAATCTTCGAACGATAGTTAAGCTAGTTGCTCTCTCTTGTTAATTGCGTCAGAGTGAATTGTGCGATTGATTCTTTACAGGGTTTTTGTGGGAACTGTGAGTGAGTTCTGCGCAAAGCACGCCGATTGCCCTGTTATCACGATCAAACGAAGCGTATCCGAGGCCCCTCAAGACCCCGTCGACGATTGATTCGTCTGCTTGTTAGTGTTATCGAATTTTATCCAACTGCTACGGATTTTAGCCCACTTTTGTAAATGCAACAATATTCTATCCCCCTATCGCATTAGTTTGTTCTTAAGTGCTTCGAAGATTTACGGTTTGTTTCCTCGGTTGTGTCTATTGAGAAATTTCTGCAGATTCCTAGTAATTCCTATGCGAATACGTTTTCCTATATCAGTCATCATTTTTGGTTTGCCTCAGATATGTCGAATGGTGATCATGAAACTGGCAACATTGATGATTTACCCCAGAAAAACATCACCAATATTTGATTGAATTAAAGCAAATAAGCATAGATCAAACAATGTTGACTTTAATGCAGACCATCATTTCTTGGAGCGTATTTTTGGGTTGTCTCATGTCTGAGAAATGACGAAGATAAAGTTCCGACAGCAGCAAAAACAGCAAAGAGAGTCATCAATAGAATGGTGATTACGAAAATCTCAAAACATTGATAATGTACCCAACAAAAACATGAAATTTCGATCGAATTAAGAGCAAAAAAAAAAAAAAAAAGCATAGATCAAACGATGTTTACTTTAGCGCCGGCCTCTTCAAGCTGCTTCTTCGCATCTTCAGCTTCCTCCTTCGTAATGCCCTCCTTGAACTTCTTGGGAAGACCTTCAATCAGCTCCTTGGCTTCTTTCAGAGCCAAATTAGTCAGCGCACGGACCACCTTAATCGTCGCGATTCTCGAGTTGCTGGGGACGTCCTCGATGACGACGTCGAATTCCGTCTTCTCCTCCACGACGGGGGCTTCTCCGGCGGCCGGGGCTCCAGGCGCAGCGACGGCGGCGACAGGCGCGAAGGAGGCGGCGGAGACTCCGAGCTTGTCCTGAAGGTACTCGACGAGCTTCTGCGCGTCGGAGAGGGTGAGGTTGGAGATCTGGTCGCCGAGAGTGACGACGTTTTCGGGAGCCTCCACGGCGGAGATGGGCCGGAGGTGCCTGAAGGAGGTTGTTCTGCGGAAGTGTACGGTTTTGGGCGGTAGGTTGGTGGTTGGGGATAGGGTTTTGGGGCGTAGAGGAGTCGTTGTGATGGAAGAGAGAGCTGCGTATGAGGCCATTGTTGATTTGCTTGGTTTTGCCCTCTGTGTGGAGTTTCGCTGCTGCGCGAGAGAAGTGGAAATGATACTACTGAAACTGAGAAACGAAACGATGATAGGATAAGGAGATAGACGGATGTTATGTTTTGTTATTCGTTCTTTTCATAATTACTATTTTACCCCTAGAGTGCCGTTTGATAATTGTGATGGTCTGTTCGGGTGAATTAGTCATTTGCCTGCAACGATAATTTAGAAAATTAATAAAAAGATAAAATGAAATATTGAAAAAGGGGCATTCCGAGAATCGAACTCGGGACCTCTCGCACCCAAAGCGAGAATCATACCACTAGACCAAATGCCCTTTTGTTTGAATCGGAGACTTTACGATATTCAAGACATACATGACACGATGCAACTCTTGGTTGGCCATTGTTCCTTTCGTCGCGGACTTGAAAAGACAATATCACACAAAACAAGTTCGATCGTCCCAAGTTTAAATTCGATTTATATTGAAGTTAGTAGAAACGTTAGGTTAGGAATAATGCTTGAGATATCCCCACTGCTATAAATAAGAAAACTAGCAAACCATCCAACACACGCTCCTTTCTATGGAAAAAAATTATTGCCAACAAAAGCATACTGTTCGTTCAAGCAAGTATTTCATCGCCAGAATAATACAACATATGGCAGGCAACTCGTACTTCCACCTCCCTCACCACCTCCTGCGCTTCGTACCGTACCAATACGCAAAAGCCGCCACCGACGCCGCCACAAAAACCCCAGCCGCCGCATGCCAGACGTGAGCCGCCGCCGGCCCCTTCTCGACAACCGCCAGCAACGACCCGCCGCCCCGGCCCGCCTCCGCGGGCCCCGCACCATCGCAGGCAGACAAGGCAAAATCCAACCCCAACCTCTCTATTTCAGACAAATCCCTAACCTCGGGCCTAACCCTCGCCGCCCGAGCAATCGCCTCGTACTGCTCCTTCGTCCCCCCTTCCAAAAACGCCCCCACGAGCCTCCCCTTGTCGATCCAATACGCCCCGAAACTGCCCCCTCCACCGCCGCCGCCGGAGAAGTCCCCGACGTGCACCGCCTCGCCGGAGTTGTCCCCGAAGAACTGCCAGGACAGGGCGAAGACCCGAGAGTAGAAGAACGGGACGTAGTCGAAAGCGTCTCCGGGCGGGCCCACGATGGCCGAGACGGCGTGGCGGGCGGACTTTCGGGCGGAGTCGACGTGCTCGAGGCGCCGAGTCTCGCCCCTTATGGGAAAGGATGCCACGTCGCCCACGGCGTAGACGGAGGCGTTGCTCGACTGGAGCCTCTCGTTGACCTTGATGCCGCCCTTCTCCATGGCGAGCTGACCCTCGAAGAGGCTCGTGTTGGGGCGGATGCCTATCCCCACGACCACCATGTCCGCCTGGAGCTTGCTCCCGTCCCTGAGGTTCACCGCCGTCACCTGCCCATCAGTGACGAACCAAATTCAGTCCCCGATGCTCTTCTTGATTGATTTCGCGGACAAATCAGTCACGATTGACGTCAATTAGGTCATTCTCGACTAAAAACTCTCTAAATCGTGTGAAATTAGAGGGAGGTGTAAACGAGACGAGCAGCTCGGTCAAAGCTTGACTCGAGCTCGAGACGAGCTCGAACTGACATGCTGGAAATCGAGGCAAGCTTCGAGCCCTTATCGAGCCGACAATTTTATTTTTTAATAAATTAAATGTTTAATATTTAAAATAAGTCTTTTATTTAATAAAACATAACGAACTCGAGCTCGAACCTGAATTCGAGCTCAAATACCTCGCATGACACTAAGCTTATCACGCCGCGCGTAGCTTTAACGTTTTTAACCGAGCCGAGCTCGGGCCCAGTGAAACTTGATGGAGCCCAACTGAGCCATGTTCGGGCTCGACTCGGCTCATTTACACCCCCGAAATTATGGCACGGAACTAAAAATTCTCCTCCAGAATGGTCTGAACGGTAGACACAGGGGACTAATTTGGGTTTTCTCCGGAAAAAAATTATTACCAATCTCGCAGTTTGGATTGAACGTAAAAGCCGTCTTACATTACCTTTCCTTCGCCGTCGATGTCGAAAGAGGACAGCACGGTTCCCTTGACGAACTTCACTCCCTTCGACTGGTAATAATCCTCGTAGAATCCAGCGATCTTGGGCGTGAATAGCCTCGCCACTATGAAAAAGTTTTCGAAATGAAACGAAATTGAGTCACTCTTCTCATAGTAAAACGGAAGTGCGAGGGAGAGAGAGCTTTTAACTCACTGCAGTGAGCCTCGGGGAAAACCATAGTTACATTCAGTTTGTTGATGGCCAGCGACGCAGCACATTCCATCCCTATATAACCTCCGCCGATGACGACGGCGTTTGCGCCTGCGCCGCATGACTGCATTACGTTTACCAGCCTCTCGGCGTCGGCCACATCTCTTAAATAACAGACGTTCGGCGCATCTGATCCGCTCACTCCAAACTCCTCGAGCTTCAACGTCTGCAAACAAATGAAATTGGACAGGAGAATAATAGCTTTGAGTAATGATATCAAAAGCTTTCGCCTCGTTTTCTAAGGTGAGGGCTCCTACGTATAAGCACGACAGGAAAGAAAAGCGACCAAGAAAGAAAGGGAGAAAAGTGTTAAGGCGTAATATACCCGAGCGCCCGTTGCAACGATGAGGTATTTGTAGCTTATGGTTTCTCCAGTTGCAGTTAACAGCGTCTTTCGCTTCACGTCCGCGGATTTTACCCTCGTGCCGAGGATCAATTCAATACCTGCGTTTAAGAAGACAAGAATAAGCCTTACATAACAAACCCCCACACAGCAATCTTGGCTATTCATGTCAGCGCAAAAGCATCTCCCAAAATCGGTCAGCACCGTCATAACGGTATTACAAAACTAATAGAATTCAAGAATCTTTTTTACCATGTTCCTTGTACCATTTCGGTGGCATTCTTTCCTCATTTGTGCCGACGCAGCAGTGAAACCAAGGGAGGCGTGCTGGCGCTGCAGTTAATAAAGACACGAAGGTTAAATAGATGACAGAAAGATCTCATTAATCACGGGTTCGAGGAGCTAAGTAAAGACGGTTAAAGAAAACTGAATCTTATTGCAAGAACACTGTAAAGAGATTTCATCGCAAGGCTCCGAGGCATAGCTTTACAGCAGCAGAAGCTTAACAGATATCCATCGGACATAACATCAAAACATACAATAAGAAGCAAATGAATAAGAGGGGGTAAAAGCAATTCAGTTTTCGCTATTACTTCTTATCGAGTTTCAAAGAACGTAGAACATGAAGTTTGTATCTATGATCATCGTCCGAGCTTATGCTTCAAATAACAGAACAAAGGGGGTTGTACGTATAAATACCTTCTGGAAGTAAATAGCCTTTGCTTAGCGCAGGCCTTTCATATGGTGCAACCTGGAGCAAGGCAACAAACGAAGCTGAATTTCAAGACGAAGACTTTTGATTGAATCTATTACAGTCCGCTCATATCTCCCAACAGAACTAACGCTATTGACGTTGACTTTTGAAGCTCACAGAGCCACACGACAGTAAGAGATGGCGATGCAAAAGACATGGCACTGGCGATCAAAATCAATCCCAGAATGGCGAAAGCGATGAACAAACACAGATTCCGAGCGCACAAAAAGATGAACGAATAACAGAAGGGATTTTTTTACTTACGGGTTCTTCAGAGATGATGCAGAGCTCACCTTGAGAAACGCCTCTCTTCACAAACTCATGAGCGGCATAGCCAGAAGCTACGCCGCCACCAACTATCACGTACACAAAAGCTCTCCCCATTTCTATTATTGTTAAATTGAATAATTATAGCGCACGCAAAACTCAAAACAAGAGAAGAGTGTACGGAAGGATTAACTTTTATTTTCTTGCTGTATTTCTACCCTCTTATTGATCAATATATATCGTCTCCTTTCTTGAAAACTGAGCCACCTCCTTCAAAGGGTTGGCTTGACCCACTCTCAAATAACTACCGCAAGATATGGCTTGATTTGTATATCTATTTTATGTATATATACATATAATCTAATCAGCTATTGTGCTTATGCTTACGCAAACCTTTGATCTTAAGAAACTTTGCTTTCGGAGAGTAACACCTAATCACAAAGCTTGCCTTCGATGGTGGTGTCTTTTTCTTCGTTTATTGGGCCTCAAATCGCATTGAGCCCAGTTATGGACTAGTAAGTGGGACCCAAATGTAATTAATGGGCCATTAATCTTGTGCCAAGTGTTTTTGCATATATTTTCAGACAAAAGACAAATGAAGTATTCTCGTGTGGCTGAAACCTGGATGAGGTTGTTCATCTCCATCACACAACTTCTTTTCTTATTCTATTTTGATATTATCCTCCATTTCTTTTATACATTAATCCATTTTCTAAATTAATTGTAATCTGATCCGTCAACTACCTTCTTATGGGAGGAAGAGTTTCAAGATTATAATAAATAGATACAATGCATAGGCCTAAATAGCCAAATCACTAACGGCCTGAGATTAAAGTGGGTTCTTCTTAGTGGGCCACTATTTCTTGAGGGTCCACGGATTCTCCATCAAAAACTACAGCAAGAAATTAAGAATCCGCTGTAAATTTATGTTGTATAATATGCGTAAGATCTCATTTATCAAATGGATCATGTCAAAAAGGAGCCTTAAAAGAGGAATCGATGCTATATATCGAATTCGAGCTGGATAATTGATAATCAGGCTCACTCGTGAGCTAATTTATTCAACAAAATATAAGCCATTGGATATCCATTACAGTGCAATGCCTGGTTTTTATAATTGTCAAGTGCTACAATTATCTTACAAACTCCGTCCTCAATGCAAAGCTATATAAATAAAGGTAACCCCAAAATCTGGAACGGGTGATCACTTAGAGCAATAGATTCCTACCACTACCAAAAAAAAGCTAAATGATCAAGACTCTAGAGATATTCTTACATGGTGCACTTGAGCCTCGCAAATGTTAGATAACCAGTGTGTCCTCTTGCGTCGCCATTGCGCCTCGCCGTAATAGAATAACGCACGGATTTTTCAAGGTCATTGGCAGAACCTCGCTGCCTTTTTTTACAAGCCTTAAGAGAAGACACACCGCTCTCGGTATCTTGCCAGCAAGGAAAATTACCTTCTTTAACTTCGTAAGCCTGGAGAAGCACTTCAAAGGTTCTTATATCTGCAAAACGAACCCAGTCGTAAACAGCTTAAGAAACAATCGAAGACGAGACGAATCGTTTAGACGGCATATCCTCTGAGATGTAAAAGTAAAAGCCCACCCGTGAAATTTGATTTCAGCGTTTCACAAGATCTTTGTACTTGTTCGATGCACGGCGAGAACGAGCACAAGACCCCATCTTGCTGAAGCATCTTTGCAGCGGATGGGATTGCCAGCCATGGTTGAGGCAGGTCGAGGAATACTGAATCAGCCCGCCCAATAAATTCATCGGGGAAACCCTCGCCTTGTATGTCCCTTAAACCAACGGTCACCAAATTACTCAACCCCGTTCGCTCAAAGTCTTCCCTGATTTTAGCACCGCAAATAAACATCCAAGGCAGAAATCAGCATAAAAAACACCAAATCGATGAAATTCTCAACCTTGATCGTAGTGTGTCATCATGGCAGACCACATAACATATACAAAAAATAGTCAACGATCACTATAGGTACTGTCAATTCCCTCGAAGGGACCGAGAAATTGTGAACTTTTCATGAACAATGCCGTTGCAGAGTAATTTGCATATCTTCCTAGCTAGTAGGAAAACCCAAAGGATCATAGAACATATAACAAAAGAAGCAGCAAAAACAATTACCCAAAACCTCAGAAACCAACGAAGAATCACATTAATCCTCACCTAGCCGACGTAGCCCTCTGCTCGTGAAAATCAAACGTATAAACGTGTCCATTTGGAGCCACTGCCCTAGCCAGCGACGTGCTCAACGAGCCACTTCCAGTGCCAGATTCAAGCACAATACAGCCAGGAACTATCTCCAGATACATAATCACGAAGCTTATGTCTGCTATGTACAGAATCTGAGTCCTGTGGCTCAAGACCAGCGTCCAAAGCTCGGGCGTCGGAGCCAATAAGTAGACGAAGCCGCCTTTCGTGCTGAATACTTTGGATCCGAAGGGCTTTCCGACCCAATCGCCGTGCTTGAACATGCCGTATCGGTTCTGAAATACTCCGCTCTCGGCGACGGTTATGGCCTTCATGGCGTTGTGCCGCTCGTATACTATGACCAAGTCTCCGTAGCCTATGAGGCGATTGAACGAGAGCTTCTTGGCGGGATCGGTGGGTAGCATGGCTAGGGCTTTTGAGTGATGATTCTCGCGTCGTCGAATGCCCAGAATTTGATTGGAGGTTTTTTGTTGGGAGAATTGGATTTTAGTTCTTGAGATGGTTGGAAGGAATTCAGATTTTCCAAAGCCTGCGTTAGGGCTACGGTCTGTCAATGGGTCCACTTTGATTGGGCCACTTAGTCGGACTTAATAACTGCTATTTACCTGACAGACTCTGTCTTGTCAAAATTTTTTAATTCAAGGAATAAAAAACCACCCATTAACTATTTATTTTGCATACGTTGGTATGTCATTGCTATTACAAATGTAACTATTACGTTGCTTTAACATAACCACCCACTACTAAATCTAGCTTCAAGCTAAACAAAACAGACCGTTGCTTAAATCTGAGTTCCACACACTTCTGTATTTAGTAAACAATTTTCTTTTCTTCGAATTTACTCCAACTGATAAAGCACAAAAATAATTAATTTACTTATTGGGTGGGCATATTTTTAGTTGTTGCACACACATGGGCGTAGATGGATACTAGTAAGTTGTGTGTGGTGTATATAAACTGTCAATTTGGTCTGTCATGTCTATTTGTAATTTGATCTCTTATTTGTTATATAATTACTTTTCATGTTACTTTAATATTTTTTAATTATTTTACATACATCCCTAAACATAAGTGTTTCTTCTATATAATAAAAAAATTATTTTTTAGAAAAATTAAATCTCAGAACAACGTAAAATATAATAAAATTTGAGCACACATGAGCGTGCGAAAAAGTAATTGAATAAATAGCCTAAAAATGAGGAGTCAATGAAAATAAATATAGAAGATTGAACTATATTGACATTGACTCTCCACCCACCATATCAATGATGCACTTGCCAATACTTTCAGCGTCAATTTTTAAAGTAGTTATCTTCTTGTCCCCTCAACTTTTACCGATATCAATCTCCACTAAGATACCAATTTTCAACCTTGGTTTTGATTCATGAACCTTGTAAAATAGTGGCGTTTGCACCTTCTCTTGCTTATGTAAATGTGTAGTGAAGAGACGACAGATGTAATACGGGCAAAGGTAATAGTACTTCAGAATACGTCTAGCAAGTACATCCGCATCATTACAGTAAGTAACTAAAAACCCAACAAAGACAATAGAAAAAGCAACACAAAACACCACATAAAGATAGACATACCCACGAACACGAACAAAGTTTTGATTATTTGAAACTAAACAACACAAAAGAGAACATCATATTTATTCGGAAGGATAAGATAGGAGATAGGATAACATCCCCCACTCTAAGCAGTAAGTTTGGCAAGCGCACCAGCTTCAGTAAGCAATGGAACAAGCTTTCCACTCTTGTGCAACGCGATAGTGTCTGCAGCAAACACACAAATTCGTAATCAGAGTTACCATTTTTTTTCCAAAGAACATCTCAAGATTCGCAGACAATTGCGAACTTACCGTCACAGCCACCGATATGCTTCCCACCGATGAACACATTCGGGACAGTGCGCTGTCCAGTCCATTCAGCTAGGGCAGCCTGTATCTCTTTTCCATCACCTTCAGGGTACCACAAAAAACCATGCCCAAACCTTAGTAAGTTAATACTGATTGCTGTACTTTACTAGGCAAAGATTTGCTGTAATAGAAGCAGTTAGGTTTACGTTGCTTACAACAATCACGAATAAGGGGTACGAAGCCATGAACAACATTTGAATCATGATCAAATAACTCCTCTTCATCTAAAATCTCGAACAACTTAGCCATGAAATCTAATATCGGTTCTGCATGCACTGAACTTACGAAGGACCAAATAGAGTTTGTATTTCAAGCTGGTTCACAGATGCGAAACAGTTGATCTCAGTTACTAGATGATGGGCGATCTTAGAAAAGGTATAAAACTCCTTATAAATTCAACGGAATAACACAGTTGAAGAATAGACACAAACACACAACGAGCATAAATCTACAAGAAAACGTACTCTCAATGTCCAACTCAATGGCCTTGAACTTTGCCCCAAGCTCCGACAGCAAATTCTTCACCTTCGTGCAGTACGGACAAAACGTCTTACTGCCAACAAAAGACAGATCCGTTAATTACACGCACACAACAAATAAAATCTCCACATATACATCCACGGAATCATTCATCTGCCCCGCACGACATATAAAATCTCTTTAATTAGCCCTTGCCTCAACTATCGATTGGAGCGCCTCGGCCTAGGTCCCAAACACACAGGTCAAGGCACACAAAAACGATTTGAAAGAGGTGTTGCTAGTAAGAAACAAAGCTGTTTACCTGAAAACGACGACGGAGTTCGAAGAAACAATTTCTTTCGCCTTGGGAAGTGCCATCTCTTTCTCTCTACGTATTATGTTTCGGTCTGTGTCGCTTTGTTTGTGTGTATTTGTGCTGAGATTGATCTCTGAAGCCCCTATATATACAATTGAGACGTGGATCAAGCCGAGCTACGAAGGCAGGTGACTTGGGTAACGCGTACGAAATGAGCAATAATAATTCCTTATATTTTATTTTTGAATTGATGGCTAAGTCAATGTCAATAATGAACCTACCACATATAATTTGGACATTTGGTCAAATGTGTGTGAACTGAATCTAGACATGTAGTACTGTGATTTTGAGGTATAATATTAAATAACAATTATTAAAATAACAAATACTGAATGATAGACAAAATGCCAAAATAGTGGCGGATGAAATCGTCTGTCCCACCATCTGTATCCCATTTCCTGTCCCATTTAATCACAGCCATTGATTTTTGATCTAGGGGCTAACAGATTTTCTCACTAATTTTAAATTATTTTAACTCCACAATTCACCAAATCATAAAATCACTATTATTTTATGTAATATATATGATAAAAATATATAAACATCACCAATTTATTCCTTATGTTATGATGATCAAAATGATATCCATATCTTATATTTCTCTGTATCCGTAAGAATCACTAATTTTTAAATTTCGTATTTTGGGACATAAAGTGGGATAGAAAAAATGGGACAGGAGATTTCATGCGAAATGCGGATGAAATCGTCTGTCCCACCATCTGTATCCCATTTCCTGTCCATTTAATCACAGCCATTGATTTTTTGATCTAGGGGCTAACAGATTTTCTCACTAATTTTAAATTATTTTAACTCCACAATTCACTAGGGGAATTATGTATATCAAGCTCCCCTTTATGATAAGAATCATGCCTCTGAGATCTTAACGAGCAAACTTCCAGGAAATGCAAGGAATCTCCTACGTCCTAAACAGTGAAAGAAACTGAGAGAGAAAAAAAAAACTAGTGTACAAATATCTAAGCCACAGGCGCGAGGGAACGAAGCTTAGTCTCGAGATTTTGGGCAACGGCATCAATGAACTCTTCGGTGGTCAAGTACGATTCTCTCGATGCCCTTCAAATGGATTACAAAGCAATTTCAGACAACCAAGAAGTACCGCATGATGCAATTAATCATAGATTGCGACGACGGGGAAATTGTTTTTTTTTTTTTTACTTACTTTGGTCCGTGGACTAAGATTGCGAGGTCCTTAGTCATCTTCCCAGATTCCACCGTCTCGACGCTCGCTGCTTCGAGCTTGTGTGCGAAGTCTAGAAGGCTTGCATTGCCATCGAGCTTTGCCCTGAGGTATTCCCAGCCAAGATTCGAGCACATTTAGTAAGAAAGGTAGATGAAGTTGTGAGAAGTTCGTCGTGCTTTTTTTTTTTTAGTTGAGAGGACAAGACAAACTTTTACCTATGCTCTAATCCTCTCGTCCAGGCAAAAATGGAAGCGATGCTATTGGTGCTGGTTTCTTGACCCTTTTGATGCTGTCTGAAATGGCGCGTTACGGTTCCATGAGCTGCCTCTGCTTCGAGTGTTTTTCCATCGCCCGACAACTTCGATAAAAGAAAATTAAGACAGATGTTATCAGAAAAGGAGTAAGAACAGAGAGAACAGGAAATATGTAATGTGGAATTACCAGGATAGAGGTCATCAGTCCTAAAGATCCAAATCCTGCAAAAAATAAAAAAAAAAGAAAAATCAGACAGTAGTCTATGAATGGAATCGATAAATATGACATAAAGCGGCAAAATTTCCGAGGCTGTTTGCTGCTATAAGTCAATCTCGTAGATGAAATCTCACCTTGAGCAAGTAAATCGCTTTGCACATCTCCATCGTAGTTCTTACATGCCCAAACATAACCGCCTTCGCTCTTCAAGGCGTAAGCTACCATGTCATCGATCAGACGATGTTCATACCTGAGGAAGGAACTTGATGAGTATTAAGAGAACGTATAATACGGGATTTGAAACTGTCATTTATTATGCATTATCTCAACCATATAGAATGTTCTTCGAACTTGTCTTTCCACTTCTCCTCATATACCTCTTGAAATATATCCTTGAACCTAAAATGCACAAGGGACAAACAAAATGGGGGATTTGATTGGTGCTGATCACTGAAAATAAAAGGTTCTGAAACTGCAACGACCGAGTAAATATTGTTACCTGCCGTCGTATTTCTTGAGTATGGTATTCTTCGTACTCAAGTAAAGTGGCCACTTTTTCCCAAATGCCATTGCCATTGATGATTCAGCAAAAGCACGAATCGACTGATGCATAATACCAAAAGGAGTGCAGATAATTAAGGGGACGAAAAAAGGTTTTTGAAAAAAAAGAAAATCGAACATGAATTAGCATACGTCATCGACATTATACATTGCAAGCGCAATGCCTGGCCCTTTAAAATCGTACACATCCAATTCTAAGTGTTCACCACCATGTTCTGGTTCTGTAAAGCAAAAGTAAAAACAAAGTAATGGAATTACGGAGCTCTTCTTCACAAAATACTCGAAGCATCAAGTAGCAAAGGCAGCCTAATCAGCTTACCAAAAACTAATTTAAGTTTTCCAGGTCCTTTAATCACTGCGTCGGTGGCACGATATTGATCGCCAAAGGCATGCCTTCCAATACATATCGGTTTCCTCCAGCCTGAGAAGGGATCACAGAAGTTGTAATGAATATTTTAAAACTTTTTCACTGCATCAGAAGACGAAGAATTTACCAGGAACAATTCGAGGAATGTTTTGGCATAAGATAGGCTCGCGAAACACAGTTCCTGGAGAGAAAAATCATAACATCCCAAATGAGTTAAATGCATCAAACTGGGACACAAAGGGAAGGCCAGAAAGAGAATTCGGGAGCTGACCATTGAGTATATTTCTGATCGTGCCGTTGGGACTTCTCCACATAGATTTGAGCCCGAATTCCTTAACTCTGCCCTCATCTGAAGCAACAAAGTCGAAAAAAAATTCACACATCTATTCATGTAATGGCAATTAAACAGCTTGGTCGAGCAAAAAGCTAACCAGGGGTGATCGTAGCACATTTTATAGCAACGTTGTACCTACAGAGAAAAAGCAGAGAATAGCTAAGCAAAAAAGGATCCAAATGCGAATAGCTGTAGGCCACAAACTCACTCAAGTGCAGCCTCGGCGCTCTCAGCGGTAACTCTATCATCAGTTGCATCACGATTCAATATCCCCAAGTCGAAGTATTTTATATCAAGCTCAAGGTAAGGGAATATTAACTGCATCCGAGACGATAAACCATATACTACAATCAGACAACATAATCGGAACAAAAAAAAGAAAGAAAGAATTTTACCTTGTCCTTGATCATCTTCCAGATAACTCGCGTCATCTCGTCACCTAACCAAACAAGAGTAAGAGGAAATCGATCAAATCAGAAAGCACAGTTGGGCCCAGTTTCTCAATTCAACATATGACATGATTGATCCGCGTACCATCCATTTCGACAATAGGGTTTTGGACACGAACTTTGTCCACTGCGCTGGTGGCGAGGCAGCGCATAGACGCTCTTGAAGAGCGAGTTAAGAATGATAATCGGCTTCTGCTGTGAGAATCATTGGCGAGTGTGCTTCCGTGAGAGATTGATAGTTTGCGGTTTCGTAGGAGAGCAGGCGAAGTTGAGCTCAAAGATGCGATCATGGCTGCGTGACGAAGACGAGGACAAACAGCTAGCATTTTCTCTCTGTTTCTGGGGTTTATTGCAGCGAATCTTCGGGATTTTCAGTTAAAAAACAAGATTGACAAATGTCATTAACCTCAACACTGTGAATTGTCTTATTTACCCCATCAATTTATATTGACAAAAGTTTATTTTCTTACATTTGACAAGGAACCCTAAAACCCTTCTTAAACCCTGACTGACTGAGCCGGAGACTTCTCTGCAGTGCCATGGCTCGATTGACGAGTCGGTTGAATCCTCTACTCTCAACTCTACAGTGGCGTCGAAACGTGATCCGATGCATATGCGGCGGTCGCATTGCCAGCTCGTCGTCAAACGCCACGGCCGAAGTAAGTTCAGGCGCCGGAGCCAAAATTCTGGAGACATTCACGGAAGAATTTGAAATTGGATCGCGAAAAATCAAGTTCGAAACGGGTAAGATAGCACGGTTCGCGAACGGTGCCGTCGTGTTGTCTATGGAAGAGACGAAAGTGCTGACCACTGTTGCCTCAGCTGCTAGTGATGGGACTCGTGATTTTTTGCCCCTCACGGTATGTGATCAACATCTTCATTCTTTTAATAATGGGATTGGCATTCAAGCTTTGGAAGCTTATTGTTAGTCTGCTGTATTAGTTTCAATTGTCAAGTTTATATTTCACCAAAAAGATCCTTTTTTTTTTCTTCTCTGTCGATGTGGAGTGAAATGTTTGACTTAATGAAAACAAAATGTGACTTGGGCGGAGTTAAATGAACCATACGACGGAAAGCGATTATGAGATGAGATGAATAATCATTTGAGGTTGATCGGGTATTCACGCAAGGGAACTGGATTGGTGCCTCAGCCTGTCATTAGCATTTATGGTCTATTTCACAGTGGGTAGTTGCTAGTGAGGAAATGAATCGAACAGTTTCGATATTATCCCTTATGATGTTTTTCTTTTGTTGTTTACACTTAATTACTTTCCTTCCCAAAAAAGGCAAAAAACCTCAATGCTGCCTGAGAATGGAAGGATGCTATCATGATTGTTTCTGGTGGTACGAGTGGGTAATAATTTTTTGTTTTATATGGTTGTGGTGAAGGTTGACTATCAGGAGAAACAGTTTGCTCAGGGTCTGATTCCTACCACGTTTATGCGGAGGGAGGGAGCTCCAAAAGAGCGTGAACTATTGTGTGGACGCCTCATCGATAGACCCATTAGACCCCTTTTTCCACCGGGATTTTTCCATGAAGTGCAGGTACAGTGAAACAATTTTGTAGACCTAATGGACTTGGTTTTTGTTGTATGTGCACTGTGCATTCTCCTCGCCATCTCTGATTCTTCTTATGATTGCATCTTTCCTTAGATAACGTCAAGTGTCCTATCATCTGATGGGATGCAAGATCCAGATATAATGGCGGCCAATGCCGCATCTGCTGCTCTTATGCTCTCTGACATTCCTTGGGCTGGCCCCATTGGAGTGATACGAATTGGGAGGATTTCTGGTCAGCTCATTGTAAATCCTACCATGGATGAGGTACTTGAATTTGAATGCTTCTGGTCAGTTAAATGGTCCTAGTATCGTCGTCCCATCTTTGTCTATGTTGCATATTTGTTAAATGCTATAACTGTTCCTTTTATGTGATGATGTGAGCTGGGTTCAAAAATCTCACTTGTTTTTTTATGCAGCTTAATCTTAGCGACCTCAACTTAGTTTACGCATGTACAAAGGATAAGACTTTGATGATAGATGTGCAAGCACGTGGGATATCAGAAAAAGACCTCGAAGCAGCTCTTAGAATGGCTCATCCTGAAGTGGGTAATTTTTCTCATCGTTAGTAAAATGATGCATGTATGTGAAGATTCTTATCATTTGTTTAACAGGCAGTTAAATTCCTTGAACCTCAAATACGCCTGGCTGATAAAGCTGGTAAAGAGAAAAAGGAATACAAGTTATCCATGGTATCCAAGGAAGCTTATGAAAAAATCCGGAGTTTGTCTGAAGCATCAATTGAGGCTGTGTTTACAGACCCCACATATGGCAAGGTTGTTAACTATGCTTTCTTGACCACGTCCAGAAAGTTGTTTTCTTTTTTTCTCTCATGATATTTTCAACTGGCTTTTGTTCTGTTCTCTTCATATAGTTTGAACGTGGTGAAGCATTAGACAACATCACACAGGATGTGAAGAAAACACTTGAGGAAGAAAATGACGAAGAAGGCCTCAAGTTTTTATCAAAAACAATAGATACAGTCAGGAAACAGGTGATTGATTGATTTTAGTCTTTATCCATTTTAGGTAAGTTATATTAATGCCCCCCACATTCTCTTTCGTCGTATTTACTTGACTCAATAGTACATCTATCAATCTTCTGTACACATCAGGTTGTCCGCAAACGGATCATTAGTGATGGAGTCAGAGTTGATGGAAGAAGTCTCGATGAAGTTAGGCCTATATACTGTGAAGCTGGTTACTTACCTGTATTACATGGTTCGTCAGTCTTCAATCGAGGCGATACACAGGTTAGTAAGTTGACATTATATAACTAAAATACTGTTGCATTTTTAATATTTTCTGGATATTTCACATGAATGGTAACTAGTTTATGGAATTAAATATGCTTTATCAGGTTCTTTCCACTGTAACTCTTGGAGCACCGGGAGATGCACAACAATTAGTTTCTGTGGTTGGCCCTCCATCCAAGAAATTCATGCTGCATTACAGCTTTCCACCATTTTGTATTAATGAAGTTGGTAAACGAACTGGTCTGAACAGACGAGAAGTTGGGCATGGTAAGCTACCAATCCATGCCGTTCTTGACTTGAAACACTGTAATGGCTTTTGGTTTAATTTCCATGTCTTTTTCAAACATTTTTTCACCTTTTTTATGATTTGCTGGTCTCTGTTTCCCTATCCATATTTATCTTGATAGTTGGTGGTATTAGGCCTCTGGGTATGATTTTTGCCTTGTCATCTAGTGATCGTTTGGTTTTCCATTAGTTTGATGGCACGACATTTACCGATCAATTTTCTGCCTTTGTTGGTTTCTGCTGAATCTCCTATATGTATGTAGGTACTCTTGCTGAGAAAGCTCTACTTGCTGTCATGCCTCCTGAAGAGTCTTGTCCATATACTGTCCGTGTCAATGCAGAAGTTATGGCATCCGATGGATCGACTTCAATGGCATCTGTTTGTGCAGGTAACTATCTACAATGTGCACCTTTCTATGTGAATCCCATCACGAAAACATTTGGGCAGGACCTCCTGTGTGATGTGAATATGGCTCTATGTCTATGGTACTTGTCAAAATATCGGAATTTCTTTCAATTTTTAAGGGAGTATGGCTTTGATGGATGCTGGCATTCCATTGAGGGAACATGCAGCAGGTTTGTCTGTGGGCCTTGTCAGTGAAGTTGATCCCTCAACTGGAGAAATTACGGAATATCGTATACTAACTGATATATTGGTAAGGAACACCGCTTTGTTTGTTGCTCTAATTGTGGGTATGAACTACCTATTCGAAATTACACCACTGCAGTGCTGGAATGCAGTTATTTTGTTTGAGAGTAGTTAATGCCATGGTAGTTTCCTGCATGTGTTCCTATGAGTATGTGCACTTGAGGTTACAAGTAGCTAAACCTGAGAACTGCCCTGCTGTGTTTCAGTTGTTTCCATACTGCTTTACTTATAAAATGCTCTGTGAGTTTATTTCTTTGTGTTCATTTAAATGCTTTTATCCTAATGTCCTGCTATATTTCCAGGGCTTGGAAGATCACCTAGGGGATATGGACTTCAAGATTGCTGGGACACGAAATGGGATTACTGCGATTCAGTTGGACATAAAGCCTGCAGGAATTCCTTTAGATATTATATGCGAAAGCTTAGAAGCAGCTCGTCTAGGCAGGGATCAAATTCTTAATCATATGGAGAGAGAGATAAATATTCCACGAACGCAAGATGGTCGAGCCCCGAACATAGGTAAGAACCTTAGTAACAGCGAGCTTTGAATTATTTTCGAGCTTCTTCAACTTCAACAAATTTTCGTCTTTGTTTTCCAAGCATTCAGGGCCCGTTTCCTATACATGGAGCACAATACTCCATATTTTTACTAACCATCTTTTTATGTGAGATTTTCTTCAGTTACTCTAAAGTATAGCAACGATTCGATTCGCCGATTGATTGGTCCACTTGGATCCTTAAAAAGAAAGATTGAGGAAGAAACAGGTAATGCTAACTATCCCTACAGATTGGAGAACACGTTTTGAACTACGCACCTTGAAAAAAGAACCTCCTCTGATGCAGGAGCGAGGATTTCCGTGGGCGATGGATATATCACAGTAGTGGCTAAAAAACAATCAGTAATGGATAGAGTGATGGAGAAGGTGATAAACTTCATTCACTACATCTGAAATGCAGGATTCAAACCATTTAGTTGTCATCTAATTTGAACGTGCACTTCTTCTATCCATTAAGATATGATACACGGCATACATATATCATCTGTGTCTTGAGTTCTGCAGTTTGTTCCAACCGCCAATGAAAGTTTCGAACATACTCCCGGGGAACTCATACCCCTTGAAATTTTTCTCGCCATTCTCAGATTGACATGATAATTGGTCGTCAAATTGAGGCGGGTGGTAACTATAAAGGCGTCGTATCGTCAATTAAAGAATACGGCGCCTTCGTGGAGCTCAGTGGAGGCCAACAAGGTCTCCTTCACATTTCCGAGTTATCTCACGACCCGGTTTGTCTCACTTGCCATCTCACTTTCAAGCTTTTGCGGTCTAACCGTTTTGTTTACTTACATTATTGTGCGCAGTTCTAAAACCTGTAGAATTCTATCAGGTGTCGGCAGTCTCTGATGTCTTATCAATAGGACAAGTGGTTAATGTGAGGTGCATAGGACTAGACATGCGTGGTAATGTCAAATTGTCCCTCAAAGCTACTTTGCCTATTCCCAAATCGAAGAAATCGACTGCCATCGAAAGCACTGTCAATCTTTCCGAAGAAACACCAAAAGCCTGGAAACCTGTCGAAAACGACGTGCACAAGGAGATAGATAACAACGTTGAGCAGCCCACGAGCATTGTTAGAAGCGCAACATCCTTTATCATCCGTAGTAGTACTGTTCCTGATGAGCAGGAAAAAACCACTGGCCCAAGCCCGTGGAAGTCTAAAGGTAGTTCGTTATTGCACTATACCAATCACTCTCTCTGATTCACAAGATTAATACATCATCGCCTTCCATGTCAAGAAGGGTATCATATAAAATGCCTGTAAATGACAATCAGATTCGAGTATCTTAACTATATTAACTCTTAATAGGTGAGAACGAGACAGTTTTGATAACTGCTAAGACGATGAAAATAGGAACTGAAGTGACAGCCAAGGTTGAACAAATCCGTACGCATGGGCTAGTTCTTCATTTGGGTGGCGATCTCCGTGGAATGTACCGCTTTGAGGTAATTAAGAACCATAAAACGTAATTATGTGGCTTAGTTATCATGAGCACTATGTATTAAAATTCATCCACCTGACTTGCAGAATAAATCTAGACGAGACTACGAAGTTGGTGAGGAGATTCGAGTAAAGTGCTCTAGTTTCTCCACCAAGGGCATCCCAGTGATGTCATTGGTAAAGGAAGAAGCATGAATAAATATCAAAGTTGTTAATACATCTTTGTTTGAGAACAAGCAGATTACCTTACATCACACACAGCAGCAGCAGAGTCTCTTGATACGAGATAAGTAACCTCGTTAGTAGTTGCCGTGCTTTATGCTTCTCTTAGAAGGAAGGTGATTACACTATTCTTGAATAACCAACGTGTATCGATTATCGATGGCTGGTTTTGTCGAAGTAGCCGATCTCAGTTAATTTATTTTGTTGTAGTAATGTAGCATCTTCTAGTAAAGAATCTGTCCGAATCGATATTTTTCTGAGAAACAAAGAGAACTTGAATAACACATGGGAATGATATGGCAAACATTGTGTCAGAATCTGATACCTCAGCGACAACTAGCTGCAACATCTAATCTAATTCTGCTCTTTATCGTCGAAAAAAGATTTCTCCATGACGTTGTATCGACGAGAAAAAGTTCCCTCCACGAAGATAGGGGTAAAATCCACCAACTGCCCATAATACCTATCAAGACGAGCTTTTCGTCTCTTACTAAAACCCTGGCCAGGCATAGAAACATGTAATCTTCAACTTCAACTAGCTTCACTTGTGATGGCTGCACAACAAATAGATATATGAAAAGGAGTTAAATACACAGCATTACATTCGGGTGAAATGTAAACTATCAAGAAACTCACATGTAATGTGTATGAGAGAGGATGCCTGCTCCTTATCTGATGGCGTAGCTGCAATGTTTGAGGAACAGTAATAAAAAAGCTATGATCAGAGAATAGAGATACGTGGTTAGACTTCACTGAGTTATGTGTCAAACCATGAGATGGTCTCTTGTTCCCTGACATCGTCTTAAGGCTTTTGACATATCATGCCTGAGTTTACAGACTATGAGGGACATTTATCTTCCATTCTTGATCATATTTTAATCTACGATCTAGAGGAACTCTTGAAAGGTCAAGCATCAAACACCTAACCTGAGGATAGACATTTATTGTTCTGGTTTTCTTCTATTTCCCTCAGCAGCCATTTACCGAGTCTATCCAACAGCATGCATGTCATGGTTTCATCGAACACGACAACGGAAACAGTGATGGTTACTTATGCTCAAGAACTTGTTTATATGGTTAGCAATTGCATTGTTCTCAACAACATTATACCAATGCACATCCCAAAGTTACTATTTTCTCAATATAAAACAGCAGATAAATAAACAAATGCCACTGTAATGAATCACCTGTTCGACAAACACATGAACCGATGTAGGAAATGGCTTGGTGGTGAGAAAAATGAGCGCAACTTTAACTATGAGAAAAACAGGGTGAGACTGCCCCCAGTTTAGCCACACGTTAAGGACCAGAAGTACTGGCACTAGCATTTTGCGTATCAAGAGAAATGCACGGAGAAGATTCTCTTCGGTTGCTGAGGTGGCAGTCAATGAACGTTTTCTGGGATAGCTCGAAACATAGCGATCTACACAAATTGACAGCAACTTATATAAATTCTAACATATCATGCTGATGCTGATCATTGGTCTAAAAGCAATAACTGTGAAACGTAGTACTGACCATCTTGGCAATAAGCTCTCTGCAATGTAATCGGTTTAACTCCTAGCACGGCGAAGGCCACCATAGTTCCATACCTCAATTTATGCCCTGGTGTAAACATTCAAAAGCTACAGTCAACTAAAGATCATCGACCAAAAAAGTCACAGCTGCTTGTTATCAAGATGCATTTTTAAAGTAGACTCGCTAAACAATTCGCCACCACGCTGATTGACAATGTCAGAAAATGGACCGAGCTTGTGAGGAGGCTCAGACCAACGAAATCAAATAATTAACGAAATAAACGAAGAGACAAACCTGATGTGCACAATCTCTTAGCAGACAAACTGATCCTTCGCAAATCAAAATACTTGTGAAGTTGTGAGTTTACTCCACGTGGCCTCGTCGCCGCATAAAGATGATTCAATCTTCCCAAACCTGGGCATTAGAGTGACGTCAAAGCATATAAGTATGATTTGATGTTCTTCCACTAGTCGTCGAGCGATTGTGTTACCTCTTTAATTAGCTGAATTTACCTGAAACTCGCCCAGAGGAAGATGTAACGGCGGCGGCTAAAGGAAACCTTATCTGCCGGAGAAATTTAACGGCGGACATAATTCTTCTTGCCGGTAAGAGAAGTTCCTCACCTCAGCCCATATTATTTTGATTTCATTCGCCAATATGATTAAAATCTTTCACAGTTTGACGGAAAATGGTTAGGAAAAATAATATTTTATTCCTTTTATCTTGGCGAATGGATTTGATTAATATTATAACAGTTATTATTTAACGGTGAATCTATAGAAAAGTACCCAATTGTATGAAAAGTTTGCAAGTCAGTACTATGTCAGAAAATTTTTTATATAAGTACCCGTTCCACTTGGGTATCATTTTCCCGGTCTTGAGGTATCTTTTTATATGTTTATTGCGTACTACGTCACGCATTATATGGTACCATATATGGTACCTATATTACCTATATACGTTTCATACGATACCTTGCGGCTGACTATATGATGGTACCATTTACTAGCTGCATTACATACCACAATACGTTTATCTATGGTACTTAAATTGTGATATGATGTACCTCATGGCGGACAGGTAATAATAATGTGCTTTTATCTATGGTACTTAAATGTGTGATATGATGTACCTTACGGCGGGCAGGTACTAATGTGCAAAAATTTATCTGAGAGGTACCTGCATCTAAAAAATACTTACCGGTACTTACTTGCTACTTTTTATATTAATGAGCTTTTATGTAAAATTCCCTTATTTCATCGAAAACATGAAGAAAGTGAAAAAGTAGAAAACATTCTAGCACTTCTTTTTAAAGTTAATTGACCAAAGGCAGCATTGTAATAGCTCCATGGAGATATAAATTAAGGTCTCTGTGAGATATGATATTTCTTGCAGCAGCCCAGAAACTACCTTCTATCATCTCTTCATCAACCAAAAAATATTACCATGTACAGAACTTCGCCCACACCGGCGAGATACGATACAGTTCTTTAACTTCGAGCATGATCGAGCTTACGAGGAACAAAATCGCACCCATAAACATGCTTGTAGTAAAGCGCAATTCGAACAGATTATCCCATACAATCAAGACAAAAAAAAAAAAAAACACCACTGCATTCTTTAGCACATCATCAATGGTACAACATTCACTGATTATAGAGCTGGCACTTGCCAGTTCCTAAACATACCGAGCACTCTTCTTTGTCCCCAGCAACATGGCTCAAGCAGTAATTGATTCGATCGTTCACAACATCCTGAAAAAAAACCATCGAACCAATTAATACATAGCTGCCAGACTTGTGTTGTGTGTGTCTGTAAGAAGTAGGTGAAATTCGTACCACAAGCGATTCATGAAGACCTAGCGGGGCGGTAACTATGTAAGGCACGCCTGGGTGGTCCTTTGCAGCTTCGGCTGTTAGCGAAGGGATGTCCTGAAATGAATATAGAAACAGGGGAATAATGAGAGTTAACCATTCACTGATCCTCTAATTGAAATCTTCTTTTAAAGGTTTTGCACGAAAATAACCAATATCGAACTATAATGAGCAGTTTAAGTCAAGAATGGAGGATCAGTTCTTACCTTGTGCCAGTGTCTGCCTGGGAAAAGGAAAAATGGGCTCACTATGACACGAAGCGCGCCTTGTTGTACACAAGAATCGAAGGCGTTCTTGATGGATGGCTCAGCGAGTTCCTAAATCAAACACAATAAGCTGGGAAGAATCAGAATTCGTATGCAGATGAGAGGTCTTTGAGCGACGATGAAAGAACGAAAGAAACACTAATCATAAAAAAATTCAAGCGCTGAAACGAAGGAGGAATTCGAAAACATAGTGAAGTAAAGCATCGATTGATTACCATGTGAGCAGGCTCTACGATGGGGTACCTGGTTCTCTCTTTGAACATAAGTACAAATTCGTCTGAAACATTTGAACCAAACAATAAGAGTAATTCTTGAATCTATAAAAGGCTCGTGATGAAGAAAATGATGAAGCCCAAATAGACAGGGAAAGAAGAAAAAACACTTACTTAGCATAAGATTGGACTCATTACGGCGCGAACCATGGTCAACGATGATGACGCCGTCACGTTCCCCTACTCCGGCGCCGCCGGTCGAAGCGGCCATACGCAGCCTGGCTGGTAAATACTTGCTTTTCGAGGGGTCCTTATGCAATTTCAATAACTGAGGAGCTGCGCGACGGCCCCAAAACTGGTTCAAGGCATTATTCCCTCCTCTAGCAGATGGGTGTAAACGAAGAATAAAGAAATCAAGAAAGACAAAAGAGTTTCTTGGGTGGTCTACTTCATATTCTGTCTAGTAATACAGAATTTACTGACATGGAAAAGTAAAGAAAGACTAGAAAACCCATGAAAGTATATGTACCTGCTGAAACAATGTAACGAGGATGATGATGATGATGATGATGATGACTCCATTCTTCTTCCTCTTGTCGGAAATTCGCTTAATAATCTGCCTTTTCCCAGTCTACCCTATTTGGGCTATAAGCTCATTAGCATTGAGCCTAATATACATTTAAGCCCATTGCACATATTGATAGAGATACAGTCCATTCGGGACAAAACTTTCTTAAACAACTTGAAGTGGGACCTATCCCTTGAGTTGGTCAAAATAGAGTTTAGATCACAAGGTTGGCCCTATATTGTATTATTGGTTTAGCTCCGACTTTCTTTCAAGAACTGCATATTCAAAGTAATACAAACTTTTCTTCGAACAGACTATAGAAACGAGATACCATCACTACTGTCTCGTTTTTATCACTCCTTTCTCTTCATTCCGCTCACCGGACTTCATGAAAATACTGGTAGGTGAACAATTGTGATTAAAAATGCGATCTTGTCTTTAAGGTATTAATTGGACTATTGGAAAGCAACAGACGATGGAGTCCTATTCGTTGCTTTGCCTCCATAGTTCAGTTAATACCTAAAAGATGGAATGAAGAGAAAGGAGGGATGAGACGAGACAGTAAAGATGGTTTCTCGTTTCTATAGTCTGTTCGAAGGAAAATTGCGTTGCTCTGAATATGTAGTTCTTGAAACAAAGTCAGAGTATCTAGGTTGTTCCCAGCTGGTATACACAACAATGTGGCTAACCAAATTACGCAGCTGAGTGGTTTCAGCTGGGGGATTATGCCATGAGATATTTAAGAGTGCCCATTTCTCCTACTAAATGGAATAGAAGCTCCTGTCAAGCCCTGTTGGAGAAAATTACTGCTCGACTTAGATGCTGGGGCTAAGCCACCAGGAACCTATCTTATGCTGGGAGGTTGTGTTTGATTAACTAAGTGCTCTTGGCAACACACGGTTACTGGGGCTCCATTTTCCTTCTACCCAAGGCTGTCTCAAGAGAAGTGGCCAGACTATGCAGGGATTTCTTACGGGGAAAGAAGGCTGATGGGAAATCTGTGCCACTCATAAGCTGGGACAGTACAGGTCTGCCCAAGAAGCAGGGGGCTAAATCTCCGGGATTGTGTCACCTGGAATTTATTTATAGCTGGGAAACAGATTACACTACAGGTTGACTCCTTGTGGATCAGGTGGATCAATGTCATCTACTTGAAAGGGGCCAACTTTTGGGATTTTTCCCCGAGTGTGGATTCATCTTTGCATTGGAAGAAACTACATAGGATCAAAAGAAAATTTTATGGTGGCTATAATGGGAGGAGATGGCTACTATCGGTTGATGGTAGATATTCCATCGATTCTGGATACAAATGGCTGAACGGGGTAACTTCTAACTTCCCATACTTAGTACTGTCAAGGGCCGGTGGGGCCGGCCGGCCCGTAGCCCGCCAAAGCCCGCCTCCTGGCGAGCCTGGAAATTTAAGGCCCGCCCGCCTGCGGCGGGTAGCGGCCTTGGCGGGCTTAGCCCGCCAATTTCAAAACAAAAAAATAAAATAAGAAAAAAATAAAAAATAAGAAAAGTAAGAGAAAATAATAAAAAAATAAGAAAAAATAATATAAAATAGTAAAAAAAAACAAAAAATAAAGAATTTAAGTTGGAAAAAATATCTAATTTTTATAAACTTTTTAATTTAATTTATTATGTTATTAATTACCAATTATGGCTAAAAAATATAAATATCATCATAATTTATTTATAATCTTATTTTTTAAAATAATAATATAATATTTAATTTTCCGGCGGGCTTGCCCGCGGCTCGCGCGGGCATGCCCGCTCAAGCTGGCCAAAACATTCTTTTATTATTTGGCTGCTCATGCACAAGAGACTCTTAACCATGGACAGAATGTTGGGATGCGGGGCTGAACGTCGGTGACAGAACATGCAGGCTATGTGGAGATGTTGATGAATCTATACAACACTTGTTTGTCGAATGCAGGTTCAGCAGAAGCCTCATTCTGCAGATTAATTTCTGACTGAATATGGGCTGGAAGGGGAAACTTCACCACTGCATTGTAGGGTGAAGAATGCCAATAGATCTGATACTTATAACCGTGTTTGTTCTTTTCCTCTAATATGACTACTTGAATAGAGTATGGAGAAAACCGATTACTGGGTGCCAACCTTTTGCACGTGGTAAATGAAAAATCATTCTACCGAAAAAAAAAAACAAGTCAGCTGCAGCTATTTCATTCACTTGATCAGCTCTATGGATTTTGTGATCTCATCATCTCTTCACCGTTTGATTAGCGCGTTCTTCTTCTTACACTTCTTACGATGTTATTCTTACTCTGCTGCACCTTCGCTTCTATTTCAGCTATCGCAGCGTCTGATAAGCTTTGTAGTTCCGAAAAAAAGTCGGGCTTAGGGCGATAGTCAACCTTGTGGCCAACCAAGTATTCAATCTCAGTGAGCACTTCTTCAATATCGGGAACCTTTATATATCTATGACTGCAAAACAACGCTAACGCCAACGCCTTCTGAAACGTAGAATTCTCAACTTGTCCTTCGAATGTTCGATCACGTATCGCTGCTTCATCAACCCGCAGCATTCTTTGAACCTGCCAAAATAAAATGCCCTCCCAAACATTAAAGTTCAGGGATCACTTGTCGAAGATTCTTACGCTTCGTGATATAAACGAAAACAATGCACAATGATCAATCTCTATTTATCATAAGAATACCCAGTCAGCAAGCCAAGGAGTGGAGCCACGAGTCTCATCGTATGCCTTTTTCCCCGTCAATAACTCCAAAAAGACTACGCCAAAGCAGAGTATATCACAGTTGGTTGAGACCTCATCACTGTGTGAGTGTGCTTTGGTTGAGATCTCATCTCTGTGTGAATGTGCATAAGCACAATACCCAGCGTGTTTACGCGTTCCAAACCCAAACCCGCAGATTTTAGAATGGAATGAGCTTTCGTCACCATCGAGCAAAACTTTAGACGATTTAAGGTCTCCGTGGATGACTCTAGGCGTCATTGTGTTGTGAAGGTAGTGCAGTGCTTTGGCCACTCCATGTATTATTCTCATCCTCGTGGACCAGTCTAATGGTGGCATATGAGTGGAATCTGCATCTACCATTCGTTACTTAATGTTGAGAATGTATCACACCATGAAATGACCTAAAAGTATACGTGTACTCAGTGATGAATAGGTAGTACCATGAAGGTAGTAGGCTAAAGTTGTTGGAATATACTCGTAAACAAGACAGTGCCTATCATACAGCTCATTGCAGTAGCCCACAAATTTCACAATGTTGGGATGAGTCGCGCGGCCAATGTTATGAGCCAACTCTGCTACGTCATCATTTGAAAATCTCGTTACAGCATTATTTAGCAGCTTAACAGCGACCTGAAGCTGATATATGTATCAAGCAAGATTGGGAACGTTAGAAGAAGAGCTACTTACAGAGAGAACTAAAAACTGTACTAATCCTTCAAATTTTAGCGACCTACCTGGTTATGATCTGATAATATACCACAGTACATAGATCCGTGGTGGCCCTCACTGATGCGATCACAAAAAATGCTGGTACCACTTACAAGAGCCGCATAAGGAACCTCCAAAAATTTATAAGAAACCTTGTGCTTCCTAACTCTGCTACTCTCAGAATTTCCTAGATTTACAAACGAGAATTTCCAGTTAAATGATCATAGTGATGCGACACCCTAAGACTGAACACATATCTAGCAGCAACAGAAGAAGGGCCATAATCATCTACTAATGTGGAAAGGGGCATAAGTTGATCACTGAATGGTTATTTATAAGACTTTGCTATACAGAAGCTACCAGGTCGTTTATTGCTCATCGTGTCTGATCGCAGGTTGCATATGAAATACGGTCTGAAAGATGAGCAAGAAACGAGGAGACGAGAAACACGAAGTCGAGCCAATCGTAATCAACAAAAGAAAAAGAAAAAAAACGATTGATGTTATTGATCAAGAAGCAAGACCAGGAATAACATACACGTGCATACATGCAAGAGCGCACAAAGAACAGATTGAAAGAGACAAGTGCTACGCCTTACGGTTCGTTATGAAATTAAAGCACAATGAATTTCTAAGTCTATCAGCTCGTGGATGCAAAAAAAAAAGTACCTGACATTGGATGAACAACGGTGACTTGTCCCTGGTTTCCTAATGTTCCAAGGTTGGTTACGTCCAACCAGTGCTTGGTCTCCTGCGAACTTGACTCTTTTTCTTGTTCTTCTATGTTTCCTTGAAGATGAGAAAACATTCAATTGAAGAACCAAAACCAGGAACAAAATATACGGTGTATATATGCAAGACGTGCAAAGCAACAAAGACCGAGAGAGGCAAAAATTGTACAGTACGCTCAGTTATTAAAGGAGTATAAATTACAAGTCTACATGCTCGTCAATACAATTTTCAAAGGTAGTTTACCAGAAGAAGATTTATCAATGGTGACTTGTCCCTGCTGGTTTCCTGATGTTTCAGTGTTGACTGCACCCAAGGCTTGCTCGGTCTCCTTGGAAGCTGAGTCGTCTTCTATATTTTCTTGATGATGACAAACATTTAATCGAAGGACCAGGAAAAAGATATACATGCATAAACGCAAGAGTGGAAAAACACAATGAAGAGATCCTTAAGATGTTAAAGCAGAATAATGACATGTAATTGAAGACAGGAACAAAATATACAGTGCAAAATAACAACGAACTGATTAGGAGAGACAAGTGTTTGCTTACGGTTGGTTCAAATATTAAAGCAGAATCAAATTCAATTGTCAAAGGTACCTGGCGATGGATCATCATTGGTGATTTGACCTTGGTTTGCTGATGTTCCAGGGTTGGCTGCACCCAAGCACTGGTCTGCCTCCTTGGAAATCGAATCTTCCTTTTGTTCTAGAATATGAGCAGACATTTAATTGAAGAGATGTGCGCAAAGCAACAAAACAGATCGAGAAAGGCAAGTCCACGCTTTTCGTTAGTTCAGATATTACAGCAGACTAAAGTCTAAATTCTGCACACTGGTGGATACAATTCAGAAGTACCTGAACACTGATCATCAATGGTGACTTGACCTTGGTTTGCTGATGTTTCAGTGCTGCCTGTAACCAAGCATTGCTCGGTGTCCTTGGAATCTGATACTTCTTCGTCTATATATTCTTGAAGATGAGAATAAAGAAATTTAATTGTAGAAGCCAACCATGACGGAAAACTTACGGTTCATACAAACAGGACATGCAAAGTAAAATGAACTGATTGAGATAGGCAAGTTTTACGCCTTACAGTTGGTTCAGAAATATAAAGCAGAATAAATATTAACTTCAACTTTCATAGGTACCTGAAGATGGATCATCATTGGTTACTTGACCTTGGTTTGCGGATGTTTGAGGGCTGGCCACACCCAAGCACTGGTCGATCTCTTTCGAAACCGAATCTTCTTCTTGTTCTTCTTTTGGAAAACATTTAATAAAAGAATCAAGACAAAAATAGCATATGCGTGCATACATGCAAGACGTAACAAAGAACACACTGAGAGACAATAAAATTCAAATGTACCTGCAGTTGGTTCATCACTGGTGACTTGTCTCTGGTTTGCTGACGTCTCTTTCGAACCCGAATCTTCTGTTGGTTCTTCTATATTTTCTTGAAGATGAGAAGACGTTTAATTGAAAAACAACATATGCATGCATGCATGCAAGACATTGAGAGCAACACAACAGATAGAAAGAGGCAAGTGCTATGTCTTACAGTTCGTTCAGATATTACAGTACAATAAAATTCTAAGTAAGCATTGCTCGTTGATACAATTTTCAATGGTACCAAAAGATGCAATGGTGACTTGACCCTGGTTGCCTGATGTTTCAGGGTTTGGTACACCCAAGCATTGATCTATCTCACCTGAATCTTCTTCCTCTTGTCCCACCTTGGATCCTAAATCTTCTTCTATATTTTCTTGAAGAGTAGAAGATACACGCAAGACGTGGAAAGCCACTCATTACGGCTTGTTCAAAAATTTAAGCAGAATCAAACTCTAAATCTACATGCTCGTGGATATATATATATATATATATATATATAGAGAGAGAGAGAGAGAGAGACACGAATTAATATCAACACCTTACTGCCATGTTTCTGCTATTTAACAAAGGAAACAGTATAATTTCTTAGATACAAATTTATAGAAGTTAACACTGTGATATTACATTCTTGTTTTAAAACAATAATGGGGCTGATTGATTAAGACTCGGGATATTGAAAGAACTTTTAAGTGGTTGTAAAAGATTACCAGCTGAGTAGTTCTCTCTGGTGAGAAAATTTGCATCTCCTTGATGAGGGTCATTGTCGTATAAGTTTCCGGTGAATAAATGACCTCCAATGATTACTGAGGTTCTGTAAGCATATTGCTCCACGAAAGTGTCCATCTGAATGCGCTCAAACGTTGCACGGGAGCTCACCTCGCTAGGACAATTCCCTGGATCTATGGACCCTAATGTTTGTGTAAAATCATTAGAGTTTTATAGACAAACGGGCTTCAAAGAAAAAAGAAAACCATAAGCAGACAATGTAAAAAGGTATCTGAAGATGGATCATCACCAAACATGACTTGAGTTACTTCCCCCTGATCATATAAGATTCCACTGAATGTACGCCCTCCAATGCATACTGAGGTTTGGTAAACACGTCGAAACACAGCAGTGAAGCTCACTTGACTAGGAAAATCCACTGGACCTTGGATCCCTAATATGTATGTAGTTGTACATTCAAAAAAAGAAATAAGATACATGTGTGCAAATCATTGGGGTTTGTAGACGAACCACCTTTAAGAAAGAAAGTATAAGCATGTGTGCCGAAGGTACCGATGAAGACACTTGATTGAAGATCCAAGACACGGAATAAGATATACATGCATACATGCAAGACGTGTAAAGCAACATAGAACAACAGAAAGAGGCAAGTGCCATGCTCCACAGTTCGTTATAAAGCAGCATAAAACCCTAAAATCTACCGTAGAAGCAATTCAAAAGGTACCTGAAGATCGATTATCAATGGTGACTTGCCCTTGGTTCTCAGATGTTTCAGGGTTGACTACACCCATGCATTGATTGGCCTCCTTGGAACCTGAATAATCTTCTTCTTCTTCTATATTTTCTTGAAGATGAGACATTTCCTCGGTTTTCTCTCGGTATATTCCTACTCTTGAAGATGAGTTTCGAAGTGGGAAGTTTAACCAACTTCGAACTCTTAAATAGGAAAAACCGTGGGAAAGCCCTTTCAAAAAGAACCGATCTTTTTTTCTTTCAGTAACCGCCCCATTCTTTCGTCAAATTCGTCGCATTGCCAACATAACTCAATAAGATCGAACTCACTGCGGCGCGAACCGTAGTCAGCGATGGCGACGCCATCACGTTCCCAAACTTCGCCATAGCTCGTAATCGCCATACGCAGCCTGGATTGTAAACACTTGTTTCTCGAGGGGTCGTTATGTAAAATGCCAAGAATTGAGGAGCTGCGCAACTGCACAGAAGCCAATAATAACGAAAATCAAAAAGAAAATTACTCCATTATTATGCATATGTATACACATGGAAAATCAAAGGAAAAACGATAAAAACCATGAAAGTACTGAAACAGAGTGACGGCGACGATGTCAGTGATGGCACTCCATCTTTCTTTCTTTTTGTGCAGCGAGAGCGACTGAGCTGAGCTCATTAATCTTTCTTTGGGCTATAAGATTAATGCATTGAGCCTAAAGCCCATCACACAATTTAGTACAGTTGGGTCCAGGACAACTTTAACTTAGTAGACACATTTCCTTTCCTTTTCCTTTTTAAGCCAAGTCCAGCACAGCAGCACAATTTTAATCACACACATACAATATTCTATAATTCTGATAGAAGATAATTAATTATATTAATGTATATCTGCAACTCCTTTTTTTTTTTCTATGTTTGGTACGGAGTCCATTCTACTATGGTCAGTAATTCCATTCCTGACATGACTACAAAAGTCACGGAGCAAACGGAAAGCAATCATCGAAAGAGTTATTGGCCAAAAGGCAGAGACATAGGACTTAGGAGAAGAAGATCATCAAGAAAGCAAGAAAGGATAGACTGCTTTTTTTTTTCACGATACAATTTTCAAGAACGATGCGAGAATCTTATGAGAACAACTTGAGTTTGCCTCATCAAAAATACAATTTTCTAAAAGCTTATGAAACGCAAAGAATTTTATCCGGGAAGAATAACTTCTTCACGGTATTTTTACAAGTGAGCTTCTGCCCTCACGAAGAAATGGTCTCATAACTTGCTTTCTACACCTGTGAGGCGCTTATATCGTCTGAATTCTGAAGTAAGCTTTGAAGAAGCATTCTTTTTATGCAAAGTCGAAAAGCACAGTAACACAAGCTATAGCTATATTTCATGCATGCATTCAGTTCTCTAGAAAATTGTTAAAAGCCCCTTGTCCTCCCACTTTTGCTTACTTCTTCTTCTTATTCTTCTTGTTCTTTTTCTTCTTACTCTTGTTAGTCTTCTTCTCTTCTCCTTCTTCATCTGCTTCGATTTCTAAGATCTCCATAAGGAAGCCAGGTAGATGCAGAGGGCGATCATCAACCTTCTCGCCCGTTATGTATTCCATCTCATCGACTACTTCAACATTACGAACCTTTATATGTTTATGACTGCAGCAAAGCATTGCTAATCTCACCGCCTTCCAAAACGTAGGATGCTCGACTGTTCCCTTCAATGCTGGATCCTGTACCTCTTGACGTTCTTCCTCGCTCACCAACCTTCCCCTAACCTGCAATAAATTCGCTCCCAAAAACTCCATAATCAGATATAAAATTGTCGAAGATTCTTACGATTCTTGATAAAAATGTAAGCGATGGACAATATCTGAGTTCGACGATCAATATAAACGTATATAGATTACCCAGTCAGGCAGCCAACGATTGGAGCCACGAGTGGCATCATATGGAGTTCGCCCCGTCAGCAACTCCAATAAGATTACGCCGAAGCAGTGTATATCACAATTGGTAGAGACCTCAACATTTTTGCCGTGAACAGCAGAACAATACCCACCGTGTTTTAACTTTCCAAACCCAAATCCACAGAGCTTAGGATGGAATGAACCTTCGCTGTCGTCGAGCAAAATGTTAGCTGAAATAAGCTCTGCGTGGACGACTCTAGGCGTCACTGTGTTGTGAAGGTAATGCAGTGCTTTGGCCACTCCATGTGCTATTTTCATCCTCGTGCACCAGTCTAATGGGGGCATCTGAGGTGGGGAGCCTGCACATAGTTAGTTAGTTACTGTTGAAGTTGTTAACGTTCATAACGAAGGTGCTAGAGCTCCTCTTTGTGACCGAAAAGTATACGTACGATCAGTGCCATGAAGGTAGGAGAATAACTTTGTTGGGATGAACTCGTAAACGAGCATGTGCTTATCAAGCTGCTCATTGCAGTAGCCCAGGAATTTAACAATGTTGGGATGAGCCTCACGGGAAATATCGTGAGCCAAATCTGCTACGTCACTGTTTGAAAATCGCGTGACCGCATTTTTTAGCAGCTTAACGGTGATCTTCTGTATCTGTCAAGAATGGCAACGTTAGAGGAAGGGGCCGTTGCAAATAAATGTTGTTTGAAGGAGAGTGAGTAACTAACTGTACTAATCCTTCAAATATAGCTACCTACCTGGTTATGATCTGATAAAGTACCCTCGTACACAGAACCGTAGTAGCCCCCACTGATGCGATTGGCAAAACTGAGGGTAGCAGTTGCAAGACACTCATAAGTAAACTCCCAAAACCCGTAAGACACCTTGTGGATCCGTATAGCCAAACATGTATCTAACACAAATGGTTTATGTTAATGGGTATACGTTGATCTAACCGTATGCAACAAGAAAAGGGCCATACGTTAGAAGCTACCAGATAGTGTATTGCTCATCATGCCATGAAACATTTGAACGATAGAAGGGTATGTTAGGTTAGCCTTCCAAAGAAACTGCACGTGTACACACAGTCTGAGGATGAGCAAGAAGTGCTCGTGGATACGGTTCAAACGTACCTGTTATTGGAGCATCAATGGTGACTTGTGCCTGGTTGACTATGCCCAAGCCTTGCTCGACCCCCTTCGAACCTGAGTCTTCTGCTTGTTCTTCTATATTTTCTTGAAGATGAGAAGCCATTTAATAGAAGCAAAAAGAACAGGAATAACACATGCGTACATACATGCAAGACAAGCAAGATCAGATTGAGGGAGGCGAGTCTTAGGCCTTAGGGGTTCGTTCAGATATTCAAGCAGAGTAAAATTCTAAGTCTACAAGCTGCTCGATATTGTTTTCTAAGGTACCTGAAGATGGATTATCAATGGTGACTTGACCCAAGCTTCGACTTGCCTCATTGGAACCTGATTCTTCTTCTTGTTCTTGTATATTTTCATGAACATAACAAAACATTTTCTATATTATACGTGCATAAATTCAAGGTGAAAAGCAGCAAAGTACAGATCGAGCGAGACAAGTGCTACGCCTTACGGTTCGTTCAGCTATCAAAATCAAATTAAAATTCGAAGTATTGCTGATGACTTACTGTTCGCATCATCACTGGCGACTTGACCCGAGCATTGCTTGGTCTCTTGCGGACCTGACTCTTTTTCTTCTTCTATATTTTCTTGAAGATGACAAGACATTTAATCGAAGAACCAAAACCAGGAAAAAGATATACGGTGCAAATATGCAAGACGTGCAAAGCAACAGACTGATCGAGAGAGGCAACTGCTATGCCTTACTGTACGCTCAGATATTGAAGGAATATAAAATCACAAGTCTACATGCTCGTCGATACAATTTTCGAAGGTACCTGAAGATGATTTATCAGTGGTGACTTTTCCCTGCTGGTTTCCTGATGCTTCAGTGCTGACTGCACCCAAGGCTTGCTCGGTCTCCTTGGAAGCTGAGACTTCTACATTTTCTTGATGATGAGAAAACATTATATCAAAGAAGCATGACAAGGAAAAAGATATACATGCATAAAGGCAAGAGTGCAAAGCAGCAATGAAGAGATCCATAAGATATTAAAGCAGAATAAAGACATCTAATTGAAGAGGCAAAACCAGGATAAAATATACGGTGCAAAGTACCAAAGAACTGATTAGGAGAGACAAGTGTTTGGCTTATGGTTGGTTCAGATATTAAAGCAGAATCAAATTCAATTGTCTAAGGTACCTGAAGATGGATCATCGTTGGTGACTTGACCTTGCTTAGCTGATGTTTCAGGGTTGGCTACACCCGAGCACTGCTCTGTCTCCTTGGAACTCAAATCTTCCTTTTGTTCTTCTAGAATATGAGCAGACATTTAATTGACGAAATACTTGTAAAGAAACAAACTGATGGAGAAAGGTAATTCCACGCCATTCGTTCGTTCAGATATTAGAGCAGAATAAAATTATGCTCTACATACTGGTGTGATACGATTCAAAAGTACCTGAAGATGGATCATCAATGATGACTTGACCTTGGTTTGCTAATGTTTCAGTGATGACTGCACCCAAGCATTGGTCGGTCTCCTTGGAATTGGATATTTCTTCTTCTATAAAATCTTGAAGATGAGAATAAAGACATTTAAATATAGAAGCAAAACCAGGTAGTCAAAGGTATACCTGACTTTGAAAGAACTGGGAATGCAAAATAAACAAGAACTGACTTAGAGAGCCAAGTGGTATACCTTCCAGTTTTGCACATATTAAAGCAGAATCAAATTCAATTGTCAAAGGTACCTGAAGATGGATTATCGTTGGTGACTTGATCTTGGTTAGCTGATGTTTCAGGGTTGGCCACATCCAAGCACTGGTCAGTCGCCTTGGAACTCGAATCTTCCTTTTGTTCTTCTAGAATATGAGCAGACATTTAATTGACGAAAGACGTGTAAAGAAACAAAGAAGAGATCGAGAAAGGCAAGTCCACGCCTTTCGTTGGTTCAGATATTACAGCAGGATAAAATTCTAAACCCGCACACTGGTAAATACAATCAAAAGTACCTGAACAATGATCATCAATGGTGACTTGACCTTGGTTCGCTGATATTTCAGTGCTGCCTGCAACCAAGCATTGGTCGGTATCCTTGGAATCTGATACTTCTTCTTCTACATATTCTTGAAGACGAGAATAAAGATATTTAATTGTAGAAGCAAAACCAGGAGGGAAATATAGGACTCATACAAACAGGACATGCAAAGTAAAAATGAACTGATTGAGAGAGGCAAGTGGTACGCCTTATAGTTGGTTCAGATTTTAAAGCAGAATAGATTCAATTTTCAAAGGTACCTGAAGATGGATCATCATTTGTGACTTGCCCTTGGTTTGCTGATGTTTCAGGGCTGGCTACACCCGAGCATTGCTTGGTCTCTTTCGAACCCGAATCTTCTTCGGGTCCTTCTTGAAGATGGGGAGACAGAGACAGTTAATAAAAGAATGGAGACCAGGAATAACATATGTGTGCGTACATGCACGACGTAACAAATAACAGTTTGAGAGGGAATAAAATTCAAACGTACCCGCAGTTGGTTCATCTATGGTGACTTGTCCCTGGCTTGCTGATGTCTCTCTCGAACCCAAATCTTCTTCGTGTCCTTGAAGAAGAGGAGGCATTTAATTAAAGAAAAATGCAAGGTGAAACAAAGAATAGACTGAGAGAGACAAGTGGCACACCTTAGGGTTCGGTCAGATATTGAAGCAGAATAAAATCCAAATGTACCTGAAGATGGACCATCAATGGTGAGTTGTCCCTGCCTTGCTGATGTTTCAGGGCTGGCTACACTCGAGCATTGCTCTGGTTCATCAATGGTGCCTTGGCTTGCAGATGTCTCTTTGAAACCCGAATCTTGTTCTGGTTCTTCTATATTTTCTTCAAAAGAAGACATTTAATCGAAGAATAACGTATGCATTCATACATGCAAGACATTGAAAGCAACACAAAACAGATCGAAAAAGGCAAGTTTGCGCCTTACAGTTCGTTCTGATATTAAAAGAACAGCTACTCGATACAAGTTTCAAGGTACCTGAAGATGGATAATCAATGGTGACTTGGCCTGACGTTTCAGGGTTAGCTACATCCAAGCATTGATCTGCCTCACCTGAATCTTCTTCCTCTTGTCCCACCTTGGACCCTGAATCTTCTTCTATATTTTCTTGAAGAGTAGAAGATACATGCAAGACGTGCAAAGCCACTCCTTACGGCTCGTTCAAATATTAAACCAGAATCAAACTATAAATCTACACGCACGACTGCACGTGCATGCAATTTTCATAGAGAGGGAGAGAGATACGAATAATTAAATGTTCAACACATGACTGTCATGTTTCTGCTATTTAACTCTGATATTACATCCTAGTTTTGATACAATAATGGGCATATTTCAAGACTCGGGATATTGAAAGAACTCTGAAGTGGTTGTGGTGCAGTGAGGGTTTAGATAAAGCCAAGATTACCAGCGGCAGCAGCTGAGTAGTTCTCTCTGGTGAGGAGATCTGCAGTTCCTCGACGAGGGCCTTGGTCATATAAGATTCCGGTGAATAAATGACCTCCAATGATTGCCGAGGTTTGGTAAGCATATTGCGCGCAAGTGTCCATTTGAATGCGCTTAAACGATGCACGGGAGCTCACCTCGCTAGGACAATTCCCTGGATCTACGGACCCTAATGTATACGTACATTTTAAAGAAGAACCGACTTCAGAGAAAAGAAAAAGGAAAACTGTCAAAAGTTATTTGAAGATGGATCATCACCAAATATGAATTGACCCCGATCGTATAAGATTCCGCTGAACGTACGCCCTCCAACGCATACTGAGGTTTGGTAAACACGTCGAAACACAGCACTGAGTCTCACTTCACTAGGAAAATCCGATGGACTTTGGATCCCTAATATATATGTACATTCAAAAAAAAAAAAAAGAAATAAGATACATGTGCAAAATCATTTGGGGTTTTGTATAACAACCAGCTTTCAAAAAAGAAAGTACGATCAGGTGTCAAAATGTACCTAAAGAAGATGAAATAGAAATGAAGACATTTGATTGAAGAAGCAAGACACGGAATAAGATATACATGCGTACATGCAAGACGTGGAAAGCTACATATAACAGATAGAGAGAGGCGAGTGTCATGCTGTACAGTTCGTTAGATATTAAAAGCAGCACAGAACCCTAAAATCTACCGTAGAAGCAATTCAAAAGGTACCTGAAGATCGATTGTCAATGGTGACTTGCACTTGGTTTTCTGATGTTTCAGGGTTGACTACACCCATGCATTGATCGGCCTCCTTGGAAGCAGAATCTCCTTCTTCTTCTTCTTCTTCTTCTTCTTCTTCTATGTTTTCTTGAAGATGAGATGTCGACATTTCTTCGGTTCTCTCTTTTCCGTTGGTATAGTCCTACTCTTAAAGATGAGCTTTGGAGTGGGAAATTTAACCAACTTCCAACTCTTAAATAGAGAAACCGTGGGAAAGCCATGGTGAACGATGGTAAATACTTGCTTCTCGAGGGGTCTTTCTGTAAAATTTCAAAAATTGAGGAGCTGCCCAGCCCAACGTCCACCATAATCTAGCAGATGACTGTAATCCAAGAATAGGAAAGAGTTTTTCGTTTTATAAAGATGAAAAAAGCGAAGGAAAAACGATAAACATAAAACCATGAACGTACCTGCTGAAACAGAGTAACGCCGATGAATCCATTTTCCTCTTTTTCTTGTCCAGCGAAGCGACTGAGCTGAGCTCAGAATTTCGCCTGATCATATTCCATTTTCCATTTCCTCTTTTGGGCTATAGGTTCTTTATTGCATTTGAGCCTAAAATAAGCCCAAATGCACAATTTAGTCCATACAGACAACGTTGACTTTTTAAAGAGTTGGTCCTACAAATTGCGAAGGCTAAAAAGCTAAGTGGGCTACTGTTCGTTGCTTTGCCTCCAATCCAATTGTCCAAATTTAAACCTTAAAGATCACATTTTTAATCACATATACACGTTTATTTTCCACGTGAATTCGTTAACTTCACTCAGACGGAGGAAATTTATTAAATTCTGCAATTCAAGCGAAAACGTTTTTGTCCCCTTATATATTCGCTAATTTTGTCGCCTTCGCTATGGTGAATTTCTACATAAATTGCCTTACATATTCACTAATTTTGTCGCCTTCCTTCCTCAACGTAGAATCCTTCTCTGAAATGCCCCACAAAAAAGAAATTCATATAACTATGGAAGCTTCTCATGATTCATGAAATAATGTCCTGTCTTGTTGCTTACACTAGGATAATGCCATGCAACATAAAAGATCCATAATCATCCACCTATTATCAGTCAAGCATTTTATCCACAAGAATCGAACAAATTTGTTCATTCAAGTAAGCATTCTGAAGAATCATGTAACTGTATATATACCAACCCTTGAAAATAACAAGGAGATGAGGAACTTGTGAAGTGCAATCAGCAGAAAACAATCATCAAAGCTGTTATTGGTCAAACTCAAAAGGCAGATATTGCAGATCATAATGGATAGAATGGCTAATGCACTGCAGTGAAGCTCACTTCGATAGGAAAATCGAGAAACATAATAGACTCTATATATCAAGAAACAAAAAAGGACACTAGAAGCGGAACCACTTAGGATAAAGGGTTTTGATAACTTGCTTTCTATATGGTTCTGACTCTTGTGAGGCCTTTACAGTGTTTGAACTTTAAAGCGAAAACGCTCCTAAGTAGATTGAAAGCAGTAATATAGGCTTATTAGCTATTTCAAGCATGTCACCACTTCTATCAAAATTGTAAAACTCATCTTCACTGTTTGATTACTTCTTATTCTTGTTCTTCTTGTTCTTCTTCTTGTTCTTATTCTTCTTCTTTTTCTCTTCTTCAGCTTCTTCGCTTTCAAAGTTCTGCAAAAAGCTGCTCCCAAGAGGACGACCGTCAGCCGTCTGGCCAGTTAAGTATTCCTCTACTATTTGCCCAATATTAGTAGGCTTGAAATTTTTATAAGTGCACAGCATTGCTAATCTTAACACCCTCCCAAACGTCGATTGCTCGACTTTTCCTCTCAATGCTGGATCTTGAATCCCCTTTGCTTCTTCATCACCCCGTATCTTGTCTCGAACGTAGTACTGCAATGCCCTCCCCCCAAAAAAAAAGTCAGATGAATTATCGAACATTCTTTCTTACGATTCGTGATAAATAACAAACATAATGCAGATGAATGATTGAATACCTTTTCTTACGATTCGTGATAAGTAATAAACATAATGCATGGTATCCATGTTCGATGATCAATGCATATATATACTATATAATACCCAGTCAACAAGCCAAGGACTGGAACCGCGACTTGCATCATATGCCTTTCGCCCCGTCAGTAACTCCAAAAGGACTGCACCAAAGCAGATTATATCACATTTGGTTGAGACCTCAGCATTTTTTGTGTGTACAGCTGCACAATGTCCAGTGTGCTTAAACTTTCCAAACCCAAACCCGCTGAGTTTAGGACGGAATAAACCTTCGGTACCATCGAGCAAAATGTTAGACGAACTAAGATCTCCATAGATGATTCTAGGCGTCATTGTGTTATGAAGGTAGTCCAATGCATTGGCCACTCCCTGTAATATTTCCATCCTTGTGGCCCAGTCCCATGGTGGCCTATGAGTTGGGGAATCTGCATCATTCATCACTTAATGCTGAGGATATATCACACCATGACATGACCTAAAAGTATGTGTAGTCAGTGATGAATAAGTAGTACCATGAAGGTAGGAGGCTAAACTTGTCGGAATGTACTCGTATACGAGGATGTGCCTCTCAGGCCGCTCATTACAGTAGCCCACAAACTTCACAATGTTGGGATGGATCGCAAGACTGATATCGTGAGCCAACTCTTCTATGTCACTGTTTGGAAATCCCGTGACCACATGATTTAGCAGCTTAACAGCAACCTCCTACATGTGTAAAGACTCGCAATGTTAGAAGAACTACTTACGAAGAGAACTAACTGTCGTAATCCTTCGAGATTAGCTACCTGGTTATGATATGTACCCCTGTACAAAGATCCGTAGCAGCCATCACTGATGCGATCAGCGAAATTGCGGGTAGCAGTTACAAGAGACGCATAAGGAAACTCGAAGAATGCATAAGAAACCTTGTGGCTCCTAACTCCGCTGCTCTCAGAGTTTCCTAGATTCGTTAATAAGAATTTCCAGTTTAATGATCATAGGTAGGCATTCCATAAGACTGAAGTCTGAATATCTATAAGCAAAAAACCTGTATTGTCCTATTTCCTTAATTTCGCAGAATATCTTTAATGTGTATGCAACAGAAAAAAAAAGGGCCATAAACACCTACTAATTTAGACCGGGGCATAAGGTGATCACCGAGCAATTATTTATAAGCTCGCTATACATAAGATACCAGATTGTTTATTGCTTATCAATATCATTTCTTGAAACAAATGAATTACAGCAGAGTATATTAGTCTTCTGAAGAACATGTAACAGTATATTTATCTACGGTTGGAAAGATGAGCAAGAAACAAGGAGACAAGAAGCTTACGAAGTCTACATGCTATTGAAGAAGCAGTTATTGATCATGAAGCAAAACTAGGAATGAAATACACATCGCCGTACTCGGTCAAAACGTCTACATGCTCGTGGATACAATTTTTGAAGGTACCTGAAGATGGATCACCAACGGTGACTTGCTGGGTCACCTTCGAACCTGATCCCTCTGGTTCTTCAATATTTTCTTGAAGAAGGCATTTATTGAAGGAGCAGAGCCAGAAGAAAGCCAGGAATAAAAGATAAGTGCACCATACTGTTCGTTCAGGACATTAAGGCAGAAAAAAATTCTAAGTCTACATGCTCGTGATACAATTCAAAAGTACCTGATACTGGATCAACAATGGTGACTTCACCCGGGCATTGTTCGGTCACTTTCGAACCCAAATCATCTCCGTGTTTTTCTTGAAGATGGGAAGACATTTAATCAAAAACAAAAGGGCTTACGGGAACGCCTTAGGGATCGTACAGATATTAAAGCATAAAAAATTCAAACATACCTGGGGTTTGTTCATCGATCGTGACTTGTCCCTGGATTGCTGATGTTTCAGGGCTTGCTTCGGTCTCTTTTGAACCCAAAGCTTCTTGGTGTTTTTCTTGAAGATGGAAAGACGAAGACATTAAATAGAAAAATCAAGACAATGAATCACATACGGAAGCATACAAGAAAGAGTAACAAAAAACAGATCGAGAGAGACAAGTATCATGCCTTAGGGTTCTCGTTCAGATGATAAAACAGAATAAAATTTAAGCGTACCTACAGTTGGTTCATCGATGGTTACTTGTCCCTGGCTTTCTGATGTTTCAGGGCTGGCTTCGATCACTTTTGAACCCAAATCTTCTCCGTGTTTTTCTTGAAGATGAAACATTTAATATAAAAAATCAAGAAAAGGAATCAGAAATGCGTGCATACACGCATGAGTAACAAAGAACAGACTGAGAGAGACAAGCATCATGCCATAGGTTCGTTCAGATATTAAAGCAGAATAAAGTTCAAACTTACCTGCAGTTGATTCGATGGTGGGTTGTCCCCTGCTTGCTGATGTCTCAGGGCTGTCTTCGGTCTCTTTTGAACCCAAATTTTCTTCGTGTTTTTCTTGCAAGAGTAATAAAGAAGAGACTGAGAGAAAGAAGTGCACGCCTTAGAGTTCGTTCGAATAATAAAGCAGAATAAAATTCAGACGTACCTGCAGTTAGTTCATCGATGGTTACTTGTGCCTGGCATGCTGATGTTTCAGGGCTGGCTTCGGTCTCTTTCGTACCCAAATCTTCTCCATGTTTTTCTTGAAGATGGGAAGATATTAAATCGAAAATCAAGTCAAGGAGTCATATATGTTGTATGCATACATGCAAGAGTAACAAAGAACTCACTGAGAGAGACAAGCGGCATGCCTTAGGATGCGTTTAGATATTAAAGCAGTATAAAATTGAAATTACCTGCAGTTGATTCGATAGTGAGTTTTCCCTGGCTTGCTGATGTTTCAGGTCTGGCTTTGGTCTCTTTTGAACCCAAATCTTCTCCGTGTTTTTCTTGAAGATGGGAAGACACTAAATCAAAAAATCAAGACAAGGAATCGCATATGCGTGCAATACATGCAAGAGTAACAAACAGAATAAAATTCAAACATACCTGCAGTTGGTTCATCGATGGTGACTTTTCCAGGGCTTGTGGCTTCAGTCTCTTTCAAACCACAATCTTCTCCGTGTTTACCTTAAAGATGGGAAGACATTTAATAAAAAATCAAGATAAGGAACCACATATGCATGCATTGCAAGAGTAAAAAAGAAGAGACCGAGAGAGAGAAGTGGCACGTATTAGCGTTCGTTCAGATAGTAGAGCAGAATAAAATTTAAAAAACGTACCTGCAGTTGGTTCATCAATGGTGCCTGGTCCCTTACCCTGCCTTGCTGATGTTTCGGGGCTTTCTTCGGTCTCTTTCGATCCCAAATTTTCTCCATGTTTCCCTTAAAGATGGGAACATATTCAATTAAAAATTCAAAGAAAGGAATAACATATGCTTGCATACATGCAAGAGTAACAAAGAACTGACCGAGAGAGAAAGTGGCATGCCTTAGGGTTCGTTCAGATACTAAAGCAGAATAAAATTCAAACTTACCTCCAGTTGGTTCATCGATGGTGGTTTGTCCAGGGCTTGTGGCTTCAGTCTCTTTCAAACCATAATCTTCTCCGTGTTTTTCTTGAACATGGGAAGACATTTAATCACATAATCAAGACAAAGAATCACATATGCATGCAAAACATGCAAGTGTAACAAAGAACGGATCGAGAGAGAAGAGAGACGTGCACTACGTTTAAATAATAAAGCAGAATAAAATTCAAAAGTACCTGCAGTTAGTTCATCGATGGTGACTTGTCCCAGGCTTGCTGAATTATCAGCGCTGGCTACACTCGAGCATTGCTCTGTCTCTTTCGAAACCAAATCTTCTTGTTCTTGAAGATGAGAAAGACATTCAATCAAAGAATCAAGAAAGGGAATAACATATGCGTGCATACCTGCAGTCGGTTCACCTACGGTGACTTGTCCCTGACTCGCTGATGTCTCTTTCGAACCCCAATCATCATCTTCTTCTTCTTCTTGAAGGTGAGGAAACAGTCAATCAAAGAATCAAGACACGGATTATTATATGCGTGCAAGGCGTAACAGAGAACAGATTGAGAGAGAACAGTGACGCGCCTTACACTTAAGCAGAATGCAATTCAAATGTACCTGAAGAAGGTTCGTCAATGGCGACTTGTCCCTCGCTTGCTGATACTCCAGGGCTGACAGCACCTGAATCTTCTTCTTCCTCTATATTTCCTTGAGATGACATTTATTCGATTCTCTCCTTTTCTTCAGTGTGTATTCCTACTCTCGAGCTTTGAAGTGGGAACAAAATAACTTCGAACTCTTAAACAGAAAAACTGTGGGAAAGCCCCCCTCCTTATAAGAAAAACCGTCCTTTTCATTATTTCAACAAATTCTTCGAACATCCAACCAACATAACCGCTCAGCCATTGCAAAGAATCGGCCATTCGCAGCTTGGATAGTAAATACATGCTTTTCAAGGGGGCTTTGTGAAATTTAAAAAATTGAGGAGCTGCTCAACGACCAGGTTCTAGGCATTATTTCCTGTAGCAGATGGGTGTAAATGCAGATATACATACATGTTAAAAGATGAAAAAGTAAAGGGAATGTGCACTGAAGAAAACAGAGCGACGAGGAGGACGATAATGAAACGACTCCGTTTTTTACTTTTTTCCTTTCAATTTCAAAGTTTCCCAACTCTTTTGGGCCTACTCTACGTTTACCAGTCCAACTTTCAACTTGCGTTCCGCCTCCAAGTAAAGATCACAATCACAGTATGCATTTTCCTATGTAAGATAACTAATTAATTTGATTGACTTGAATATGTGATAAAGGTATGTTTCTGTAAGTCCATTTTCCTATGTTTGGTTACGGCGTTCATTCTACGGTCCAGCAAGACTGCGTCAAAGCCATGCATATCATCAAGAAAGAATAAATGATTTTTTTCTCGATACAATTTTCAACCAGTTGTTTCCATTCCCTCATCTGCAAGAAATACAATTCTGTAAAGAATGTGAAACACAAAGACTTTTCTCACGGAAGAGAACTTTTCATGGTCTATTTCTACTTTTCAAGTCACTCATGAAGAAATGGTTTCATAACTTGCTTTCTACACCGTCTGAGGCGTTTATATTGGTCAATCAAAACACAATGCTTCGATAAGATGCATTTTCATGCATGTTATCGGTTCTCCTACTTTGAAGCGACAGAAAATTAAACAAAATATAGAAAGGCAATGAAATTTTAAAAAGAGAAGGTATATAACTGAAATTGAAATATTTTTAGGGTAATTGAGAAAATATATTAACTACTAAAACTAACTGAAGTACCAAAAGGGTACATTAATCCTAGAGTTGAACTTGAACTGCGTTGAGATATGATGCCGTTTTACCTCGCCTGTTTTCACATCAAAAATTCCAATGTCATGGCCATCTATTTCTATATCGCCCCAATCATCACAAAAATAAACGCAGTTCGCTCTGATACAGTCGGACGATGGCATCGAGGTGGACACATTATATCCGATGAAAAAGGTCATATCATCCAAATCATTCACTTTCTCCCATCGGCAACGATGCATGGAATCGTCATCCCTCTCAAGTCTGAATATGTAAAATTCCTTAGTGAAGTACTTCTCCGGTGACCTGTCGCCAAAAATGGAACCTCTAGGCACACGCGAAAGTAAATAAAGATCACCGCGCGATTCCACAAGATATTTTTGGTACCAAGCATAACTATACTTGTTCCACAAACGAGGAGCTGCCTTTGTTGCCTTGGGCCCATCTTCGTGAAGGAGGTCGCAAACAAACAGGTTTCCATGGCAGTCCATGACGTAAAACTTTCCCTTATAATAAAGAGCATCCTCAAAACACTTATTATCAGATACATCAATGTCGGTCCAAACTCTATCCTCCCCAAGCCTTGCAAAGGCCAAAATTCTTACTTCGCCGTATATGGCTAATACAATGCAACCGCCTTCCTCGGGACTAGATGATGCGGCGACTTTTCTCACGAACATATGAACAGCGTCCGCCGGTGTGTAGTCTTCATCGTAATCTATTTGTTTATTGAACTGCAGCATCGAGGGAAGGTTGAACTGTCTTCTCGTGAAAGGGTTAATGATATCCATCTTAAAATCATCACGTAGATCGGTCGTCAGTATCCATCCCGGATATACCCCAATGCATCTCTTGTCCACAACCTCCGGCAGATTTTTTTCGTATAGTTGCGAGGTTAGCTCGCTGTAGAATTTTGCTTTGCTCTCTTGATGCGATACTATCATCAAACTCGGAAATTTGAGAGAAAACTTAGGTTTTTCAACGTTAGATGTTAGGGATCTCCAAAGTTTGCAAACTGCACAAAATCTATGGTAATCCTCCATAACCTCTAAACGTTGCAACACAAGGCATAACATGTCAATTGGAAGCTCGGTCCAGTCAGCCATTAATTTAAAACTGTGTACAACAACACAAGCAACAATCAAACAATAAATATAAGTCGTGGTACAAACTCAATATTATAGGTAAAATATAAAAGAACAAGGCCGCGTGACACGATAAAATAAAACAGTGCTTTTTAATGGCCAAGAAGCCGTAACAGTAGGGTAATAACTTGATGAAGAAAATCTAACAAACTTGAACTATATTCTTATATGAAGCACATATGTTATAGAAGAAAGAGATCATCATATAAATATAACCTTGGGGGAGATGTCTCTCCTTTTTACGTCTTCTTTTTCTTCACGTGGACGACGGTGACGTAGTAGTAGTAGTAAGATATAGTCGGTATTTAATTGATGTTCGGAAGCAAAACCCTAGCTAGCTAGCTGTACTACTCGACTCAAACTAGTTGCTAATTCCTATGCTATATGTATGGAATATAATTAAAAGGATGCCAACTGCCTATTTATATAAGATTAACACCGTCATATAGGAGTTTCCTAAAATATCGTAAAACAGACCATATAAGTAGATTAACTAGATACGTTCTATATTTTAGGAAGAATAATATATTCGATATTTGAAATATATATACGGTAGAGTATTATTATTATTATTATTATCATCATATTTATATTTTTGTAAGTGAAAGATTTTTATATATAGTATCTACTTTTAAATTGATTAATTAAGCATTCATCAAAATTACAATTCTACCATTGATTTTAAAATTATCCCATCTATATCATCTAAAATTAATTTTTAAAAAAAATAATATATAATAAAACTTAATGTTATAATTTCACCTATTAAAAAAATTAAATAAAAAATATAATAAGTATTTTATGTTTATATAACCACATACATCGGAGAATATTAGTTAATATTATTCTATATAATATTTGACATGCAATTATATATGGGAAATAGGCAACACAAAACGCAAGAGGAGGTCTGCTACTCAAGTGTCACATATCTATTCTCTTTGATTAATGGTGAGGAGTTAGCTTAAACTGCCATGAAATCAATTAATTTGGTCTGTAATGCAGTGAGTAAAAAAATGTTGCATTTAAGTATTGAAATTGGTCCGTATAGAATAGAAACTGCCGCATTTTACCTATTGGAATTGGTCTGTTTTTTCTATTTTATAACGGCCGCATAATTTAATAGATAATAACTGCTCGCACCTAGACCTGTCAAAATGGCCCGCGCCCCTCCCCGCTCTGCCTTGGGGGCGGGCTGGGCTGGAATTTTTAAGGCCCGCCTTCTAGCCCGCGCGGCCGCGGGCTAGGCGGGGCGTGGCGGGCTGGCCCACCATATATTTTAATTAATTTATTTTTTATATTAAATGTATATTTATTTAAATATAGGAATTAATTAATGATTTTATTTATAATTAATGATGATTTATTAATTAATACATAACTAATATATATTTAAATATTATAATTAAATTATGAATGTTGCATTTATTAATTATTAATGTATATTTAAATATCATAATTATATAAATAATTCTTAATTAATTAATAAATAAATAAATGTAAACAAAATATTAAGGCAGGCGGGCCGGCCCGCCAGGCCCGCGGCCCGGTGGTGGGGCGAGCTGGGCTTCAGTTTTGAAGGCCCGCCCCGCCCCGCCCCGGCCCATTGACAGTTCTACTCGCATCCGGGGTCTAGGCGCGATGATAAGATATCTATAATTTTCTTCAATTGACATATAGTTCACTAATTTAACTGATCAATTGCATATAGGTTTCAATAAAATAATAGTGAAGAAAATCCAGACAAACAAAGTTTTTACATATTAGAAAACAAAGACAAAAATTTCCAAACTGAGTTAGAAATCTACATATAATGCCGCGAAAATCAGATGAAAGTGCGACGTTAGTAATGGAAAAAAAATCCATCTTGGCAATTTGCAATGGAAATGACGATAGATTTTACATCAAAACATATGTCGAAGTCACGATTTTTTGTTTATCTACTTGCAACGGAAGTTGTCTCGCAAACTCGTTAATATTTTATGTTTGTTTTAGTTTGTTTCACATTTGCTAAATTATAGTTTTAGTCTTCTCCATCTCAATTTAAGAGTGTAATTTTCTATTATCTAATTTTCGAAAATAACTAAAACTTGTGCAACTCAGCTGTCAGCAGGGTTTTCATAACCCGACTGGGCCGGTCTGTTCCGACCAGAAACCGGTGAACCGGTCGGAATTCCGGTTCGGTTCCTGTCCGGTCTAGGTTTTAATTAAAAGAAAAAATAAAAATGCGAAAATATATACAAATATAACCAAACCATGAAATATATCGAAGTATGTATTTGGTCTAGTGGTAAAAGGTTTTGGGTGGAAAATTTGCGGTTGGGCTTGGTTCGATTCCTATCCCAAACCCGTTTTACAATTTTATTTTATAATTAAACTATGAGCCCAATATTTCTTTTTATTCATTTTGACCCTGAAATTTATAAAATAATTTTTGAGATGTATTATACTTTAATTTTAACTACCAACACAATTTACTTTAAATCAATATTTTCATAAAATTAAAATTGAAAAAAGAGTTGATGAAAGCATGTGTATTTTCAATGTTTTTTTTATTCATTCATTCATTCCTAAATTTATATTTATTAAATCTAGGGATAACGGTTTTATACCGGTTAAACCAGTAAACCACAAAGCACTTAAAATTCCGATCCGGTTCAAAAACCCGATTTCAGAACCTTGGCTGTCAGAAAGCCTGCGACGAATTTCTACCTTTACGTAATGTAGTGCATCATTTTAAAATAATATACACATTAACAATTATGCTCAAAATATGGGTGAAGCATTAACAATTATGCTCAAAATAAGGATGAAGCAGCCATAAATGATACACAATACTAACTTTTAAGCTAAAATCCCAAAATATTTATATTTCATTCACATAACGGCATAAATACAATACCATAAAAAAAAGATATAAAAGCCTAATATGGGTTATCCAAAAAGCATATAATACATAATAAAGTAATTTAAATATATGCATTTTGAAAGTCCATGTTGCACGCAAATTGATAATAATACATAATTTAAGGATTGATATGTGAAGCAAAAAACAGTAGCTATTATTATTTGTTAGTAGGCTATTTAGTAGGGTAATTGAGTACGACAAACACTATTCATAAACCATACCCATTTATAATATAAAATATATATAGAAGTATTCAATTTAATATACGAGCTTTATTGATGAAAGAAATATATAAATAGTTTTATGATTGTTACCTAAATCTGGACTCATTTAAAGCCAAAGGTAGAAACGTATTTTATTACTGTTGGTGTCGTTGGCAAAGGCAGTTTACAGCAAAAAGGCTAAGAAAGTTCACAAATGGGAATGTTGAATCTGACGTTGTAATACACTCTAGTTAGTCTCCTAATCACTTGGACAGATTGCAGAGAGGCACTTCTGTCTTCCATTAGCCGAGAACAGTGTCTGATGCTCTAAAAGCTGAGCATTCCCAGGAAATACAGTTCCACAGAATTTGCAGATTTTTTCTTTCGTCAGCTTGTGATGTACCTGAGAATTGTGATGTATAATCGCTCCTTTGGTGTAAAAACGTCTTTTGCAAATCCAACACTTCCTCAAGTGGTTGAGGTTCTGCTGCAGTCAAAAATAAATGAAATAGCAACGAAGAAGAAGAAAATAAGAAGAAAAAATTACCTCAAACAAAATTACCTCAAAAATATATGTGGCTTGTCCAGGGCTTGCTGATGTTCCAGGGCTGCCTTCGGTCTCTTTCGAAGCCAAATCTTCTACGTGTTTTTTTTTTAAGATGGTAAGGCATTAAATCAAAAAATCAAGTCATAGAGTCATATATGCATACATGCAAGAGTAACAAAGAACGGACTGGGAGAGACAAGCGGCATGCCTTAGGATTCGTTCAGATATTAAAGCAGAATAAAAAATTCAAACTTACCTGCAGTTGTCTTGATGGTGAGTTGTCCCTGGCTTGCTGAGGTTCCAGGGCTGCCTTTGGTCTGTTTTGAACCCAAATCTTCTTCGTGTTTTTCTTGAAGATGGGAAGACATCAAATAAAAAAATCAAGACAAGGAATCACATATGTGTGCATACATGCAAGAGTAACAAAGAACAGACTGAGAGAGAGAAGTGCATGCCTTAGAGTTCGTTCAAATGACAAAGCAGAATAAAATTCAAAACGTACCTGCAGTTGGTTCATCGATGGTTATCTGTCCCTGGCTTGCTGATGTATCACCGCTGGCTACACCCGAGCATTCCTCTGTCTCTTTCGAACCCAAATCTTCTTGTTCTTGAAGATGAGAAAAAGACATTTAATCAAAGAATCAAGAAAGGGAATAACATACGCGTGCATACATGCAAGACGTAACAAAGAACAGATTGAGAGAGAGCCAAATGCAAGCATACCTGCAGTTGGTACGCCTACGGCGACCTGTCCCTGGCTCGCTGATGTCTCTTTCGGACCCCAATCATCTTCTTCTTCTTCTTGAAGGTGAGAAGACAGACAGTCAAAGAATCAAGACATGGAGTATTTTAGGCGTGCAAGGCGTAACAGAGAACAGATTGAGACAGAGAACAGTGGCGAGCCTTAGGATTCGTTTAAATAATAAAGCGGAATAAAATTCAAATGTACCTGCAGTTGGGTCATCGATGGTGACTTGTCCCAGGATTGCTGATGTTTCAGGGCTGGCATCGGCCTCTTTCGAACCCAAATTTTCTCCATGTTTTCCTTAAAGATGAGAAGATAGTTAATCAAAAGATCAAGACAAGGAATCGCATATGCATGCATAGATGCAAGAGTAGCAAAGAACAGACTGAGAGAGAGCATGCCTTAGGGTTCGTTCAAATAAAGCAGAATAAAATTCAAAACGTACCTGCAGATGTTACTTGTCCCTGGCTTGCTGATGTATCAGTACTGGCTACAACCGAGCAGTGCTCTGTCTCTTTCGAACCCAAATCTTCTTGTTCTTGAAGATGAAAAAAGACATTTAATCAAAGAATCAAGAGAGGGAATAACATATGCGTGCAAACATGCAAGACGTAATTGGGAGAGAATAAAATTTAAACACACCTGCAGTTGGTTCTGCTGATGTCTCTTTCGAACCCGAATCATCTTCTTCCTCTTCTTGAAGTCGAGAAGACAGTCAATCAACGAATCAAGACACGGAATATTGTATGTGCGCAAGGCATAACAGAGAACACATTAAGAGAGAACAGTGGCGCGCCTTACATTTAAGCAGAACGCAATTCAAACGTACCTGAAGAAGGTTCATCAATGGCGACTTGTCCATGGCTTGCTGATGTTCCAGGGCTGATAGCACCTGAATCTTCTTCTTCTATATTCCCTTGAGATGACATTTCTTCGATTCTCTCGTTTTCTTCGGTGTGTATTCCCACTCTTGTAAATGAGCCTTGAAGTTGTTTTGTTCCCATTTCAAATCTCATTTACAAGAGTGGGAATGCACACTGAAGAAAACGAGAGGAACAAAACAACTTCGAGCTCTTAAATAGAAAAACTGTGGGAAAGCCCCTTCCTTATAAGAAAAACCGTCCTTCATTCTTTCAACAAATTCTTCGAACATCCAACCAACATAACCGCTCAGCCATTGCAAAGAATCGGCCATAGGCAGCTTGGATAGTAAATACTTGCTTTTCAAGGGGGCTTTGTGAAATTTAAAAAATTGAGGAGCTGCTCAACGGCGCCAAACCAGGTTCTAGGCATTATTTCTTGTAGCAGATGGAAAAAGATGAAAAAGTAAAGGAATATACACTGAAGAACACAGAGCGACGAGGACGATGATGAAATGACCCCATTTTTTTACTTTCTGTTTTAAAGTTTTCCAACTATTTTGGGCCTACTCTACGTTTGAGCCCGGTCCAACTTTTAACTCGCGTTTTGCCTCCAAGTAAAATAATTAAGTAATTCACTCTAATATAAGATAGTATAGTATATATCTGCCAGTCCATTTCCCTTGTTCGGTACGGCGTTCATTCTATTGTCCAGCAAGACTACACCAAACCAAAGTCATGCATGAAAAGATAGAATAAATGCTCTTTTCTCGATACAATTTTCAAACAGTTGTTTCCATTGCCTCATCTGCAAAATTCTGTAAAGCATGTGAAACAAAGACTTTTCTCACGGAAGAGAACTTTTCATGGTTTATTTCTACTTTTCAAGTCACTCATGAAGAAATGGTTTCATAACTTGCTTTCTACACCGTTTGAGGCGTTTATATTGGTCAATCAAAACACGATGCTTTGATAAGATGCATTTTCATGCATGTTATCGGTTCTCCTACTCTGAAGCGACAAAAAATTAAACAAAATATAGAAAGGCAATGAAATTTTAAAAAGAGAAGATATATAACTGAAATTGAAATATTTTTAAGGTAATTGAGAAAATATATTAACTGCTAAAACTAACTGAAGTACCAAAAGGGTACATTAATCCTAGAGTTGAACTTGAACTGCGTTGAGATATGATGCCGTTTTACCTCGCCTGTTTTCACATCAAAAATTCCAATGTCATGGCCATCTATTTCTATATCGTCCCAATCATCACAAAAATAAACGCAGTTCGCTCTGATACAGTCGGACGATGGCATTGAGGTGGACACATTATATCCGATGGAAAAGGCCATATCATCCAAATCATTCACTTTCTCCCATCGGCAACGATGCATGGAATTGTCATCCCTCACAAGTCTGAATATGTAAAACTCCTTAGTGAAGTACTTCTCAGGTGACCTGTCGCCAAATTTGGAACCTCCAGGCACACGCGAAAGTAAATAAAGATCACCGCGCGATTCCACAAGATATTTTTGGTACCGATAATAACTATACTTGAACCACAAACGAGGGGCTGCCTCTGTTGCCCAGGGCCCATCTTCGTGAAGGAGGTCGCAAACAAACAAGTCTCCGCGATAGTCAATGACGTAAAACTTTCCCTTATAATAAAGGGCATCCTGAAAACACATATTATGAGATACATCGATGTCGGTCCAAACTTTATCCTCCCCAAGCCTTGCAAAGGCCAAAATTCTTAAATTACCGTATATGGCTAATACAGTGCAACCGCCTTCCTCGGGACTTGATGATGCGGCGACTTTCCTCACAAACATAGAAAAGCGTCCACTGGTGTATAAGTCTTGATCATAATCTATTTGTTTATTGAACTGCAGCATCGAGGGAAGGTTGAACTGTCTTCCCGTGAAAGGGTTAAAGATATCCATCTTAAAATCATCATGTAGATCGATCGTCAGTATCCATCCCGGATATACCCCAATGCATCTCTTGTCCGCAACCTCCGGCAGATTTTTTTCGTATAGTTGTGAGGTTAGCTCGCTGTAGAATTTTCCTTTGCTCTCTTGATGCGATACTATCATCAAACTCGGAAATTTGAGAGAAAACTTAGGTTTTTCAACGTTAGATGTTAGGGATCTCCAAGGTTTGCAAACTGCACGAAACCTATGGTAATCCTCCATAACCTCTAAACGTTGCACCACAAGGCATAAGATGTCAATTGGAAGCTCCGTCCAGTCGGCCATTAATGAAAAACTGTGTACAACAACACAAGCAACAACCAAACAATAATGTAAGTCGTCGTACAAACTCAATATTATAAGTAAAATACAAAAGAACAAGGCCGCGCGACAAAAAATAGAAAAAAAAAAAAAAGAAACAGTGCCTTTTAATGGCCAAGAAGCCGTAACAGTAGGGTAATAACTTTATGAAGAAAATCTAACAAACTTGAACTATATTCTTATATGAAGCACATATGTTATAGAAGAAAGAGATCATCATATAAATATAACCTTGGGGGAGAATATGTCTCTCTTTTTTACGTCTTCTTTTTCTTCACGTTGACGAGATCGGACTAGTCGGTATTTAATTGATGTTCGGAAGCAAAACCCTAGCTAGCTAGCTGTACTACTCGACTCAAACTAGTTGCTAATTCTTATGCTATATGTATGGAAGAAAATAAAAAGGAGGCTTGACTGCCTATTTATATAAGACTAACACCGTCACATAGGAGTAGGAGGTTCCTAAAATATCGTAAAACAGACCATATAAGTAGATAATTAGATACACGTTCTATATTTTAGGAAGAATATATTCGATATTTGAAATATATATACGGTAGAGTATTAATATTATTATTATTGTCATCATATTTATTGTTTATTAAGTGAGAGATTTTTATAGTATCTACTTTTAAATTGATTAATTAAGCATTCATCAAAATTACTATTCCATTGATTCTAAAATTATCCCATCTATATCATCTAAAATTATTTTTATATTATTAAAAATAACATAAAATTAGATTTAACGTTATAATTTCACCTATTAAATCAAAAGATAAATAAATAGTTTATGTTTATATAACCACGTACATAGGAGAATATTAGTTATTATTATTCTATATAACATTTGGCATGAAATTATGTATGAGAAATAGGCAACATAAAACGCAAGAGGATGTCTGCTACTCATGTGTCACATATACTAGAAAATTTCGAGCCGCGCACAAGGCGTTGTGACAAATATCCATAATTTTCTTCAATTGACATATATTTTACTAATTTAACTTATGAATTCATACATCTAGGTTTCAATAAAATAACTAGTAGTGAAGAAATTAAGACAAACAAACTTTTACATATTAGAAGACAAAGACAAAAATTCCAAACTGAGTTACAAATCTACATATAATGTCTGTAAAAATTAGCTGAAAGTGCGACGGTGTTAATGGAAAAAAATCCATCATGGCAATTCGCAACGGAAATGACGATGCGATTTTTTCTTTATCTAATTGCAACAAAAGTTGTCTCGCAAACTCGTTTATATTTTATATTTGTTTTACTTTATCATATTTGACTTAATTATAGTTTTAGTCTTCTCCATCTCAATTTAAGGATATAATTTTCTATTGTCTAATTTTCAAAAATAAGTATAATCTTGTGCAACTCAGCTGTTAGCAGGGTTTTCGCGCCGGACTGGACCGGTCCGTTCCGACCAGAAACCGGTGAACCGATCGGAATTCCGGTTCGGTTCCGGTCCGGTCTAAGTTTTAATTAAAGGGGTTTTTACATATAAATACCTATTTGGAAAACAACTTGTAATTTAATATCCAGTCAGGATTTTTTTTATGTAGGTACCTAACAGAATAAATTTTTTGCACATAGGTACCCGATCCCCGAAAGTACATCATACAACACATTTTACTACCCTATATCAACACATTTGTGTACCCTAAATAACAGAAAATGGTACGGCATATGCTATTTTTAGGTACGCCCTATGTAACACGCAGGTATGCCCGTAGGTACGACGTATGCTATATTTAGGTACCCTATATCAACACATTTGGGTACCCTATATAACAGAAAATGGTACGACGTATGCTATAAGCTGGTAAAATTATATCGGGTATCTATTTGTAAAAAGTTTCTGACATGGGTAGTTATGTGTAAAAATTTTATCCTATTGGGTATTTTTCTATAGATTCACCTTAATTAAAGGGAAAAAAATGCAAGAATATATACAAATATAACCAAACCATTAAATATACTGAAATATGTATTTGGCCCGGTGGTAAAAGGCTTTGGATTGAAAATTTGTGGTTGGGATGAGTTAGATTCCTATAGGGATGGGCATTCGAGTTCGGGTTTCGGGTACCCGACCCGATCGGGGGTGAAAAGTCGGGTTTAATTGGGTACCGGGTTTAAACCTGATACCCGATGTAATACTTCGGGTCGGGTTTCGGGTAGCAATATGCTACCCGATCGGGTTTACCGGACCGGGTACTCGACCCGATTTAAAAAAAAAAAAGACACTGCAATTATAATTAAAAATCAGCCCAAAGGAGAAGTCCAGCCCAATAGACACAAAATAACAAAAAAAAAAAAAATTAAGGAACTCCTCGTCCTGAACACATTTAGCCATTTAGCCCCTTTCAGAAAAAGAACACATTTAGCCATTGAGAGGGAATTGCATCGCGTGTCGTCTCCCTGCGGACATGGACCTCAATCGCGTGTCGTCTCCCTGTTCAAACAAATAAGCACTTCTTAGATGGGGATGATGATAAAGAACAGATATCAGGTCAACGATAAGATTCGGGCATCGGCCGTGTCTGCGAAGCGCCACCGTGCCTGATTATCGTCGGCGTTGCTGCTGGCGTTTCGTCCGCTAATCGCCGAAATCGAGATCGAATTTTTGCAGCCGGGATGTTTCAGTGTGATATTTTACCTCTTAATTTAAGTTTTTTTTTAAAAAAAATTATAATGTGACACCCGCCCCGAACTCGAAAGTTGGGTTTCGGATACCCGGTTGTCGGGTACCCAATTTTTGTCGGGTCGGGATCGGGTTTGAAAATCACTACCCGATTTTTTCGGGTACCCGACCCGAAAAACCCAAAACCCGATATACCCGACCCGATCCCACCCCTAGATTCATATCCCAAACCCATTTTACATTTTTATTTTATATTTAAACTATGAGTCCAATAATTTTTTTTATTCATTTTGACCCTGAAATTTATAAATTTAATTTTTGAGATTTATTATACTATTAATTTTAACTATCAACACAATTTACTCTAAATCGATATGTTTATAAAATTAAAAATGAAAAGAGTTCATGAAAGCATGTATACTTTCGATGTTTTTTTATTTATTCATTCATAAATATATATTTTTTAAATCTAGGAGTAACGGTTTTATATTAATTAAACCACTAAACCTTAAATCACTAAAATTTTCAATCCGGTTCAAAAATCCGATTTCAAAACCTTGGCTGTCAAAGCCTCACTCCAATCGTGATGGCCGTGTCTTTGTTCACAACTCATCAGAAACCACGACGGGATTGAATCAATCACAGTCATCGACAATAGAGGTTAGAGTATCTTTTTGAGGTATTTTATTGCTATTTCCTTAATTTTTTAGTGCAGCAGAACCTCAACCACTTCGCGAGGAAATGTTGGATTTGTAAGAAACCTTTTTCACACCAATGGAGCCATCATATATCACAATTCTGAAGTAAGGTCATCACAAGCTGACGAAAGATAAAAAAAAAAATACAGATTTCGCAAAACTTGCGGAAGCCGTTTTTCCTAGCAAAGCTCAGCTTCTAGAGCATCAAAAATTATTCTCGGCCAGACAGAAGTGCCTCAGATCTGCAATCTGCCCAAGTGATTTGGCCGAGAAAAATTTTTGATGTTCTAGAAACTGAGCTTTGCTAGGAAACAGTTCCACAAGTGCGGAATCTGTACTTCTTATCTTTCGTCAATTTGTGATGAATTTCAGAGTTGTGATATATGATGGTTTCCGTGGTGTGAAAAGGTTTTTTACAAATCCGACAACTTATGAAATGGTTGAGGTTCGGGTGCAGTCAAAAATAAAGGAAATAACAATGAAGAAGAAGAAAATTAGAAGAAAAAATTACCATAAGAAGATACTCTTAACTCGAGCTCTTGTAAACGAGCTTCGGTGTGTATTCCTACTCTTGTAAACGAGCTTTGAAGTGGGAACAAAACAACTTCGAGCTCTTAAATAGAACAACTGTGGTAAAGCCCTCTTATGAGAAAAACCGTCTTTTTCATTCTTTCAACAAATTCTTCGAACATCCAACCAACACAACCGCTCAGCCATTGCAAAGAATCGGCCATACGTAGCTTGGATAGTAAATACTTGCTTTTCAAGGGGGCTTTATGAAAATTAAAAAATTGAGGAGCTGCTCAACGGCTCCAAAAAACCAGGTTCTAGGCATTATTTCCGGTAGCAGATGGGTGTAATAAGTGCAGTTATATATGTTAAAAGATGAAAAAGTAAAGGACTATACTGAAGAACACAGCGACGAGGACGATGGTGAATGACTCCATTTTTTACTTTTTTCTTTTCAAAGTTAACTCTTTTGGGCCTACTCTACGTTTAAGCCCAGTCCAACTTTCAACTTGCGTTTTGCCTCCAAGTAAAGATCACATTTTTAATCACAGTATACATTGTCCCATGTAAGATAAGTAATTTCACTTGAATATATATGAAAGTATATTTCTGTAAGTCCGTTTTCCTATGTTTGGTTATGGCGTTCATTCTACGGTCCAGCAAGACTACACCAAAGCCATGCATCAAAAGAACACGATCACGGAAACTGTTGTTGGCGAAAACGCAATAGAATATCCTCAAGAAAGAATAAATGCTTCTTTCTCGATACAATTTTCAAACAGTTGTTTCCATTGCCTCATCTGCAAGAAATACAATTGTCTAAAGCATATGAAACACAAAGACTTTTCTCCAGGAAGAGAAACGTTTCATGGTTTATTTCTACTTTTCAAGTGAGCTTCTGCACTCATGAAGAAATGGTTCCATAACTTGCTTTTTACAGCATTAGGCAGGCGTTTATATTGGTCAAGCAAAACACAATGCTTTGAAGATGCATTTTTCATGCATGTCATCAGTTCTCCCACTTTGATCAGTACTTCTTCTTGTTCTTTTTCTTCTTACACTTATTCCCCTTCTTCTCTTCTTCACCTTCTCCTCCTTCAGCTGCTTCGCTTTCCAAGCTCTCCGAAAAGAAGTCGGGTAAAGGGCGATCGTCAACCTTCTCGGCGTTAGGTATTCCATCTCCTCGAGTACTTCTTCAATGTCAGGAAGCTTCTTTATATGCTTAGGAGAGGAGCAAAGCATTGCTAATCTCATCGACTTCCCAAAAGTAGAATGCTCGACTGTTCCCTTCAACGCTAGATCTTGTACCCCCTTATGTATATGAAAGAGCAAGCGCCGTGTAATTAAAAAGTCCAACGAAGTATAGCAAACTGAAATAATTTGCAGGCCATGTAAGATGATAGCATAATATAGTTTCGATTAAGGGAAGCGGTATCTTTCTTGCTGCATCTAGTTTACCTTTTCGTAGGGATACTCAACGATATCATATTCGTTTGATAAAAAGTTTAGATTACGAGTTTATATAAAAAGTTTTTTAGAGCAAAAAAAGAGTAAATATATGCACGTTGAATTTAATTATTTCGTTTTCGTATTTTTATGTTGCGTTTGAAATAAAAATCATGGGCCCACCACACACATGATGCTGATTATTTTACTCGATTTAGTCCTTGGGAGTTTGATTTCATATAAGAACTGTTCTTTTTATTATTTTTATTTAATTTAAGTATTGTTACATGAATCATCAAATCTATTTCATATCTGACTAATGTAGGAATATCAACTTCACATATAAACTCATGGCATCATTCAGTTTGTTATAACCCGCCGCCTCGACATAGACATGAATACATTGACTTATAATTCATACATTTGACTTTTTTCTTTATAAATGGGAAAGCTTTATTTTTTTTTTTGAAACCGGCAAGCTTTATTAGAATAGTATAAAATGCGGCATTTATAACTTTCCTTGGTGAAGGGTTAAGTTAAAATTTCCTGCATGCTATCGTTTGGTTTTGTCATTAATTATTCTTAGTTAAAGTAGCAATAAGTAGGTTATAAATACATGTACCATTAAATTACATGCTTTTATTATTTACTTACATGCTTTTATTAAAAGGAAAAAAAGAATATATCAATAAAAGTTTTCAATAATATAACGACCCACCAAGCATACAATTTCAAAAAGAAATTATTTAGTTTTTTTTAATATAAAGAATTCTTTAAAGCGAAAAAAATTAAATAAATACACAAATGCAATGAAATTTTAAAAAGAGAAGATATATATAACTGAAATTAACTATATTAATTATCATCAAATATTTTTAGGGTAATTGAGAAAACATATATTAACTGCTAAAACTAACAGAAGTACCAAAAGGGTACATTAATCCTAGAGTTGAACTTGAATTGCCTTGAAATATGATGCCTTTCAACCTCGCCTGTTTTCACATCAAAAATGCCAATGCCATGGCCGTCTATTTCTATATCGCCCCAGTCATCACAAAAATAAACGCAGTTCGCTCTGATACAGTCAGATGATAGCATCGAGGTGGACACAGATGAAGAAGGCCATATCATCCAAATCATTCACTTTCTCCCATCGGCAACGATGCATGGAATTGTCATCCCTCACAAGCCTGACTATGTAAAATTCACTAGTGAAGTACTTCTCGGGTGACCTGTCGCCAAAAAGGAATCCTCCAGGCGCACGCGAAAGTAAATAAAGATCATCGCGCGATTCCACAAGATACTTTTGGTACCAATCATAATTATACTCGTTCGACAATTGAAGAGCTGCTTTTGTTACCTTGGGCCCATCTTCGTGAAGGAGGTCGCAAACAAACAAGACTCCGTGACAGTCAATGACGTGAAACTTTCCCTTATAATAAAGGGCATCCTCAAAACACTTATTATTAGATACATCGATGTCAGTCCAAACTTTATCCTCCCCGAGCCTTGCAAAGGCCAAAATTCTTACTTCACCGCATATGGCTTACGGTGCAATCGCCTTCCTCGGGGTTTGATGATGCTGCGACTTTTCTCACAAACATATGAACAGCGTCCGCTGGTGTGTAGTCTTCATCGTAATCTATTTGTTTATTGAACTGCAGCATCGAGGGAAGGTTGAACTGTCTTCTCGTGAAAGGGTTAAAGATATCCATCTTAAATAGGGGTGTGTAAACGGGTTCGGTAACGGGTATCCGACCCGACCCGATCGGGTATTTACCCGATTTTTAAAAAAAAAAATCGGATTTTTCGGGTATCGGGTTTAAACCCTAAACCCTAAACCCTAAACCCGATACCCGATTGATAATATCGGATCGGGTTTCGGGTAGCTTTGAGCTACCCGAAATACCCGATCGGGTACCCGAAATATCCGGCCCAGCAATATATCATATGTACTAACTATTCATTCCAGCCCATACTTATCATTATTTGTTGGCCTAACATAATAAAATATGGCCCAAAGAAAACCAGCCCACAATCACATTAGACCAAACAAAATAAATAAAAAAAAAGAACTTACCTCCCTCACCCCAACTCAACACACGACACACACAACACATGATTTTGTTGAAATATTAATTTTTAATGGTTGATTATATTTTATTGTTGATTGTGTTGAAATTATTTGTTTTAATGATGTTGAATTTATTTGTTGATTTTTTGTTTAATTTATTTGGTGTTGGTATGAACTTTAATTTTCAAATTGAAGGAATTAAAATTAATGTAAGCATACTAATTTTTTTAAAAAAAAAACCGAACCCGACCCGATCCGATCCGATGGGTATCGGGTACCCGATTGTCGGGTACCCAAACCTTAATCGGATCGGGTTCGGGTTTGATTTCACTACCCGATTTTTTCGGGTACCCGACCCGAATACCCGAAACCCGATTTATCCGATCCGATCCCACCCCTAATCTTAAACTCATCATGCAGATCGGTCGTCAGTATCCATCCCGGATATACCCCAATGCATCTCTTGTCCGCAACCTCCGGCAGATGTTTTTCATATAGTTGTGAGGTTAGCTCGCCGTAGAATTTTCCTTTGCTCTCTTGATTGGATACTATCATCAGACTCGGAAATTTGAGAGAAAACGTAGGTTTTTCAACGATAAATGTTGTTAGGGATCTCCAAGGTTTGCAAACTGCACAAAATCTATGGTAATCCTCCATAACCTCTAAACGTTGCACCACAAGGCATAATCCAGTCGGCCATTAATGAAAAACTGCGTACAAACAACACAAGCAATAATCAAAGAATAATAAGTCGTCGTCGTCCAAACTCAATATAAGTAAAAGATAAAAGAAAAATAAGGCCGCGTCAGTGCCTTTTAATGGCCAAACAGTAGGGCAATGATTTCATGAAGAAAATCTAATAACTTCGACTATATTCGTATATGAAGCATGAGGAGACTTATGTTATAGAGGAAAGAGATCATATAAAATGTAACCTTTTGGGGGCGAAGATGTCTCTCTTTTTACTCTTCTTTTTCCTCACGTCAGCGATTCGTCAACAGCTTGGACGGACGAGATTGAACGGTGATGTATGGAATAAAGAAAGGGACGTTTTTATATCAGGCCCTAGCGTAAGTTTGCTATCGAGTTCAGGCCCCATTCAGATAAAATATAGTTTTAAGGACCAATCTTGAGGAAAATTCAAAATAAAGGACATAAACACTGATTTGACGAAAATGCCCCTTGTAGGTGTTATATAAAGAGGTATGAATTGCTACTATTATGTTACCAGATGTTATTCAAATGGTATCGATCGAAAAAACTATTTCAACCATCGATTTGGCCTAAATTTTCGAGCATACTGGGCACAAAATCAATTTTGATGTGTATTCGACGATATCAATGATATTTACGTCGTCATATTTAAGATCTGTGAGGAATAATTTTTAGAAATATCATTTACGCAATTAGATAAATCGAGCATTTTTTTGTCGAAATTAAAGCTAAATACGCTTAAATTCGAGAGACCCATGGCTTGGAAATTATGTCGCGCTTTAGTGTTGACTCAATCGTTCGTCCCTCAAGATTAACGAACTGAAAGTGAAATCGCCATAGAAAAATAATTTAAATGTGTATTCGTTATGTGGTATCAGAAAGGCTTAAGTGGTATAGTTTCAATACTTTTCGGTACAATAGTGGCATAAAGTGGTATAGTTACGATAAGAAGCATTACTCGAACTGATACGAGATATTATTCTAATTTAGTATTAATTTTATATGATGTGGTATACAAGAGCCGTAACATGGTATAGAAACGATAAGAAACGTTACTCGAAGTACGAGATATTACTTTTTCCATTTGGTATAATTTTTGTAATATATGGTACAAGAGAAGCATTATGTGGTATAGAAGAGGCTTAAAGTTGTATAACAACGTTAACTGTTACTTATCTTATTTGGTATTAGTTATATAAGAAGCGGTACCAAAACAGAGAGAAGTCGTAAAACAGATCGTAAAGTGGTATATTAGATACATAAAGTGGTATAGCAACGAAAACTTTTACTTATTCTCAATTGGTATCAATTTTATAAGATGTGGTACGATAACAGCGCAAAGTGGTATGACAACCATAAGAAGTGGTTTCCAGACTGGAATATTTTTCATTTGGCAGGTTGTGGTACCCGTTAGGGAGGAAGTGGTACTGAATAAGCAAGTCACGCTGTTTTGGGCGGAAAAGCTGAATCTCAGTATTATTTTGGGCGGGAACTTTTGTGTAGTATAAATTGGTACCAGAAGTGGTATGATAATGGCATAAAGTGGTATTATAAACACATAAAGTGGTATAATAACGGCATAAAGTGGTATCATATACGTGTTAGTTGTTTTTCCTGCAAAACTTAGTGTTTTATGAAGTACAGAAGTGGTATGATAATGGCATAAAGTGATATAACTACCATAAGAAGTGGTTTCCAGATGTTATGCAAATGGTATTAATGGAAAAGCTATTTCAACGACCGATTTACCGTAAATTTTTTACACATACTGGCATAAAATCAATTTTGATGTGTATTCGACGAATTGAAAGTGAAATCGCAAAAAAAAATATTTAAATGAGTGTTCGTTATGTGGTATCAGAAACGTGTAAGTGGTATAATTTCGATAAGATTAGGTACAATAGTGGCATGAAGTGGTATAATTTACATGTGATGTGGTATCATATAAAGATGGAGAGACCATATTCACTGACGGCCCATGAAGCTTCTGGAATGTTCTTATTTTTTGTTATGAATGTAGTATAAATTGGTACTAAAATACGCTGAAGTGGTATAATTTACATGTAATGAGGTATTATGTAGTATATATTCCTGTAATAATGTGGTACCAGAAACACTTTATGTGTTACAGATTGCGATTTATGCGCTAGGGTTTCCAGTTTTTCGGTTTAGAGTATCGGATCTTAGGGTAAACTGTTTCGGGGTTACGATTAAAGATTTATTGTCGTAAGATTTGTTCTATGATTGACGTATAATGTTGTTTATGATACATTTGTTGTAATTCATAATGGTAAATATCAATGTGATTTAAATATAGTTGTCTACGATTTGCATTGGTATACATTTCACATGATCAAAACATCATTACTTGACTACTTATATCATATTTGCATAAAACGTAACAAAATTAAGGAACTTCGTGTATTATACATCAAATCATATATTTCCATGATTTTTGTTCCTCCACAACTGAAAACAACTTTTTTTACGAAATTATTCGATCCATTAATATGGTACGATAACATATTATATAATATCAGTACGACTTAATGTGGTATCGTTTTGTAATGTATTGTTACCAGGATAGTATAAACGCTTACCAAAATATTATAAAGTGGTATAATTTACATGTGATGTGGTATCATATAAAGATGGTGAGACCATATTCATTGACGGATCATGAAGCTTCTGGAATGTTCCTTATTTTTTGTTATGAATGGAGTATAAATTGGTACCAGATTACGCTGAAGTGGTATAATTTACATGTGTTTTGGTATGGTATAAAGACTGATCCATATTCATTGATGGATCATGAAGCTTCTGGAATATTCTTTATTTTTTGGTATGAATGGAGTATAAATTGGTACCAGATTACGCTGAAGTGGTATAATTTACATGTGTTTTAGTATGGTATAAAGATTGATCCATATTCATTGATGGATCATGAAGCTTCTGGAATGTTCTTTATTTTTTGGTATAATGGAGTATAAATTGGTAACAGATTACGGTGAAGTGGTATAATTTACATGTGTTTTGGTATGGTATAAATATTGATCCATATTCATTGACGGATCATGAAGCTTCAGGAATGTTCTTTATTTTCTGTTATGAATGGCGTATAAATTGGTACGAGTGTGGTATAAATTGGTACTAGATTATACTTATGTGGTATTGTTTACATGTGATCTGGTACCATATAAATTGGTTCCTATTTTCTGTTACGAGTGGAGTATAAATTGGTACCAGGATATACTTAAGTGGTATAGTTTACATGTGATGTGGTATTTATAAGATGGAGACGGTAATAGGCCCGTGGAGCTTCTGGAATGTTCTTAGTTTTCTGTTACGATTGGAGTATAAATTGGTACCAGAATATACTTAAGTGGTATAATTTACATGTGATGTGGTATTTTATAAAGATGGAGATGATGGCCTATGAAGCTTTGGAATGTTCCTATTTTCTGTTACGAGTGGAGTATAAATTGGTACCAGAATATCCTTAAGTGGTATAATTTACATGTGATGTGGTATTATAAGATGGAGATGGTAATAGGCCCATGGAACTTCTGGAATGTTCTTATTTTTTGTTACGAATGGAGTATAAATTGGTACCAAACTATAATTAAGTGGTATAATTTACATGTGATGTGGTATTGTATAAAGATGGAGATGGTAATAGGCCCAAGAGGCTTTTGCATTGTTCTTATGTTTTGTTATGAATGTAGTATAAATTGTTACCAGAATATTATTAAGTGGTATAATTTACATGTAATGTGGTACGAAAGTAGAACTAGTTCAAAACGCAAAATAGAGTAAAAAAACAGAAGCAGAACAATCATTCAAAGCACTAAAAGTGCTAAACACAGTCAAAACACAATCAGAGCCATCATTCGACGCCGTTCTTCTTCCCAACAACTTCCTTCTTCCTCTTCCGGCCACTTTCTTGCCGATCGACGGGGTTCTTCTTCGGAGCCATCGCAAGATTCATCGATGAAGTGTCGAAATCGGTCGGGTTTCGTCGATTAATGGTTCAGATCTGTAGAAAATTCTTCGGGTTTTCTCGATGAAGGCTGGAAAGCTAACTTTAGGGTTTGTGTACTGAAAATCGATTTTTAATCTCAGCGTATCTTATTACAGATCATAATACCACTTCATTCTTAATAAATACCACTAAATAAGATTTATGTACCACTTTATAACACGTGAGATTTAGTCTAAAAAGTCTAATGTAATTTCTGGAAAAAACAAGGGTAAAGGTGTCTTTTCCGCCTGAATTGGTCCTTTTTCCTAACGTGAATATGAGCTAGGTCCTTATTCCTGATTAAAACAATAAAAGGGCCTGAAACCTACTTGCATTTGTTAATAGGGTCTGACATCTAATTAGCCCATAAAGAAAAACCCTAGATATGTATGGAATAAAGAAAAAACAAAAAGAGCCTTGACTGCCTATATATATAAGATGAACACCGTCATATAGGAGGTTCCTAAGATATCGCAACAGACAGACCATACAAGTAGGTAACAGACAGACTATACAAGTAGATACGTCCTATATTTTAGGAAGAATATATTTTATATTTGGAAATATATCGGTATAGTATTAATATTATTGTTATTATTAATTATTATTATCATATTTATATTTTATTAAGTGATTTATAGTAATACTTTTACATTGATTATGTATCATTAATCAAAATTACTATTTTACCATTGATTTTAAAGTTATCCCAACTATATAATCTGAATTATTTTTATATTATTAAAAATATTATAAAATTAAACTTAATATTGTAATTTCACCTATTAAAATTAAATTAAAAAATAAATAAATATTATATGTTTATATAACCACATACATTGGAGAATATTAGTTACTACTATTCAATATAATACTTGGCAAGCAATTATGTATGGGAAATAGGCAACACAAAACGCAAGAGGTCTGCTAATCATGTGTCACACTGTCACACAAACTAGGAAATTTCGGACGGTGACAAATGGCCATAATTTTCTTCAATTGACATATATTTTTACTAGTTTAACTGATCAATTCGTACATCTAGGTTTCAATAAACAATTAGTAGTGAAGAAAATTCAGATAAACAAATTTTTACATATTAGAAAATAAAGACTCCCAAACTGAGTTAGAAATCTATTTATAATGCCGCAAAAATTAGATGAAAGTGTGACGGTATTAATGGGAAAGATTCCACATCGCAATTTGCAATGGAAATGACGTACGATGGATTACGTCAAAAAATATGCCGAAGTCACAATTTTTCCTTTTATCTAATTGCAATGGAAGTTGTGTCGCAAAATCTTTTATTTTATATTTGTTTTAGCTTATTTCATATTTGGCTTGAATATGGTTTTAGTCAAGGTTCTGAACCGCACTTTCGAACCGGACCGAAAATTTTAGTGGTTTACGGTTTAGTGGTTTAACTGGTATAAAATCAGAATCAAACCAACCGTACCTCTTGATTTAATAAATATATATTTGTGAATGGATGAATAATAACATCGAAAACATACATGATTTAATGAACTTTTTTCAAATTACAATTTTACAAACATAGTTATTAATTGAATAAAAGTAATTGTATTAGTAGTTAAAATTAATCGTATAATAGATCTCACAAAGTAATTTATAAATTTCAGGGGTCAACATTAATAAAAAAAAAAAGAAATATTGGGCTCTTTATGTTTAATTATACAATAAAATGTAATATGTGTTGGATAGGAATCAAACCCAACCAAACCACAAATGTCTTCAAAGCATTATACCATTAGACCAAATGCATGTTTTAATATAGTTAAATTTGCTTATATTTGTATATATATTTTCGAATTTTTTTAATTAAAACTTAGACCCGGAATCGAACTGGAATTCCGACCGGTTCACCGGTTTCCAGTCGGAACCCTGATTTAGTCTTGTCCATCTCAATTTATGAATATAATTATAATTTTCTATTGTCTAATTTTCGGAAATAAGTAAAATCGTGTGTAACTCAGGTGTCTGAAAGCCTACGATGAATTTTTACCTTTTCGTAATGTAGTGTATCATTTCAAAATAATATACACATCAACAACTTTGCTCAAAATAAGGAGGAAGCAGCCATTAAATAAATGATACACACATTACTAACTTTAAGCTAAAATCCCAAAATATTTATATTTCATTTAAGTAACGAAATAATCAACTAGAAAGATTTGATAATTCTCCTCAGCTCATTTCGATCGAGAGAGAGAGAACGTATGGAAGCATAAGGAAATTCTGTAATTCATTTCTATTGAAAGACACTGTACACTATTGTGCTATTTAAACAAAATCAAATACAACGCTACTTTACTAACAGCTGTACAAACTAAACTAACGAACTGTCCCGCGTGATCGGGCAGATCAGGGTCGGGTTCTTGATATTCTTCACCCCCCTCCCAAGGTGGTGATTGATGGAGGTCCTTCAATCCCAGCTTGGCCGAGAAATGGTGAAATAAAGGTGGAGCCAACGGTTTAGTAAATACATCCGCGAGTTGCTCCCGAGAGATCACATGCTGTAAGGATATGAAACCGTCTTTGTAATGATCACGAATAATGTGACAATCGAGCTCGATGTGTTTGGTGCGTTCGTGGAATACTGGGTTCTCGGCAATGTGGATTGCAGCTTGATTATCACACCAAAGGGGAATGGGGAGAGAAACAGGGAGATCAAGATCTTGAAGTAAATAAGTAATCCACTTAAGTTCGCACACGGTGGAAGCTAGACTGCGACATTCTGCTTCAGCTGAGGAACGGGCAACTGTGGACTGTTTCTTTGTTTTCCAACTGATGAGAGAGTTGCCGAGAAAGATGCAGAATCCTGTGAGTGATCGACGAGACACATGGCAAGTAGCCCAATCGGAATCACTAAAAGCTGTAAGAGAAAAATCATTAGTAGCTGAGTAAAAAAGCCCTAAAGAAGGGCGTCCCTTGAGGTACCGCAACACAAGCATCATAGCAGACCAATGTGCCATGCGAGGAGCTTGAGTAAATTGGCTCAGCTGTTGAACAGAATATGTTATATCTGGCCGGGTGAAGCCAAGATATAGAAGCTGGCCAACCAAGGTTCTGTAGCGGGCTGGATCATCAAGTAGAGGGCCACAATCAGTGTCTTTTGGAAAGGTGAAGTGTCGGGGCAAGGGAGTCGAAACAGGTTTTGATCCTGTCAAACCAACTGTGTCTAGAATATCAAGGATATATTTCCTTTGGTTCAGATAAATCCCAGCAGGTGTTTGCAGCAGTTCAATGCCTAGGAAGAAATGGGCTTCTCCAAGATCTTTGATGGTGAAAGTAGAATCCAAGAACTCCTTGACCTTTGAAATTTCTGATGTAGAAGATCCTGTAAGTAAAACATCATCGACATAGACCAAAAGGATTAGAAAGATGCCATTTTTCTGCATAGTGAAAAGGCAGTGATCATGAGGGGATTGAACAAATCCATAGTCTCGCAGCTTTGAGGTGAATTCCTCATTCCATTGTCGGGAGGCCTGCTTGAGCCCGTATAGAGACCGTTTCAGCTTACAAACTAGCCCATTTTCAGCTTGATATCCAGGGGGTGGACGCATGTAGACATCCTCATGAAGATACCCGTGAAGAAAAGCATTGTTAATATCAAGCTGCGCAAGATGCCAAGACTTGGCTGCAGCTAGAGCAATGATCATCCTTACCGTGACTGGTTTTGCTACGGGGGAAAAGCTGTCAAAATAATCAACACCCTCCACTTGATTATATCCTTTGGCCACGAGCCTGGCTTTGCACTTCTCTACAGGACCATCAGCCCTGCATTTTACCTTGAAGACCCATTTGCAGCCAATGGGCTTCTTCTCTTGTGGCAGATGAGTGAGCTCCCAGGTTTCATTGGCTTCGAGGGCTGCTAATTCATTGTTCATGGCATGTACCCACTCTGGATAGTTCTTAGCTTCATCATAAGTCCGTGGTTCATGGACATTTTGCAGATTAGCCAGAAAACATTGGTACATAGGAGGAATAGAAGGGTTAGCATGAAAAGGATATGTATGAGGTGTGTATAAAGAAGAATGTACCTGATTGCACTGAGGAAGAGTTGATTCATCATGCTTTGAATTGTCAGATACATAGTCATTTAGCCAAGCAGGAGCATGTTTTGCTCTAGAACTTTTTCGTATGTATGGGTGAACGGGTTCAGTAGGTGATGGTGGATTAGAAGGAGGGGCAGCCGAGGGAATGACTGTGGCTTCTGTGTAATCTGTTTGTGGTGGAGAAGTCGGTGGCGTCAAACTGTGTTGTTGATCAGAAGATGGGTTTAAATCGGATATGTCAGTGTAATGGGTGGCATCATAAGGCACATCCAGATCATGGGAAGCTCTAGGTAATATTAGGCTAGGAAATGGTGATTGATCACTGGTTGGTTCAGTATTTGTGGTTTGGAAAGGAAAAGTTTCTTCATGAAAGATGACATCTCGGGATATAATGATAGTTTCTGAGGTGAGGTCAAAGATTTTATAACCTTTTTGGCCAGTAGGATACCCAAGGAATACTCCACGAATAGCTCTGGGAGCAAGTTTATCCTTGTGTGGGAGAACATTAGTGGCAAAACAAAGACAACCAAAAGTTTTTAAGTGGCTGAGATTTGGAGAGTGGCCATACAATTTTTCATATGGACTTTGCCATTGAAGTTTTGCTGATGGAAGTCTATTTATAAGGTAAGTAGAGACAAAAAGTGCATCACCCCAAAAATGTTTTGGGAGACTAGATTGGAACATGACAGCTCGGGTGACTTGAAGGAGATGTTTATGTTTTCTCTCAACAACACCGTTTTGCTGGGGAGTATAAGGACAGGTTTTTTGATGGATTATACCTAGGCTTCCCAAAAGATCTTGACATGCAATACTAAGGAATTCACTACCATTGTCAGTTCTGATTTTTTTAACTGACTTCTGGAACTGGTTTTGGATCATTAGCAGAAATCTTTTGAGTAGGGTGACAGTCTGGGATTTATGGGTCATGAGACAGGTCCAGGTGGCTCTACTATGATCATCAACTACAGTAAGGAAGTAGTGACAATCATTGTAGGTTTTGTGCTTATAAGGCCCCCATATGTCAATGTGTACAAGGTCAAAACAGGATAAGGAGCTTGTATGACTGTGAGGAAACTGTAATCGTTGCTGTTTGGAAATAGGACAAATCTCACAGTGTGACAAAGACTGTCTATCATTAGAGTCAATACAGGGAATATGGTTCATGACAGTGGAAGAGGGATGACCTAGCCGCTTATGCCAAACACATTTGTCAAGACGGCTGACTACATTATTTGCAAAGTTTTGGGGATAAGAAAGAATAGTACCTAGAGACATAAAATGCTTGATCCTACTCGGCTTGAATGAATCTTCATCCAATATGTAAAGCTTGTTGACAACTCTTCCAACAGCCGCAATTTCCTTAGTCATTCTGTCCTGCAGAATGCAGTAATTAGCTTAAAAGAAAGAGTCAAGGTTGTTTTTCTGGGCAAGTTTATGAATGGATATGAGGTTATATTTAAAGTCAGGGACATGTAATACATCAGGTAAGGTGAGATGCTTGGAAAGATGAACATCTCCTATATGTTTGATGGCTTTAATTGATCCATCAGGAAGATATACAGGTGAGAAAGACTTTACTGGTTTATGAAAAGGCATAGATTTCAGGTTGTGTACCATATGATTGGTGGCTCCACTGTCTAATATCCAGCACCACAGACTCAGAGTTTCAGCAGAACTAAGGATAAGGTTATAGTTCATACCTGAGAAGTCCCCGAAGTGTGAGTAGTTTACCACATTCTCACCATTATTTCCTGCAGAGTGCTTCTCAGTCATCATCCTTTTGACTTCCTGTTGTAGCAGGTTGATGTTATTCATCATAGCCTGCAATTCATGATTATGATCATTTGCAGCCTCGGCTACTTGCTCAGTAATATTCATCAGTTGCCTTTGTGGAAAGTTCTGAGATTTGTATGAAGGTGCAGAACTTGAGATCTTCCCTTTCTTATCCTTAAGCTCGCGCCACCATTCAGGAAAACCATGTAGAAGAAAACATCCACTTCTTGCATGTCCATTCCTTCTGCAGTGATCGCACCACAGCTTTTTTCTTTCCTCCTTGCTCAAGATGTATTTTCCAGTCTCATTCTTTTTCTGTGCTATAAAAGCACTGTTTGTGTTCGAATCAGGTAGAAACATGCTTGCTTTCTTCTGGTTTTCTACATTCATGACCATTGAATACGCTTTGTTCTCATCCGGTAAAGGATCCATCATCAATATGTGGTGTTTAACTCCCTCATAACTATCATTTAGCCCCATGAGAAACTGGACTAACCTGTTTCTGTTTTCTCTCCTTTCAACCATTGCTCTGGCCTGACATGTGCACTGCACTGGTGGATCTATGTGGTTCAATTCATCCCAACATCTTTTCAATTTTGTGAAATACAAGTCTAGTGGCAAAGTCTCCTGCGTGATAGAAGTGATCTCTTTCTGTAGATTAAACACTTGTGGAGCATTCGAAGTACCATATCTGGACCTCAATGCTTCCCACAGAATTTTTGCATTCGACGAGAAAGCATATCCCGCCGCGATTTCTCTCGACATAGAATTAATCAACCAGGATACAATCATGAAATTTACCTGTTCCCACGCTTCTCGTTTAGAATCAGTCAAAGCAGGCTCTGCAATTTTGCCATTTATGAAGCCTAATTTCTTTTTAGCACCAAGGGCGATGGTCATCGCATGACTCCACGAGGCATAGTTGTCTCTTGTCAGCAGATTTGTGACGAGAACCGTACCTGGAGAATCTGATCCATGAAGCGTGTAGGCCTGCAAGTTATCGACCTCAGAAACTTGCTGATTTTGAATTTCTGCCATTTTCAGATGCCTCCGAACTTTGAAGAACTAGAAATCAGAGAATCAGAGAACAGAGAATTGTAGAATTAGAAAGTTGCAGCATCAACGATCGATCGCAACTGCTCTGATACCATGAAAGATTTGATAATTCTCCTCAGCTCATTTCGATCGAGAGAGAGAGAACGTATGGAAGCATAAGGAAATTCTGTAATTCATTTCTATTGAAAGACACTGTACACTATTGTGCTATTTAAACAAAATCAAATACAACGCTACTTTACTAACAGCTGTACAAACTAACTAACGAACTGTCCCGCGTGATCGGGCAGATCAGGGTCGGGTTCTTGATATTCTTCAGCTTCCATCAGCATAATAGAATACCATAGAAAAAATATTGAAGCCAAAAGATGGGTTATCCAAAAAGCATATAATACCTAATAAAGTAATGTAGCCCTTAATTATATGCATCTGAAAGTCTTATCTACGTTGCACACATGACACAAATTGATAATAATACTCCCTCCGTCCCGGTAACTTTATCACATAAGTTGCCGGGTACGTAAATTAAGGTGATATTATTATAATAATATAGTACAATGAAAAGGTAATAAAGTATATATTTTGACACGTCTTTTAAGAATATTTAATATTATTATATTGATTGTTTGTGATAGTTTTTTTGCTAAATAAGAAAGGTGATAAAATTAGTTGGACGCCCAAAATGGCAAAATGTAATAAAATTAGTGGGACGGAGGGAGTACATGTAGGGGTGTTCAAACGGTAATTACCGTACCGTACCGTACCGTACCGAACTACCGGTAACCGAAATTCTCGGTTTTAAAAATCTCATACCGAATACCGAACCGAAGTGAACCGGTTCGGTTCGGTAATAACCGAAAAATTTCGGTTATTTTCGGTAAATAACCGAAAAAACCGAAATAAATTTAAAAAAAAATGAAAAATTAATGTTTATAAAATTAGATATATTTAATCTTCATTTTATTTTTAATTATTTTTTCCTATTTTTTTATTTTTTTCTTATTTTTCCCTATTTTTATTATTTTTTCTTATTTTATTTTATGTTTAAATTGTATATATATTATGTATAATATATATTTATGTAATTATATATTATTAATTTACTATTATATATATTTCGGTAATTCGGTTACCGGTCGGTAACCGAATACCGTACCGAAATTACCGAAATATTTCGGTTCAAAATTTTTCATACCGAATACCGAACCGAACCGAAATTTCGGTATTCGGTTTGTACCGAACTTTCGGTATCGGTTCGGTACGGCCGGTTTACCAACTTTTGAACACCCCTAAGTACATGATTTTATTGACATGTGAAGCAAAAAACAGTAGCTATGATTTCTATTTAGTTGGTTCTTTAGTAGGGTAATTGAGTACGACAAACACTATTCATAAACCATATAATATATATATATATATATATATAAAGTATTTAATTTAATATACGAGCTTTATTGATGAAAGAGGAATATTTAAATAAATGGCCTTTGACGTGGTCAACGTTAAAAAAGTAGCCTTCAAATGAAAAATGACTTTAATGCCCTTAGGGGGTCTCATGCGCCCATGTTGTGCAGCAATGGGCGGGACCTCTGCTTGCATGAGCGGGACCTCTGCTATATAGCACAAGTCTCATGCCCGATGAAAAATATATATATATATATATATATATATATAGTTTCATAATTTTTACCTAAATGTAGACTCATTCAAAGGTAGAAATGTATTTTATTAATGTTGTTGGCAAAGGCAGTTACAGCAAAAAGGCAAAGAAACTTCACAAATCGGAATGTTGAATCTTTAACGTTGTAATACACTCTACTCAGCCTAATCACTTGAGCAGATTGCAGATCTGAGGCACTTCTGTATTCCATTGGCCGAGAATAGCTTTTGGTGCTCTAAGAGTTCAGCTTTGCCTGGAAAGACCGTCCCACAAATTTTGCAAAATTTGCACCTTTTAACTTTCACCAACTTGCCGTGAACATCAGCATTGTGGGATCTGATAGCTCCCTTGGTTTTGAAAGATCTATCACAAATCTAGCATTTTTTGATGTAGGTGTCCAGGTTCTGCTGAAATAGCTATGAGAAAGTGGCATGCCTTAGGGTTCGTTCAGATACTAAAGCAGAATAAAATTCAAACTTACCTCCAGTTGGTTCATTGATGGTGGCTTGCCCAGGGCTTGCTGATGTTTCAGGCGTGGCTTCGGTCTCTTTCGAACCCAAGTTTTCTCCATGTTTACCTTAAAGATGGGAAGACATTTAATAAAAAAATCAAGATAAGGAATCACATATGCATGCATTGCAAGAGTAACAATGAAGATACTGAGAGAGAGAAGTGGCACGTATTAGCATTCGTTCAGATAGTAGAGCAGAATAAAATTTAAACGTACCTACAGTTGGTTCATCCATGGTTGTCCCTGCCTTGCTGATGTTTCGGGGCTTTCTTCGGTCTCTTTCGATCCCAAATTTTCTCCATGTTTCCCTTAAAGATGGGAAGATATTCAATTAAAAATTCAAAGAAAGGAATAACATATGCTTGCATACATGCAAGAGTAACAAAGAACGGATTGAGAGAGAGAGAGACGTGTACGCCTTAGGGTTCGTTTAAATAATAAAGCAGAATAAAATTCAAAGGTACCTGCAGTTAGTTCATCGATGGTGACTTGTCCCAGGCTTGCTGAATTATCAGCGCTGGCTACACTCGAGCATTGCTCTGTCTCTTTGGAACCCAAATCTCCTTGTTCTTGAAGATGAGAAAGACATTGAATCAGAGAATCAAGAAAGGGAATAACATATGCGTGCATACATGCAAGACGTAACAGAGAACAGATTCAGAGAGAATAAAAATTAAACATACCTGCAGTTGGTTCGCCTACGGTGACTTGTCCCTGGCTCGCTGATGTCTCTTTCGAACCCCAATCATCTTCTTCTTCTTCTTCTTGAAGTTGAGAAGACAGTCAATCAACGACTCAAGACACGGAATATTGTATGTGTGCAAGGCGTAACAGAGAACAGATTGAGAGAGAACATTTAAGCAGAATGCAATTCAAACGTACCTGAAGAAGGTTCATCAATGGCGACTTGTCCATGGCTTGCTGATGTTCCAGGGCTGATAGCACCTGAATCTTCTCCTTCTTCTATATTCTGATGCAATTCTAGGCATTATTTCCTGTAGCAGATGGAAAAGATGAAATACACTGAAGAACACGGAGCGACGAGGACGATGATGAATGACTCCATTTTTTTACTTTCTGTTTCAAAGTTTCCCAAGCACAGAAAACCTTTATAAATTAATAATCTATTAATTAATAAATTCTCTAAAATAATAAAATGTTCCGGTCACGATTTCGACCTTTGTAAAAAATCATCAAATTCGATAATATAATAATATAATAATTTTTTGAAAAATCCCTTTATAAATATTAGGTCCCATTAAAACACTAAAATAATAATTCAAAAAATTACAATTATATATTATGATAATTTGCTAAAACAATAATCTTTACTACATTTTCTTAAATTTCAATGTAATTGGATTTCATCCTAATCTTTTTAATTGAAGTTAAGTATCTTTTTAATTTGCAGTTAATTGTAACAAAAAATTGTAAAGTATTGTCGTCGCCATTTTGTCGCTTAATATCCCACCCTTAAGAAAGTTGGTTGAACGATACCAGAGCATTTGATATTGTATCTTAACTAATTTTCAAACGATATTTTTCATCAATTCACACTTTTAAATCGTTTTGAGTACATGAATATAATTAATGAAACATGGTTGAATTTCTTTATCGTCAATACATTCTAAATTTGTTGAATTTAAAGAGTCCCTCTTTTAATTAATAAAATATTAATTTATCGATATATTAATATCTCTTTAAATTAACAAAATTTCATGATACCAATGTTATTAATTTATAGAGGTTTTAGTGTACTCTGCGCTACTGTACTACGTTTAAGTAAAAGATCACATTTTTAGTCCCAGTAAAATAAGGAAATTGCTATTCACCGCCCCCTTTTTTCCTAGTCACCGCCCCTAAAGGGCTTGAAAATGACATTTTTGCCCTTATGATATTTAAATTAATTTAAAAAGAAAAAACTAACTAAGTATATAATTTTTGTACGAAATACTGAAAACTACATACACAAATAAATTCGAACGATCGATAAGGAAATTCGAACGAAATATTCGACCGGGCTGTGCACGGGCCGAACTGAAATTTCGGCCGGGCCTGTGCGAGCCGATCGACATTTTCGGCCCGCACAGGCCCGGCCGAAATCTCAGTTCGGCCCTCACAGGCCCGGCCGAAATCTCAGTTCGCCCGCACAGGCCCGGCCGAAATCTCAGTTCGGCCCGCACAGGCCCGACCGAAATCTCAATTCGGCCCGCATCGGCCCGGTCGAAATCTCAGTTCGGACCGCCAGACCCGATTAATTTTCACTTTTTCATTTTTTTATTTTTTATTCTAATTTATAAAAACTCAACATATATTGTAGTATTTATGAATTGAACCCATGACCTCTACTTGATAAAGAAAGTACTTATCCATTGGGCTACATAGCTTTTTATTAACAATTATGACATATATATAAATATATAACAAAAAAATAAATTATATATATAATATATACCGGGATGGGTTTCGGGTCGGGGATCGGGCCGGGGTTGGCTGGACCCGAGACCTGACCCGGACCCGGCCGGGTTGAGTCTTTTAGGACCCGTAACCCTCCCCGTTACCCGATAATTCAAAATACATCCGCCCCAGTAGGCCCGGATGATATCAATAACACAAAATAATAACATAATAAAATATACGGATAATATTAATACAAAATAATAACATAAAAAAATAATAATATATAAGGATGATATTAATACTACAAAATAATAACATAACAAAATAATAATATTAACAAATAATATTAATACAAAATAATAACATAAAAAATAATAATATTAACAAATAATATTAATAATACAAAATAATAACATAAAAAATAATAATATTAACAAATAATATTAATTATACAAAATAATAACATAAAAAATAATAATATTATAAAATAGATTTCGGCCACCTCCAAAAAAAAAAATCAGAACCGAAATGGAATTTCGGCTCCTCTAAGAGGCGACCAAAAAGAGATTTCGGCTACCTCCAAAGGAGCCGAATCCATTCTCGGCCGCGACCGTCCCAGCCGAATGAAGATTTCGGCTCTGACAGCCACGGCCGAACAATTATTTCGGCCACCTCAGAGGGTGACCGAAATGTTTTTTCGGCCGGCACAAGAGTGGCCGAAATTGTTGTTCGGTCACCCCTTTTGTGGACCGAAGTTATAATTCGGTCATGCCGAATTTTTCGATCGAATCCGATGGGTGTTCGAGAATTCACATCCATACGAACGAAATTTACGAGAATTTGTTTATCATCCGTGCCAATAGACCATTTTCTTTTGACCTTTCCCTTTTCCAAATAGACGATTCATTGCGATTTCATTTTTTTTTGTTATGTTTGACTCTGATTTGGATGTGTGATTGCGATATCAAAAATGTTGTATGGAAAATGACTTTAAATAGAAATTTAAATTCAAAAGGGCAAAATTGTCTTTTCTCATCCCTTTAGGGGGCGGTGACTAGAAAAAAGGGGCGGTGAATAGCAATCCAGTAAAATAATTAATGTTTGACTCGAATATAAGATAGTACATTTCTGCAGGTCCATTTCCTCTGTTTGGTACGGCGTTCATTTCCTCTGCATGACTACACCAAAGTCATGCAGAATAAATGCTCTTTTCTCGGTACAATTTTCAAACAGTTGTTTCCATTGCCTCATCTGCAAGAAATACATTCCCTAGAGCATATGAAACACAAAGACTTTTTCTCCAGGAAGAAAACTTCTACAGCTTAATACAATTTTCAAACAGTTGTTTATTTCATAACTTGCTTTCTACAGCTTTGAGGCGTTTATATTGGTCAAGCAAAACACAATGCTTTGAAGATGCATTTTTCGTGCATGTCTTCAGTTCTCCCACTTTGATCAGTACTTTTCTTCTTATTCTTCTTGTTCATCTTCTTCTTACACTTGTTCCCCTTCTCTTCTTACACTTCTCATCTTTATATTGGTCGAGACCTCAACTCTTTTTGTCGTGAACAGCCGAACAATACCCAACGTGTTTTAACTTTCCAAAACCCCAACCCGCAGAGCTTAGGATGGAACGAATCTTCGCCTTCGTCGAGCAAAATGTTAGCTGAACTAAGGTCACCGTAGATGACTATAGGAGTCACTGTCTTGTGAAGGTAGCGCAGTGCTTTGGCCACTCCATGTGCTATTTTCATCCTCGCTGCCCAGTCTAATGGAGGCATCTGAGGTGGGGAACCTGCACATAATTAATTAATTACTGTTGAGTTGTTAAAGGTCATAACGAAGGTGCTATAGCTCCTCTTTGAGACCGAAAAGTATACGTACGATAAGTGCCTATCTAATTCTCGTATACGAGTTCATCCCAAAAACTTTATACTACTGCCTTCACGAAAAGTATACGTCGTGAAGGCAGGAGTATAAATTTCTTGGTACGACCTCGTATACGAGAATTTGCCTATCAAGCTGCTCATTGCAATAGCTCAAGAATTTAACAATGTTGGGATGAGTCGCACTGGCAATACTGTGAGTCAAATCTGCCATGTCCCTGAGTGAAAATCCCGTGACAGGATTATTTAGCAGGTTAACGGCTATCCTCTGTATCAGTTAAGAATGGCAACGTTAGAAGAAGATATGTTTGCAAATAAATTTTATTTTAACGATTAGCTTACATACCTGATTAGCATCTGAACCAACGTATATAGAACAGTAGTAGCCCTACGGTTCTACATACGTTGGTTCATTATGCTAACCGGGTATGTAAGCTAATCGTTAAAATAAAATTTATTTGCAAGCATATCTTCTACGGTTCTACATACGTTGGTTCATTATCAGATGCTAACCAGATAGCTAGCTAATCTCCAAGGATTAGGACAGTTAGTTGCTCACTCTCCTTTTCTCCTTGAAACAATATTTATTTGCGAGTGTATTCCTACTCTTGGTGATGAAATTTGAAGTGGAAATTTAACTGACTTCGAGTTCTTAAATAGAAAACGTGGGAAAGCCCAACGCCATCTCTAAAAAAAACCGTCTTTATTCAATAATCGGCGCATTCTTGAATCAAATTCGTCGAATTTTCAATAATCGTCAAGATTCTTATTATTCAAATTAAATCCGAGGTTCTTTTGTAGTTTTAATTTCAGGGGGATTTAAATAGCTTGGGTTGGTTGTCCCCATTCTTTTATCAGGTTCCTTTCGTTTGCGCATTGAACATTTTTTTGTATATGTCGGATTGAAGATATATTATTGCCCATATATTTAAGAAAATATGATGATGTATATATATTATATATGTATTTGATTCATCGTGTAATTTATCGAACAACGGAATAATGGATGTCCACCATTAATTCTCTTTCTAAAACCTTTATCATATCATATAGTAAAACGAACGAGGCTGGTGAGTTTTGAAACAAAAGTCAGATCAAAAGACAGGTAATGAAGGCTATAGCCATTTCATGCACTTTCAATCATCTCCTTCACTGTTTGATTAGTTCTTCTTTTTCTTCTTATTCTTATTCCTCTTCTTCTCTTCTTTTTCCGCTTCTTCACTCTCAAAGTTCTTCGAAAGAAAGTCGGGAAGAGGGCGATGATCAACCTTCCGGCCCGTTATGTATTCCATCTCAGCGATTGCTTCTCTGATATCAAAATTCATAAAATACGTAAGAGTCACCGCTAATCTTAACGCCCTCGCAAACGTAGTACGCTCGACTTTTCCTTTCAACCATGGATCTTGTATCCCCGTTGGCTCATCATCCGTGTCCAACTTGTCAAGAACCTGCAATAATAATCCTCCCACAAATTAAATATTCAGGTCAATTGTCGAAGATAAAAATGCTAACAATGTATATATAGAATACCAAGTCAGCAATCCAAGGAGAGGAACGAGCCACGTCATACGCTTTTTGTCCCGTAAGTAACTCCAAAAGGACTACACCGAAAGAGTATGTATCGCATTCGTCTGAAACCTCAACATCTTCTGCAGTGTGTATAGCTTTACAGTGTCCAATGTGCCTAAGCTTTCCTATCCCAAATCCCGAGAGTTTAGGATGGGAATCGCAAAGTAAAATGTTAGAACATTTAAGGTCTCCGTAGATGATTCTTGGCCTCGTCGTGTTGTGAAGGAAGTCCAACGCTTTGGCCACTTCATACGCTATTTCCATCCTCGTGGCCCATTCTAATGGTGGCATACGAGGGGAATCTGCATCATTCAATACATAATTTGAGAATATATCACACCATAAAATGAGCGAAAAGTACACATACTCGTATTACAATGAAGGAAGGAGCATAAAGTTGTTGGGATGAACTCGTAAATGAGCATGTGCTTATCAAGCTGCTCATTGCAGTAGCCAACAAATTTAACAATGTTGGGATTAGTCGCACGGGCAATTTTATGAACCAAGTCTGCTATGTCATCGTTAGAAAATCCCGTGACTGCATTATTCAGCAGCTTGACGGCGACCTCCTATTGCAAGGTTAGAAGCTGAGTTACTACTTACATATAATGCGTTTAGTGGAGAGGACTAACTGTTCTAACACTTGAAGATTAGCTTAGCTACCTGGTCAAGATATGTTCCCCTGTAGAGAGATCCGTAGTATCCCTCACTGATGCGATCGGCGAAATTTCTGGTAGCAGTTACAAGAAACTCGTAAGGAAACTCCAAGACTTCGTACGAAATATTGTGCTCCCAAAAATCTTCTGATGTTTCAGGGTTGAGTGCGCCCAAGCCTTGCTCGGTCTCCTTGGAACCTGAATCTTCTCCTTGTTCTTGTGTGTTTTCTTGACAATGAGAATAAAGACATTTAACTGAGGGAGCAAAACCAGGAATTGCATACGTGCAAAGCCACAAAGAACTGATTAAGAGAGGCAATGAAGCGCCACTCCTTAAGGCTTGTTCAGATATTAAAGCAGAAAAGAGTTTTAAGAGTCTACACGCTCGTGGATGCAATTCAAAGGTACCTGAAGATGGATCATCAATGGTGGCTTGTCCCAGCTGGTTTTCTGATCTTCCAGGGATGACTTTACGTAAGCCTAGCTTGGGTTCCTTGGAGCCTGAGTCTTCTTCTTGTTCTTGTGTATTTTCTTGACAGTGTAAAAAGACATTTAATTGAAGAAGCAAAACCAGGAATTGCATACACACAAGACGTAAGGAGCAACAAAGAACTGATTGAGAGAGCCAATGAAGTGCCACTCCTTAAGGTTTGTTCAGATATCAAAGCAGAATAAAGTTCTAAGAGTCTACACACTTGTGGATAGAATTTTCGAAGGTACCTGAAGATGGATCATCGGCGATGGCTTTTCCCAGCTGGTTTTCTGATTTTTCAGGGATGACTACACGCAAGCCTGGCTCGGTTTCTATTGACCCTGAATCTTCTTTTTGTTCTACAGTTTCTTGACGAGGGCCTTGATTGTATAAGATTCCGCCGAACACATGCCCTCCAATGCTTACCGAGGTTTGGTAAGCATATTGGTCCACGGCACTGCCCATTTGAACGCGCCGAAACACTGCATGGCAGCTCACTTCACTGGGAAAATCCCCAACCTCCTTGGAACCTGATCCTTCTTCGAAGATGAGAAGACAATCATTCAATTCACAACGCAATGCCAGGAATAAAGTTAATACAGCAAGAACATATCGAGAGAAGGCAACTGCTATGCCTTAGGGGTTCCTTCAGAAATTAAAGCAGAAAAGCTTCTATGTCTACATGCTCGTGGATATAATTCAAAGAGTACCTGACATTGAATCATCAATGGTGTCTTGACCCTGGCTTGCTGAATTTTCATGGTTGACTACACCTGAATCTTCTTCTTCTTCTACTTCTGTATTTTCTTGAAGATGAGATGACATTTCTTGGGTTTTTTCTTTACCGTTGGAGTATCTTGAAAATGAGCTCTGAAGTGGGAATTATAACCAACTTCGAGCTCTTTAATAGAATAACCGCCTCTTTCGTTCTTTTACATAAAGGAGCCTTCTTGCGTCGAATATCCAACAAACATAATTGAATGAGATTGGACTCATTACGATGCGAACCATGGTCAACGGTGATGAATCCATCACGTTCCCAGACTCCGCCATCGCTCGAAGAGGCCATACGCAGCCTAGATTGTATATACTTGCTTCTCAAGGGGTCTATATGTAATTTCAAAAAGTTGAGGAGCTGCCCCAAGCAGGGTTCTAGACATTATTTCATATTCCTAGCAGATGACTGTAAATCCATGAATAGAACGAGTTTCCGTGGGTGGTCTACAATGCAGATTATATATATATATATAATATATATATGTTAAAGATGGTAAAGTAGAGGAAGAAAACGATAAAACCATGAAATTACGTACCTTCTGAAACAGAGTGACGAGGAAGACGACGATGATTGATTGGACTCCATTTTTCTTTTTGTCCAGTTTTACCATTTTTCTTTTTTCTTGTCCAGTTTAACCTTTGGGCTATACGCTCATTATTGTATACATTTAAGCCCATTGCACATTTTAGTACAATACGGTCCAGTATTTAAAAAACTCCCAACAAATGAAAAGAGGCTGCTATTATTATCGTTCAAGCAAAAAAAAAAAGGGGGAATTCCAGTTGGTAACCCTCTATTTTGTGCTTTTCCGGCTGGTACCCAAAGTTAGTTTTCAGTTTCGCTTGGTACCCCTCACATATGACATAATTTAACTCGTAACCCTAAAACACTGAAATAGGAAATTTTAGCTATAAGAACCGTTAGTTGGTAACTGAGATCAGTAAAAGACCAAATTGCCCTCTAAATTTTCGTTGCACTACAAAAATGCACATTAAGACGATGACACAGTCGGCTCTGATTTAGCTTGCTTTCTTCTTTGCGAAATCCTCTTCTTTGGCCACCGAGCAAGACATCAAAGGCTTCAATGATTCTTGCAGTCTGACAATCGAGATTCTCCTTGGCCGATGACGCTTCTGGCGAGCTGCTTTCTTTTTTGCGAAATCTTCTTCTTTGGCCACCGAGCAAGACACACAGCCTGACAATGGAGTTTCTCCTTGACCGATGACGCTTCTAGCGAACCAATGGCATGATTACGCTACAAATCCCGTGTGGGGCAGACCAATTTCTTCTCATTGAATAACAGAAGACGGATAATAAGGAATAAAATCATAATGAAGATCGAGTTGCAGTGATTAGGCATCGACAGAAGGCTAACAGGATTATTAAGTTCGATTCCTGGCCACTAATGGTATCCAAAAAGGAACCTTTGATACAGTTCGAATTCCAATTAGAGCAATAAATCCAAATCATATTTAGACATCGAACACTGCAGATTTTGATTCTCTTTCAAACACGAAAGGGTAAAATAAAAAACAAAAACCAGATTGAATAAATAAGCGGGCTGAGGCCTTCTTGCCGAATCCGGGTTGAGGCCAAGGTTTCTGTCTGAAAACTGTCACGGATACCCGACGCTGATTCACCTGCAGGGAGGATGAACTCTCACCGTCACTGAAATTTGAGGGCAATTTGGTCTTTTACTGATCTCCGTTACCAACTAACGGTTCTTATAGCTAAAATTTCCAATTTCAGTGTTTTAGGGTTACGAAGTTAAATTATGTCATATGTGAGGGGTACCAAGCGAAACTGAAAACTAACTTTGGGTACCAACCGGAAAAGCACAAAAGAGAGGGGTACCAACTGGAATTTCCCAAAAAAAAAAAAACGCTGCTAATTCAAAAGATGCGCATTTATTAAACCAAGTCGATCTAACAAAAGCAGTACTAGCTAGCTATTTCATGCAATGCAAGAGACTTATATATATACATATATATATATATATATATAAATTTAACTCAATATTCCTACATCTCCTTGGCTTCGAAAGGCTTCCCAAAGAGGGCGAGTTCTGACCAGTTAAACACTTTCCTGCTAAATTCTCATGAGCTATGGCCATAATCATCTGCTAATATGGAAAGAGAGAAGCTCTACCTGACTCATGTCCAACGCTCGTCATTGTGTCTTTTGAAACAGTCTAACAATCGCAGATGATATATTTCCTTGCAGGAAGATTAGAGCTTTATTTGGTGATTCTCAATCTTAATGCAATGCAACATTCGATACATATTTCCCAGTCGAAAATGATGACAAAGGGAAACCATATGTGTTATCCATTGCAATAAAATCGGGAAAATAACAAACGGAAAAGAAGGAAGAAAGAAAACAATACAAGGCGGCACGATGTTCAGCACCGCCACGCAGAAGCAGCAAGAATGGCCCTATCCTGCCAACCTAAAAGCAGACAACCCTTGTCCTCCGTCAACCTATACCCATCGCAGGAATACAACCTCAGCAATATCGTCGACTGAGTCACGGCGTTGGGACTCAAAGGCACGCACTGAAACCCCTTCGCCTCCATGATCTTCCTCCACCTCTCCAGCCTCTCGTGCCTCATCGACCTCTCGTACCCCTCGTGGGCCACGATGTTCCTGATCTCGGGCGCGAATATGAGCTGCTCGACCTTCGTCCTCTGCGGAGATTCCGGCGGGAAAGTAGCGTCCAGCGAGTCGAAGATCGCCGAGTAGTAGTGCAGCGCCTCGAGGAACCGCCCGAGGAAGTAGGGGCCGTTGTGGCTCGCCTCCTGCTCGACCACCGTGACTATGTTCGGCGCCTGATCCCTGATCATGGTCAGCAGGTTCCCGAGGCAGTTCCCGGGGACGCGGTGGAGCCTGTTGACCGAGTTGACCGCTAATGCCTCCCCGACCCTTCTGTTGAACATGTGCGGCTTCAGATCCTCGAGCTCCTCGCCGACCGGGTGGAACTCGAAGGGTATGTGCAGTGAGTGGGCGAGCTCGGTGAGGCACCTCCCGGTTTCTATTACGGACTCGGGCGAGGGGCCCACGCCCGTGATCCGTAGGAAGGGGGCCCCGCCCGGCCTGGAGGCGAGGGCCTGCATGAAGGCGGGCCACTGATATCCCTGGAGTATGTCGAGGTCGATGACGTGGACTCGCTCCTCGCACTCGAACGTCTCGTAGATCGCTTGGTTGGCCGTGAAGTGGGCGAACTTGATGTAAGGGCAGGCCTGGTAAAGGATTTGGTAGATCTTGAGGATCTCGAGGTTGTCCGGCGGGAAAGGGTTGAACCGCTGGAACCTGGACGACGAGCTCGGTTTGGTCGAGAGCGTGGATGCCAGGCGTTCGCTTAGGGCCTCGGCGAAGCAAGCGGCGACTCGCTGCATCGAGTCGCCCAGGGGGGAGACGACTCTGTTCAGGTGGAAAATGTATCGCCTGGCGAGCATGTAGTCCTGTTTGGACACTGCTTCTGCGCAGGCGAGGAGGAGGTGGACCAGCTGCAGCCCACTATCTGTTTCCTGCATTTGGATTATTGATTCAATGTTGTTATAGTCATATTGTTGAGAATTTCAGTCCCACATCGGGAAGTTAATATCACCTGGCTCAGTATATAAATCAAAGAGACTTCTCCACCTAATACCAATTGGTTATAGGTTGGAACCCTCAATTTAACATGGTATCAGAGCGGGTTCGATCTGCGTGTTATCACGCATATTTCACTCACCGTCACCCGATTTCATATATCCACGTGTTAGGCTTTGTATCGTGCCACACGTGAGAGAACGTGTTGAGAATTTCAGTCCCACGTCAGAAAGTTAATATCACCCGACTCAGTATATAAATTAAAGAGGCCTCTCCACCTAATTGGTTTTAGATTGGAACCCTCAATTTAACACGTATAATAGACCAAACCAAAGGTGTGTTTTTCTTTCAGTTTTAGAAGATCCTACCTGCTCGGGCTCGAGCATTGGAACCATCAAAGTGTTGTGATGCATATTCTGAATATGGTTTGTCGTGCGGTGAATCTGCTGCTGTTGCTGCTGAGTCTGATGCATGTACCTCTTTTGCTGCTGTTTTTCGCGCAACCTCTCTTCCCTCAGCTGCTGAGATAAGGGCAGGGCAGGCCCGCCCGACCCGCCTGCCTGGTAAATCCCGCTCTCTTGGCTCATATCGGAACTCCCTTGGTCGCACCCGCCGAACCGACCCGAGTCGGCCATGGTCAGGCACTCCAGCAGCCCGGGAACCATCGACTGAGCCTCGAACCAAACGTCGCTCGAGCCGTCGCCGCCCGACTGCCCCGCCTTCACAGGAGAGAACATGGCGAAATCCTCGTCGCCCCCGCCGTAGGTCCCGCCCGCGTCTTCCTCGGCGAGGAGGCCGTCGAGCGCCGGGAGTGCGAAGCTGTCGACTTGGTCGGCCCTTATGAACTGATTGTCGGGGGAGTTCAGCACCTTCTGAACTGGGCTGATTCCCTTGCCCTTGTGCAGGTTCCTCCGAGGCGAAGAAGAAGGAGGAGGAGGCGAAAACAGGCGAGGAGAGGAGGAGAAGTCCAAGAAGCTGCTGCCGCCGTTGATGGGCGCCGGCGAGTTTAGGTTGTAGGGCAGGGCTGCGTTCTTCGCGGGAGAACAGACCATGAAATCTCCGTCGAGCTCGTCGGAGAAGATGGAGTCCCACATGGTGGAGTAGTCGGGCGACTGCGCTTTGTTTGCGCGGTTGTCGTCTCCGTTTTCGTCGGCGGTGCCTTCGCACTTGAGATTGGCAAAGTCGTTCAAGCTTGCCGCCGTGCTGAGGCCTTTGCGGCTCAGCGAAGGCCCTTCTGAGTCGGGCAAGGAAGCTTCTGAGGACGCCGTCGGCGGCTCTTGCTTGGCGCAAGAATTTTCGGGGCCCGTGTTTCCCATAATGGTGAAGGTTTTTTTTTTTTTTTTAATGTTTTTTATCGGCTCATTTTCATTGTCCAGTACCACATAAAGGACTTGAGATTATGAGGTTTGGAAAGCATAACTATCTGCTACTCTCTAGCAGTGTGAGGGGGGAAAAAGTGAGGCTTCCTCTGCCCCTATTTATTCTGTGTTCAAAGTCTTTTGTCTTGTAGTAGACAGAATGTATTTTGTGATGTAATATAAATTGTATTTGTAATTGATTTCCGAACGGTTGTCTTAACCGTCGTGTTTTTCTGGGAAACCGAGGCCTACGTCCGAAGTTCATGAAGGGGTGGGACCCATTTCAGTGTCGCCGGCTCATATTACAAGGAGCATTGGAAGAGCTCAATCAATACCTTCAACTCAACTTTTTTTTTTTTTTTTCCTTATACGACGCATTATAATATTTTCATTTCACATGCATGGGTTTAACCGAAGAAAAGGCTGGATATAGAAGAAATCGTCTATGGTACGAGGCGCCTTGGATTTTGCCAAAAAGGATAATATTATTGGAGGGTTTGTCCGATAATTCGTTCGCAGGATGTAGTGAACTTCATTTTCCCAAAGAATCTTATGTTATCGAAGCAAATGCAGTTTGCTAAAATTCTTGAATTTGTCTCCAACGTACGTACAGATCGAAAGCCCAGGTTCGATCTTGCGGGAAACCCGATTTTTAGAACTGTTATACATCGACGAGGCGAACAGCTGATGAATACAACATATACCTATGTTATGTATGAAAATGTGTAATCGATAGTATAAACATGAGAATCGTTATTTTCTTTCTTTCATTCTAAGTTGTAAGGAAAATCTCAAGCTTGGCCGCACTTGCTCAAACATGCAACTCCCTCCTCCATATAATCTTCTCTGCTTATCCAGAATTCTGGCGCATCCTACCGAGAAAAATAACACAGAAAAATTTATGTATACGTTCTACAAACATCATATGACTGGTAGCAAGACAAGGAAAAAGTTATCTCATAAATATATGTTTAACAAGGTGGATTGCGCCCGACCCTTTTGGGCGGTTAAGATGACTACCAATGAATGCCCTGGTTTAAATCGTTTTATCTTGGCTTTATTTTCTCCTCATTCATTTCAAATGCATGAAAGGACACTTGTCGAATGGGACAAGAAGATTGGATGTGTACCTTCATAATTCCTGCTAGAACAGCACCTCCAAGATAAACCATGTGTTTTCTCCGCGGTGGGTCTTCGATTCGTAGTCGCAATTTCTACGATAAACGACATAAAAAGGTGGATTACTTTCAGTCACGAGGAACATACACGGAGATTCTGTCGTAAAGCCAGCACTTCCATACCTTCAATCCATCCTTGTTCCCTTTCAGGACAGCATCGACATAGCGGTCTGAGATTTCTTTCTCCAAACTGCAGAGAGAAAAGCAAAAATTTCAGAAAGATAATAATATTGGCAGAAGTATGATGTTGAGAAAAAAATGGTTCTCGCATAAGAGCACGAATAAACATCCATTACCGACTAGGCAATCCTGGATACATTGTGCTCCCTCCACTAAGGACTATATGCTGGTAAAGCTGCGATAAGGAGGAGTCTATTATAGGACCTATTGTAAAATATAGAGTGCTTCTGATAGAGATATTTGCATATTGCAGTACTCATACCATCATCCTATTGTCAATGTCCATTTCCTGAATGCAACGGAATACCATATCTGCCATTCCATCGCCTTCAACATCAATGAGTTCCTGCAAAATTGTGGCATGAGATATATGGAAAACGTTGAAAAACATCAAACGCTTAACTAGACGATTCATCATGAAAATTCAGAAATCTGACTTAACCAATAGACTGATATATGTCTTATATGTATGCAATAGAAAATATACTTACTGGAGTAAAAAGAGCCTCAGGTGCTTGAAAACGTTCGGTACCTACTTTAATGACTCTTCCATCTGGCAGCTGCAGTCAAAATCATTCAAGAATAACATTTCTGTAGTTCACGTGAATCGAGAAAATTTTCAAGCGATCAACCAACCGTGTAATTTTTGACAAGGATTGTGGTCTCAAGTCCCAATTGATATTCCCTTTTATAATCATAACTGTGAATACAGAAAAAAGATGAAACCCTCACGTAACGTCACGATTCATAAAATATATACAGAGCGGCCGACCTTATGTAGCAGAGCTTCTCCTTTACGTTCCTCACAGTTTCGAAGTCCGCAGTTCTGTTCATGGCATAACTATAGAAATAACCGCATGTTGATTAAATTAGTAGCTAAGAAAGGTAGGCATAATGATGTTAATATATCAGGTTGGAAGATTCAATAAATTTTACCCCCTCCTCATAAGCAAATCTACAAGATACGAAGTTATATGGCGCCCCGCAACATTCATCCGTTTAGTAAGATGAGGGAAAGAGTATCCATCAACTACTGGAACCTGCAAATAACTTCTACAAGTTACATTAGGCAAATGAACGCAGAAAAATACTTATTTAAATAAACATAGCAATCAATAAAACCTAGGGAGAGAAGAACAATCTGGTTTCAGAAATATGGGTTGCTAACGCCTAACGTGAAGTTCTAGTTTGGTCAATCATAAGATGCTGAATCAACAAATCTACAGAAGAACTGAATTTAGTGAATCATGGCAATCATGCTGCTGAAGAAGATATGGATTGTTGATAATGAATTGAGAAATCACTGAAAAATGGATGGTACTAATATTCTCATTTGCTGAAGATATTTTGTAGCAACACGTTTTCTTGGTACTAGTTCATATTCTACCATTCATAAGTCTAATAGTTGATATTTGATTGCTAACCAAAAAATATTATTGTAGTCAAATCACATATTTGAGACTCTACCACATGTGTGACTCCATCTCCAGAGTCAATGACTAGTCCCGTCAGTAAACCTGCACTCAACATGATAAAACTGGTTATTACAGTATCCAAATCTTGGCAATATTCTTCGAGAAGAAAGCCACGTGTCCTCTTTATCGTGTAAGCACCTTGAGCATATAATGTTAGAACAGCTTGAATTTGGATGAAAACACCAGCAAAGTTGTATTTCTCAAACATAATCTCAACCTGAAATGTCAAAGGCAGAAAAAACCAAAATGTGACGTTAAAAACTTCTTCAGTAAACATAGTAATGATAATTGAAGCCAGCTCACCATTTTTTCACGGCTTTTTGATGGATTCAAAGGGGGATCAGTCAGCAATATTTTACACTCTTTAGGATCTACCTTCAGATGTTATAACAATTAGAGTGCGAGTTGAGCATTTAACAACACATAAGGATCAAACTAACAAATGAATACTGCATAAAGATAGTATACGGAAAAAATGATACGAATCATAAGCAAAAACCTTCAGTTCACTGAAAAATGCATGGTCCCAAACGTGTTCCATTGCCTCCCAATTTTGGACAATACCATCTTTTACAGGATAAGTTACATCAAGTTGATGTCGCCACTTCAAACAAGCATCCCCAACAAGAGTATCCTAACGAGAAGGCAATCAAAGAAGTTTACTAATCTTTCACACGAAAATACATTGCCTCACACATGTGTATCAAAATGGGACTCATCCATAAATATAAAGAAAAATATGAATGCATTCTAAACAGAAACTTGAAATGCCAACCTGGCATGCGTTAATTATCTTTATACAATCTGTCTGCGTTTGTTAAAAGAAAAAAAAATGCGCAAGAGGGAAAAAGGAACATCAAAATTTTTATGGTTTGATCGTTTCAATTAAAAGAAATACAAGTACAACCTTCATGGTATTCTCTTATTGTGTAGAATTATCCACTAAATGTGTCAATAACTTATGTTTCCTTTGTTTCTCAAACATATACTGGTGGTCATTTGTGGCACTTCATTGTCAAAAAAGCGAACTCCCAGCTTAGTAGAAAACTTCTACAAATGTGATACTTTGTAATGTAAACCATTTAAGCAAAAGATAATTTTCAGGCATGTGCAAGCTATTAACATATTAAACAAAAGATAATTAGCCAACCGTGATCTCTTGTTCCATTAAAGATTCTTCAAAGCGGAGCATTGGCTTTCCAACAACACAAGGGAACACCGACGTAGGGAAATTCTCATTCGCAAAACCACACTTCACATACTGCATTTGCCACGAAACATCAACTTAAAATGCATAATAAGCTGATTATATAATGAAGGATAGAGCAAACAAAACTGAATCAAGATTGAGAAAAGAGAACCAAATTCGGATCTTGCTTTATAAAATAAAAACCACATAGCATGTGTAAACAGCCGAAAATATCACGCACGAAACATTGAGACCATAGCAAATTCAATAGATATTTGAAGTAATGAAAAATACTCTGGTAGTGGAAGATCAACAAATATAATGAAACAACCAGCTTGGCTACACACTAATCAGAACCTTCTAAAGGAGCTGAACTTCAGTAAGAAGCAAAGTATCAACGTCAGAAAATCAAGAATTCTCAACATCGGGCAGTGATCAAGGAAAAACAAAGATAACCGATCAAAGAAGATAGAATAAACAAAATAGAATTACGATGTTCTTACTCCAGTGCCATTGTCGCAAACGACGACGTTACGGTTGTCCATCGAGCTAACCTTACCACACCAATGAGAACCGGCGACGGTCCGAAGAAAGCAATCTGAAGCTGCAAGAACAAACCTTACCAGTGAGAGTGACTGCTTACCTACAAGGAATACGACGTCGCATTCAATAGCGTCTGTTTTTTTTTTTTTTCTTTTGGTAAATATTTTTTGGGCCCAACCTACCAGCCCGTTTTTATGGGCCGATACGGCCCATAAAGATTAAGCTTTCGGTGAGATATATGCCCTAGCGTAGGATTCAACATTCCTTCGCTGAAGATTACCGTTAGGTTACCGCCGTTCGAGGACTCAACACACAGGAAAATGGTGAATCTAACATCTCGTGTTGATATCTTTTTTTGTCTCGCCGGCGTTTGATTCTGTTATGTGTAGTTTCCTCTTATGATTTTTGTGATGGTATATTTGTCGTAGGCCCCCAAGAAAGGCGTTAAGGTTCCAGCTAAGAAGAAGGTAGAGAAGCAGACGAACCCTCTTTACGAGAAGAGGCCGAAGCAGTTTGGGATCGGAGGCGCTCTTCCGCCGAAGAAGGATCTCCACAGGTTCGTGAAATGGCCGCAGGTTGTGAGGATTCAGAGGAAAAGGATGATCTTGAAGCAGAGGTTGAAGGTGCCCCCTCCAATTCATCAGTTCTCCAAAACCCTGGACAAGAATTTGGGTACCTAACTGATATTAATTTCGTCTTGATTCTTTTCTGAAGATGGCATGTAGTTTTAGTGCCCATTGCTGGCATTGTTCTATGCTCTGATGACATTATTCCTGCTCATGAATGTTTTGTGGCGTTCCGATCTTTTCCACTGATGGCCGGCTAAAGGCAGCATAGCTTCATAGAATTTCATGATTGGAAACTGTTATCTTGGTCTTTGTGATTTATGGACGAATCAGCCAGACTATGTTCATGCTATTTTTATTTGGCGTGAAGTTGCTTATTGGCTTAATCTCTTGTATCCATTGCAATTCAATGCTGATTATCAACTTCAGTCAAAAAGTAATCGAAATCCCTGATATTTTTCCTATTATGTCTTTCAGCAACGAGCCTCTTTAAGATGCTTCTCAAGTATAGACCCGAGGACAAAGCGCAAAAGAAAGAGAGGCTTTTGAAAAGAGCTCAGGCTGAGGCTGAAGGAAAGACTTCTGAATCAAAGAAGCCCATAGTGGTAAAATATGGTCTCAACCACGTCACCTATCTCATTGAGCAGGTTCCGATTTTGTGTTATACAGGTTTCTGTACTTTTACATTGAAGTTGCATTGGTTGCACAATACTAATGCAAATCAATGTTCATCGGCAGAACAAAGCTCAGTTGGTGGTAATAGCTCACGATGTTGATCCAATTGAACTGGTCGTCTGGCTTCCTGCGCTATGCAGGAAAATGGAAATCCCCTACTGCATTGTCAAGGGGAAAGCCAGGCTTGGCACCGTAAGTGTCCCTTTCATCTCCTTTCTACAGCAGCGTCTTTTGTTTCTTTAATGATTCTCACAACAAAGACAGCTTTCTAATGAGCAACGATGAATCTTCAGATTGTTCACAAAAAGACAGCCTCTGTTCTGTGCTTGACCTCTGTAAAGAATGAGGACAAGATGGAGTTCAGCAAAATCCTCGAGGCTATTAAGGTATATGACACTAACAGAAGTAATACTCTACTCCTAGATGTCGACGTGTTTAGCAATATTTGCACTTAACTGTCTCCTTTTCCATCTTCAGGCTAACTTCAACGACAAATATGATGAGCTGAGGAAGAAGTGGGGAGGCGGCATCATGGGCTCCAAGTCCCAAGCAAAAACAAAGGCCAAGGAAAGAGTTCTTGCTAAGGAGGCCGCTCAAAGGATGACATGAGGAGATTTAATTTAACTAGACTCCTGAACTTGAAGGAACCCTCGTTTTCTTTATCGTGTTTATCTTTCTGTTTGAATTTTGTTTTCTGTTTTCCTTAATGGGATCAATGTGTTTTCTTTTGTTATTCCTGTGTGGATCCACCTTAATCAATGTCATACCTTTTGGAAAAAAAAATAAATAAATGTCATTCCTTTTGACTAATCAAAACCATCAGTCATCATTACCAAAGCTAGGACAGCCAAAGATACATGGGAACAGATATTAATAAAGTTGCCATAAATTCATAGCAGGACAATGTCTGAAGAAAGAAGACTCTAAAAACGAATGTTTGCTGAAGAGTTTCTGCATTGCATTCACAGCCAAGCACATATTGTACAACAGATTCTTCAGTGGCATATCTTTGCAAGATATAACTTAAAGACAGCTTCATGCAACTATTTTCTCCTCGCAAGCTCCCGCTAACCTCAGCTGCCCGTCGACGGGCCAAAGTACATGCAAATGGGAGGATTAACCCTAAATATCGAAAGAACAGCCGAAGGAATAGTCCAAATCCCGTCCCCACAAATCAACCCCGAGGCAACAGCCCCGGCATAATCCTCAGCATCCCTCTTATTCACCCTCTCCCAAACGAACAATATCACAGTGCCCACAAACATATCGATCGCAAAATACGCCCCAATATAAAACGGCACAGCCATCGCCATAGGAATCGGAATGATCCTCGAAACCTTCTTCGGCGTAACGTCCCTCAAAAGATTCACCGAAAGCGCAGCCAAGAAGAACCCGACGCACAAAGCCAGGCAGTGCTTGGGCAGCTCCGAGAATCCCTCCACGCCCAAAATCGCCATCTCCCTATATATGACGGCGTACGGCGCCTTGTAAGGGCTGTCGGGCGAACCAATGTCGAAGGCCGTCCAATAGAGCCAAAAGGTGAGCGGTGCGATCACGCAGCCCATGGCGGTCCCCAAAAGCTGGCTCACGAACATGGACCGAGCCGAGGACAGGGTTAGGTATCCCGTCTTGAAGTCCTGCATTAGGTCGGCCGCCGTGGAGACGATGGACATCATCACTCCGCACGCGGCTAGGCCCGCGAGAACCCCTCCGTGGGCCCCGACGAGGGAGGCGATCATGAAGAGGCCTATCTTTCCGTAGGTCGAGGCGAGGGACCAGTCGGTGAGGCCCGTGCCGTAGGAGTTGCAGAAGGCTAAGGCGGGGGCGATCACGTAGGAGCAGAGGACGAGGTACCATTTCAGGGGCGGGAAAATGGCGGGCATTGCAGCGGTGGAGATGGCGGCGAGGCAGACGTAGCCCGAGGCGGCGAACCAGAAGGGTATGCTGTCCTTGAGGAAGACTGCGTCACGCTTCTTCTGTTCTTCCGTGAGAACCGAGGGCTCGCCGTCTGTCGGGGGTTAAAAAAAATGTGGTAATTAGTGAGAAAATTCTGATCGTTCTTGACTTGGACGAGCGTACGTATTGGAAATTATCCTTTTTCAGGGTTTTTTTTTTCAGGTCCCAGCTCGAAAATGGGCTGTCGAAAATATAGCATCTCGAGGGGATTTTCGATCACCTTGTAGCTCAACATCATATTCTTATAAAGAACAAACTACCTTATATTAGTTAACTTAGCAGGGCTAAGATCTAGCAGAAGTTGGAGAGGTGATGAAATGAAATCGATTTCAAGAAAAAGGAGAAAGGTAAGCAGTCCTTACCAGTAACTTCCTTGGTGACGGGGAGATTTTGAGTTCTTGCGATCTCCTTAATCGTCACTAGTATTATCTTGACTAAATTGTATAGCCCGTCGCCGAGAATGAGGGAAATAGCTATGAAGACCTAAGAGGGAAGATTGTCAAAAGTGGAATCAGCTACAATGAGGTGAAGGGATGATGATATTACAGTACAGAAACATAAATTACTAGAAGAGACTATATAACAGGATGTTTTGCTAAACTGATAATCGTCGGGTGAATTTGCATGCACCTTATATCCGTATAAACCTTTGAAGTCATTGCTGCCGAGGTCGGCTGGATACCAGTCGCCCGCACGCTGAGAAATGAATGGCCAAAGGAAGCCCCACGAGATGATAGCTCCGAGCAGAACAGAGCAGTTGACCAAGTGAGGGCAAATTAGACCACATCCGACGTAAGTTGGACTGAAGTCGAAATAGAACCTGCAAGAGAAGTTACGGTAATACGTTAGATAATGTCACACTTACGCAAATGCAATAAGTCTCCCACGAGTATAACCATTCAAGATTCACAATTAGGACCAAGTTAAAAAAGTAAGGGAGGGAAACTTACGTGTTATTAAAAAGCGTCAGCCCAAGGCTGGGGAAATTGTCAAATCCACAGCTATCGCCGACGCCACTGAAAAACCATTTGAAACAACTCCAGCAGAAGCTTATGCTCAGATATTTTCCGAGACTAGACACCTGCTTTCTGCAACCAATGAGAAGGCATTTCATCAGAATCATCGAGCAGAAACAAACGGTGAGCTTTCTTAAACATTATATCATGCAAACAATCTGATTACCTGGCAAGTTCAGCACCAGTGTTTGTATGGAAGCTGTTGATCAGCATTGCCGTGGCGGTTCCACTTGGATAGGTCAGTTTATAGCCCAGGACCATAACCTAGTGTTGCACAAATATATATAACTCGCAGTTATTGACCCAAAAAAAGAAAAGAAAAACAAATCTGATACCGTACATCAGCTAAACACGGAGAAGGATTGAGAAATTAGAAAACAAGGATTCACAACTCTACAATACAATCTCATGTTTTACTTGCTTACCTTCCGAAGTGGGACAAGACTGAATAGCCCCAGAAAGCTAACTACAAATATAAAACCCATCATCCACAGTAAGCCAGGGTTCTTTACATCCTCAGCACGGTTGCCCGGATAATCTTCACCAATCAGTTTATATGTCTTCTCATCCATTGAAAGCAAGTATGAGCCAAACCCCCCTGTCAACAGAGTGACAAGCCTGAATCAGACATACCCCTAGTATGATCAAGATATGAAATTCACTCATAACACAGCATCCAACTCGTACTGACCAAGTATTTCTGTAGATTTTGATTCCAAAAAGCATCAAAACATTCCCATTTAATATTTTCTGAATTTCGATGGCATCCTATCTTTCTGCAAAGCTAAGGTCACAGTACTATTCAATGGCGAAAATAACACATGTCTGATACACTTGAAATCTTGCAAATTCCCTAAAAATCCTTTCTTTGATCTAGGCCTCCTCAATATGACTCTAAAAGGCTATCCATTTGCAACATAACCATCTCAACGAAATGCTTTCAATAGGAAAAGAACAGAAGCAATAAATACCAAAAGAATCTAAGAAAAACAAAACCAAATATTACCACTAAAGGCAAGCCCATAGCATGCTACGACGCACGTTTGTATGACCGTATTCTCCTGGCGCGTGAAAGGGCGAATCGAAATTCCGAGCTTGGACAGAAACCCAGTCCACGACTTGACAAAGAAGAAGCCCAGCAAACCAGCGGCGACGTTAAGCGACGGGATGATCCCAACCGTCAGATTGAGCTTGTGGGTGATGATGCAGAACAGCGTGCCCAACAGCGCGCTGACCACCAATCCCCTGATCGTGATCTGCTCCGTCCATTCGGGGATGTGCTCGGCGTCCTGGTCAACGGAATCGACGGCGCTGATTTTGTTCGGCTCGGCTTCGAGGAGTAATGGCTCTGATATCTCGACTGAAGTGGTTCGCTCCGTGCCCATGCCGATATAGAAAGATTACTGAAGAATTATGGTAGATTGCTTTCACCTATAAGATAATATAGTAGTGTTCTAGCTTCGGATGATGTTTGCAAATTTCAGATATATTCTCTCCGGTTTCTGTTTCTGCGGTTCTCTGCAGTTTCTATTAAACTCGCCGTATTCGCAAGTATCTTTTCAATAAATTTAAGAAATACTTCAAAGCTTGTTCTTAGCGATTTGGTAGGTCAAATTAAAGTTGATGGAAACTGCACGCAAGCCATGGTTTTCGGTAGAACAGATTGGAAAAGCTTAAATAACGTTATATATAATGTCAAATAATATCTTGGAGATATTTTTTACTTCTAAGAAACAATAACTAAAATCAAATGAAGATGAAGTAATTACGTTTTGTCGTTATTTCATGATATTTATGGGACTTCACCTTGGGAGCCGTAACCTCAGCTGCTGGCCGCCTTTCCTTTTGGGAACTTGGTTTTTTCTGGTCACTGTATTAACTGAGAGATTATTAATGATGTTGATTGGTGAATTTGGTCATTTTATAGTTACGAGATTCATTGTTTATAAGAAACAAAATCAAACCATTGAAGATGACGAGAGAGACAACTTACTTGGGTATGTATGCTTGAGAGCTCCTTATAAGGGGAGAAGAATTTAATGGCCCAGTTTCGTTTACGTAAATGTTGTTTGATGTTACATAATGGGTCTAGCTTTTTCACGGGCCATTGTATGGAACCATATCATAGTTCGCCCAAATGGATGTTTCGCTGAATTGGGCTGATTAGAAAATCTCTGTTCAACTTTCGTTTACAGTGCAATAAAATCACAGACCTTCACTTCACACCTTCCCCTTTTCACAGAGCTTTCAAGAAAAAGACAAAGGGGAGAAGTAGAAAAGAAAGAGCCACTATTCGATAGTTGGAGGATTAGGCATAGTGAAAAGCTATTCTGATCATCAGAAAAGCAATCCCATTAACACAAAATAACTTCAATCTTAGCATATCATCATATGACATCAAACCCCTCACCTTCTCCGTTAAGGAAAGATCCCACCACAATACACTTATAAGCAGCAGAGCAGCATAAGAGAAGTGAAAAGAACAACACAGTAAATAAAAACTGGGACGAAGCCATTTGCTTCTCATACTGAAAGCACGAGCAGCAAAGAGTTAAATAAAAGACATACGTATGGGATCGGCAGATTGGGGGCCGGTGGTGGTCGCCGTCGTCATGTTCATCCTCCTCTCGCCGGGACTGCTTTTCCAGCTACCGGCGAGGACGAGGGTCGTCGAATTTGGGAACATGTACACAAGTGGCATCTCAATCTTGGTCCACGCCATTATCTACCTATGCATCTACACAATCTTGGTTATCGCCATCGGCGTTCACATACACGCTTGACTTAAACCATGTAATGTTAAGATGCGATGTATCTTCCTCGGTTCAAATCATCAGTCTTAAGTTCGCTTAGTTTGCCCATCAAATTTACAGTAATATAGCAGCATCGTCTAGAAATTGATCCACTACAGCAACAGAAGTTCAAACAACACAAAAAGCAAAAAAAAAAGAAAAGCATCGTACAAACCACTACATACTAGAACGCCGCCGACGCGGACGGCGAACGCGTTAGCCGGTGTAGATGTGGACGTGAACGGCGAGGATTAGGACGGCGTAGAGCGCGAAGAAGATGAGAGTGTGGACGGCGATTGCTTTGCCGTTGGTCTTCATGGTTCCGAATTCCAACTGCTTGTTGTTTCCCGGCAGCTGAAAGAGTAAGCCTGGCTGAAGAAGAACGAAGAGTACAACTCCGATTACAACTGGCCCCCAATCCGCCATTAGACTACTCTGTGCTGAAGCTTCGAGCGATTTCTCTCTCTTTTTTTTTTGCTTTGATTTAATCTCTGTGCGTGTTTTTGTGTGTGTTGCCTTTGCTGATAATAGTAAATGCTTTGTCGTATACAACGAACATAAAGATGCTTTCTTTGGCAATTTAGGTCGGTGGGAAAAATTAATCTCTATCGTGATCTAAAAAAATTAAGGGAGTTACTATTTACCGCCCCTTTTTACTTGTTACCGCCCTCTAAAGGACTGAAAAAAGACTATTTCGCCCTTATGTTATTTAAAATAATTTAAAAAGGTAAAATATAATAAAAAGTAAGAATTCCTATTTAAAGTCCTTTACTACGCAACACTTTTCAAATCACACATCCAAATCAAACCAAAAAACAGAGAAATTTGCAAATCGCAATGGAACGGGGACAAGGAAAGGGAAAGGGAAAGGGGGTGCTCTCACGATTGGTAAGAAAATTGTCGTAAAATTCATTCGTACGTAGATAGATTGTCGAAAACGGGTCGAACTAGGCCGGAAAACGGTTGGTCGGACGAAATCGGGCGAAAAACGGCACGACCGAACGGTGATTTCGGTCGGCCAAGTCCCGACCGAAACATGATTTCGGTCGGCCATGGTGGTGACCGAAATCGGCCAAGTCCCGACCGAAACATGATTTCGGTCGGCCAGGGTGGTGACCGAAATCCGATTTCGGTCACGACCATGGCCGACCGAAATCATGTTTCGGTCGGGACTTGGCCGACCGAAATCACTGTTCGGTCGCCTAGGTTCTGACCGAAATCCCGTTTCGGGTGGATCGGTACCAACCGAAATCCGATTTCGGTCGGGTCATGGACCGACCGAAATTTCATTTCGGTAATTTTTTTTTATAATTTTTTTTTTATAAATTATGTAATTGCAGGCCAAGGGTGGGAAGTCCCTGCTCGGAGGGAGCAGCAGATCCCCCCGGTTGGAGGGATCTGGAGAGCGTCATACGTGGGCGCGCGGCGTTGATGCATCCGTTCGTAGGGAACGGGAGGAGGCGAGGCGGCAGCGAGCGGGTGATTCGCATTCTGTGTATGCGGAATACGATCCGCATGCGGATGAGGAGGCGCATGCGGATGAGGAGGTGCCATACGATGCGGCATCGTTTGAGTCATCCGACGACGATGTGATACCGGTCTCCTCAGGTAATTCCCTTATCCATTATAAACTGACTTGCGATGTCGTGTCTTAATATTACAAAAAATAATAAATTTAGGAGTGGTTATTCGTAAAAATAAAATAGGGAGCAAACGCTCCAGGGTCGTAGATGACGATTCCTGGAGGGTGCAGGGGCCACAGCCAGGTGGTCCACAAGATGGCGAGGTGATCCCTAGTTACTTGGGGCACATCGCGCCCCGCATCTGGGCGGGTGACGAGGAGAGGCCGCTGCTGAAGTGCGAGCAGCGTACTTTGTATATTCGGTCGCTTAAGCTGTGGTGCAGCCAGCTCCCGCCGGAGACCCAGAGCGAGATCGATGGCACGGGTCTTGCGCACCTCACAGATGTCATGCTCGGTCACTTGGACCAGCCTCTTCTGTGCGCTTTTGTGGAGCGTTGGCACCCCGACACGAACACCTTCCACATGCCGTGGGGGGAGATGACGATCATGCTCCACGACGTAGAGCAGATCCTCCGGGTCCCGATCGACGGGACGATGGTTTCGGGCACCCCGGACGCCGGCGACCAGCAGATCGCGGCGAGGGAGATTATGGGCGTCTCCGCAGACGCTCTGAGGGGATTTTGGAGAGGAGGTGCGGTTGCGTCGAAAGACGTGATGCAGAGGATGCGGGAGGGTCGGCCGGCGGGGTTCCAGGCCATCGCTTGGCTGTGGATTCTATTGGGGTCGACGCTGTTCGTCGACAAGAGCGGGAACCGGGTGAAGCCCGACATCATGCACGAGTTCTATCGCGGTCTGCCATCTGCCAGTCATTACTCGTGGGGTTCGGCCGCTCTTGCTTACCTCTATCGCCAGCTTGGCCTCGCAAGCCGAGCGGATTCAAGGGGTTTAGCTGGGTGTCTGTCGTTACTACAGGCGTGGATCTACGAGTACTTCCCATGCTTCCGCCCACACCGTCTACCCCATCATGTGGAGCCTGGCCAGCCACGATCGTGCATGTGGTCCGTATCTCAGTACGAGCGGACGGGCCACCGTTTGATTGAGATCCGCCGTCAGCTGGACATGATGACTGCGGGCGAGGTATATTAACTGGTTCTATTCTACGTTCACGACGATTTTATAAAAATTTGCAAACTGCTATCAGGTTGCTTGGTTGCCGTACGGTCCCGATCCAGCGGCGCACCACATGAGGACTATTTTCGTAGGCTGGGTACGATATCGCGACATTGTTGAGCCCTACGTACCCTACAGAGTGTTGCGCCAGTTGGGTTACGTGCAGCACATCCCGCCGCCGATGAGTCCGCCACAGAAGGCGGTCATGCCAGCAGACCCGACGAGGTATAAGGTGCACCATTCTGGCGACGCAGCGGAATTTGCTTGGCGGCAGTTCCCGTACGCGTACATTCTCAACCTGTCGTACATCAGCAGGGCGACCGCAGATTTTCTTGGCGAGACCGTTCCAGGGTACATGGACTGGTACGAACGACATTCTCATCCTCGTCTATTTTCGTCGGAGTCGGGATCCTCTTCAGGCGGCATACCCCCGCGCAGCCACTCAGACTACGTACGTAATATAATGTGATTCAGATTTTTTTATATTTGTATGTTTAATCAATTTTTATATGTATCAATTCTGTGTACAGTGGTACAGCTCGATGTATGCCTTGAGCACCGAGATGCTATCTACGCTGCAGCTCCACGACGAGGAGCAGACGGAGCGCTACAGAGACAGGCTGGACGAAATGAACGACCGCTGGCGCAATGCCCCATGATCTGCTTTGATTTTCTTTGTCGTTCGTTGTGTATCGGACACGTACTATTTTTATTTATATAAAATAATTATGTAAAAAAAATAATAAGAACACAAAAAATATAAAAATAATTAATTAATAACATATGCAAAAAATATAATAAGAACAAATAATATTAATAATACGAGTTAATTATATATAAAAAAGTAATAATAAGAACAAATAATATTAATAATATAAAAAAATTATGTAAAAAAAATAAGAAGAACACGAAAAATAGAAAAAAAAATTAATTAATAACATATGTAAACAAATAATAAGAACAAATAATATTAATAAATTCAAGTTAATTATATGTAAAAAAAGTAACAATAAGAACAGATAATATTAATAATATAAGAACAAATAATATTAATAAATTCAAGAACATTATATGTAAAAAAGTAACAATAAGAACAAATAATATTAATAATATAAGAACAAATAATATTAATAAATTCAAAGTGAATTACAATAGACCTTTCTGTCGCATTAACTGCGCCCATTCTTCGAATCTGTTCTGATATCTAAGTTCCCACCCATCAAGGCGACGATCACGATGGATATTCCAATACGGATGCAATACGGGCATAGGAAAGTCTGGACATAAATTCAGTCTAATATAATGCCGGTACTCGTCTCCAAGGTGCGCTATGACGATAGTTCGGTTCGGTCCACTGGCAGTCCTAGCGGCACGCAGTGGAAGTATCGTGATAGAATGCATGTTGATGGTCGATCCATTGCCGTACCCGTAGAGCGTAACTACAGCGTTCCAAATAGTCGACACAGCCCATAGATCGCACGGTGTCAACATCCAGTGGTTTTCCAAGCAAGGCCCCCCTTCCCAACGTATACGACGCAACTGGATTTCCAATGAATCACCGTAGTACAATGGCGAGTAAAGATCCCAATGGGCCTCGATTTCGTTCGCGACGTTATTCCTTACGGTGACCCATTCTTCCTCGTCATTGTAAATGTGGGAAGCGATAACGCGAAATCCGCATTTGCCGTCAGCCACCACGTCCTTATAACTAACTATATACGGATGAATGACTGATGTTACGTTGTACTGCAAGCGGCTGTGGAAGAAGTTGGTTTCACCTGTACAAAGCATTTTACTGGATTAGAGGCAGTCGGTCGTCGCTATGAATTTAGTAGTGTAAGATATTAGTACCTGTCTCCGTAGTAGAAGTACGAGATCGCTTCGCAGACGAAGATGACGTACGGCCATGACTGCTACGACCCTGGCTGCTACGGTCGGTACTGCTGCGCCCTGCGCTGCGTCCATCCCTTGGGGATGCGTACTCCCAAGCACTTCGATCACGTTTCGTGGAGTCTCTTTTCTTTGGCCGACCTTTTACAGATGTCTTAACAACAGGCTCATTCCACTCTTCGGCCTCGGTATAGAGATGCTCCTGAACTACTCGATGGAGGCCACGCATAACGGCGGGATCTCGACATTCTGCCTCACGCATGAGGTCGTATAGACGCTCTTGGTCAGAGATATCGGGAACTACTCCATTGCCGATTGTGAGTGTCCTCCAGAAGTCGTGCAAGCATTCTACCGAAACTGGATAGTTGTTGTCCACGCATTGCTGAAGCTCGCAAGCACATGGTAGTTGGTGCGTACGTCGTACTACACATCCGCACCTGGAGTACACCTCATCCGACAACTCTTTGGCCCGCCGCGCTCATTTCCCATAATTAATATTGCATGGTGTGAAACTCTGTATAACAATGTTAGGAATGGAAATCCTGACATCGGAATAGGTCGTTTCGACCGGGACTCCTCAAGTGACTGCAAGTCAACATTAAAATATTATTAGATAAGGATAAGAGACACGTAATAATAATTAATTTACCTTTCTGATGCGAATCAACTGGTTCTGAATCTGCTCGTGAACCTTCACCCATACGGTGTCCAGAGACCCAGTGGCCGAGTTCAACCATCCTTTAAGCTCGCTATGAGCACTCTCCACACGACATGTAGTGGTGTTCCCGAAATGAAGCACATGGTTCGTCCAAGCTCTAGCGAACTTCTCCTTATGCACCAACCACGTCTGCTCAACATAAGTAACAATTTCTGAGTCGGCCAGCCAGCGCAGACGCATGTCGTTCACTGCATTCTCATACTTGTCAACCGTCGGAGCTTCCACGACTGCTTTTCATGACTTGTGCGTGAAGTGAGCTGCGGTCTTTTTGCTCTTTCCCCCCAACCTATAAACTTTGTTCTCCACATCTTTATAAATGTGCCACGTGCACAGCAGATGGTGAGAATGGGGAAATACCATATGTACAGGTCGAACAAGGCCCAACTCACGATCAGTGACAATCGCCGACGGTTGGACACCTGCTCCTATAATATCCCTGATAGACTGCAACATCCACCCGTAACTTCTCTCCGTCTCGTCGTCCATGACGGCAAACCCACACAAAAAGTTGTGATTACAGGGAGTCATCCCTATAATCTCAACTAGAGGCATCTTATATCTATTGGTCTTGTACGTCGAGTCAATCCCAATAAAATAAGGATACGTCCTCAGCAGTGCGAGTGACTCCGGGTGTGCGAGAAAGACATGTGTCGGCACATTAGTATCCACGTCTCTCAGCGCTTCAACAAAATATTCGCACTCTGTCGCTTGGTGCATCAACTGGCTCACCACGTCTCGACCCTCAGAATATTGCTTCTTCAAACAATCTCTGTAATTATATATATGTCGGATCGTCGCGTTATCTACGCTGTGTCGAGCCCTCATCGCTGAGAGGATATGTGATGGTTTCGCTTGCGCAGCAGTCATTTCCTCTACGACCTTCTTTGCCTGGCTGCTTAACCCACTCGTCTGGCGGTGTCCTTCGGGATAATGTATCAGAGGGTGATTGTGCATGGATTTTTCAGGTGGGCACGTACGAATGAACCATTCCCTAGTAGCTGGATCTTGCTGGGCTATGACTACAAACGGACACCTACACTTGTTAGACTTCGACAGCCTCTCCAATTCATCCTCCTTGCCTCTATAACGTTCTCCGCGAGAACATCTAATCAATTTTTTTGTTCCAAATTTCTTGTGCGACGAAATTATCACCTCGAAACCAAGACCAATAGCGACGCCTTTCGCCCAGTTAATGGCTTCCACGTCGGTCGGAAATCGGCCTCCTTCGCGAAAATGCCGACTGTAGTTTATCCCTTCGCACGTGGAATCCTCCGGGATACTCTCCAAGTCTGAAAAAAAAAAGTAAAAAAAAAAAGTGACCGAAATCAAATTTCGGCTACCCTAAGGGGCGACCGAAACAGAATTTCGGTCACCTCCAAGGTAGCCGAAACATGATCTCGGTGTTTACTGTCCTGACCGAAACATGATTTCGGTTGGGACAATAACGACCGAACAATAACTTCTGTCACCTCAACAGGTGACCGAAGCAGTATTTCGGTCGCCACAAGGGGTGACCGGAATTGTTGTTCGGTCGCCACTTATACCGACCGAAATTTCATTTCGGTCGGTACAAATTTTTAGTTTGATGTCCGATCTGTGTTCGAGAATTTACGTCTATACGAACGAAATTACGAGAATTTGCTTACCATCCGTGACGATAGACTCTTTCTTTTTTCCTTTCCATTTCCCAAATAGACGATTCATTGCGATTTCAATTTTTTCTTTTTATGTTTGAGTCTGATTTGAATTTTTGATTGCGATATCAAAACTGTTGTTTCTAAAAGGAATTTAAATATAAATTTAAATTCAAAAGGGCAAAATCGTCTTTTTTCATTCCTTTAGGGGCGGTAACTAGGAAAAAGGGGGCGGTGAATAGCAATCCAGAAAAATTAATTCACTTGTTACTTTTCTTTTCGTTACCCCTTGATTACGAAGCAGTGTGATCGATGGTGAAGTTTGAGCAAAGGAAGAAACTTATCCAATTTGTAATAATATTCGTATACATTTTACGAACGAAAATAACCGTGTTAACTTACTTGACTTCTTAAAATCAAGAATCAAGCTTTAACCTAAAAGCTCTGCAGAAAAAAAAAAAAAAAAAAAACAAGAGGGACACAAGAAAAGCTCAAGAACAGAACATCATCCAAGATATAATCTAATCATATAGTCGGAAAGAAATGTGACGAGCGTTGTGAAACAAAGATAAGTTAAATTGGAAAACTACTAATGCTGGCTTACAAACACGACGATCAAAAGGCTTGAACGTCCTCGGAGATGGCTTCAGGAGCAGAGGGAAGGACAAGCTGGGGTTGGGAGGCAGCAACAACTTCTCTTCGAACCCTTATCCGCTCGCGTTGAAGTCTGACGGATTCTCTGTTTCTGTTACGGTAGCTTTTTTGCGTTCTCAGGCTGAACTTCGCGGGGATAAACGCTTACCTGGGAATGATTTCATGGAGATCGATTATAAGGAGTTGTTTTCTTTCTTGTGAAGGAAGAGCACAAATAGGCCAATAAAAAAGAAAATGCAAGCTTCATTTTCGTTTACCCTTTTCTTGTCAGGTCCAAACTTTTCAAACTTGACCATTCCATCTATCAAGGAGAAGATGGTATGCTCCCTGCCCAACCCGACGTTATTCCCAGGATGAAACTGCGGTAACAAAGGAAACAAACCGTAGAATTTAGATAAGGAAAAATTCAAGGGTGTAATATCAATTTTATGAGGAGGGACACTAATCATTACAGGTTTATCAGTAAAATCAGTAAGAAGTGATCCTAACTGGGCAAATAGGTAGACCTTTCAGTTGACCTCCATCGTTGGAGCTACAGTTACCAGTAAGAAAAAGGCAGCTTTGTGCAGGAAGATGGAGAACATATCATCCTATCTTCATAGTGACATTTAGTTTCTGAATCTGAACCTACTACTACTTACCTTTCCTAGAGATGATGGATAATCACTACATATTACCTCATGACTGAGGACCAATAGATAGCAGGACTAAGAGATAACTAAAAACTGTACATACGTAGAAGAGAAATTAGGTTTTGAGAATCAAAAGCCATACCTTAGTCCCTCGCTGGCGGACGATGATAGAGACTCATATAGCCACTCTTGGCTGCTTGATCGCCGGAGATCTTAACCCCGCCGAATCGCGGCCGTTCTTCGTACCTCCCTCTCCTTTCTTGTGAGCAGACTCAATCGTCAGCGGCGATTGAACGAGCGGCGACCAAACGGCGGCGTTTTGCCCGACATGAATGGAACTGAAGCTGTTGTCGCCTCGAAGAAAAGATGCGCGGGAACCAATTGATAAACCTCTGAATGCACTCGTTAGATTGAAACTCAGACTCACGGCAGCCTTGGCTGTGCAGCTGTGGTTTGTGTGGAATGGAATTCCAACGCTTATCGTCTTCTTATCCTCCATTGTATGAGCGCGGCGTGGCGCAGGAAGGAGATAATAGTCTTTCTATCAAGGTTGTTGACGTGGCACGGCGCAATTGGATAAGAGAAAATAGACAAGTTGAGAGTGGAATATAACTTGAGAACTCATCGTTAAGGTTTACATGCAAACCAACTGATAATTACTACTACGGGCATTAATTCTTCATTCAGACATCAGTAGAGCTCAAGAACAAAATGAGAGCAGCTATTTTGGCTGAAATACAGGCGAAACCCTCCTTCTCACAATGTCCTGAATCTGTTCGACTGACAAGATCGATGCTTCGGATTCGAAGTTTGCTTCCTCCATTTGCTGGTGAATCTGCGAATCGTTAAATGGATTCGATTCATAAGGTGGCCCAGAAATGGATGAATTCTGATTTACTGTAATGGGCCAGCTTCAATGAAACCGCATATGCACATACCTTCTCAAGGATCGCGGACTGATCGTCAAGGTGAAAGCTGCGCATGTGCTTCAACATCTCTAATTGCTGCCATGGAAATATCGTTAGAGAATACCAAATTGGGTCATTTTTTTCCCAGACTGAAAACAGAGGGAAAACTTTTGCTTACCTGCTCCTGCAAATACTCTTGCATCTCCATTCGTTCTGCAAACTTTTCAGGTCCAAGCTCGGCTTCTTCGCAAGCTATCTCCTCCCTTCGAAGTTGAAAGGGCTCAAGAATTGTCACAAAAGGATTCAAGTCCTCAAGCAACCGATGCAACTGAATGCTTAGTAGCAACTGAATCATTACCTGGCGACAAAGCCGTAAAACTGAATCATCAAATCTTGATCGTTCTCAAAGGCCATGTTTACTTTCCCCAAACAAGATAGTCCAAATTGTGGATCTGAACAGGGAATAGGGCAGCAGCTCAGTTGCACATGACAGAAAATTATGAGAGGAGTAAATTCAGAACACACATCAACGAGCACAACTACTCACAACTACTCACCAATTCCCATCTCTATGAAAATCTCTTCTTGAATCTCAGTAGTCACAGCGACAGCTTCCTGAATGTAATAAAAAAACAAGAAGTCTCAGCAATGCTCTGTCCGCGCAATTTCAGTTCAGCCACCAGTTGGAAGCTAATTTTTTAAAAAATCGAGGAACAATGGGCAATGCCAGGGAGAAAATCAAGCATAAGATGTCCAGTTTTCCCTTTTTTTTCAAGTTAAATTCAAGTATATGGGAGAGGGAAAACTCTGCGGAATCATTCAATTCAAGCAAACTTTACAGCGACAAACAAATCATCACAGAAAAACAAAACAATGTCACCCACCTGCTTATCATTTACCGCATCCGCAATCCGCTTCTTGACATCTGCGAACCGGAACACGTTAAGAGAGGAACAAAACCTAATGATTAATTAAAATGAGATTAAGAGGTAAACAGTTGAAAGCACCAGGTTGTGACGTAATTTCGGAGAAACGATTGAACAGATAGAGCAATTGATCTCTCGATAACATCCCCGATTTCTGATACTCCATTGTTGTAGTACTTCGGACAGCACTGAAACAAAGCTTTCTCAGTGCTGTACTGTAGCTCAATAGCTGTCGACCATATGAATTAAAATATAATTAAAAAGAATTGATTTTTAACTTGCGGTGCAGAGTGACCATCGACACGACGGCGTTTTGCACATTGGGCCTCAAACGAATGTGGGCCCGTGCCTCATAGTAGTAGCCTCATGAAACTTGGGCTTTTAAATTCACTTGAGCCCAATTTATAAGAACGACAAATTAATGAAAGTTGGAACAAAAGTATTTTTAATTTTTGATCTATTTCCAAAGTTAGATAGATGGCTGAATCATCATTTCATCGCGGTAATGTAATGATGATACTATAGTTAAACAATCAGAAATTACCCATCCAGAAAAAATTCAGAAAGTCCAATTTCCGTGTATCAAACACATAAGTTAATTATCTCATCGAAAAAAAAAACACATAAGTTAATTATGATCGCCACTAATTACTCTTAATTTTATTTAGAACTGTCCCACCATGTGCCTTAATCCACGATCAATATACTGTAAAATATGACCAAATGCACACAGCCATGAACGTGGTGGCAGTGAAGTTATGAATTTATTAAATTTAACATTAAAGTGTTGGACATGATAACTAATTTTATAATATATAATACCTATATACTGTTTTATATTGGTGGGACGCCTTTATTCTCACCTTTTTGTAACGGTGAATGTAGACTTGTTTGCTGATTCACGGATTAATTAATAAATGTTGTATTTTAAGATACAACGTATATCACTGGTGATTTTGACAGACATTGAAGTAGGGTAATAGCTTCGTTCAATGCGGTTTTGACAAAATCATAATTTATATGAAAATCTTCGAAATGTAACATATTTCAATAATTTCTTCTATATTTTTCAAATCTACATGGTCACGGTTCACGAGAGTCCTGTTTCGTCGTGCCCGCATTTAAAAATGACAAATGGGTAAGGTGGTGGGGTGGGACCTTCCCACTAACAGGTATTTATTACCGTATTTAAATTTTAAAATTATTGTACTTGTCGTTTTATTTTGAATAGGGATGTTCATCGGTCGGTTCGGTTCGGTTTTTTCAAACTTCGGTTCGGTTTTTCGGTTTTCCGTTTACGTATGTTTAATCCGATATCCGAACATTTTAATTGGGTTCGGTTCTGTTTACGTATGTTTAATCCGATATCCGAACATTTTAATTGGGTTCGGTTCTGTTTTTCATAATCGTTCGGTTTTTCGGTTAGAATTTAATATCAACAAAAAAATATTATGAGCTGAAAATGCATAAAACAATTTATAGTTATTAAGAAACAAAAAAGATTTATGGAACGTGTCATGTAGCAAAAACAATTCAAATGTTTGAAAATAACATGAAATGGAACAAAATCTAACCAAATATAAAAACATTCATATGAAGATGCTATGAATTACTCGAGAGAAAAACAGTATTTAATTGGTGAGGAAAACATTCACCTAAAAATAGAAAAAAGTATAACAATAAAATTATTTTTTAATGTAATATGATAATGTCGATTCGGTTTTTCGATTTTCGGTTTTTATTCTGAATCCGAATCCGAATCATTTTAATTTTATTCGGTTCGGTTTTCTACAATTCGTTTCGATATTTTTCGGTTCGTTTGTTCGGCCTTTTTTTTCGGCTAGGAAATTTGAACACCCCTAATAAGATATTTTTTTTCAACAAAAAAAGGAAAACCCTAAAAATCACAGTGGCATAGTCGTAGATAAAGGAAACAATGAGGGCCATGTCAAGCGTAGAGCATTTGATATACAACGGCGAAAAAGCCAATTCAGCTCTCGTCCGTGGCATCTGACAAGTAATTTTCGTGACCGACGAAGATAGAAGGCTCAATTCGCATCTTCTTTTCTCTATAGATAGATTTGAGCTTTGGATTTGCAAACCTTGAGCTGATCTGTAGTTGATTCGTCGGATTAGTCTCAGAAGTTTTACTCAGGTTAGACAATGTTCTTCATTTTTCACTCCAATCGTCTTACTCTGTTGTGGCTTTCGAACTGTGCGATAAATGCGTAGAGGGCTGATCTTTCTGACTGTAGCTTACTTTGCTTCGTTTCGACTCAGATTTTCCACTTTTTTCGATATGAAGAAAGAAATCATCTGTTGACTGCCTCTACTGTGCTTTATTTTTTTTTTCATTTGTTCGAGTTGATTTTCTTTCGCTTTATTCTTTCTTAATATTCCACTCTTTTTTTTTTAGGCAGTCCATAATGGATATGAACAGTTTCTGGCAATTTGGCGATGAGCTCCGAGGGCAGCCAAAGGCCTCGGAGGATCACAAATGGTTTGTGGCTGCCTCAAAACTTGCCGAGCAGACGAGGAACAAGGCCGAGAGAAGGGTCAACCTAGATCTGTCGAAAGGTGTTAATGACCTGAGGCCCATGGACAATTTCAAATTTCAAGAAGATAACAAATTCGAAAACTTGAACTTCCATATACTGAACTTGGATGCCAAGTTCAACGAGAATGCGTCCAAAAGCTCCCATTTGAATGGCATGTACGACATGAATGCTGTATATCAGAATCCCATCATCAGCCCTCAGGGTAACTTTCTGGGTAGTAAGTTCAGCGACGTGAAGATGACAATGAAGGAGCCTACCGCCCACGGTAGCAACATCAAGAGCAATAACAATAAGGAGGACAGCGCTGACAAAAGGTTCAAGACCTTACCCGCGTCTGAGATGCTCCCCAGGAATGAGGTTCTCGGGGGATATATTTTTGTCTGCAACAATGATACGATGCAGGAAGATTTGAAGAGGCAACTTTTCGGTAATCGTAGTTTGTATGTCCTATATTGACTCTCTGTCAGATTGATTGCCAACCATAACAGATATTCAATCTCTGCCATTTCGTAGGTTTGCCCCCGAGATATAGAGATTCTGTCAGAGCAATCACCCCTGGTTTGCCGCTGTTCCTCTACAACTACACCACTCACCAGTTGCACGGTATCTTTGAGGTACTTTCTTTCTTTTTATGTGCTTTTCATAATTCATTAACCTCAAAGCATACAACCCATACACTCTCATTGATTACTCATTTGATCGTATGCTTTTACGAACACTTTTAGAGATGCTTCACTTTCTTTTGACAGGCCACTTGTTTTGGGGGCTCCAATATTGATCCCACTGCCTGGGAAGATAAGAAGTGCAAAGGCGAATCGAGGTTCCCAGCTCAGGTAAGAATTCGTGTTAGGAAAGTCTGCAGGCCTTTGGAGGAAGATGCATTCAGGCCAGTCTTACACCATTACGATGGACCTAAGTTTCGCCTCGAACTCTCAATACCCGAGGTTAGTTTCACAACATCGACAAACCATATTCACGAGATGTTCAAAACATCCTCAGCAATTACATGGAAACTCACTAAGACTTTCCTTTGTATGCGCAGACCCTGGACTTGTTAGATCTATGCGAGCAAGCCAGTATCTAAGTGGGGCCGTGGCTCCAACGTGTACTAGTGATTGAATGTGTGTGTATCCTACGTTTGGGGAGCATAATAAAGTTTGTGCTTTTCACATATTATTCTCCATGCACAAGGCAGTGAAGAATATCAGAGTTGCTTTGCGTAGAAATGTTTAATAGTTTCATTATGTGTAATCAATGTGGCCAAATAAGTAAGAATATGGCCAAGTCGAGCTGTAATACGACAAGACCTGCGTTTGCGTACTTCCGTACTCTTTCTTAGTTTAATATTGCATGTAGACTATAACATATGAATGCACCGTCGTGAAGATTTTTACATCTGCTACAGGGATAGACTGCCGAATTCCTCGTTAGTTTAATATTGCATGAAGACTATAACATATGAATGCACCGTCGTGAAGATTTTTACATCTGCTACAGGGATAGACTGCCGAATTCCTCGTTCCATTTCTCGTACGTACCAAGTTCATTTGAAGAAACTGAAGCCCTAACCTCTTGCAAAGCTTTCTCGAAATCCTGTAAAAAGATCATCAGAAATTTTTTCAGTCATAGAATCAATCAAAAGGAGCAAATATGTTTTCTCATTTCCTTCAAAATTTGAAAGGGTTTTTTGATCACCTGAAGATTTACTGGTCGCATGTCCTCGGTTGCCAGCTTTGTAATTTCAACACCCTGTTTCAGAGCGTCCCTTAGCGGACCCATCGAAGCATCTTTCACCAGATTTTTCATATCAGATCCTGAGTAACCTGGAAGAAATAAAGAATGGGTGGAGTTCTAAGATAGAAGGAACTAAATTGCGAGTGATCGATTCAATTAAGTGGCAACCTTCGGTTAGTTTGCAAACAGCGTCTATGTCTTCGTTTGATAGGTTGAACAATCCGTCTTTCTCCAAAATATTCTTTATAATCCAAGCTCTAGCTTCTGCATGTTTCAGTGAATATTGCTAAGGTTAGAAAAAGAGAGCTCCCTGAGGCTTTAATGGATTTTCCACTTTTTCTTGGAAATTTTGGACCTGAAGTGGGCAGCGGAATATATAGTCTCTTTGTGAGCCGCCTCCTTGCAGCTTCATCAAGTTCTTGAGGCCTGTTTGTCGCACCTGTTTCAGAAAACATACAGATAAAATACTGCTAGAGCATTGCACAACATCAGATTCAGGTAAGATGAATTTTGGCTAACAAAGCTTAAGGAATCAACCATAACAAAAGGAACTAAGTTTTAGTCCAGAGTACAAAGTCAGTATTCCATAACTTCAAAAGAAATATGTAAGGCCAACTCAAACAAATAGCTACCTATTAATAGAATCTGTTCACTCCCACTGTCAAAGCCTTCCATTTCGATGAGGAATTGAGTCTTTAATCGTCGACTGGATTCATGTTCACCTTCCGACTTGCGCTGCAAGAGGATATAAGAGTTACATGATTTCTTGTCATTATGCTTGTAACTAATGATCAAGGAGATCAAAACCAGTGTAATCCCATAACCAGCATATGTCTGTTTCCAAGTGGATAGAGATTTTTTTCTGAAGTTGCATATATTGTGCAAAATAAAATTGGAGTATGTCGAGAAAAAAGTACAGATAAGAAGCTACCAGGGCCCATAACTGTGGGGTGGGACTTAAAAAGTCTCCAAGTCCTAGGTTCATGGAACCAAAAAATCATGCAGAGTCTATGACACTTTGTCAGGGATAGTGAAAAATGGAGAATGACACGACAAGTATGGAACATGCAATGTGACTATCCAGGACTCCATTGTCCCACCCCATAAACGTGTGTGTGTGTTACTTTGAGTTAATGATGCCTAACTACACCTCAATTACTTGAGAGTTCTTTACGAAAACGGTAGCAAAACCATGAATGCAAGGAGCAAACAGAACCAGTGTCTTCGCTACTAAATGTACAATATGTAAAGAATATATTGGCGAAGGCAATAGTCACCAACTTTACCTGTGACAGAAGAGAGTCTATTTCATCAACAAATATTACGGCTGGCTGACGACAGCTAGCAACACCAAAAAGTGCCCTTACAAGCTTCTCACCCTCACCTATCTGATCAATTTGAAAAATAATGATTAGAACAAGGCCCCTTTTGGAACCAGGTGCGGGCTGAGGAAGCATTTCTTGCAATAAGCATTGGTTATTGATATTGGGCCAAATCTACGGGATAACTTGGAGGTTGTTACAACAATACACTAAAATATATTGCATAAGAAGATTTTAATGTTTGTTTCAAAATCACTAGACTACTTCACTTTGTCAAGATTATCACGCATACTATGAACTATAATAGATGTTTGTGCCGACGTTGTATCTGAGGAAGCATACCCATTTGCTTGTTAACGAACTGGCTGATATGTAGAAAAAAGTTGCTTTAGCCTCACCAGCAATTGCTTTTCCTATCATAGTTTTACCGGTTCCCTAGGAGAATCAATAAAAGCAAATTAGAACCAATCCACCCCATGCTCATCTGTTTGTATTGTGAACGATTGAACGTACATACTTACAGGCGGTCCAAAAAGGAGGAGGCCACGGCCTGGAGAACGACAACCTCTGAATATGTCAGGCCTCAGCAGAGGCCATATCACCATCTCAGTCACACATTTTTTCGCATGCTCCAGGCCAGCTATGATGCAGAAAAACGAAATGATCAGAGTCAATCGCAATTCGCAAGAATGAATTATCTGCTATCATCAAAATGGAAGCCTTAACTGACTTACCAATATCATCCCAGCGAACATTTGGGTCTCTGTTCATTATCTCATTGCTGACATGCTCAATAAGCCGTGGCTCTAAATTTCTTAACTTCTCTGGAAGTTCACCGTCAGGGCCACAAAGCAGTTCCAGACTACATAATTTAGAGGTTGCATGTCAGTTCTTAGATGCCTCTCCCTCCCCTTCAGTTTGAACAAGGAGTAGATTGAAAGGGAGCTATTTTCTGGCATAGAGAAAAACAAATAAATGAGAGATAGTGCATACCATCTTTTTGTCGAGTCGTCTAGTGAGTCTTCTGCTTTCCCAGCATTGCGTGAAGTAACATTGCCTGCATTGTTTCCACTTGATCGGATAGGAGGAACAAAATTACCTCTGACCCCACGACGGGCAAAACCATAAGATCTGCCTCCAAAACACCTGTTATTTCCAGAATCACTCTGTGGTGATGCAGAAGCACTTGGAGATCCAGCAAAGCAACGCTTTTGCCTAACCTCCATTTCCTGGACATGATTCACCAGAATAGTCCATTTCACATGTTTCATAAACAACGACGGATTATGTAAGATATAGTGAAAATATCAGACATAGATGAACGCATAATGGTTAGGTAAGAAATCAATATCAAGTTCTTTTTCTCACCATTGGAGCACCTACGATTTCAATCCATGCTTTTTATGATAGTTCATAAACGTGCAAGTAAGAACCTCATCAACTGCTCAAACACGCTCTACATAGACACAATTTCAGACTGCAAGATAGAAACCATACCAATTTTGCTCGAGCAGTTACAAATCCATTTCTTGAAGCATCAATATCAGTTTCTTCAGTAGTTGACGGGGATCTTATATTTTCTTTTCTTGGGCTAAAATTTTCCCTATGCATCCGTTTTGCTCTAAAACCAAATCCACGAGCTCTTTCTTCCTCCTCAGACTTAGTAAATGTGAGCTCAGAGTAACTACTGGCATTGCTGATAACAGGAACGTTTTTCTCAACAACTACACAATCATCAGAATTCTTATATTGGCCAAACTTGCGATCATTTTCCCTGCCACCATTTCCATACAATGAAGTCAGTTTAGTCTGTATGAGAGTCCTGGAGCTCTTCGAATTGTCATGCTTTTCTGCCTGCTTTCTCTGACAAACATGGCAGTACAAAGTTCCATTAGATGCTTACATCACGTAATAATCAAATGAAAAATCGCCAAAAGAAGATGGACGGGGAAGAAACTGGACTATATGAGCAACTTGTCAGTTAAGAAATGACTACCATTTGGATGTGTCTCTTACCACTGTATTAGCGGCACTTTCATCTGACTGATTAAAGAGTGCAAGAAAGTATTTTGAATTCTTAATCTTTTCGATATCAATAGCGCCACTCTTTTTAAATGTGCAACCTTGATCTCTTCCTGCTTGTGCGAATGCTTGCCTGAAGTGACAAAAAACCGCAGATAAGTAATTCTTATGAAACTAAAATCAATTGCCAAGAAATTGCCAAGTTACCACAACGATCCAACATTGAAGAATATCAGGAAGAACCATAGAAAGCGAAAGAACCATTGAATAATCCACATTATAATCAACCCAAAAGAAGACGCCGTCGTCACCTCCAGCACAATTTTCTGCGAAAACAATCCAATTACACCATTACTTCCCGTACTTTTTACAGTTATAGCTATATGGCTCCATTGTCTCCTTAAATTCCTTCAACCTGCTTCTTCGCCTCTCATCTTCAAATTTACTATTATTGATACAACACATTATATCTTTACGTGCAGAGAAATAAACACCAGCCTCGTTTCTGGGTGACAGATTTCACTTGAAAAACCCAACTACGAGCGCAACACAGATAACGAGCAACTAGGAGTAATTAGAAAAGTATGCCACAGTCGTCCTTACGCATCAGAATGAGGATTTAGTTGGCGCTGAACCGATCCAAGCTTCGAAACAGCTTCAACACGAATAGGGCGAATATAAGCCTCATCAACTGGCGACCGTGACTGAGAATCGAGGAATCCAATGAGCGCGAGGTAAAGCACCTGAGCCGAGCTAAAATCCCCCTTTTCTGCGGCGGCGTCGGCTCCGAATAGCAGCGATTGTAGCCGCTTCAGATTCCGATCAACCTCCTTCCTCCAGCTGACCTCCGATTGGTCGCCGGTGATTCTAGGGCTTGACGTCAGGTCCTTTCCCGCCATATTTTCCAGTCCACTTTACAGTCGCTAATGACAAATTTTGCCCACCGAAGAAATATTTCAAATTACATCCGTATTTCTTAGCGCCTTATCTTGCCTCAGAAAATCGCTGCACAGTGTGGGTGGGCCAATGTACGGTTGGCTTTTTTTGGGCTAAAACAATAATGGGCCGAATGTGTACTCACACTTGTTGGAAAACGTACAGTTTTCTCTTCGATTTTTTCTTCAGTGTATTTTCGACGCTAAAATACGTTATCTCCATTTGTGAATTTTTTTTTGGTAAAAAGGCGAGCTCTGGGCTTTTACAGAAGTTAACGTAAATTAAACGGGGCATGACGACCTCTAGACCCGTCAAAATGGGCCCGGGGGCGGGGCGGGCTTCAGAAAGCTAGGCCCGCGCCAGCCCAATGGCGGGCCACGGGCCCGGCGGGCTTAGCCCGCATAAATTAAGAAAATTAGAAAAAACCTGAAAATCAAAAAAATAAATAAATAAATATTTAATATATTTCAATTTCAGAAAATATTACTTAATTTATCTTTAATTTTATAAATTAAAAATCTTAACAAAAAATATAAAAATTACATAACTTATATAGAAAATTATAAAATTTATATATAAATATATATATTTATCAATTAAAATATAATATTTATTATTGGCGGGCCGGCCCGCCCCGCCCCACCGAAACCCGCGGCCCCCGCGGGGCGGGCTTCTTAGGCCTGCCTCCTGGCGGGCCTGAAAAATGCCCCACCCTTTTGGCCGGACGGGGCGGGGCGGCCCGTGGGCCGCAGGTAATATTGCCAGCTCTAGCGACCCCACGAATGTCTCTCGATTTTAGAGGTAGTAGCCAGATCAGAGCAGATTCGAGTACATGCTGATGCATCAGCCCAAAATTGGGTCAGAAGTTTAATATAGAGGCAATTTTCGTTCGGGCCTCTATCAGGGCCTGAATTTAGAATTCAGCTCTGTCAGAAAAAAATTAGTTTTAAGGACCCGATTTCCTAAGTAACACTTCATTGTTCTGCAGTAACAATTCATTCTTCTGGAGTAACACTTTATTGTTCTGGAAAAACACAAAACGATAATCGGATAACAGTTCATATACATTTAACACTTGTGTAATTTAGGTCCTTATCTCTAAACATTGAATCCTTTAAATTAAAATTCTCTCTGACGGGACGTGAAACCTATTTTAAAACATTTTTCTAGTCTGATTTGTAATATACCCTTTAGTATAGTATCCTCAAATCACCACATCAGATCATACTCAACCAATACAATCATCATATCCATGACCAACAAAAATGGCTAGCGTAGACCTCTAAAGAGCAAAAGTCGCAACAGACACCACAAGCGAACCAATCACGGCAAAGAAACCGAGGAACTGAAAGCGGCGCGGCGAATCCGACGCCGACGTAGTAGTAGTTGCTGAGCTCGGCGACGACGAAGACGACGTCGGCGTCGCCGACGACGACGAATCAGCTGCTGTTCCTACGGTTTTGACCTCGACCTTCATACCTTGGCCGCAGTGCCCCGCCGTGCCGCAGGCGAAGTAGCGCGTCCCAGGCTTGTCGAGCTTCACCGTGTCGCTGCCGGTGCCCAGCGAGTTCACCGAACTGCCGATGTCGCAGCTCTTGTAAGCGCTTTCGCTTCCGAGCTCCACCACGCTGTGCAGCGAAGAACTGTACTTGAACACTGTTTGTTCAATTTAGTTAGCAATTGACGCAATAATGAGAATTGACTAGTGTGTGTGCGTGTGTGTGTGTGTGTGTGTGTGCGTGTGCGTGTGTGTGCGTGTGTGTGTGTTTTATAAATATACCTAGTTCATCGCCGACTTTGAATGTCTGAGACGATGCCCAGGTATTGAAATCCGTGGACTCATCCCAGCCTTGGTTTCCACCAACTACGTGTTTCGCAGCGTAAGCTTCTTTCTGTTGAATCGATACTACGCCAAGGATTAGAAGACAGACTGCTACCTGGTAAAACCTGTAAGTGGCATTCATCTTTATGTTAGTTTATTATAATCTGATGATTCTGAGGCTGGCTGCCCATATATATAAACAAGGGAATGGAATTTAGTTTTTTACCAGTAATTGTCACTTGAACTCAAAAAATTGAAGAGTCATTATCTATCGGTAGTTAGGTGCCTTATTCTCTCTTTCTGTTTTCTTTACAATAAAGTGTGCGATGATTTATTATGAATGTTAGAAGCATTGCCTTAATTCTAAGAAAAGCCCTCGTGCATTGATACAACTACTACTTCAAGCTTGGCTTTGAAGCTAAGCAAAATCCAACCTTGATGATGGTTGGTAATTAACTTTATTATTTTTACATGTACCAAAAAATAGCAAATCTTTCAAATTCGTTTGCTTTCTGTGTTTGTCTCTTTACAAGAAAGTGAAGTTTGGTGGCAAATTATGACCCATCTCCATCAGCAGGAAAGGAAAAGGGAGCAATCTATCAACCAACACTATGATGATCAGCATGGCTCTTCGCCTTCTTCTTCCTTACTCCACTCAAGCTGCGATTTCTGAGCAAGCCCGGCGCACAGCACTGCCCTGATTTATCCTCATAACCGTCTTCAACGATCGTTCGAATGGAATCAGTCCTCTCGCTACTTACTGCAGAGTTAGCTCTCATCACATTCGTCGATTTCGATGGACTCGTATTATCATTAGTATCAACGTTGCTTTCAGCTGCGTTGTGCTCCTCGACGGGCAGCTGATCAGCTGCCCGCAAACCATCTTGGAACAGCTCGGAGAGTCTTTTTTTCCTGTCCGTAGGGGACGATGAATAGCCGGGCGGGCTGTCGACCTTTTGCTCCAAAAATGCTGCCTTACTTATTTGAGTCGAGGCGAAGCCGTGGTGTAGGGGCGTGCTCTGGCGAGATGGGATGAAATCTGCGATTTTATTTTAAGGTCGATAATGGAGGTTTAAGTTAAGAATTAGGGGGGAATGGCACATTTAGGATTGTTTAGTTTCTCACCTCCATTAACACTGTAGTAGTCATCTTCGCAGTCTGATTCTAACCAAGGCTGGGAATCGAAGAATGTCTCATCTCTGCTGCCTGTTATAGATAAGCTAGTTGTTAGCACTCATTACTATTAATCAGTTTGTTAACTACACAGTTCAACCTTAGTAATATCTTATCAAGAAAGAACTCAGTCCATTACTCATGGTATGATTCTCTGGCTGGTAACAGATCATCACAAATGATTTTTGCGCACAGAAGGTTATGTATGAGTGGGTTTTGCTGCCCATATATATCCGTTGAAGCACAAATAGTGAAGAAACAAACAAGCAAAAGACGGTCAACGCTAACTCTATGCAGTAGTCAACAACTCATCTACTGGGAGGTAAATGTCATGCCAAAAATTTCTGCAACCATTAAACGAGCCAATTGATACAGAAGACAGTTTATTGTTAAGGAGGAACAAAAAAAAAAAAAAGAAACTTGAAACGGTCCCCAATATATGGTAAGCAACCAAAAAACATACGCTTTGATTGTTGTCAGATATATAGTACAATACTCTTAACCTAACCCCAAATAGCTACAATGGTCCCCCATTGAATATTGATATTGTTTCTACTGTTACCATATGCGTATTTTAACACTCGAAAGTCGTAGTCTACGCTCGCCATAGAACAGATAAAAAAGCAAAGGAAACAGAAGACGAATACCAACGTAGATTATTACCAGCGAAACCAACTGATGAAGATTGTTGCTTCAATTCCACGTCCGACGCCGTACGATCCCCGCCGTTGACAGCTTCTTTGACCGGCGGCGGAGATGGAGTCACGACGAGCTTCTCATCTGTGGGCCGCCGGCGGAGCTTCACGGCTGATTCTGAGCCTTTGTTCAGCGAAACACAAGAACCCATAATTCTTCGAACAACAATGAAGTAATATTAATAGTAGCACATGGCGAGGAGAAGAAGAAGAGACCGATGCATATAAGGATTATTCAACACTGTTAAAATAGGCTTACGACAAGACAAACAAGCGTTACGGTTGCTCGCACATGGAAATTAATTCGAGGGGATATCTTAGAAATGAGAATAATGGTGAAATTTATGGTGTTTTTAATGAAACGATGTGCCAGCAGCATTTATTTTGAATATTACGAAAGATATTTGCAGTTTTTTTTCACTATTTTTTTTTCTTTTTGGTTTACGCGATTAAGTTACAATATCGAATATTTGGTCATTGAAGGGTTTTATTGGGTATTTATTATTTAACTCTCATGTATTTCTTATTATCCATTAAACACTAAGAAAAACAAGACAAATTATAGGTATTTTTAATAGTTGGATTTTTGTTGCCCTCCAATGATTAGTACATAATGGACAAGACAAACAAAGGAAGTTGGAGAAAATACTACACTAATATCAAGCAGTATGTATAATATTATATTATCATCAAGCAATATGTACTAATATTATATTATCTTGTGTTATGCAAACGTGTTGCCACGAAGCTCAAGACATCTCACACATTATTATTACCTCACTTTTGAATCAATCAATCATATAATTGATCAAAGCTTGACACTAAAAGACATTACTCGAGACATACATAATAATAATAATAGAAACCGTCGAAGAGTAGGGGTGTTCAAAATAACCGAAAAAACCGAAAAAACCGACCGAACCGGAACCGAACCGAAAAGACCGAATCCGAAGAAAACCGAACCGAACCAAATTAAAATGGTTCGGATATCGAATTAAGCATACGTAAAACCGAAAAACCGAACAGAAATTATCATACTACATTAAAAATAGAAAATATCAAAAAATCATTTGTTTTGCTCCCATAACGTAAACAACATAGTAAATATAATTTCATTGGTATTCTTTTTTCGTTATTAGGTGACCGTTTTCCTTACCAATCAAATACTATTTTTCTCCCAAATAATTTGTACTGAGATGAATGTTTTTATATTGGTTAGATTTTGTTCCATTTTCATGTTTTTTTTTCCGGACCTTTGAATTATTTTGCTACATGTCACATTCCTTAAATCTTCTTTGTTTTTTTAATAACCATAAATTATTTTTTGTATTTTCAGCTCATAATTTTTTTTGTTGATATTAAATTCCTAACCGAAAAACCGAACCGATCCAAATCGGTTCGGATATCGGATTAAGCATACGTAGAACCGAAAACCGAAAAACTGAACCAAAATTTGAAAAAACCGAACCGAACCGACCGATGAAGACCCCTATCGAAGAGTTGAGATAGTTTAGTTTAAGGGAAAACTTTGTTTGAATTTGAAATACAAATGGAGCAGAGCAGCCCATAAGTCGGTGCGGGTCACGGGTTTAACCCGGTGAAGGGAAAGAGTATATAACCCGCGAAGCAAGGAAAATGAGCTGGGCCGTATATTTCGACCCACTCATTTAAAATTTAATAAATGGCCCAAATGGCCTAAACCGTAATATCGGCAAAGAATAGGGTTTAAAATGATACACGAAAATAGCATCTAAAACCCCGAAGCATACCCTCCACAAGCCCTCCCTTACACTCTCAGCCGCAAATCACTGCTTAGCTTCGCATTGTTCTTCTCTTCTCCGAAAAATTTTCCGAAGTTGCTTTTTTGACGAAGTCATGTCAATCCTAAGCCGGCTAGGATCGGCGTCAGCTAGGATCTTCACTCGAGCGCAGAGACGCGGTTACGCATCGGCGGCGGCGGTGGATTACGATTACTTCTACGGCCGCGACAACGACGAGGAAGAATCGCAGAAGAGGTCGAGAACTGGAGAAATTACGGCGTCCGATGGCTGGGAAAAGACGGTGAGTGGCGTTCAGTGGGTGATCATGGGGGATCCTATGGTGAGGCGCCACGTGTACGCCGAACGTCTAGCGGAGCTTCTAGAAGTTCCGCATATTTCGATGGGATCGCTTGTGAGACAGGAGCTCAACCCCAATTCGCCTCTCTACAAAAAGGTTTTGTCGCCCTCGTAGTTGGAAAGAAAAGGATTGTTGTTTAATGAGATGTATTTAACAGTGTTTTTTTGGTCTCATTGTAGATTGCTAAATCGGTGGATCTTGGCGAATTAGTCCCTGAGGACGTGATTTTTGGTCTTCTCTCGAAGAGATTGGAGGAAGGGTACTGCAGAGGCGAAACTGGTTTCATATTGGATGGAATTCCAAGAACGAGAATTCAAGCTGTTAGTCTCACTTTTTATTTTCCTCCTTGGTCGATGTCGATTTACCTCGTTTTGCTGCTTTTTGGTTGATTTTTGAATGCACTTGCAGCTTATCCTTCCCTCGTTTTCTGACAAGATATCACTTTTTTTGCTGCAACACCTATGAAAGGTTATGCCAACTCATTCCCAATCTTATGTGTTCAATGGTGATATTTGCAGGAGATATTGGACAAAATCGCTGATATAGAGTTGGTACTGAATCTGAAGTGCTCGGAGAAATCTTTGAGTCGGATTTATTCTCCCTCCCAAGACTTCCATTCCACGTCAAATTCGGAGACCATTATGAAGGAGAAACAACGCATGTATGCAGAGCAGGTATAGATAATGTTGTCTCTTAGATGAATCATCATATGCACGCAGCGTAAAAAATAGGTGTAATTCTTGTCTTTTTGGGTTTCAGAGGAAGCCATTGGAAGATTATTACAGGAAGCAGAAGAAGCTTTTGGACTTCCAAGTGTCAGGCCCTCCTGGTGACACGTGGCAAGGACTTTTGGCTGCACTGCATCTGCAGCACATGAGTCGTTTTGTACTCGACAAACCATTTCTCTATGGTTTGTAATCCTCCCTCGGTGTCAGCAAACGCTAGATAAGGTTTTGGGCGTGTGGTCTCTGAGTGATGATCATATCCAATTTTGTGTTCTTTTCCCTGTTCTTTTTTCCCCTCTTACCTTCTCCTTGGCTGATATAACGTTGTACTTACCTTAGTAGATTCTCTGCTGCTTCCAAGTGCAAGACAGTCATTAGACTGTGACGTCAATAAACTAATCGTTTGATGCGCTTTTGCTCCAAACAGGCTGTTTTGGCTTTTAGTGTTTTTCTCTGGAGTTATAAGAATCTTTTTTGAAGATGAAAATTTACTTGGTTCAAATTCAATGGCTACCAGGGACTGGACTGAAGCAGAGCATAAACAGGAAATTATTAAAAACACGTCCTTTGCAAAGTAATAAACGAATCATGGTAGTTCAAACGAAGACCTCTGATTACTTCATCTGAAGCTCGGACTGTGAAGCAGTATCTGACTTTTGATCAGCATCAGCTGTAGACTGAACTTGAGCAGCATATTGCAAGTTCCACAGCACGTCTTCGATCGAGGGCCTGTTCGATGGGTCCGAAGATATGCATTTGTTCGTTATGGACATAACGATCGACAGAGATTCTTGCGAGCTCGTCGTTAGGACGACGGGATCGACTATCTTCTTACGCCCATCTTGGCTCCCGAACGATGTCTGCTCAAGTTTATTCACGACGGTGAAATATCGTGCGTTATAACTCGTAATAATCAAGAAAAAAGCTCGTACCATTTCGTTAAGCAGAAAAGCCTCTCCCTTCTCGCCCGCAGTAGGACCCACCAGAGATTCGAGCAATACGTACCCAAAATCATAGACGTCATCCCGCGAATCTTCGTCACGCCTGAGACAGAATAGGTATCAAAAATCTTCCATAACCAAAGTGATTGGGATAGCATTTACCTACCCTGGTTTAGCTCTTTCTCCCTTAGCCTACACATTAGCAGAAGCAACATAAGATCACACAAAGCTTGCCAAGAAAAGCACGTTTTTAAGGACGAAAGAGAGCCATACATACTTCTGATTTCTCAGGGCAGTAGTCTGCAATGAGGGACATTCCATAGTCGCTGAGCTTAGCAATCCTATGCTCGTCGAGGAGTATGTTATTAGTCTTCAGCTGATTGTTGAGAGAAGGCGGGATGACCCCCGTGTGAAGGAAATGGACAGCCTTTGCTATGCCGATTAGTACAGCTAATCTATCTGACCATTTTAGGATCTTGTCTGGGTCGTTCTCTGGGCTCAATACGTTTGTTCCCTTTTAGGTTTGCGTAGCCAACGAAAAACAAAATATAGCAATACGAAGAGTTGTTCTGATGGATGGCTAGTGATTATTACTGTACCTGAAAGATGGGCACGTAGATTTCCACCTGGGACGAATTCTTGCACGAGGAATACAGTCGACGATTCGTCTTGTATGCCACCGTCGATGGAATAGCCCAAGAATGCAACCAAGTGAGGATGGTGCAGCTTTGAGAGCAAATCTAGCCTCATCCTAAGGGTTTGAATCGAGTATTTCCTTGGTAAGGACAACATACGCACTGCAACTATGGTTCCATTTTCTAACCTTCCCTTGTAAACCTGAAAAGAAAGAAAGTCTTCTGTTGCTTCTTGATTGGAGATGGGATATATGATATTATAAGGAAAGGAAGTGAAGAGCCTCAGTACCTTTCCCAGTGAACTTTCGCCCAGGAACGACGATTCGTCGAAATCTTTTGTGGCTTCTTGCAAATCTTCCAAGGAAAAGACTCGATAGGATGGAGCACTTTGATTTCCCATCTTCCCTGTTTGAGATATAATCCCATTTTTGCGTGCACAAAGAGTAGATCAAAGTAAATCATGGCGATGTGAACGCATAAAACTTACCAGCATTTGATAGGAATTCAGACGAAGTGCCTATTGTAAGATGTTCTTGGTCGACTTTCGGCGCGACGTGCTGGACCATTAGCGCTTCCCTTCTGCTACGACGATTTCGACAGTAATGGAGGAGGAAAATGACAAAGATTACGGTCACTACAATGATAAGCCCTCCAATGACACCAGCCAAGATGGCTATCTCCTTAGCCAAAGATCGTTTACTACGATGGCCAGCGCCTTCACAGTATGCCCCAGAACGCTGATCTCCGCCTCCATCTATCGAAAAGCAGTTCCCGCGAATCTTCAAGATTCGATTCCCAGTGCCATTCAGACAGTTTGGGATCCGACCCGTCAGTTTATTACCGGAAAGATCGACCAAACTAAGCGAATCCCCACACTTGAGCTTCTCAGAAAGCTCACCGCTTAGCATGTTAAAGGATAAGTTCAAGTAGCTTACGTTTGGAAGAGAAAAGAGCACGGCGGGCGGATTTCCACTTATGTCATTTTCGGACAGATCAAGGTGCTGAAGCTTACTCAGCTGTCCGAGCTGATCCGTGATCGTCCCAGAGAAGGAATTGTGGCTCAAGAAAACGTCTGTGAGCCCCTTCGGCAAAGGCGGCAAGGAAGAAACTAATCTGTTCTCTGTCAAGTCCAAGAGCTGTAAGTTCGAAAGGCTGCTCAAATCTGGCAATTTCCCAGAAATCAAATTGTGGGATAGGACGAGCTCGTCGAGTGCTACCATTCTTGAAACTGAGGAGGGAAAATCGCCCTTAAACCTATTGTTCTTGAAGCTCAATATGGTGAGATTGGTCAGTGAATCTAACCACATAGGCACTGTGTCATTGAAGAAGTTCCCATCTAAGGTGAAGCTCTGAAGCCCCACCATCCTAGACATCCCTGAAGGGATCGAACCGTACATGAAGTTCCAACTCATGTCTAAAGCTTCGAGCGAATACAAACGGTGGATTTTATCGGGCAGTTGCCCCCAAATGCCTAAAGAGATTAGGCTAAGGACCTTTAAGTTGCTCAGCCTTGCCAATGTAGTGACGAAGGAGTCAATTGAGAAGCTTTCAGACAACGTTTGATTGGGCACAGCATGTCCCAAGAATTGACTGACCCTTACTGGCTTGTCTCCGATCATTCTGAGCTCTGTAACTGAGTCGTTCTCACACTTTATGCTCATCTTGGGCGGCGAAGGCATGAAGCAGAAATCGGCATCGGTGTTATCCCAGACATTCAAGAACGTTGGGTATTCCAAGTGTTTCCTCAGCTGAAGAAGAACCTGCGCTTCGTAGCTTCTTAGCTGATGAGTCGTTGGAGCAAAGAAGAGCATCGAAAGAAACGACAAAAGAAGGTAACTACTCGGATGACGTCCCATCTTCGTATTCTAGGACATAAACCTCGGAATTTGCTTTCTTTTTTTTCTTTTCAGCTATGCCACCATGGAGAGAATCTTTTAGCTGGAGAAGAACGATAAAGCGAACCAAGCGAACATCTCAAAAGGCAGGAATTCCTCGCTGTCAGGAATTAAAACAGCGCAGAAAACAAAACATTAAGGCGAGACAAAAAAAGGGTACATGAAGCACAGAGATGTGCCTTCTTTCGTAAAAGGAAACAACCAACCAATTGGAAAGCTCACGAGTAGCTTCTTACAGGCCGTTGAGGAAAAGAAGGAATGTGATTTCTTTCTCGGAGGAACGAAGGTAAAGGGCAAGGAGGATAACAAAAAGGATATAGCTTTAAACGGATAAAAGCTCTCAAAGACTGCCCACTACCTATCTATATAAAACTAAGTCTTTGCTTAGTGTGTGTGAAAGAACGAACCTCATGGGAAGGAGATAAAAGAAGTGGGCTAATAATTGAAGGCAGTTGAAAGCGAAGAATCTGCATTTACTGCTACTGCCTTCATTTCGATAGAAAGAAAGAAGTGGAATTCTTATCGTGTTTATTAGGCACAACACATTGATAGGGTCGACCCAGTGCTGTATTTCGCTGTGCAGAAAAAATGAGAGCTTTCTTTCTTTCTTCTCTCTTGACTTGTCAGTTGTCAGTCAATAACTCGATAGATAACGATTAACGGTAGAGCGGCATATTATATTACACAGAACACCACGAACCTTTGAAGTTTGAACTTAAGAGTCATTAGATTACTTTAGTATGAATTTTAATTATAAATTAGTCTTGAAATTGTGGTCTGGGCCCAGGCCCAATTGTCTTTAAGAGGGGGGACTATCGTCTGTCTGGCACCGGAGACAAAGCTGATAAAAAAAATATTAAATTGAATGAAAGGTATGTCTTGTGGGCCATTAAAATTATAAGTTTATTAAAATATTATATTCCTATAATAATTCTTGCAATTAATTTTGCATCTCACTTCGTCCAATAGATCATCGAAAACGACGCACAAGTTCAAGACAAGCGTCGGCGTTGTTGTTGCCATTTGCCAATCAACGGAGTAAATAATTGAAAAGGAAAAGATGCAAACAGATGTGTTGGATTGAAATAAAGCCTGTTTGGCCAAATTAATATATATATATATATTTATATATATATATATATATATATCAAGCAATTAAGTTATATTAAATTAAATTAACTATTTTAGTTTACTAGTTTAAGTAGTTACAGCTTTATAGAGAGCGATGCAGAGCAAACGTTGATAAAAAAGCTTACAACCTCTAAACAACAAATTAGGAGTCAAATGAGTCCAGTGTTTTTGGATGTTTAGGGGGAAACCTTTTTCTATGGAGCTATTTTATTACAAATTTGCAATGGGCTGTCGAACTTCCTTAAGGCCCATTATTTGCATCCATTGGGCTCACTTACTAAACTATTATATATTTGGAAATAATTTTTATTGTTTGTATATGGGCTATGACTTAGAGCATCTCCAACCGTACGATTAAAACCCAAAATATGGGGTAAAATTACTCCAATGAATCTCAAACCCAAACCCAAAATGGGTTTCATACATTCTCTCTCTTGATTTAATCGCATCTTTGCGTTGAACTGTCATTTGCGTTGCCATTTGCGTCTGATATTCAAAAATTGCAAAAAAGTCCCTTTTTGTTTTGGGTTTTCCAAAGATGAACAGACCGTGGGATGATAAGGGATAATTAATTAAAGAAAATATTGCTTGGAAGGAATGGGTTTGGAAGAAAATGGGGGATCGATTGGGTTAAAAAAAAGCTCGGTGTTGAGCTGGACGAAGAAGACGATGACGTGGAGGGAGAGAGAAGTTCTTTGTTAGTTTTGTTTCTTTTTCTTTTTTCTATTGCCTTTACGTTTTCATTTTATTTTTTTTAAATCGAAACTTATTCTTCTAATTTTATAATTTTACTTAACATACAATAAGTTATTTAGTTAAATCATTTTAGTAACATTTGTGATGAGAAAATTATATTCAGAAATTATATTTTCTCAATTTTTAAAAGTGTCATGGTCTAACTTGTAATGTTATAAATTATATGGTAATATTAAAAAATTCGTACGAGAGAATATTACAGAAATAGTCTTTTGAGTTTGAGATTTGGTTTGACGGTTGGAGATAAATTACTGCATTTTGAATTTGGGAATGAGTTTGAGTTTGAGAATGAGTTTCTCGGTTGGAGATGGTCTTATGAGCAGTAAATTACTATTAGTAATGTTAAGAACAATGTAATAATGTTTTAAGTTGAGTCATCCTAAAGAAATAAACAAATGAACAACGTTGCTTGTATTAAGGTACAATCTATATGAGTATTAGAAAATGTTATCGTCGATCAAGATATAAAGAGATTGAAGTTAGTTAAGAAAAATTGAAGAATTAAAGTCAATCCTAACGAACCTAACTTACGAGCAACCCAAAACCATGATGGGTTTCTCTTGCACTCTTTTCTTTTTATTATATTATTGCGCTTATTGGATTGAAAAGCAAACTTGTCTGAGAGATTGGAGACTATTGAAGGTTGATAGTGGGCCATGCGCATTAACATGGGCGCAAATGATGTTCAAATTTTCAAATCATTGTAGTATACCAACTTATGTCTAATTCCTCTATACGAGGTATATAATATACATGGGCCTTTAAATTATAGTGCGTGTATAGAGTCGAATGATTATAATTTATGACATTCAGAGAAGCGTAACGCCTAAACAAAAGAAAACGAAAAGGTAATCTATAATCGTACAACATTCGGAAAAATGTTTTAAACGATAAATCTTCTCACAACGTTATTAAATTTGAGGGTTTCCATTTAATTACTAATCATTTTACATTCCTTGATTACGCTTCAAGAGTCGAGATCAACCTCTTCAATTTCTTTAGTTTTTGAATTTTTTTAGGAAGAATTTGAAGTTCACTATTCATTTACTGCATTTCTTCGAAATCAATACGATCATTATACAAGGAAGTTTAGGACAAACACTCAACTTTGATCTTGAAAACATAAGTTTGGTGCAATAATATGCTTGATATTTTCCCAAGTCTGATAAATTGATGTTTACACACATCTTACTTTGTCGTGGTTCCCAACCTGACTAAAATCTCGAAGTAGATTGCATGTACCCTCCGAAAAAAATATTAGCCATATTAAAGAAATAGCCCGTATTCTCTGAATTTCTTTGAATACAAATAATATAAAATAAATAAATAGAGAAATAAATACAAGACAAAAAACACTAACAACATGCTACTATTGCATCTACTATAACGTTCTATATGTTTTGCACAACATCTGATGCTATTGCATGTGAGATAATAGACAAAAATTATGATCATGCATTACTAATCTTCGAGTAGCAATAACAGTATGCCTTATGATCATTATTGATAAATAAAGCTTGTCGTTTCTTCCATTTTTCTGTTCATTTATAACAAAAAACCCTATTATAAATTAACTTAGCTTGCTCTAAAAAGGTTGACTGAAATCTGGAAATACTCATTGACCCAAAAAAAGAGAGAGAAGCATAGTGTGTATGTGTGTATGTATAACTGTTTTGGATAAAGAAGAGGCATAGCTTCGGACTTTATTTACTGTTGGTCTAAGATCAATCGATAAAAAAGACATATAATTTTCCATGCATGTATTTTTCTGGTAAGATATGCTACCTTGCATTATTTCCATATTCATCATATCTTTCACTGGCAAGACAATCCATAATTTTCTTGCATGCATATGAATGAATGTATGACTGTCCTAACGTGACGTGGCAGTGGTTCACCAACATTTCATATATAAGGCTATGTACGTGATAACAGTTTCTGCCTACCTCATACACCTTTACTATAATATATACGTTTCACTTGTGGACAAATGTAATATCTCGAATTTCATTTTTTGCTATGTAGGAATATCGATATATTTGGTTTATATTCAATTAATAATTTTCTAAACCCTCCAACGTAATTAGGGTCAGCTGAGTTGGATTGGATACAACTAACTAACTACTAGAACAATGAAAAAGGGTTTGACCTAGCTTTTAGAGTTATCGATTTTTCCTATAACTCACAGGTGTTTAAAATTTTCTTTTGCGAATATATTAGTAACTAAATTAACAATAAACTTGTACAATTTTTATCAATAAATGCGTTGTATATATTCAGCAGTCTACTAACAAGTCAACCTCCAAGCTAGTTTTTCTCCAATTGCCGTTTTTATCCAACCCAACGTAACGTACCACACGGCTCATAAGAAAAACAATTTCGAATTTTAGTAATGACTAATTAATTGTCCATTTATTTTCGTTGTTTTGCTTACAAAATAACCATGTTACATCCTAATTTAACTCTACCAGTCATGAGTAGTAATGATGTATATATATATAGGAAAGATAATTTGTCGAGCTCCAAACTCAAATTCAAGCCTGAAAAATAACATAGCTCGACTAAACATTCCACTAACAAGTAACACTAAACAATATTTCAAAATTTGATTTAGCACTAAATAATAGTTTATGTCCATATTACCACCACTAAATTAGATAGAAAAAGTTAAAAAAGATAAAGAGGAAATAAAATAGAAGAAAGCCTTTGTGAAGTGTGAACTTTTTCCCAATAAATACACCTCCTCTCTACTCTCGTCTCTGGCGCTCGCTCAATTCAAGTTGTCTCTTCCTTTCTGGAATTTCGTGCTTTCATTCTCTCTGTTATAAAATTAAACAAAGCTCCTCACACCTCAGCTCAGGTCACCCAGTCTCGTCTCAAATCGGCGGCGAGCCGTAACGATGGTGCTCCGACCTATGACCGGCGGCGGAGGCGGATTTCTGGCCGGGCGGCAGGTTGTTCCGTTGAACTGCGAAGCTGAGGTATCGCAGCGTCTTCTAGAAGCTTCGCTCGCCAACGACGTCAAATCGGCTCTCGATTGCGTCAGCGATCCGTTCGTCGACGTTAACTACGTCGGAGCTGTGTGCCTTAAAGTTCGCAAAACCGACGTCGTTTTGAGCCAGGAGTCGCCCAGCGAAGTACGCGTCTATTACGAGGAGTTTAAGACCGATGCCACCGCTCTCTTTGCCGCCGCGAACAACGGAAACGCCTTTCTCGTGAGGAAGTTGTTGGTATGTGTGATCGTGGTTTCAGTTCGCTATTTGGTTAGATTGTTTATTTGGATCTTTCAATTTCCATGTATGTTTGAGTTTATATGTTGAGCTTTCTACATTCGCATTTGATTTTTTGCGTTCGTACACGGTACACCAAAATTTTTCCAATTTCCTTTCGAGAAAGAATTGCTTATAATTTGGCGTTCGTTCAGCATAACATCTGCTCAGTCCTATACAGGCGATCTCAGGTTTTGCTGATGATGTTTTTAGATATATGTGATTTTTCATCCGCGGATCTTCGACGACTGCGTCAACACAATTTTTTAGCTTAAAAGCTGAGATTACATCATCAAAATTTGAACGTTGTCACTTTTTTTTTTCACTTCTCTTTCGTGCAATTATAGCTTGGTCTCCTACCTCTCCGTCGTTCAAAATTTAAACTGGTTGGTTTTAATTTCTTTAAATGCCGGTTCGTGCACGAGCTTATAAATGGGTACAAAGTCATTAATAATTCTCGGTTTAATTCTTTTTCAAAAAAAAAAAGCTGTATTGTAGGTCATATATTCATCTATAACTCGATGGATCTGTAGTAATCGGATCCTTTTCAAATGTTGAAAGTGTAGCAAACTTCTTATTATGAGTCACTAATATAGTAGATTGTAAGGGTAGAATTGCATTATACAAGTTCTACTAAAGCTAATGCCAGTGGACCTCTGATTGGTTCTCGTTGTCGGCAGAACACAGGAGCTGATCCCAACCTAAGACTATTCAGGGGCTTCTCAGCCACGGCGGCTTCAAGGGAGAACCACCTCGAGACCCTCGAGGTTCTACTGAAGGCCGGGGCATGCCAATTAGCTTGCGAGGAAGCTTTGATAGAGGCGTGCATCCATGGCCATTCCAGCCTTGTGCAGCTACTCATGGGGACCGATCTTATTCGTCCCCACGTCGCTGTTCACGCTCACGTCACTGCTTGCTGCAGGGGATTCGTGGAGGTCGTCGACGCTCTCATCAAGGTATGTAAAATTAATCTGCTTCGAATCACCGACTATAGTATAGTATGATTCAAACCCTACCGTACCAACTCCTCCGATGCCGATGGCAGTGTGGAGTGGACGTGAACGCCTCCGATCGTGTGCTGCTCCGATCAAGTCGACCATCATTACATGCAAACGCAGACTGCAATGGGCTCGTGGCTGCCATAGTCGGCCGACAAGCCTCCACCGTCCGTCTACTCCTTGAGGTGAATACCATTCGTTAGCTGCAATCGTTTTCCATTTCATGATTGGGAATTGACACGTACCATCATGTGAAAAATAGGCCGGTGCTGAAACTGATGTCAGAGTCCAGCTCGGAGCGTGGTCGTGGGACGTTTCCTCGGGGGAAGAACTCCGAGTTGGCGCGGGAATGGGAGAGCCCTACCCCATAGCTTGGTGCGCCGTGGAATACTTCGAATCGACTGGCTCCATCTTGCGAATGCTCCTCGAACGCATCTCTGTTAATGCTACCCACCTCGGAAGAACCCTTCTCCACCACGCCATCTTATGCAGCCACGTTGACGCCGTGAAAGCTCTCCTCAAATTCGGCGCAAACATCGAAACCCCAGTCAGAACCTCTCAGAAAACAGAGTTCCGCCCCATACACATGGCCGCTCGTCTCGGCTCGCCCGCAATCCTCGAATCCTTGCTCGAGTTTGGGTGCGATCTCAACTCGAGAACAGAAGCGGGCGAAACACCTCTGATGATCTCTGCCAAACACAAGCGAGAAAGCTGCCTTCAGCTATTGGTAAAGGCGGGCGCTGACTTCGGCTTGGTCAACGCAAGCGGCCAATCGGCACATACTATCGCAGCGAGCAATCGCTGGTCAGTCGGCTTTCGACAAGCAGTGCTAGGCGTCATAAGAAATGAAAGAATCGTCCCCACGTCTTCCAACAAATGCATCTTCTCTCCCCCGAGATTCGCAGCTCAATACGGAGACGTCGTCGCCTTGAAAGCCCTAATCGGCCGACCCAACATCGACCTCGACGAGCAAGACGAAGAGGGCTTCTCCGCGGCGATGTTCGCCGCGATAGAAGGCCACGTCGACTCTTTCCGCCTGCTCGTCTACGCCTCGGCTGACGTAAAGCTTCAGAACAAAAAAGGCGAGACGGCCCTCGCACTCGCCAGGCGGAGCAATCAAAGGGATCTCTTCGAAAAGGTGATGCTCGAATTTGCTTTGGAAAAAGGGAACCGTATAGGAGGAGGAGATGGGTTCTACGCCCTTCACTGCGCCGCTCGGCGCGGAGACTTGCCCGCTGTTAGGCTGCTAGCGAGCAAGGGCTACGACGTAGATGCACTCGACGGGGACGGAAATACGCCCCTTATGTTGGCCGCTTTGGAGGGCAACGGTGAGATGTGCGAGCTTTTGATCTCTTACGGTTCGTCCATCGACTCCAAGAACGCCGAGGGCGAATCTGCTTTATCTCTCGCGAGGGCTTTCGGTAAGCCGAAGAACGAAGCAGAGGAAGTGATACTTAATGCCCTCGCGAGGAAGACGGTCGTCTCGGGCGCCAAATTACTGAAGCACACTAAGGGTGGAAAAGGTTCTCCGCACGCTAAGGTCGTTAGAATGATCGAATCAAATGGGATACTTCGTTGGGGGAATTCGAGTAGTAGGAATGTGGTGTGCCGAGAAGTCGAGGTGGGCCCGAGCTTGAGCTTCGTTAGAAATAGGAGGAGGAAGGGCGACGGTAATGAGTCTGGGATTTTTCGGGTGGTGACGTGTAAGAACAAGGAAGTTCACTTTGTGTGCGGAGGTGGAGCCGAGGCAGCCGAGCTTTGGGTGAGGGGAATTAGGCTCGTCACGGAGGAGGCCGTTTCTGGTAATTAAGTAGGGAAGGGAAGATTGTAAATTGTTTGAATGCAATGGCTAGAACAGACACTCTTACTACAAGTGTTCGTTCCTCAGCAGTACAGAAGAAATGAGATGCAGGAAGAAAATGGCTTGATTATAGAATATGAACGGAGTAGTTAGTGCCTATGGATGCCCAAAATAAGAAAACACGAAATTAATGTACTTGTTCCTTGCACACGTCTGTTTCGGTATTCTTATTACACGCCATTCGTAGGAACACTGATATATATATCGATGCCTAACTACATCTGCTTATGAATAGAACTTGTAGCTTTTGGCTTGAAGAATGATCTGCCTTAGCCCTCCGATCGGTGCTATTATCATCAACAGAAAGCCGAGCATGATGCATATCTGCATCATCAGCAGCATTACACGTAACCGTTAACCGTCAGGTAACTGTCATGAAATCAAACAAAAAATAAGCAAGAAAGCCAAAATTTTACTTACCCAGTTAGTCCACCAGGACAGGCTAAATCTCCTCGGCTTGTAGATCGCAAGCCACATGATGCACGGCAAGAAGTAAGTGGTCGGGGCGAAGGCGAACCCGCCGAAGAATCCAAGGAGCCCGCCGAAGAAGGGGAACGTAATCGCCACGAACATGGTGAGCGCAACGTACACGTTCCTCGCGATGAACCTCAAGTACCAAGTGGGCTTGAACCTCATCTTCTTCACGAGCACCGTCTCTATCATGTCGAAGACGGGCATTGCGTAGATCTGATAGCTTCCTATGACGTGCACCACCACGAACAGGTTGGCCATCGCGATGAGCCACACCGGCTTGTTCAACGTGATGAGAATGTTGTCCTCCACGGAGTTTCCGAACATCCAATACCCGATAAAGGCGACGGGGAAGTAGCATAGAGCCACGACTATGTACGCCACGATGACTCCCCTCCACATGGGCACCTTCGAAGGCTTCTCGGGGGTCGAAGGGATAGTCGCCTGAATCTCCAGCACCACGTTGTGCCCCGCGTAAGCAAACGCCACGTCTCCCAGAGCGCTGAAGAAGTTGAAAACCGTCCCCGCCGTGGTGGTCGCCTTGTACCCGTACTGAACGTCCTTCTGCACTCCCTTGTCGACCGACGCTCCCCAAGCAATCGTAGAGTAACTAGTATTAAGAAGGAATTAGCTTAAAGCTTTTAGCTGAAGTAGCCACTCAACATGGTATTAGAGATCAGACTAAGAGAGTCACGAGTACGAATCCTCTAGACCACCCGTTTATTAAACTATAAATCGCCCTGAACGTTAGGGGGTGTTGAAAATAAACTAGATAATGTAAAAGTGATACGGTACATTCATGCTTAAGCTTTCAGGTGAAGTGATAGGCTGTTGTATTCCGACACTATGTCTAAATGTACCTCAAGGACATGACTGCGGCGGCTAGGGAGACGCCGGAGATGGAATTGAAGTTGGGGAGGTGGGAGAGCACGAAGTGGACGGAGGCGAAGATCATGATGAAGTAGGTGAGCTTCATGTCCTTGCATTTGCCCTTGTCCTTGCACACCAAGTCGTGGAACTTCTTGAGGGACTTTCCGCCCGTGACCATGTAGACTATGTCGACGCCGACCTCGACGATGAGCTGCTGGGGCACGACGATGTACAGGCCGAGCTTCTCGCCGAAGGCGTGCTGGCCGAGCTCGTGGTACCTGTCGAAGCGCTTTCCCGGGACCATCTCGTGCATCTCAACCATCTGCCACAGCGTGTACAGGGTGATGATCCACGATATCACCATCACCGTCACCCCGGGACCCCTAATTTTTTCGAATGACCGAAAAAAGAAAAAAGAAATCATTATTTCAGACTACCTATCACCCATAATTTTAGGATGAGGTTTTGTTAAATATTATGCCCGTCACCTCTTAGGATAAATTTCACCCACACAGTCATGTTAATATTAGATGTGCATAGGATTTGTCATTTGATTTAATGTTTTGGGTGATTAGTAGTTATTACCATCCAAGTTCGGACATGGCGTAGGGTAGGCTGAGGACGCCGGCGCCGACCATGGCGGTGACATTGTGGAAAGCTGAGTACCACCACTTTGCGTTTCTTGAAGAAGTGATTGGAAGCCAAGCATCGATTGCCTTCTCTTCTGCTGTCCTCTCATCTACCTGTGAACAAATATTATATTTATTTTGTTAATTCTTTTTAACATGTTGCTTCTGTTGTTGACTTGTCTCGCCCAAGCAAAGACTTTTTATTTTATTTTAGACCTACATGGCTAAATAATTTGCCGTAACATGTACGTTGTTGATAGGAAATATCAGAAGGTTGACTCGTCGACTTCCCAAGTAGTAGCAAAAACAATTACAATAAGATATATGAGAAGATGATAAAAGGCAAAGAATAAAACTACTACATACATATTACTTACACACTTGCATAATACACATATAGGGATGGGATTTAGACATATACAAAAGATGTGCGGAGTTTCTGAGAGAGAGAGATCATATGACGATATGAACGCACTTACATTCTTGTAGTTCTGTTCAGGGCCTTGTGTTCCCATGGCTGAGCTTTCTTTCCACAAATTCAACTCAAAAAACGAGAGAGAGAGAGAGAGAGAGAGAGATGGAATGGATGTAATTTACGATGGATAGATGATGGAAATATCGATGTTTATATAGTAGCAATTAAAGCGGCGATGAATCTTTTAAGAGAATTGAAATCGACGTTTTTGTTTGACCTTAAGAGAGAGAGAGAGAGAGAGAGAGAGAGAGAGAGAGAGAGAGATGCATAGTTCGTCAAGATTTATTTGCTACAATGCTTAATTATCCAGCCGTAAATACAGGTCGACATATGTATAAGTTTAGGCTTGGCATTGACCAATCAAAAGATTTGGCCTGCAATTGGGGTAAATATATTAATTTATATATATTATATACAAGGGGTTTCTGTATAGCACTTTGTTGACACTCAAGCTAGTTCTGTTCGTTTCTGTCCATTTGTGGACAATATGGCCGGTAAGAAGGCTTTTATTTTAGTTTAATTAAGCTCTCTTTATATATAATTAACAGCTGTTAATAATGCAATTTGCAGATTGATGTTTTACTTTTAAATTTCGTTATGGAGATACCCATATTCGGGAAACTTCACGGCAGCTGCAATTATTGAACTATATTCTAAAGAAAGTCAACTTATCTGTTAAAATTTGCTTTGTTTATTAGAAGAGGCATATATCAAAACTGGATATGAAATACTAGGATTTTCCGAGGAACTTGCCAAGAACCCAAAAAAAACAAGTAAACGACTTGTGACTTAAAACACACCGGTTGCGTTCGAATAAACAAAGTTATGAAAGACAGCGAATTAAATGAATGTTTCACGAATCAAATTAAATGGAAGACCTGCCAAATATTCGTCCTATGAGAAGGATGGTCAACCATTGGATCAAATTTGTTTCACATATGGAATGTAAACTCTTAATAATAAATTTACGACCGATAATGAAATAAACGAATTTATTTACTTTGATTCAGATGGATCATGGGTGGATGTATTAATAAAAGTATAAGTCAATGAGTTCATTTCGTGAAAGATAAACTCATTTGAATAATGGAATACATGAACAAATTGGATTCATAGTGAGTGAACTGAATAATTCTATTTACCTCCTCGAAATCAGGAATATATCAAGTCATTTGAATGGTGATAAATCAGTTGTAAGGAAGTTATTTCTTAAAAATAAAAAGCTCCATTTAATATACTCCTAGACGAAAGTATACTATACTCAAACCCAACAATGATATCATATATCATCACGGATGGAAAGAAAACCATGTTAAAACAGAAACACGAGAAACACAATGGATAATATCAGTTGAAATTGAAACTACATTCGCCTTCAGTATAAGGATATTGCTATTAATTATTTTAAAATAAGGGTGGTTTAGTAAAAAATAGAAAAATTAATAGGTCACATTGTGATAGTTGATGATGCAAAGAAAAATAATACTCCCCCCGATTTTATTTACATGTCGTTTAAGGTTTTTTCACTTATATTAAGAAATAGAATAAAATGTCTGATATATCCCTAATTAATTGCTTTAAGCCTATTCAATATACTTACTTTCCATTTACTAATTGAAAAGAGTAAAAAAGGGTAGAAAATACGATAAACATCTGTATTGAAATCTGTAAAACGACGTATAATTAGAAACAAAATTAGAGAGGTAAAACGACATGTAAATAAAATCGGAGAGAGAAGAGCATCTCCGACCCACAACATAAAAATACAGGTAATATTACACAATAATACAGTTGCTACAGTGCATTTACACCACTCCATAAACTCTATGTTCTACACTAGTTTTAACTCCAACCATTAACTCTAGTTTACACTAAAAATCAAAGTCCTACATCTTACTATCTTAATTGACTTATTAAAATTTTATTATGTAAAATTAAAAAGTCAATATATTATAAATACTAACTAAATAAATTATAGAATTAGCATTTTATTTAAGTATAATTTGATTAAATTAAAAGGCAAATATCAATAAATAAAAGAAAATGAATATTATTTTTACTTTTATTATTGTGATAGGAATATATCATATATTTTAAATATAATAAATATATTTTATTAAATAATTATAAATAAATAGAAACTAAAATTTTATTTTTGTGTTAAAAATTGTGTGTACTCTAGAACTAGAGTTTCTCTGCTAATCAACACAATATTTGTGTTAAATGTAGTCTCATTGGAATAGAAACATACTCTATTTTTGTGTTTACATAAAAAATAAAGTACCCATTGGAGATGCTCTAACATGGTAAAGAAGAGTATACGGCATCTCCAACGGGTACTTTACTTTTTCTATAAAATACAAAATTAGAGTATGTTACTACTTCAATGAGATCATCTCCAATGAGTACTTTACTTTTGTGTACAACACAAAAATAAAGTATACTTCTACTCCATTGGGACTCTATATTTACCACAATATTGTGCCGATTAGTAGAGAAACTCTTGTTCTAGAGTACACACAATTTTTAACACAAAAATAGAGTTTTAATTTTACTTATACTTATTTAATAAAATATATTTATTTGATATATTCTTTAATTATAATAAAGTAAAAATAATACTAATTTCATTATTTATTGATATTTACCTTTTAATTTAATAAAATTAGACTTAAATAATATGCTAATTTTATAATTTACTTAATTTCTAGATATTAGTAATTATAATATATTGACTTTTTAATTTTATATAATGAAGTTTAATAAGTCAATTACGATAGTAATATATGGGAATTTGATTTTTAGTGTAAAAATAGAGTTAATGGGTTGGAGTGAAAACTAGCGTAGAAAATAGAGTTTATGGATGGAGTAAAAGCACAGTAGTAACTGTATTATTGTGTAATATTACCTGTATTTTTATGGCTTGGTTGGAGATACTCTGAGACTCTATATTTTACACTAATATTGTCTTGATAAGCAGATAAGCACTCGTTGTAGAGTACTCACAATTTCAACAAAAAATTAGAGTTATAATTTCTAGTTATTTAATATTTTCATTATATTTAAAATACTTGATATTCTGATAATAATAAAAGTAAAAATAATATTAAATTTAATTGTATTTTCATTTTGATTTAATAAAATAATAGTTTAATTAATTTTTAATTACTAATAAGTATAATGTATTGACTATTAATCATTATATTATAAAATTTCATAAGGCACTTGTGATAGTAATAAATAAGAATTTGATTTTTAGTGTAGAAAATAGAGTTTACGGGTTGGAGTATAAATTAGTGTAGAAAATAGAGTTTACGGGTTGGAATAAAAGCAATATAACAACTGTATAGTGTAAAATTAACTTATTATGTTGTGGTTGTATTGTGGATGCTCTTATCATAAATAAATTGTATTTGAACCGTGCAACTCGACTTAATTATTTTAATATCTTCGACGATGTATGCAGTTTTTCATCTATATGAAATTTTGTAACCTTTATCTCCACCAACACTTTATAAGTCGTCGAAATTATTTTTTCATAGGATGGAACCAAAATTTTGACCAAATCATTCAACGATATTGCGTATGGGACATGTTGCGCAAGCATTTCCCTTTTTGAAATATATTATCTGACTTTTCAATTTCCTATACTACACTCAACATATATTTATTCATGTTTTAAGTAGATTCGAAGTGCTCTAAAAGATATTTAGTAAGCCGTTTGATAACGTTAGTTGACTCTAATTATTAGTTCACACGTCGATCATTATTATCTTTGATTTGACTTTGGCCAAAACATTGTGTTTAATTACATGCATTTCCTCGTATGTTCTCACAAAAAAGCACACGTCATGTGTGAACTAATACTATCATTTTGTGTGGTACGCCAATTTTGTGAAATTCCGATGTTCTTTTGCTTACATCATTTCAAAAACAATGCGTAGGATTTTGATAATGTAAACCGCGTACCAAATAAAGTACAAAAAATTCACTGTAAAAAGAAAAAAAAAAGCAGAACATCAGGGGCGGATATAGCATAGGACCCGAGGGGGCCACGGTCCCCCCGGAAATTTTCGAAACTTTAAGTACTATATATGTAGTATATAGTTTTAATACGTAGGAATATATTTCGGTTTTACAATTGTACTGAAATGTTATGTAGCATGGTGGTGAGGGAGTTGTTTTTCACTCTAGTGGTCAATGGTCAAGCATTCGATTCGGTTCTATAACCTATATTTGTTCTTTTTTGTTTTTTATATTATTTTTGCTTCGTTGCTTTTGTTTTTTTTCCTTAGCGATTTTAACTTTTTAGTTTTCTTTTTGTTTTTAATCTCACCTTTATATTCTTATTTCTTAGACAGTTTTTGTAGTTTACTGTTTCTTTTTAGTTCTTAGCATTTTTTATTTGTTTGGTTTTTAACCAAAATACAACTAACTTAATTAGAAATATTATTGGTTGGTTTTTTTATTTAATATCTAAGTTAACTCTCTTCAGCTTTTCTAATTCTTCTCATGGTCCATTTAAATTTTTATTTTCCACTTGAAATACAAACCTATTTATAAAATTTTACTAAGCAATGACCTTATTAAAATTAAAAATCACTTGCCCGCATAAAAAAAAGGGTATCAAATAAAAAGTTCATGGAAATATTGCAATTTATATTCGTACGATATATGACTTGTGTTATTTTCCTCTTTTTCTTATAGCATATTATTGTTGTTTTATGATTATTATTATATTTTTAATATTATATCATGCTCCATATTATGTTGTGTTGTCGTTGTTTGAGCTTCATTCGGTTATTTATTATTTTCTTATATTGGTATTTTTTCTGTGCTAGTTTTTACAAAGTGTAAGTTTTTTTTATATCGTAATTTCATATGTCTTGCTAGAAAATATATTTTAATTAATAAATCTTTCAAAGAAAGATAATAAATAAAAATTTCTATTCTACGTTGACCTACTTACCAACTCCATTTATATTGCGGCCCCCCAATTAGAAATTCCCAGATCCGCCCTTGAGAACATATACATGAGATTTATTGGAACTAAAATCATCCAAATTGACTTAGATTCTAAAAGAGATCAATAATAGGCATTAGTTTCAAACTAAACGTTGTACGTAGTTCGACGTGAGATTGGTTTGAATTGGACACCTAAACTAAATAATACATATGGAAGAAAGACTTAAATCATTTAACTTTATAAGTCAACAGCGGAATCTGTGACAACATGTCAAGTCAATTATACTTTATAATTTTTTGTCCCGAAATTTCAAAGCATGACATCAACTTTGACAACGAAACTTTTACCGAGTCAAAGAAAAAGAAAGCCAATGAGCATTTTATTACGTCATCACAACGTTGGGATTTGGTTCTATTCACACGTCCGAAGTCCGATCGTCCATAGCCCACAATGAAATATGTGACGTCAGAACACATTTTAACGAGTAACCCCTTTATGCACCAAATATAAATTATGGGCTATAACCATGTAAAGTAGGCCCAATCCGAGCCTAAGCCCAATTCAGAAAGCCCGATAAACCCAAAACAGATCGAATGTTCAATCCACAGAAATACTAGCCGTTGCGATCCTTCAAGAAAATCGACCGTTGTGATGCCAGTGCATCTTCCTCGTCCCAAAAAGCAAATAATCTCTCTCTCTCTCTCTCTCTCTCTCTCTCTCATAGCAGAGACTAGAATTAAAATGGAAAATGAAGAAGATGGGAGTGTTAAGAGTCCTGTGAACCTATCCAAGAAACAACAAGAGATCAGCGAAAATGGTCAAGAAACTGCCAATCTGTTCAGTCCGAGGTTTAGATCGGTGGCCGCAATGGCTGGTTGGGACGAAGAGGCACTTTTGTTAGCGAGTCTCACCGTTGAAGACACCCCAGACAGACAGTCCAAGAGTAAGAAGAGGCGTATTTCGCAGAATTTTCGATCCCCACAATCGAGTTCTAAAAGGTTAAAATTCGATCATCTTTTCCATTACTTCATAGATCAGTGTTCGACTCAACTTATCTCGTCCCTTGCAACAAAATCCCACAGAAAACGCAGGGCTCGAAAGACGAGTCCAGCGTCCATACCTATAGCAGTTCTTGATCTCGATTCGGAAGATGTGGGCCCAAAACGAGGTACTTGTGACGATACGATTTCGAATGGTATAGATGGCGAGAAAACAAAGGAGGCTGAAGTAACTGAATTAGTACAAAATAAGCCCAGAGATGAAGATAGTACCAAGTGCTGTTCAGTTTCAGGATCAGAACCTGCAATTCCTTGCATTGATAAGCTCCGTGAAGAACTTTCCTGCGCTGTAAGAAGGCGAACTCATCCTTAACGAGCTTTTCTCTCGTTCGCTTAACTTATAATGTTGAACTCTGTATAGATTTGCTTGGACATATGCTATGAGCCGAGCACCACGCCCTGCGGACACAGGCAATTTGACTAACCGATTTCCTCCGTTTGTTTTCTTTCCATCACAAGGCCTTCAATGCCTTAAAAATCCCTTTTCTATTTCCAGTTTCTGCAAGAAATGCCTACGATCGGCAGCCGATAAGTGCGGTAAGAGATGCCCGAAATGCCGGCAGCTTATCAGGTATGTGAAGCCTCGAGAATCTCTCTGTTGTTAAGCCATCACCGAATATCTCCGTTGTCGAAAACTGTGTGTTGAATTTTGCAGCAATGGGAGGTATTGCACGGTGAACGTAGTTCTATGGAACACGATTCAACTCTTATTTCCCCAAGAAGTAGAAGCAAGAAAATCAGCTTCTTCTTCTTCTTCAGACGATGGCCACCAACCTCAGCAGCATGAAAGGGAATCCTCGAGGCGCCACAACACTCGAAGCAGCAGCAGCAGCAGCCCAGAATCATCTGAAAGCACTAGTACAAGACAAGAAAGGAGAAGCCAAGCTGTAAGAAATCGAAGCACTCGAGGTTTAGTACGTGTTGGAGAATTGATGCGAAGCCAAGACGAGGATGCTGCGTTGGCCTTGAGGCTGCAGAGAGAAGAATTCATGGCAGCATATAGGCTACCACAAGCTCAGGCGACAAACTATTCGTCTGGAGTTGCAAGGGCCAACTTACGGGCCATGGCTTCTCGGGCAGTTAACATTAGGATTAGAGACCGACGAGGTTAGACTAGAGTATGGAACCACATGTTTTATGTCCTCTTTGTTCCTTTTTTTTTTTTTTCTGTAACCTCGAAACTCAAATGTGTATGACAAGACAACAATCAAATTTACGGTGCGTAGTTTCTCGTCCATTGCAACAGAATCAACCCAAAAATGTATGACCAGACCAATATAACAGAACAAGCTCTTTGCATGCTTCAAGAAATCAGGCAACATTCGAGCTTGAAGAAATGAGGCAAAACACTACATTTAATCCTCATAAGCAAATAAGAAATGCGTTTTTCAGACATAAAAAATGCGGAGACATATATCCTTGTGGGGGTGGGGTTTAATGGGTACTCAGTATGGACAAGGTCTGTTATAGTAGCCCCCTCATGTAGATAGGTAAGACAAATACCATAGGACAAAGAGAGAAAGTACAACGTAACAATTGCTCAAGATTACCCAAGATCCAAATCTATATAACACACAACACGGTAACCAAAACCAAAAAATCAGTAAGAAAACTCGTGCCCTCGAAGGGAGATGTACTTCTTGACCCAAATCGCTATATCCTCGGCGCAGGCCTGCGCTTGAGGAGTCTTCAGAAGCATGTCGAGCGTCGCGAATTCGTGGACGGCGTCTTTGTACTCAAGAACGGGGGCATCGACGTTCACCTTGCGTAGTTCTTCAGAGTATGCAATGGCTCGATCCCTCATCCAATCGTGCTCAGCAACCACGGTTAGCGTCGGGGGAATTTGCTTGAGTTGAGGCCCTTCTCTATCGGGATTGAGAGGGTTTGCAGCGGGGTGGTCGAGGCTGAACTCTTCTTCGTGTAGGAAAAGTCTCCATGCGAGTATGCACATGGCCTTGTCGTAGAAGTAGGAGTTTGCTAATTTTATCTCCGAGTGTGTTGGGATGCTTCCGATGAAGAACGGGTACATTAAGACCTGGGCAACGACTTTTACTGGATCAAGAAGTTTACCAGCCTCGACAGCTTTTCTCGTGACATAATCAGCAATGTTTCCTCCGCAGCTGACACCAAGGAGCACACATCTGCATCAGCAAAAAATATTACAGTAGGAATCAAGTTCATGTCTAGAATCGAAAAGCTATCAACTCTGAAAACTTCAAATGGTGGGGAAGAATTTAAGGTACTGAAATAAAAGTCAAAGGAAAACGTGATTTCCATCATAAACTTGATCATACTGCTTAAATCATAAACTTGATCATACTGCTTAACAAGAAACTGAGTGAAAAAAAAATATGGACGTTTGATTGCGATCAACAGAAATATGAGCACGAGTGCAGAGAAACTGGACTTCATCAGTCGCTGAACACGAAAAACAATACAGACGCACAAGCACCATTATCAAGAAGCTTAGCAGTTGAGCAACGGCATGGGAAATCAAACCACAGAACACAGATTGTCGAATTCAGCTATTAATAAATCTTCATGCTATTTTCAGTACATAATTTCCTCCATGTTCACCTTCTCTTTAAGGATAACACAACCTAATGACAACGACCAGGAATCTCTCATCTATCATATGCAAAAAAACTTCCACCAACAGACAAAGAGGGAAAGAACTACCAACACAAACCTCGATGGATCCCCATGAGCTGCCAACCACGGCTCCACCATTGATGCCCCGAACGCGTCTGCCATGTGCCAATTCCCCTCCGACCTCCTCAAATCTGCCCCCTTCAAACCACCCAAAGACTTACTACACTCAGCCAAATTCGCCTGCTTGGCCAGCCAATGCAACACCTTCAACCCATCCTCAAAAGCAGCGGGATATCTATTCTCAGGCGCCAGCCTGTACCCCACAGCCAAAACAATCACATCACACAACTTTGCAATCCTCCTACAAAAGAAATCATTTGCAGCCGAATCACTACTCCCACTCACAAAACCCCCGCCATGAAACTGCAACATCACGGGCAATCGACGACAGTTGGTTCCCACTGGTTTATACCCTCTGTAACTCACGCTCTCATTTTTCAAGCTTGCATCTTCGATACTGACACTGCCGGCGTAGCTATTTCTCCTATGGAAACTCCCACCCGTCCCGCCAACTACACCATTAACATTGTTGTTACTTTCGCTATTAAAAGACCCAGAGCTATTGCGACGATTAATCGCGCGGTTATTCGGGTCAGATCCAGATCCTAAAGCTCTTGATTTTGGCAGGGTTTCAGGGGAATGGAGGCAGGTGTCCGGCAAAAAGATTCTGATGTTGAGAGAGGTCAAAGGATCGATATGAATATCCTTAGTGGCAACGCCATCCGTGAACGAAGGATTCGAAGCGACGGGCGTTTCCTCGTCGGCGCGTGACGTCACTCCGAAAGATGCTGACGACGAAGCGGAGCCTCCGCCGGAGTCGTTCTCGGGGGTCTGTAATCGGCTCTGCAACCGATGCTTGAGCATAAGTTTGAAGAAAACGCTGTACAGTTTCACGCCAATGCTTGGCATTTTCCCCAAACTCCGACAAAAAACTACGCGAGAGATATGTATAGATCTACGCATACAACCACCACACGTGTCGGCACCCACGATTCCACGTTCTTCTCATGGGAAATCCTCCACTTTCAGATCGCATAATTAGGGTTTCATCCTCTATGCATCTTCCTATCCTCGTTCCGTTTTTTGCCTATAGAAGCGTGGAGCTCCAAACGTCAGCGTGTATATTGATTAATACGCTAGTTATGAGGCAGATTGATGGATGATGGATTGAACTTTGAGGATCATCATCAAAGATAGGGATGGTTCGAGGAGGATGAGACGACGCAGGTTTTCACCGTTTTTTCTTTTTCCCTTTTTCTTTTGGTTTTCTTGTTTTTTTCAATTTAGAAATGTAAATAGAAACTGTAATCGTGTAATGATTATACCATAGGAAATCCTAGCTGTCTGAATTGGTGCAAATGTGAAAATAGAAAACCGTTCGAGGGGTAAATCGAAACATTCATTGAAATATTTATCCACCGAGCATCCTCCGCTGTCGACAACTGAAGGTCGAGTATGAAGACTTTCGTCAATTCTCTGCTGCTCAGAACTCAATTCCTCTTCAGCAGAGCTCACAAACACAAACTCTTCAACGGTGGCGCGTGCGATACCCTAAGACGGCGAAGTGCCACAGCGCGCGTGTACTGCTCCGGGCCTACTTACCGTCGCAATCACGTGGTCCAAATTCTGCAGGAGCGAGGATTGCTAGAATCCCTAACGAGCGACGATCTATTGAAAGGAGATGCTCCGCTCAAAGCCTACTGTGGTTTCGACCCAACGGCCGAGAGCCTCCACTTGGGGAACCTTCTCGGCATCATCGTCCTGTCGTGGTTCGCGCGTTGCGGCCACCACGCCGTCGCGCTGCTCGGCGGAGCCACCGGCCGCGTAGGTGACCCGTCGGGGAAAAGCCTCGAGAGACCGCAATTGGACGCGCCGACGCTGGAGAGGAACATTAAGGGGATATCGAACACTATCGAGACCATTTTGGGACGAGAATCGTCTTCGTTCTCGATTTTGAACAATTACGATTGGTGGAAGGATGTGAAGCTCTTAGATTTCTTGAGGGACGTTGGGAAGTACGCTAGGGTTGGTACAATGATGTCCAAAGAAAGCGTTCGCAAGCGCCTTGAATCTGAGCAAGGGATGAGCTACACTGAGTTCACCTACCAGCTATTGCAGGTTTTATCATCTGAGAAAAAGCTTAGAAAGAAGCTCATCTATGATACTCTGCTTGAAATTGAAGCTAATGATGCACTGTATGATGATGGCATTTGCAAAGTGCTAATGCTTTCTTGATTTTTTCACATTCATTAGGGCTATGATTTCTTGATTCTGTTCAGAGACCACGGCGTCAATGTTCAAATCGGTGGAAGCGACCAATGGGGTAATATCACGGCTGGCACAGATCTCATTCGTAGGATTCTTCAACCTCAGCAATCGACAGCTTACGGCCTAACGTTCCCTCTCCTCCTCAAAAGCGACGGGACCAAGTTTGGAAAATCCGAGGATGGCGCAATATGGCTGTCCCCATCCTTACTATCCCCATACCAATTCTACCAATACTTCTTCTCCGTCCCAGATTCTGACGTCATAAGATTCCTCAAGATGCTAACTTTCTTGCCCATGGACGAGATTTCCCAAATCGAGGCTGAAATGAAGAACGTGCCCAACTCTGCCCAGCGAAGGTTGGCCGAGGAGGTCACCCGTTTCGTGCACGGCGAGCAAGGCCTCGGCGAGGCCGTCGAGGCTACCAAGGCTCTAGCGCCAGGCTCGGCGACGAAATTGGATTCAGACACCATTAATGTTATCGCACAAGGAGGAGAAGTTCCCTCGTTCAGTCTGCCCATGGAGAAGGTGGTGAATGCTTCGCTCGTTGACCTCTCTGTAACGACGGGGTTGCTAGATACTAAGTCGTCTGCCCGGCGAATGATAAAGCAGGGCGGGCTTTACTTGAACAACAGCAGAGTGGATACCGATGCGAAGAAGATCGAGGTCGACGACATCGTTGATGGGAAGCTCATACTGTTGTCTGCTGGTAAGAAGAACAAGATGATTGTCAGAATATCTTAGGTTTGGTTTCTTGAACTTGTGACTAATTTATTTCCCCTGCGGCGTGATCATGATCTTGAATTGTATTAATGTGCACTGAGTTTTTTTTTTTTTGCTGCTATAGACACGTTGAAGCTCATCAATTTTGCTTTACCCTCGAATCTTACCGTCGTTAGTATTGAGACTCGCAAAAAATCATTCCAAACACTTAGTAGATAAAGAATATATTATTCTAGGAACTCATTGAATTGGCTGGGTGAAATTTTGACAGCAAGGATGCCGAGTTGTTTAAAATAATATAGAAGCGCTTGTAATAATAGTAAGGCGACACTGAGCCACATTGTCTCATTACAAAATATCTAAAAAAACCATCTTTGCACACCAAACTAAAACCTCGAGTCAATTTCAACGAGTCTGCAAAAGAAACTATCGTATCAACTCTCGTATCCAGGAATCAAATACGCAGTAAGGGTTCGTTTTTGCTACACATTTCTATCTGCAGCTTACACGTATATGAAAGTTTTCTTATAATAATCGAGAATTTTGCGTCGTTTAATCGTTGATTTCAGCGAAAGCTGTTATTCTTGGTGAGGGAACTGCATGAGTTTGATCTTATTTGTCCGCTTTTCTTATTGACAACTTGCTTGCTGTAATTTTCTCGGTGCTGCAGCTATCTAATCAACTTGGCTTTAATTTTTTTGTTCGTAATTAATGTTCTTAGATCAACAAATGATTCTGGGATTGGGTGAATCAAATACCAGTGATTTTACAAAGTTTTCAGCTCATTCGTGATCAAGATCACAACTTTCTGTTAAATCTCGTCCCATAGCTGTAAATTCTGTCTGGTTATTGACCTTCTAGCAAGCATTTAAACCTGACTTTTTGCTGTTTATGGCAGATTTTAAACGTAAATTCTCTATCTTTTTTAGGATCTATAAGCGCTGAAAAATGGCTGCGTCTGCTAAGTGGCACTGTGAGCAAAGACCCCTCGAAAAGACCGATTCTTTTTCCAGCGACGACGGCACGTTTGTACCAGAAAGTGGGAGCTTGTCTATCGTTGTTCTTGGCGCTTCTGGCGATCTTGCTAAAAAGAAGACCTTTCCTGCACTTTTTAACCTCTATCGCCAGGTTTACGATTTCTCTTAATCTTCATCCTGGCAAAAAATTCTGTCTGTGATTCTTAATACTTACCTGAGTCATCACTTTTCTCTTTTTCTATTTGAAAATGGACTAGTATATAGTATGGATCTGTAGCACACTTACGATATATTGATGATTATATACCAACATACTATGATGTTCAGGGGTTTCTGCAACCTGATGAAGTTCATATTTTTGGATATGCAAGAACTAAGATTTCAGATGATGAATTGAGAGATCGAATTCGTGGGTATGTCTCAGTCGTTATATAGATGATTCCACCTCAAATAAGATAACACCGATGATTCTTATAGTGATGTACTTAGTGGATCAATGATCAATTACTTGCAGGTATCTTCCCCAAGGGAAAGAAGTAGCTGATGCTATTTCGAAATTCCTGGAGTTGGTTAGTTACAATAATCAGTTTCTTTCATCTTCTCTTCATGTAACTACTTTAAAATAGGAATTTATGAACCTTTTCTTCCCATACTGCAGATTAAGTATGTCAGTGGCTCTTACGATTCGCCTGAAGGGTTTGAAAAGCTCGACAAGGCGATCTCAGAGCATGAAACATCGAAAAACAGCTCAGAAGGATCGTCTCGAAGGCTTTTCTACCTTGCACTTCCTCCTTCGGTATATCCACAAGTCTGCAAAATGATCAAGAATCATGCCACTATTCGATGTATGCCATTATTTTGCTTTGTGAAGAAGTTTCTTGTGAGATTTTCATTCTTTGTAATTTGTCTTAGCACTATCATTCTTTCAGCTGATCATGGTGGATGGACTCGTATTGTCGTTGAGAAGCCCTTTGGAAAGGATTTAGCTTCAGCTGAGGAACTGAGCTCACAGATTGGTGAATTATTCGAAGAGCCACAGATTTACCGTATCGATCACTATTTGGGAAAGGAACTGGTGCAGAATTTGGTACTACTCATCGCCTGTTCAATTCTATCTATCTTTGTCCATTCGATTTCACATATGCATAATCTATCACCTATAAATTTGCAGTTGGTGCTTCGTTTTGCAAACCGTATGTTCTTACCCCTGTGGAATCGCGACAATATTGCCAGTGTGCAGGTCGGTAGTTCAATACAATGTAATAATATCTCACCATTTTCTCTCCGACCTACAATGATTGAATTTTTTCCTGTAGATTGTGTTCAGAGAAGATTTCGGCACTGAAGGCCGCGGCGGATACTTCGACCAATATGGGTACGTTATTAGTTGAAAGCAACATGATATTATGTTTAATGGAGTCAATGAGTAATGAAGACGATCTCATCATCTCTTCCTTTCTTTTTCCCCTCGATTTTTGCAGAATTATCCGCGATATCATCCAAAATCATCTTCTGCAGGTTAGTCTTTCGAAAGCAACAAATCTGTTTCCTGGATAGAATTTTCTCGCATATTTTAAGTATAGCTGTGCTATTAACATGAACAATCCTTTTCAGGTTCTTTGCCTTGTCGCTATGGAGAAGCCCGTCTCTCTGAAACCTGAGCATATTCGAGACGAGAAAGTCAAGGTACCCATCTCAGTCAACATGGGAAATTCATTCGTATATGTGTTCACTAATGCGATCGATTCTCTTTCTTTACGTTTCTTCGAGCGAAGAAGATAACTATCAAGACTCTCTTTAGGCTGATGATCAGATGAAGATACCATATACGATGATTGTTTGATTTTAATGTATACTCAGATCGAAGTTTAAATTCCAGGTTCTTCAATCAATTCTTCCGATCAAGGACGAAGAGGTGGTTCTCGGACAGTACGAAGGCTATAAGGACGATCCAACAGTCCCCGACGACTCGAACACTCCTACTTTTGCATCAGTGATTCTACGCATACATAACGAACGATGGGAAGGTATTTTGGGACAATCAATCATTCGACCCTTTCTTTCGCCCGGGGAAAAATCTCTAAATTATCTCCGTCAAAATCCCCATAGGCGTGCCTTTCATACTCAAGGCAGGGAAAGCTCTTAGCTCGAGGAAAGCAGAGATAAGGGTTCAGTTCAAGGACGTCCCAGGCGACATTTTTAAGTGTACGTATAATCTCCGTCTCCTTTTTCTACAGTTATAGCAATATGTTTTTGTCGGGCTTTAAGTGGACGGAATAATAACAAACAGGTCAGAAGCAAGGAAGGAACGAATTCGTCATCCGCCTGCAGCCTTCTGAAGCCATGTACATGAAACTAACGGTGATCAGTTGCAGCGTTTTTTCTGCTTTCAGAAAAAAAATTCAGTTCCTTCGATTTTCGTTATTACATTATCATGATTATTATTGGTGCAGGTGAAGCAGCCGGGCCTTGAAATGCAAACAGCTCAGAGCGAGCTCGACTTGTCCTATCGACAGCGCTACCATGGAGTCGTGATCCCCGAGGCATACGAGCGCCTGATTCTCGACACGTACGCATCACTTCCTTTGAGATCTTTATATATTCGATCTGTTTTTTTCTGAATCGTATGAAATATTCACTTCTGTTCCATCTTTTTTTTTTTCCTCTTCTGCAGAATCAGAGGGGATCAGCAGCATTTCGTACGCAGGGACGAATTGAAGGTAGTTCAATAGACATTCGACGAGCGAACAAAAGTCGATGAAAAAATTTCTGAATTATATATATGTGTTTTGAATTTAAAGGCTGCGTGGGAGATATTCACGCCGTTACTGCATAGAATCGACGGAGGGGAGCTGAAGGCGGTTCCTTACAAGCCGGGAAGTCGAGGGCCAGAAGAAGCAGATCAGCTGTTGAAGACTGTTGCTGGCTATGTTCAGACACATGGATACTTATGGATTGCACCAACTCTGTAATTAATTTGTCTCGAGTCCGTTAAATGAACCACTTATTGAGCAGTGAGCTCTTCTTTTTTTGTTTTTTTCGAATTACAGTAATGGTTTTGTTCGTATGCATGGTTAAAATGTTGATTTGTTGGCAGTTGGCGTTTGTAGTAATAATAATTGTGAGACTTTACTGTCAATTTTGATCCGTTTATAATCTTCTGTGCCCTTTTATCTTCTAAATGATCTGGTAATAACGGTTTCCATTTAGTATTAAAGCAGCAATCTGCTCTCATTAATGCCGCTAGTCTTGATAACGAAATGCGAGAGATTTTCTCCTTCATTACCGACGTAATATCGTAATCTTCATTTATTAACTCAATCGTCCAAAATCCCCTACTACAAAATGCCTTATCCATAGCCTCATACAACAAATGCTTTATCCATACATACAATTTTCCTATATATGTAATCTATATATTGTAATCCTCATTGTGAACAACATACAGAACTTCATTTGATCTTCAGCCTTAGAAGCAGCTGTGTTATACTCGTTACATATACGGCTCTCGATTTCGGCAAAAAATGGATTATCATCATGCGAATTTGGTAACATACATATTACCCAGAAATTCTTCTCTGTTACCATATATCTTTATATGTGTAACTGCTTCAAAGAATCATATATATCTTTAGTTGATATTGTATATCTTTGTATACTTGGCAGTGCTGTGTTCTTAGAGTTCATCCACGCTGCGATGCATGCAAGAGACACGCAATGGAAGTACTAGGTTCAATCGACGGTAATAATATAATGATAAATAATCCAAATAAGCCCCTCCTCTTTCTCCTTCTCATGCAATTTAATTGATGAATTGTCTGTCGTCCATAAAATCAGGCATCTACGACGTGACAATAGACGCTGAGGCAAAGACGTGCAAAATCACGGGTCAAGTCGATCCAAGCTTCTGCATACGAGCCCTGTCTCGTTGTGGGGTCCACGCCGAGCTCGGCTAATCTAAGGCACCCGAGGGTGAGCCACGGCGGCTACAGAAGGTGGCACGAGGATGGTTATAGGGCGAGGAATTACTATTCTATCCCCGAGTATTCTTCGTCTCATTACAACTATGATAATAATATGCCGTCTAGGATTGTTCCACTCCATCATCATCAGCCTACTTATATTCCATATTGTTGGCTGGGAAAGAAAAAAAAATATTCGAAGATTGTGTAGCACACAATTTCCTTAAAATAGATTCGCTCCCTCACGTATGTGCTAGAGGTTTTTTACGAGCGTCTATTTCCCAGGATACTTCGAAAACACGGCGTTCGTTTTAGCACAAAAACGACACCGACGGCGAACGGAATAAAAGCAATAGCAGAGAATATTTTGGGAATTATTTTTCTTATTTATCTTCTTTTTAATTCTTGTGTATTTTTTCCTTTGAATTAATGGCCTATTTATAGCCAAAATTTTGTAATAAAAAATAGTTAATTTTTTTTTTTTTTAATAATTATGATGAAATCATGTTTGAGTTGAAGAGTGGTTTTAATTAACCACTCCAATCACAAAGCCACCATCCCAACTTCTAGAAGTTGGGCCTTCTAGAAGTTGGGCCTATTGGGCCAAAAACCCGAAGCCCGATACCTTAATTTGAAAGCCCAAAATCTCATTCAAATAAATACTTTATTAAATTATCTAACAATCCCCACATGAATGAGAATTGTTTATGTAATGTTTCTGCTAATCTAATGATACTCTGCATAGAGGATAGTATGTTTTACCATTTGAACTTCCTCCTTGTATGCACGCTTGGTTTACTGCAGTCCAGTAGAACGCGATGTCTTTGAACTGTCCCGCTTTTCATGTAAACGAACCCACGTACAATACACAGAGACCATTTTTCTCTTGTTCCGTTCTCATGGTTTTGTCCAGTACGGCCATGGACACGTCCTGATTCTGCGAGGGTTTCTAAAGAACTAAGCCTTTCAGTTCTCCTTTGAAGCGGCCCCACTTCTCCCTAACATAGGTGACTTCTCACGTCGCGAGTATTTTCATCAACACTCTATGATAGTCATTAAAGCATCATAATGCTAGCCTTTTTCCGTCATCACTGTTTCTTGACAGGAATGAGCGGGGTTTCCCCCACAGTGATACCAAGTCTTAAGATTAGGTTGTCCCTTTGAACCTAGATCTTGGGATCTCCAGTCACTTAGGTAGGGTTTTCCTTCTTAACACTTTTATACTTTAAGGCTTTAAGCCCATTCCTTTCGTCAACCTTTCAACCGCATCTCTATTTAACCCTTTGGTTAGCGGATCCGCAATGTTATCCGTCGATTTCACATAATCAATCGAGATAACTCCAGTTGAGAGCAGTTGTCTAACGGTATTATGTCGACGACGTATGTGTCTCGACTTACCATTATACATAGTACTCTGTGCCCGTCCAATAGCCGATTGGCTATCGCAGTGTATGCATATTGGCGGCACAGGTTTTTCCCATTTAGGAATATCCTCCAAGAAATGGCGTAACCATTCAGCTTCTTCTCCACATTTGTCCAAGGCAAAGAACTCGGATTCCATAGTGGATCTTGCTATAACCGTTTGTTTCGAGGATTTCCAAGACACAGCAGCTCCAGCGAGTGTAAACACATAGCCGCTTGTGCTCTTAGAGTTCTTCATGTCAGATATCCAGTTCGCATCTGTGTAGCCTTCTAACACAGCCGGATATCGACCATAGTGTAATCCATAGTCTCGAGTATACCGTAAGTATCTCAAAACCCGTATTATAGCGGTCCAATGATCCGCACTCGGATTGCTCGTGTACGAACTTAGTTTGCTTATAGCATAAGCAATATCTGGCCTAGTACAGCTCATTAGATACATCAAGCTTCCAATAATCCGGGAGTATTCTACTTGAGAAATAGCCTCTCCGCGATTTTTCGACAAATGAACGCTTCGGTCTAATGGCGTTCTAGCAACACTAGAATCACCCTTGAGGAATTTGTCGAGAATTTTGTCTACGTAATGAGCTTGACTCAAAACAAGACCATTACTCGTTCGTTTGATTTTAATTCCTAAAATCACGTCCGCAAGTCCCATATCTTTCATGTCAAATTTCGAATTTAACATATCCTTGGTAGACTTGACCATTTTGTCGTTACTACCAACAATGAGTATGTCGTCTACATACAGACATAAAATGACGTAGTCATCGCCTGTTTCCTTTGAGTAAACGCATTTATCGCTCTCATTGATTTTAAATCCGTAGTTGATCATCGCGTGATCAAACTTTTCGTGCCACTTCTTAGGGGCTTGTTTCAAACCATACAAAGATTTGATCAATCTACAGACTTTCTTTTCGGTTCCAGGAGCACAAAAACCCTCGGGTTGCTCCATATATATTTCCTCGTCTAACTCACCGTTTAAGAAAGCTGTTTTGACATCCATTTGATGTACTTCCAAATTTCTTAAGGACGCGATAGCAAGTATCATCCTTATCGAATTTATTCTCGTCACAGGAGAATATGTGTCAAAGTAATCTAAGCCTTCCCGTTGCTTGTATCCTTTGATAACAAGTCTGGCTTTATACTTTTCCACAGACCCGTCTGGTCTCATTTTTCTTTTAAAGATCCATTTTGATCCTAAAGGTTTACATCCCTTTGGGAGATCAACTAACTCCCAAGTATGATTCTGCAAAATAGAATCAATCTCGCTTTTTATGGCTTCTTTCCATAAAGGCCCGTCCACGGAGCTCACTGCTTCGTTATAAGTCAGCGGTTCCTTTTCAATCAAATATGTAACAAAGTCATCACCAAAAGATTTCTCTATTCGGGCACGCTTGCTTCGTCTCGGTTCAATCTCATGAACCATACTAGGAGTCTCGGTTTCTATATCATCTCGTTTAGATGTACCGGATCCATAATCGGATTTACAAGGAAATACATTTTCAAAGAAATACGCATTCCTCGATTCCATGACCGTGTTCTTGTGTATATCCGAAATTTTCGAATCATATACAAGAAACCGATATGCCGTACTATTGTGTGCATATCCTATGAAAATACAGTCCACAGTTTTAGGACCAATTTTCACCGCTTTGGGCGCAGGTACGACTACCTTCGCCAAACACCCCCACATTCGCAAATGTTGGTAAGAAGGCGTCTTTCCTTTCCATAACTCATATGGAGTTTTATTCATTTTCTTTCGAGGTATCCTATTTAATAGGTAATTACTCGTTAAGATAGCTTCGCCCCACATGTTAGGCGGTAGACCTGAACTCAGTAACTTCGCATTCATCATCTCTTTTAATGTGCGATTCTTTCGTTCGGCCACTCCGTTTGATTGAGGTGAATACGGGGCGGTCACTTCATGGACGATACCATGTTCCACACAAAAGCTCCCAATTGGCGCTTCGTATTCCCTACCCCGATCACTTCTCAATCTTTTAATTTTCTTGCCGAGTTGCGTTTCAACTTCGGTTTTGTAGAGAACAAATTTCTCTAATGCTTCGTCTTTGCTCTTAAGCAAATACACATAGCAATATTTGGTGCAATCGTCAATGAATGTTATAAAATATTTATTGCCACCACGTGTTTGAACGTATTTCAAATCACATAAATCGCTATGAATTAATTCAAGCGGTTCGGTACTTCTTGCTACCGAGGGAAAAGACGATCTCGTCATTTTTGCTTCAACGCAAATTTCACACTTATGTTTCGAATTAATTTCGAATGTTGGAATATGATCCATGTTAATTAATCGACGTATCGATTCAAAATTAACGTGACCTAATCTACCGTGCCACAAATTGGAATATTCAAGCAAGTAAACAGAAGAACGTTTTTCATTCTCATTTACAATAGTCATTACATTCAGCTTGAACAAACCATCACAGGCATAGCCTTTACCAACAAACATACCCGACTTAGACAATATCACTTTGTCGGATTCAATAACAATACGAAAACCATGCTTGTTCAACAAGAATCCCGAAATCAGATTTTTTCGTATCTCCGGAACGTACAACACATCTTTCAGCGTCAATATTTTTCCGGAAGTCATTTTGAGCTGCACGTTACCTTTTCCCTCGACGGTAGCAGCAGCCGAGTTGCCCATGTAGATCTTTTCTCCTTCAACCGGCTCACAGGTAGAGAAGAGTCCACGGTTCGTGCAGACATGACGTGTAGCACCGGTATCGATCCACCATTCTTGTGGATTCGACCCAATCATGTTTACCTCCGAGACCACCGCGACAAGACTCATCTCGTCAACCTCCTTGGTATTGTCTCTCACCATGTTGGCTTCATGGCTCCTTTTCGGAAGGCGACAGTCCGACGACTTGTGACCCAATTTGCCACAGTTGAAGCACTTTCCCTTGAACTTATAGTTCGGCTTAGCGACGCCTCCGGTCGCCCCAAGTTTCGCTTTGGATTTAACCGCGCCTTTGCCTTTTTTAGAGCTATGCTCCACCACGTTTACTTTCGGTTCAGATGAGCTCGACACTCTCTTTTCCGACCTTTTGTTGTCTTCTTCGATTCGAAGTCTAACAATCAGATCCTCCAAAGACATCTCCTTGCGCTTATGCTTGAGATAGTTTTTGAAGTCTTTCCAGCCCGACGGCAGCTTTTCAATAATAGCCGCAACTTGGAAAGATTCACTCAGAACCATTCTTTCTGCATGGATCTCGTGCAAGATCAATTGGATCTCTTGCACTTGACTGATGACAGTCTTGGAATCGACCATCTTATAATCAAGGAACCGTCCGACAACAAATTTCTTTGTGCCGGCATCCTCAGTTTTATATTTTCGGTCTAACGACTCCCACAATTCCTTAGCCGTAGCGACCGCACCATACACGTTGTACAGAGTATCGCTTAGGGCATTCAGAATATAATTACGACACAGGAAATCAGAGTGTTTCCATGCATCAACAGCGATCACGACCTCAGCGTTCGTCTCGCCGTCATTTACCTTAGGCTCGACCTCTTTCAGGTATGTTGCCAGGTTCAGCGTCGTGAGGTAGAAGAGCATCTTCTGTTGCCATCTTTTGAACGTCGAGGCTGTCCCCGTAAATTTCTCCGGCTTCTCCAGGTGGTTGACCGGTACGTTTGGCTTCGTAACCACAGGTATGGCAGTGGGGATAAAAGTGGTAGGGGGAACGTCAATGTTTCCTTCGTTTTCCGCAGATTCTTGGTTGTTGAGGAATTCCACGTAGTCTGACATCTTTGCGGGATCGTCGATCTATTTTAAGATTGTTGGCTGGGAAAGAAAAAAAGATATTCGAAGATTGTGTAGCACACAATTTCCTTAAAATAGATTCGCTCCCTCACGTATGTGCTAGAGGTTTTTTACAAGCGTCTATTTCCCAGGATACTTCGAAAACACGGCGTTCGTTTTAGCACAAAAACGACACCGACGGCGAACGGAATAAAAGCAATAGCAGAGAATATTTTGGGAATTATTTTTCTTATTTATCTTCTTTTTAATTCTTGTGTATTTTTTCCTTTGAATTAATGGCCTATTTATAGCCAAAATTTTGTAATAAAAAATAGTTAATTTTTTTTTTTTTAATAATTATGATGAAATCATGTTTGAGTTGAAGAGTGGTTTAATTAACCACTCCAATCACAAAGCCACCATCCCAACTTCTAGAAGTTGGGCCTTCTAGAAGTTGGGCCTATTGGGCCAAAAACCCGAAGCCCGATATCTTAATTTGAAAGCCCAAAATCTCATTCAAATAAATACTTTATTAAATTATCTAACACATATGTTGAAGATAGTTCCATGAGCTTTTGCAGGGTTATGTAATGATGATTTTTTTATTATTATTTTAATTTCTTCTCTTTCGTGTGTAGTGTACTATGTTTGTACGTTATTTGCTAATAAGTCGGTGTGTTTTTTCGGTGAAAGATTATGAGATCCCCATTTTAATATGGATCTGATTTTCCATACGTTAATATCTTATAGAGATATCGCCATATGTTGGGTCTATCTAAATTGTATTGAATAACGTTGGTTTTACGAGAGTTATTTTTCTACTTTGAACACTACGATTTTCCGCAAGATTGATTTTACGAACGTGAAAGAAAATATACAACATACGACACTTATTATGTAATTTTCTCTTAAAAAATACATCGTTGATCTCAACAATTCGTTCCTCTTTGATCTTAGGATTGAGGTTAAAGAATACTATGATCTTGATTTTGGTTTAAGGACAGAACAAAGATTTGATTTTTTCATGATGGTCCTATGGAAATTATCTATACTCTTATCTTGTATTAATGGTGAGGGTGAGTTAAAACCTGCATTTTGGTGAATCTATTAACAAATCATAATTTGACAAGTACTATGTTTTTTTTACTAATCAAACATAAATCACCCACTAACATTTGTCCTTCTACTTTTAGTATTATTATTTTAGAATTATTATACATAGTATATATGGCACACACGTAGGTATGGGTGTGCAAAACTGCTAGTATGTTATTAAACATGAGTTAATAGCTGGATAAGATTTGATTTTCGTGACTGCAATTTTATTTTAGGGCAACTCCATATATATGATATTTAATTTACAGAGTAATGTTATGGTGCTCACCTTGCGTGAGCACCTTCGTGAGCACCAACAACATCAATGCGTCAACCAGCATACAATGAGATTTTTTATTGATCTATAACCTACACATGTGATTAGTGAACCCGTCGGGGGTTGATTTGGCTTGTTGACGTGGCACAAAAAAATGCCACACTAACATGTGCCCACGGATGGTGCTCACGCAAGGTGAGCAGCATAACGTTTCTATTAATTTACATATTAAAATGAAGGTGACTAAGAAATACATATAAAGAGGTCTACATAAAATGGATGAGTGAATTAATAGTGTTGCATGCGATTAAGATGACTGTAGCTACTGTAGCTGTTCTGACCTCAATCCTCCGCAAGAAACTACCAACAATCCACCCCACCACCTTCGTCCGCCTCAGATCGGCGGCGGTTCGCCGTCATCAGAATTCTGAAAGCTTCCGCACATATCAAAGCCAGCATTATGAGAACTCCACCAGAGCTCGCGATAACATCAAAAGGCAGTCACTCCTATCCCTTGTACTTTCGTCCGACGACGATCCTCCTCTCTCAGAAAATCAAGCCGTTGGTACCGCCCTAGCATCGCAGGTAGTCGAATTAATACAACTTCCTTAAGGTTTACGTGAAAATGCAGGTCTGTTGCTTGATTTTCATGCGCTATTCATCTTAATTTGGGAATACAATAAAATCGGAGAAGACTCAAATTTGAAATCGATCATGGACAAGAGGACTCATCTTGATCGCTTTTTTGTCTGTAATTTCAGGCAAATTTCATGCGCGTAGTCGTGAAAGCTGGTGATTCCCGTGTCGAACTTCTGTGTGTTGCGAGGGCGCTGCTGAAGAAATCTGGGATTCAGGTTTTTGCTGGGGATAAGGTTTTGGTAGGGTCCGTCGATTGGGCGTGCCGAAGAGGAATGATCACTGCTGTTTTTGAGAGGAAGAGTGTGATAAATAATCCTCCACTTGCAAATTTGGATCACTTTCTTGTTCTTTTCTCAATGGAGCAGCCGAAGATCGATCCAATCGCCGTGACAAGGTTTTTGGTGGAGGCAGAGTCCTTGGGGCTCCCATTCACCCTTGCATTGAACAAAGCCGAGCTTGTTAACGAATCAGTAAGAATATGATATCTTGATTATGAATTTCATTTGACAGCATCTTTTTTAAGTCCTTTTTGATATTCGAATGATGGGCTGGCTGGGCTAGTTTAGCTAATTATTCATTACCTTTGGTTGCCTTGATTATGACATTACGCTGAAATTCTATGTTAACGAAGTTACAAAAATACTGGGAATCTCGAGTTCGTGGGTGGGGTTACGAGCCTATTCTATGCAGTGTTGTTGCTAATCAAGGACTCGACACACTAGGACTCATTCTCAGGGACAAGACTTCTGTTATCGTCGGCCCAAGTGGTGTCGGAAAGTCAAGCCTAATCAATGCTTTGAGGGCCAAAGAGACTACTGCTCAAGATGATAATTGGTTTGAAGCTGTATGCATAATTTCCCTCATGTTGTACCATTTCGCATCCTTTTCTTTGAAGGAGTAATAATTTGCGTAAACAAGTTGATATCTGTCCTTGAATCAACTTGTTCAGATTAAAGGCAGCACATGGTTTGGAGAGCAGCGCGTCAGGGAAGTCTCAAAGAAGAACAAGAGAGGTACGAACACCACTTGCAACGTGTCGTTGCTTCATCTACCTGGCGGAGGATATCTTGCCGACACCCCGGGATTCAATGTGCCTACTTTCTTAGAAGCTCCATCGAAATCCCTTGCACAATATTTTCCCGAGGTTAGTTTGCTCTGTCGAGTTAACACTTCAGTTTCAGTCATATATATGGTACTAATTCCGCTGCTGAGCTGAACTTTGTCTCGTTTGGTTTCAATGGAATGATCGATCATTATTCTTTTTCTTTTCTTTTCTTGTTTTTAACATTCAGATGAGAAAAAGATTCGAAGAAAACGAACCTAAAACGTGTGAATCCGACGCCTGCTTGCATATAGGGGAATCAGGTTGCCTTATTAAAAAAGATTGGGAAAGGTATCCATATTATGTTCAGGTGCTCTTTTATATCCAAGGCCTAGAAGAAGATCGACGAATCTTTGGATGTGAAAAACAGAGTAAACTTAGGTATTTATCTTCTGCTCTCAAAACAGTCGATCACCGTTGATCTTATGTGTTCGTTCAAATTCCCTTTTCGTAAGATTATTACAGCTGATTTACCCACCGTAGTATTCTAAGTTGGGCTCTTTTGCTTGCTTGTTCTTGTGGCACAGAGTCGATGATGGAGAAGAGCGAACGCTCGTTCCCAGGACGCTGAGGAGAAAATCTCGCAAGACTGTCAAACAAGCCATGCTACGCTAGTAACGAACGATCGAGGATATATATGATTCTAATATCGTTAGCATTATCATCGCTCGTGTTCGACGTTTCGTAATGGCTGGCACATATTATTTTTTATGCGGAATTGTAACAAAACAATAAGAAAACATGACACTCTTGGGTCATGGATGCCATGAGAACGAAGCGCAGATGATACTCTTCTAACTTGAGTATGATCATGTTATGACATTTTCGCCAACTAATATACTACTGCAGAAAAAACGGTACCAAGCAAATATCTCCATGCACTGGACGTATGTGGAGGTGTAGTAATGTAAATAATGCTTGCGGAATTCTCATGTTAGTTTATAACGTCGAAAACATAGACATATTTGCTTCTCTTCAGCAAATCGTGCCTCAAAAAACAATGTCTGAATCTATATACTATAAAGGTAGGATAGGGACCCTATTGTGATGACACGTGGCAACAAATTCTCCCCCCCCCCCCCCCTCCGAAAAATGTGAAGTTTTTCTTTTGTTTTCGTTGAATGTGTATGGCAGTGCAGAATAATAAGTCCATGTAATCTGTATGTGCATGCAGTCATGCAGGATTTGTGAACTCCAAAAAAAAACTTTTTGTTTTCGTTGAATGTGTATGGCAGTGCAGATTAATATGTCCATGTTCTCTGTATGTGCATGGCAGTCATACAGGGTTTGTGAACCCCAAAAAATAAGGCATAATGTGAAGGGTCGTCCTGTGTAAGTGCATTGAGTTCAATAATAAACAGGACAGGGCAGTCTTAAGAGGTTTTAAGCCGCCATTCACTTACTGGACCAGGTTAAGTGACGGAGAATTAAGACGTCACTGAATTTAATGTACTAGAATCATGTACGAGTGCCATTTCTATGTGCATTGAGTTCGATAATAAAGAGGACAGGGAGTCCAATCGAAACTTTGTATGTGGATGGCAGTCATGCAGGCTTTATGGACGTGTTCGCTTGCCATATCAGATTCGTTGGAACAAGATTTAAGAGTTGTGAATGTGGACGGGCGTCCTTTGTATGTGTATGGCAGCCATACAGGCTTCATGTAGTCATTCAGTTGCTATATATAGGTTGCATTTTAGCGCCTATCTTCACTTCGTTATCAACCTCCTTTAGCTTATTGCCTGGACATGACAGGAGTCGAAAATTATTGCTTCCTACAGACATTAACTCCTAGGGCAGAGAGCACCACTATTGTTGTGCGTTTGTTGCGCTCCTGGAGGGCGCGGAATCTGAAGAAAAATGGGGAGTTGATGAGCATTGACCTGTTGTTCTTGGACGAACAGGTCTGCTGTATCGTTTGTATCGGTTTACCTTTTCTCCGTGGTTGATAATCTTTGTTTTCCCGTTTTCCCGATCAAGGACGAAGAGGTTGTTCTCGGACAGTACGATGGCTATAAGGACGATCCAACGGTCCCCGACACTCGAACACTCCTACTTTTGCATCAGTGATTCTACGCATACACAACGAACGATGGGAAGGTATTTTGGGACAATCAATCATTCGACCCTTTCTTTCCCACCCGAGAAAAAATCTCTAATCATCTCTGTCAAAATCCCCATAGGTGTGCCTTTCATACTCAAGGCAGGGAAAGCTCTGAGCTCGAGGAAAGCAGAGATAAGGGTTCAGTTCAAGGACGTCCCTGGCGACATTTTTAAGTGTACGTATAATCTCTGTCTCCTTTTTCTACAGTTATAGCAATGTGTTTTTGTCGGGCTTGAAGTGGACGGAATAATTACAAACAGGTCAGAAGCAAGGAAGGAATGAATTCGTCATCCGCCTGCAGCCTTCTGAAGCCATGTACATGAAACTAACGGTGATCAGTTGCAGGGTTTTCTCTGCTTTCAGAAAAAAAAAAATTCAGTTCCTTCGATTTTCGTCATTACATTACCATGATTATTATTGGTGCAGGTGAAGCAGCCGGGCCTTGAAATGCAAACAGCTCAGAGCGAGCTCGACTTGTCCTATCGACAGCGCTACCATGGAGTCGTGATCCCCGAGGCATACGAGCGCCTGATTCTCGACACGTACGCATCACTTCCTTTGAGATCTTTATATATCCGATCTGTTCTTTTCTGAAATCGTATGAAATTTTCACTTCTGTTCCATCTTTGTTTTTTTCCTCTTCTGCAGAATCAGAGGGGATCAACAGCATTTCGTTCGCAGGGACGAGCTGAAGGTAGTTCAATAGACATTCGACGAGCGAACAAAAGTCGATGAAAAAATTTCTGAATTATATATATGTGTTTTGAATTTAAAGGCTGCGTGGGAGATATTCACGCCGTTACTGCATAGAATCGACGGAGGGGAGCTGAAGGCGGTTCCTTACAAGCCGGGAAGTCGAGGGCCAGAAGAAGCAGATCAGCTGTTGAAGACTGTTGCTGGCTATGTTCAGACACATGGATACTTATGGATTGCACCAACTCTGTAATTAATTTTGTTTCGAGTCCGTTAAATGAACCACTTATTGAGTAGTGAGCTCTTCTTTTTTTTTGTTTTTTTTTCCGAATTAAAATAATGGTTTTGTTTGTATGCATGGTTGAAAACTTGAAATGTTGATCTTGTTGGCAGTTGGCGTTTGTAATAATAACTGTGAGACTTTACTGTCAATTTTGATCCTTTTATAATCTTCTGTGCCCTTTTATCTTCTAAATGATCTGGTAATAACGGTTTCCATTTAGTATTAAAGCAGCAATCTGCTCTCATTAATGCCGCTAGTCTTGATAACGAAATGCGAGAGATTTTCTCCTTCATTACCGACGTAATATCATAATCTTCATTTATTAACTCAATCGTCCAAAATCCCTTACTACAAAATGCCTTATCCATAGCCTCATACAACAAATGCTTTATCCATACATACAATTTTCCTATATATGTAATCTATATATTGTAATCCTCATTGTGAACAACATACAGAACTTCATTTGATCTTCAGCCTTAGAAGCAGCTGTGTTATACTCGTTACATATACGGCTCTCGATTTCGGCAAAAAATGGATTATCATCATGCGAATTTGGTAACATACATATTACCCAGAAATTCTTCTCTGTTACCATATATCTTTATATGTGTAACTGCTTCAAAGAATCATATATATCTTTAGTTGATATTGTATATCTTTGTATACTTGGCAGTGCTGTGTTCTTAGAGTTCATCCACGCTGCGATGCATGCAAGAGACACGCAATGGAAGTACTAGGTTCAATCGACGGTAATAATATAATAATAAATAATCCAAATAAGCCCCTCCTCTTTCTCCTTCTCATGCAATTTAATTGATGAATTGTCTGTCGTCCATAAAATCAGGCATCTACGACGTGACAATAGACGCTGAGGCAAAGACGTGCAAAATCACGGGTCAAGTCGATCCAAGCTTCTGCATACGAGCCCTGGCTCGTTGTGGGGTCCACGCCGAGCTCGGCTAATCTAAGGCACCCGATGGTGAGCCACGGCGGCTACAGAAGGTGGCACGAGGATGGTTATAGGGCGAGGAATTACTATTCTATCCCCGAGTATTCTTCGTCTCATTACAACTATGATAATAATATGCCGTCTAGGATTGTTCCACTCCATCATCATCAGCCTACTTATATTCCATATGTTGAAGATAGTTCCATGAGCTTTTGCAGGGTTATGTAATGATGATTTTTTTTATTTTAATTTCTTCTCTTTCGTGTGTAGTGTACTATGTTTGTACGTTATTTGCTAATAAGTCGGTGTGTTTTTTCGGTGAAAGATTATGAGATCCCCATTTTAATATGGATCTGATTTTCCATACGTTAATATCTTATAGAGATATCGCCATATGTTGGGTCTATCTAAATTGTATTGAATAACGTTGGTTTTACGAGAGTTATTTTTCTACTTTGAACACTACGATTTTCCGCAAGATTGATTTTACGAACGTGAAAGAAAATATACAACATACGACACTTATTATGTAATTTTCTCTTAAAAAATACATCGTTGATCTCAACAATTCGTTCCTCTTTGATCTTAGGATTGAGGTTAAAGAATACTATGATCTTGATTTTGGTTTAACGACAGAACAAAGATTTGATTTTTTCATGATGGTCCTATGGAAATTATCTATACTCTTATCTTGTATTAATGGTGAGGGTGAGTTAAAACCTGCATTTTGGTGAATCTATTAACAAATCATAATTTGACAAGTACTATGTTTTTTTTACTAATCAAACATAAATCACCCACTAACATTTGTCCTTCTACTTTTAGTATTATTATTTTAGAATTATTATACATAGTATATATGGCACACACGTAGGTATGGGTGTGCAAAACTGCTAGTATGTTATTAAACATGAGTTAATAGCTGGATAAGATTTGATTTTCGTGACTGCAATTTTATTTTAGGGCAACTCCATATATATGATATTTAATTTACAGAGTAATGTTATGGTGCTCACCTTGCGTGAGCACCTTCGTGAGCACCAACAACATCAATGCGTCAACCAGCATACAATGAGATTTTTTATTGATCTATAACCTACACATGTGATTAGTGAACCCGTCGGGGGTTGATTTGGCTTGTTGACGTGGCACAAAAAAATGCCACACTAACATGTGCCCACGGATGGTGCTCACGCAAGGTGAGCAGCATAACGTTTCTATTAATTTACATATTAAAATGAAGGTGACTAAGAAATACATATAAAGAGGTCTACATAAAATGGATGAGTGAATTAATAGTGTTGCATGCGATTAAGATGACTGTAGCTACTGTAGCTGTTCTGACCTCAATCCTCCGCAAGAAACTACCAACAATCCACCCCACCACCTTCGTCCGCCTCAGATCGGCGGCGGTTCGCCGTCATCAGAATTCTGAAAGCTTCCGCACATATCAAAGCCAGCATTATGAGAACTCCACCAGAGCTCGCGATAACATCAAAAGGCAGTCACTCCTATCCCTTGTACTTTCGTCCGACGACGATCCTCCTCTCTCAGAAAATCAAGCCGTTGGTACCGCCCTAGCATCGCAGGTAGTCGAATTAATACAACTTCCTTAAGGTTTACGTGAAAATGCAGGTCTGTTGCTTGATTTTCATGCGCTATTCATCTTAATTTGGGAATACAATAAAATCGGAGAAGACTCAAATTTGAAATCGATCATGGACAAGAGGACTCATCTTGATCGCTTTTTTGTCTGTAATTTCAGGCAAATTTCATGCGCGTAGTCGTGAAAGCTGGTGATTCCCGTGTCGAACTTCTGTGTGTTGCGAGGGCGCTGCTGAAGAAATCTGGGATTCAGGTTTTTGCTGGGGATAAGGTTTTGGTAGGGTCCGTCGATTGGGCGTGCCGAAGAGGAATGATCACTGCTGTTTTTGAGAGGAAGAGTGTGATAAATAATCCTCCACTTGCAAATTTGGATCACTTTCTTGTTCTTTTCTCAATGGAGCAGCCGAAGATCGATCCAATCGCCGTGACAAGGTTTTTGGTGGAGGCAGAGTCCTTGGGGCTCCCATTCACCCTTGCATTGAACAAAGCCGAGCTTGTTAACGAATCAGTAAGAATATGATATCTTGATTATGAATTTCATTTGACAGCATCTTTTTTAAGTCCTTTTTGATATTCGAATGATGGGCTGGCTGGGCTAGTTTAGCTAATTATTCATTACCTTTGGTTGCCTTGATTATGACATTACGCTGAAATTCTATGTTAACGAAGTTACAAAAATACTGGGAATCTCGAGTTCGTGGGTGGGGTTACGAGCCTATTCTATGCAGTGTTGTTGCTAATCAAGGACTCGACACACTAGGACTCATTCTCAGGGACAAGACTTCTGTTATCGTCGGCCCAAGTGGTGTCGGAAAGTCAAGCCTAATCAATGCTTTGAGGGCCAAAGAGACTACTGCTCAAGATGATAATTGGTTTGAAGCTGTATGCATAATTTCCCTCATGTTGTACCATTTCGCATCCTTTTCTTTGAAGGAGTAATAATTTGCGTAAACAAGTTGATATCTGTCCTTGAATCAACTTGTTCAGATTAAAGGCAGCACATGGTTTGGAGAGCAGCGCGTCAGGGAAGTCTCAAAGAAGAACAAGAGAGGTACGAACACCACTTGCAACGTGTCGTTGCTTCATCTACCTGGCGGAGGATATCTTGCCGACACCCCGGGATTCAATGTGCCTACTTTCTTAGAAGCTCCATCGAAATCCCTTGCACAATATTTTCCCGAGGTTAGTTTGCTCTGTCGAGTTAACACTTCAGTTTCAGTCATATATATGGTACTAATTCCGCTGCTGAGCTGAACTTTGTCTCGTTTGGTTTCAATGGAATGATCGATCATTATTCTTTTTCTTTTATTTTCTTGTTTTTAACATTCAGATGAGAAAAAGATTCGAAGAAAACGAACCTAAAACGTGTGAATCCGACGCCTGCTTGCATATAGGGGAATCAGGTTGCCTTATTAAAAAAGATTGGGAAAGGTATCCATATTATGTTCAGGTGCTCTTTTATATCCAAGGCCTAGAAGAAGATCGACGAATCTTTGGATGTGAAAAACAGAGTAAACTTAGGTATTTATCTTCTGCTCTCAAAACAGTCGATCACCGTTGATCTTATGTGTTCGTTCAAATTCCCTTTTCGTAAGATTATTACAGCTGATTTACCCACCGTAGTATTCTAAGTTGGGCTCTTTTGCTTGCTTGTTCTTGTGGCACAGAGTCGATGATGGAGAAGAGCGAACGCTCGTTCCCAGGACGCTGAGGAGAAAATCTCGCAAGACTGTCAAACAAGCCATGCTACGCTAGTAACGAATGATCGAGGATATATATGATTCTAATATCGTTAGCATTATCATCGCTCGTGTTCGACGTTTCGTAATGGCTGGCACATATTATTTTTTATGCGGAATTGTAACAAAACAATAAGAAAACATGACACTCTTGGGTCATGGATGCCATGAGAACGAAGCGCAGATGATACTCTTCTAACTTGAGTATGATCATGTTATGACATTTTCGCCAACTAATATACTACTGCAGAAAAACGGTACCAAGCAAATATCTCCATGCACTGGACGTATGTGGAGGTGTAGTAATGTAAATAATGCTTGCGGAATTCTCATGTTAGTTTATAACGTCGAAAACATAGACATATTTGCTTCTCTTCAGCAAATCGTGCCTCAAAAAACAATGTCTGAATCTATATACTATAAAGGTAGGATAGGGACCCTATTGTGATGACACGTGGCAACAAATTCTCCCCCCCCCCCCTCCGAAAAATGTGAAGTTTTTCTTTTGTTTTCGTTGAATGTGTATGGCAGTGCAGAATAATAAGTCCATGTAATCTGTATGTGCATGCAGTCATGCAGGATTTGTGAACTCCAAAAAAAAACTTTTTGTTTTCGTTGAATGTGTATGGCAGTGCAGATTAATATGTCCATGTTCTCTGTATGTGCATGGCAGTCATACAGGGTTTGTGAACCCCAAAAAATAAGGCATAATGTGAAGGGTCGTCCTGTGTAAGTGCATTGAGTTCAATAATAAACAGGACAGGGCAGTCTTAAGAGGTTTTAAGCCGCCATTCACTTACTGGACCAGGTTAAGTGACGGAGAATTAAGACGTCACTGAATTTAATGTACTAGAATCATGTACGAGTGCCATTTCTATGTGCATTGAGTTCGATAATAAAGAGGACAGGGAGTCCAATCGAAACTTTGTATGTGGATGGCAGTCATGCAGGCTTTATGGACGTGTTCGCTTGCCATATCAGATTCGTTGGAACAAGATTTAAGAGTTGTGAATGTGGACGGGCGTCCTTTGTATGTGTATGGCAGCCATACAGGCTTCATGTAGTCATTCAGTTGCTATATATAGGTTGCATTTTAGCGCCTATCTTCACTTCGTTATCAACCTCCTTTAGCTTATTGCCTGGACATGACAGGAGTCGAAAATTATTGCTTCCTACAGACATTAACTCCTAGGGCAGAGAGCACCACTATTGTTGTGCGTTTGTTGCGCTCCTGGAGGGCGCGGAATCTGAAGAAAAATGGGGAGTTGATGAGCATTGACCTGTTGTTCTTGGACGAACAGGTCTGCTGTATCGTTTGTATCGGTTTACCTTTTCTCCGTGGTTGATAATCTTTGTTTTCCCATTTTCCCGATCAAGGACGAAGAGGTTGTTCTCGGACAGTACGATGGCTATAAGGACGATCCAACGGTCCCCGACACTCGAACACTCCTACTTTTGCATCAGTGATTCTATGCATAGACAACGAACGATGGGAAGGTATTTTGGGACAATCAATCATTCGACCCTTTCTTTCCCACCCGAGAAAAAATCTCTAATCATCTCTGTCAAAATCCCCATAGGTGTGCCTTTCATACTCAAGGCAGGGAAAGCTCTGAGCTCGAGGAAAGCAGAGATAAGGGTTCAGTTCAAGGACGTCCCTGGCGACATTTTTAAGTGTACGTATAATCTCTGTCTCCTTTTTCTACAGTTATAGCAATGTGTTTTTGTCGGGCTTGAAGTGGACGGAATAATTACAAACAGGTCAGAAGCAAGGAAGGAATGAATTCGTCATCCGCCTGCAGCCTTCTGAAGCCATGTACATGAAACTAACGGTGATCAGTTGCAGGGTTTTCTCTGCTTTCAGAAAAAAAAAATTCAGTTCCTTCGATTTTCGTCATTACATTACCATGATTATTATTGGTGCAGGTGAAGCAGCCGGGCCTTGAAATGCAAACAGCTCAGAGCGAGCTCGACTTGTCCTATCGACAGCGCTACCATGGAGTCGTGATCCCCGAGGCATACGAGCGCCTGATTCTCGACACGTACGCATCACTTCCTTTGAGATCTTTATATATTCGATCTGTTTTTTTCTGAATCGTATGAAATATTCACTTCTGTTCCATCTTTTTTTTTCCTCTTCTGCAGAATCAGAGGGGATCAGCAGCATTTCGTACGCAGGGACGAATTGAAGGTAGTTCAATAGACATTCGACGAGCGATTAAAAATCGATGAAAATTCTTTCTGAATAAATATATTTTTTAATTTAAGGCTGCGTGGGAGATATTCACGCCGTTACTGCATAGAATCGACGGAGGGGAGCTGAAGGCGGTTCCTTACAAGCCGGGAAGTCGAGGGCCAGAAGAAGCAGATCAGCTGTTGAAGAGTGTTGCTGGCTATGTTCAGACACATGGATACTTATGGATTGCACCAACTCTGTAATTAATTTTGTTTCGAGTCCGTTAAATGAACCACTTATTGAGTAGTGAGCTCTTCTTTTTTTTTTTTTTTTTTTTTTTCCGAATTACAATAATGGTTTTGTTTGTATGCATGGTTGAAAACTTGAAATGTTGATCTTGTTGGCAGTTGGCGTTTGTAATAATAACTGTGAGACTTTACTGTTAACTTTGATCCTTTTATAATCTTTTGTGCCTCTAAATGATCTGGTAATAACGGTTTCCATTTAGTACTAAGCAGCAATCTGCTCTCATTAATGCTAGTCTTGATAACGATCGAAATGCGAGAGATTTTCTCCTTCATTACCGACGTAATATCGTAATCTTCATTGATTTCTATCGTCGACCTACTAACTCAATCATCCAATCCCTTATTACAAAATGCCTTATCCATAGCCTCATTACAACACAAATGCTTATCCATACATACACTCGCTCGATACGTGTATATATGTTGTAATCCTCATTGTGAACAACATACAAAAAACTTCATTTGATCTTCAGCCTTAGAAGCAACTGTGTTATACTTGTGACATATATACTCGCGACTCTCGACTTTGGCAAAAAATGGATTATCATCATGCGAATTTGGTACATACATATTACCCAGAAATTCTCGTTATACGTGCAACTGTTTCAAGAATCACATATCTTTATAGTTTATATTTGTATCTTTATATACTTGGCAGTGCTGTGTTCTTAGAGTTCATCCACGCTGCGATGCATGCAAGAGACACGCAATGGAAGTACTAGGTTCCATCGACGGTAATAATAATAAATAATCGCAATAAGCCCCTCCCTTTTTTCCTTCTCATGCAATCTAATCCCCAAATATTCTTTATCAATTGTCTGTGTGGTCCATAAAATCAGGCATCTACGACGTGACAATAGACGCTGAAGCAAAGACGTGCAAAATCACGGGCCAAGTCGATCCAAGCTTCTGCATACGAGCGCTGGCTCGTTGTGGGGTCCACGCCGAGCTCGTTTGGGCTAACCTTAGGCACCCGATGGTGAGCCACGGCGGCTACAGAAGGTGGCACGAGGAATATGGTTATAGGGCGAGGAATTACTATTCTATCCCTGAGTATTCTTCGTCTTATTATTACAACTATGATAATAATATGCCGTCTAGGATTGTTCCACTCCATCATCATCAGCCTACTTATATTCCATATGTTGAAGATAGTTCCATGAGCTTTTGCAGGGTTATGTAATGATGATTTTTTTATTATTATTTTAATTTCTTTTCTCTTTCGTGTGTAGTGTGTAGTATGTGTGTACGTTATTTGCTATTAAGACGGTGTGTTTTTTCGGTGAAAGATTATGATCTTATTTTCTATATGTTAATATCTTATCGAGATATCGATATATGTTGGGTCTATCTAAATTGTACTAAATAATGTTAGTTTTACGAGAGTTATTTTGTCTACTTTGAACACTACGATTTTCCGCAAGATTGACTTTACGAACGTGAAAGAAAATATACAACATTTTACAAATATACTATTATTTTTCACTTCCTCATTTAATTTTCTCTTAAAAAGTACATCGTTGAATCTCAACAATTCGTTCCTCGTTGATCTTAGGATTGAGGTTAAAGAATCCTACTATCTTTATTTGGTTTAACGACCGAAACAAAGATTTGATTTTTTCATGATGGTTCTATACTCTTCTTATATCAAGGTGAGGGCGAGTTAAAACTGCGTTTTTTTTTTTATCTTTTAACCACTCATAATTTGTCAATTATAATATTTTTTTACTAAATCAAACTTACCCACTAACATTTATCCTTCTATTTTTAATATTATTATTTCATAATTAAATATACAAAGTATATATGGCACACATGTGATAATAACCACATCACCCACGCACACGCACTATATTTTTTAAAACAACGGAGTTCATTGACCCAACCGTGGTTAAGTTAATCTAAATTTTGCTTAAATCCGATCCATAAATCAAACCCAAACAAATATCCCAACAATAACCCATTTGAGGTCATTTGGATCGCCGATCAGATTCCTCCCAGCCACTTCTGATCCAATTCATTACTCAGAAAGGTAAGTGCTCGTGTGTGCTCGACCCTTTGAGCCTCACACCTAATTTGGGCGGCTAATTTTCATTGAAAACAATGTTCTTTGGTTTCCGTGTCGTATATGTCTGAATTCTTTTCTTTATTACTGCAGATCTGTTTGCGTGTCTTCTTTTCTCCTTTTTAATGTGTTAATTTTGAATTTCGCTGCCATGTCTATGTAGCTTTTGGTGCTATAGGAGCCGCGAAGGTTCTGAACTTTTTCTGCCATGATATTGCATATTCGGCCTTAATAACGTGTGCTCTTGTTGATCTTGTTCTGTTGAGCTATCTATATCCGTGCATAGACACAATTATCATTTTCATGACTAAAATAAGAAAAACAATCTCCTTTCACTAACCCTAATATTCAAACTGCTGCCTTCTTTTCAGAAGGAGCTCTTAGATTATTAGTCGAACTAGAAAAGCAGCAATCGGTTTACCTTACTATGGTGAAAGTTAAATCTCAATCAAAGAAGACTCAGAAGCGAGGGGTGGATTTCAAGGTTGGAATTTAATTTAAGTGATTCCTTTGTGTTGGCATTCACCATTTGGGGTATTAATCTAGACCATCTTATCTGGGAAAAAAATTGTATTGATACTGTCCTCTTAGCCAGTTTTTCCAGTGATTCATTTTCTTTGTTCTGCTGCTAACATCAAGATTTTCTACCATGAATTTATCTATTTTTCATTTTCGTTGCAGAAAATTAAACGAAAAGTGGGCAGGAAATTGCCGCCTCCAAAGAATGCTACGAACACCGAAGTAAAGTCGAAGGCCATAATCCTTCATGGGCAGACCATAGCGTCTGAAAAATCTGGTCTAGCAACTAGCAGAAAGGGTTTGACATTGAAGGAACTTCTTCAGCAGACGAGCCATCACAATGCCAAAGTTCGGAAAGGCTCTGCATTTCATCCACCCCTTTTGGCTTGGTTTGGATTTTTTAAGTAAATAGCCCTTGAGTTGGTCTTCTTTTAAAAAATAGCACCCAAAATCGGAGTTTACATTTGTACCCTTACTAACTCTGCTCTAAAGACTATTTTACCCTTATTTAATGTCAATCAACAACCTCAACCACACTTAACGAAAAAATTAATTAAAGGGTTTACATGTACACTGTAGCGAACATGAAACATCGGACCCGTTATAGAAGAGTGGGGTAAAAGTAAAAAAAAGCAACCATTTTCACTTCCAGTAAAAAAAGCAACCGTGTGCTCTCCCGCCCCTTCACTGCAAATCGTCTCCACTTCCAGTTAAAAAAGCAAGCGTGTGCTCTCCCGCCCCTGCACTGCAAATCGTCGTCTTCTCTGCAAATCGACTCATTCGAAATGGCATTCAACGCGAACACCCAAACAGTGGAGGTATGTGTTCTACTCTTCGTATTCTTCAATTTAACGCGAGAGGGGATCTGGGAACGACCCATCGGAACCCTAATTTGGTGCGGACCCGTGCTTGCAAGCATAGGACAGAGCTTCGTATCATAGGACCCGTGCTTGGTAGCATAGGACTCGCGCTTGCAAGCATAGGACCTTTACTTGCAAGCATAGGACCCGTGCTTGCAAGCATAGGACCTGTGCTTGCGCAGCGTACGTCGATTTTTAATGCATGGGTCCCGTGCTTCCAAGCAGACGACCCCCGCTTACGAGCAGGGGACCTATGCGTATTTATCGGGTCCCCTGTGTATTAGCGCGGGTCCCCTGTGTATTAGCGCGGGTCCCCTGCTTAAACGCTCGGGTCCTCTTACCTTAACGGGCGGGTCCTGTGCCACTGCGCGCGCGCAAGTTTGGGGGACCTGCGCGTATAATCAGGGGACCCGCGCGCTATGACCAGGGGACCCGCGCTTATACGCAGCCAATCCCCACGGATGGAGGACCCAAGGACTCACGACGGTGTCCTTCTTTGACTTTCGGGCCAACAACACCGCGGTGGCGAAGTAGACGTTCGCCAACTTAATCTTCTCCTCGTCCACACGTTCCTCATCGCCAGCCAAACCCTCCAACGCCATCTTCACGGCAGACAAGCGAACGGTTGCTGCATCCCCAAAATGTCTCCTCGTGAATGCTTTATCTTCGTTCACTGCCGGTATCACGGCTTCGAACTTCAGCCCGGTGATTAGGCAGTACTCCGATTTTGAAAATCGGAGTGGACTATTGCCAACAATCATCCACAGCTCTTCGCGATTGTGCAGAGTGGTCTGCCTCTGGATGAGGTACCACAACAACTGAAGCGAGAGCTTAAAATCCGGCTCCGCCATAACCAGGCGACCGAACGGACTCGAGGCACAAAAGCTCTGAAACTCCTCCTGGTTAAGACACCGTCTTATCAACTCGCTGGCGTCGGTGTATAACGAGGTCACCACAGGACGGCATTCAGGAAATTCGTCCACTAAACCCAACTGCTTCTTCATCACAACCTAATTTATACGTAAAACACATCGTAGCCAATTACTTGGTATGAATATTGACAATAGGAAACCCTTACGCACATATGGGCAGGGGTCCGCATCGCATGTGCTGTGCGTATTTACCCGGGACCTGTGCGAATTTACACGGGACCTGTGCGAATTTACACGGGACCTGTGCGAATTAACACGGGACCTGTGCGTATTTTCGCGGGACCCGACCATAAGATGATGTTCCAGCCATGGGTCCCCTGCGTATAAGCGGGGTCCCCTGCTTATAACGCAGGGGTCCCCTGCTCCTAGCGCGCGGGTCCCGTGTTCTTCGCGGGCGCAAGGTCACGGGACACACGCTACGCAGTGGACCCGTGCTGGGACCATCATACGGGACCATCATCTTATGGGCGGGTGCCGTGAAAACGGGTCCCCTGATTCTAAGCACGATCCTATGCTTGCAAGCACGGGTCCGATGCTTGCAAGCACGGGTCCGATTTTGAAAATTAGGGTTCGATTGGTTAAATTGAAGACGAAGAGTAGAACAAATACCTTCACTCTCTGGGTGTTCCCGCTGATTGCCATTGTAGATTTAGGTTCTGCTTTGGGTTTTACTTGCAGAGAATCGATTTGCAAAATGTTTGGTGTGCAGGAGAAAAGAGGATTGAATGGAATTGAACGTTAAAGTGGTGGTTGCTTTTTTACTTTTACTGTTCTGTCACGGGTTGTGTTGTTTGCTAATCGCTACAGTAAAACCTGTAAACTCTTAAACCTTTATAGTTATTACACGGGTTCTATCAGGGGTTGTGTCGTTTGCCAATCGATACAGTAAAACCAGTAAATTCTTAAACCTTTATGTTTATTACGCCAAATCTATCACGGGTTGTGTTGTTTGCCAATCGCTACAAATATCCCTTTATGTTTATTACATAACTAACCTAATTAAATACAACTATCTATCTATATATTTTTAAACCTAATTAAATATTATAAAATAGTTCATTTAATTTAAAATACAATACTAATTAGATCAGGTTCATAATATAATATATAATGCTTCAAATTAAATATAAAAACTTAGATTCACGTACAATACAATAACATAAAATTATTAAGTAATTTACTATTCTACCCTTCTCGCCCTTCTCCAACCGGAACTTGGTCGACATCCTTCTGCACGGCGTCGTTTCGGACAACCTCGATCCAACCTGGGCCGAGGAAAACTTCGCTCTCAGCATCGTCGTCGTCGTCTCGGACAGCCTCGGGTGCTCGTCCTTGGATCACTTCGCTCATACCATCGCAGATGCCGTCGCCGTCGAGTTCGATAGGAGGGTCGTCGGGGTTTAAGAATCTGTCTATCTCAAACACGACGAACAGCCTCCTTTGGGAGAGGTCGACGCCGAGGTCGGCCTCTAGACGGCGGCGGACGTCGTCGGCCGTGGTAGTCCGGGGGTCCGAGTTACGGACGATTTCCTGGAGGCGGGCGACGATTTGGGCGTCCGTCAGCATTCTTGGTCGATTTGTTTCTGGGATTAACAAAAATGTTATTTTCGGATGTTGTGTGTTTTTATAATGTAGACATAATTAATTAATGGAAGCCCTACAGCTTGCAAAACCGTAAGACCTTTGGAAAACCCTAACATATATCGCGGGACCCAGGCTCTAGTGCACGGGACCCAAGCTCTCTTTCGCGGGACCCAAGCTCTTGTGCACGGGACCCAATCTCTAGTGTATGGGGGCATGGGACCTATCTATAAGAAGCGATTATGCGCGGGGCCCATTCTTTTGCGCGCAGGTCCCCTGAATTTATGTGCAGGTCCCATTATCTAATGCGCCGGCACTAATTTGCGGGAACCGTGCACTGATGCGCGGGTCCCATGAATTTATGCGCGGGTCCCATAAAATTATCCGCGGGTCCCGTGAATTTATGTGCGGGTCCTGTATATTTATGTGCGGGACTCATGCTTCTATGTAGGGTCCCATGATCTAACGCGCGGGTTGCCTGCTTTCAAGCAGGGTCCCCTGATCAACTGGACGTTTTAAAAAGCGAAATTGAACATGTTCGGCAGTCCAAACCGGAATTTCGAAGCTTGGGGAACCCATTACCTTCGAAACAGGGATTAGGACTGAGAGTTACAAATTTAGATGGTTATATTCAAAATACGTCCAGTAAAAATACTTACAGTGAAGCGTGAGGTTAGAATTCGTTCACTGAGGACTTTCGAGTGTTCCTTCGCCTGTGAAGAAGCTGATATGAAGTCGGGACGTAGAAATTGTAGGTGATTTCTATTAAGGACGAGGACGAAGAAGAAGAAGAATAATTCGGGGAGGTGGGGTGGAGTGGAATTAATGCTTTCTGCTGCAAAATGGACGTGCAGCTTTTAATTCATTTCAGGCGTTGTATTTTATTTTTGTTTTTCTTTTGTTTTTATTAATAATAAGGGATTACGAGAAGATGATTAAGTGTTAATTAAAAAGAGTGCTATTGACCAAAAAAAAAAGTCAAGAGTGCTATTTTTTTAAACTTGACCGCGTCAAAGGCTATTTTTTAAAAAGACCCGCTTGGTTTGGCTATTTTAAGTTTGTACGAATATGAAAATGTCATAAAGTGAGGGTGAAAGATCATTGTTTTTGTTTTAATTTCGTAATATGGTTTCTTTTTTATATAGCTATGTCTTGTTGTTAAGATAATTTCTTCAGAAGATTTTCACAGTTAAAATGGTCTTCGTCTCATTTGTTCCCATGGGTCAGTTTGCTATGGTCAGTGCCCTTTACTGTATCTGATTGAACAAATCCAATTGTGCTTTCTCTGTTTTTTTCTTTTCTTATCTTGCATTTGAAATGTTTAACGTTTTCATAGTGGGGTTTAATTTGTCGTTTGTTTAGTTATAATTTGCGTGGAGAAGACTTCATGGCAAAGTGAAAATCTTGTGTTTCTATCTTCTTCCATCTTTTTTTTTTCCATTTGATGCTTGTGTTGCATATGCAGGTTGAAGAGTTGGCGTCTTTAGTCAAAAGATAATCTCCATTGCAAGCATCTCATTTTGGCAACAGAAGATACATTAGTTGACTTCATTCAGGATGATTCAAGGTAATCTGTTAGGACATGTCGCACCGGCCATCTTTATAGAACTTTATCGAAATTAAAATTATTCAAATATTTCAAATATCACAAATATTTCTCGGCGAAACTGAAAATTCTCTTGAAATTCCTTTTAAAATTTTCTCGGCGAAACTGGATATCGCTCGAAACCCTTTCAAATTGATTTGCCAATCGTACTAAACAAGTTTCGATCGAAACTGAACTTTAACTCTTGATTTATTAGTTTCTCGGCGAAACTGACTTTCGCTCGAAACACGTTTCGATTGAAATTGCAATTTGATTAAATACTTCTATAATTTTATCGGCGAAACTGACTTTCGCTCGAAACACATTTCGATTGAAATTGATTATTAAAATTTTATCGGCGAAACTGACTTTCTCTCGGCGAAACTGATTTTCGCCCGAAACTCAATTCAATCGATCGAAAATCAAAATTGACTCTTTGAAATTATTCTCGGCGAAACTGAGACTCTGCTTATTTAAATAGAGTTTCGCCCGAAACACTGTTCTTCTTCATCGATTTTCAAATTCACTCTTAAACCCTCTCTGCAATGGCACACCAACTCATCATAGTCTCACTCTGTTTTACCGTTTATTGCAACTCCAAATCCCTCATTGGTAAGGAAAAACGCTTTATCTACAGCTTTTAACTGTTTTTTTCTCATTCGTGCAGGTTACGCAGATTAGGGTTGCGTGAGTTCGAGCGAATCACTGTTAAAACGTGTTTTCATCTCGCCTAGATTCGCTCGAAACTAAACTCTAGTTTCAATTTCACATCACAATCGATCGATTGTTACTGAAAATATTACTTATTCTGTGTTTTCAAATCGACGTATTCTAGGGTTTTACTACTTTCGATCGAAACATGGCATTTCAATTTTCAATAATTTTAATCGTTTTGACTTAACCCTTTCGGCCGAAACTACCTCACAGTTTCGATCGAAACTGAGGACAAAATTAATTTTAATCGATCGACACTTCTCACAGTTTTGCTCTATTCCACAGTTTCGATCGAAACTGAAGGCTCAATTGAATCAACCGATTCGTGATTTAAATTGTACCACATTGGACTTTCGATCGAAACTGAATTGCATTCCTCTTTCGCCGAACTTATTTAAATTTCATATGACTTTCGATCGAAACTGAATTTAATTTCACTTTCGCTGAATTTGCCTAAATTGAACATGACTTTCGATCGAAACCACAGTCCAAATTGAACTTATGATTTGAATCGCACGATGCACATTGTTGCCCGAAACTCAAAACCAATTGAAATTGAATTGACATTGGCACTTTCGCCGATTGCTTAATTCAATTTCACTTTGTTTCTTCAATGAAACTTAGTCACAATTTTTGCCAAATTTTTCTAAGTCCTAACATGCTTAACAACGTATTGACTAATTTTGCATACTTTCTAAGTCAAAATGATCGATTTCCACTAATCCATTGCTCTTATCTTGCAGATCTACCAAAATGGTGCGACTAATTGATGAGATTTTCGCCTCCAAGGACTGGGCACAGAGGACACCCAACAACCATCAACTTGACTTTGATAATACCTCGTGCCCAGATCCTATCATTATTAAAATCCTCGCAAACCACCCTCTAAAAACTGCCCTAAACATCACCGAGGTAGTCCCTGAAGTGTATGTACAACAATTCTGGTCCACCCTTCAAAAACCAACCAATAACCCAAAAATAATCACCCTGTCCGCCAAAATCGACAACACCATAGTTGTCCTTACTCCATCCATTCTCCGTTACATACTAAACCTACCTCATTCACTCCTATATGATCCCCATCCCTCCAACGACGACCTAATCAGGGACTTCCTATTCATGGGTAAACCTAACACCCAAAACACCATACACTTACCTGAGTTCACTGCCAAAGACATCCCTGCACCTTGGAGGACTCTGTTTCTCATTATCAACAAATGCCTCTCGCCAAAGCACTCCGGGTCCGACAAGTGCAACCGGAACATCATGCTTATCTTCCATGGGATCGTCTTCAACAAAAATTATGATGTCGCCCAACTCACCTGGTCGGACATCCTCGATCAACTGCGAAGGCGAGGTCTTGGATCAACGAAGCTGGTGCTCCCTTACTTACGGTGGCTACTTGTCATCGTCCAACATTTCGTGGATCTTCATCCCGAAATCGAACGCCGACCGAGTGACGAGGGTTATCAATCTCCGAAGCTCATAAAAATCCAATCGACGAAGAGCAAAATCGATCAGGAGGCCATGATCATCCCAGACCACTTACTTCGCCTCCTCGATCCGAATGAGCCGGAGCTACGCAAAGATATGCAAGCCAACAACCTCGACGACGTCCCCGTGGCTCAACAAAACCCAGTTGAACCTAACCCAGGGACAAGCCAACCCCCACAGCCAAATGTAGGTCTAGGACACTCCTCATCCCCACAGCCAAAACAAAAGCGCAAATCCAAAGGGGGTGACCGAGGAGGACAACAGGAACGGCATACAAAGCAAAAACACGACCGTACTCCTAAGCCAACTAGTCCACAAACAAGCCGGGCCGAACCCATAGGTACAGGGGATGACTTTGTCTTCCCCCGAGTAGAAGTCGCGACATCGGGTCCAATCGCGCAAACTACCCTTCCCAGCCACTCAATCATCTCCCAACAGATGATTATTTCACATACTCACGAGGTGCCACGTCATTCATCACCACCTCGCTCGGAGGTGGTTGATGTAACAAGCAGTACACCGCCTCAGACTGCACCTTCTTTGATCACTACGAGTCTAGTGCCCTCACCATCCATAATTTTTCCACTTTCTAGGACACTACCATTAGATTCTGCACCTCTAGATCTTAGTGCTCTAGACCGAACGCTCTACGATGTCTCCGTACTAGAGTCTAGTACGGAACAGAGCGGAAGACCCAACGTAGTCAACATCACTGCAGCTACGACCTTGGGCCATCAATCTGAGTCAGTCTCAGCTTTGATGTCAACGATGAGCCTTCGTGGCCTCGGTTCTTCAAGTCCTGTGCAAACGGGCGGCACATCAGTACCCTCTGCTGATGTTCTGACGACGGAATGTCTTAGTGACTCCGTCAGGTTATTATCCCCGTTCGTGACGGAGGTGAGGCTAGAGAATCGACTCGCAGCATTGACGAAAGATCTCGAGGACACTATTATGACCCAAGTCTACAACGCCGTTGGGACATCCTCTCGGGATAAAGGCAAAGCCCCCTTCAACGAAGAAGTACCCCCGTAACCCGACCCAACTCCTGGCTCTGAGGAAGGACCGTGGAACGTACCAATCCCGGAACTGATCGACGTTCTACTGGCCAGACTCCGTACTGCACCGAAGCTCACTGTCTATGAAGCGGAGGTCCTCAGACGTCTGGAGCTTCCTTTCAACCCGCCTAACCCCGGCGAGGCCCAGTCATCAAGACAATCACGTGACGACCCTGACGGTGGGGATCGTCCCGAGGGGGAGAAGACACAAGGGACAGGGCCTCCGTCGCAGCCACATCCGCAACCTAGAACCACCCGAACACTCACCAGAACAAAACCACCTACACCCACCCAAACCAGAAAATCTACCCGAACTACTACCAATACAACCCAAACGACCTCCTCATCAACCGTGAGTCCATCACCGCCTAGCCTTACAAACCCAAGAACTTCCTCTGATCCTCCATCCTCACCTACTCTATCTCTCGAAACACTTTACAACCCACACTCAGCGGTAGAAAAGTACATCTTCAACGACGATTGGTTAACAAAGCCGATGCATCCAGACTTGGCCAAGGGCTTACTGGACAACGTCAGATACTTCTTGATGAAGGCAAATGTTAACCTAGCACTTATCGACGATGATGAGCTCGAGGAAGGTGAAGACTACGAAGCAGACATTCCAGAACTTCCAGAGCTTCTCAAACACGTTGTTGTCGATAAGGAGTGCCCCCCTCGAAGTCAAAGATAGGAAAAGAACAGAAGCCGCCGTGGGAAAATGTCAAAGTGATAGCTCCATATCAAGAAGAGATACGGAGAAGAATTTGGAGGAAGGAGGATAGGATCAAGGAGCTAGACGAGCTGAGTCTAAGAGGCCTAACTCATCTCCCGAGATAAACTGCTATACGATACCTGCTCTGTCTTCGTAGAGGGCTTGTGTGGAGAGCAAAAGATACAGATGTTAACATTCTTAGAAGAGAAGAGAAGGAAAAGGCCAGAATCAACAAAATCTTGGGAGTTCGGCAAAGCCGTGTCGACTATTATGAATATCCTATCTATAAGGTGCAGCGAGAGATGGAACGGTCGAGGAACTGACTGAAGGCGATCTCTCATACATCAGAGGTGAAGATGTTGATCGGATACTTTTTAGCTTCAGATTTCTTGGAACACTCCAGAATCCAGACTTGAAAGTGGGCTACGTTGCTCTTAAGCGATTCATGATGCGCCAAATCAAGTTCAATTCGACTCACGATCTTCAAATGGCGGTGGAAAGCAACATGAAAAGGGTGAATCTCACGAAGCCATCCTTCGAAGTCCCCGACTCAAGTCTTGGTGAAGGCCACATAATCAATGATGACAACGATCCATCGGTGGTCTACATCAATTACAAAGGAGAAAAGAGACTGATGAAAACATCCGAGATTGCCAAATTCAGCGATGGGACGCTGCTGATTATTTGGGTGAAACTCGAAAGGATTTTGGAGGAGCTAAGGTACGAAGAAGCAGAAGTCCAGGAGAAGTACGAGAAGCTGATCAACATCATCTCCGATTGATTATCCTTACGAAGAACGATACGATCTTACGATTCAGACTTGGACTCAGGAAATCGATTGATGCTGTGGAGGAACCCAAGAAGAAGAAGACACAAAGGACATCAAAGCGAAAAGGATGCTAAGGGGGAGATTGTTAGGAATATTTTGTAGCATCCTTTAATTTATGTAATCTTGGGTTAATATGTTTATTTAGTGGGTTGTTAGTAGTTTGGGGTGACTTATGATATTAAGTCATAGTTTTGTATTGGGCTTTAATATACCAAACAATTGTGGTATATAAAGCCCAAATTACCCTAATTAGGGTTTTATCAAAAGAATTGAAAGGTAAGCCACCTTGTACGTTACATTAAGAAAACACACACTAACACACACTAAAGGTGTTCTTCACGTTTTACACATTCAAACCCTTCTTTTGCTCCTTGTTTGGTAATATAAGGGCCAACATTTCTGTTTTGTTTTTTGAATCTTTTCATGTTGGAGTTACTTTTTAAGGTTTAATTAATATAATTAAAGTAACATGAATTTTTATATTTTTACTTTTTTAAAACTTTGATTTATTTATGTTTTTAATTATAATTGAGAATTTCTTGGGATGTTCGTCGAAATATTTTTTCGAAATTTGGAGTTATTTTACAGTGTGGAAAATAATTAATTAAACTATAAAAGAAAAAAATAAAAAGAAAGAAATTTAACCTTATTGAATAGGTTAAAATTAACATTGATCTATTGTCTTTATTCATAAATAACTTAATGTTGGTTTTATTTTTAGAAGAAAACAATAGGATGGATTATTTATACCAAAATTTCCAATAAAATATTAATACAAAAACACTTGATATTTCTCATCTTTCTTCTTCGTTCACAGGTGCAAACCCGCCGTTCTATTTACTACTGCCCGCAAGGTCATGGGAAGACGCAATAGGGTTAAATTTAATACAGGTTTTCCCCCGTTCTACTATAAAGACCCACCCTACTTCAGTTTTAAATTAAAAAAAAAATTGGCAGTTCTGGTACTACTATAGAACTTTCTCGGCATCACTAGTTCAATTTCTTTCATCGTCACTGTTCTACTGCTCTACGAGGACAAGTCTGAAGTAGAGCGTCGGGGCCTGAGAGTGACGGTAGCCATTATGTACGCTTTAAGGTATTTTGATTTTCCTTTGTGCGATTCACTGTTCCAAATCATCGGGTCGTTTAATAGTTTGATCCTCTGTGTTGGATTGTGTGAACTGTTTGATCCTCTCTTAGGTTCCTCTTTTATCATGTTGGGTTGTGTCTATAGTTTAATTGTTTGATCATCTTTTAGGTTCCCCTTTTGTCAAGTTGGATTGTGTATATAGTTTAATTGTTTGATCCTCTTTTAGGTTCCTCTTTATTATGTTGGATTGTGTGTATAGTTTAATTGTTTGATCCTCTTTTAGGTTCTTTATCGTGTTGGATCGTGTCTATAGTTTAATTGTTTGATCCCCTTTTAGGTTCCTCTTTATCGTCTTCATGGATTGCTATATGAAACAGAAAATTCAAGTGGAACCCCTCCCTTAACGCCGTTTAGCGTACAAATTCATTGTAATTTTTGGGCTCTTATATGCTGTGATATGCTTCACCTCTCTGGAAAGTGAGCAATCCAGAAATCATTGGTGCTTAAAGACGTATGGGTGCTTCTTGGCAGAATTCGTCTTCATTGCCTCCTTAGGATATCTACACTATATCAAATTAATTATTTAGATAATCTTATGTATTGTATTCCTTTCTATAAACAGATGAGTATTTGGCTATTAAACAGCCAATTTAGGAGTCGGTGGATCTTGGAAATTACGAGCTGATGGATTTGTTTTGAAATCTTACTTTTGTTCAATGGCGTTCTTCAAATTGGACTATAAAGAATATTTGTCGGGAATACCATCATATTCATCGTCATCAATACATTCTACACAAACATTTAAACGACAAAATAGACTACATGCGGAGATTGGTATATGTATATACACACATATAATATTAAAATAAAACAAAGTCTTCTAGGTGAAGCGATTGCAGGGAATGGACTGATGAGAGTTTACATAAACTTGTATAATGCTCATGGAATTATGTCTACTAAATAGTACTGTCGAAATAGCCCGCATCCCCGCGAAACTCGGCTCACAATCCCTCTGTGTACCATCAATTCAATCAAATCATGCATGGTGTAACTATTTACTACAACTGTAATCATTTTTCATTGTCATTACATTTCAGGTAATGGGCTGGTTGCTTGTAGTATTGAAAAGCCCAATAGGCCCTAGGAAGAAAAGTCACCACTCAGAGCTCAAGCATGCTTATTTTTTTAGGTTGTGTTTTTCGGTATTTTGCCGTCATTTCTCTTTTCAGAAAGATAATATACTTTATTCATCTTACCAACCATATATATGACCCCTCTCAACTCTAAAGCAAAATATAATTGTGATGAATAAATGCGTCTAATTCTGGTGATTATTGCTTATTCTATTGAGTTGTGAAATATGCAGTTTATGAATATGAAATGGTAAGTGCTCACTTTCTATTTCTATACTTACTACACCACCAGTTACAGTCATACAGTATGCGGATCTGTCTAGTTCAACAATTGCAGAATTCATTATTGTACTATGTGACCGACTCACAAATCAACACACGAGAAACAAACAAAAAATCCCAATTTCAGCTGCAACTGTAATACTTCACTGCAATCAAAACTATACAATCTCGAAAAAGAAAAGTAATATCACTCAAACAACTGTAAATTCTTATAACTGCATATTTCGTAACCTCTCAAATCAGCTGAACAACCCAAGAACGAAATCACGTCTACCGAAAATGTGAAACTTATTTCACATTTTCTATGGATGGTTTTTTTTCCCAAAGCTCAATATGCAAAATACTTTTGCTATTCCTAAATTTTCGCTGGGAGAGACGATTATAACCTCGACGAAACTGACGTAATTTTCGTCTGTTCGGTCATTGGCTCCCTTCAACGTTCCTTGAAGGCAGTAGAGCATCCCAGACAACTTAGTTCATGACTGGACTATCATGGACAGCTTCTGGTTTTCTGAGTCTTTCTGCTCAGCGGCCTCCTTTAGCCTGTATTTTCCTCCTCTAGTTGAGTGATTTTCTCAACTAGGTGTCCGGTCTCTTCTTGTACTAGTTCCTTAGCTTTTTCCACTATCTTCAGCCTTTTGTTGAGCTTCCAGTATTCATCGACCATGTTCTGAAGAGCGTCTAGTACATCTTCGTAACTGAATTTAGGAGCTGACTGATCATTGTCCTGGATTGGCTGATCTTCCATTAGGCAAGCTAGTTCTTCTTCACTCTCGTGCTCGCTTAGGTCGTCCTCTGAGCTTAACTCTTCCGAATCGATATCGTCCCATTCGGACTTGTTTTTCCCGGCCAGTAGTCACGGGATTTCCTTTTAACCGATTCCTTCTTCTTTTTAGGGCAGTCCGCGATGAAATGCCCTTCCTACCATAGTTAAAGCACACAATAGAATTTTCATTTTCAACATCGTGCTTACCTCGTAATGGCTTGTTCGGAGTCCTCTTCATGAGTCTATCGAACTTTATGCTGAAGAGGGCCATCGCCTCTTCGTTTATCTCATTTGCATCCTTTGAGGTAGACGTTTCTGCCACAACCCAAGCCTTGACTGGTTGGACCGGTGTCATTTCCTCCATCCTTATCTCGAGTTCAAACTCATATGCCTTCAAGTCTGCAAACAGGTCATGTAGCATGAGTTTGCTTAAATCTTTTGATTCTCGCATGGCCATGGTTTTGACATCCCATTCTCGTGGGAGTGCTTTCATGACTCTGATGGCCATGTCTCTATTCTCGAGCTGTCTTCCTAGCTTTGGGAGATCGTTGATGATGGAGCAGAACCGCTCCTCGAAATCTGCCATATATTTGCCTGGCTTCATCCTTATAGTGCTGTATTCCTGGATGGCCACGACGAGCTTATTTTCCTTTGTCTGCTTGTTTCCTTCGCGGATCTGGCAGGCCCACACCTCTTTTGCGGCGGAGCACAAGACTTGCCTGAAGATACTCACGTCCAGAGTTTTGAACAAGGTGTCTTTGGCAATGTTGTCGAGGTTGGCCTTCCTCCTTTCTTCAGTCGTAAGCTCCACCCTCTCCTTTGAAATTTCTCGTGGTTCGTTGGGATGGTCTGCATGTCGTGGATTCATCTCTTTGTACGTGAATGGCCCGTGTTGATTACGTCCACCATCTTGTCGTGCGCAGAGATGGGTCATTATCCTTATATTCCATTCAACGAAGTTTTCTCGGCTAAACATCGGCAACTTGCTAGAGGATGCCATGGTGAATATCAAGCAACCTTGCTCAGATACCAATTGTTAGGATCGGTTTGCATGTATAGAGGGGGTGCATAAACACTCGCTGATTTTCGCTCTTTTTTGGTTCTTAACCGGTTGAGGTTAGATACCAGTGCTTGATATTCTGGTTCGACTTGTGCGAAAGTGTGACCGGCCAGTGGTGACTGAAACTGGTTGTGCAGTGTGATGTGTGTGCGATTGTTTGTGAAGAACACAGCGATTTGTTATGGAAGTTCGGAGCAAAAAAGATCTTCTACGTCTCCCCCTATTCCCGCAAGAAAGGGTATTCTAGAAGATTTCGATATGACCCCGTCGTATAACCTTCTTAGCTAGACTCACACATATAACCCCCCCCCCCCCCCCCGCATACTTGCTAACTAAACTCCTAGACACCACAGCTAGACAGCTTTTTACAGTCCGTCTCTTTCAAGAGCTTTTTACAGTCCCTTGAAAAAACTCACTTACTAAACAGTACAGTGAGGACAACAACTAAGTTCTCTTTCTTTTTGAGCTTGAGCTATGAGCTCTCGATTTGATTTATCGTGACAAAGTGTCGTGAGGGTCTTCAGTCTCTTCTCTGCTATTTATAGCTGGGCTTTGTTGAAGAAGACCGTTGTGAGATAGCTCTTCTCACCGGACAGTGCATTAAATGCTTTTTACACAAAATGGGTATTGTTCGGTCTTTGCTGCAATTCGCGCCGTGCCATTAGCTTTTTCCATTTTAAGCTTGGCTTGACTTCAACATGACCCCTCCTTTAAACCTTGCATTGCTTCATCAGAAGTCTTCATCATCCCGCGCCTTGAATAATTTTGAATCTTCTTCCACATGGCGGATCCGGTATCTGCATTTCGGTCTTCAATGACCTTCCGGTAGCAGTCTTCATCCGGTTGCTGGTCGCGCTTGTTGAACTGCTGACTGGTATCCGATTGCATCTTTGTCTAACCGGTATACTCAGTTGAGTTTAGGCAATCACCAAAACGATTAATCTGAATTATTAAAATTCACGATTTCTAACACCTAGGATCCTATAGGCTACATGTATATGCTCAGGTTTATGCATGTATTGACTAAGAACTTGAACGACATATGTGATATCAGGGCTAGTAATGCATAGATATAATAACTTCCCTATCAACCCCTAAAAACGAAAAAAATCTTCAACAATTGGATCATCATTTTTGATCCTTTCTCTTACCACCTTACTATTCAGCTCAACAGGGGTATTGACAGATTTGCAACCTGTCATACATGGTTCCCTTAATAGCTCAATGACATATCCCCTTTGATTGAGGCAGATTCCCTCCTTGGATCTTGCAACCTCAATTCCAAGGAAGTATTTCATTCCACCCAAATCTTTCTTAAGAACACATGATTGAGATATTTTTTGCAATCATTGATAATGATAATATCATTGTCAGTTATTAATATATCATCAACATATACCAACAAGACCATAAATCTTTCTTTATCTTGCTTGGTAAACATCGAATAGTCATGTTTGGATTGTATAAAACCAAACTTAAAGACAACTTCGATGATTTTTTTGTTCCATTGACTTGAAGCTTGCTTCAACCCATATAATGCCTTGTTAAGCTTATAGACCTGTTGACCTTTACCTTCAGGAATGCTGAAACCTGGTCGAACTTCCATAAATATTTCTTCGACTAAATCACCTTGAAGAAATGCATTAGTAACATGCTTTGGAATAAAGGTCAATTAAATATTGCAACAGGGGAAAGCACAATTCTGATAGTAGTATGTTTTACCACGGGTGAAAGAGTTCCGTTGTAGTCTATGCCTTCCCTTTGTGTATCCTTTGGCAACTATCTTGCCTTGTACCTTTCTATATCTCCATTAGATTTATACTTAATTGTAAAGACCCACTTGCAGCCTATTATTGATTTCCCTTAGGAGGATCAACCAACTCCCATGTTTTATTTAAATGACTAGGGAATATAGTCTTTTGAGGTTGCAGCCAGATACACTCAATATTCAAGACTAAGTTTATCATGCTGAACCAATTTTGACATGGGCAACCTATCAATATAATCAAGCACCAGATACGTAAGGAGAAACAAAATCTGTAATGCCAATATGGTGGTTTAGAGATTCTACCTGATCTCCTTACCTCTGTTGTGGATGGTTGATCTGAAACCTCCTCTACATTGTTCTGATCAACTTCTGTACCTGTGCTTATTTGTACGGGTTCTTCAGGGCTGCTAGTGCTATGTACAAGTTCCACAAGAACATCACAAGGTGGTTGAACTACAGAACTATTATGCAACTACTGATATGGAATAAAGGCTTCATAGTATTTCTGATCATTATGCATTGGAAATTCCCCCCTTTCAATATGAGTGGCACTCTTTGCATATGGAAAAACAGTTTCAATGAATAAATCATCCCTAGAGACAATGAATTCTTCAGTATCTAAATCTAGCAACCTATAACCCTTTTGTGTAACTGAATATCCCATGAAGACACGCGGTTTAGACCGATGCTGAAATTTATCTTTTTGTGTGAGGATTTTTGCAAAACAGAGACACCCAAAAACCTTGAAACGGTATATGATGGCTTCTAATTTAGGATAGGAGTGGAAGTCCTATTAGTGATGTACACGCTGTTCTCACACTCACCCCAAAACTTGATAGGTGCATTAGAATGGAATGTCAATGCTATTGCAACCTCTAACATATGCTTGTGTTTTCTCTCCACAACACCAGTCTGTTGTGGAGTATTATGAACACACGAGCTTTGGTGAATAATGCCTCTAGAAGTTAAAGAGCATTGCACTCGTGAGAAAAACCCATGCATTTATCAGTCCTGATGATTTTGATCCTAGTGCCAAACTGACTTTCAACATATGTAAGAAAGACTAAGAATATCAAGTACCTCATATTTGGCTTTCATCAAGAATACCCAACTAGCTCTTGAGCTATCATCTACTATAGTGAGTGAATACCATTCATTGTTAAGTTCTTTCCTTGTATGGTCCCTATACGAGCTCAAACCTAGACTTATCATTCAACTTTGTAGCAGGAAATTTAGACCTAGCATGTTTTGCTAGAGCACACAATGTGCAATGTTCAACAGAATCATTTAATTTCAGGTTCAAATCATGCATGTACTTAAATCTTCGAAAAGACATGTGGCCATGTCTATAATGCCATTTAGAAACGTCATTAGTCATATCTGTTCTAGGACAGAATCATTATTTGCATTATTACGGGAACTGGTAATGCTATTATTATATTATACTGGCAGATTTTTGGGGCTCGGCTTGAATATGTATGATCCATTCTCTTGCCTACCAATCACATTTATCCTGCTAGTGAATTTTCTTGTATGATACAACAATTATGAAAGAAATTCAAATGCACATTTTCGTCTTTTGCTAACCTAGAGGATGAGAGAAGATTGTGTCTAAACTTTGTCACATATAACACATTCTTAATTTTAAGATTCCTACTTTTATTCACAGTTCCAGATAAGCACACCTTGCTAGAAGAACCACCTGGCACTTTCACAGATCTTATGCCACCAAAAACATTATCAATTTCAATCAAGAGTTCGTAATGTGGTGATTTGCACCCATATCTATTATCCAAAGGTTATCATATTCTAATGAAGTATCAATGTTACTAAGACATATACCTAAAGTGTTGGCACCAGCTGAGGCATGATGGTTTTTGTGTCCTTCGGATTTTTTTCAACAACTTCAAAATTTGATTGTACTAATTATGAGTAAAACCTTGCTGAACATTCGAGCCCTCCCCTTTATCTTATCACCAATTACTTCAGGAGTCATGACATTGTTTGCTCTGTATCCTCTTCCTCCTCCATTTCTTCCTTGGCCTCTTCTTCCACCAAATGTTCTTCTTCCTCCTCGGACATAGTTGGTGGGATATCCGTGTCTTATAGCAATTATCTCTTGTATGGCCATTGATGTTAGGGGTGGGAAATCGGGGTCGTGTTTCGGGTACCCGACCCGACCCGATCGGGGGTGAAAAGTCGAGTTTCATCGGGTATCGAGTTTATGTTATATTTCAGATCGGCTTTCGGGTAGCAATATGCTACCCGAAAAACCCGATCGGGCCGATTAGCCCTAACACCAAAACCCATCAGCCCACTACTCTCTACATACACACACTCAGAATCACCTCTCGACAGTCCACGAAGCCCCAGAAGCAAGCAAGCATCGCTGAACCTGTAGCATTTTTCGGCTTCCTTTAGTTGATTCCACATTTACCACTTTCTACGATTTCGTCCAGCTGATTTAGGGTCTCTGTCCCGATTGTTTGTTTGGGGGTTTCTTCTTTTTCAATTTCCTTTTAGGTCAAGAGAAGAGCTGGCAATGGAGGCTGTAAATAAGCTTTAAAAGCTTTGAGAAAGCGCCATTACTTGAGGAAGGCACGCACATCGCCAGAAAATTCCAAATCGCCTTAGCTTCTTCATATTCGCGCTCCTGGTTAGATCAGAATGAAGGCAGCAAGTAAGCGAGCCTCGGGATCGACGCAGAGGAAACAGCTTGTGGATTGCCGCGGCGAATAGCTAGGTTTTGCAGCAGCGGTGTGACGGAGAGGAAGTTCAGCGAATTAGGTGCCATTGATTTGGTGGTGCATCGAACAACTTGTCCATTAGAATGTTAGAGGCCAATTTATCCACCTGGCCATTACGGTCTAGGTTTAGTAGAAAGAGAGAGAAGAGAGCAGCTTCATTGCATGGAATATTCAAAGAAATGAATTTAAAAAAAAAAAACTGGAACCCGGTGCATCAAAACCCGTACATGTCGGGTACCCGACCCGAAAAACCCGATACACGAAAACCCGACCCGATCCCACACCTAATCGATGTCACAATTATCACAGAGTGGATGAGCTCTTCCAATCTGATTGCCACTTCTTGTGTAGGTGTTGGTAGTGAAGTTCGACATAAGGGACATTGATGAATCACTATTAGCGTTTGCAAATTGATTTGACGTTGTGCTTCTTCATTGATCATCATTAAGTACACTTGACTATAGGATGGAATAGGTGTCATAAGTAAGATCTGAGATCTAATACGCTGATAACGGTCATTCAATCTGATGAGGATTTGCATCATTTTTTGCCAATTACACTCATTTGACACTTCAGCCGCAGGTGCTGAAATTAAAGAGTCATATTCATCCCAAAGAGGTTTAAGCCTTTTGTAGTACTCCGAAACAGTAGAAGCTCCCTGAGAACTAGAGTAAATTTCTCGAAACATACCACACATTCTAGCACCATTGATTTTGTCAAACCTCTGGTTTAAATCAATCCAAATCTCAAATGCACTTTGATGGTAAATGATTCCAGAAATTAATTCCTCCGAAATACACCTATGAATCCAAGTTTCAACTATTGCATCGCATCTTTTCCACTGAGATAATAAAGGAGAGTTCTTATCTGGACATTTGCAGGTTCCGTCAATGAAGGCAATCTTGTTCTTGGCTTCGAGTGCTACGATCATCCTCATACCATATTTTGTAGATGTGTGAGCCTTTGAGAATTCCAGTGGTCAAATCGAGATTCGGCGTGTCCGATGGATGGATGTACGTTGGATTATTGAAATCCACCATCGAGTTACTGCTCTGTTTTTCGGTATTGTGCGTTTCTTGCTGATCCGCCGCTGTTGTGTATCGATTAAGCTGATTAACCCTGATACCATGTAGAAATTCAAAAGAGGAATAATGTATTGAAAAAAACTCTATATTCGATTGAATCTAGTTGTTGACAAGAGTTTTACATTCTTGCGCGCTCATACATTCTCTCAGAATTACAATTTCCCTATTTATACATATACTATTTATGGGCCAGTTTATATCAGGCCCATTTATCACTAATAACTTCGAACTGATACTTACCCATAGAGATGCGTCTAAACGCAGAGGGCAGATCATAATTTCTCAATATCCATTTCTTTTAAGTACATTGTAAATCTATATTTTAGCTGCAAAACAACTTATCTGATTTCTTTTTTTTTTTGGAAATATTTTTCCCAGTTTTTTTTCCTACTCCACAGTTGAGAGACGAACCTATTATTAAATTAGTAACTCACAATTGGTATATAATGAACGAATAATTGGTTTTCACGTTTAAGATTCTTCTTAATACATTAGTAGTTAATAGTGAATTACCCATATCTGATTTGTTGATTGTTTGAACAAATGAATAGTCTAGACATATCTACTTGAAATGTATATTATATTTTTCAATTAATTATTGACTTCCATGGAACGATGATTTCGTGAAACTTTCCATTGCCACACGAACCAATTGTCATTACATCTCATTCATCTATGCATCTAACTCTGTAAGCTAAATACAATGTGTAACCTATAATCTCATACATCTCATCATTTTTATGAAATTCTCATGGTCATTTTAGGGTGTGTTTGGTTAAAGAATTTGGTGAGGAGAAGAGAAGGAAATAGGAAGGAAAATCAATTTTTATGTCTCTTTAGTAGATATATAGATAAACAAACCTACTCCGCGCGACTTGCTCTTCTTCCTATGCCTCTACCAAACCACCGCCCTCTTCTCGCACTCCACAACTGCAATGAGCCCACGTTTAGAAGTTCTACATACACCAGTTCAGCAAGACAAAGGTCCACGCACAGAAGCCAACATTTCATCAAAATTGTATCCTGCTCGACCCGTGTTCCTGCCAGCTCCGATATGCTCATGTATTACAATCGCGCTCTCGACCTTCGGTGCGAGGATTGGAGCAATGCTAGTTTAGATTGTAACTTTTTCTCTTTTTTTTTTTTTGTGTGTGTTCGTCTTTTTCCCGTTCAGTTTTTATGGTTTGTTTGTTGTCGTTTTTTTTGTTTTCGTGTTCGTTTGCTTTTTGTCCATTGTTTGGTTTCCTTTTCATGGTTGTGTGGCTGGTTCTACGTAAGAGTTTTAGTCTATGCTTGTCTTCTTTATTAATTCTCCTCCGCTTAATTTTTTCAAAAAAAGTTTTTAATATAATATATAAATTTGAATTTATTTTTTATAAATATTATATAAATTATAATTTTATATATTATTTGTATTAATTTAATATTATCTAATATATATTTGATACTATTTTACTGTTATTAAATTATAATTTAATATTATATATTATAATATATAAAAGGGGGTTGGGGGACGGGGCGGGGCACCACGGGGAAAATCATTCCCCACCACCCCACGTGGATAAAATCTCGGTGATTCCCTGCACTGTTCGGCGGATCCTTATTTACGACCTTTGGTGATAAGTTACGATTTTTCATAGCTTAATATCCCGTAAAAGTGTGTTGTCGATTGTTATTTATCAATATATCCTCATATATTCTGTTACGAAGTTGTTTTAGGATTTAAATTTTGTGTTTAATTTTACTAGTGCCAGTTTACTAGTGGATAAGCACTAGTAGTTAATTGGGTTGGAGTTAGTATTCATATATGTAGGAACTTGTATAAAAAGCACAATGCTTAAGTGAATGAATATGTGTGTTTCCATCACCTCTCTGTTAATTCTGCTTCAATAAAAATTAACAATTAGTATCAGAGCGTTCATCTTAAGGGACCTGTGAAGATCATGGAAGCCAGTGTCTCTAAAATCGGCAAAAGAGATATGGGACTATCTGAAGAAGGAATACGAAGGTGATGGACGAATCAAAGGAATGCAGATCTTGAATGTTATAAGAGAATTCGAGCTCCAACGAATGGAGGATTCTCAGACGATCAAGGAGTATTCGACAAGCTGCTTGCAATCGCTAATAAGGTGAGACTTTACGGTTCTGAAACGAGAATTATCAGAAAAATTCTCGTTACAGTTCCTGAAATGTACGAGCAACCATCATTACCTTGGAAAATACCAAGGATATGGCAAAAATTCCTTTGTCGGAGTTACTAAGTGCCCTGCAAGCACAAGAGCAACGGAGAATGATGAGAGAAAACACACCAATAGAAGGAGCGTTAGCAGCGAAGGTGCAGTCAACGTCGAAGAAAGCTAACTGGAAGAAGAAGAATTACGAAGGCGACGTTCTAGCGACAAAACACGAGAATATCCAAAGGAGGTACGGAAATCAGAAAAAATCGTATCCACCTTGCGAACATTGCAGGAAAAAGGGTCATCCACCGGTTAGATGTTGGTGAAGGCCCGACGCCGACTGCACTATATGCCATCAAAAAGGACACGAGAATGTGATATGTAGAAACAAAAATCAGCAGTAACACGAAGTTGCAAAAGCTGTTGATTCTCAGCCGACTGATCGAGAGGAGGAGGATTATCTTTTTGCTGCTACGTGTGGCTCTAGTACAGATTCATGCGAAGAGTGGCTCATCGATAGTGGGTGTAGTAATCACATGACGTATAATAAGTCGCTGTTTTGAGATGTGAGCAGCAACACTACTACGAAAATTCGAGTTGGAGATGGCAAATACATACCGGTTCACGGAAAATGGACCGTTGCAATCTCAACCAATTCAGGTACAAAGTTAATCTCTGATGTGTTATATGTTCCTGATATTCATCAAAATATGTTGAGTATCGGACAATTTACGGAAAAGGGCTTCAAAGTCCACTTCGAGGATTACTACTGTATGATTAAAAATGCAAGCAGTCAGGATATAGTCAAAGTGAAAATGAGAGGGCGAAGCTTTAGTCTAAATCCGTTGAAGGAGGAGTTAATTGCTTCAAGTGACAAACATAATACAAAAGAATCTGATGCTCCTACTAGTGAAGTCTATGGCAAGCAGCTTTATTTAGACGAGCCGTTGAATGATGAAAATTCAAGTATGAAATCTGAAAAAGCTACTTTGGAAAATTATGTCTACCAACCCGATCAGACCAATGATGTGAAGCTGAAGAAGAAACAATTCAAGCTGAACTACCAACAGTTCCGCAAATATCGCATGCAAGAACATTATGATGCGAGAATGTTGAGGAATTTTTCGAGAAAATGCAACAAGTTTAGCAGAAAAGTGTAACGAAATTGAGGTTGGTCCATCTTATGTGGAGGAAAATGTATAGAACATGAAGTTTATGCATTCGGGAAATCATTTTCGGCCGCCTAAATTGAGTTTCAGAGCAAATTCAGAAGACTGAAGATCCTAAAACAAGGAGGAGTGTTAAGAAGTTGTTTTACGATTTACATTTTGTGTTTAATTTTACTAGTGTCAGTTTACTAGTGGATGAGCACTAGTAGTTAATTAGTGGATAAGCACCAGTAGTTAATTGGGTTGGAGTTATATAAAAAGCATAATGCTTACGTGAATGAATATGTGTGTTTTCATCATGTCTCTATCAATTCTGCTTCAATAAAAATTAACATATTCTATGATTATGCCTTGTTACTTATTTTGGCAGACATCAGAGCAAAAATACGGCAATATTTGGACTTGGAGAGAATCGGAGAAAACCATGCGGAGGCAAGTCAAGCGACAAGTGAAAATACCATGCAATTACATCACAACTCTACAAACAAGCACTTAGTTCATCACCAAATGTTCGCATGCCCTCACTAATGTGACTTAGAGGCCCATAGTCATACTACCAGCCCATGAAGTCACCTAAATGAGCCATCTAAAAACATCCAATGATTGAAGCTTATAATTACATGTGGGTGGATAAGGCAAGTAATGCACAAAAGTCATAATCACATGTTTCAAGGCAGAAGAAATCAGATCTTGGCTGCTACATCTCTCAAGGCTGCGTTACTTATCGGTTGTCGATGAAAAAAATGGAAGATCGAAGAATTTCAATACACACGCGTGACGTAGACCAGATTTCTACGTTTATTAAAGAAGAAAGGATTGAAAACGGAGGAGTGAGACGCCGCAATAATGCCCATACACACGGTTATGTAAGGCTAGGCAGGGAGCTCTCAAAAGGAGGAGACTTTACAGCCTTCACACACGCACATCATACCTGGACACCATCGTACCACACACCTCCTCAGTCAAAACTCACGAACAGATCCAAGCACGCACCTCACCATAATAGCTCTCAGGCAACGAACGGCTAAATTCAAGAGTACTAACGTCAAGGGAGGAGATAAGAGCGTTTAATATCTGAGGAGTTGACGAGTCGGTGTCGTGACAGCTTGCCATACGACGTCAACGGTAACAGTAATGTCCACTCGTACTATGTTTTTGAGTCTATTTATCAGTATGCTAGCGTAAAATATTGTGTGGTTGAGGCCGTGTTAGGCCGTATTATGTCTACGTTATAATGCTATTTTAGTATATTTAATCGTATGAATCGAGTTACGTGTTCGCTGTTTGAATTTAGTGCTTCCGTGTGTCTGATATCAACATATGCATGGATATATATATTTACGCATTTGTAGTAAAAATAGAAAGTCATATGTTGTTTCAATAACGTGACATATACGTGATTCCAATTTAATAAAATAAAATCAATTCAATTTAAATCGAACATTTTGTTTACCCACCACCTTCAACTTTTGAAAGAAATAAAAAGCCTTATGCGGTATTGATAACAAAATTGCTTTATGGTTTATAATTATTTCTTCCTAAAAAAGGGACACTTGTAAGAATTTCGAGAACCCCATAGAGACGATTTGTCTTAAACAATTGGATATTACTATGAGAGAAGCGGGATGGAGGGAGGGAGAGAGAGAAAGAGGGAGAGGGAGAGGGAGAGGGAGAGGGAGGGAAAGACGTACACAGAGAGAGGGAGAGAGGGAGGGATGGAGGGAGAGAGGGGGAGAGGGAGTGAGGGGAGAGGGAGGGAGGAGAGAGGGAGAGAAAGGGTAAAAAAAACATCCTACACACTACTACGCACGGTCTGTCATTTATTTGTAATTTAGTCCATGTATTTTTCATTTAATTATTTTAATTACTTTCATATCACTTTTACATTTTTTATTTATTACACTTACATTCCTAGATATTATTTTTTTCTTTTATATAATTAAAAATTATATTTATCTATTTGACATTAAAAATAATAAATAAATTAAAGGTAATATAATATAATTTTATGCACGGGCTTAAAGTGAAGTACTAGTATTTTGAAAAGAAAAAAGATGCGTGATAAAATTGTAACTTAAGGTGCAGTGACGATGACAAGTTAGAACAAGTAGATTTTAACCGGTAATGGCAAAAGCTTTGGTCTCCCTCTCCCCATCTTTGTTGTCTCTTCGTCGTTATTGAACGTATTGTTTTTCAATCATTAGGAGGACCACATTTTCACTTGAAACGCCCAACGAAACTAAGATGTTATGTTTCGCAAACATGATTGATTATATTTGTAGTTTGATTGTAAAGTTGCTCAATAATCAAATCATAAACTTACTTCTAATGTTAACCACGATGAAAATAATCTAGTATGATGATATACATACTTTTATACGGTGGCGATCGTTGGGATAATGCAACATAATCGAATCAAGAGGAGTTAAGTGATATATATAGGCTGATGGGTTTTTTAGGTAAAACTGAAATAGTCCAATGATTATATCCAGGTAGCTAAAGCGGAACATAGAGCACAAACGATGATGATTCGTAAATTAACGGAATATTTCTGTTGTTAATATATATATATATATATATAATATTATATATATATATATCCATAGATTCCAGGACTAAGACTAATATAACATTATTTAACAAGGATGGGTTCAGTTACTCACATTTGATTCTGCTGTATATTCTCCTCACGAACAAGTTTGAGGCCAAATACCCGATTGCGCCTGCAAAGTTTCGCAGAATGGTCAGCAGCCTTTTAAGTTAAACAACGTTCTTTTTTTTTTTTGGTCGAGGTAAGCTACTACTTACCACATGCTATTCCCAAACCAAGACAGGACATGGTTGTGTATCCAAAGTAGAAGCATGTCTGGAAGAATCCAGACATGTTTGTCTTGACGTACACAAAGAGAGGGAGAGAGGGAGGGAGAGAGGGGGAGAGGGAGTGAGGGGAGAGGGAGGAGAGGGGGAGGGAGGGGGAGAGGGAGGGAGGAGAGAGGGAGAGAAAGGGTAAAAAAAACATCCTACACACTACTACGTACGGTCTGTCATTTATTTGTAATTTAGTCCATGTATTTTTCATTTAATTATTTTAATTACTTTCATATCACTTTTACATTTTTTATTTATTACACTTACTCCTAGATATTATTTTTTTCTTTTATATAATTAAAAATTATATTTATCTATTTGACATTAAAAATAATAAATAAATTAAAAGTAATGTAATATAATTTTATGCACGGGCTTAAAGTGAAGTACTAGTATTTTGAAAAGAAAAAAGATGCGTGATAAAATTGTAACTTAAGGTGCAGTGACGATGACAAGTTAGAATAAGTTGATTTTAACCGGTAATGGCAAAAGCTTTGTGATATATAACAATTTACAATATTTTTTTTACCCTTTAAAAATGCGTTTTTGGTCGATTTTGTAGAATCATACACGGATATTTTGCGCTTACATTTCAATTACGTGTCTTACAGACTTCGGAGCAATATAGACCAAAAATGAGATTATTCCGACGAAGATATTTCGAGGAGACTGAAAGGCTAAAAATTAAGTTGGATAGCAATTAGATTTCCGATAAAACCAAAGCAACCAACTCAAAGCAAACAAATTAGGCGGACGGGTCTCCAATCGAATGTGTATGGATTAGACTTATTTAGGCCCATATAAGCTTCATGGCCCAATTAAGTCTACTTAAATGTGATAAAAGAAGAGATGAGGTATGCGTACATCAACGGTTCAAAGATGAAGACAAGCCACAATCACACACGGCTCAAGGCAAGGAAATAAAATCGACAAGATCCATGGAAGGACTGCTGAGTTCGCTGTTAAAGACGAATTTTGAAGATTTTTTGCGTGCTAAAGCCGGCTCCATGTCCCACTTTGGAAACAATCATTTCACTGCCATCGTCTATAAAAGGAGTGGAGCTGCGAAGAACAAGAGAACGACTTCACACTTCTATTTTGTTTCAATGGTGTTACTTTGAATTTGTTGTTCCATTCGTCTACATCTATTGCTATTAATCTTGTATTTTGTTGAAGTTTCATGTTAAGGATAGTCTTTTAATTACTTAATTAAGCTTCAAGAACAATCGTCACCATTAGCTTGGCTATTTTGTGGTTTGTATGTTGCTGAGAGTGTAGCAGAGAGAACTGTATCTTAACGTGTTAAGAGGAGCTTACGTTTCCTTTCTTTCACCATTTTCATCATATCATATCGCTTACCAACTGTTTGTCTTATTTCCTCAAAGAAAGTTCGCCCTTTTGTCATAATATTTTCACGGTTATTCCTTATGCTGTGTGGCTTGTGCTGATTGATAGGGTTGCTCATCTTTGATTCGAACTTTAATCAACGATTGCACCTAGTTTTCTTGTTACCAATATTATGTTTTTGACCAACGTGGAGTAGTTTCCTTAATATTGCACATCATTCTAGTTATGCATTTCATGTTAAAACTTTCATTCTACGTGGCTTAGTTTCTTTACATTAAGTGGCTAGAAACAATTAGGAATAGCTATCCTTTTTTTATTATTATTTAATTCTGGTCACTCGTCACTCGTTATTTGAGCAAATTATTCGGGCGTTTGAGCTGCTGTGCGCTGTTGCCGAAAATTAGCAAGAACTGAGTTTTCATTCCCATGGTCGTAAGTTTATCCCCATTTTGCGTCGTTGTTTGATTAGCATTTATAAATTCTAATTGCGCTTTAAGTAAAATGTTTAGCGACTATTATTTTATCGTTGTTAGTTTCGATATTTTCTCGTTCGCGATTGCGCCCAAAACCAACAAAAAAACCCCCCATTAATATTATTATTATTATTATTAATATTATAGTATAATTATTATTTACTATTAGTATTGTTATTATTACTAGTAATTATATTCTTATTATTATTATTAGACTATAATTATTATCACTTATTATTATAAATAGTATTATTATTCTAAGTATTATTATTAATATTATTATTATAAATCGAATTCCGAACTAAATTAAATGAACCATTTTCCCTGTGGAGACGATCCCTACTGTCGCTATACTAATGTTTAGTGAATAAGGTGATTAATTTATTTTTGGCCGTTTTCGACGCGACTAAATTTTGGCGCCGTTGCCGGGGAAGGTGGTGTCTATTGATTTACTTCTATTTTAATTCGATATTTTGTTCTAGTTTATGCCCAGATCTTCTCGAACAGGTATACTAATATTTGATCCAGAAATCGAGAGGACCGCGAGGGCGAATCGAAAGGCGAAAAGGCAAAAGGATTCGACTATATCAATATCCAGCACGGAATCCGAACAAGAATTATCTTCAAGCGACATGGAGGAAACCAATCAGCAACTGCCACTCCGTCTTACGTTGAGGGATATGGCTACGCCGGATGTTAATCAACGGCCGCTTTGCATTGAATTTCCCATTCTTCAAACACCTTTCGAATTAAAGTCGGGATTAATTCATTTACTTCCTACTTTTCATGGTAACGCAGGCGAGGATCCGCACAAGCACTTGAAGGAGTTTCACATGGTTTGCTCAACCATGAAGCCAAATGGGGTCACGGAAGATCAGATAAGCCTTCGCGCATTTCCATTCTCGTTGGCGGATCACGCAAAAGACTGGTTATACTACTTACCATCAGGTTCGATTACTACGTGGGCCGAACTTAAAAAACAATTCCTTGCAAAATTTTTCCCTGCATCTCGTGCCGCTAACATTCGGAAGGAGATATATGGGATTCGACAAATGATCGGAGAAACTCTGCACGAATACTGGGAAAGATTCAAGCGGTTGTGCGCAAGCTGTCCATATCATCAAATTTCCGAGTTAGCGCTTATCCAATATTTCTACGAAGGATTGCTACCGATGGAGAGAAACATGATTGATGCAGCAAGTGGAGGAGCGCTGGTCGATAAAACGGCAGACGAGGCACGTCGGCTTATCTCAAGCATGGCTACAAATGCACAACAATTTGGAACACGTCAAGACGTAGGCCAACACAGGATGAACGAGGCAAATACTACTTCATTTGAGCAAAAATTAGATTCGCTAACGTCTCTTGTGGAAAAACTTGTGATTGGAAAAACGAGTCAGGTAAAGGCTTGTGGTATATGTACATTTGCTGGACATGCAACAGCAAATTGTCCTTCACTTCAGTTTGATCCTAGCGAGCAAGCCAATGCAATTGGAGGGTACACAGGACCATCCCAAAGACGCTATGATCCATACTCGAGTCAATACAATCCCGGATGGCGTGACCACCCAAATCTAAGTTACGGAAATCGACCACCAGGTTTCATGCAGCAAGCACCAAGGCCACCAAATCCTCCACAACAAGCCGCACCATCAAAACCAGGTATGTCTTTGGAGGATATTGTTAAGAATCTAGCAACTAGTACTGCCACTTTTCAACAGGAAACTCGATCGAGCATTAACGAAACGCGCTCAAGCATGCACAATTTAGAAAGGCAAGTGTCTCAACTCGCAGCACAAATGAGTCAAATGCAGAACGAGAAAGGAAAACTACCGGCCCAAGTTGAGATCAACCCTAGAGAGAATGTGAGTATTATGACTCTTCGTAACGGGAAAGAGATCGGTCAGCCGAATCATGACGAAGTTCCCATAAAATCCTCAACGGAAGATAAGACTAAAGACCATGCAAGGAAGGTAAGTAATGATCCTGTTGTTGATAAACCTAATATTGTAATTCCTCCACCTTTTCCTGGAAGGCTAGCTAAAGCGAAAAAGGAAGAAGAAGAAAAGAGCATAATGGAGACCTTCAGCAAAGTTGAGATCAACATTCCACTGTTGGATGCTATCAAGCAAATCCCACGCTACGCAAAATTTTTAAAAGAAATGTGCTCGAACAAAAGGAAACACAAAGCTGAAGGAAAAATCCTAGTAAGTGACAATGTTTCCGCTGCGCTTCAACGAAAACTTCCCCAAAAATGCAAGGACCCAAGTATGTTTGCTATCTCAGTTACTATAGGGACACGGAAAATAAATAATGCCATGTTAGATTTAGGAGCTTCTATCAATGTTATGCCATTGTCATTGTTCAATGAGATGAGTATGGGACCTCTTAAGTGCACTGATATTTGTATTCAATTAGCAAATAGGTCCATTATTTATCCCGAAGGATTGGTTGAAGATGTGTTGGTAAAATGTGGTGAATTTATTTTTCCAGCTGATTTTTACATTGTCGACATGGGTAATGAACATGCGCTTGATTCTGCTGTTATTTTATTAGGTCGATCATTCATGAAAACGGCTAAAACAAAGATAGATGTTGATTCAGGAACTCTCACTTTTGAGTTTGATGGTGAAAAACTTACAATGAATGTGTTTGATGCTATGAAATTTCCTGATGAACCCGAATCCGTTAGTATGATTGACGCATTTGTTCGAGATGATTTTGAGCGTAATTTCACTAATGACACACTCGCCTATGTAATTAAGAACGGCAAAACAGAAAAAGATTTGCATTTTGAAGTGGACGAAGATGCCAGAAACTCGCTCATGACATTACATGCACTTCCGGAATCTCACGATCAATCAGGTAAAAACACTCTTTCATTGCCTATTTCTAACGCAAAAATTGTTCCTTCTATAGAACAGGCACCTACGTTGGAGTTGAAGGAGCTACCAAAACATCTCAAGTACTGCTATTTGGGAGATAAAGATACTTTGCCTGTTATTATTGCAAATGACTTGAGCGCCACCCAAGAAGAGAAATTGATTCGCGTTCTGAAGGAGTACAAGACCGCGATAGGATGGACTTTGGCCGACATCAAAGGAATAAGTCCCTCGATATGCATGCATAGAATTCTACTGGAGCCCGACTCTAAGCCGATACGAGAAGCACAACGCAAACTCAATTCGGCCATGAAAGAGGTAGTTATGAAAGAAATAATTAAATTATTAGATATGGGGATAATATTTCCAATATCAGACAGTCAATGGGTAAGTCCAGTTCATGTTGTTCCTAAAAAATCTGGGTTTTCACTTGTGAAAAATGATAAGAATGAATTAGTACCAATGAGATTACAGACGGGTTGGCGCATGTGCATTGATTTTCGTAAGTTAAATGCGGCTACCCGAAAGGATCATTTTCCACTACCCTTCATTGATCAGATGCTAGAAAGACTGGCAGGTAAGTCTTTCTTTTGTTTCCTCGATGGATTTTCTGGCTATTATCAAATAGTCGTGGCACCCGAGGATCAGAGAAAACTACTTTCACATGTCCCTTTGGCACATTTGCATATCGTCGCATGCCTTTTGGTTTATGTAATGCTCCTGATACATTTCAACGATGCATGATGAGCATATTTTCTGATTTAATAGAAACATGCATTGAAATATTCATGGATGATTTTACTGTTTATGGAGACTCGTTTGATCATTGCCTTGGTAATCTAGTAGAAGTACTCAAACGATGCATTGATAAAAATCTTGTGCTTAACTATGAAAAATGCCATTTTATGGTTAAAGAAGGAATAGTTCTAGGTCATGTAGTTTCATCTCGAGGAATTGAGGTAGACAAGGCTAAGGTAGATTTGATATCTAATTTGCCATACCCCACTAATGTTCGAGAAATTCGAAGCTTTCTTGGTCATGCAGGTTTTTACAGGAGATTTATTAAGGATTTCTCAAAAATCGCTCAACCGATGTCAAGACTACTTCAGAATGACGTACCGTTCAATTTCGGGGACGAATGTAAGGAGGCGTTTAACAAGCTGAAATCGTTACTCACTACCGCACCTATTATTCAACCTCCAAATTGGGAGTTGCCGTTCGAGCTTATCTGCGATGCAAGTAAATATGCCGTTGGGGCTGTGCTTGGACAAAAAGATGGAAAGAAGAGTCACGTCATCTACTATGCTTCAAAGACGCTTGACTCGGCACAATGCAACTACACCACAACTGAAAAAGAACTCTTATCTATTGTTTTTGCTTTTGATAAATTTAGGTCTTATTTATTGGGATCTAAAGTTATTGTTTTTTCTGACCATGCAGCTCTTAAATATCTGTTGTCGAAAAAGGAGTCTAAACCACGCCTGATTCGTTGGATCCTCTTGCTTCAAGAATTTGATTGGGAAATCAAAGATCGAAAAGGCGTAGACAACTCTGTAGCAGACCATTTGAGCCGTTTGATTCGTGACGAAGAGCCACTACCAATTTCTGAAACATTTCCAGATGAGCAACTATTTCGCCTTCAAGGTAAGGAATATCAAGAACCCTGGTTTGCCGATATAGTTAACTACTTGGTAAGTGGTGTTTTACCTTCACATTTGAGCTCGTCAAGGAAAAATAAAATTAAAAGCGACTCTAAATATTATATGTGGGATGAGCCATACTTGTGGAAAATAGGTGCAGATCAAATTATTCGTAGATGCATTGCAAATGATGAAATTAATGATATACTCACTCATTGTCATACATATGCCTGTGGAGGACATTTTGGACCTAAGCGAACTGCTAGAAAAATTTTAGATTGCGGTTTTTATTGGGAAACTATCTTTAAGGATGCTTATTTGTTTTGCAAGAGCTGTCCCAATTGTCAAAGAACAGGTACGATTTCTTTTAGAGATGAGATGCCACAAAATCCTATTTTAGTTTGTGAAATTTTCGATGTATGGGGAATGGATTTTATGGGACCTTTTCCAAGTTCTTTTGGTTTTCTTTATATTTTGCTTGCCGTTGATTATGTGTCGAAGTGGGTAGAAGCAAAGGCTACCCGAACTAACGATTCTAAAGTGGTTGTAGGATTTCTTAAATCAAACATCTTTAGTAGGTTCGGAGTTCCCCGTGCAATTATAAGCGACCAAGGTACACATTTTTGCAATCGCACGGTGGAAGCACTCATGCGCAAATACGGAGTCCATCATCGATTAGCCACTACTTATCATCCACAATCAAACGGACAAGCTGAAGTTTCAAATAGGGAGGTCAAGAATATTTTGGAGAAAACCGTAAACCCGAATCGTAAGGACTGGAGCTTGCGGCTAGACGACGCACTTTGGGCATATCGCACTGCTTTTAAAACACCAATTGGGATGTCGCCATATCACCTAGTTTTCGGTAAGATGTGTCATTTACCTGTTGAAATTGAACATCGTGCTTTTTGGGCAGTTAAACAGTGCAACATGGAGGCCACAAAAGCTGGTGAGGAACGGAAATTTCAACTACAGGAGCTTGAAGAGATTCGCCTAGAAGCCTATGAGAATGCGAGAATGTACAAGGAACGGACGAAGCAATTTCACGACAAACTCCTGCATAAGAAAGAATTCGTGGTAGGTCAAAGAGTTCTCCTTTACAATTCAAGGCTGAAATTCATGCCAGGTAAGCTCAAATCTCGTTGGATGGGACCATATATTGTTAAAAATATTTTTTCAAACGGCGTTATTGAAATTGAGTGCATATCCACTAACAAGTGTTTCAAGGTTAATGGTCATAGGCTAAAACCATATTTTGAGAATGCTTTTATGGCTTGCGTGGAAGAGATCAAGTTGTGCCCACCCATTTATGCATGACGTGGAAGAACGGAGACTACGTCTAGCCAAAGACGTTAAAGAAAAGCGCTTATTGGGAGGCAACCCAATATTATCCAATTTTATTTTGTTATTGCAATATTTCGTTTTATCTATGTTTCAATGATGCTTAAGCAGGTTTGCTCTCGGGTACGTATACTACAAGATATCACTAGGCTCGGAAACAAATATCCTCTCGCTCGGAATTTCTCTATGATCCCATCATTGTCAGGGAAGTTTTATTTTCAGCATCACTTTTATTATTTCTTCGCATCTACTCTGAACATAGTAAAATGAAAATTGGGGTGGGAATCTTTAGATTTTAGCTACTATTTTCATTAAAATTCTACATTGAGGACAATGCAGAGTTTAGGTGTGGGGGAGATTTCTATGTTGATGAATACATATCTTGTCTCGAGCAAACCGATTGCGTTAATTAGAACATGAGAGAAACAATTAGGAATAACTATTTGGTATTAGGATGATTATTCTTTTTCTTCAATTGATTTAAGACCGGATGCGCAAAAGTCGACACAAAACCTACTTAAATATGTGAGATTTGAGCCTTAAAAAAAAAGTATTTCTCTTTTACTCAAGTTTTTCTTCATGAGAGCATCACACATGTTTCGAATATACTAGAACTTGCTCTATTATACATGTTGATATCATTGCCGGCTTTTTGTGTACAAAAGTGATTAAGACACTTAAGATTAAGCCATTGGCCTCACATTGACCCTACCTTCAATATTTTCCACTTAGTGAGCCAATTTGAGCCTTAAGCCTTAATTTTCTTGTTGAATTTAAGCCACTATATTTACCCATATATATCCTTTTGGCTTTCTTTTTCAACCCATTGTCGGATTGGATGAGTTATTAATTGCTTAGATTCCACAATTTCGAGATTGATAATAAACAAATGAGTCCAGATATGTTAGGAGTCTTTTAGTTTTAGCGAAAAAAAAAAAATCATCCGAAAAAAAATACATATATTAAGAAAAAAAAAGCGAATACGAAAAAAGAAAAAAGAAAAAAATACGTATTCGGAAAAAAAAATTCATAAAAAAATATTTGAAGTGCTAGTTAGTTTTGTCGATATTGGGAAGCTTTGAGTTGTCCTGAAAATGAAATCGTAGCATGTTAGTATGATCAGAGTAATTCTCGAATTAGTCGTACGTCATGGTAAAGTCGTGGGATTTAGCGATTAAATAATCATTCGGTTCGACAATTTTAACCTACTTTCCCAAAATTATCCTACCTAATCCCTAAGCCCCATTACAACCCAATGAAAGACCTTCTGATTTGTACACTTAAGTCGCTATGTGAATACAATGTGATATGTTAGCAAGCTTATGGTAATATCGTTTCATAGTGTTGATTTGAGCGTATACTCATACATCCCATAAACACTTTGAGCGCATTGAGATGATCCATGTGAGAGTTGTTGATTTTTGTGGCATTTAGGCTTTACCGAGATTGTTAGAAATTGATATGATTGTCTAGTGCTAAATGTTATGAATAATTGCTATCTCTAGGACAAATTAATGTATGTTGGCGAACTCCTGATTAGAATGTTTGCATTCTATCTCGGCTAAATGCTTGAGGACAAGCATTGTTTAAGTGTGGGGGAATTTGATATATAACAATTTACAATATTTTTTTTACCCTTTAAAAATGCGTTTTTGGTCGATTTTGTAGAATCATACACGGATATTTTGCGCTTACATTTCAATTACGTGTCTTACAGACTTCGGAGCAAAATAGACCAAAAATGAGATTATTCCGACGAAGATATTTCGAGGAGACTGAAAGGCTAAAAATTAAGTTGGATAGCAATTAGATTTCCGATAAAACCAAAGCAACCAACTCAAAGCAAACAAATTAGGCGGACGGGTCTCCAATCGAATGTGTATGGATTAGACTTATTTAGGCCCATATAAGCTTCATGGCCCAATTAAGTCTACTTAAATGTGATAAAAGAAGAGATGAGGTATGCGTACATCAACGGTTCAAAGATGAAGACAAGCCACAATCACACACGGCTCAAGGCAAGGAAATAAAATCGACAAGATCCATGGAAGGACTGCTGAGTTCGCTGTTAAAGACGAATTTTGAAGATTTTTTGCGTGCTAAAGCCGGCTCCATGTCCCACTTTGGAAACAATCATTTCACTGCCATCGTCTATAAAAGGAGTGGAGCTGCGAAGAACAAGAGAACGACTTCACACTTCTATTTTGTTTCAATGGTGTTACTTTGAATTTGTTGTTCCATTCGTCTACATCTATTGCTATTAATCTTGTATTTTGTTGAAGTTTCATGTTAAGGATAGTCTTTTAATTACTTAATTAAGCTTCAAGAACAATCGTCACCATTAGCTTGGCTATTTTGTGGTTTGTATGTTGCTGAGAGTGTAGCAGAGAGAACTGTATCTTAACGTGTTAAGAGGAGCTTACGTTTCCTTTCTTTCACCATTTTCATCATATCATATCGCTTACCAACTGTTTGTCTTATTTCCTCAAAGAAAGTTCGCCCTTTTGTCATAATATTTTCACGGTTATTCCTTATGCTGTGTGGCTTGTGCTGATTGATAGGGTTGCTCATCTTTGATTCGAACTTTAATCAACGATTGCACCTAGTTTTCTTGTTACCAATATTATGTTTTTGACCAACGTGGAGTAGTTTCCTTAATATTGCACATCATTCTAGTTATGCATTTCATGTTAAAACTTTCATTCTACGTGGCTTAGTTTCTTTACATTAAGTGGCTAGAAACAATTAGGAATAGCTATCCTTTTTTTATTATTATTTAATTCTGGTCACTCGTCACTCGTTATTTGAGCAAATTATTCGGGCGTTTGAGCTGCTGTGCGCTGTTGCCGAAAATTAGCAAGAACTGAGTTTTCATTCCCATGGTCGTAAGTTTATCCCCATTTTGCGTCGTTGTTTGATTAGCATTTATAAATTCTAATTGCGCTTTAAGTAAAATGTTTAGCGACTATTATTTTATCGTTGTTAGTTTCGATATTTTCTCGTTCGCGATTGCGCCCAAAACCAACAAAAAAACCCCCCATTAATATTATTATTATTATCAATATTATTATTATTATTAATATTATAGTATAATTATTATTTACTATTAGTATTGTTATTATTACTAGTAATTATTATTCTTATTATTATTATTAGACTATAATTATTATCACTTATTATTATAAATAGTATTATTATTCTAAGTATTATTATTAATATTATTATTATAAATCGAATTCCGAACTAAATTAAATGAACTATTTTCCCTGTGGAGACGATCCCTACTGTCGCTATACTAATGTTTAGTGAATAAGGTGATTAATTTATTTTTGGCCGTTTTCGACGCGACTACTTTGGTCTCCCTCTCCCCATCTTTGTTGTCTCTTCGTCGTTATTGAACGTATTGTTTTTCAATCATTAGGAGGACCACATTTTCACTTGAAACGCCCAACGAAACTAAGATGTTATGTTTCGCAAACATGATTGATTATATTTGTAGTTTGATTGTAAAGTTGCTCAATAATCAAATCATAAACTTACTTCTAATGTTAACCACGATGAAAATAATCTAGTATGATGATATACATACTTTTATACGGTGGCGATCGTTGGGATAATGCAACATAATCGAACCAAGTTCAAGAGGAGTTAAGTGATATATATAGGCTGATGGGTTTTTTAGGTAAAACTGAAATAGTCCAATGATTATATCCAGGTAGCTAAAGCGGAACATAGAGCACAAACGATGATGATTCGTAAATTAACGGAATATTTCTGTTTTTAATATATATATATATATATATATATATATATACCCATAGATTCCAGGACTAAGACTAATATAACGTTATTTAACAAGGATGGGTTCAGTTACTCACATTTGATGCTGCTGTATATTCTCCTCACGAACATGTTTGAGGCCAAATACCCGATTGCGCCTGCAAAGTTTCGCAGAATTGTCAGCAGCCTTTTAAGTTAAACAACGTTCTTTTTTTTTTTTTTGGGTCTGAGGTAAGCTACTACTTACCACATGCTATTCCCAAACCAAGACAGGACATGGTTGTGTATCCAAAGTAGAAGCATGTCTGTCTGGAAGAATCCAGACATGTTTGTCTTGACGTGATAGTAATATATTGAATAGAGGAAGGCGTAGAGTGCCGTCGACGCGCCAGAGAGGAATGAGGTCCATTGCCAGTGGTAGTTCTCAGCGTTCAGCAAGAAATATGTCCCCAAAACGGTCACACATATGGTGACTATGACCAGCATTACAAACACCATCAGCATGAAACCGTACACGTAATATACCTACATGTATGTTTATATTTATATATGTGTGTGTGGGGGGGGGGGGGGGGGTATTGATGAACGTAATAATAGTAAGAGAAGATTAGGAGAAACAGAGAATATTATCAAAGGATACCTTGTAATTCCATAGGGAACTGTAGATAAAATACATCTCGATGAAGATGCTACAAGACGGAAGCAGACCTCCCATGAGAGCAATAGCGGATGGAGTCGAATACAATTTCTTGTGCGGAATAGGGCGAGGGATGGTCTTTACTCGGCAAGGAGGAGGAGTGTTTGGTGTTTCACCTTTCGAGCGTCTATAAGCCTCAGCGCCAATAAGTGTCAATGCGGCACAATAAATAGACAAGAAAAATGCAAACACCATAGAGTCAAACGACATGGCAGCTAAAGAACCGTAGAACATTGCGGTTGTGTTTAATATCAAGACAATGCCGAAGCACGTGAATGGGAAAAGCGATGCTGTGAGGATCATTGCCTTGATCCAATTTTTCCCTGCCAATGAGAGATTTAAGACAGCCTTAGAATGAGTGCATGATTGAAAGAATGAAATCCCCCAAATTTTAATAAATGTTGCTTTGACACAAAAAGGAATTTGTGGCAGACATACCTCCACCATTTATGTGCATGCAGCTGCTCACATAACCGGAAATGACTGAAGCAACACTATAGCATATGAGAAAGGCAGCGGTAGTTGCTTCTCTACTGGGAACAAAAACATACAGAAGAGAATGAAAACGAGAAGAAAATTTGTGCTACTTCAATCAGAAATGGATTCTAATCTAACATACTAAGTGTACAGCATGCCAACAATAGCCAAAAGGATGAAGACGAAACAAGAGGCCGCTAGCTGAGCACCAGTACCAACAAGAGCTGATAATAGACCCAAATTTTGAGGAGAGCGAAACACATCCCCGTGTACAAGCTTCCAACCAGATTCTTCCGGCTCCTGCGAATGAAAATCCAACGCAAAAGGGCTTCCCGAAAGACCACCAAAATCATTTCTTGAAAAGTAGGCACACTATGAAAAACATTACCAGACTTTCAAGATCATCTTCCCGAGCATATTTTGCATAGTCAATGCGGAGAGTGCGCATCAAAATCATAGACACCAGACCAGTAACGAAAATGACCATCATAAAAGCAGTAAAAATGGAGAACCAGTGGATCTGCTTAGATAGAATGATTTAGTCATAACAACGCCTGCATGCATCAAAGCAACATCTACTACACAATTCTTGAAATTCAACCCAGATAAACCTGGTTCTCAAAGAAAGGGTGGTCCAGATAAATGTCAAAACGACGTGCAAATGTAACATTAGTTGGACTCCATTTGACAGAGTAAGTCATCTCCACTGTTCTCCCCTCTTCAAGTGGTTCTGGGTTTTCTTGTGTTAGGTTGACATGAATAATCTGCACGTTTTGAGCTCACCATGAAATGATTCCAATATATGAAGTTTCAGGAATTAATTGGATGGCGATGGAGAAAATATTTCTTAGCCGAAAATCTTAACCTTGTCCCCATTATATTTAATGGAAATATTTTTGTGCGTCCAAAGCACGTGTTTCGCATTACGTCCCTCACCAACAAAACCTTCACAAAAGCAGTAGCAATCTCATAAGCATTTTTAGCACTCTGAATCAAACTAACTGAAAGATAATGTAAGACATACCCCACATCGGCAAGTCATCTGCATAAATGTGATCCAAGAGAGCACATAGAGACAAAAGAAGTTAGAAAGTAAAAGGTGTAACAAATTTAAGATAATACAAAGTAGCTTAAATCAAACAACTTAAAGGCAATAAATGCAGAACATACCCATGAAAAATTCAAACCAGTATGAATTATCAATGGCATCCTTAAATCGTTTGACATTAGTTGCATCCAGCTCTATTTCGCATAATTTAATTTTATCAACATCTCCTGCAAAAACAAATCAACCACATATGATCCACAGTAATTTAAGGTATTGGAGTGTTTGATATGATAAGATAAAAATAAGGCAGGATACATTACTTCTAAATTTTACTAGAATTTGGCTATCGATCAATTCGTACCCTCCAAGACCGGGACCTGCTGGATAAGCGTGACGAGGATTTCCCGGTGGCTGGCAGAACGGGAGAGAATAGTAGTTGTATGTTTCTTGCGGATTGTTGTACGGGGCGACCTTGTTCACCCATAGAGTGACAGGCTCATCGGGTTGATACTGCATATTAGTAAGAGAATTCAGCTTAATAACGAAGAGAACAGATAGAAATTCATCTTCCACCTCGAGCAAATGAAAAGGTTGGAATTTTCCAACAAATGCACACATGAAACAAATCTCCTAAAAACCAGAGTCCATGCAAATTGAGACAGACTCGTAATTCTTTCATACGGTACCGAGAACAACTACGTAGCTCTACTTCAGTTCTAGGTTGAAAATTCCAATTTATCAGGTGATACAACTTTAATTATGGCAAAATCAGAAGCACCATTCTCTAAGTGAATGAATTCAATATTTGAGCAGCTGCATCATCATTTATGACTAAAAGAAAGGATCAAATATAAATTCGAACAGAGTCACTCATTGTGCAAGATCAACCAAACAAATGTCAACGACCAACCAAAGTAAATGCAATTTAGTAACTTACCGCCTTGCCCAGTGCAGCAGACATGAGGAACGCGGCGATGGTGCTGACCAAGAAGCCGAAAGATCGAGCAGCCGAGCCCATTGCGAACAGTTGGGATAAATTTGGGATTCGGAATCGTAAACCTAAGCAAATATTTAAATGAAATTTATTGTCTTTCAAACTAATATAATACCTCAAACAAAAGAAAATCCTTTGCCCGTTACTTTCAATGGGATTTATTTAAACCCAGTGTTTGAAAAGCAAATATGTTTTCTCGAAATTTGGAATTATTTTAAGGTAAAATAATTTATAAAACTATAAAAAAAATAAAAAAGAAAGAAATTTAACCTATTGAATAGGTTAAAATTAACATGGATCTAATTTGAGAAGATACATATTCTAATTGTCTTTATTCAGAAATAACTTCATGTTGCGTTTATTTTTAGAAGAAAACAATAGGATGGATTATTTACACTAAAATTTCCAATAAAATATTAATACAAGAACACTTGATATTTCTCATCTTTCTTCTTCGTTCACAGGTGCAAACCCGCCGTTCTATTTACTACTGCCTGCAAGGTCATGGGAAGACGCAATAGGGTTAAATTTAATACAGGTTTTCCCCGTTCTACTATAAAGACCCACCCTACTTCAGTTTTAAATTAAAAAAAAATGGAATTTATGGTACTACTATAGAACTTTCTCGGCATCACTAGTTCAATTTCTTTCATCGTCACTGTTCTACTGCTCTACGAGGACAAGTCTGAAGTAGAGCGTCGGGGCCTGAGAGTGACGGTAGCCATTATGTACGCTTTAAGGTATTTTGATTTTTCCTTTGTGCGATTCACTGTTCCAAATCATCAGGTCGTTTAATAGTTTGATCCTCTTTTAGGTTTCTCTTTTATTGTGTTGGATTGTGTGAATTGTTTGATCCCCTTTTAGGTTCCTCTTTTATCGTGTTAGATTGTGTCTATAGTTTAATTGTTTGATCATCTTTTGGGTTCCTCTTTTGTCATGTTGGTTTGTGTATATAGTTTAATTGTTTGATCCTCTTTTAGGTTCCTCTTTATTATGTTGGATTGTGTCTATAGTTTAATTATGATATGCTTCACTTCTTTGGAAAGTGAGCAATCCAGAAATCATTGGTGCTTAAGACGTATGGGTGCTTCTTGGCAGAATTCGTCTTCGTTGCCTCTTAGGTATATGTTATATATATATATATATATATATATATATATATATATATATATATACACTATATCAAATTAGTTATTTAGATAATCTTATGAATTGTATTCCTTTCTATAAACAGATGAATATTTGGCTATTAAACAGCCAATTTAGGAATCAGTGGATCTTGGAAATTACGAGCTGATGGATTTGTTTTGAAATCTTTCTTTTGTTCAATGGCATTCTTCAAATTAGACTATAGAGAATATTTGTCGGGCATACCATCATATTCAACGTCATCAACACATTTACACAAACATTTAAACGACAAAATAGACTACATGCGGAGATTGGTATATGTGTATATAAACACATATAATATTAAAATAAAACGAGTCTTCTAGGTGAAGCGATTGCATGGAATGGACTGATGAGAGTTTACATAAACTTGTATAATGCTCATGGAATTATGTCTACTAAATAGTACTGTCAAAATAGCCCTCGTCCCGGGACGGCCCGCTGGCAAACCAGTCAATATTTTTTTATGTCAAATCTATCTATATAGTATTTATATTTGCTAGGTAAATTTTAATTTAATCAAATTAGCAAAGAAATAAATATTATTAAAATATTAAATTATATTAAATATAGTTTGACTTAGACCCATCAATTTGGCCCGCGGCCCGCAGACCAGGGTTGTTAAGACCGGACCGGACCGGCCGGTTCCGGCCGGTTCTGACCGGACCGGTCAAAAATCCGGTCCGGTTCCGGTCCGGTCTTTTTTTTAATTTAAAAATAACAAAAAATATTTGTTTAAATAAAGTATACAAAATAAAAAAAATCAATAAATTAGTTTGGTCTAGTGGTTAAGTTATGAGTATTTTACTTAATAGGCTTGGGTTCGAATCCACCCAACACCCTAATTTTAATATTTTATAATTAACCTATTAGCTCACTATTTTATTTTTATTCAAATTTGATCCCAACTCATAGATATAATACTTGACATACGATTAATCTATAACAACCCACGGCAATTTACTTTTATTTACTTTTACCTCTTGATTTATATAATTATTAGGGTAAATAGCATAAAAACCACTTGTGGTTTGGAAACTAAGCACAAAACCCCCATGATTTCAAAATATGCTAAAATCCCCTCGAGGTTTGTTTAGTCATGCACACGCTCCCTGTCTGGTCAATTACGGTCTTACGGGCAGATAAATTCAAAAATTCCTATTATACCCCTCATAATAACACTTAGTGAAATCTCAATGTATACGGCAACATAGAAAACAGATTCCCGTCACAAACCCGCTTCCATACCAATTTGATTACTCAGATTCCCTCCAAAATTAGAACCCTAATCATCAAGACGTGTTTCTACTGCTCTCAGATCTTGGTACGCCACAAACCCTAATCACTAAGGCATTTGCTGAAGACTCTGAAGCATCACCCAAAAATGGCGGATCCCTATTGCAACATCTACTTATGGGTCGACGGCAGGATCGAATGGCTTCCATCAGTGAGGTATTTTGGTGGAATGAAAGTGCTATTTAGAGGTGTCGATAAGGATAGGCTATTTTTGGGCACTTTGTACGGATTATACTCGTACGCAGGGGGGAAATGCAGCATAGTGAAGTTTTATTATTGCTTACCAGGTCACAGTATGGACACTGGTCTTAGGGTGCTAAGCGATGACGATGACATAAGGGGATTTCTCTTTGAAAACAGGAATGAGAAGGTCATTCACATCTTTGTTGAAGAGGTTGGAAGTTTTGTTGCGGCTGTGGACAGTAGTGGTCGTAGATTATCTGATGTGGCTTTGCTTACTTATCCTACGGGTGAGGGTGTATCTGGATTTGCTAATGAGGAGGTTCAAGAGGGTGGGCAATGTGAGGATGAGATCAGTGAGGAAGCTGAAGAGCCTGTTCAATTTGAGAATGAGATCAGTGAGGAAGATGACGTGCAATGCGAGAATGGGGCCAGTGACCAAGCTGAAGATGATGTCCAATGTGAGAATGAGGCCAGTGAGCAAGCTGAAGAGGGTGTCCAATGCGAGAATAGGGCCAGTGACCAAGCTGAAGAGGGTGTCCAATGCGAGAATGATGCCAGTGAGCAAGGTAAAGAGGGTGTCCAATGTGAGAATGAGGCCAGTGAGCAAGGTGACAATGAAGCCGATGATTTTTCTGAAGAGGCAGACATTGGGGGAGGTAATGACGATGCTACTGAGGGTTTATTATCAAGTGCAACCGATTCTGAAGATGAAGATTTTGTATTTGAGGAGGGCCTAGAGGAAAGTGAATCAGAAGTTGATGGGCAATCTTATGATGAGCTGGAAAGGGCAGAATCTGGTGAAGATGGTGGTCCAAATCACCCTGAATGGGATGACAAAATGAACATGGCTGAGTGTGATCTTCCTGTTGGTTTGAGATTTCCAAATAAACAGACTTTTAAGGCAGCTTTGCGAGATTGGGCAGTCAAAAGAGGGTTAGACTTGAGATTGGTGAAGAATGAGAGGAAAAGGGTGACAGCAGTTTGCAAATATGGATGTGAATGGAAGTTGCATGCTTCACCTGTGATGGGTGGCACTGAATGGCAGGTCAAAGCCCACCATGGAGCTCATAACTGTGCACATCACACTACCAATTCTCAAGCTAATTACAGGTACCTTGGAAAGAGAATTATGGAGTATGTACGAGACAATCCCAATGAGGACTTACAGTCACTAAAGAGGAAAATTAGGAGGGATGTGAGTGTTGATGTTAGCACCTTCAAAGTGTATAGAGCAAAGAAGTATGCACTACAGTTGCTGAGAGGAGATATTAAGGTGCAGTATACAAGACTTTATGACTATTGTGCAACTGTGGTTAAGTATAATACTGGAAGTTCTTGTATTCTACATGTGAATAGGGAGGAGAATCCACCAGTTCTTAAAAGATTCTACTATGGTTTGAGGCCTCTGTTTAATGGGTTTAAATATGGATGTAGACCTATGATTGGTTTGGATGGGTGTTTTCTTAAAGGAATGTACAAAGGGCAGTATTAAGTGCTGTGGCTGTAGATGGAAATAACAACATTTACCCATTGGCTTGGGCATTTGTTGAAATAGAAAAGGGTGAAAGTTGGGAGTGGTTTTTACATTTGCTGCTGAGAGATGTAGGTGATGCAGCTGGGACCAATCTAGCCTTTATAAGTGACAGACAAAAAGGTCTGATTGAGGCAGTCTCGAAGTTGGCTCCACACTGTGAGCACAGGTTTTGCATCAGGCATATGTACAATAATTTCAAAGCCAAGTACAGAGGTCTGGAGTTGAAGAAGCTCTTTTGGAAAGCAGCATCCACTTACAGCTTGCGGGAGCACAAGAAAATTTTGGTAGAAATTAAGAATGGGTACACCAAAGTGGGAGATGAGAAGACACCTTATGAGTGGCTTGCTGATATTCCATCCCACCAGTGGGCAAGAAGCCATTTTCCATTGACAAGTAGATGTGATATACTTGTCAACAACATCAGTGAATCCTTCAATCATTACATTATGCCTGCAAGAGACTTGCCAATTATAGATATGATGGAATGGATCCGCAAGAAGTGCATGGCTAGAATTCAGAAAAAAAGAGAAGGGGTGTTGAAGTGGGATAAGGAAGTATGCCCTAACATACTGAAAAAAGTTGAAGATGGAAATGAGAAGGTGGTGCACAGTTTGAAGTTATGCACTGTGATCAGACACATGTTGTCAATTTAGAGGAGATGAGGTGCACATGTGGAAAGTGGCAAATGGTTGGCTACCCATGTTGCCACGCTATATCCTGTTTAGACCTTCATCGACTAGAGTATACTCCTTACATTGATAAAGTTTTTAGCAAGCAGGTTTATTTGAAGGTATATGACCATTATATCTCACCTGTCCCGTGTATGCATGACTTCGAGCTGTCTCCTCTTGGTGCTGTGGCTCCACCACATGTGAAAGTTAGAACAGGCAGACCCAAAAAGAAAAAAAGACCGGATGCAAATGACACCAATCCAAGCAGAGCATCAACTAGAAGAGGGTTGACTGTGACTTGTGCTATTTGTTTGCAGAAAGGCCACAACAAAAGGAGATGTAAAAGTCAGCCACATCCTAATTCCAAGTTCTACAGGGTAATATCTTTTAGTTGTTTATGGTTATTCATTATTAGCTGGCATTGATTTGCTTTATTATTGATTCTGGTAGCCTTCAAGTGATGCTCCACAAGCACCATATGCACCATCTGCTCCACAAGAAGCTGCCCCAACTGCTGCTGACCCACATGCACCATATGCTCAAGAAAATACTGCTCCATCTGCACCATCTGCTCCACAAGAAGCTGTCCCAACTGCTTCTGACCCACATGCACCATCTGCTCAAGAAAATATTGGGCCATCTGCTCCACATGCACCATCTGATATGTTTGCACCATCTGCTCAACAATAAACTCAACAAGCAGCTGCACCATCAGTTCCTGAAGGTGCTCCAGAAATCCCAACACAGGTAATATATGTAACTACCTATAAAAGTTTACATAAGCATTCCTAACCACATTTCACACTGTCTATAGAATTCTGGCACTAATGAAAAGACAGCAAGAAAGCAGAAGTTCCCAAAAAGAAAAGCTAAGGACTTGAATGCTGAATGTAGCAAGGCCTTGAAGAGATTGTGCAAGCCTACAGCTTCAAGTTTGCTCAGAGATGTTCAAGTCACATATAAGCCAAGAACTAAAACAGCTATACCTCCAAAAGACAAGGGAAAGTTGAACTGACTTGAATGCTGCATTTGTTTTGGTCTGTTTTGGTTCTGATTTGGTTCTGTTTTGGTTCTGGTATCTGTTTTGGGATTGATCTATTGGTCTGTTTTCTGTAGACTTAATTACTCATATTTTGGTCTGTTTTCTGAAGACTTAATTGATCATAATTTGGTCTGTTTTGGCTTTTTTCTGTAGACATGATTGATCATATTTTGGTCTGTCTTGGAATGTTTTTTGTAGACTTGATTGATCATATTTTGGTCAAAGTACACTTGATCAAATGAAGATGACACAACCAAGTGCTGACATTCAAACTACATGTTCAAAATACATTGTTCTTCAAACATTCAAAATACAGACTGAGGTGCCAAGCAGTTGAGCAAACATCACAGGCACATCTTCTACTTCTACTTCAAAAGCAGGACAAACATAAAGATCACAACCAAAACAAGGCAATAGTTCAACACTTTTGCATTGTTCTGCAGCGCTGCAACTCGTAGCTCCAACTTGTCGCATGTATCAATTAGGTCGCCCATCTGCTCTGCATTGTCACATGATTTCCGGGATGCATACACATAATCATTGTCTGAGATATCTTCGTCAATGTTATAATTTATGGGACGCAACCACATAAAAAAATCGCAATACCCAGCCGGACAACTACAAAACAGTTTCCCTTTGGAGTCTTTTGCAGGACCAACAACTTTGATGGCAGCAATTCTTCCACATTTGCACAAGTGATTTTTGTACCTCAACTCCATTTTTCCACTGTTAGTCGATGCAGAAGACATGTTGCTATATGGCTTCTATCAAATTAAAAAACAAGGACGAACGCAGCTTCTTAATTACATTTCATATGCTAATGCGGAGCTTCAACAGACATCAACCATGAAAAATCAAATCCGCAAAATAACCACTGACAAACAATGAAAATCAATTGAATGCAAGAAATTAGAAGAAGATGGTTTGCGAAATCACCCATGAAAAAGAAAACTCACAAGTAGTGCCGACTGGTCTGAAGAAACCCAACTTTGCAAATCGTGCGATGAAAGACAGTATGAAATCTAAAATCGTCTGATTTCGAGCTGAAAAAAAATCATCTGATTTTGGTATGTTATAACGATGGGTTTAGGGTTACTTTGGTCATTTCGCTTAATATACAGTCATTTAAGTCCTACCCAGTCACGGGTCGAAGCGTGTTTGAGGCAATCGCGGGTAGATATGCTGCCCGGGGTTAATCGTGCAGAGTTTCTGAAACCACAAGTAAATTTCACGTCATTTATAAAGTACAATGCAGTAACACGCATTTCAGGTAAACCACAAGTGGTTTTTATGCTATTTACCCTAATTATTAGTTTGAAAAAAGTTCATTAAAACATGTATATTTTTCATATTATTGATTGATTCATATATAAAATGTATATTTATCATATTTAAGATACCGGTTTTACTCCGATTTGATTCCGGTTCTATAGCGGTTAAATCACTAAACCTTAAACCACTAAAATTTCCGGTCCGGTTCGAAAACCCGGTTTCAGAACCTTGCCGCAGACTGCCCCGCCCTGCCACGCCATAAGGGCTGGGCAAGCTGCAAGGGCCGTGGGCTTTAGGTAGGACAGGCGGGCTAGCCCACGGGCCGGCCCGCCAGTGTACATATATATAGATGATATTATATTATGTGGTAAATAAATATTACGTAATCTAATTAATGATTAAGTAAAATTAATTAATGTCATATTTATTAATAAACTCAATGGTGTTGTTATTATAGTTTTGTAATAAATACCATAATTAATAAAAATATGAAATTTTGTTATAAATAATACATCCTATTGGTTTCTTCTTAAGATAATCACATACCGAACATTAAGTTATGTAAGAATAAACCCACCGACAATAGTTATCTTCTCAAATTAAACTCATGTTACCTTTAACCTATCCAGTAGGTTAAATTTAATTCATTTTATTTATTTTTCTTTTTTTACTTCTTCTATTTTCTAATTTAGTAAATTATTATAAACTTTAGAATAACTCAAAAATCATGAAAATAAATAAATAAATATGCCTACAGTTCTTAATAAAATAGTTATAAATAAAAATAAATCAAAGTTTAATAAAAATTAGGCTAAATTGCATATAACTCATATGTGGTTAAGTGATTCGTTAATAGCACAATATACCCTCGTGATTTATTTAATCATGTACCCCTTGTATTTCTAACCCCTAAGTGGGGCATATAATTCTAAGTTTTGAACAATATCGAAGGGTATGGTGCCAAGTTTCGACAACAATTGAGGGTACAGTACTAAGTTTTTTCAAGCACAAGGGACTTTAACGGAATAAAGAAAAGCATATGATAGTCTTACATTTCAACGTAATCACATGGGGTATAACATACTCTATATTAAGAAATAATTAAAAATCCCGTTACTCTTAGTATACTAATTAAACGTTAAATATATCTCCAACATGACAAAATAACAAAAAATATAAAATTGAGATTGACGAAAATTTTTAATTGATTAGTTATTTGTAAATTCAAGAATTTTCAGTCTAAATATTTGGTATCTTTTTTTTATGAAATTCTTAAAAAATTTAATTAATGTACTAAAAATTTCATGGGGGGTTTGTATTTTTTAAATTCTTTTCATGTTGGAGTTATATTTTAAGGTTTAATTAATATAATTAAAGTCCCATGACTATTTTAATACATTATTTTTTATTTTTCTATACTTCAATTTATTTATTTTTTAAATAATTTATTAAGGATTTCTTGGGATGTACGTCGAAATATTTATTTTTAAATTTTTGAAATATAAAATAAATATTAATGCAATTTTTTCTAGGCGGGTGGACCTGCCAGGACCGCGGCACACCGCGGGCCGGGAAGGGTCCAATTTAAAGGCCCGCCCCGCCAAGCGGCGGGCATTGGCAGGCGGCCCGGCCGCCAAAATGACAGCTCTAGACTTTAACTTGAGTTTTTCTTATTTCCTTCTTATTTTTTATTTTTCAATTAAAAGTGGATTAGGCCCGCCATGACTACAGCCCACCAGTAGGCGGGCCGGGGCGAGCCACCTTTTCCCCAGGCCCGCCAATTGATGGGCTCTCGGCCGGGCCAGCCCACCGGCCCGGTTTGGCATCTCTTAGCTAAAGTGGTCTTTCGTATAAATCATGATCCATCATGGTATATCCATCATGTAACTATTGTTTATAACATATATTTATTTATTTTGTGTATAATAAGCATTTAAATTATAACGAACACATAAAAGATTTTTAAATGAATAAATTATAATATATTAAAAGGGGCGATTGGAGTTCAGACCCCTTAGGTAAGAATTTTTTGGGGTTAAGGACCCCGTCAAAAGAAATTTAGTTTTAGGGACCAGTTTTGTAAGTTTACTTAGGATAAAGGTTGTATGACGAAAATACCCCTATAAAATATTAATGAGAAGTGTTATTCAGCGCCATTGTTATGTTGTCAAAATGCAGTATATCGTTAACGCATAACAAGCAGTATTACCACGTTAATGTGTTACTGTATATCCAACAAGTGGTATCAACACAACAAAATGTGGTTTTTTAAGCGTATGCCATTAACATGATTTCCTGACAAGACTTCATACTTATGCGGTAACACTTTATTATTTCTGCCTAACACTTCATGCTTCTACCGTAACACTTTCTTGTTTCTGGCTATTAACATACGCGGTACCACTTCATTATTTCTGCGTAACACTTCATGCTTTCCGAGTAACAGTTCATACTTCCCCTGGTAACACTTCCTTGTAATCAATTTTTGTAATAGAATGCGGTTAACCCAATGAAGTGTTACGCAGAATTCATGAAGATTTACTCTATAACTAGTAAGTGGTTTTCGGTACCACTTCATGCTTTTCTGGTAACACTTCCTTATTTCTGGATAACACTTTCCAGTAATTCATGAAGTGTTACCACTTCATGCTTTTCTGGTAACACTTCCTTATTTTTGGATAACACTTTTCTGTATTCCATGAGGTGTTACCACTTCATGCTTTTTCTGATACTACTTCCTTATTTTTGGATAACACTTTCCTGTAATTTTTCCTATAATTCATGAACTGTTACCACTTCATGTTTTTCTTGTACCACTTCCTTATTTCTGGATAAGAGTTTCCTGTAATTCATGAATTGTTACCCAAAAATGCACAAGGTGGTATCCCTCGAGTGTTTGGAAGAGCTGATGGCGAATTTGTGTAATTTCCGCAACAGGCAAGGGCAAAAGCGTCATTTTTTCTCAAAGTTGGTCCTTAACTTTAAGACCAAACTTCAAAATAGGTCTCTAACCCTATTTTAAACATTATTGGGTCCTAAAACCTAATGAAACTATGTTATATGGGCCTGACATGTAATTAACTCTACATTTAAATGATTTAAGCCTCTCAAGCCCGACGTGCTGGCCCGGCCCATCAAGCCATGGGCTAGGGCCTAAGATTTATGTTAGAGAAATTATGCATTTTGGACCATACGTTTCAGAGGCTAAGTCTTAATTGAAACTAGTATTTTGTGCACAATCTACTTGTGTGTGCAACGTTATTTAATCAGTTTTAAAATAAAATCAACAAACATGATGATACCCTAATGAAAAAATCTACACACACTTATGAAAAATATCAGTAGTGTTAGGACCCCAAATATCCAACCTAGATCGAATCTAGAAGAATTGGATAGTAAAGAATTTGAACACTTACACTTAAGATTTACCGACGTTGAGGTTCCAGAGAGAAACAACGTTGAAGAACACAAAGGCGCGAAAATCTTCTCTCTAAAATTTCCAATTATAATTTTTCGATCCGAAAACCATACTAAGCGCACTCCTAATTTTCTTACGAGTTCACTTATATATACCACCTCGTGGTATATTTACACAAGTAGTCCTATACAATGACTAATTACGTTTTAGCCCAAGACTACTAATTTGCACAGCAAGACTAAGACAACTCTATTAATTGAATATAATTAAATAGTTCCAACAATCTCCCCCTTTGTATTCAATTTCCAATATAGGGCGGGTTGTCTTCGTCTTGCAAATGAAAGAGTCATCGAGTCCTTGAAATCTCCTCTTTAGAAAATCTTCAAGCTCATCTGGTCTTCTAGGCATCAACTTTTTCTTCGAATCTTCTTTTGAAGTTCTTCTCCTAAAAGCCGTAAGATGTACGAAGTTCTTGCCGGATTTTGGAAAGTCCGCGTTCCATCTCTCCCGTTGAATGCAGACGAAACTCGAAACTCCCCCTATTTGGGTCAACCTTGTGTTGAGATCGGGAAATCCGATGTGAGGTTTGGAGAGGTGAACACGTTTGGCAACTTCGATCATTGATGCAGTGGACACAGTTGGCAACTTCAGTCCTTGATGATGCTTGAGTCACGTGTCATTCGATCCTCCGTCCTCGCTTCTTCTTCCGGAAGCAGGGGCATGAGAGAGTCTAGGAGAGGGCTCGGGGTTTAGCCATCTTCTCCGTTTTGCCAGATTCGTCCTCCGAATGGAAGTTGTCTGGTTCGGCCTCGAAGAAGCGTCTCTTGTTCCAGAAGAAGGTAGGCTGTCTCTTTCTTTGATTTTTTTAAACTTGTACCGAGCTTCCTTTGAATGTGGCGTTGTGAGAGAGCCCGGTTTTAGGGTGGTACGCGCGGCGGAATTTGGTGGGTTGGACCGACCGAATGTGTATGTATAACCCCTTCTCCCCCTCATGGCGAATCGTATCAACGATTTCGGCATGTTAATTTGGAGGTAGAAAGGACATACAAAAAGGTCGGTGAGGGTAATAACCGGACGGAGCCACAAAGGCAATCCGTCGAAATGAGTACCGGGGCCACATAGGCATCCCGTTGACATCAACTAGGAGCAAATCTCGTAGTAGATGGCCGAAACCGTTGTTGCTTTGATGTTGCAACGGTCGGACTTCCTTCCGATCCTTGAAGCATGTCTTTTAAAAGAACATGTCTACGGAAGTTCTAACGTAATCACAACGATTAGGTTTATTAAAAGTGTATGTGTCCTAAAAAAAATTGAACATTTTGGATAGTGAAGACACTCTAGACGCGAGTGATCAATAAAATCGTGGTACGGGGCGGAATACCACTCGGTTCAATATCTCCTGTTTCCGAGTGAAACGGTGATAGCATACGTGGCTCCCCGTGATTTATGAAACACCTATCTTTTGAGAGATAGACGAGTGGGTAAGGCTCGGTTGTGCATGCGCCGTTGGACCTAATGCGACGACTTCTACCCGGGAGCTAATTAAAATTAGCACCTGTACCTGTGGGGGTTGGTCTGATAATTATGTGAGATAAGGGAGTGATGTACCTTCAAAGAGTTCCTAAGCATCATCGAAATAATCTTGCTTAGTGTTTTCGGATGATGAGAAAGCGGTGGAAAGTTGAATCGTCTCAAATGCTCGAACGCGTTCCGGGGTTAGGATCAAGTCGGGTTAGACTGAACCATAGGAACATGAAATCCAGGCCTCCGGGATATGTGAGGAGTGTTGCTCTAGTTGAATTAGCAAGCCGGAGCCGGTCGATGAAAATGCGGAGCATTTGATCTTCACTTAGATCGTCACCGTCGTCTTTGGAAAATTGTGTCCGTTTGAAAGCTCGAGATTCTTCGTTGTATGTCCATCTTTGGATGTGAGAGGATAAAACCGGGAAGCATATCAAACAAATTCAATTTTTTTTTGTTTTCTTTTCGTTTTTTTTTTTATCTCCTTTTTTTCATATTCCCGTTTTTTTTCATATTCCTCTTTTTTTTGGATATATGTGTATATATATATATAACTACATATTAATAAAGTAGTATTATATTTATATCTCCCCAAAAACAATGCTTTGAAAATAAATTTTCTCCCCCTAGAAATTTGTGTAGTTAGCTTGATGAATATTAAGAATCTCGTTCCCTTAAATCGCTCATTGTAAGTTTTCTCCCCCTCAAGAATTAAAATTTGTGCTTCCTTAAAAATATAAGGTTGCTCCTCATTAAAATAATGAGTAGCTTCCCCTCAATTAAAGCTCATTTAGAAATATTAATCGAAAAATGATATTTATTGTTTCCGTTCGTAATATGCATTTGAAAATTTTAAAACCATTTAGAGCGATGAAATGCATATCGAAAATGTATCATTTGAAGGAAATAGGTATATTTATTTTTGACGAAACTCATATGCATATGTAAATTTGAAATATACCTCATTGAAGCTTAGTTATAGTATCTCACGCCCCATCCTTCTATCATGTACGTGGAGCCACTACGTCGAATTCCATACATGAGGGAAATCTGCAAAACTATTGGGACTTTGGTACCCATTGTCGTATGGGTCCTCCCTTATTAGCAGATAACGACTTAATCATAAAAGGTGTCAAATTTAAATGTTGTCCTAAATCATCCATTAATGAACCTTTCGGTACCCAAATTTGTTTGGGACTACCTAAATTTTGTGAAGAAATAGGAACCCATGTGGGAGTGATTTGACACGGATAAGGCATTTCCGCTGCGGTGGAAGTGTGTTTTAGAGAAGGTTTAAAAATTTTCTCCGAGGCCAAGCACACAAGATGTTTCTTTGAATGAACATTGACCGGATTGCATGTAGGAAAACGAGCATATAGAATTATAAGCATCTATCGCACATAAGTCGTATTTCCTATGGTTAGAATTCACACCTTTCACATTAGAATGAGAAGAATTTCGAATATTATTTTCAAGTTTAGGCTTTTTAAGTGAAAACTTAGTAGAATCATTTGAAGCATACGATGAAGTTTGTGCGCTAGAGCTTGAAATATTTTCATAAGAAGTTTTCTTTTCAGGATCAGGAGAGGAAGGCTTTTGGTCTTCATCATTCCGTTTTGGAGCTTTACCGTTCTCCCATTTCCATGGGACTTGTTCCTTAACTATAGAAATTGTTTGAATTTCAACTTTGGTCAAAATTGAAGTATAATTAGTAAAAGTCGTTTCGATGGTAGGAACGAGATCATCCGTTTGCGTCCCTTTGTCGAGTTTTGACATGGAGGAAGCTTTGAGATTAGATATCTCCGTTAAAAGAGCATTCTTTTCCGCTTCAAAATTCTTTCTTTCCGTTTGTAATATAGCATTTAAATCCTCTATTTTCTTAAGAATAGGAGGTATATCGACGGAAGAAGAATTTCAGAATGACGAGCTTTTGCTTCCTCTGTCTTAGAAGTAACAAGAAGATTTTCTAAATTTTTAATCTTAGAATAGAGCTTCTTACGTTCTTTACCTAAGAAAGCATAGTTAGCTTGAGCGGTGCTCTTTTCGATTTCACAGGCATTTAAACTCTTGGTCAATTCACTAATCTTAGCATTAGGATTTTCTAATTGAGATTCAAGACTAGTGATCTTAGAGTTGGCATTTGTTAATCTACAATTGAGGCTAGCTTTCTTGTCGAGGTTCATAACCAGACAATTGTAATTATTTTCTAGCCTGACTTCTAATTCCTTAATTTTTGAGCTATGCGTCTCAAGCTGTGGCGTCGTAGTCTCACTAATTCTCAAACTCTTAGTTAGTTCATCTATTTTCACATTAGAGCTTCTAAGTTCTAATTCGAGACTTGCTATTTTCTCCTCAGACTTAGATAATTTTTCATCCAACTCTTTTGTACTTTTCTGCTCATTTTTCATGTTAGCATACCTAGTTTTTAAGGATTCTAACATGTTAAACAATGTAGAGTTAAGAATAACTACCTTCGGAGAAGATGTGTCTGCCTCTTCATCGCTCGTTCGCTTCGATGGGCTTGCTTCAGAGGTATCCTCAACTCGAGCCATGAGAGCTAGATGGTCCTATTTATCTTCGTGATAAGCCATCAAGGCGTAGCTCTCCTTTGGCGTAATGCTAGAAGTCTTTTCTCTGTTCAACGAATTGGATGAGGTTTTAGTCTTTGACACCTGTTTTCTTAGTAATTTTGTAATTAATTTTAGTTGTTGTTCGAGGTCTTTTAAATCGTGATCGATTTTATTATTTTTTTAATTTTTGTTGGTTGGATATTTTGATCGTTCACGTGTTTTGTGATTTGGATATATATATATATTCTTTTATTTAATACTGATTAAATAAAAGAGTTTTATCCGGAATATCTTCATTCCGTCAGATGTCCCCACGACGTTCACGTGTTTTGTGTTTTGTGATTTGCATGTCCCCACGACGTCAGATGTCGAAGAGTTTCCCATGAATATCTTCATTCCGTCTGTCGGGGTGTAGGACGAAAACATATTTTTATCGGCGCAAATGTGCCGAGTTGCTCCAGTATCGATCCACCATTCTCGTGGATTATCAACTAGATTAACTTCTTGGATCACGGCTGTGAGGTCTTGTTCTTACAAATCCTTATGAATTGATTTGTTCTCGACCATATGAGCGCTTTCTCTAACTTCTTTGGGAGACGGCAGTCTTTTGCAAGATGGCCAGATTTACCACAGTTATAGCAGCTTCCTTTAAACTTCTTGAAGTTTGCTTGGGGTTGCTTAACACCCGTGGACTTACCACACTTGGGTTGCTTGCGCTTTTTGTTGAAGCTTGGCTCAGCCAAATTTTCCTTAGCCTCGAACTCACTTCGCTTCGCCTTTGCTTCGGATTTTCGGTTGTCTTCCTCAATCCGGAGCCGAACTATCAAATCTTCAAGTCTCATTTCCTTACGTTTATGAATAAGATAGTTCTTGAAATCTTTCCACGTAGGCGGCAATTTTTCAATTATTGCTGCCACTTGAAAAGCCTCGTCTACGATCAATTTTTCCGCCGACAAGTCGTGAAGAATAATCTGAATTTCTTGCACTTGACTCACCACCGACTTGGTGTCGACCATTACGTACTTCAGGAATTTGCCGACGAGAAATTTCTTAATCCCGGCATCTTCCGACTTGTACTTTACCTCCAAGGAATTCCACAATTCCTTTGCCGTTTCAATCGGACTATAGACATTGTAGAGGGAATCGTCTAGTCCTTTTAAAATGTAATTTCTACACAAGAAATCATTATGATGTCATGCATCCGAGGCTACACGCTTTCGAGCATCGGTCTCATCTTCGGGAACAGTCATCGGGTCCTCCGAAAAAAATAGAGAGAGAGAGAGAGAGAGAGAGAGAGAGAGAGAGAGATAGAGTTGTAAGATAAAACAGCATTTTTTGTTGCCACCTTTTGAAGTCGGCGCCGCTGAATTTCGGCGGTCGTTCGCCATGCATAGGAGCGGCTGTCACCATGGGAACGATGTGGGCGGTGGACGGCATCACATTATGATTATCGTCGGTGGCCATCTTATGTATCTTCAAATTCGACTTGCTTTCTTCGCACATGGTCTCGTCTTCACTTGAAATGATGAGCGGCTTGTCTCCAACAGTAATAATATTATTTCGTCTTCAAATGTTGGTTTCGTCGGAGCCTTTATCTTCGAAGAAGTAGCAAATAAAATTCAGCGAATGGTGTGAAACGAGTCACAAGTCGAGGCAGGTGATACACGCTCTCTTGAAGACGAAATTACCCCGCTAATACCCACGGTTTACGGTAAATGCCTCTGAGATACAACGACTTACGTTTGGAATATAGCGGTATCTCAAATATGTCAAACTTCGGCGAACGAATACTCTTGCTTTGGGACTAACAAGAACACAAATTCTATGAATGAAATGCACAGAATTTATGAATGCTTTTGAATGATTTTAATGCTAACTCATGTGGGGTATTTATAGGTGTAGGTTTTAATTACCAAGAGAAGTGTCCTTTTGCATGTATCTAGTCATGAAGAAATGCATCTTTATGTTAAGTAATTCCTAAATACCTTTTGCTTAATTAGTAAACCTTTTCAAATATACCTCTTAGTATTAATTTCATTCACACCTTTTCCTAACACGTACCACAATCAACATGGATGACGACAGACTCAATATATTTCTTGTCATAGTGTGAGGTGGAAATTAATTATCCACAGGCTCCTCTTCTCCACATCCATCACGCAAAAGCCTATATATGATGTCAAAACCATTTGTTTACGAACCCTCTCTTATCTCTTCGTCAACTCTTCATTTCATTTTTGTATGCATACGGTAAAGCAACAAATTCGTGAAGCAGCTGTTGGATTGTCTTCAATATATCGATGTCAGTTTCTCATTGAACATGGGTTACTTTCCTCTTACTTTGTTTTCTAATAATTTTTAATTGTAGATAATTTAGATATGGCCGACAGAATTCCTATGAATTGAACGTGAGTAAACTACCAAATAGGCTTCAATTTTTGTAAATGATACACCAAATTGAATTAAAATTAACAGTTTTAAATGGTGCTGAGGATTAATATAAGAGTATCGATGTTTCCGAAACTTGTAGAGGCTATGTCTTATTTGAAAGTTTATGTTAAACGTTCTTCGTTTTTGCGATGGAGTGCCTGGTGGGAATCACTTGTGGAGATTACCATGGCCACCTGCATACATGACATTAAAGATCACATCACTTGACATTATTATTGTTATTATTATTATTATTATTATTATTATTATTATTATTATTATTATTATATACTTGAGGATTTGAATGTTATATATATATATATATATTAAAATCAGTTTGATTCTCATAAAGAGTTAAAATATTTGTAATACTGGATGCCAATCTAAAATCAGTTGGTAAACACTTACATTACATTAGTGATACATGTTTAAAAGCATTGGATGGCATGCCAAAAAACTACCTTTACTATCAACAAATATGCTACTTGGACAATTTCGTTGGGAAACCCCGGGTGTCGCGAGATCTAATCCCGAACATAGCAATGTTTAAAATTTTTTAGGGGATCCCCTTAAGGTTAGCCCAGTATCGCTTGGTTAAGGTAAAGAACCACGTATGACATGTAAGAGTTTAAGGAGCTTACCCTCGTAGCGAAAGATCCCAGCTCTCGCCTATTGGGGTTGTCGTAGTTCGCTCCGAGCAACGCCGTGACCTCTCCGAGCTCCAACGCCTTGGCAAGATCGTCACGCCGATCCCGGGACGTATCCAAATTCAACCTCCTCCGAAGGATGACTAGAGAGGAGGGGAGAATGTTTTAGAAGAGTAGTATGTGTTTGATTTGCTAAAAACTCAAACTCACAATTATTTTCTCTCAAAGATGTTATACTTCGAAATTTTATGAGCTTGCTAATTTGTGAAATCATATGTAAATTATGTGATTACGTGATTTTTTTTATGTGTGGTTCCCATGTAGTTAAGCGATATCTAACTCATTGGGGAGTTAGATGCGAGACTTAGAAGGATTTCAAGTTAAGATGTAAAATTTTTGAAAGGTGGGAGACTTCGAAAATTGAGATTTTCGAAAGACTAATTTTCGAAAGGTGGACTTTCGAAAAATAAGAATTATGAGAGTACTGAAGTCTAGAAAGTATGTATGTTGCAAGATTATAGAAAGAAGGGAATGTCTAATGGGTGATTTTCGAAATAAAGGTTAGATTACGAAAATAGAATTTTCGAAAGAGATATGTTGTGAAAATTAGAAGTGTAAATTGAGAAGATTTTGGAATAGAGTGAGTTGCCAAAAATTTAGAAAGGAGATTTTCGAAACATTGAATTTTCGAAACTTAGTGTTATCTAATTATTGTTTCGAAAACTTAGCAAAGGAGGAAAAATTAAGTAAGAATAAATAATACATATTACTATAAGGTAAGAATTAACATAATGTCAACGTCAATTGTCTATTATCACGTGCAAGAGATAGGATAAGAAAGAAGAAAAATCATTCATTAGAAAACTTTCGAAAACTAAGATAGAGAGAGAGAGAGAGGAGAGCTTGAAACATTGGTCAACCGAAGCTTAGAAAGGTATGAATTTTGATCATGATCTTTCTGTTTTCAGTTCATGTCTTAGCATATTTAAGGATTAGTAAGCACGAAATTGCATGTGTTCATATCTTATATAAGTTTCTGTTAGAAATCGTGAATTTGAAGAATCCAGATTAACAGTTTTGGTGATTGCCTAAACTCAACTGAGTATACCGGTTAGACAAAGATGCAATCGGATACCAGTCAGCAGTTCAACAAGGCGCGTGGATGAAGCCTGATCATAGAAGACCGAAAAGCATATACCGAACGTGCCACGTGGATGAAGATTCAAAATATTCAAGGCGCGGGATGCTGAAGATTTCTGATAGAGCAATTAATGCAAAGCTGCAAAGAGGAGCCAAGTCGAAGTCTAGCCAAGCTTAAAATGGAACAAAGCAAATGGCTCAGCGCGAATTGCAGTGAAGACCGAACAATATCCCATTTGGGGTAATGAGCATTTAATGCACTGTCCGGTACGTGGAGCTATCTCACAACGGTCTTCTTCAACAAAGCCCAGCTATAAATAGCATAGAAGAGGCATGATCGACACGTATCAACCTGAACTTCCTTAACACTGCTAATCGAGCCCCATACCTCACAAGGAATTGCTCAAATCACTCAATGTATATGCTAGTATATCTGTGAAGCACTCAAATCGTGCGCTAGTCCAACCCCTACCATAGGCTTGTAAACTAATAGCATATTTACTACTTAAGGTGGCAAGCATAAATCTGAGGATCTTTTCGGGTCGAAACAGGTCAAATAATAATGAAGTGACAAGCATAAGTACTGACACACGCAATCTTAAAGCTAAGACACATAATCGAAGAATCAAATAATATAGCATGATCAAACTGATAGTCACATGCCGCAAAATAATACTCAACATTCTCGCTCTGAAATCCTAGACTTTTCTAGCCGACCCTCTCAACTCAGTTCCCTGTCATTTTCTGCCCTTTCACCTTAGTTACGCTCTAATTTTTGTGCATTGCCCTTATTCCCTAGACATCAAGGTTTGGCTTTTGTCGCAAAGAATACATTGTCACAGCGAATGCCGTGTACCTAGGGATACTTATTACCAAAACTTATATCTTGCAAAAGGTTTATGGGCACGCTTATGCAAGGGATCGTGTCATTTCAGAAAACGGTCAAGTAGGATCGAATCATTTCACCGAATAACAGAGAAGAACATTAAATCAGACAATGAAGCAGTAACCATCAAGTTCGACTTCTGCTCTATTTTAATCAACTCAGGTTCAGGTGATCTCGGGAGGCTTATTCGGGTTAGTGGCATTTTATACATACGAGGTAAGCAAACGAATAGGCTCAGGCTCAAAGTTGCTAACTATGGGATTAGTCATGGTAGGGAAATTTGGCCATGGACTTATTTCCTAATGCCTTCATCATTTCCACACTAATGCACCAAAAATAGTTTCAACAAGTATCTGACAGGCAAGTTCTAGAGAGATATCGACTAGGCACGTCACACAACCAAGAAAAATGAGCATAAGCTCGTCGGGCTCAAACTCTCACAACGTAAATGGGTTATGTGTACGAATCTATCAAAGTAGCGCTATATCTATTCAAGCAGACACGATTCAATCAATCATGCATATCCTAGTTGCTCATAAAATTTAATAAAAATGCAGACCAAGTCGAGATAGACGCAAGCAATCATGCTTAATTTCAATAATTCATGCCTTTCTAACGAAATTAATAGTTCACGGACTCATCATAAAATTTTCACGTAAATTCTCAACATAATTTCCCATTCTCAGCCTAATTTCCCTCCCCACACTTAAGACCAACGGTGTCCTCAACGTAAACATGAATAAAAGAAAGGGAAAGAAAGTTAAAAGGAACGGAACTCCCCTGACGAATAAGTGACGTGGCCGTGCCTATACGTGTGAAGGTCGCGGATCGTGACTCGTTATATTTATCCTGACATAACTAAAAGAAAAATTAAACGGAAAAGGAAAAAGACATGGATGATAATAATAGATATATTTATATGCATCATAGTCATAGACCTAATAAAAAGAAAGTACTAGATAGATAAAACCTGGGTTGCTTCCCAAGAAGCGCTTCCTTTATCGTCTTTAGCCAGACGAACCATCGTTCGCTTAGGGTGGCTGGAAGTCTAGATACAGTACCTCCTTTTTGCTTAAGTCTCCCTCGCCTACATACAAACCTTGGAGTTGTCGCATTCCCGCTGGACAGTGGTTTCAACTCTAGTGGTGGTCGCTTCTCGACTGTGCCCTTGTCCTTAACTTCTTCGCTGTATTTGTCGATGGTTATCGTGGGCTTGTCGACTTCCTCCTTACTCAAAACCTGTGATAGACCTTGCATAGAAGACGAGAAACCGTGCTCAAAAGATCCAAGTAAGGACACATATTATCATGCTCGCCACCCTTTTTCATCGAATCGATCATATTAAACGGTAACTTTCTCGTCGTCTACATTCAAAGTCAATGTTCCGTTCTTAACATCTATTAGAGTCTCACTTGTAGCTAAGAATGGTCTACCTAGAATTAATGGAACATTTTCATCCTCGTCCATCTCTAGGATCACAAAATCAGCAGGGATAACGAACTTATCGACCTTAACTAGAACATCCTCGATAACACCTAGGGGTATTTTAGCGATCTATCGGCCAATTGAATACTCATATTAGTGGGTCGTGGTTCACCTAATCCTAAGCGCTTAAACATGGAGTACGGCATCAAATTATACTAGCGCCTAGATCAGCTAAAGCACGCTCAACTACTAAGTCACCTATCTGACAAGGAATAGTAAAACTACCTGGGTCCTTGAGCTTTTTCGGCATCTTGCTCTGGAGTATTATCGAGCACTCTCCTCATAGGTATATAGTGGAGACTTGTTCGAGCTTCCGTCAATACGTCAGCAAGTCCTTTAGGAACTTAACGAAAATGGGCATCTGCGCAATAGCTTCAACAAACGGTAAGTTAATATGTAATTCTTTACACATACCCATAAATCTGCCAATCAGCGTCTTGTCTTTGTTCTTCTTCAGCCATGCTGGATAGGGAACCTTCGGTTGGTACAGCTTCACTAGTGGTCGCGCATTTTCCTCCACCTTTTCTTTTTCAGGGCCGGCCTCTTCCTTTTTGGGTTTGAACTTCTCCTCTTCAGTTTTGGCCTCCCTCAGCCAAGCTGGGTATGGAATCTTCGGTTGGTATGGCTTCACGAATGGTCGCGCCTTTCCTTTGCCTTGAGTTCTCGACATCGTCGCCCACGCTTTCCTCAGCTTCTGGCTCGTCGTGGCCCTCGAAAACAGCTTTCTCCCTTGAATTCTGCTTGGCGAGTACTTCTTGCAATTCTCTCCTGCTCCTCAGGGTCACCGCATTGCAATACTCCTTAGGTTTGGCTCGGTGTAACTCGGAAGTGATCCTGTATTTTGCCCCGCCAGTTGCTTCGCTATCTGGCCCACTTGCTGCTCCAACTTTTTAATCGACGCGTCTGTGTTCTGAGCACGTATGTCATGCGCTTCCATATACTCCTCCATCCTCGTTATTTGACTCTCGTGGGCCACAGTGGTCTGGCTGAGGTTCGTGAGGAGTGTCTTCACCATGTCCTTCATCTCCTTCATATCGTCAGATCCTCCTACAGTTGCGTTCTGATACTATCGAGGCGCCCCGTTTTGGAAACTAGATACTCTAGGTTGAAATCCGGCGGTCCCTGGTTCTGATTCTCGTACGCTAGATTTGGGTGCGCTCGGGGTTGTAAGCTTCGCTGGCCACCTTGGTAATTTCCCATGTAATCCACGTGCTCCAGTGACTGCCCAAGTTGGCATTCAGACATCTCGTGGGTTGCACCGCAGATCCCGCATAATGGTATGTACGGCGTATGATGCGTCGATGCGGTGGTCGTCACGGCGTTCATTAGCTGTGTCTGCCCGAATTTTGGAAGTAGTGCACCAATCACCGTCTGCAACTGAGAGTTCGTCGCCGTAATTTGTTGCTGGAGCACCTCAAATTTGGCATTCGTGGCCATTTCCTCGCTCACTCCGAACACGCCTGGCGTTTTCATCCTCGTATTGCCCCTCATGAAACTGTTCCTGGAGTAGTCTTCTATCAAATTCCAAGCACCGGTCGCACTGAGCTTCACGAGCCCTCCTACTGCGGTTCCGTCTAGCATATGAACAGTCTGATCGTTGAGTTCCCCGTGGAAGCGGTTGATCTGGGCTGCCTTCGACACCCGTGTTGCGGGCACTTCTTCAATAGCGCCTTGTATAGCTCCTATACCTCGTAGAGGTTTTCTGAATCCTTCTGGTAAAATGTGAGCTCTACGTCTTCAACTTTAGAACTTTTGACAGTGGGAAGTAATGGCCAATGAAGGCGGCTTGCATCTCCTCCCAAGTAGTGATCGATCTAGACGGCAACATCTCCAACCAGTCCTTCGCCTTGAACTTGGGCGAGAATAAGAACAGCATCAATTTAATTGGATCGCCCGTGACACCGTTGATTATGATGGTGTCAGTCACCGTCAAAAGGCCTACAGGTGTGAGTAGGGGTCATCGTCTGGATTTCCTTCAAATTGGGCCATCTGGAAGATCATCTGAAGCCAAGAATGCTTCAGCTCGAAGTTGTTGTTCTCGATTGCCGAAATAACGATCACCGATTCTGTGCCGCCTAGTGCAGCGTTCTTGAGCAGATCTTGTAGCGACTGCTCCTCCTCGTGTACAGACACTATGGTCTGCCATCTCAACTTCTGTATTTGGACAATCTACGGACGTCTCTACTTGGGAATTTCCTCCCGACTCCTGAGTACTATCCTCGAAGTAGCTAACTAGAGCTCCTCGCGAGTTGCTGGTCGTAGTTTCAGTGTCGTACCTGAGTTGCCTTTGCAATTTACGTTCGAAATCTAGGTCTACGTCAACGATGGGGCCCGATGGATGGCTTCGGGTAATTCACCATCGAATTGTACCTCCAATAAAAACCGAAACTAACATTTAGCAAAGAAACAAGTAGATACGTCGAAGGAATAATGAGTTAATAATGATGTAGAAAACAAATAACGCAAACAACACAAATAACACAATAAACGAAAAACTAAGAAAAAGTCAAATAAAATGGCTAAAGTACCGAACTACGGTGTTCCTACTATCAATCTATTCCCCGGGAACGCCGCCAAAAACTTGATCGACACGTGGTGTGCTAATATAAATTGCAAGTGCGACAAGTGATAAAATAAAACGAATACTTAATTACTATCACCGACATGCGATAGGCACTGGACCAATCGTTTGTAGTGCAGTAAAATGAGTAAACGAGTATCGAACATGAGGAATAAACTGATTACTAGTAATAACCTATCGACTCGATATCTAGCCTAAATAAAGTGCGTAGATTGTTTTACAAACTATCCTAACAGATCACGCCTAAATCAACGAGAGACTAAGAGAATACGCTTAAACGGATAAGGTACTTTCAGATGATAAAGATGTGCTCGGGATCCGAATCCTGCTAGGTATTATCGACTATGACAATGAATTATCGTTCTACGTGATTCTGACTAGATCGGAGTAATTTTCTACCCGCTCACGAATTTGCTGTGACCCTAAACGCTCGTGGGGATCTAAAGTTCAGTAATAGTGGCGATGATCGAGTATTTGCTTTCGCCCTATACTCCAATCCTATCTTCTACGAATGGCCTAATCGTTGTTTAGCTGTCGCCCTAAACGATTTTTCACACATTCACTTTAACACATAGACATATTAAATTGAAGAAATAATTTCATAGATCGATAACTAGTCAAAACATACGAGTCACGATAAACACACGATTTAAATACGAATTAAACTAGCGTTCATCCACTCCCAAACACATAGGAAATTTAGCTACTGATAGTTGACGAGAAACAACGAAAGAAATATAAGATAAGGGCGAAGAACTTATGATCTTTCCTAATGGCGGATCTGGGATGGTCTCGTGAAAGGATCTTCGTTCTTCGTTCAATTCTGCGTGGAATTCATGGTTGCTCCATCTCTTGCACTCCGAGACGCAATTCCCTATTCTTCAATGCTCTTTTTCGTCTCCTGATGGATTAGGATTGATATCTGGTAAGACTCCCCTTTTTCTGAGTCGAAATTGGGCTTTTATACTGAAATTCGACACCTTCACGGCCTGGGACATGGTCCTTCACGGCCGTGACAATGTCGGGGCACAAAATATGGTCTTAATACAATATATAAAACTGGGCCTTAAAAATGTAATTTTTTTAAGCAGACCAAACAAATAAAATAATGAAAAAACCTATTAGGCCCCATCAAATAAAAAAGAAAAAATTTGTCACAAGTTAACATACTATTTATCTTCTAAACATAAACCCAACATTAAATTATTGGGGTCCTTACACGTAAATACCCCCTCTGCAAAGAAATTAGTAATTTAGTACCCTGCCAGCATTTATTATATGTAGGTACCTATCAAAATATTTTTTTGCATATAGGTACCCGATCTGCCGCAGGTACGCCATACAACACATTTAGATACCCTATATCAACGTATTGTGGAGCAATTTGGGTTAGAAAATGGTACGCCGTATTTAAACATTAGGTACGTCGTACAAACACATTTAGGTACCATATATCAACGTGTTATAATACGCAATGCACACACAGTAAGGTACGACATGACTGAAGAGACTGATACACATTAAATCGGGTACCTACAGATACTGATCTGTAAGGTTTTATTCAAATAGGTATTTATGTGTAGATGTCAATAAATTATTTAAGAATGAATCCAATATTCTAAAATTAGACCCATGTTACCTTTAGGTTAAATTTAATTCATTTAGTTATTTACTTTTTTTACTTCTTCTATTTTTCTAATCTAGTAAATTATTTTATACCTTAAAATAACTCAAAATTTTAGAAAAAGAAATAAATAAAATATGTCGATGAAGTTTCTTAATAAATAGTTATAAATAAAAATAAATCAAATTTTCAGAAAAAATAGGCTAAATTGCATATAACACATATGTGGTTTAAAAAATAAGCATTAAACTCTGATTTTATTCATAGTGCATTATCCCTCGTGATTTATCTAATAGCGCGCTCCTTGCATTTTTTAACCCCTTTGAGGCATAATGCCATGTTTTGGACTATACCGAAGGGTATGGTGCCAAGTTTCGACAACAATTGAGGGTACGATACTAAGTTCTAACCAGCACAAGGGAATTTTACGGAACAAAAAAGCATATGCTAGTATCGTACCTTCAACGTAATCACATGCTAGAATACTTTATACTAAAAAACAATATGTTAAAAGATACACCTACTCTTAGTATATTAATTAAACGTCAAATATATCTCCAACATGAATAAAATATAAAAATCAAAACAAAGAATTAACTTATTTATAATTTCAGGAACTTTGGGTCTATTTGATACTCTTTTAATTTTTAAATTTTAATTAATATACTAAGAACTTTGTGGGATTTACACAGAAATTTTTCTGTTTTGTTTTTTGAATCTTTTCAAGTTGGAGTTACTTTTTAAGGTTTAATTAATATAATTAAAGTAACATGAATTTTTATATTTTTACTTTTTTAAAACTTTGATTTATTTATGTTTTTAATTATAATTGAGAATTCTTGGGATGTTCGTCGAAATATGTTTTTTCGAAATTTGGAGTTATTTTACAGTGTGAAAAATAATTTATTAAACTATAAAAAGAAAAAAATAAAAAGAAAGAAATTTGAACTTATTGAATAGGTTAAAATTAACATGGATCTATTGTCTTTATTCATAAATAACTTAATGGTTTTATTTAGAAGAAAACAATAGGATGGATTATTTATACCAAAATTTCCAATAAAATATTAATACAAAAACACTTGATATTTCTCATCTTTCTTCTTCATTCACAGGTGCAAACCCGCCGTTCTATTTACTACTGCTCGCAAGGTCATGGGAAGACGCAATAGGGTTAAATTTAATACAGGTTTTCCCCGTTCTACTATAAAGACCCACCCTACTTCAGTTTTAAATTAAAAAAAATGGAATTTATGGTACTACTATAGAACTTTCTCGGCATCACTAGTTCAATTTCTTTCATCGTCACTGTTCTACTGCTCTACGAGGACAAGTCTGAAGTAGAGCGTCGGGGCCTGAGAGTGACGGTAGCCATTATGTACGCTTTAAGGTATTTTGATTTTTCCTTTGTGCGATTCACTGTTCCAAATCATCAGGTCGTTTAATAGTTTGATCCTCTGTGTTGGATTGTGTGAACTGTTTTTGATCCTCTCTTAGGTTCCTCTTTTATCGTGTTGGGTTGTGTCTATAGTTTAATTGTTTGATCATCTTTTAGGTTTCCCTTTTGTCAAGTTGGATTGTGTATATAGTTTAATTGTTTGATCCTCTTTTAGGTTCCTCTTTATTATGTTGGATTGTGTCTATAATTTAATTGTTTGATCCTCTTTTAGGTTCTTTATCATGTTGGATCGTGTCTATAGTTTAACTGTTTGATCCCCTTTTAGGTTCCTCTTTATCGTCTTCATGGATTGCTATATGAAACAGAAAATTCAAGTGGAACGCCTCCCTTAACGCCGTTTTGCGTACAAATTCATTGTAATTGTTGGGCTCTTATATGCTGTGATATGCTTCACCTCTCTGGAAAGTGAGCAATCCAGAAATCATTGGTGCTTAAAGACGTATGGGTGCTTCTTGGCAGAATTCGTCTTCATTGCCTCCTTAGGATATCTACACTATATCAAATTAATTATCTAGATAATCTTATGTATTGTATTCCTTTCTATAAACAGATGAGTATTTGGCTATTAAACAGCCAATTTAGGAGTCGGTGGATCTTGGAAATTACGAGCTGATGAATTGTTTTGAAATCTTTCTTTTGTTCAATTCTTCAAATTGGACTATAAAAAATATTTTTCGGGCATACCATCATATTCATTGTCATCAATACATTCTACACAAACATTTAAACGACAAAATAGACTACACGCGGAGATTGGTATATGTATATACACACATATAATATTAAAATAAAACAAGTCTTCTAGGTGAAGCGATTGCAGGGAATGGACTGATGAGAGTTTACATAAACTTGTATAATGCCCATGGAATTATGTCTACTTAATAGTACTGTCGAAATAGCCCGCATCCCCGCGAAACTCGGCTCACAATCCCTCTGTGTACCATCAATTCTATCAAATCATGCATGGTGTAACTATTTACTACAACTGTAATCATTTTTCATTGTCATTACATTTCAGGTAATGGGCTGATAGTTGCTTGTAATGTTGAAAAGCCCAATAGGCCCTAGGAAGAAAAGTCACCACTCAGAACTCAAGCATGCTTATTTTTTTAGGTTGTGTTTTTCGTTATTTTGCCGTCATTTCTCTTTTCAGAAAGATAATATACTTTTTATATCTTACCAACCATATATATGACCCCTTTCAACTCTAAAGCAAAATATAATTGTGATGAATAAGTGCGTCTAATTGTGGTGATTATTGCTTATTCTATTGAGTTGTGAAATATGCAGTTTATGGATATGAAATGGTATGTGCTTATAAACGTTTCACTTTCTATTTCTATACTTACTACACCACCAGTTACAGTCATACAGTATGCGGATCTGTCTAGTTCAACAATTGCAGAATTCATTATTGTACTATGTGACCGACTCACAAATCAACACACGAGAAACAAACAATAAATCCCAATTTCAGCTGCAACTGTAATACTTCACTGCAATAAAAACTATACAATCTCGAAAAAGAAAAGTAATATCACTCAAACAACTGTAAATTCTTATAACTGCATATTTGATAACCTCTCAAATCAGCTGAACAACCCAAGAACGAAATCACGTCTACCAAAAATGTGAAACATATTTCACATTTTCTATGGATGGTTTTTTTTCCCAAAGCTCAATATGCAAAATACTTTTGCTATTCCTAAATTTTCGCTGGGAGAGACGATTATAACCTCGACAAAACTGACGTAATTTTCGTCTATCCGGTCATTGGCTCCCTTCAACGTTCCTTGAAGGCAGTAGAGCATCTCAGACAACTTAGTTCATGACTGGGCTATCATGGACAGCTTCTGGTTTTCTGAGTCTTTCTGCTCAGCGGCCTCCTTTAGCCTGTATTTTCCTCCTCTAGTTGAGTGATTTTCTCACCTAGGTGTCTGGTCTCTTCTTGTACTAGTGCCTTACTTTTTTCCACTATCTTCAGCCTTTTGTTGAGCTTTCCGTATTCATCGGCCATGCTCTGAAGAGCGTCTAGTACATCTTCGTAACTGAATTTAGGAGCTGACTGACCATTGTCCTGGATTGGCTGATCTTCCATTAGGCAAGCTAGTTATTCTTCGCTCTCGTGCTCGCTTAGGTCGTCCTCTGAGCTTAACTCTTCCGAATCGATATCGTCCCATTCGGACTTGTTTTTCCCGGCCAGTAGCCACGGGATTTCCTTTTAACCGATTCCTTCTTCTTTTTAGGGCAGTCCGCGATGAAATGCCCTTCCTACCATAGTTAAAGCACACAATAGAATTTTCATTTTCAACCTCGTGCTTACCTCGTAATGGCTTGTTCGGAGTCCTCTTCATGAGTCTATCGAACTTTATGCTGAAGAGGGCCATCTCGTTTATCTCATTTGCATCCTTTGAGGTACGTTTCTGCCACAACCAAGGCCTTGACTGGTTGGACCGGTGTCATTTCCTCCATCCTTATCTCGAGTTCAAACTCATAGGCCTTCAAGTCTGCAAACAGGTCATGTAGCATGAGTTTGCTTAAATCTTTGATTCTCGCATGGCCATGGTTTTGACATCCCATTCTCGTGGGAGTGCTTTCATGACTCTGATGGCCATGTCTCTATTCTCGAGCTATCTTCCTAGCGTTGGGAGATCGTTGATGATGGAGCAGAACCGCTCCTCGAAATCTGCCATATATTTGCCTGGCTTCATCCTTATAGTGTTGTATTTCTGGATGGCCACGACGAGCTTATTTTCCTTTGTCTGCTCTTTTCCTTCGCGGATCTGGCAGAGTTTGGCCCACACCTCTTTTGCAGTGGAGCACAAGACTTGCCTGAAGATACTCACGTCCAGAGTTTTGAACAAGGTGTCTTTGGCAATGTTGTCGAGGTTGGCCTTCCTCCTTTCTTCAGTCGTCAGCTCCACCCTCTCCTTTGAAATTTCTCGTGGTTCGTTGGGATGGTCTGCATGTCGTGGATTCGTCTCTTTGTACGTGAATGGCCCGTGTTGATTACGTCCACCATCTCGTCGTGCGCAGAGATGGGTCATTATCCTTATCTTCCATTCAACGAAGTTTTCTCGGCTAAACATCGGCAACTTGCTAGAGGATGCCATGGTGAATATCAAGCAACCTCGCTCTAATCTACCAGCCACGGGTGCGACTGTACGATCCCGGGATGATAAAAAAAGAAAAAGAAAAAAAAAACAAATAAGATCCAAACCCATCCATGGAGATGATAAAATCAGAAGGGTTTGACCGCTTTTTTCGTCCAATAAGTTTAGGGAGAGGAGAGCGGCCCTTCAGGACAGCCAACTTAGGGGTTGCAGTTTACGGGTATGAAATTTCAATATCGAAGCAATTTACGGACACAGTGCGTCAAAAACATGACCGTGTCCTTAGAATTTGCTTCAATTGAAAGGTAGCGTCTTCAAATTGCAACCCCCAAGTAAGCAACTCCGACGCCACATAGGTTTTATCCCCATATTATTTGGTAGGTGTAGATGAAATTCAGGCAAAAAGATAACTAGGTATCTAATGCATCTAATCCTTCAACTGCTTCAATTTTAAAAGCTAGAGCCTAAAATTCGAATCCCCCCCCCCCCCCTTAACATACGGGATGAAAAAAAGTAGCTAAGATTATTAAAAAAACGAGGCAAATATGTTCTCATCGGTTAAAATCAACAGTAGCGAGAAGTTGCTTGCTTTGCCTTACCTTAAGGTAAATGTCACGGTAAAGTCCATCGTCGAGCGGCCGACCATACTCAGGCACTGCGGAAGCGAGCGAGTGAAACTTCGGAAGCTTCAAATTAACGTCGGGCGCAACCTCGGCAAGGTAACCGTCGATCAGTTTCGCCACCATCGTGATCGGCGTGAGCGACGGCGACCCAATCACGCGTCCATCCTCGAACGATCCCGGCGAACCGCCGCCGTCGACGGCCGCCAAGAAATGCCCCAACATCCTCTGAACGCAGTCCACGTCGTACAGCGTCTCCATGGAGTCCAAAAAAGTCGGCATCAGAAGATCCTCGAGGCTCGCCTGGTCAAGCTGCGCGCCGATCCTCATCTCCAGCCTCGACACGCACGAATCCTCGGCGTGGAGAATCTTCGCCGTTCGGAGTAGGCCGAACAGAAACTTCGTTGGGACCAAACCCTTCTCCACGGGGAGCAATCGATCGACTTCCTCGAGCAAGATTGTCTGCCCTTCTCCGGAAAGCAAGGTAACCGTCGACCCGAGGCGGTTGCTTGCCTCGCCGTAGACTTTCCGGCGGCTGAGGGCCGGCAAGTACTTATTCGCGTAGCAAACTCACGACCCTGCGATGACTTCTTGGCTTACGCCGCGGCCCTCCATGGCCGAGATTAGCCTTTTGTAGAGAGGCAGGCTTAGGGTCGAAGCATCTTCGTACCACCAATTTGGGCTCGAATGCTTGGGCCGAGCGCCGGTGCTTATACCGTTCACAAAACGCTTCCGCCCGGGCTTTGCATCGGGCCGCCGTGGTCCATCACGGGCCAGCCGAAGAGATTCGGGTCCGTGGAAGCTTTGGCGGCCAGAGAGTCGATGCACCTCTTTGGGATGTTTAGTTGCTCGGCGAAGGAGAGGACGTCTTCGCCTTCGTCGCAGGAATGAAGCGCTTTTAGAGAGTCTTTCCAGCTTTCCAGCACGACTTGATTGAGGAAATTTTCGGCCTGAGAAATTAGGTTTCCTTCGCCGTAGTCTTCGTTCATTTGTAGGTGTTCGGCGGCGCAGCGAAGGGGGACGACGTTCGCGGCGGTTAGCTCGAGCTTTACGCCGTAGCAGTACTTGGCGACGAGTTCGAACGTTTCGCCCCGCCGGGAATTTCGGGGAGATTTACGGCGCATCCTTCTTCTTGCGCCGAGGAGTCGGCGATGAGCTTCTCCATGAGCCCACTCCTTGAGAGCAACGGAAACTGCGATGAGCATTTTGCGTATGTAAAAAGTCAATTTTTTTTCGCATTTCAATAAATGAAATAAGCAATCGCGCAGAGGATGCGTTTGGTATGCAGAATTCGTGTGGAAAGCTATACGGAAAACTAAGACAGCGCATCGAACCGTGGTACTCTGCCAGCGCTTCGACCAGCTGTAACTCCTACGCCTTTCCTTTTCTTTTCCTAATCGAATTTCGCATACCAAACACAGCCTAAATTTTCGCACGTATCTATGAGATTTATGGAGCAGAAATTCGAGTTTGTACCTTGTGAAGATGGAAGGACATTTCGCCTACTTCGATGACTACGTCGCTGGGAAGGCCAGTCGTGCAGAACCTACGGTAAGAAAGAACGATGGATAAGATCGCAATACTGAGCTAAGAAAGAACGATTCCATCGAAACGATTATATGTTAGAGAATCGAATGTCTGAGATGTAAGAGAACTGCTCCAACTAGTTAGCCATCTTCTTCCACATGGGTCTCAAACAGAGAGAGTGACTAAAACAGAGAGTGAAAGGCCACAAACAAACAGAGAGATCAAACACAAAAGATACTCAAAAAAGCTGAGCAAATTGGGGGAATTAGACATACCATGCCTGTCCTTGCCTTTGAAACGCATCAGATTTGGATCCCAACTTCACGCAAGCCATGTAAGAAGCTCGCAATTGATAATCTCTCAGAAATTCGTTGTAAAAAGAATTGCAGAAACCCACTCCACCAAGACTGTGGCTTTCTTTCGTCAATTATTCAGAGCTATTACATCGGTTTCTCCGATTACTCTTATGACTGAAAACCATCCAAAGAGTTAAATCTTTTTGGCCCATAAGACAACTGACTCCAAAATCTCAGTCCCATATTGTAACGCCCTTCGAGAAAATATATATTTGTGATGAAATTTGCAGAGCAAGAGGCCAAAATTTGATATTATATGATAAAAATTTGCAGAACAGGACACCTAATTTAGGTCAACCCCTCCTTAAATAACTAAAACCCATTTGCTCTGACGCAGAAACAGCTATGCAAACAAAAGCCAGAAGGAAAAGAAAAAGATGTTATGTATATTTTTCCCACTCAATTATATTAACACAATATGTATATGTTTTACTCGTAATTTCCTTCGATCTCAGAACCAAATAATTATCTAATTTTACGCCATGTTTCTGCAACTCCGCATGAGGAAATATAATATATATTATATGAGGGCACGAAGATAGAGATGCTAGGGACCATGTGCAGAACCATTATAATACCATCTTATTCAATGATAACCTTCTTCCTCAGATCCGTTACATTACATGATTCTTACGTATATTTATGGAGACACGGTTTCAACAAACCAGCTGTCGGCACGAAATTGTAATACCTAATAATTAATTTCTATTTGTATTCTAATTCAGCATTAAATTATAGATTAATCTTGGTGGATAAGTCAATAATCACCGTTTTACGAAGGTAAACCAGTTTATTTTGAGCTAAGACTTGGTTTGGGGAATTACCTGGCCAAGAAAATCATAGAGGCTGACATCAGCCATGGATATGCGTACAAAGAACAATTCAAGAAGCTAACACTGGTCTTGATATAGTATTCTCAGACACAAAAGTTTATATTCCAGACACAAACAAACAGTGATATTTATCCTCAACAGTGATGTAAAGTTCACATAACAAGCAACGAAAAATCAAGAAGGGCATACCAAGCTTGCATTATCCAAACCCCTGCCAGCACCTAGAGTGGCTGGTTGATAGACAGATACTCATCTGAAAAAAAAAAAGAAGAAGAATATAATTTATAAGATCCATATACTACTAAAAAATTAATTTATATATGTACCTAAAGAAGCAATGACGACCGATTCCACGACTAGACAAAGTTCCGTGTGCAAGCACCAAACTTTGTCCCCCAATTGGAAGAAGGTGTAGAGCATCACGACGATTGAGAGCACCCCAATTACAGAGGTTTTGAAAACTAGTCGCCAAAAGCTAAGGAATTCCACTCCTAGCTTTCTTTTGATATACCACTCCGTAATGGATATCAAAAGAAACCTATTTCAATATGAATTAAAGAAACTACGATTTACGCAGATGCCAAATCAAATACCACTCCGTAATGGAGTTAAAAAAAAAACCCTAATTCAATAGATTACAATATGAATTGCAGAAACTACGATTTACGCAGATGAAATCAAATACGATCCGTAATGGAGATAAAAAAAACCTAATTCAATAGATTACAATATGAATTGCAGAAACTACGATTTACGTAGATGAAATCAAATACGAGAATCAAATACCACTCCGTAATGGAGATAAAAAAAACCTAATTCAATATATTACAATATGAATTGCAGAAACTACGATTTACGCAGATGAAATCAAATACGAGAATCAAATACCACTCCGTAATCGAGATAAAAAAAAAACCTAATTCAACAGATTACAATATGAATTGCAGAAACTACGATTTACGCAGATGAAATCAAATACCAGAATCAAATACCACTCCGTAATACTATTCAATAGATTACATTATGAATTGCAGAAACTACGATTTACAGATGCCAAATCAAATACGATCAACAAAATATATATATATATATATATATATATATATATATATATATATCGAATTAAAGAAAGAAATACCTTGCCAAGTAAAGGAAGGCAACGGTTGACCTCAGACCTTGATGACTCTTGCTTGATTCCCCTTCGAAAATAACAAGAACAGAGATTATTAACGCAATTAAGCTTGGGGTATTTTAGCTAAATGACCTTTGACTGAATAAGTTTTTGCAAAATGACCTCGTTGACAATAAGTTTTTGGTCAAATGACCTTCATTTAATAGATTACAATATGAATTGCAGAAACTACGATTTACGCAGATGAAATCAAATACGATCCGTAATGGAGATAAAAAAAACCTAATTCAATAGATTACAATATGAATGCAGAAACTACGAATTACGCAGATGAAATCAAATACGAGAATCAAATACCACTCCGTAATGGAGATAAAAAAAAAACCTAATTCAATAGATTACAATATGAATTGCAGAAACTACGATTTACGCAGATGGAATCAAATACGAGAATCAAATACCACTCCGTAATGGAGATAAAAAAAAAACCTAATTCAATAGATTACAATATGAATTGCAGAAACTACGATTTACGCAGATGAAATCAAATACGAGAATCAAATACCACTCCGTAATGGAGATAAAAAAAACCTAATTCAATAGATTACAATATGAATTGCAGAAACTACGATTTACGCAGATGGAATCAAATACGAGAATCAAATACCACTCCGTAATGGAGATAAAAAAAAACCTAATTCAATAGATTACAATATGAATTGCAGAAACTACGATTTACGCAGATGAAATCAAATACGATCCGTAATGGAGATAAAAAAAACCTAATTCAATAGATTACAATATGAATTGCAGAAACTACGATTTACGCAGATGAAATCAAATACGAGAATCAAATACTACTCCGTAATGGAGATAAAAAAAAAACCTAATTCAATAGATTACAATATGAATTGCAGAAACTACGATTTACGCAGATGAAATCAAATACGATCCGTAATGGAGATAAAAAAAAAACCTAATTCAATAGATTACAATATGAATTGCAGAAACTACGATTTAGCAGATGAAATCAAATACGAGAATCAAATACCACTCCGTAATGGAGATAAAAAAACCTAATTCAATAGATTACAATATGAATTGCAGAAACTACGATTTACGCAGATGAAATCAAATACGAGAATCAAATACCACTCCGTAATCGAGATAAAAAAAAAAACCTAATTCAACAGATTACAATATGAATTGCAGAAACTACGATTTACGCAGATGAAATCAAATACGAGAATCAAATACCACTCCGTAATACTATTCAATAGATTACATTATGAATTGCAGAAACTACGATTTACAGATGCCAAATCAAATACGATCAACAAAATATATATATCTATATATATATATATATATCGAATTAAAGAAAGAAATACCTTGCCAAGTAAAGGAAGGCAACGGTTGACCTCAGACCTTGATGACTCTTGCTTGATTCCCCTTCGAAAATAACAAGAACAGAGATTATTAACGCAATTAAGCTTGGGGTATTTTAGCTAAATGACCTTTGACTGAATAAGTTTTTGCAAAATGACCTCGTTGACAATAAGTTTTTGGTCAAATGACCTCCATTTAATAGATTACAATATGAATTGCAGAAACTACGATTTACGCAGATGAAATCAAATACGATCCGTAATGGAGATAAAAAAAACCTAATTCAATAGATTACAATATGAATTGCAGAAACTACGATTTACGCAGATGAAATCAAATACGAGAATCAAATACCACTCCGTAATGGAGATAAAAAAAAACCTAATTCAATAGATTACAATATGAATTGCAGAAACTACGATTTACGCAGATGGAATCAAATACGAGAATCAAATACCACTCCGTAATGGAGATAAAAAAAAACCTAATTCAATAGATTACAATATGAATTGCAGAAACTACGATTTACGCAGATGAAATCAAATACGATCCGTAATGGAGATAAAAAAAACCTAATTCAATAGATTACAATATGAATTGTAGAAACTACGATTTACGCAGATGAAATCAAATACGAGAATCAAATACCACTCCGTAATGGAGATAAAAAAAAACCTAATTCAATAGATTACAATATGAATTGCAGAAACTACGATTTACGCAGATGGAATCAAATACGAGAATCAAATACCACTCCGTAATGGAGATAAAAAAAAACCTAATTCAATAGATTACAATATGAATTGCAGAAACTACGATTTACGCAGATGAAATCAAATACGATCCGTAATGGAGATAAAAAAAACCTAATTCAATAGATTACAATATGAATTGCAGAAACTACGATTTACGCAGATGGAATCAAATACGAGAATCAAATACCACTCCGTAATGGAGATAAAAAAAACTTAATTCAATAGATTACAATATGAATTGCAGAAACTACGATTTACGCAGACGAAATCAAATACGATCCGTAATGGAGATAAAAAAAACCTAATTCAATAGATTACAATATGAATTGCAGAAACTACGATTTACGCAGATGAAATCAAATACGAGAATCAAATACCACTCCGTAATGGAGATAAAAAAAACCAAATTCAATAGATTACAATATGAATTGCAGAAACTACGATTTACGCAGATGGAATCAAATACGAGAATCAAATACCACTCCGTAATGGAGATAAAAAAAAACCTAATTCAATAGATTACAATATGAATTGCAGAAACTACGATTTACGCAGATGAAATCAAATACGATCCGTAATGGAGATAAAAAAAAACCTAATTCAATAGATTACAATATGAATTGCAGAAACTACGATTTACGCAGATGAAATCAAATACGAGAATCAAATACCACTCCGTAATGGAGATAAAAAAAAACCTAATTCAATAGATTACAATATGAATTGCAGAAACTACGATTTACGCAGATGGAATCAAATACGAGAATCAAATACCACTCCGTAATGGAGATAAAAAAAAAACTCAATTCAATAGATTACAATATGAATTGCAGAAACTACGATTTACGCAGATGGAATCAAATACGAGAATCTCTCCGTAATGGAGATAAAAAAAAAAACCTAATTCAATAGATTACAATATGAATTGCAGAAACTACGATTTACGCAGATGAAATCAAATACGATCCGTAATGGAGATAAAAAAAACCTAATTCAATAGATTACAATATGAATTGCAGAAACTACGATTTACGCAGATGAAATAAAATACGAGAATCAAATACCACTCCGTAATGGAGATAAAAAAAAAAAACCTAATTCAATAGATTACAATATGAATTGCAGAAACTACAATTTACGCAGATGGAATCAAATACGAGAATCAAATACCACTCCGTAATCGAGATAAAAAAAAACCTAATTCAATAGATTACAATATGAATTGCAGAAACTACGATTTACGCAGATGAAATCAAATACGAGAATCAAATACCACTCCGTAATACTATTCAATAGATTACATTATGAATTGCAGAAACTACGATTTACAGATGCCAAATCAAATACGATCAACAAAATATATATATCTATATATATATATATATATATCGAATTAAAGAAAGAAATACCTTGCCAAGTAAAGGAAGGCAACGGTTGACCTCAGACCTTGATGACTCTTGCTTGATTCCCCTTCGAAAATAACAAGAACAGAGATTATTAACGCAATTAAGCTTGGGGTATTTTAGCTAAATGACCTTTGACTGAATAAGTTTTTGCAAAATGACCTCGTTGACAATAAGTTTTTGGTCAAATGACCTCCATTTAAATAACCTCATTAGCTGAACTCTAATAATCGATTAATATATATATATATATATATATAAACAAAAAAAAAAGAAAAAGAAACCCAACGACATTCAGGGGTAAAAAAATAAAAAATTGAAAAAGAAAACAGAAAACCTAACGATATTTACGATGCTACAACCACCAACACTGATCAGTACTAATAATGCAAGAACGATCATTTATGGCCTCAACAACCATCGAATGGAGAAACAAAATTCAGAAAAGCTTCCGGTTTGTTGAAGTCGAGTGGTTCAACCAGGAAACTCGTCACCTTGTTCTCAAAAGTAAGTCATTTTTCCGGGTTTCGTCCGTCAATTATAATTTGATTTGAGTGGGTTTGCTATTTGTTGCGTTAATTTAAACGACGTCATTGCCGTCTTGATGAATTTCATAATCAAATTCCGGTTAGTTTTGGGTTCTTTGCTGTTACTTTCACTGAGAACTAGAGTGTTGGGTTCTCTTTCGCGAGTTTTAGGAGTAGAGAAACCTTTTTTCACAGTCTGGTATGAAGCAGTGAACCAAAATCGTAGTGATATCTCGTGGTAGGGATACAATTTCGTCTTCTTCAGTACGGGTTCTCAGTTTTATAACGAATGCCCAGCTATGAAATGATTCCTGAGTACCCGTCATATATCTGAGAAGCAGGGTCCTTAATATTGCTGTACGAACTTATTAGGGTTTTAATTACATGTCTGACTGTTTTTTAAAGCAACCTTTAATTCTCCGACAGAGAAAGCGTTAGTAAGAAAATCAAACGTGATTTGCCTAGGGTCCTCAAGTAATCAACAAGGTCCTTAGTATTTGCTTCTTATCTGAGAACCCGTATAAACTCTCAGAACTCAGGGTCAAGGGTTATTGCTGACAGTGATATGACATGTCTAACTGTTTTGAAAGCGACATTTAATTCTCTGACAGAGAAAGTGTTAGTCCCGACAGTTATTATTGGGTACTCACGAAAAGAAAAGGTTCTCAACTTTGAAATTTTGTTGTGAGAACCTGGGCAACATGTGAGGACCCTTTCAGTCAAACGAACTTTGACTACGATTTTGAACCCCGAAACAGTTTAATTGAAGGAACTGCTCGTCATGAATAATATTCCACCACTAATGATAAGTCAATTGCGTCGTTAATAAAAGAAACGAGGAACATCGATATTATACGAAAGTTGTAGAACATTATTCATACAATCATACTTCATTATCACTCAACACAACGTGCTAACTCAAAATTTTAAATAAGCTGAGGTTTCCCCAGCATATATTATCTCCCCGGTGCAAACTACTAAACCACCAAAGATTGAACACAAAATCGTCTTTATACACGCCAAATTGTAAGAAAATCAAACGTGATTTGCCCAGGGTCCTCAGGTAATCAACAGGGTCCTTAGTATTTGCTTCTTATCTGAAAACCCGTGTAAACTCTCAGAACCCAGGGTCAAGGGTTATTCCTGACAGTGACATGACCTGTCTGACTGTTTTGAAAGCAGACATTTAAATCTCTGATAGAGAAAGCGTTAGTCCTGATAGTTATTATTGGGTATTCACGAGAGAAAAGGTTCTAACTTTGAAATTTTGTTGTGAGAACCTGTGCAAACTGTGAGGACCCTTTCAGTCAAACGAACTTTGACTACGATTTTGAACCCCGAAACAGTTTAATTGAAGGAACTGCTCGTCATGAATAATATTCCACCACTAATGATAAGTCAATTGCGTCGTTAATAAAAAAAACGAGGAACATCGATATTATACGAAAGTTGTAGAACATTATTGAAACAATCATACTTCATTATCACTCAACACAACGTGCTAACTCAAAATTTTAAATAAGCTGAGGTTTCCCCAGCATATATTATCATCCCCGATGCGAACTACTAAACCACCAAAGATTGAACACAAAATCGTCTTTATACACGCCAAATAGTAAGAAAATCAAACGTGATTTGCCCAGGGTCCTCAGGTAATCAACAGGGTCCTTAGTATTTGTTTCATATCAGAGAACCCGTAAAAACTCTGAGTACCCGCCAGGGACCTTTAACTCACTCGTGAATGATTCCTGACAGTGATATGACATGTCTGACTGTTTTTGACAGAGAAAGCGTTAGTTCTGACATCTTTAAAATATATATGATAGTGTTATTATTGTGTACTCAGGAAAAGCTCAGATACTCAGTTTCTAAATTATATTATGAGAACCTGTGCAACCCGAGAGGACCCTTTAAGTCAAACGAACTTTGACTACGATTTGCCTTGGGTCCTCATGTAATCAGCATGGTCCTTTGTATTTGTTTCTTATCAGAGAACCCGTAAAGAATGTGAGTACCCGCTGAATAGGTAACCTACTCATGAATGATTCCTGACCGTGACAGTGACGGCGACAGTTATGCCATGTCTGACTGTTCTGAAAGTGACCTTTAACTCACTCGCGAATGATTGTGTAATAATTATGTCTTTAAAATATATAGGTTACTCTAACAGGGTTATTATTGGGTACTCACATAAAGAATGGGTACTCAGTGATGAATCATTTTGTGAGAACCCGTCTAGTGTCTGAGGACCCGTACGTAGTCAAACGATTAAATTTCACATGTCGTTAAAATTGGCAATAAGAATTGTTCAACAAAAAACATAAGCTAAAACAAACAGTCAAACAGTCATGTCGTACAACCACCTAATCATGTCATACAGAATCATACCATTGCCGACAAGATCCTTCTTCGTTCGACGAGGAAGGAGGACGGATGCGGCAAAGTAGACAAGCGCCAACTTCACTTTATCAACGTTAAACTCCGTAGCATTTTCATCGGACAATTCAACCATTCGGCCCTCTAAGTAGGATTTTTATATTACCTCCATCCCGGGAAAGTGGCGATCACGAAACCCCGTCCTCTCGTTCACGTCCGGAATATTGGAGGAGCAGTTGAGGCCTGTGATCAAGCAGTACTCCTTAATAGAAAAGCGGACTGGGCTTTGATTGATGATCATCCATATTTCATTTCGATTGTTGATCGAAATCTGCCTCTTCATTAAAAACCAAATTAATTGGTGCGAGAGGTTCTTGAATTGTGGCGCAGCACAGATTACGTGGCCAAATTGTGATGCCACTACTTCGCTAAGCTCGGCTTGGTTCAGGAAATTGATTATACGCTCACTGGCCGGCACGTAATCCGCGGTGATGACGACGCTGCAGTCGAAGTCATCATCCTGAGGAAGTTGTGGTTTCAACAAAACCTATATAAATTCAGAAGAAAATCATATTAGTCGAGTAAACATTTTAAACTGTTTTTTATAAATGACGTGCGTTGGGTTCTCAGACTTCATACAGGTCCTCAGAAGTGAGCACCAATCTGAGGACCCATAGAAAACATGTGAACCCATCACATTGTGAAGGTAGGTTCTCAGACCACGGAATGGTTCTCAGATATTAATCGGGTCCTCAGACATGGACTCAAATCGGAGAACCAGACTAACATCTGAGAACCTTTTCTGAGATAGGTTCCGACCACGAACGGGTTCTCAGAACATACACGGGTTCTCAGACATGGACTCAAATCGGAGAACCAGTCTAACATCTGAGAACCTTTTCTCAGATAGGTTCCGACCATGAACGGGTTCTCAGAACTTACACGGGTCCTCAGACATGGATTGAAATCAGAGAACCAGTCTAACATCTGAGAACCCTTTCTCTTCTAATCGACCGAAATCTGAAAATCCTTTTCTCACGATTTATACTCAGGCAACCCATACCATCAAACACCCACAAAATCAACAACCATTTAATGGTCGGTTGTGTGAACCCGCTCCGCTGTGTGAGTACCCACAAAATCAACATACGTCGAAAACCCAAATAACAGAGAATACTACTCGGTCACGTCTCGAAACAACTGAAGAAGTAAAATAACTTACAATTTCAGACGCCATTGCGTGAGTTCTTAGTGCTTTAAGCTGAAAATATTCACAGGCTTCTCGCGATCTCGCTGTTTCTTTTTTCGAAGACTCGTCTTTTTTTTCATCTGGGTCTCTCTGGGTCTCACGTTTTTTGGGGTTACCCCTTTTTATTTTTTTCTTTTTTTTCTTCATTTTTATCACTTAATTGTAATTAACGCCCCCAACTACCCTTTAAGTAAGGGTATTTCAGTACTTTCCCCGTAGTTAGTAAGGGTAGAAGTGTCTATTCCAAAAATGGAGGTCATTCACCTAAAATGAATTTGAGACAAGGTCATTTAGCTAAAATACCCATTAAGCTTGCTATCAGGACGTAGGTCCTAACCCTAGAGAGCGAAGCAAAGAGAAGATCGCCGAATTTCTTAACAGAGACAGTAAAAGCCATTTTTAATTTGTAAGTAAAATTGTTAGGCCTTTTTATAGTAAAACCGCTAAACCTGAGTAAGAATTTACCCTTGCGTCGACCTCGGCTGTGCGGGCACTCCTTGCACCTGCGAATGTAGAAGAAGAAGATGAGAAATTTTAAGTGTCGTTTTTCTTTTTTTAAGTATCTTATTTTTTGGGCCTAATGGGTGTCTTTGATGATTTTATTTGTTCGATCTGCTTAAAAATATTTAAATTTTAAGGCCCAACTTAATATATTGTATAAGATCATATTTTCAAGGACTTGGTATTATTAAAACTGCTACTGTGTTATTAAACATGAGTTAATAGTTGGATAAGATTTGATTTTCGTGACTGCAATTTTATTTTAGGGCAACTCCATATATGTATGTTATTTAATTTACATATTAAAATGTAGGTGACATTAAGAAATACATATAAAGCGGTCTCCATAAAGTGGAGAGAGTGAATTAATATTGCATGCGATTAAGATGACTGTAGCTGTTCTGACCTCAATCCTCCGCAAGAAACTACCTACTATCCACTCCGCCGCCTCCGTCCGCCTCAGATCGGCGGCGGTTCGCCGTCATCGGAATTCTGAAAGCTCCCGCACATATCAAAGCCAGCATTATGAGAACTCCACCGAAGCTCGCGATAACATCAAAAGGCTGCAGTCACTCACATCCCTTGTACATTCGTCCGACGACGATCCTCCTCTCTCAGAAAATCAAGCCATTGGTACCGCCCTAGCGTCGCAGGTAGTCGAAATAATATAACTTCTTTAAGGTTTACGTGAAAATGCAGGTCTGATTGCCTTATTTTCTTAATTTGGGCATACTAATAAATCGGAGAAGACTCAGATTTGAAATCGATCGTGGACAAGAGGACTCAGCTTGATCACTTTGAGTCCAATGATTCAGGTCTTCTGTCTGTAATTTCAGGCAAATTTCATGCGCGTGATCGTGAAAGCTGGTGATTCCCGTTTTGGCTGGGGATAAGGTTTTGGTAGGGTCAATCTATTGGGCGTGCAGAAGAGGAATGATCACTGCTGTTTTTGAGAGGAAGAGTGTGATAACTAATCCTCCAGTGGCAAATGTGGATCACTTTCTCGTTCTTTTCTCAATGGAGCAGCCGAAGATCGATCCATACTCCGTGACAATGTTCTTGGTGGAGGCAGAGTCTTTGGGGTTCCCATTCACTCTCGTATTGAGCAAAGCCGATCTTGTTAACGAATCTGTAAGAAGCTGATTGCTATTCTGTTCTTTTTTTATTGATTACAAATTCGACAGCATCTTTAGTCCATTTTGATATTCGTTTGATGGGGTTTAGTTTAGCTAATTTTCCATTACATTGGTTGCCTCGCGGTTAGTTAATGACATTATGGTGAAATTCTGTGTTACGAAGATACAAAGATACTGGAAATCTCAACTTCGTGGGTGGGGCTACGAGCCCGTTCTATGCAGCACTGTTGCTAATCAAGGACTCGACACACTAGGACTCATTCTCAGGGACAAGACTTCTGTTATTGTCGGCCCAAGTGGTGTTGGAAAATCAAGTCTAATCAATGCTTTGAGGGCCAAGGAGACTACCGCTCAAGATGATAACTGGTTTGAAGCAGTATGCATAATCATAATTTCCCTCATGTTTGTACCTTTTCGCATCCTTTTCTTTAAAGGAGTAATAATCTGCATAAACTAGTTTTTATCTGTCCTTGAACATCTTCTTCAGATTAAAGGCAGCAACTGGTTTGGAGAACAGCGCGTCGGGGAAGTCTCAAAGAAGAACAAGACAGGTACCCACACTACTACCAACGTGACGTTGCTTCATTTACCTGGCGGAGGATATCTCGCCGACACCCCTGGATTCAATGAGCCTACTTTTATGGACGCTCCATCTAAATTCGTTCCACAGTATTTTCCCGAGGTTAGCTCGCTCTGTTGAATTTTCACTTCAGTTCCCTGATTTATAATACTCATTTCGTCGCTGAGCTGAACTTTGTCTCGTTTGGTTTCAATGGAACGACATATAAATTTTCCTTTTCTTTTTTTTTTCTATAACATCCCAGATAAGGAAAATCCTCGAAGAAAACAAACCTCGAACATGCGAATCCGACGGTTGCCTGCATATACGGGAACCAGGTTGCCTCATTAGAGACGGGTGGGAGAGGTATCCGTATTATGTTGAGGTTTTCTTTCATATCAAAGGCCTAGAGATACATCGACAAATCTATGGATGTGAAAAACAGAGTAAACTTAGGTATTATATCTTCTACTCTCACCGTTCATCTGTTTAAACATGCGGAGTTTCTTTTGTGTTCTGCGTCCCCTGAATCTGTACTTATTGTTCGAATTCCCTTTTCGTAAGATTATTATAACAGTGGATTTACCACCGTAGTATGTAAGTTGGACTCTTTTGCTTGCTTGTACTTGTTGCACAGAATCGAACATGGAGAAGAGCCAGCGCTTGATCCCAGAAAGCTGAGGAGAGAATCTCGCAAGAATGTCAAACAATCCATGTTTCGCTGTTTCTGATATCGTTTGTATTATCATCTTTTCTATTCTACATTTTATTATAACCGATGTTTTTTTGGTTATGCGAAATCGAACAAAACTGTCCATGCTCATCATTCATGGATGGACTCGAGGTGGGGGGATGACATTGAAGTGTTAGAAAACCTGGAGAAAGTAAATAAGAAAACATGACTCTTGGATCATGGATGCCATGAGAAGGAAGCACAGATGTAGTTTTCTAACTTGAAATCGATCATATTATGAAATATTTTACGCAAGTTTCATGCTTCGCTTACTAAATATTAATATAAGTGCATCTAGTAAGCAAATATGTCCATGCATTGGTCGTGGTAGCAGGTTTAGTAATCTATTCTATTATATTAATCGTGAGGGTGATTATAAACTGACACGTGGTATGTCAATTTAATAAAAAATAATAATAATAAAATCTAAAAATTATTCATTATCTTTTAAAAATTATTTTTAGTTAATTACTATATTAATTAATTCTTATAACGTTTTTTATAATTTATATATATATAATCAAATTTTAAATTACAATTTTAATAACTACTTTAAATTAAAATAATTTTAATATTATATATTTACTTATGCACACGCATTTGATTGTGCAAAGAGTACTCGGGTAAAGAATGCTTCAAATCTCGTGCTAGTAATGATAACAATTTACGTCCTCCAATATAGACATGCTTCTTCACCACATATTTGAATATTTTGGTTCATATTTTATATTTAGGAGGGTTTAAATTAGGAAGGTTTATATAAAATAAATTAATGAGTATAAAATAAAACGTGTTTGGTTAGTATGTTTAAAATAAACACATGTGAGGGAATGTGTTCATCTAAACCCGCTGGCATGAGTTTAAAGCATGCTTATATAAACATATGAATTATGTATACATATGAACGAAACAATTGAACTTGTGTTAAACCCGCCTTTAAATAACTAACATGAACCAAACAAGCCATAAGAAATAATAGCGACTAATTAAGTTTCAGACCCCAAAACATGTTTGAAATTAGGTTTCGTGCCCCTGTCAGAAAATTCATAATTTTCGGGGCCCATTTTTTTTAGAGATAAGACCAACTCCAGCCGTACCCAAAAACTCAAAACCCATACCCATTTATGCTCCAATGGTACTGGAAAATGAAACCCAAAATGGGTTTTTTGTGGATTTGTTTTTTTTTTTCGATGCATTTATACGTTTGTACTGTTCATATACCACTGCTAAAATTAGATTTTGGCCCAAAGTGTAATTTAATTATACTTAAAGTCCTATTAGGTAAATTACACGGCCAAATTTTTTTTTATTTATTTCAAAGTATTATTATTATTATTATTATTATTATTATTATTATTATTATTATTATTATTATTATTATCTGTTACATATTATTATGGTTTTTATTAACGTTATTATTATATTATCATTATTATACTATTATTCATCATCATCATCGTCATCATTAAATTCATGTAATTTTAATTATGAGTTGTACAATAACACAATTAGAAAATTTAAAAATCATGCCACTGAAAGAAAACGATACATAACACACTAGTACGAAAATAATAATGTATTACATGCAGTAGAAAATAACAATTTAAAAACTGTATATTGTATTTTTATTTTCTAATAAATCTTTATTTTTTCAGCTTTTATGTGTACTGAATATGCATTTTTTTCTAATCAAATTAAAATAATAGTGTGGTCTAAGATGTAATATGACAAAATATGTGGTTAATATAGAAAAGTAGTAAAAGATGATGTGAAAGAGAATATTCTAAGAATATTCTTTTGAGTTTGAGAATGAGTTTAATGGTTGGAGTAGAATTACTGTTTGATGTGACATTTACTGCAAAATGGGTTTATAAATGGGTTATTCGGTTGGAGATTGGCTAATGACCTAAATTTACGCAAGTGTTATATAGTGTATATGAACTGGTATCGGAGAATAATGAAGTGGTATTTCAGAACAATGAAGTGCTACTGTAGATCCATGAAGTGGTACTGTGGATCCATGAAGTGGTACTGCCGATCCATGAAGTGTTACTGTAAAACAATGAAGTGGTACAACAGACACATAAACGGTTCTGCAGAAATCGAATCCTTAAAATTATGATTTTCTGACAGGGTCCTAAAATCTAAATGAAACTTATATTGGGGACCTGAAGCGAGAAAAGACCCAAATAATAATGACAATAATACAATTAACGGGGGTAATTTGAAGGGGTTGGGTAATTTTATCCTTCAAATAATGCATGCGATCGAAGATGGCTCTAGCTGCTACGATCTCGATCCCCCGAACTAAACTATGTATTTTCCCCTCCGCCACCTTCGCCCGCCTCCCATCGTCCGCGGTCGGCCGTCATCAGAACCTTGGAAGCGTCCACCGACATCAAAGTCAGCATAAGGAGAACCTCACGATAACTCGCGGGGATTACAAAAGGCAGTCCATTGCGCCTCTACATTTATCCGATGACGAGCCTCCTCCCTCAGAAAATCAACCGATCGGCGGGACCGTTGTAGCATCTCAGGTAAGTGATATGTGTCAGAGAGTCGACAGACCTTTTTTTTTCTTAATGTTTAGTCGAATGCGGACTATGAGTGCTTGATCTTTCGTACGGTTTTCACCGTAATTTGGTCAAACTAATGAAATCGGAGACGACTCGATTTTAAAATCTTATTGAAAAGGTTTAGTGTTGTGCTTGAGGCAGTTTAATTTGTTTATTTAACGGAACTCGTGTGTTGTGCGCCTGCTCTTGCATGGTTTAAATCAACCATGGACAAAAGAACTCAGATTAATCATTTTGAATCACATGATTTACCTTTTATCTGTAATTTCAGGCAAATTTCTTGCGTGTGGTCGTAGTTTCTGGTGATTCCCATGTTGAACTTCTGTGTGTTGTGAAGGGGCTGCTGAAAAAAATTGGTAGACGAGTTTTAGTAGGGGATAGGGTTATGGTAGGGTGGGTTGATTGGGAACCGAAGAGGAGTGATCGAGGATGTGCTTGAAAGGAAGAGTGTGGTATCCGAATCTCGAGTTGCAAATGTGGATCGCATTCTTGTTCTTTTCTCACTGGAGCGCCGAAGATCGATCCATACGTCGTGACAATGTTTTTGGTGGAGACAGTCTTTGGGGATTCCATTCACTCTCGCGTTGAACAAAGCCGAGCTTGTTGATGAATCGGTAAAAAGCTGATATTCTGTTTTCTTTTCTTTATATCATAAATGTGACAAAATCTTTTTAGTCCATTTTATTGCCTTGGTTAGCTGCTATTCTTGTAATCTCCTCGAGTACTAATGTTTAGATCCCGTCACCTGGTGATTAGTTTAGTTTCCGACATTATTGTGGTGAAATTCTGTGCTATATGAAGATACAAAGATACTGGGAATCTCGAATTCGTCGGTGGGGTTACGAGCCCGTTCTATGCAGCGTTATTGCTAATCAAGGACTTGACGCGCTAGGACTCATTCTCAGGGACAAGACTTCTGTTATCGTCGGCCCAAGTGGTGTCGGGAAATCAAGTCTAATCAATGCTTTGAGGGCCAACGAGACTACTGCTCAAGATGATAATTGGTTTGAAGCTGTATGCATAACTTTCACACGATTTGTACCTTTTCGCACGCTTTTCTTCGAAGGAATAATAATCTGCATAAAAACTAGCTGACATATTTTTCCGAATCAACTTCTTCAGATTAAAGGCAGCACCTGGTTTGGGGAACAGCACGTTGGGGAAGTCTCAAAGAAGAACAAGAAAGGTACACACACTACTTGCAACGTGTCGTTGCTTCGTTTATCTGGCAGAGGATATCTCGCCGACACGCCGGGATTCTGTCATCCCAAATTGTTGCAGGTTTCATCGCAGTCCCTTGCACAGAATTTTCCCGAGGTTCGCTGTCGAATCTTCATCTTCAGTTCTGTAATTTATAGAACTTTCGTGCCGAACTTTGTCTCTTTCAGTTTCAATGGTATGAGGGATCGGTTAATTTGACTTCATTTTTCTCTGCAGATTAGGAAAACGCTCGAAGAAAACGAACCTAAATCATGTGGATTCCGCGACTGCCTCTGCATATGGGAGAACACCTGTGCCTTATTAATCCCAGCTGGGAAAGATATTCGTATTACTCTGAGCTGATCCGTGAGATCAAATTGAGAGAGAAACAACGTTGGGACTAAAAGAGAGAGTAATATATGAGGTTATCTTTCTACTCTCAAGCAATCACTGTTCATCTGTTTAGTTTTGTATTCATGTGGAACTCTAATATGTTAAGCACACTTTGCAAAACCTTAGTGTTTCAATCTATTACAGCATTGAGGAGTTGGATTTGCGAGGATAGGATTCAAATATCATTAGGATTTGTCTCCTTTCTTTCAGCATGGATTTGAGCTTGAATTTCCTTATATTGCTTTTAGGTATTGTTAGGATTGGTTTTTCTATTTCTAGCACCAGTACATTTATATATGGTTCCGCATTCCATTATGAGAACACATTCTACAGGAATCCTTTCTTCTATGTTTTATTTTCTTATGTTTTCGATTATTTCGCAAATTGTATGAAGCAAAGCATAATCTCATAGGCTGTGCGTCGTGATGTAGCAACTACAGGTTAGTTCAACACTTATTTGACCATCATTTTAAAATTGTAAGGAGGATTTATTTCCTTGCGATGTAATAAAAGTACATTATTACCATTAACTATTTTCCAAAAATTGAATATTCAACGATGATTTATTACAGTTTGAAAGGAAAAACGATGATTTATTACCCAAAAAGGCTGTGTAGACTTCAAAATATTGGAACGTTACAAAGGCTTAATCCATTTCAAATAAATGGGGTCCACCGTAACCCTGAAAAAGTAGACTTCCTTCGTGAGAAGCCCATTTATTTTATTTTATTTATCAATTTTACTTTTTAACACTCGAAATTTCAAATTTAAGCAACGGAGAAGACAGAGATCAGACTACAGGCCATAAATAACGGTAAAAACAGATATGGAGAGGGACTAATTGATAATTTGTCTGTGCATCTTTGTTTCCTTCTACTTCTGAGATTGTTTCTTCTACACCGAACAGCAGCAGAATCTTAGTTAAGAATAGTAACATGGCAGATTCAACTTGTCTGATACGTGGCTTCTCTTACGCTTCTGCCATACCCAACGAGTCGAAACAGGTAACAAAGATCAAACTGTAACCCATAGAAAGAAAGGAAAGCAAAGCTACGTTCTTGTCTTCATACTTCACCTTCATCAAGCTGATGCACTCACCATTTCGCTTGTTAAGTTCTTTCGGGCTGCTTTTGTTCTTACAACTCAGCCCTTTTTTTTCCCGTGTTAAGTGATTAACAATGCGTTGCAGGGGCATCCCATGCATGTTCTTGGTGAATCGATATCACTCGGAAGGTTTATGACAGAGTCATTCTCATGGGAGGATAAATGGTCCACCTTTTCGCCCCATAAGAAGTACGTCGAAGAGGCTCAGAGATACGCACAGCCAGGATCCGTGGCTCAGAAGAAAGCCTTCTTCGAGGCTCACTACAAGAAAATCGCAGCTCAAAAAGCAGCTGCAGCTTTGCTCGAGCAAGAAACTGCTACCAAAACATCTCAAGAAGAAGAAGAAGAAGCCTCTGATGTCAATGCTTATGCTCAGCAGAATGCAATTTCAATCCCCCATCTTGAAGTTGTTATAAACAGTGAAGTGACAAAGTCTAAGGATGCTGAAACCAACGTCCTAGAGATGGTTTCTGATGAGATAAATGTTGTGACAGTTGCAGAAGAGGCGTTACAAGAGAGCCCAGTAAAGAGTCCTCAAATCAATGATACAGATAACATAGATTCGATTTCTGCATCTGAGAGCAGCGAAACTGGGGAAATGGAAAGGCCTTTGCTAAAGGTTTGATCTTTACTCACTGGAATATCTGATCTATCTTGTTCTTGAATTGGGTTTTCCTTGTGTTATCAGCATTCCGTTGCTAAAGAAGAAGCCCCACCATCAGTAACAAGCAAGAAGATATCGAGTTTCTCATCGTTGAGATCGTCAATTCAGCGCAAAACATGGAAAATTCCATCCACGCCTTTGAATTTAGTTACACCTCGTTCGAAGAAAGAGCCCACCATTACAACGCAGACAAGTGCAGACTTGACTGGCAACAGAAAGAGATCCTCCCCGAAATCTTTACTCTCGCTGACTAATGCCATTCCTACTAAGGGTCTCGATAAGGAAATGGTTTCTACGTCCACGAAGAAAGCTCTTCCTGGTTCTTACAAGATGCCGACTAAAGATCGTCCCACGCCGTTGCAGACTCCACTTTTGGTAGTTTCTGCATCAAATTGTCTGTCTGCATCCATCTTTAGCATCAATATAGGTTTGAGAAATGTTTGTCTTGTTTTTTCAACTCCAGGCGAAATCTAAGATTTCTTCCAAGTATGCTGCAGCTACACCTCAATCTGAGATTAAAAGGTGACAACGTTTAACCTTTCGGATGATTCTTGATGCGTTTTTAAGGATAATTACAACTAAAATCTCACTTACAGGTCGCAAACACCGGTAAATCCGTCTGCTCAAGGAGGCAAAACTGGGCCTAGACGTCACATCTTTTCTGCAATGTAACTCCAAATCTTACGATCTTATCTGATCTTAGATTTGGATGTGATGTTTTTTCTAACGGTTCGAATTTCTTGTAATCTTCAGTTACTCCAAGTCCTTGTCTGCCTGCCGAAACAAGTTGCAATCACCAACATTGTCCTCTCCTTTCATTCTGAGGACAGAAGAGCGTGCTGCTAAAAGAAAACAGGCAAGGGAACCTAAGTAGTCTGAACACTCTTTTTACATATGCACCTTACTTTATCTGATCTTTCTTATGATCTCAGAAACTCGAGGAAAAATTCAATGCCAGCGAGGTGCAGAAGGGAGTAGTAGTACATCAACAGAAAACCCTGAAGGTACTCTACAATTCTATCAATCTTTTTATTCGGCTATATCTGTTGAAAGTAGTAAATATACACATCAGAGAAGCTTTATTATATAACCTTGTTGCATATAACTGAAGAGGACAATCTGTTTCAGAATAAAGCAGGAGACGAAATAAAAAAACTGGGTTGTGGTTTCTGCTTCAAAGCCCGTCCTTTACCTGACTTTTACAAAGAGAGAGAACCATCTAAACGGCAATTGAAAAAGGTGAAGATCCCTTCTCAATCCCTAATATTCAGACACAATCCCACCTATTTTTTTACATAAAAAGTTTTATGATTGGCAGGTTGAAGATATATCTCAGCAACCTCCATTACCTGGAAGAAGTATCTCGAACAAGACAACAGGCAATGGCTCGACGCCGAAACCTCCTCCGCTACCAACCAAGAACAGTGCTCCCAATCTTTTGTTATCAAAGAAGAAGGTCGTTTCCAAGCCTCTACCTACTCCCAAGTCTCTTGCTAACTCTTTATACAAGAGGATAGCACACGAAAATGAATCTCCAAATATTCAGCTACTATGATCGGAGCATCATGAACTTGTATAAATTGTTTACGTTAGCAGAAACATCTTCCGTTACTTAGAATTGAGATATTCATGTATACATCTTTGCATGCCTTTTTTCCAGAGAAATGGTCAGTCCACTTCCCAAAGAGGGCCACAATGTATCTTCATCCTATTTTATCTTTTCATTTGGTATGTACGAGGATGGTTTCGTCGACTTTCTTTGAAAAGCACAGAGTTTTTACTTTTTGATCGAAACATAGATTGAATGAAGAATGCAAAGACATAATATGGCGTAATTTCCAAAAAATATATTTCTGGTAATGTACAGACTTACAGTGATGAACCATTGAGCAGCTCAGTGTATGCAAATTGCGTGGAGATCAAGTAATGACACTGTAATAAAAGGGATTGCATTTTCCCTAACTAGTACAAAATTATATCAATTCCGTGCTTCTCTGGTCCATCGCTTCAAGACATATTGGCTGGGAACTACTTTTATGTTTCTGTAATCAAGCACTTTCAGCGCATGGCTACACAAAATCCCTGAAAACTGAAACTTCATACAACTGCAGGAAACAGACTTATCCTCTGAGTTGCACGAAACTGAGTACTCACGCTCTTCACCGTATGTACTGACTTCGTATTCTGTATCGGTAGTTTGGTCAACTATGTTATTTAGACTCTTTTCATATTCTTGGTGGAACTCTTGAAATTTTACAGAGGTGTATAGCTGCCTTACCTGTTTCAGCATAATAACATCGCCCATAACTCTTGGCAAGTGCTGGCTCATATCATAGTTAGCTTCCAATTCCTTGTAACGCCAATCATTAACCATCTTCCCAAAGTGCTTGAAGAACTGGGTGACACGTGAATCGGGCTTCAGGTATTTCTTCAAGCTAGTAATGCAATTCTCTGAGAGTAGGGCAGTTTCAAGATCGGCCATGAATATGTGCCTACCATAAGGTAAAGCCCACTTCTCTCGGTCCTCAAATATCCTGTGCAGCCATACGTTCTCCCACAGGCCATAAGCGTCACACAGGATTTTCCAGGAATTAACAAAATATTCTTCATCTTGACTGATTAGGCAGTCACGTAAATCGCTGGCGAAAGAATCCAAGCTGATAATTACTTGACACAAATGCCTAAGTGCAGTCTGGTATATCTGCCATGAGCAAAACCATGGGCAGGTTTGGGGCAACACAAACCTAATTGCTTCAGATATCACGTCATCTCTGTCATAAAGAATTGTCTTGGGAGTTTTACCAGACATGGCTTTGATGAATGATTGCAAAAGCCACTGAAACGACTGAACGGTGTCATCGTATATAAATGCAGCACCAAAGACCAGAATTTGCTTATGATTATTTATCCCAAGGAAAAGTACCAAAGGCCCAAAATCTTTGCTCGAGTGACAGCTCGTGTCAAAGCAAACCACATCCCCAAAGTCACCATAATCCACCATCATCTTCTCATCAGCCCAGAAAAAATTGGTCATTTCCTCTTCATGGTCAAGTTGTATCCTGCAGTCGAAAGTTGGATCCTTGCATTTCTTACTACGGAGATATTGGTGGATATTTTCTGCTTCCTCACTAGTTATGCTCCTCGAACGTTTAGCGGCAAGTTTCATCTCATGATCTATGGGATCCTTGGTGCTTCGGACCCGAATACCAGTAAATGATTTTGGATGGTCACTAAAACCAACAGATAAATTTGATTCTGAAATTTGTTTAGGTTTCTGTGACCGCAAACTATAAACTTTATTTCCAGGTACAAGCTCATGATTGTGTCTTGCTTCAAAATGGGTAACACGGTACCTGCCATCTACTTGACGGGAAATAACCAACTGTGCCATGCAACCAACTCGGGTCTCCTTTCGAGGTCTCTTAACTTTAGAACCTCTTTTATCTTTCTGACGATAACCTTCTCTGAAACAGGTATACCTCCTAGATACCACAGAGCCGTCTACTTTGCTCCTATTGACGTAATCCTTCCTAACACTAAAACCTAATCTGCCAGCATACGCATTATAGAAATCGTAAGCATGCTCTTCAGAGTCAAAACCCATACCAAGCTCAGGTATCCCATCAGGCGCAGGAGCATCAAGTGACTCAGCCACAAAAGCCTCCACAAAGGATATTCTCTTCTGTGATGGTAGCAGATGAGCGGTCAATTTCGTTGCAAACTCATGGTTGTGCTTCGCTTCAAAGTGGATGACTCGATATTTTCCACTTGTTTGGCGAGTAATGGTCATATGCGCAGAGCAACCAGTTCTTGTTCCTTTTCGAGGTTTACCAACACTTGCATCATGTTTGGAAGATCCACCGTAGCCTTGCCTGTGACAGGTAAACCTCCTTGATGCAACCAAACCTGTAATTTTGCTTCTATTCACAAAATCCTTGCGAATGCTGAAACCTTGGCTTAGAGCATACCGACTGTAACACTTGAATGCATGATCATCTGATTCGAACTCCACGCCATGTTTCGGCACTACATAATCTTCATCGTCTGTAAGTTTCAGAGAGACATACGAACCAGATACAGGGGTTTCATGAGTCGTCACAGACAGGGGCTTGTCGTCACAGTGCACTCCCAGTTGGCCATCTGAGGACACAAACGAACGAAGATTATATTGCTTGCTCTCATCAGGCGAACCATTTTGGCTACTGAACTCGAGTTCACCATCACCAAAGCCATGATTATTACAACCCGACGGCATACATAGGCAGCTGTAAGTGCTCTCACTGTCTACATCAATACCATTACGATCAGCTGATGAGATTTCTTGGCATAGAGATGCATCTTGGCAATGAAATGTCCCGCCAACGAAAGACAAAGAGTCTGGATTTCCAACAATCTCCTTTATGTCAACAACCACCAACTCGGTCCCATCTTGCTCCTCTATGATGCCATTGTCAGACACATTCTTGACTCTAGCATCAATGCTGGAGGCCATAGACCTTCATTACAAGGAATCGTCCTGAATAAGAACAAGAGAGGTTCAAATAACACTTGCAAATCATTAAGGGAACGGAATATCATCATAAAAATCCAAAAAAAAAAAAGTGTGCAATTTTACCAATATGATCGTTTATTAGTGCCTGCCATAAGAATAACACCAAACCCAATTCAATTTATTGAGAAATCCGTTCATTTAGACCGAAATCGGCGATTACATAAACTCAGATTTGACAAGGAATTGGTTCCACTGCTTCGACTCTTAGCTTCCAATTTCCTCGGTTCTGCTAATTTTAACTATTCCTTCGTCTAGACAAGAATCTTCCCCTCATTTTTTCTATAAAATATTTCTACGTAAGATATATTATGTACAGTCGCTAGAGAAGTCTGTAGATGATCAGCTCAGCTAAGATAAGTTACGTAATAAAGAACCTGAAACGGAGAACCGCAGAAGACGACGTCCGATTCACTTCAGTCCGTGCAATTCGCCTCTCTGCTGTTACTTCCTCTCCAATCTCATCCAATGCGAAGTAAAAGCCAACAGTTCACAGTAGCGAGTTTCATATCGTTAACGCTTTCTCCGTGGGCACATCACATTGGACATAAATTGGACATTTACTTACCCATAGCAAATTAGTTAAAAATTTCTTAGATAAAACCGCATAATCACTAACAAAATCGAAGTGTCATGGATTGATATACTGTTTTTTATCTGTCAAATAGATAGTGTTTTTACAATTTTACCTTAATATTTTGATTTTGTACAATTTATCTTTGTTTATAATTTACTAAATAACTTAATAAATAATATAAAAATATAAAATAACTTGATATACTTGCACATTATACATAGAATGCTAAATATACTAGTGGCCTAGAAGGACTAATTTGGGCCACTCATAATTTCTAATTTTCCAGTAATTAATTTATTGCATGTTGAATTGTAATGAGAAGTAAGGGTAGAACAGCTTAACTTGAGAAATCCACAAGAACACCTAGTCTTCATATATTGTAATGAAACAAACAAATGGTCATTATTGTACTTATAGACAACACACAATCTCCATAATTAGCTAATTGAGAGAGTGGAAATAAAATAAAAACATGATTGTCTCATCATCATCATCTGCTGTCCTCAATGTCACCATTTCGTTCATCATGCACCTACAATAAGATGCAAAATAAAATCGGAGTCAAGATTATTATCATTACAAAGCTCAAGCTCAGCTCATGAAATAAACCGATCATTTCTAATACCGGCCGAGTCGTAGATTCGCCCTTATGGTTGCGATAAAGCACGAAATGCTGGATAATAAAGACGAAGTCGAAGAAGAGCGTCGCCTTTCATAAACAAAGAGATCATTATTAATCAAAACGATTAATCAATAGACCGATGGATATATCTATATATCTATATATATAGCATATTATTTCATTATCATTACTTACCACTGATATCAATGTCTTCCCTATGTTCCCATAGAAGTTTCTTAAGGACCCTGAGCAGCATTAAAAGACAAAAGAATGTGTATATAAATATAGAGAAGTTTATATGTGGGACGGAAGTATATATAATAAGCGTAACATCATCGCTCACTCTGGTCTACGGACTGAACTCCCATTTGTAAGAAGTTGGTCGTCGCTCCAATCACATCGAGCAAAACGTACAAGATGCTGAAACCAACCGTACTCTTTCTACGGTAGTTCGAATAAGCCTGTAGATAGGTAATTAATTAATTAATTTAATTAATATAATCTCCTCATCGTCCATTTCTCCTTCGATCAACATATATACGCGTGTGTGTGTGTGTGTGTAAGCAAATAAACAAGTAAGATGCATATAATAACTACTTCCTATAACTCACCTGTGGAATATATTTGAGGACAGTGAGGAAAGCTTGAGTCGAGCTGATGAAAAGAATAAGCGGAATTAATTAATATTGTAATACTGTAAGAAATTAAATCTGTATCGGATATAATAACATACGTACGCTGTTTAATCATCTCACACGATAAAAATAATAATAATCCCAAGACTACAATAAAGAGCAGAAGATAAAAGAAGCCTAGCAAAAAGAAAAGACATATCCTTACTTGAAACATGCAACCAACCATAACCAGTCTCTGTCTGGATATGCCAACGCAGTACAAACTGCCATCCCTGCCCACGCTCCGCCTACAACAAACATTGCAGGTTTCGAGAATCTTTGGTTTCCACGCTGTAATAATAATAATAATAAACGTTTCACAGTGAAGAAGAAGAAGAAGAAGAGCTTATTATATCACTAGCTGTATATTGAGTGTAATTATTGCATGGAGAGAAAAGAAGAGGGCTTGCATCGTATATTGCAATTTGGGTCAGCATTACTATCTGTGCAGCCGTGGCATGCACAGAGAAAGCCACGTCATTTGCTGCCACAGGTATCATCTGCATGCAATAATCATATATCATGTTTATTATTACCAAGGAGTTAGCAGATATATATTAATAATTAATTATATAATTAATAACCTCATTGGCGCCATGGGTGCGACGGTATTGCCTCTGAACAAGGGGACTGAAGAACACTGAAGCGTTGTATACGAGATAGTAAGAGTGCTTGGTGAAGTTCAGCAGCACAAAATCGAAGCTCAGCCCCACCACACTGTGTCGGAAAGAAAAACACGTTATATGAAGAGGATATATGGTTATGAGAAAACACCATGTAATAAACAACCAACCCGACCTCTTCCTTCTAAAGTTTAAGATGATCTGAGGGTAGAAACAAAAGGCCCATGCAGTGAAAGCTATCCATCCCAACACAATAAACAGAATGTAGAGTGCGTCTGAATTCCATGACGATGCCATAACATAACGTCGATGACGACGGATAATCCCAAGTGGAGTGTGTGTGTGTGTGTGTCCAAGAAAAGAAACGAAAGCTGTTGGGACAAAGAACTGAAGAACAGTTAATTACACGGGCCGTGAATATGGTAATAAATAAGGAATGGATCGATGGTAGTGCTTTATATATATGTTTGGATCGTGTCTTATCATGGTCGCGAGCGATTCATGGGGCGTGCATGTTGCTTGCTTTGCTAGTTCCATGCGTCCTTGAGCCTATTCAAGTGGGAAATGAATCTTATCTGAATTAAGATTAATTTTACTTCAGTTTCAGCAACGGTCGGAATGGGCTTTATAGATGTACTTTGGTTGGGCTGAATTGTTTTTAACTTGGTGGTTCTTGCAATAATTAGGAACAGTGCCCAAATTATTTTGTTCTTTGGATAATGTATTAATTACAGCATGCAAAGCAATAGATAATCGCCTAGGCCTCTCACTCGCGCGCTCTCTCTCTCTCTCTCTCTCTCTCTCTCTCTCTCTCTCGCCATTTATATATATGGCTTGAGATCATCATCCTATTGTGGGCTCTTTGTCTCCCTCCCAAAGATAGTTTTATGTGGACTTGTGAATTTTCGTAATTATTTTGTGTTTCTGTTTTATCGATCTCCTCTTCCTATACATAACATTCGTTTACCGTCTAGAAACAAACGTCTGAGGCCGATCATTCATACATTCTACGATGACGTCTGTAAGTCCTTTCAAATTCAATCTCATAGATTTTTATTATCTATTCATTCTCCCCTTTACATTGATCGTATGTGTACGCTATGATGATGTTTCGATTGTCTTGGAAGATAAATTTCTCGCTGAAAATTCGTAGTGTTTTTTATCATCTTTAGATCTTTCTTGTTCGTTAATCAGTTCTTCAATACATTATTCTCGATAATCCCTTAAACCTCAATTATTGATCCACATTTCTGAAGAAGAATCTTGAGATCATCACCATTGTGATTTGTGTTATTTGAACAACGGATATATATATATATATATATATATATATATATACATACAGCCGTGGCGCATTTACCGTGATCGAGCCACCATTGAAAAAAAAATCTTTTTCGATACCATATTAACAAGAATAATCTTGACTCAACTCGATAGGCCATTCAATTCATATGTTGTTTGAGCAATGAAATATATATGAGTATCTACGTTTTGTGTATGTATGATTATCGAACAACGCTAGAAGATTTGAATCAATAGTTATCGCAAAATATTATATAGCAGCACGAAATTAGGGGTGGGCGGCCATTGCCGAAATTCGGAGAGTGGGACGTGAATAATCCATCGTCGGCCGATGGCTTCACAGTGATATTTGCAAAGGCAAGAGATGAAAAAAAGAACACCGGCGCCACGTCATCATCATCTCACCAACAAATAAGGCTGGAAGAATCTAACAAGCATCCACAACAACCTTATCCTTATCAAAGAAAGGTTTTTTCTCATTCATTTTCTCCTAACATATATATAAATATTTATAATATATAATATACATATGTATATTGAACTGGTTTTTTTTCTATGCTCGTGTGTTGAATTGAAAAGGGGCAGAATAAGTGGCTGTGCTGCTTCGGAAGCGTTTGATTGAATATTATTTATTACACTATACAAAGATGGCGCGGCACGGGGAGGAGCTAAAAGATATATATCATCACGGCAATGATTTACATATATTTTTCATTTTAATATTTTTACCTCTTCTTTTTCAAAGGGCATGATCGTATAAAATTTACCTGTTGTTCCCTTGAAGTGATTGGGATTATATTTATATATTTATTTATATATTATTTCTCTGTACACGAAAGAAGGGAATGAACTTCGCAAGTTTGTTATTTTCTCTTGCATTATTACATCGGTCATCGAAGAGTTGTTTTCTGGAACAGTCCAATCTCAAGCATGTACTTCGATAACTCCTATGAATTAAATTCATGAATTACGCCTTGAACTAAGGCAAAGGGTAAGACAGTTTATATACTTACATTTTGGATCACCTAATTAGTAGCTTTATTTCTAAAATCGAATACGAAGATAGGCTGCCTAATTAATTTCTGCTCCATCTACTCCAACTACCTAACTAACCAAACCTTGCCTATTTTTAATGATAAACTTAAATGCTGGAGGCACAACTCTTCCTTCTCTATACTGCCCTTTCTCATATTCAATCTATAAATAGTGTTAATAAATATGAATTATTGACGTTTAATTGTAATGTTATATCTCAATTTTAATGGGACCAAATATATAATACCGTACAATTTTTTTTTTCCGATTAACGTTATAAATCACGAAATTCCACCCGACGTTTCAGTTTCAGATTCAGATTCAAAGAAAAATGTCGTCGTCGTCTTCACAAGATTGCATCTACCATCAGATTCGATCTCTGCCCCCATTTTACGTTATACTCCTCGCCTTCGGCTCCATAACCCTACTCAAGCTCACCTTCTCAGTCCTCAGATGGGTCTACGTCAGCCTTCTCCGACCGCCGAAAAACCTCAAAAAATGCTACGGCGCGTGGGCTCTAATCACCGGCCCCACCGACGGAATCGGCAAGGCACTCGCCTTTCAGTTCTCCAGAGCCGGCCTTAACCTCGTCCTCGTCGGTCGGAACCCCGACAAGCTCAGAGAAGTTTCCGACGAAATCAAGTCAAAGTACAGCTCAGCCCAGGTTAAGACCGTCGTCGTTGATTTCTCCGGCGATTTAGACGACGGCGTGAAGAGAATAGAGGACACCATCGAAGGGCTCGACGTCGGCGTTTTAGTGAATAACGTGGGGGTTTCTTACCCTTACGCTAGGTTCTTACACGAGGTGGATGAGAAGCTATTGAGCGATCTGATTAAGGTTAACGTGGAGGGGACGAGCAAGGTGACGAGGGCTGTCTTGCCTGCGATGGTGAAGAGGAAAAAAGGGGCCATTGTTAACATCGGCTCAGGCGCCGCCATTGTCATTCCTTCTGATCCTCTTTACTCTGTTTACGCTGCCACCAAAGCGTGAGCCTTTCTTACCATCTCAGTTAAAGTGTTCCTCTCTTTATGTTCTGTTTTGTTTTGAGTGTGTTTTTCTTGCCCTCTCAGATACGTTGATCAGTTCTCAAGATGTCTTTACGTGGAGTACAAGAACATGGGAATAGATGTTCAGTGCCAGGTATACTTCATTGCTAGTCTGTCTACTCTTTCTCAGTGTCAGTAAACCTTAAATCTTGTCTTAATATAGACTTCTTGTCCCAAAATCGATCGTAGGTACCGTTATACGTTGCAACGAAAATGGCATCGATCAGAAGATCTTCCTTCTTCGTGCCATCGACAGAAGGATATGCTCGTGCTGCTATGCGTTGGATAGGCTACGAACCTCGATGCACACCATATTGGCCTCATTCTCTCCTCTGGGCTGTGGCTAATTCCTTGCCCGAGTCCATCATCGATGCCTGGCGTCTCAGATTCTGCCTTGGAATTAGGAAGAGAGGACAGCTTAAGGACTCGAGGAAGAAGGAATAGAACGCATCATCTACGTACTGATCTGCTCTCTCATCTTCGGTTAGCTTTTAATGTTGTCTTGATGATCAAGTACCGTTTCCCTATTCTTAAATTGTTCTGCATTTGATCACGGAATTGATATTGTGAAGTGTTGTTGTATGCTGAAAGCTCTTAAAAACTGCTGCTGAGAAAAAGAAAAGCTGCTGATATATATTATATGCTGCATCTCTCTCAATTACATGATGATTGTTTGCACCTAATAATCTAATGAAGACGATGAAACGGTTTACGTCGAAACTGAACTTTTCATTACAAGTGTTTTCCTTTCTTTCATCTAATCTCGACGTCTCTGTCAAAACTGGTCTGAGCCTCGGGGTCCTCAGAACTCTGCCCGCTCGTGCTGCCTTTAAAAGATGATTTCTGGCTAAAAATCTTAGTGAACATGCTCTTCGATCTTCTCATAGGAAGTTCCCCGCCGCTGATCTTTCCAGCATTTTCTTCGGCGTTCTTCTTAGCCAGCAACTCCAATATGCTCCTCGTGCTACTGTCAAAGCGTCGCCTGAACGTTGGATATCTTGATATCGACTTCGTTATCCCTCTAAGCCTTTTCAAAGAAAATGAGAAAAGAGCTTAGACAAATGTTATAGAGAAAACGGATTCTTGAGAAAAAAAGATCAAACCTTCGAGCTAAAGCTTCAAGCTCTGCTCGTCTGAGCTCAGACTCGGGCTCTAGGCCAAGGTTCGAGTCCTTCAACCTCGAAGCATCCCCACCAAACAAAACTAATCTGCCGAGGTAATCTTCCTCTGCCTCGGTTAGATTATCAGCTTTAATCTGCTCCTTCATGATTAAGAGAGGGCTAAGAAACCAGTCGAAGAAAGTGTCTTTAGGCCTGTTGGACAAGGTTAGTTCTGCGCCATTGTCTCCTGAACCAAGAAGAAACGTCTCGAATTCAAGTATATTTCAGCTGCAAAGGCGACCACTGCTAAAGAAAAAAGGAAAACGGGACTTGGAAATATTTCGACTTACTTATCAGTATACCAGTCGAATCAGCTTTAACAGAACGCAGAAGGGCCTTGAGAAGGCTATAAGCCGGTAAACCGATGGAAAGGACTCCACTGCTGTCTTTCTTGTTCTTGGCATCTTCGATGTCCTTCTGCGTTATTATTCCTTCTGAAACGAGGACTTCTCCGAGAGATCTACATCCCTCAAACAAGCCATCAGCTAACTACAAAATTGAAAGGAAAAAAGATTTATCATTTCATTGATTTATGAATACGCGTGAAAGAGTTTAATTGTAAGACGAGGGCTTAAGTGCATACGTCCAAAGGCTTCAACTCAAGCATAGGCGTCGTGAGGGAGTTTGTTCGAGAAGGTGTGTGTTTAAAAGAGGTAGGCCTCGAGAAAGAAGTCGAGTGAGAAACAGATGGATCGTTAGGTGGTTCGTCCCTTGTATACCGTGGCCTGGCAAAGAATATAGATATAGCGAATTTTAATCGATTGTAATTGCTACCACCTATCAAGATCAAGCAGCAGAATAAGAAAAAGTAAAAACCTCGGAAAGCATGATCCTTCGGGCATATCAAGAATATCGTTGCTGTACTCATCGTATATAGACAGTGAAGCCACGATGTAGCAGAGTCCATACCAAAAGGAGCTTTCCTACAATCAGAAAACCCTTTTTTCAGTTCTCTTCTCCCACATCTTTTAGGACAAACATTCCAATTTGCATAAATGGCAAAAAATGGGAGTTAAACCTGATATACAATCACGGCTGCATAGGCACCCAAGAAGATACTCGAAACCATGGACCCTAAAACAGCTCCAACAACAGCCAATGGCCAAAGTAGAATCGCAAGACCTGCAAATGGCACGCATATTGTCTCCAAGAACGGTCCTTCGCGTCCTATACAGTCGTGAAAAAGGCGATGCCATCCCTTGAAAAGCATGTAAGGGCTCTTAAACAGTGCGATGATTGAGATCACTGGAAAGTCAATGATCGAACCAAGCACTCCAGCGATAAGAGCGAGGGGGACGTACAGAATTCTGCACAGCATAAAGATCACATAACACGCATGCCTTCTAAGCAGAACAGAGTCTCAAATGTGGCAGAGACAAAAAAAGAAAACCTGATTTCATAGTACTTCACATCAGGGGGGCCTTGAAGCCGTAAATCGTCCATAATAGAGAGGTAGGAATGATAGCACACATCCAAGAAGTCCCTTATGATAGTAAAACCCCCTTTCACAGCGTCCCAAGTTCCATCCTACAAGCGAACGAATAGCCACTCTTCAACTTCGCAATCAGAAAAAAGAGATGCATGGATGGTCAAGACTTTGATAGTTACAGATTTCTTACACAAATGCAGTGGTAGAACATGTCGGTTTTCCCTTCCTCAACAGCCTGGAAAGTGGCGAACATAGGTGCGAGGAATCCATATGCTGCCCCAAACAAGAGGATACAAGCGATCCCAATAGGTATCCATGCGACTAAGATCACTGCTATGCATATGCAAAGCACGAGCTTCAGAACTGGCCCGAACTGCCTTGTGCTGCGATTGCAATGCGATGATGCAAAAGTTATTAGTTCGACAAACAGTTATCTACTGAGTTGTGCAAGGAAAAATTAATGTACCTCAATATGCAATAGTATGTGTAGATGAAGTGCACCGGCCAAAGACCGAGGATTAACCCAGATATGCCGACAACCATAAGGAGAAATAACACTGGGAACATGATTACACCTGAAGAAAAATGCGAAAACGGTCACTGTAGGGACACAGTTCCTTACAATCTTAAAACATGCCAAACCATAACAAGAGATATGCAATTAATGAAGTAATAAGAGCAAGGATTGCACTCAACTAAAGAGGCAAGGACACAGTTCTAGTTTGCACAATGTCGGTAACTGGTTCGACATAACACAAGCTTCTCAAAAAGATGCGTCGTATATGAATCTGAAGCCTAGAAACCTAAACCAGATAATCAAACTAAGAAACAAAAACGCCAAAACATTAACACAGTAGAAGTTACCTTTAATGAAGCCAAGGATGAGAAGTCCAAGGAAGAAGGGCAAGAAACGAATGAACTGCCACAAAGAAGACCACAAACCCCTCGGGGGTTCCATGTTCTCTTCTTTCTTCCCTCCGCAGACTTATGCAAATGAGATCTAAATAAAAAGAAAATTAAAAATGAAAACTTTATCTTTTCCTTTTTCTTTTCTCTGCTCAAACTTCACTCCTTGATTGAACAAGGTGAGAATGAGATGCCCACCTCCAAATACACGACAAAACACAGTTTGGTGGGGTACTTTATTTTGTGATTCCCAACGTCTTCTTTCACAGTTCAAAAATTTAGCACCTCTTAATTCTACAATCCGATCTGAGTCTTGGGCTTAATCAATAGCCTCGCCAATCGCTGTAATTATAAACGTGAGGTTTGCAGATAAAGCAACGCAACTCTTGCAAGTTTCTTCCCTCTTTCGCCAGTTACCCCTTTTCGTTCTCTGCTTAGATTCTCTCGAATTTCAAAATAAAATAAAAAAAACGATATGCATCGGTTCTCTTCTCTCAGCCCACTTCAGTCTACGAATAGATACAGTTGATTACTATCTTATTACTAAGTCCATTATAGTAATTAAAATGTAGTGGCTAGCCATACTAGGGGTGTAAATAAACAATTTATTAATTACGATTAATTAATAGTGTCCACTTTGCTAATGTCATTCCTATTTGTGTGTAAAGAAGTTGCCCTTTTTGACATAATGGTTTTTAATCATCGAGTTATAGAGGCATACATCTAATACTAATCCATCTAATCTAACTCGCATATAATGAGTACTTTTTAATCAACTAGTAAAGTAATTAAGATAAGTTGCTTTCTTTCGTATCAAGTGACTTGTCGACAAAATAGGTGACGTATTTATTTATCAAATTGACAGATGGGTTATGACCGATCACACAAGTTTCATCACATTCTAGATTTAGTACTCAGTGTAATATTACCTCATGGACAATTTTAGTTTAAACATTTTTTATTTAAACTGTCATCTTTAGTGCCCAACATAAATAGGTTATACATAAATAACTAAATTATAATTGTGCTTAAAGAAAACATACTCATTTCATTACAACTTCCCACTGGGTCAGAAGTCCAAATCATAATTTTTTTCTGACATGAAATGAAATGAATCTCTGGCTAAACTTACAAATCAAGAAATCATTCTTCAAGTTACCACCTCACATGTCACATGTTACTGCATCTTGAATTTTGTCCTTTCATGTGTATTGGTTATATATATACATATATATATTATTATATTTTGTCCTACTATGTTTTCTCCACATTTCAGTGACCCATATTTTAGCTCTCTCAAGCCTCGGTCAGGTGTATTCGTTTCCTTTTTATATTTGAATTCATCTAACATGGATTCAAATCTTTATTATATTAAATGTCTGACTATATAACTAATGTTGAAAAAGAATCTATATTTATTTCACATAATGATCATTTATAGGGTAATCAATGATAAAAAAAAGATCACATCATTATTCCTTTCCTACATCTCAAACAGCAATCTGAATAGACGCACGCATATCGATATATCAACTTTAGAAGAAAAAGTATCCAGCAACAGCGGCGGTGGTCCCCACAGCGACGGCGGACACCTTCAAGGCGGCTGAGCCGCCCTTGGGAGTGTCGGCGACGACTGGCGCATAGGCCGGAGAGTCGGCGGCGGGGGCAACGGCGGCCTCAGAGGCCGGAGCAGGCGGAGAGTCCAAGTAGTCGCCGCCATCTTCAGGCGACTCGGCGATGCCTGACTCCGGCGAGCTGGCGACCGACGGAACAGGGGCGGCGTAGGGGGAGGCTACCGGCGCGGCTGAAGGGGCGGAGGACGGCGAAGACGAGGCGGCGGATGCCACGCTGGCTGCGACGATGCAGGTGAGGGCGAAGAAGATGAAGATTTTGCTGCTTGGTGCCATTTTTATCCTTTTTTCTTTGTGGTTGATGATTTCTCTTTTTCTTTTTTTTTTTATATTTTTCGCAGTGAGACTCTTTTTTTGGTTGGTCGATGAAGAGAATCACTGCGAGGACGACCGACGACGACTGCTGTAAGATAATAGAGAGGGGCGACGATGGTATATATATATTATATATATGTGTGTGTGTGGGCAAAAGTGTGGTGGATTTGCATGGTACATTGTACGGACGAGGTTCAATGTGTGTTTCATTAAGGATGTTTGAGTATCATTATTACAACGGAGGGCTGACGAAGACCTCCGATAAGAAAGCTCGGCGACTACAATCATTTATCTTGTGCCTGAGAATTACGAAAGCACGGCCATCATTCTCTCTCTCCCTCCCATTGTTTTTGCCTAGAAATAATAATAATAATAATAATAATAATAATAATAATAATAATAATAATAATAATGTCACCTATACATTACATATTCTATCTATGTGAGTTATCAATTTATATAGATAATGTATATACTAATGCGACCGTTAACATTATTGAATTATTATAAGTGTGAGAATTTGGATGAATTTTATGATTTAAAATAGCATAATGACAGTTTAAACTCAAAGGTTCTAGCTTCCCCACCGCCCGGAGAGAAGTCGACTAGTATAGTACTTCCTATTATCTATTCTATTATATTAATGGTCAAAGTGAGTATAAACTGCTATTTTGATATGTAAAATAGCTATTATTTTTACAATTATACCCTTACTATTTTGATTTACTACAATTTAATATTTTGATTTAAAATTTTATTTTTTAAATAACTTAATTAATAATATAAAATGACTTATATATTTGCACATACATAGGATGCCCTAAATATACTAGTTTAATTTACACGTACGGGCTCGGATAGTTGGGAAAAAAATACCATCATTCTCCCTTATCCTTGCTCGGCATATAAAAATAAAATATATTTCACAAATCAGTGTAATCATAATAATTACCCATACTTGTCGAAAAGGCCGAGGACTCGGTCTCACGTTATATCTAATGGGATCCAAATTCGCAACTCTGCATGTTATGCTATAATTCACAATTTTACGTGTCCCTCTCTCTGTTTTTTTTTTTAGCCTCGTTCTGCGATTAAAGACACCTATTTTCATTCTCCTCCGTTGATTTTCCCTGATTTGTAAGAGTTTCTCTCTCTGTGCGTGTGTGTGTGGGTGTGGATTTGTTGAGGGACAACATACAATTAACAGTAGTGAGAGATCGATCTGAGTGGTGCCGTATTAAGAAGCTTCAAAGGATCGTCGGAGATGTCGAAAGTGACGGTTGTTGGCAGCGGTAACTGGGGAAGCGTTGCAGCCAAGCTCATCGCATCCAACACACTCAAGCTTGAATCCTTTCATGGTAACCCCTCTTTTTTTTGTTGTTCCTTCCTTTCCTTTCTTCGTTTTCGGTGATGATTTTTGTATTTGACGAGTTCTCCCTTAAACATCAATGGATAATCAGGACGCAATATATACTAGATCAGGATTCCTGATTACACTTTGTATTATTCTAATCGAACATTTTTTTTCCTGTTATTTTGTAATCGGATTAGATGAAGTGAGAATGTGGGTATTTGAGGAGGTATTGCCGACTGGCGAGAAGCTCTCAAGAGTAATCAACCAAAGAAATGTAAGACGTCTTACTACTTTTCATGCCTTGCTTCGCCCTAAATCGCTGTCTTCATTCTTACAAGGATCCATCTCTGTTCTGCAGGAGAATGTTAAGTATCTCCCAGGCATCAAGCTAGGCAAGAACGTCGTAGCAGAGCCCGATCTCGAAAATGCAGGTGATCAATCATAACTTGTACAATAAAAAACCTTAAACTGCCTTAGCGAATCCATTTTGATCGACGCAACGTAAACCTTACAGTGAGGGGCGCAAACATGTTAGTGTTCGTAACTCCACATCAGTTCATGGAGGGCATTTGCAGGATGCTCGTGGGGAAGATAAAGCACGACGTTCAAGCGATTTCCCTCACTAAAGGAATGGAGGTCAAAAAGGAAGGGCCTCTCATGATTTCTTCCCTCATCACCGAGCGCTTAGGGATAAACTGCTGCGTTCTCATGGGCGCAAACATCGCCGATGAGGTCGTTTCGTTATTTATTACGATCGATTGTGTCTCCAATTCGCCTCACGTTCTGTTCTGCTTGGCACAGATTGCTTTGGAGAAGTTCAGCGAGGCCACTGTGGGCTACACAAAGGATAAGGCAATGGCTGGAAAATGGGTTCAGCTGTTCAGCACTTCTTACTTCAACGTCTCAGCCGTGAGTCATTTGGTTTAAGTTATTATTACATGATTTTTTCTTGTTCTTCCTTGGACAAACTGGCAAACAACTTTGAATAGGTCCAAGATGTGGAGGGAGTTGAGCTATGTGGGACTTTGAAGAATGTAGTGGCTATTGCAGCAGGTTTTGTGGATGGGCTTGACATGGGGAGCAATACAAAGGTAGTAAGAAAAACCAAGCTAAAATCAAGATTCTTACTCGAATTAACTAATTATGTTTTGTTTCGAGGCTGCGATAATGAGGATCGGTCTGAGGGAGATGATCGCCTTTTCGAAGCTGCTTTTCCCTTCCGTGAAGGATAGCACTTTCCTTGAAAGCTGTGGTGTGGCTGATCTGATCACAACTTGCTGTGAGGATATTCCTAAATAATAACCTTTAAGATTGATACCTCTTTTTTTTTCTATATATATGTGGTAAAGTTTAAAATGGCCTTTAGTGGGAGGAAGAAACAGGAAATGTGCAGAAGCTTTTGCTCGAAATGGAGGTAAGAGATCCTTCGATGAGCTCGAAACAGAGATGCTGAAGGGCCAGAAATTACAGGTAGGAAAAAGAAAAGACAATTCGCTTGTTCATTCGCATTCATTCGGGGCTGAAAACATTAATAGAAAAGAAAAAAACAGGGCGTTTCGACCGCGAAAGAGGTGTACGAGGTTTTGAGCCATCGAGGATGGTTAGAGCTTTTCCCGCTGTTCTCGACCGTTCACAAGATTTGCATCGGTCAGCTACCACCTAAAGCTATAGTCGATTACAAACCGAGGTAAAGTATATGATCAGAAATTTTGAAATTTCGCATGGATTTCATTGCATAGATAAATATATGGATTGTGACCTTTTTTTTTCTTGTGGCACTTTTTGGCTTAGGTGCAGATTATAATGTGCTTCTTCCGATAGTAGAAGCCTTTATTTGTTAATTCCCAATCATATTCATAGTAGCCTTTTCAATGTGTATGTAAAAGCAACAACTTTTTCCATGTAGTACGCACAAATGTGCAACACCAAGATAAGTGCAGCAATGAAAGGAATCATTTAGCTCCATCTCACTATACATTTCACGAAAGTTCCAATACAGCTCACAAAACAAAACACCAAAAAAAAAAAGGATGAAGAATTAGCATACTTACATAGTAGCTATATTGAACATAATAGTACATATTAAGACTTACTTTTTTATTTCATTCATAAACAGGCTTGTAGTTCTTGAAAGAAAGAACTGCGTAAAAAGGATCTGAACCTCCTCCCGACAACATACCCAAAATCAATCCCTTTATTTTTCCAAAGATCGAATTATTACCATCATCTTTAGAAGTATTACTATCACCATTAGTCGATATTTTTCTAATAATCTCTGGCGATGTAAATCCCTCCACGCATTGAAAATACTGCAAAACCAATTGTACCCTGCTATATCCACTCCCATCCCTCCAAGCACTTATTGCCTTCTCATAGAACATTCTGTTGCTGAAGCTCACTATGAACAGTCCCCCAGGTTTTAGCACGCGAAAAACCTCAGCAAAAACCTGTCCGAAAATATATCCCCATGTCCAAAAAAAAAAAAAATAGTTTTTTTTATTGATCGGCACTTTACCTTTTCGGGCTGCTGAAGGTACTGTACGCTAACGGTGCATAGAACAGCGTCGAAGCTCTCATCATTGGCCTCGATTTTCTGTTCCTTGTTAAGATCCTTGACGAAGAAATAATCGAACCTGGGATTTCTAGCAAGTTCTTGGGCATTAAGGCCATGGCCCACGACTTTCTCGTACTTCACTTCTTCGGGCAAGTGGCTAACCCAAGAACTCATCAGATCAAGAATCTCCATTTCTGGCCTCAACACTTCCCTGTAAAGATTCGTAAGTGTTGAGATGAAGCCGTCGTCGACGTGCTTGACGAATCGTGGGTAGGCGTAGAATTCTCTGTCTGGGACGATGTTCAGCTTCGTTCTGCCCTCGTTGGGTAGGACTAGGCGTCTGATTCTGCCCGCCGCCGCCGGAGGTGGAGTTTTGGCCAGGCGATCGCCGCCTTCGCTTTGCTGAGAGTTGGTGGCTGAACTGTGAATCTTCGTTTTGGGATTACTGCAAAAATGGCAAACGTTGGGACTGTGGCGAACGGCGAACATGGCTGGCCGATTCTTGAATTCTGAGTAAGCAAAAGCATTGTCTGAAATGAAATCAGTGGTGTTTGTATGTATGGATAGAATCGAGCAACGTATCAGTTGAAAAATGATTTTGAACATAAAAGCGACGGGCCGAGTTCTATCTAACATGGGCCTATTAGGCTCAAAATGGGCTTTTCAAGATTGAGGTTAAACCACTCAATCACCAATTAGTTCATCACTAAGCTAGAGACAAGCAATGATTATTAGAAAGCATAATACAAACACTTAAACAAGCTATTTTATATTCCAGTCAATAGTTAGGGACTAGATATGATTTGATTAAATATTTTAGAAAATAATGGGTTTCGAAGTTGCAATCATTTTACCTAGAAACATTTGTAATGTAATCTAGGTGGAATTAATATTAGTATTTACATGCACGTTGACAACAAAAACGAAAAATCGCAATATTGCGGTCGGGTTTTCACTTAAGAACGTCAACATCATTTATGTTAAAAGGCGGAGCAAAATGATCGTAAGCCTTTCTACTTTTGCCTCTCATGTATTCTTAAGTTGTGGACTCTTGCCTACCACTTTAGGGGTTTTATGTTGCTTAAACTTATACATACGTAAATATATATTTGCAAGAAAATAAAGTCTTCATCTTCGTAGTATATAACTTATGTTTTGGAGAAACTACGCTAACTTACAATAATGCAAAATCACAGTTAAGAGCAACATATGATAAAACTTAAATATCGTGTACATCGACTTTAACTTATTTTGTGCATGGAAGGTAAATTAAGAGATTTTCGCAATTCATTGATGTCTTTCGATCTAGGTGATGTATATTCATGCATGAATTATAGAGTTGGGATAAGACAGACCATCTTTATTTGGCGAAATTACTCAAAAAGTCCGTCTTTAATTCATTCTATAAAACAGGGACGTTGACTCAATTAGAAATTACTAATATCATTTTAATGCATGAACATTTTCACTGCTTTTTGATTTATTACATGAATCTGCTTTCCACAAATAAAACTATATGTATATATAAGTCACATACCTATGGTGGTTAAAGTAAATTGATTTAGAAAGGGGAAAAAAAAATGGATCCCATTTTCTTAGCTGGTTTGACTCTCTTGCTTGGATTAGCTTTAATCTTGAAGCTTTATGGGACACAACAATGGCCTGAAAGCTTACCAAAAGGAAGCATGGGCTGGCCATTGGTGGGCGAAACTCTTCCATTTCTCAAACCTCATAAATCACATTCCATAGGCATTTTCTTGCAAGAACATTGCACAAGGTAATATATATAATGATCTTCACACACACATTTAGTAGAGATATTATGACTTAAGTGCTTTTTTTCTATGAAATGATGATGGCAGATATGGCAAGATATTTAGATCACACCTTTTCTTAAGGCCGACGATTGTATCTTGCGACTTAGAACTGAGCTTATTCGTCCTTCAAAACGAAGGGAAATTATTCCAAAGCAGCTATCCAAGGCCCGTGCATGACGTTCTTGGAAGCCTTTCGATGATGCTTGTGCACGGAGACCTTCACAAGAAACTTAGGAGCGTTTCGCTTGGCTTCATTAACGATGCGAAATCCAATCCCGGTTTTCCCGGTTCTGTTGATAAGTTGGCAGATTCTTTTGTCAGCTCATGTAAGGCGAAAGGGAAAGTGATTTTCTGCAAAGAAGCCAAAAAGGTTAAGAGGTCACAAGATTATCCTCATTAATTATTAGGTAGGTGTTTTTCAACATGTTTGGAAAATGAGACTAATTTCTACATGCACGGCAGTTTACGTTTTATCTGATGCTGAAGAATCTGGTGGGCATTGACTCCGAAGATCCGCTCGCCGAAGAAATACTCGGAGATTTTCTTACATTTATGAAGGGCTTTGTTTCTCTGCCTCTCTATGTTCCAGGGACAGCTCATGCTAAGGCCATCAAGGTGAGAGCACAAAACCTGTAAATTTGGCATTTATCATCATCAGAAAGATTATATGTCATGAGCTATTGAATGTCTAATTCCCTACACAAACACATATACAGGCAAGAAAAAGGATTGCATCAATATTAAAGGAGATCTTGAAAAAGAGGAAAGAGAGGAATTTAAATACAGCCAACAACGTAAGATCGTCGTCGTCAGGAGGGTTTTTGGATGAACTAATTGGGAAAGAAGGGTTGAATGATGAGGAAAGAGTGAGCATTTTGTTGGACCTTTTGCTTGCTGGTTATGAGACAACCTCAGGGCTCATGTCCCTGCTCGTATATTTCCTCGCACGTGCGCCATCCTCAATCCTACAAAAGCTTCAGGTCCGAAAATACTAATAAATAGAGCACGATATATAACAGCATATCTAGTGAATATATATGCATTACATATATGGCAGGACGAACATAGATCATTGAGAAACAGTAAGAAGGATGGAGAAGCTTTAGATTGGGAAGACTACAAGAAGATGCACTTCACCTCGCATGTAATAATAACATTCACAGACAGACTCTTTGTCCATAATTCCATATGAATTGTTCTACTAATAATAAGACTCGCTTGAATGTATCAGGTTATCAATGAAACCCTGCGTTGCGGTAATCTTGTCAAGTTTGTCCACAGGGAAGCTCTAGCTGATGTCAAATATAAAGGTTTCCCCTTCTAGTCACTTGAATCTAATTGTGACATAATGATTATATGACATATAATATGTATGTATATATATAACACAGATTATATGATTCCTGCTGGTTGGCAAGTACTACCTATCCTCTCAGCATCACATCTTGATCCTAAACTCCACGGGAATGCAGATGATTTTAATCCATGGAGATGGGATGTATGTAATCAACTCACTTCACACGTGTATTCTTTTACCATTATGAATCATAAATCATTTGCATAAAATACATAAATAATCAGGACCTGTCGACAAGCAGGAAAACGATTCCCTTCGGAGGAGGGCATAGAATCTGCCCCGGGGCAGAGCTTGGTAAACTTGAAGCTGCATTTTTCCTTCATCATCTTGTACTCAACATAAGGTAATCATATATATATATATAATATATATAATATATATATATAATATAATATAATATATATTTCAAATATGGTTGAAATTTGACATTTACATGACCAATTTACAGTGCTGATTATCTAGTTTGGTAATTAATTAGGTGGAAAATAGAAGATGATGATTGCCCTATGCTATATCCTTACATGGACTTCAAGAACGGTCTGCTGCTGGAGATTGAACCAATTGAGATTATCTAGCATGAAAATTCCAGTCCTGTGATAAATATAAAATCAAGTGCTTGATTCTCTGTAATAAGGAAGGACTAGAGTAATAAAGAGGTTACGAGCTTTTGTATCCAACTCACAAAGGAAGATACATAGATAAAAACCAGACCTCGAGGGTAATCACAAAACTGCAGATCGAAAGAACTCCACCTAAGCTGCTTTAATCAGTCAATCTCCTCTTTCGTTTATGTTTCAAAATCTCCTTCTTCGCAGAATCGTTTTCGTCAACGTCGTCTTCACTTTGCCAACTTCCTTCACTTGACGTCTTCCTCCTCAGCCATAATTTAGGCACACACACTACACACACACACTGATTATGAGTCGAATCAAAATTTAACATAATTCGAAAGTAAGCCCAATAGAAGATTGAGCCCATTAATAAAACTCGGTGGCACGAATGGCGAAATTCTAGATCCGACTTTCCCTCGAGTCCAAACTTCCAAGGACGATTTTTTTTTTCTCCTGGGACTTTTTTTTTTAAAGAAAGGTGACAAATTATTAAAGTCAATTTTATCATTTTACATAACGCTATATACGGAACTAGGAAGGAGATCTCAGCATTGGAGAACTGAAACTTGAAAGGATTATCACTTATCAGCTCTATAATGGAATGTCAAGCTTTGAATAATCTGGCCTATGACTACTTGATTGACTAACTACACCACACCACTGATGTATATTTATATATAGACACACAATATGCATAAAATAGTACTGTAGTAATTAATCGTATAATAATATTCTAATAAAGGTCAAATTTGGTCCAATCTTTCACTTTTAGTTCTTTCCCGGCTTAATAGACCACCTGGGCGTGTAAGAGAACACAAGTGGGGAGGGATTTGTGTGATATCCGATTGATTGCCTCGGAAATATTTGCATTAGTTAACAACCTAAATGGTTTATTTTATTTGACAAGGAAAATGTAGGTAGATAACATTCAACAAGGGGGTTAAAAGATCATACAGTAGATAGACAAGCAAGGAGATGACAAATGCAATTTGAATCCACTCAGTTGAAGCCATGAACGACTCGACGAGGGTCTAACTGCCCGCTGCAATAGCTCGATGAGACGGTGGAAATCTCTTGACGTCCCTTCCACTCTTCGAAAGGCTTCAAAGCTATCGGTGTCTCGACGCACGCAGAATCGATGCATAGCATGGTTTTGTAATCCTCGTCGCCCAAATCCGGGACGACCATTCTCTTCTTTCCCCAAGGGTTCCACACGGCTGCAAATTCGCGACAAAGAAATAAAGATCCTTACTTGTATATGATCTTATTGTGTAGAATTAAATACACAAACCTGCATTGATAACAATCCCCGACACTTGTACAAAGAAATTGAGACCATACCAGTTCCTCCTCACCTATGTGGCCATGTCTTATGATCATCGTCTGTGGATTTCAACAGAAGGTCGACGGTTGAATGATTCTTGATTGGGGGCAAAGGTGAAGGGTCGTTGTCTAATGACCATAATCTATTCCTTGCAAATCCAGGTTGCTCCAGTGAACCGAAATGTGCAAACTGATATCGGAGTTATAAAGTAAGAAGTTCCCAATGGTCATGGAAGCTGAAAAAAGTTTTGCTATTTTAAGTTATCAACCCACCTGGGGGAAGCAAATAGGTATTCCACCCCTAATAGACTTGGGTTGCTTCCATAGAGCCTGAAATTCCACATTCCTCGTGAGCAACAAAGAAAAGAAGGATAAAAAAAGCAGTACAGCTCTCACAGTGCCATGAAACATCAAACCAGCATTGATATATTATCATCTGAGGTAACATTTTCTTGACAATTAACGAGTGCATTAAAGGCATTCTATAAAATTCACCTTATTAGTTGAAAAGAGCAATTCTTCCCTTTTCTCATTTTTCCAGGAAATCACCTGGCCACCGTACAGAAGCACCTGCCATAGGATACCAATGCCTCTTAGTCTTAACGATCTCTTAGTCTCATAACTCTCGCTCCAATTAATCGATCAATTAATACATTTCTTTATGAAAAGGGGGAAGAACATCAATCCCCGTTAGTCCAATCAATGCCAACAAAAATGCGAACATCTCTCAGCAGCTCCACAGCTAAAATCCCACATCAACGGTACATGAATCACCAATTCCCCATGATAAACAACATCCCCTTCCAAATAATTCTTCATCTCAAACGAGCAGACGAAGGTAGAAAGCAAAAAAAAAAAAAAAATATTACGCTGACCGATGATAAAACAAACACCAACCTCAACCGTCGAACCAGTTGGCTCGGACAATATAATCCGAGGCGATCCATCACCATCCTGAATTATATTAACCGGCATCGTTTTCCATTGCGCACCAAAAACAAGGTAAAAGTTAAATCCTAGACGAAGAAAATATTAAGAAAGGACAGCAAAGCGGAAAAAACCACAATCCCCTTGATTCACCGATTGCATCATCGCCAAATTAATAAAATAAAAATAAAATCACACGAAAACGATGCACCGAAAAATTTATCAGAGGAGAAAGGAACGAGATGAAACCTAACCCTACGCTCGGACTAGAAAAATGATTCGATCGCGCGATTCTCAATCCCTTCGCCGAGCCTGAAGAAGCTGGCCACCAACTTGTAATGTTTTTGTCGTTTATGAAATTGGAAGATTAATAGACGGAGGTTGTTTTTGTTTACGTAGTAAATCAAACCGAGATTAGGTGATGTTGATATATTTAGTCCTAGTATATGAGAATCCAACGCAACGCAACAAATATCTCTGATAGCGACGTTAACGGGCCGGGCCTCAATCGGGCTCCGACTTGAGCCTCGGTGGCCTATGTATCTGCCTGCGCCGAATCAAAGCTTGGAAATTAAATTGTAAGATTCTTAAATAATTAAAAAAAAACTCGAATTAATGTATTGATACATCATAACTCGTACTAGTATTTCTGGCACAGTGTGTGCAATAAAAAAAGTTAATTCTTATAAATAGTTTTAATAAGTAATATAGTAAAATTAGCGGGTAGTTATTATAAGGTTATGAAAATTGAAAAGTACGCGGTTTAATAAGTTTTTTTTTTTAATTTTTGTAAACAGTGTAGAAGAAATCTGATTGATCAATTGATACGGACTAATTGACGGTTTACATAGCCCCTCACCCTTAATATAATAGAATAGATATATAAAATAAAAACTAATATGTATGGATGTAATTACGGTAACTAAGAATTTGCTCGAAATCGAAATAAGTAGGGTTGTGTGATATAGAAATAATAAATATATAATAAAAAAAGAAAAATTGTCGCATATGATTGAAACTATTCGATCCATTAATCATTTGTTTTCCTTACGTGTGATATTTTCCAAGTGAAACTTTGGTTTAAAAATTATTAGTTCTTACCATGATTGGAGAAACACAAGTATCCGTGAATGATTCATTTAGGCCACGCATGCCACGTAACGATTGGATGATATTCGCATTAGGCTACGTAGACGTAACCTTCGACTTTACAACATTTTCTGGTAATGGCTTTAGCCAGCATTTTAAGGAAAAGAAATAATATTTTACTTCAAACCAATGTATTCAGCCCACGTCCATTATTTAACTGTCTATTTCATACTAATTCCCCAAGCCTCCATGCCTTGAGGAGGAGCGGCCACCGCCTTCCCCCGACACTCCAAAGGCGGCGCACCACCGCCAGCGTCGAACTCCGACGGGGCAGCACACCTAATGAGAGCCCAGTTCACGCTCTGAGAAAAAAAAAAGGGTTCGCTAAACACAAAAGTCCACCTTATCTCGTCCTATTAATCATGTATGGGAGAAAAACTATTATGTTATTCGGAAAAAAGATATATATCTCGTAATCTAGACTATTATATAATTGGTGAGAGGTGAATAAAACTGACCCAATTTGGTATGTAAATTATTTGTATTTAGCCCCTCATTTATAATATAATTAATTAAATTTTCATATTACTTCTAATTTTTTTTATTTACTGTACTTATGCCTCTAAACTAAGTTTCTTTTTATATATTTTGAAATTTATATGTCATCTTAAACAGTATAAATTGTGATTTTAAAATTTAAAATAATTTCATTATAATTATTTGTTATGCACACACGTCGGCGGTGGGCAAGAAAGTAATAGTAATAAATAAATCGTCTTGCCCAAAACAGACCATCCAAAAATAATCATACATTATTTGGGCAATTGCATATGAATTATGAGCAAACGACAGTGTTCCTTTTACTCATCAAATAGGCCAACATCTCATCAAAGCCCATATATCGCTCCAATCCTAATAAAGCTACAATCAAATTCGACTTATTGAGCCCAATCACATTCCCCTTATTCAAGTTTCAACTATACTTCATCTACAAGAAAAAAAAAAACAAAAAATAATGGTACAATGTGGCGATAATGAGGAGACTTGTAGCTCATGCAAGCATCCACCTCCCAACTTCAGACATGCATTCGAACACGTCGCACCTTATTACCACCTCGTACACAAAGCAATACATAAACACACACACACACATATCTATCCATCTATATATAACCTCTCATTTACGACGACATATAACATATAACCCACTAGACAGAGAAAGCACTCGCCGCCGCTGATGGCAGACCGCGACCGTCCACAGCCGCACCAAATCCAAGTCCACCGCCCATCGTCCCAGCGCTACGAAGGAGGACTCAAGAGCATAATGCCTCAGAAGGGCCCCACCAAGGCGCAGATCCTTGCCGTCGTCTCCCTCCTCCCCGTCGCCGGCGTCCTCCTCGGCCTCGCCGGAATCACCCTCGTCGGAACCCTGATTGGCCTTGCGGTGGCGACTCCTCTCTTCGTCATCTTCAGCCCAGTGCTTCTCCCGGCGGCGATCCTCGTCGGCGGAGCGGTGACGGCGTTTCTGACCTCCGGCGCGTTTGGGCTGACGGGGCTGTCGTCGCTGACGTGGGTGTTGAACTCGTTTAGGAGGGCGACGGGGAGGGAGCCGCTGGAGTACGCCAAGGATAGGGTGGTTGAGGGGACTGTGCTCGTCGGGGAGAAGACGAAGCAGGTCGGGGAGACGATTAAGAGCAAGGCGGCGCTGGAGACCGGCGGTGGCGGCGGTGGCGGCGGCGCCAGGAGTAGTGGTTGAGGAAGTTGGGCCGCCGTATATTATGCGTAGTTTGTTATTTTTAATTTTGTCTTGGATGAGAATTGCCGATTGCGCATGTAGTTGTGTGAGGTTTTATGTGATTAGAATTTGTACTTTTGCTTATAAAATGAGATATGTGTCAATCTGAAAAAAGGCGTGTCTCCGTTATCTATTTTATTATATATTATCCAATTGAAATTTTCCTAGATATGATATATTCCGCAGTTTTGTGATCTTATGAACTTTTTAAGCTTATGAGGGTTTAAAGGAATATAGACTAGAGCAGTTTGTACTAATTACTTCAAAAAGCACTTCCTAAATCTGATTAAAGAGAATAAATAGGGATTATTAAATCTGATGGAATGAACCACTTCCTAAATCTGATTAAAGAATAAATAGGGAATATTAATCTGATGGAATGAACCAAGTATTCGTCTCATATAGCGCGAAAATTACAGCTCACGGAAGAACAAATATAATAAAAGCATATATTGAAAATATTTATTCATGTTTCCAATACGTAGTAAAGGAAGTGTTACAGTACTCGCAAGAAAATAACATCGCCAAACACTTCAAACCAAATAAAAAAGACGAGCACAAGCAAATGCATAGTTAAATGATAAATAAAAATGCCTCAAATAAAAACACATACATCTTCAGCATTCATAAAGACCATTGCATCAGAACACATAATCAACAGAAGATAAGCCGTCTACCCAAGGCACATGAGTCACCACCATGGAATCCTCGTACTCAAACCCAACGCTCTTACCGTTAACCTTAACCGCCAACGGCTTGTCCGAAGCGAAAACCCTCATCTCCCCGACCCCCTTCACACCGACCCTAACCGACTTCCCACTATCCCCGAACGCCACGGACTGGACCGCCCCGCCCGTGTTGAGCATGTTCGCGAGCCCGATGGGAGCGAACCGAACCGACCCGTCCCCGCCCAGAGTCCTGACGGGCGAGACCGTGATGAGCTCGAAGTTGAACGGCTCGAGGGTCAGGTCGATGGTCCCCGACGGCTCGCCGAGGACGAGCCTCTTCTCGCGGAACAAGTACATGGCGAACATCTCTACGCCTTCGATGGGGACGGGGTTCGTGCCCTGGGCCCACTCGATGTCGGCGGGGCCCGCCGTGGACGAGACGGCGTGGGAGTACTCCGAGGCGCACTTGTTGCGCCTCTCCTCGCGGCTCCAGCCGCCGCCCTGGCAGTTGAATGCTCCGACCACTCCAGTGTACTGATCCATAGTACGAAAGAAAAAAAAACGTTATATTAGGAATTGAGGGCTTCAGCCTAAAACTGCTTGGTAACAGGCGAAGTTGTCTTTTGATGTATTAGTTGAGTTTAGGTAGTTGAATTTATCCAATATGGGATATAATTGAAATCTAAACAATGCCCAAAATATGTGGATTGGTTGAAGGCCTAACACGTGGACATAATAATTTGGTAATAATCTGGTGACTGCGAGGGAAACATGTGCGATAACACGAACTTGGGGCCTCCCTTAAACATAAGTGAAATTGCATTTTTATATATTAGTTGAGTCGGTGATTTGAATTATTCGATATAGGAAACAATTAGAAATTACAATAATTACAATATGTTATCCTAAATTGTAATAAGTATCTTACCTTATTGAGGTTCCAAATCTTCAGCATGGTCTTGCCATTGTGGAGGGGGTCCTCGAAGAGGCAGTCGCGTGAGGGGAGGGCGTAGTAGTCGCACCGAAGGAGGGAGCCGTCGGGCAGAACGAGGCTCTTGAGGAGCTCGAAGTTGTGCTTCCCGACCGAGTCGCTCACGTATATGGGCCCGCCCGAGATGGCCCGAGAAGCGGCGTGGAACTCAGCACAGGGATGGGTCGACTGGAACATGTCCCAGTCGGGGTGGATGAAGTTGCCCATCCATATACTGTTGTAGGCGCAGTGGACCATGTGGCAGCGCTGGAGCCAGAACGTGCCGTTGGGATCTCCCGAGGGATCCGTGCACCAAAAGTCGTCTCCTATAATAAATTATGTTAATACATCTCCGCCAGGGAAATTCGATATTACGATAGAATGAACTCCAAGCGTACCGACGCGGCCGAGCGAAATTGCCTCGGTGCCGAGGAACATGAAGTCGTTGCAGTGTTCCATGCTGGCAATCACGCCGTTGCCCTTGAAGTGGTTTCTCACGGACGAAGTCAAGGCCTTGTAATAAGCCTTGGCCAAATCCACACGACCACCGTAGTCCTCACACAGCATCTCTAGCAACTGCACGTATTTATACATTCGTCCAATAAAAATCAAAACAAGCAATTCAGTACCAACTTTAATGGTCTCGGCCCGTAAGAACTTACGTGGATGACGTCAACTTTGATCCCGTCAATCCCGACTTTTTCGAGATGAGAGTGCATTCCTTCGTACATCTGATCGGCAATCTCAGGCGGGACAAGGCCGACCCCATTATTAACTATCTTATCGACGGCCAAGTCTTCCATCGTCGTCTTAAGCCCGGGCGTCAGAACGGGCTGAATCACCTTAGCCTCGGGAATTCCCGGGATGCCGGGCCTGAGCCCGCCCCAATAGCCACAGAGTGCGTGCCACACGTACACATAGTCAACGCTGTCGAACGTCTCCTTCAAATCCCTAATGAAAGCCCCCATGCCAGTTTTCGGGCCTGGGCCCGATTTATTCGGGCTCACGTACTCCCTAAACTTGTAATTCTCCTCAAACTTAATCAGCCTGCAAGGCATCTGCTCGCCGGCGGAGGTGCGGTTCATCCCCTCGGTGGTGATTGGATCCTCGTCGTGGCAGATGCTCTGCCACCCATCGTCGATCAGGACCAGCCCCGGCGGACAGCCGCCGTCGACCAAGCCCTTGACGCCTTCCCAGACGCCGTGGGGCTGAACGGTGAGGTAAAAGGCGTCCCACGTGCACCACCCGAACTTGTCGACGATTCCCGGCGGCGTCTTCTCTTCTAGGAGCTTGAAGGTGCCCAGGTGGACGCGCGCGACCTTGACGGCGTCCTTGACCAGCGTGAATGGGTCGTCGCCGGCGTGGACGTACAGCACCGAGCGGAAGGAGGCGGCGTTGACTTTGGTTGACCCAGATTCGACGCAGACGTCGACGAAGTCTTGGGCGGCGGTGCTGGGTTGGAGCGAGGCTCGGAACGGACCCTCGATGATTGGGAGGAGGACGACGTAGGGTCGTGAGCCGTCGGCGGATTTGTCGAGGACTACGATTTGGGTTTCGCGTTCGAGGTCCGACCCGTTTGACCCGATCCAGTGGGTCGTCCACCAGACTTTGAACCTATTGGAAAGGACGTTTCGGTCAATTCACTAGCTTGGAAACCCATTTTAAAAAAATATTAAATGATCGCTTTTATTACAACAGAAGATGAAGAGTCGCGAAATAAGTGATTCAAATCTACGAACCTGAAAATGGACATGAACTTAATGTCCTTGAGCTTGCCGATGGGTACGACGAGGTGGTTGTCGGGTTGTTCGACGTCGAACCCGACGAAGCAGCCAGGGTTGGCGGCGACGGCGCCGTCTTTGTCTTCGGTGGCGGCGTAAGGAGACGGTGCGGCGGTGATGTTGGCCGGAACTTCGGAGAGGAAGACGTGGCCGTTGACCAGGAAGTTTGACCCGTCGAGTGTGATCATTGCGCTGGTGAAACCGTCGGCCAGGACGGCGTTCTTTGAACTACCTTTGCTCAAGTTTGGAGCCATATTGTTTACTACTACGCAGACTTCGTACAACTTGTTTGAGAGTGTGAGGAAAACTATGAACGCTTCGGCGACGATGAGAATGGAAAGACTCAAGGTGGGTTTATATAGATGGTTAAAACGTTATATGGGATCATTATTTAGAATATCGGAATCTAGTGCTGCATGGGTAATGACCGATAATTATTTAGAAAATATATTATTACGTATTTTTCTATTTTAATATATAATACTGATTTTATCTACACCATATTAGAAAAATACGTAATAATGAGTTTTTTTTTTCTTGTTTAAACACTTGCTGTAGTAAAATCAATAGGTGTAATGAAGTTTACGAGTGCTTTAACACTTGACGGGGGAGGTGTAATGATTTTCGTTCGTTGGAATACGATGTGGAATACAAAGAGTGGAATAGGTGATCTCAACCGGTATTTTAGGCAATGATTAAGAAATTGAGATGTAATAATAAAGTTAGTTAACAATGTAAGGTGTATATTATGAATATTTATCGCAATCTTACATGTAAATGACAAAAGGAATACACGAATGGCAGAAAAAGTGATATAGATATATACATATAATACATACATACATACATACATACATACAACTAGCTAGTATTCCTACTTTTCGGTATAGAATCAGCATTCCTTTTTTTTTTTTTCCGTCCTTTTTTCCTTCTTTATTCTCTTCGTGTGGTTATTGTTTTAGAGTTCGATGTGCTAAGAAATGGAAGTTGATGAAAGCGAAGCTGATATAACATATGATAAATGGATCGATTGAATTAACTGATCAGATATATGATACATCATGTGTGTCACTTTTTCTTTGTGTAATGATCTTTTGAATAAATGAAACATATAGTTACATAATAATCTCGCCACATTAATTATGACATGAACATAGTATTTCCTTTCTCAGGGACTAAAAAGAACAAACTTCTCACATTATTTTAAAGAAGAATATGGTATCAACCTATCGATCAGATCGGATAGCATCCACATATCATTTTTACGGAAAATCCAAAAGATAGAATAAAGTGATATTTCATAATTGCAACGTGTGGAGTAGCGGAAATTAAGTCAAATACTTCAACGAAAGAACTTCTAAGACGTCGTAATATTAACCAAAAAGTAAAAATATAAGGTAGGTTTAAATTTTATTTTTCTTGGTTCTACTTTGTATACTTATGGTCCAATTCTATTTTCCTAAAATTCGCACACCTTTTACTTATCCTTGGGCGGTCGTCCGCCTAATGTGGGACCCATGATACTTAGAAAAAGAATGTGATGTTAATTAGAGCAAGAAATTAAGATTGGAGATTTTGGCGGAGTTTGTTAATCTAATTGAAGTGAAGATAACTAAATTAACTGTAACTGCTTAGGAGCGTTTATGACCGTTGGGCCTCACTACGTTTCACTTACAATGGGCATGCAAACGTGTAATAAATGACGTATAATATTGGGCCTCACAGTTCGTGTCTGTAAGTAATAAAGTTCAAACTTTTCATATAAGATGGCCGATCGTTCGAATATATGGTTACAGTTACCAACACGTTTAAGATTTCCGATTCTCATCACATGTAATAAATGACATCTAAATGTATAACACATGCTTTGCTTATATATCGAATATTTGGATTGCAGATTAGGCAAATTTCATATTGTTTAACATTTAATCTGAAATAAGTATTTCTCTGACAAAAGAGAAAAGGGAAAAAAATAGAGTGATGGCCTTTACAAATAGGGATTGTGTGACCCTGCTATTCTTGCTTAAAGCATCTCCAATCCGCAGCATGAAAATACAGTTAATTCTACACAATATTACAGTTGCTACAGTGCTTTTATTCCAATCCGTGAACTCTATTTTCTACACCATAACAGAAAATGAAAAATTTGATGAACAAAAGGTTTTAACGTGGTTCGGATCTTAATAAATCCTACGTCCACGATCAGTAACTTGCAATCTTTATTCACGATAGACAGATTATATGAATCAAGAAGATGATCATCAATCTTCTTGCTAACAAGAATTGAGAAGTATACAATTCATAGAAGAGAAGAAAACGAGTGACAGAGTTGATAAATGTGTTCTGCACTGTTCCTCTTTTTATATATGAAAGTAGCGCGCCAAAGCTCCACATAAAACGTTGCTTCTCTCGGCGACTTTATTAGTCATCCTTTTGCTTGGCGTAAGCCGTTGCTCATATCATCGATTCTATTAGTAGTCTTTAATAAGCGCGCCAACTAAGAAACGCATCTTAGAGTTTTCAGTATAAAAACTCTGCTTGAGCTGTTTGATCACTATGATCAGTTCCAAACTCATCTGCTCCAATTCTTTGCTTACTTATCCCCCGCAAGATGGACTGTACAGATTTGGTACTGACATCTTGAGCAAGAGAGCTCGTAAAAGAGGGGCTGGCAATGCCTTTGTAAAGACATCAGCTAACTGATGTTCTGAACGAACTGATAGCAGCTTGATTGTTCCCTGAGCTATGTGGTGTCTGATGAAATGACAATCGATTTCTATGTGTTTAGATCGCTCAGGGAACTTGGGGTTCATCGCCAATTTAACAGCTGATTCATTATCACAGAAAATGACCGGTTTTTGGTTTAGCTGAATATCCATTTCTCCCAGCAGATTCCTTATCCAGAGCACTTCTGCTACAATTGCAGCTAAAGCTCGGTATTCTGCTTCTGTAGATGATCGTGATACCGTTGGCTGCTTCTTAGCCTTCCAGGTTACCAGAGAATTACCCAGAAAAGTACAGTAACCTGTGATGGACTTTCTTGAATCCCTACAAGCTGCCCAGTCTGCGTCTGAAAAAGCTTTAAGCTCAAAGTTTGAGTCTGTGTTCAGCAAAATGCCTTGCCCTGGTGATCCTTTTAAATATCTGAGTAGATGGTGTGCAGCTGTTAAATGCGAAGTCCGGGGCATGCCCACATATTGACTGAGTTTATGAACCGCAAATGCGATGTCAGGTCTTGTAAAAACTAAGTAAAGAAGTCTGCCCACGAGTCTTCTATATTGAAAAGGATCTTTCAGTAAATTACCATCAGCTTCTGTGATTGTATGGCTTGGACTCATGGGGGTGGCGAGTGGCTTGGCTCCTATAAACCTGTATCTTCTAGTAATTGCAGTGTATACTGCTTCTGTGACAGGTAAATGCCCTTTGTACTTCGTGCCACCTCCACTCCAAGGAAAAACTTCAGATCGCCAAGGTCCTTAATCTTAAAACAGGTGCTGAGAAACTGCTTTGATTCCTCAATTGCTTTAATGGATGGGCCTGCCTACACCAAGTGCACTAACAGTTGATCACCCTTTCCTTTTAAGAACAATGTATGATCTGCCTGGGTTTGAACAAAACCAAAGTCCTTCACAGCATTGGTAAAAGTCTTGTTCCACTCCCTTGAAGCTTGCTTCAACCCATACAAGGATTTGTGCAGCTTGCAGACTAATCTGTGTCTCCCTGATTTCTCATAAGGATTGTGTAGTCCCTGAGGAAGGTCCATATATACCTCTCCATTCAACTCTCCATTAAGAAAAGCATTGTTAACATCCAGCTGCACTAACTGCCATCTGAACTTAGCTGCCAAACTGAGGATTATTTTTGTTGTGCTCGGTTTTGCTACTGGAGCTAACGTCTCTATGTAATCAATCCCTTCTCGTTGGTCATACCCTTTAGCCACTAGCCTTGCTTTGTGCTTCTCTAACTGCCCGAGAGAGTTGTACTTAAGCCTGTAGACCCACCTGCACCCAATAAGCTTTTTGCCCTTTGGAAGGATCATGACTGACCAAGTGCCATTATCTTGGAGTGGTTGTAATTCCTCCTGCATTGCTTTCACCCATTCCTTTGACTGTGATGCTTGTGCAAAGGTCTTAGGTTCTTGATTGGTAGTGACATTGTTGATTAGGCCTTGAAAATGTTCGGAGAAATTCTGACAGGAAATCCTTTCTGATATTGGATACAAGGCCTTCTTTTTCAGCATGCTGTTGCAGTGATAATCTGCCAGGTACAAGGGCCTCCTTGATTGCCTCCCTGATCTGGTATTAGTTGTGGGAACATAATGTGGACTTGTTGTGTCTGGCTCAGTAACATCCTGATCCTGCATGACTTCTGCATTTGAATTGACCTGCTCATTTACTGACCATGGACTATTTTGCTGCTGCATATCATCTGCTTCAGTGACCTCCACTGGGATATTAACCAGGTTCTCTAGATTTTGCATTGTTTCCTGCTCTTCAGATGACTGAGATGCATGCAAGATATCCCCATCTGCATGAGATTGAAGGGACTTAGGCAAAACCAGCTGTGAAAAGGGATCTGGCCCTGCTGCAGATGAAAACTGTTGTCCTTTGAATGGAAAGCTGTCCTCTATAAAGCTCACATCTCGAGTAACAAAGACCTTCTTTGTCATTAAATCCATCACCTTGTAGCCTTTGACCCCATTTTGATAGCCAAGGAAAACACATTCACGAGCTCTTGGGTCAAACTTTCTTCTGGAACCTGTGAGTGTGGAGCAAAAACAGAGGCAGCTGAAAATCGCAGGAAATGAAGATTAAATGGCCTTTGGTACAGTATGTTATAAGGACTTATGCCATTCAACACTACAGTGGGTGTTCTATTGATAATGTAAGTGGAAGCTAAGGAGCATTCAGACCAATAGTTAACTGGCAGACCAGACTGAAAATAGAGTGCTCGTGCTACATTTAACAAGTGCTGATGTTTCCTCTCGACTATTGAATTCTGCTGTGGTGTCTCTACACAAGATAAGTGGTGCACTATCCCTCTTTTCTGATATAATTCTGCCATGTTTAGCTCCCGTGCATTATCTGTCCTAATGGTCTTTACCTTACGCCCAAATTGAGTCTCAACAAATGCCATAAAATAAGGTAATACAGTTTGAGATTCTGATTTGTGCCTCAACATAAATAGCCATGTAAATCTGCTATAGTCATCTACTATAGTGATGAAATACTGGTGTCCTAGGTATGATGCACGTGAAATGGACCCCAAATATCGCAATGTATGAGATCAAAAGGAGAGCATGCACTTTTATTATCATTCGGAAAGGATTTCCTTTTCAGTATTGCTAATGGACAGATTTTGCAATAGTTGTGTGAATTCTTAGCATTATGCTTCAAAGAAAGGTTCAACATATCTAGCACTTTAGCTGATGGGTGCCCTAATCTGTTGTGCCACAGATCAGCTGTCACCTTATTCAGTAAAACAGAAAAATCATTCATACTATCAGAACCATCATTGACTGGTGCTGCTTTGAAGATGTATAATCCTGCAGACTGCTTACCCCTGCAATCACTCTCCGTGAATGGTCCTGTATCAAGAAAAATTCAGGCTCAAACAGAACTTTGCAGCTCTGGTTAGTGACCAAGGAACTCACTGATATCAAGTTAAAATGGAACTGAGGTACAACAAGAACTTCTGTCAGTATTATGTCCTGATTTAGCCTAAAGGAGCCTGCTTGACTGACTTCAATCACTGTGTTATCAGGTAGTATAACTCTTGACTTATTGATTTTATGCACATCATATAATAGTTCTATGTTTCCAGTCACATGCATTGTAGCACCAGAATCGAGCAGCCAAATATCAATGTTAGTTAATTCAGGCAAATCAACCATAAGGCAGATACCTGTCCTCTTGTCTGCTTGCTGAGAGAAGGTCATACCCTCTGCTGCCTGAGTGATACCTGATTGGCTTATCAAGGATCTGAGGCTCTCTAGCTGAAGGGGAGTTAAGTGCAGGTTGATCAAGGAACTGTTGCTGGCTGTTTCTTGGTTCTTTCCCTGCTGTGCTGAAGTATGTATAATGTCCACTGCTGATTGATTTACTCTGGCAGCTTTGTACTTTAAATTCTGCCTAAAGCCTGGTGGATATCCATGTAATTGATAGCAGTTTTCGACAGTATGTCCCTTCTTACTGCAGTTAGTGCATGTTGCTTTCTGTGCATCTCTTTTCTGGCTAAAATAATTTTTCCTTCCCTGTACCTGATCTTTTCTTGCTGCCAACATTGCCATGCTGCTAAGCTGGTCCTCAGTGGCCCTGACCGGTCCAAGTATCAATGATCTCTGCTTCTCTTCTTGAGCTAGCAGTGCAAAGGTCTTGGTGACTGAAGGAAGAGGGTCCATGGTTAAAATCTGGCCCCTGAGCTGTGAGTAGGAGTCGTTTAACCCTATCAAGAACACCACAACATACTCTTCATCTAGCTGTGTCTTCATCAGCTTCATTCCCCCACAATAACACTGACAAGTTGGCAGATAATTTGCCAATTCCTCCCATAAAGTCTTCAACTTAGTATAGTATACAGCGATACTGTTACTGCCTTGGGTTAAATTCACTAGTTCCCTCTTTAATTGGAACACTCTCGGCTTGTTGGTCTGCCCAAATCTCTCCTGCAAATCCACCCAGACATCTCTGGCCAAAGAGCTATACAAAATGCTTGCCGAAATCTCCTTTGTTACTGAACTCAAAATCCATGAGATAACAACATTATTATTTCTTTTCCATGCTGTAACTTTGTCCTTATCAGTAGCTGCCGGTGGTTGAAGATCACCATTAACGAACCCTTCCTTGTTTCGACCAATTAGTGCATTCATCATGGCTCTACTCCAAGTGCCATAATTGTCTCCGTTGAGTTGGTCATGCACCAAAAATTGCCCCGATGTATCATTGATGTTAAGATAATAAGGATCATTGATCTGATGAGCAGCTACCTGATTTCATTGCGGTTGATTCGCTTCCATGATCTGACTCTGAGTAAAGGATGAATTACGCTTGATTTGTCGATTTTATCGCAGCTGTCGAGCTGAATCGCTCTGATACCATAACAGAAAATGAAAAAATTGATGAAGAAAAGGTTTTAACGTGGTTCGGATCTTAATGAATCCTACGTCCACGATCAGTAACTTGCAATCTTTATTCACGATAGACAGATTACAAGAATCAAGAAGATGATAATCAATCTTCTTGCTAACAAGAATTGAGAAGTATACAATTCACAGAAGAGAAATAAAACGAGTGACAGAGTTGAAAAATGTGTTCTGCACTGTTCCTCTTTTTATATATGAAAGTAGCGCGCCAAAGCTCCACATAAAACGTTGCTTCTCTCAACGACTTTATTAGTCATCCTTTTGCTTGGCGTAAGCCGTTGCTCATATCAGCGATTCTATTAGTAGTCTTTAATAAGCGCGCTAACTAAACGACTTTATTAGTCATCCTTTTGCTTGGCGTAAGCCGTTGCTCATATCAGCGATTCTATTAGTAGTCTTTAATAAGCGCGCCATCTAAGAAACGCATCTTAGAGTTTTCAGTATAAAAACTCTGCTTGAGCTGTTTGATCACTATGATCAGTTCCAAACTCATCTGCTCCAATTCTTTGCTTACTTTCCAATACACTAATTTTCATTCTAACCCATCAACTCTATTTCTATTCTAAAAATCAAATTCCTATATTAAACTTTATAGTATAATAATTAAAATTCAATAAATTATAATAATTAATATTTAAAATTAACTAAATTACAAACTTAGCATATTATGTAAATATTTTATTAAATAAAACGAAAATATAAATTAATAATACGAATTAATATTTTTTTTACTTTTAATATGAATATAAAATGTTTAAATATAATTCAAATATTTTTTATTAAATAAATTATAAATAAATAGAAAGTACAACACAAATTTGTATTGAAAATTGTCTGTACCCTACATCTAGAGTATCCCTGCTAATCAACACAATATTAGTGATATAAAGTTCCATTGGAGTAAAGACGTACTTTATTTTTGTGTTTTACACAAAAATGAAGTACCCGTTGGAGATGCTCTAGCACAGTTGTCTATGCCTTTATTGGATGTGTAGGGATTTTTTCAGACCAATTCCACCCCAAATCCAACTCGGTATAAGCTTGTGGGGTTCCTCTCTAAAACCAATTGGCAATAGAAGGAGTGAACCCACAAGCTTATAAACCTATGATTTTTCCTTTTTCTAATCGGTGTGGGATAGCTGTTTGTACATCCAACAAACCTCCCCTCAAACTCTAGACCACACAACGGGCCTCCCCTTCGACGATTATCTGCATCAAGCGCTTCTCCGTAATCACTGCACTAAGCGCTTCTCACCGCAGATTCACCAATCGTCCTTACAAGGGGCCGGGGACACACCACCCACACCGTACTCGGGCTAGAACTTCTCCGTCTGAAGGCACCCTCACGCCTTCGTCCACGCTCACCGCACCATGTAGGGATTTTTTCAGACCCAATTCCAGCCCAAATCCAACTCGGTATAAGCTTGTGGGGTTCCTCTCTAAAACCAATTGGCAGTAGAGGGAGTGAACCCACAAGCTTATAAACCTATGATTTTTCCTTTTTCTAATCGGTGTGGGATAGCTGTTTGTACATCCAACAGGATGAATATTCAATCTATCATCATAATGTAGTAAAAAAAGAGAGGTGAATATTCGAACCTTTACGGCTCACAATTGAGACTTGAGAGCATATCCAAATGTTCAGCGATGCACTCTTTTTTGAAAATTTAGCGCCAAACTCTCCTTTTAATTAAATGCTCTCAAATAGAGGTGTTCAGACGGTTTGAAAAACCGTAACCAAACCGTAACCGAACCGTCGGTCAACGGTTCGGTTAACTGTGGTCAACGAACCGTAACCGAATCGTCGATTATAAAGGTTAACCGTCTTTTAAATAATATCTAAATATATAATTTTATTGTTCTTGTCATAATAACCAATGATAATTTATTCATCATATTTATTTTTATTTTTTGTTTTATCAACTATCATAAAATTGACTTAGAAAACTTGGACGAATATTGAGTGATAAACATGATCCTTAGAACTAAATGCCTACGACGAGTGTCCGTCGAAGATTTTGAATCGAGCAATGAATGATAATCGTAATATTTTTAATATTTAAAAAGTAATTTTTTTGCAAATGGTGAAGTTTATTATATAAATTTGTAACTTCGAATGGAAAGTTTTTTCTACATTTTTATATAAAAATATCAAAATTTTTTAATTTATTTAAATTATTATAAGAGTAAGAAAATTTTAAAAAAGAATTAAAAAACCGTAAACCGGAGGTTCAAAACTGTAACCGTAACCGGCTCGTCCGGTTCAAAACCGTAACTGTAACCGTAATTACCACGGTTCGGTTATGGTTAGACGTTTTTATTAACCGTAAACCGGCGGTTCATAACCGTGAACCGTAGTCGTAACCAGATGAACACGTCTACTCTCAAATAACAAAATCAATATCAGCAGCCCAAATGCAGAGCAAGGAATTACGTAACTCTGCGATCCTATTTTTTCTCGAGTTTTTTTCAGCTGATATCACTTTCCGGTTGAGTAGTACTGACTCCACTTTTGTGTAGGCAAAGCTGCTGTTAAATTAATAAGTTTCTTTCAATTATATGATACATTCTATATATGAGTTGAATGTAGGTTATACCTAACTCATATGATTATTGTTGAGTCATAATATTCTCATCTATGAGTCATGATATTCTCTTCTATGATTGTTATGTTGTAATAATGTGTTTGTATGATGTGTGTTTTATTGTCTTCATGTAATTATTGTGATGTTATATATGTTTGCATGATGATGAATGTACTATGTATGTTATGAAGAAAAGTCTTAAGAAGCTGTTGTATGATCTTAAGAACTAAGAAACTCTTTTTCTCTTCTCATCATAATCTATCCTTCATTCAAGCTTCAATCTATTATATCTTCATCAATATTCCAACATGGTATCGGAGCTTTCTTCTTGAGGGACTTGTGAGAAGGAAAAAAAAAATTGTTACACCATAGAAGAAAGCGACGAAGATGGCGAGCAACTCTCTACGCACGGGGCCTCCGGTTTTCGATGGCGAAAACTATCACATATGGGCGATCAAGATGAAGGCATATTTGAAAGCGCTGTGCCTATGGAATGTGGTAGAAAGTGATGAAGAACCACCGGCCTTACGAGCAAACCCGACGATGCACAAATGAAAAAGCACGAAGATGATCTCGCAAAAGAACCAAGATCTCTCACATGTTTACACTCGGCTCTCTCCGATACAATCTTCACAAGAATCATGACTTGTGAAAATCCAAAAGAAGCTTGGGATAAGTTGAAGGAAGAGTTCAAAGGAAGCGAAAGGGTGAAGACTATCAAACTCTTAACATTAAAAAGAGAGTTTGAAATGTTGAAGATGAAGGATGGAGATTCGGTGAAAGAGTACTCTTCCAAGCTTTTAGACCTTGTTAAAAATAAGGTTGACGGGAGAAGAGTTCAACGATGCGAAGGTGGTGGAAAAAATGATGATAAGCCTACCATTGAAATTTGAAGCGAAAATTTCGGCTATCGAAGAATCATGCGGCCTCAAGACTCTATCCGTTGCGGAGCTCATTAGGAAGCTTCAAACTCAAGAGCAACGAACAAACATGAGAGAAGAAGATGCCACCGAAGGAGCTTTTCCAGCCTTTAAAATGAGGAATAAAGGAAAACAACAAGTAAAAGAAGGCACAACCCAAGATGAAGACAAGGATGATGAAGATCAAGGTGCTCAAATTTCAAATACAAAGCAAAGCTGAACCGATCGTGCAAAATATGCTTTCGAAACTATCACGTTGAAAGTGATTGTTGGTACAAGGAAAAAGGCGCAATCCGATGCAACTATTGTAAGAAAATGGGGCATCTTGAAAGGAATTGTTGGCCAAAAAACAAGACAACGTTCAACCACAACAACCAACATCTCCGATGATCAAGAAGAGGCTAAAGAATGGCTCTTTATGGCGACGGCCGAGGAGAAAAGTGAGCAAATATGGCTCATTGATAGCGGTTGTACAAGTCACATGTGCAAAGATGAGAAGATGTTTGTGAGCTTGGACAAATCCATCAAGACGATGGTTCGACTAGGAAACGGCAAGGTCATTCAAGCCGAAGGGCAGGGATCAATACCGGTCAAAACAAAATTCCTGATGTTCTCTTTGTTCCTCATCTAACTCAAAATCTTTTGAGTGTGTCAAGAATGATGGAAAAAGGATACTCGTTCAAAGACAACGCATGTGTTGTCTATGATCCGAATGATGTGATTTTAGCTAAGGTGGCTATGGTTGGAAAAAGCTTTCCTATGAAGTTCAACGAAATGTGTGAAGATGTTAACTATGTTTCACATGATGAAGACGACTCATCTCTCGACTCGTCTATGGAGTATGAAAAATGTATGTATGCTATGTTGGAAATTCCTTGCTAAAAGAAGTAACGGAGCATGATGAACGGGAACATGCGATGAAGGAGGAGATTGTGATGGATGGAAATTTTCGGATTCAACATTTGGCTCTCAATCCCTTAAAGAAGTCTAAAATGAGGAGGAGCACGCCGAAGCCAAAGCTTGTTTTTCACGATGAAGCCGCTGCAAATGTAGAAACGATCGAAATCAACTTCCATGCTATTCGACGAGCTAAAGAGGATGATAAGGTAAAATTCGATCAATGTCATTCTCACGATAAACATATTGATATGATGATGAAGCCAATATTGCCCAACGAAGGCTCAAACGTCTAAGTATCGTTTAAACGTCATGAAGAAACTTAAGGAGGAGTGTTAAATTAATAAGTTTCTTTCAATTATATGATATATTATTTTATATATGAGTTGAATGTATGTTATACCTAACTCATATGATTATGTCTTTGGTTGAGTCATAATATTCTCATCTATGAGTCATGATATTCTCTTCTATGATTGTTATGTTGTAATAATGTGTATGTATGATGTCTGTTTTACTGTCTTTATGTAATTATTGTGATGCGGTATATGTCTGCATGATGACGAATGTACTATGCATGTTATGAGTAAAAATCTTAAGAAGCTATTGTACAATCATAAGAACTAAAAAAACTCATATTCTCTTCTCTCATAATCTATCCTTCACTCAAGCTTCAATCTATTATATCTTCATCAAAATTCCAACAGCTGCTTGAAAGAACAAATCTGCAGCAGTTAGCAAATAAAGTCACAATCGCATAGTTAAAATGGGGATTAAGATCCATTCATCAGTTGAAATTATCAGCTCTGTTATTCAAAACCATTCTCATTCAGTGCTAAGCTAACCCAGAAACAATGGATTGATTTCAAGGATATTATACTAGCTACATCAGTCAACATTAAGATCTCAGACTTTGCTACCTATCTGAGACGAATACAAAACACGCTCATTGAGGCGATCGATCCATCAGATCATTTTCAAGTTAATATATACCTGGAATTAGATTCTCCTCATCAAATAGTCATGCGAAAGGATTTCCCATTGAAGTCCAGAAAATAGAAGAGAAATTGGGTTCCAAAAAGCCACAAAAAATGTGATCTTTTTCACCAACAAAACTCAGTTAAAGACAAGCAAGTGCATTAGAATATGTCATTTGTGCGTCATATTCAGAGGACCGACTGAATGTGATGCTAACTTCTGACGTCGCGCTATTTTCTCATTGAGCAAGAAGAACCAAGCTGTTTGATTAAAACAAAGAAAAAAAGCAGCAATTTTATCGCGAATTGCATATAACAAAACCCCTTGACATTGATTAAAATACTTAATTTAAAGCAGAAATAAACTAGTCAGTGATGTTGAATTCTTGACGATCATTCAATTGCGTTGGATATTGGACGAATGTGATTTAGGAATGCGCCGCTTATTGCGGGGGAAAGAAGACGATTTTTTTTTTTTTAGAAAGGGCTTTCCACGGTTTTTCTATTTTAATAGATCGAAGTCGGTCATTTCCCAGTTCCACAGCTCATCTTCAAGAGATGGGATATACTGACGTAGAAGAGATTACCATAGAAATGTCTTCTGATCTTCGACAAAATATGGTAGAAGATTCAGGTTCCAAGGATGCCGATCAACGCTTGGGCGTAGCCAACCCTGAAACTTCACGAAATCAGCCACAACAAGTCGACATTGATGATCAATCTTCAGGTACGTACACTTTCAATCTTATCCACGAACGTGCCGATTTAAGGGTTTCATTCTGCTCTCTGTTGCTTTTGGACGTCTGCATGTTATTTTAGTCCTGGTTTTGCTTCTTCGATTAGATGTCTTTAATTCTCTATTAAACCCCACTTAGGATTCAAACGTTCGGGGGATTTTCCCAGTGAAGTGAACTTCACTGCAGTTTTTAGGCGCGTTCAAATAGACGATGCCGTGGATCGATATGCTTACCGAACCTCAGTCAGAATTGGAGGGCATACATTCGCCGGAATCTTATACGATCAAGGCCCTCAATATGAATTGGGAGAAGGAATTGAAGAGTTTGTCAACAGAGAGAATCTTGGCTCATCTCATCAGTATCATGGTAGCAACCTCATTACAAATACCACTGGTTCTTTTTTGCATTAATGTCTGGAAGATCTGTTCTACTTTGCTATGTTGCATGTACGCACGCATGTGTTCATTCGATCAAATGTCTTCTCATAATCAAGAAAATATACAAGAACAAGAAGAAGATTCAGATCCCAACGAGGCAGAGCAAAGGAGGCAAGTCACCGTGGATGATCCATCTTCAGGTATACCTTTGATAATTGCATCCACCAGCGTGGTAGAATAAGGGTTTTACTCTGCTTCGATATCTGAACGAATCATAAGGCGTGGCATTTGTCTCTGTCTCTCGATCTATTCTTTGTTGCTTTCCACGCCTTGCTTGTACGCACACGTATGTTATTCTTTATCGGGATTCTTCAGTTACCCGTTTTTCTCGTATTCCAGAAAATATAGAAGAACAAGAAGAAGATTTGGGTTCAAAGGAGGCAGAGCAAAGATTGGGTGTAGTCAACCCTGAAACATCAAGAAACGAGCCGGGACAAGTCACCATCGACAATCCATCTTCAGGTACCTCCAATACTTGTATCTATGAGCAGTGTATACCTAATTAGAATATGGATATACTAACATCCCAAGTAATTGTCTTCTGATCTTCAAGAAAATATAGAAGAAGATTCAGGTTCCAAGGAGACGGAGAAATGCTCGGGGTCAGTCAACCATGAAACATCAGGAAATTGGCACATAGTTTCTTATGAATTCTTGGAGTTCCCTTATTCGTATCTTGTAAGTGCTACCGCCAATTTTTCTGATCGCATCAGCGAGGGCTACTATGGATCTACGTACAGGGGTACACTATCAGATCCTAACCAGGTAGATATATAGCTAATCTTGAACGATTGGGACAGTTTGTTACCCTCCTCCTTAAGCAGCTCGTCGTTTTAACCTTGCAATTCTCGACACGTGTAGGAGGTTGCCGTTAAGCTGCTAAATAATACGATCACGGGATTTTCAAACTATGAAATAGCAAAGTTGGCCCACAAAATTGCCCGTGCGACTCATCCCAACATTGTGAAATTTGTGGGATACTGCAATGAGCAGCTTGATAGGCACGTCCTCGTATACGAGTTCATCCCAACAACTTTAGCCTCCTACCTTCATGGTACTACCCATTCATCACCGAGCACATACATAACGTATACTTTTCGCTCATTGGTACATATACGATGCAGATTCCACTCATATGCCACCATTAGAATGGGACACAAGGATGGAAATATTAGAGGGAGTGGGCAGAGCATTGGAGTACCTTCACAACACAGCGACGCCTAGAGTCATCTACGGTGACCTTAGTTCGTACAACATTTTGCTCGATGGTTCGCTCCATCCTAAGCTCTGCGGTTTTGGGTTTGGAAAGCTTAAACACGCTGGGTATTGTAAGTATGCACACAAAGAAGGCACAGAGGTCTCAACCAACTGCGACGTACAGTGCTTCGGGGCAGTCTTTTTGGAGTTGCTGACGGGGCGAAAGGCATACGATGCGAATCGTGGTTCGAGTCCTTGGCTTGTCGACTGGGTATCAGTTATTATATATATTTACAGATTGATCATAAGAATTTCTTGAACGGTTGATATCTGAATTTAAGGTTTTTCGGGGAGGGGATTATTGCAGGTTCAAGGCAAGTTGGAGGGCGAACCGATGGGGATACAAGATCCATTGCTGAAAGGAAAAGTTGAGCGCTCTACGTTTGGGAGGGCGTTGAAGTTTGCGCTGTTTTGCACTCATACAGGATTTCAGATTCCTCGTATCGACCAAGTTGTCTCTCTGATGGATTACTTAACGGGCAAGAAGGTTGATGATGAACCTCTCGGGCCATACTTTACTCAGAACTTTGAAGACGAAGCAATTGAAGTAGAAGAAGAGAAGAAGACGGATAAGAATAAGAAGAAGAAGAAGAACAAGAATAAGAAGAAGAAGAATGAAAACTAGTGAGGAGATGAATTTCAAGCAATTTCCATAGAAAAGAACTGATAGAACATGATGCGTGACATAGTGTATCAAAACTGCATCTTCAAAGCAATGCTAGCAGATCATCGTAATCGCAAAGAAAATATATTCAAACTATTTACGACCATGGCAGCCACTCGATCAGGTAGCACACCGATCATCATCGAACTCTTTCCATCTAATATATCTTAGTACTACAGAAATAGATAATGACTATGAGGAGAGAAAAATTATCATATATACACTAATACAAAATATGTTATAGGCTATGGCACTATAAGCGACGCTTGTTAAAAAATCGCCGCTTATAATGAATGCGGTGGCATTTTTCTAAATAAATGGCTTATTTAAAGCTTGTAAGCGTCAGTTTTCTACAATAAACCGTCGCAGCGTGTCGGTTGTTTTAGATACCGACACTAAAAGCTCAATAAACCGCGTCGGTTGTTTCCCTTAATCGACACGGACTATATTAAGATGGAATAGGCGTCGGTTGCGTGCAACCGACGCAAATTGTTTCAAATACCTGTACCGTGAAACATTTTCAGTCCCAAATTGAGAAAAAGAACACGACGACTCTTAGGCGATTCCTGCGAATTCGAAGGTGCTTTCACATACAGTTACGACGAAGATTGTGAGTAAATCCACGGTGAAGTTGCATATTCGAGGGTATGTTGTTTTCCTTTGGGTCAAAATTTCGATTGATATTTCGATTTTCGATTGGTAGTTCTTTTCGTTATATTCTTGTTATAGGACATTGTGGTTGTCAATATGTATCTTCGATGCTATTGTATTGATTTGAGTTTTTTTTTTTTTTTTGCGAAAATTAGGGGTTTGTGCGAAATTAAGGCTCGACTTTGCAGTGTTTTTGGGCATATTTTGGGGTTTCATTGTGATTAATGAGGTCCATTCGGATATATCTACTGTTGGGAAGCGGGGATTGGTGCGTTTGACCTTCATTCGGACACTTACAATTATTTTTACTCCGCTATATGTTTTAGTTGGGTTTCTTCATATGAACACGTGTTTAAGTATTGCAATAGATGTGCTCATGGCTTGTTATAAGCATAGCTACCCGTTCAAGATTTGCTCATTAGGAGAAAATATGGAATGGTCCCCGTTTTGGGACTGTTCTTAGACATTTACTATCGCTTTAGGTTGTAAATGTGTGGTTGAGCTTCGGTTGATGAAGAATTTGGTTTCATTTCCCTAAAATGTTCTCTAGGTAGACATATGAATCGGATGTATATCCTTTCTATATTTTTCGTCTACTTGAAGAACTATAGGGAAATGCTGCCGAATATGGAAGTTCAAACATGCATTTACTAGTGATATTGAATGTTTAAAATGAGTTAGGTTGGAGTGATAAGTAGGGCTGGGATTGGGAGTATTTCGGGTATCGGGTTTTTCGGGTCGAGTACCCGACAAAATCGGGGTAGTGATTTTCAAACCCGACACTGACCCGATCAAATTTCAGGTACCTGCGGGTCGGGTCTGGTTTTCTGTTGGTGTTACTTTTTTTTCAATTAACCCCAAAAGCAAACAAGAATCAAGTCAACCTTTTGCCACCATCGCGAGAACTGACGCTGCAAAGCCTTGCAAAAACATCCCTCTTGCACATACCATCGCAAGAACGATGAGGGTCGCCGTTCTCGTCTTCTTCTAAGGCGAAGACATTGACTGTAACTCAAGGGGAGCTTCGATTCCCATACAAAATCCGCCGACGAAGCGTCTCTAAAAGCTCTATTCATTGTCGACATTTTGCAAATCTGCTGCGGGTTTAGGTGCTGCGATGCAAAAATTACTACTTTTATTATTCAGCTGAGCCTCACACTTCTATTTCTTTATGTTAGGAATATTTTGTAGCATCCTTTAATTTATGTAATCTTGAGATAATTTGTTTGTTTTGTAGGTTGTAGTAGTTTGGGGAGACAACTTGTATTTTGTAGAAGTTTTAGACTTGGGCTTTAATATACCAAAGAGTTGTGGTATCTAAAGCCCATATTTACCCTTGTTAGGGTTCATCAAAAGAAAATTCCTTGAAGCAGTTCTCGATAAACACACACAAACACACACTAAAAGGTGCTTCATACGTTCTTAATCTTTCTAATAATCTTTTGATCATTGTTTGGTAACAAGTGGACCTACAAGTGGTATCAGAGCAAACGTGGATCGATCTCATCAATTTGAATCCAGTTTTGTTCGATTCTGAAAAGATTTGAAAGAACCTTTGCTCAAAATCGATCTTCGATTTTTCATTAATGTGCCTTTTAAATCGTTTTTTAACCATCTTTTGGTGAGGAAAATCGTTAATGAGTGCATTTCTGTTCTTTCACATAGATTATAGTCAAGTTTGAGTTGTTTTTAAACCAAAAAATCGAGTCTGAAATTTTTTTTCTGGGTCTGTTCTTCACTTTCGGGTAGATTTTTCACACAGCTTCTTGATTGAAGGATTCGATGGAGATGCTTTAATTTCGCAGGAATCGCCCGATTCCTATCATATAAGGGAAAATCGGTCGATTGCAACGCAATCGTCCGATTTAAGCCTCGGCGATTTCCTGTCTCTAAGACTAAATCGCCCGATTTCCTCCCTTCCTGCAAGAGGAAATCGTATGATTCCACAAAATCGCCCGAATTCTACTGTAGCGAACATGAATTCTCTTCAAAACACTAATTGGTAGTTCAAGTCAAATCGCCCGATTTGATAAACCATCCGATTAATATTAACCTTACACGATTTCGTTCAAGTTGTCCGATTGACACATTCTTAACTTACCACAAATCGTCCGATTTAAATCTCTTAGTAATAAGTTTCAAATCGTCCGATTTCCCCTTTTAACTAAAGTCATCCGAATCAAATCCTTTTAAGTCTCGCCCGAAACATATCTCGTCCAATTTCAGTTTCTGACCCAACCTAATCAAGTAAATTTGTTGAGTCGCCCGATTTAAATCAACATCAAGTCACTCAATTTTCACAATTAGGATCTGTGCTGTCCTATTCCAACTCTTAACCTGTGCCATCAATTTAAAACTGAAATCGTCCGATTTTTTATTTCTTTTTCAACAAGAGTTGCAAGAACCAAAAGTTTTGAAGTAAAATCGACTAGTCTTGATTTTTTTTTAACAACCACCATATTATAAATAAATAAAATAAGAATACTAAATATTATTCTTATTTATTTCAAACTTGACTAAAATTGTTCGAGACTAACATTTCATTTCGCAGATCACTTCCACGTAACGATCACTACCAAACAACAAATGGATTCCTTAGCCATGGGAAGCGACATCCGTGTTCCAGTTCTGAGGCGCGGAGACTTCGGAGTCTGGAGAAGCAGATTCCTGAACTTTCTTGAAATAAAGGACAATGGCGAAGACATCATCGATTCCCTTGAAAATGGACCACAACAATTCTGGGTCACAGTCCGTGGTGACAACACCGTCACCCCAGCAGTTCAAGAGAGCACAATTCTCAAAACTCCAGCACAATACAATGATGCAGAAAAGAAACGAGCTAAAGCAGATCTTCTGGCAAGAAATTATTTGATGCAAGCCTTACCTAATGACATACTGATTCAAGTGGATAGCTTTCCAACCGCTAAAGCAATGTGGGATGAGATTGCAAAATTAATGCAAGGAACAGAGAGTGGACTAAGAGCCAAGAAAGCCAACACCCTTGCAGCATACGATTCATTCAAGGCTAAGCCTGATGAGCAAATTAGCGAGACCTACAACAGGTTCATGGTCCTCGTGAACGAACTAAGGAAAAAAACATCATAAAAACTAACATGGAACTCAATGTCAAATTTCTTACCTCCCTACCTCCAGAATGGAAGAGAGTCACCACACATTTCAGGTTTAACAAGGACCTAGATCAGATTGATATTCACAGTGTTTACTAAAGTCTGGAGCAGCACAATGACGATGTTTATGAAGCGATCGGAGAGAAGAAAGGTAAAGCAATCATGGACACAGTTGCCCTAGTGACAGATACTAATCTCAAGAAAAGTGCAAAAGCCGCAAAGAGTAAGTCTGTTAAGTCCTCCAGTCCATTAGAAAGTGAAGACTCTGAGTCAGAATCAGACCCTGAATTCAAAGATTTCGAGAAGCACGTGGCTTTTATAGCAAAAAGAATGGCAAAACAATATTTCAAAAAATCATCATCATCTGCCAATCGTCAGAGAGTCTCATCAAGTTTCAAACAGCCGCCAAAGCCTTTTCAACAACCTGATACTAGGAATGACTCTGAACCTAGCAAATGCTTCAATTGTGGAAAGCCTGGGCACTTCGCTAGAGACTGTTACCTTCCCAAGAAAAAGGATGAAGAGTACTACACCAGAAAACTTCAACTGCTCAAGCAGAAGAAATCTGGAACCGCATTGATGGCTGAACAGGACCACTGGCTAGACGATACATCTGAAAGTGAGACGGAGAAGATAGCCCTGATGGCTCTGGTGGAAGAAGATGACTCTGAGCAAAAGAACATGGAAGCCAATGCTGATACTGAAGACAAGGAGCTGTCTTCCGGAAAGGAGGTAGAAACTCTTAACCTAAGACTGTATTCTGAACTTCAAGAAAAAAACATTATCCTTCAAAATGAACTTAAATACCTCAGGTCAACAGAAGTGAAGTTATCTAACACATTAGAAATCCTAGATACGACCCGTGAAGAAGTATGTAGATTAGAAACTTGCTTAGTTGACTTGAGAGCTAACCTATCTGAATCTGAATCAAACGTCAATGACTTACAGGTCCGGTTTGACAATAATTATGCATGCCTACTTAAGCAATTACGAGAGAATAGCAACCTAGAATGTCTGCTAGAAGTAGCACAGTCTAAAGTTGATAGTCGTGACTTAGAAATAGAAGGTTTGAAAACACAGATTAGTGAGCTAAAGGACAAATTGACGTCTTGCAACGATGAGCGAATCAACAAAACATGCGAGTTCGATATCCTAAATAAAGAACGTGCAAAATTGTATGCTAAAATTAAGAAGCTCGAAGACTTACTTATTAGGAGAGGACAATCAGATAAAACGATCTTCATGAATAAGCCTAGAGACATAGAATTCTATGACCCACATGAAGGATTAGGCTTCAATCCAAACTCTATAGTAAAGAGACCACTCCCTCTTTATGATGTTAGTTTCTCCGGGTTAAATCTGCCTTATCTAATGCCTTTCACAAGCTCATCTGCGCATGATGCACTAGAAGAGAAAAAGAGAAATAGGAAGGATTGGGCAGAAATCACTATTAACTATGAAGAACTGTATGATAGTTACAAGACGAGGGAAATACCGTTATCTAATCCTGATGACTACTTACTTATTTATCCGCCTTCATCTAATGAAGTAAGTGTCGAAGAACCAAATATCTCTAATGCATATATACCAACTAAAATCAAAGTAATATCTGACTTACAATCAACCCTGGAATCTGAAAGGATAAAGTTCCAGATAGAGAATGGAATACTACTTAGTATAATTTCCTCACTTGAAAAACAAATCGACAGCAGCAGAACTACAGTCTCAACTCTAGAGTCAGAAAGGATAACTCTCCAAGTAGAGAATAAAATTCTATTAAGTATAATTTCCTCTCTAGAGACTCAAATCGACATCGGCATAGCTTCAGGATCTCTACAAATTCCTTTAACCAAATGTCAAATACCCATCCCCACCGACACTAGGAAGAAAAGAAAGCAGATTGCATCTGGCAAATCTAAACTTACTAACCCATCCTTGTATGTGCTCACAGGCAATCCTCTAAATAAGAAAGGGAAGAAGAAAGCCACAGGAGACTATCCACCAAAGAGCGATGTCGCTTATTTCTCTAAAAAGAAGCAGCCTGTTGAATTTGAAGCGTCTAGTTCTAATTTTTGTAATAGGCGTCTATTATGTGCTAATAATTATCCTGCTGAACCTTCATCTATTTCTCTTAAGCCTGTAACGACTACTAAGAATCGTACCTACTATTTTAGCTATGATGATGCCTTTATCTTAAATGCTAAATACAAGTCTAATAATGTCAGCACTTCTAAGGAAACACCACCATCTTCTCTTAAGTCACAGTACAAACCTGATAGAAAACAAAGACAAGCCAACAAAGTCAAAGCTATAGGAATGCGTAGCATATGGGTTACAAAGCAACAACTCAGAGCATGGACAAATCACAGTTATCCTCTTGGAATTAAAAGGATATGGGTCCCTAAGCAATCATCTGGAGTTGTAGATAAATCTAATACTGACCTTAGAAACAGACCCATAAGAAAAGCATACATAGACTATAAAACTAATAAGGGAGGACCCGTCCTTAAATGGGTACCTAAATCCCATTAATCATTTTTTGCAGATCCTTCATGTGTGGATACTTGATTCTGGTTGCTCTACACACATGACTGGAAGAAAGGAGCTATTGAGCAACTACACCGAAGATTTCGGTGGAAATGTGCGCGTTGGAAACAACCACGCGGCTCCTATTTTAGGACATGGCGATCTAATTCATGACAACCTGACGATCAAGGGGGTTTCCTATGTTGAGGGTCTTAGTCAATCTTTTTAGCATTAGTCAATTCTGCGACAGACAACTAAAGGTTCAATTTCATGCAGAAGGTTGTAGTATTACTGATGAGAGTGGTCGAGACCTACTAACTGGAAGGAGAAAGACAAATCTCTATACCATCGATTTGAAAACTACTCGACCCTCTTCCAAACTGTGTCTCATGACAAAGAACTCAATTCAAAAAGGTGACCTTTGGCATCAAAGACTGTCCCACCTCAACATGAAAACGTTGAATAGGCTACACACCGACAAACTAGTGAATGGATTACCAGCCTTGAAGTATCACAAGGAACATCTCTGCAGTGCGTGCGAAATGGGGAAAATGAGAAGAGCACCACACAAAGCAAGGCTCGTAGCCTCAACGTCCCGACCACTAGAACTGCTACACATGGATATGTGTGGACCTATGAGAGTACAAAGCATCAACGGACGAAAATATGGTAATAGTAGATGACTTCTCTCGATATACATGGACAAGATACCTTAGGACGAAAGATGAGACGCCCGACTTGATCATTGACTTTGTAAGGAAAACTCAGAACTCACTGGAATGCAATGTTCAAGTGATTCGAACTGACAATGGTACTGAGTTCAAGAATCAATTGCTTGACAATTTCTACTCATCACTTGGAATCACACAGCAATTCGCAGCAGCTAGGACACCCAACAGAATGGAGTCGTGGAAAGAAGAAATCGTAGTTTAGTTGAAGCAGCTCGCACAATGCTTATACAATCGAAACTTCCTCATTTTCTCTGGGCCGAAGCAGTCAACACAGCTTGCTTCACTCAGAACAGAACCAGCATTCATAAAAGATTCGGAAAAACTCCTTACGAGCTCATCAACAAAAGGATACCAAACATCACGTTTCTTCGAGTATTTGGCTGTAAATGCTTCGTTCTAAATGATAGAGAAGATCGAGGAAAATTCGATCCTAAAGCAGTCGAAGGGATATTCATTGGATACTCTACTGAGTCCAAGGCATACAGAGTCTACCTGCCACAAAAACGAACTGTCATGGAAAGTGCTAATGTTACGCTTGATGAAACGCCATCTATTGCTGCTGAACAGATAAGTCCACAACCTGGAGTCTTAAGAGTATTGACTGATGATCAATATAACTCTTCAAGCGAAGAAGGATCTTCTTCACAGATATTTGATGAAGATGAACTGAATCTCCTGTTTGATCAATTATATATATACCCCCGCCCACAACTAAATGACACAACAGTTTCGTCAATACACACTTCAACAGATGCTGATGAGATGACCTCAAGTATCCCACCTCAGGTCCCAACTTATCCTCAGCAAATCCACAATGAAGATGTAGGAAAAGTTCCATCTGATAATTCAGGTAACGAAGATCAAACCCCCATTGAAATCTCCAGTACCAGCGAAGCTGAACCTAGTGAGGAACTTGACCATGAGGAATCGAGTCAACCACTTCCTCACACAAGGAAATGGACTAGGGCTCACCCAACGTCTCAAATCATCGGAGATCCTAATCAAGGAATAAGCACACGATCGTCAACAATAAACGAGAATTTATATGCATGCTTTCTAAGTCAAAGTGAACCAAGTAAGATCGAAGATGCATTAGCTGATCCAGACTGGATACAAGCCATGCAGGAAGAAATCAATCAATTTGAGCGACTCCAAGTGTGGAAATTAGTCCCAAGACCACCAGGCAAAACAATTATAGGAACCAAGTGGGTCTTCAAAAACAAAAGAGATGAAGATGGAATCGTCATTCGGAACAAGGCCCGATTAGTAGCTAAAGGCTACAATCAACAAGAAGGAATTGACTACGATGAAACCTTTGTCCAGTCGCTCTAATTGAGGCCATTTGACTATTTCTTGCGTATGCTGTTTACAAAACCTTCACCGTTTATCAGATGGACGTCAAGACAGCCTTCCTCAACGGGGTACTGAAAGAAGAAGTCTACGTAGCTCAACCTGCAGGCTTCGTTAGTGAAACTCATCCTGACCATGTGTACTTCCTAGAGAAAGCTCTATATGGACTAAAACAAGCCCCACGTGCTTGGTACGAGGCACTCTCAGATTTTTTGACTAAATCAGGATTCACGAAAGGCAAGATTGACACAACCCTTTTCATCAAAAGACATAAATCAGGAATTCTCCTCGTGCAAATATATGTTGATGATATTATCTTTGGGTCCTCAAATCCAAAATTGTGCAAAGAATTTGGCGATTTAATGAAGACGAAGTTCGAAATGAGCATGATGGGAGAACTCAATTTTTTTCTTGGAATTCAAGTTAAACAACTTTCAGAAGGCATCTTTATTAACCAATCAAAATACATTCACGACATACTCAAGAAGTACAATTTGGATAATTCAACCACGAAGAACACCCCAATGTCTCCTTCATGTAAGCTTGACTCAGACCCAGATGGAAAGCCAGTCAATCCAACCACATATCGGGGAATTATCGGATCACTCATGTATCTCATTGCCAGCAGACCAGACATTGTTTTCGCCACATGCCTATGCGCTCGTTTCCAAGCCAATCCAAAGGAGTCACACATGCTAGCTGTGAAAAGAATAATGAAGTATCTCAAAGGAACCCCAACACTTGGACTGTGGTATCCTAAGAACTCAAATTTTCAATTACTTGGTTATTCTGACGCGGATTTTGCAGGATGTAAGATGGACAGAAAAAGTACATCAGGAGGGCTACAATTCTTAGGTTACAAACTAGTAAGTTGGTCTTCTAAGAAGCAAAACTGTGTATCCACATCCACTGCCGAGGCGGAGTACGTAGCTGCGGCGAGTTGCTGCTCTCAAATTCTGTGGTTGCGAACGCAACTACAGGATTACGGGTTTGATTTCAATAATATTCCTATATATAGCGACTCAAAGAGCGCCATAGCCATTACTTGTAACCCTGTTCACCATTCTCGCACAAAGCACATAGATCTTAGGTATCACTTTATAAAAGACCATGTGGAGAAGGGCACAATTGCCATGTACTTCGTAAATACCGAGGTTCAATTGGCTGACTTATTTACCAAGGCCTTGGATGAAACACGATTCCATTTCCTTGTATCTGAGTTAGGCATGCTGAGTCGTGAACCTTAGGTAATCTGCCTCCACGAGGTCTTTTGTAAAAACGTACATATTTAAAAAAAAAAAAAATTGGCTTAAGGAGAAACTTAATAATATTTGCTTAGGTTGAGGGGGAGTTGTTTTGAGTCTTACTCTAATCTAAGGGGAGCTTCAGAACGATATGCATAAGTTAAGGGGGAGTAGTGTTCTTCGCAAACTAATTTTAAATAACTCATCCATTTTCCCAAATGCGGTAAACATTACAAAATCTCAAAACAATCCAACAACGCAAATCATGAAAATAACATTACATCACATAGACTCAAAAACCAGTACGGCTTGTAAGAACCCAAAACAGAATCGCCATAAAGACGATGAACAAGCACATAAGAAGTGTAATCTCCAGTACTAACATATCCAGATTGTGATTGAAGCGACGCACTAACTCTGCGTGCTTCTCGTTCTCTTCTTGGTCTCGCTGCTGATTCCAGTTCATCTTTAGGAACTCGATTAGTTATTTAATGATTTCCGATCTTACCATGTTTCTTCAATCGGGTCTACTTATAGGCACAAATCCAACAACAAAATCGTTCGTCCAGAGGACAAAATAAATGATACAGATGAACTTTTGACTTGAGGGCTTAGCGCCGCGAACGAAAGCGATGCTTTCTTTGTCGTGTATCGGATTCTATCTCACCGAAATCGATCTTGGAAAACTCGGCGATTTGATATTAAATTTTGGTGCCTAGTATAATAGATCAATTGAACATTTTGATATCCTTGATATTCTTCAGAGCTAATCTATGCAATTTCCAATTTATCTGGGCAAACACAAGAATCGTCCGATCTTCTAAAATTGGCTGACACAGTCGCCCGATTTCTAAATCCGCCATTCCGCTACAGTAAGTCTTCCTAATATAAATTTCAATTCGGCCGATTTCTCAAAAATCGCCCGATTATTCTAACTGTGCCATTCAGATAAGGAACAACATCGGCGATTTGCTATTCGCCCGATTTCTATATCGGCCATTACGCTACAGTAACCTTCCTTCATATAAATTCCAAATCGCCCGATTTTCTCACTTTTTCCCCAAATTTACGCATTTAACTCTTTTCTCTCTCTCTCAAATCTTGAACTACCTACATCGCTCGAGCTCACAAATCCCACTCGTTGGATCTTTCTGGAAATTCCAACCTATCTACGTAAGCGCAATCACCGCATCTGCAAGTATTGGTTCGTCTTTACTTATTTCTCAGAACTGTCAGCTTAGGGTTTACGAGTTCGTCCATGTGTAACCCTCATTTCACTGCTTCGAATATGCAAATTTCTGTTCTATGTGGTTACTGTGATGACCTTAATTTCAATTATCTGTTTTACTTAGCTTGATTTCGTGATTTCCGAGTACATCTGCCTCACAGTAGCTCTTGTGTTTCAAACTAGTTTCGCCCGATTTTCTCTTTTAGCTGTTTAGGATAAACTGCCTTTAATCGTTCGATTTTACACCCCAATTCAATTGTCTAAATTCCTTCCCAAATCGCCCGATTTGTTCTAATCGGCCGATAACGTATGTATTACTCACAGCTGTCCCACAATCGCCCGAAAATTGACTTTCTACTTTCAGGGTCAATTTCAATTTCAATTGCCTGTTTCTATTTACAATCGCCCGATTTGACACAATCGCCCGATTTGACACAATCGCCCGATTTGACTCAATCGCCCAATTTGACTCAGTCGCCCGATTTGACTCAATCGCTCGACTCTTCTCTCAATCGACTTTCAATTGCCCGATTTCAAACCTCAATCGTAAATCGCCCGATTGCATCTTCGATCCGCCTATACTATTCTCAATCGCCCGATTTCATTCCATCGCCCGATTCTGCCAATACATCATTAAGATTGAATTTGTTCGATTGAATGCTTCACTTAATCATTAAATCGCCCGATTACATCCAAGACAAGATCTCTTTGAAATTGTCTAAGTCCCGTAAACATATTGTATGATTTTTAACTAAAAGTTACCCGATTGCAATTAAATCGTTCAACTCTCAACCAAATTATTTAGCTAACATTATCTAAGTCCCACATCTCAATAGTGCGATTAACTCTAATCCTTTAACTGTATTATCGTCAGCTCAATAACTGATTTCCATAACTTTGCGGCACTTAGAAATTTTAATTTCTAAGTCTCGTGAACAATGAAAAAATCATCTTACTAATGTTTGCATCCTATCTCTACAGATTGATCACTATGGTACGAGAAATTGACGATATTTTCCCATCTAAAGACTGGGCTCAAAGGCTTCCCAATAACGTCCAGTTGGATTTTGAAAACACCCAGTGCCCCGATCCTATCATTCTCAAAATCCTTCAAAATCATCCTCTCAACACTGCCTTTTGTAAAGTCGAGCGTGTCCCCGAAGTCTATGTACAACAATTTTGGGCCACGCTCCAAAATCCAACCAACAACCCACAAACAATCCGCCTCTCCGCCCAAATTGACAACACCATTGTCGTCTTGGCCCCCGCTATTATACGCTTCCAGTTAAACCTACCAACCTCACTTAATTACGACAAACACCCGACTTCTGATCAGTTAATTGCCGATTTCCTCTTCATGGGATATAAGCCCAACGCGGAAAAAACCATTCATCTCCCGGATTTCTGCGCCAAAGACATACCTCAACCCTGGCGGACACTGTTCTTACTCGTCAACAAATGCCTATCACCTAAGCACACCGGGTCAGATCGTTGCAACCGCAAATCATGTTGATCTTCCACGGCATTGTCTTCAACAAAAACTATGATATCGCCCAACTAATATGGTCTGACCTTGTAGATCAACTACGAAGACGAAAGTTCAGCTCCACCAGGGTCCTTCCATACATAAGATGGTTTCCCATCCTGGTTCAACACTTCATCGACCTCCACCCAGATATCGAACGTCGCCCCCAACATGAAGGCTTTGATATACCCAAGCTTGGCAAAATACAATCCACCAAGACAAAGTCGAAATTCGATGAAGAAGCCATGCTATTGGGGGAGCACCTCCTTCAACTCCTGGACAAAGCGGATCCTATTTTGCAAGCCTATCTACGAGCAAACAACCTAGAAGATATCCCCATGGTTCAACAAAACCCAGTTGAACCTAACCCCGGGACTAGCCAACCCCACCAACCAAGTATAGGTCTAGGATGCCCCGCATCTCCAAAACAAAAACAAAAGAGAAAATCGAAAGGGGATGCCAACAGCAGCAAGAAGGAACGACGTACTAAACAAAAGCACGATCATCCTCCTCCATCCTCTAGTCAGCAAATAATCCGGACCGATCCCATAGGTTCAGGGGATGACTTTGTCTTCTCCCGAGTAGAAGTCGCGACATCGGGTCCAATCGCGCACACTACCCTTCCAAGCCACTCAATCATCTCCCAACAGATGATTGTTTCACATACTCACGAGGTGCCACGTCATTCATCACCACCTCGCTCGGAGGTGGTTGATGTAACAAGCAGTCTTCCGCCTCAGACTGCACCTTCTTTGTCACAACGAGTCTAGTGCCTTCACCATCCATAATCTTTCCACTTACTAGGACACTACCTTTAGATTCTGCACCTCTAGATCTTAGTGATCTAGACCGAACGCTCTACGATGTCTCCGTACTAGAGACTAGTACGGAACAGAGCGGAAGACCCAACGTAGTCAACATCTCTGCAGCTACGACCTTGGGCCATCAATCTGAGTCAGTCTCAGCTTTGATGTCAACGATGAGCCTAACTGGCCTCGGTTTCTCAAGTCCTGTGCAAACAGGCGGCACATCAGTATCTTCTACTGATGTTGTGACGACAGAACGTCTTCGTGACTCTGTCAGGTTATTTTCCCCGTTCGTGACGGAGGCCAGGCTGAATGATCGCCTCGCAGAGTTTGCGAAAGATCTCGAGGATACCATCATGACCCAAGTCTACACCGCAATTGGGACCTCCACTCGAGACAAAGGCAAAGCCTTCGTCACAGAAGAAGTACCTATACAAGCCGAGCCATTCCCTGCCTCTGAGGAAGGGCCGTGGAACGTACCAATCCCGGAACTCATCGACGTTCTACTGGCCCGACTCCGCACTGCACCAAAACTAACGGCGTATGAAGCGGAGGTCCTCAGACGTCTGGAGCTTCCGTTTAACCCACCTAACCCCAGCGAGGCCCAGTCTTCTAGACAACCACGTGACGATCCTGACGGTGGGGATCGTCCCGAGGGGGAGAGGACACGAGAGACAGGGCCTCAGCCGCAGCCACAGCCTAGAACCACTCGAACACCCACCAGAACAAAACCACCTACACCCACTCAAACCAGAAAATCTAATCGAACTACTACCAAGTCAACCCAAACGACCTCCTCATCAGCCGTGATTCCATCACCGCCTAGCCTTACAAACCCAAGAACCTCATCTGATCCTCCATCCTCACCCTCTCTATCTTTGCAATCAAATGAACCGATCGTATCTCTCGAAACACTTTACAACCCACACACAGCGGTAGAAAAGTACATCTTCAACGACGATTGGTTAACAAAGCCGATGCATCCAGACTTGGCCAAGGGCTTACTGGACAACGCCAGATACTTCTTGGTGAAGGCAAATGTTGACCTGGTCCTTATTGACAATGATGAGCTCGAGGAAGGTGAAGACTACGAGGCAGACATTCCAGAACATAGCTTCTCAAACACGCTGTCATCGATAAGGAGTACCCCCCCTTTAAGTCGAAGATAGGAGAAGAACAGAAGCCACCGTGGGAAAATGTCAAAGTGATAGCTCCATATCAAGAAGAGATACGAAGAAGAATATGGAGGAAGGAGGATAGGATCAAGAAGCTAGACGAGCTGAACCTAAGAGGCCTAACTCATCTTCCGAGATCAACTGCTATACGATATCTGCTCTCTCTTCGTAGAGGGCTTGTGTGGAGAGCAAAAGATACAGATGTTAACGTTCTTAGAAGAGAAGAGAAGGAAAAGCCCAGAATCAACAAAATCTTGGGAGTTCGGCGAGGTCGTGTGGACTACTATGAATACCCTATCTATAAGCTGCAGCGAGAAGATGGAACGGTCGAGGAACTGACCGAAGGCGATCTCTCCTACATCAGAGGTGAAGATGTTGATCGGATAATTGTAAGCTTCAGATTTCTTGGAACACTCCAGAATCCAGACTTGAAAGTGGGCTACGTTGCTCTTAAGCGATTCATGATGCGGCAAATCAAGTTCCATTCGACTCACGATCTTCAAATGGCGGTGGAAAGCAACATGAAAAGGGTAAATCTCACGAAGCCATCCTTCGAAGTCCCCGACTCAAGTCTTGGTGAAGGCCACATAATCAATGATGACAACGATCCATCGGTGGTCTACATCAATTACAAGGGAGAAAAGAGGCTGATGAAAACATCCGAGATTGCTAAATTCAGCGATGGCACGCTGCTGATTATTCGGGTGAAACTCGAAAGGATTTTGGAGGAACTAAGGCACGAAGAAGCAGAAGTCCAAGAGAAGTACGAGAAGCTGATCAACATTATCTCCGATCGATTATCCTTACGAAGAATGATACGATCTTACGAGTTCAGACTTGGACTCAGGAAATCGATTGATGCTGAGGAGAAACCCAAGAAGAAGAAGACACAAAGGACATCAAAGCAAAAAGGATGCTAAGGGGGAGATTGTTAGGAATATTTTGTAGCATCCTTTAATTTATGTAATCTTGAGATAATTTGTTTGTTTTGTAGGTTGTAGTAGTTTGGGGAGACAACTTGTATTTTGTAGAAGTTTTAGACTTGGGCTTTAATATACCAAGAGTTGTGGTATATAAAGCCCATATTTACCCTTGTTAGGGTTCATCAAAAGAAAATTCCTTGAAGTAGTTCTCGATAAACACACACACAAACACACACTAAAAGGTGCTTCATACGTTCTTAATCTTTCTAATAATCTTTTGATCCTTGTTTGGTAACAAGTGGACCTACACTTTATACTCTGTGAGCCGAGGGCTTCAATTCGAAGAGGAGATACGCAAGGAGATAGCGAGAGAACAGAGGGGTTTATTTTTCAATGAGAGCTCAATCCTTATTTAATAGAGGCGAGGCGATATTTGAAGTTTGCCAATGCAGATAAGGAAAGTGATTGTTATTGTGGCCTGCGGGTAGTCGGGTACCCGATCGGGTAATTTGGGTAGCATTTTGCTACCCGAAACCCGACCCGATGTAAGTAATCGGGTATCGGGTTAAACCCGATATCCGATTTAAACCCGAAATTTCAGACCCGATCGGGTCGGGTCGGGTACCCGAAACCCGACCTCGAATGCCCACCCCTAGTGATAAGGACCATAAAATCCCGTTTGTTGATTATATGTGAATTATGTTCGATTGTGCTAATTATCTGTAAAAATTTCATTCCTTTGCTTTAGGTTATTGTAAATGGATCGGAGTAGGATATGTAGTAATCGAACAACAGCTGAATTTTTGAATGGCATAGAGGAATTTGTGAAATGTGCAGAACAAGGAGAAAAAAGGGGCAATCGATGATTTCATGTCCGTGTCGTAATGTGCGGAATAATGCGACTGTTAGGGAACATCTGATATTATCGGTTTTAAACCTGGGAATACTAGTTGGATATGGCACGGTTTGACCGTCACTGAAGCTAGTTCTGTGAGGGAATCATGTAGTAAATTAGTGTCACCAAATGCAGTCGACGATGCTGTAGATTGATAATTCATCTGACGAAAATGATCGTATTAAGGACATGCTTCGCGATGTTCAAGAGAATTCTAAAGAACGTCCTCCAATATTTGATAGTAGGGACAATTATATACCTTTGTACAACGGTTGTTCAAAAATACAAAGCTATCTGCAGTGTTCAGACTGTTGAACCTTAAGGCGAAATTTGAGATTTCAGGCGAATGGTTCTCAACACTCTTAGAAATATTTTTCGGATATGCTTCCTCCCAGTATGAGCTTCCCACACCGACTTATGATGCAAAAAAATTGTTAGGCCCTTTAAATTGCAGTATGAACGAATGCATGCTTGTCCCAATGATTGCGTACTTTTAGGGGCAAGTATGAATTTGCTAGCAAGTGCCCAGTTTGTGACATTTAGCGTTATAAGCAAAAAGATAAAGTCAATGATCCTCCTGCTAAAGCTCTGTGGTACTATTCATAGTTCCTAGACTAACATATATTCTTCCAGTGTCGCTAAAATGTTTAGATGGCACGACGAAGAACGAATAAAAGATGTGAAAGCTGAGACATCCGACAGATTCCCCTCAATGGAGAAATATTGATACTTGGTTCCTGAATTTGGAGTTGAGGTACGGAATCTTAGGCTTGGTCTTTGCACTGATGGAATAAATCCACACGGTGACATGAGCAGCCGTTATAATATGTGGCCGGTATTGATATGTATCAACAACCTTCCTCCATGGCTTTCAATGAAAGAAAATACATCATATTGTTGTTGTTAATATCGGATCCTAAATTCTGTGGTACATCAAATCAAGATTTACGTTACGCGCCATGGTACCATTAATGATTTTCCCACTTATGGAAATCTGTCTGGCTATAGTGTGAAGGGCAAAAAAGCTTGTCCAATATATGGGATAATACGGACATCTAGTAGTTAAACAATTGCAGGAAACACATTTATATGGGACATTGAAATTTCTTTCGCGTATGCACGATTATCGAACAAAGAAGAAACACTACCATTATTTAATAGGAAAAGCGAGACTTCTCATGCTGCATTTCCTTTGAAAGGCACATAAGTGAGTACATCGTTGTGAACATTAACGCCCAGTTTGGTAAGAAATGTAAAATACCAAAGGAAAATGTATGAAAAAAAATCGGTCAATATTTTGGAAACTTCCATACTGAGAGCACCTCGATGTGCGACACTGCGTCGATGTGATGCACGTCGAAAAGAACGTTTGTGATAGTATCATGTGGACTTCTTTAAATATGCCTGGTAAGACAAAAGTGATCTAAAAGCCAGACAAGCCATAATCGAAATTGGACTGCGGCCTGAGGTAGCACTAATTGAAAAAGGAAAGAAGATGTTCTTTCCACCAGCTTGTTTCAAACATAGCAGAGTAAGTTAAGCTTTTGTGGATGTCTTAAATGTATTAAAGTGCCATCTGGATATGCTAGTAACATAAAGAGATTTGTATCATCAGGTACTCGAGGGATTTTATCTATACATCATTATATTCCTAATCTGTGTGCTTTCTTGATATTTCCAAATTATGTAGGTCTGGATGGAATCATTCCCGAAACATCAGGAAACTAGATGCTGAACGTCGATAACATAACTTCAGGTACCTTCGAATTTAATTGCTTCCACGTTTTTAGTGTTTAATATCTGAATATAATTGGCACTTGCCACTATGGATATGCACGCATATGTTCTGGCCTTTTGCTTCTTCAATTACAATTAAACGTCTTTAAGAAAATGTGCAAGACAAGAAATCCATGTTCCACTAGATCCGTTCATAGGAGAAAAAAGAATTCTCTTCGGCAAGCAATCACTGTTACTGCTCAAACATCATCAGGTACTCGAGGGATTTTATCTATACATTATTCTATTCCTAATCTATATGATTTCTTGATAATACGTGGATTATGTAGGTTTGGATGGAATCAGTCCCGAAACATCAAGATACCAACTGCTCAACGTCGATAACATAACTCCAGATAGCTTCGATTGAATTGCTTCCAGGTTTTTAGTGTTCCTGAATATAATTGGCACTTGCCACTACCGATGTGCATGCATATGTTCTGGCTTTTGCTTCTTCAGTTACAATTAAACGTCTTCCAGAAAATGTGCAAGGACAAGAGGATCCAGGATCCATAAGATCAGTTCGTACGAGAAAAAAGAAATCTCTTCCGCAAGCAGTCACCATTACTACTCAAACATCATTAGGTACTCAAGGGATTTTATCTATACATTATTCTATTCTTTATCTGTATGCGTTCTTGGTATTACGTTATCCGGAAATTCTGGCTTAGTTTCAGGAGAGCGTCCTAAGACAAGACCCGAAACTTACAAAGCTTCTCTCGAATTCAAAATCTTTAGTTACAGAGATCTCACAATTGCCACAGGCAAATTTTTTAATCACATCAGTAACAGTTACTACGGAGATTTGTTTAAGGGGACTTTAGCTAGACTGGTAGTATTAATTGAGTTTGAAGGCTTCTATTTTACTCAGTCTTACTCACATAGCCATTATTGATGCTTACAGGATGTCGCTGTTACGCTTCTTAAAAATGCGACTACAGGATATTCGTTGGCTAACTTACAAGTTTTGGCTAAAGTAAGTGAATTGAATCAACCCAATCGTCGAACACTTTACTCAATGGTGATGAGGTTCATTCCATCCTAAACTCTCGAGGTTCGGGATAGGACATTATTGCATGAACACGAGATATTCCAAAGCTACGCATACTTTTGGAGATTTTGAGGTCTCTGACCACGCGACATATATTCTTTTGGCGTGGTCATGATCGAGATGCTCACGAGGCAAAGACAGTGTGAAGAGCCTCTTGTTTCAAAAAATGCACATAAGATGTTGGCGCTTGGAAACCTAGCGAAGAAGGTGAATGACCCTTCATTGAAAGGAAAAGTGAGTAATACTATGTTTGGCAAGGCTGTGCAGCTTGGTTCGAGAGTGTGCGCTGAAGAAGATATCAATGAAAGATGTCGTACTAGAGATGGGGTACTTAACGGGTGAGAGAAGTGACACCCGGTTCGAAGAGTTCGTATTCAGGAATTTGAAACCTGTATCTAAGAAGGTTAGAAAAGCAGCTGCACTTGGTGAAGAGAAAGATAAGGAGATGTGAAGGAAGAAGAAGAGTAAGAAGAACAAGACGAAGAACTAATCAAACAGGAGAGGACAAGAGTTTAACAATTTCCATAGAGCTGGTGATGACAGATACCTATAGCTTGTATTTCTGTTTTTTATCTGACTTGTCTTAAAAACTACATCTTTCAAGAAAATGCTTTTGGTTTTTTTGCCCAAAAAGATATAAATGCCTCAAATTATATTGAAAGCAAGCTATTGAACCATTTATATATCCTTAAGGGCAGATTTAGATGTAGCAAGATAAGACATCCACTCTACCGTGCATACATGGCATGGTGATAAGTTGATAAAAATGAAGATAACGAACCCTGAATGCATGAGTTGAACTGGACTATATCTGATTCTGAGATGGGCTAGGCTCCATGCAATAATCAGTCGAATTTCCAAGCCCAGCTCATCACTCTATTTCAGCAGGTGCTTTCCCCCTTTTTCTGATTCTCTTTATCCTTGGCTTACGTCCATCTGTTAGTAGTGCCTTGAGCCCGGTTAGGGGCCGCTGTCCTCAAATTTTGAAATTGCATAAAGGCCCCTTGAGAAGCAAGTGTATAACATCCAGGATGCGTATGACTTCTTCGTGTGATGGCCGAGTTGGGGAACTTGATGGTATCACCATCGTTGACCATATTTCGCATTTGAAGTGTAAAGTATGCCTAAGAGGGGGGTGAATTAGGCTATATAAAAAAATTGGCTTGTTCTTCTTTGAAAAATACTTTTCTTTAAGAAGATATTTGCAGAGTATGTTATTTCCCAGAAATCAGTACGAGTATCGAAGTTATCTCCTTAACCGTTTCAAAATATCACGTTAGTTTCAGAAATAGTTAGTACGATATCACCTAGATATTAGCGCGCGTTCCGGGTTTGTCTCACAGAAAAGTAAATAGCAGAAAGTAAAGTGAGACGAGATTTTTATACAGGTTATATCCCCAACTGGGGTTTAATCCTGTCCTTGGGGTGTGATCTCCCCAGGAGTTTCAATCAATCACTAGGTATTACCGGTTACACAATGATTGATCCGTACACAACCGAAGCACTATGGACACTAGACCTCGTTCTAGGCTGACGCACGCCAAGTTTCGATCCACATCGTTTACCAGGAAACCTATTCCCTGACTGGATGCAGCTTGTTACCGAAGGACCACCGAATCCACAAAATTCGTCCCTCCAAGTGCGTAGGACTCCACTTGTGCTTCTTTGTGCGCTCAACGTGTCCGGAGACACAACACGTCCGAAAACAAGGTTTTTAGGATTTGAAGTTTCTAAGGATCGCTCAAAGGGTACAGATTCGCAAATGAAAGCTCAACCACAAACTACGAATGAATCGCAAATTTCTCAAGAATTCTAAGGGATTCGGTAGCTCGTGTGTTCGTTGTCTTTTTTTTTAATCGTGAAGTGTATAGTCCCAACAATCGCTTCTACACTTCACAAGGAAAGTTAAGCACGAAAATATGCAAGAGACAACTCAATTATCACGTGCATTAACTCAAAGAATCATGCCAAGAATAAACCACTTAAGCTCAACAATGATGCATGAATTCTTACCATAAATACCGCAGTCTTACTTTCATTCCACTGTAATCTCATCCGTTGTCAGCATATTCCATATATAATTCCACTCAGCATATTATCCACGGTAAGCTCAATCAACTGATTTCTTTCCCAAAAAATGATAGCCAATTCGCACAGAGAAAGATTTGATCTACTGAGTATAATGCAAAGCATATTTTCCATGTATGGTGATCTCATTCGATTTCAGCACATTCCATAAATAGACTCAGTCAGCATCTTACCACATATAAGCCCAATCAATTAATCACTTTCCAAAATATAAATCCTATGTCGCATAAGGAAAGATAGATCATGAATCACTATTTAAGAATCGGGTAAGATAGCACTCAAACGGATATATCATTGATATTCTTTCCTAAAATAGATTAATCACATGTAAGCACTTAATCAGAATATCCTTTCCATATATACAGCATAGTCATTCATATCCGGGTGATCACATCGATATTCCTTCCTAAAATAACTCAATCACGTTTTCAGCTCAATCAGAATATATTTTCCATATATATAGCATCCGTTTATGGGTGATCACTTCGATATTCTTTCCTAAAATAACTTATTCTTGCGGACAGTTCACATATGACTCAGCATAATATATTTTCCATATATAGCACGCAATGGGATTCCATTCATACGAAAACGTTCATAACCAGGTGATCTAATAGATATTCCATATAAGCACAAGATCACACAAATTCGATTTTCTTAACAGTTCAATCACATTTAAGCACTTAATTGAACATTTTCATATACTTAAACATAATATAACATGCATATCGAGTTTTCTAATTTGTACCCACAATTTACATAATTACTTGGAATAATCAAAACTCTCATAGCCGTTTGGACCAAAAAGGTCTACAGCATTGCAATGTCCAATCTTGTTGTATGTACGGTTGTGGCGATTCAATTATTTGATGTCGGCGTGAGTATGAGAGGATGATTTGATTGGGTTTTTATTTTGCGAGTGTGTGACTTTGTATATAGTGACTGTATGAGAACAAACTCACTTGCTCTTTCTTTTGTTTCTCACTGGCCTCACGTTTAAGGTTTGGCTTACATACTCTCACATTATAGTTTTTCTTTTTGCTACACCTACACACTCATACATGCTGCCAAGATACATATATAATAGTGTGCCTATATAGTAATTTTAACTAAATAATACAAATTTTATGATAATAACGCGCATATCTTTGATAGGATTGATATGATTCTTCCTTGACTTCTAGGCAGCTTTATTTTTTATTTTGTTTTCTTCTTCTGGGTCCACATTGAGACTATCCAACAAATTCCTCCTTAATCTCATTGCTTTTGTCTTTCATTCCAACATTTTTCTTTTCAGTTCATTCGTCGCATGCTCACATGCTCTTCCTTTGTTTCTCACTTGCACTCACGTTTAAGCTTTTCCTTAGACACTCTCACAATAATAGTTTTCTTTTTGCTACAGCTACACAGTCATACATGCTGCCAAGATACATATATATATATATATATATATATATATATATATAACTGTGTGCCCTATATAGTAATTTTAATTAAATAAAAATCTTATGCTAATCATGCGGGTATCTTTGATAGGATTTGATATGATTCTTCCTTGACTTCCACGCAGCCTTTATCGCGTTTGTCATTTTTTTATTGGGTAATTCTATATGCACCCCCTAAAATTCTATTTACACCCCCTTATTTATTATCACCCACTATTTATTACACTCAACATTTATTATCACACTCTATTTGTTATCAAAAGTGATTTGTTCAATTTCCAAAAGCATCAGGGTATGTTCAATCCGTTTTTTATGCTTAAATACTCTTTAGTATTATTATTAATTATTCTGGATAATATTGAGAATGTGATAACTATTATTTAAATTATTCTTTACCATATATCAAACAAATGAGATCAAAACTCGTTAGTCAATTGTTGGCTCATTATTCTGACTTAAAAATATAAATAAAGTTATTACAAATTACTTGTTCAATCTTTTAAACATATACTAATCCTGAGATAATTTGGTTCTATTTTACTTATTTAAATCTGTTTGTAAAGTAATAATATGAATGTTTTCTAAAGTTAGTTATTAACATTAGTAACTTAAAATACTAGTAAGTGTTTTCTAAAGTTAGTTATTAACATTAGTAACTTAAAATACTAGTAATCTTTGAAAGCATTAATTTTAAATTCGTGAAAAAAGATGAATAATTTTGTTAATTAATTATCATTGAAAATTGGAAATAATAATAATAAGTGGCGAATCCAATGAAAAAAATTGACAAATAATGCGTTATAATTATGTTCATGAATTACACATAGAGATCTAGTATTCCGAAAAACATTCACAAGTTTCAATGTTATTTTCACCCCCTAAGGGGGTGTCAATAGTAATACCCTTTTTTATTTTGTTTTCTTCTTCTGGTCCACATTGAGATTATCCAACATATCTTGTGTTAAGGGCTTTTTCCTTCCCCAGATGTTTGGACTTCACCATTTTCCTCATCACAAGCCTTTTGTCAGATTTAGAATCACTCTTATTTGGTTCTTAACGCCCATAAGTTTGAGATGAATCTGTAGTTGTGTTCAAAGAGATAACCAAATACCCTATTGTGGAGTCGCCTCACATGGTATCAATCGATGCTTTACTTTACTATATGTTTTCGAATTCCTCGTCCATTTCATCCCTTGAACTGATGATTAGTGTTTTGCTTCCTTATTTCATTCGTCACTCAGACCCTCATCTACATGCGAATGTCGTTTCTTCCCCATTTACCGTGTTTGATTAGGAGCTCACGGAGCCACTCAACTCAACTCAAAGAAGGGGAGGAATTTATTTTATTTTTATCTATCTGTCACGTTTGAAAGTTTGAAAAGCAGTTTTAACCGAGTAATTAAAACCCAAATTTTCGTATGATATAATTAAGTTGGGCCTAATATGCTTCTCTTTCTGTGTGTGTGTATAGATAAATATAATATTCAGGATATAGTGAGTTGCTACAAAGTATCTTGCGAATATTCGAAGTTTCCTTTCGAAACTCTTTCGACTGCTACTGCCAAATTCAGCAATTGCATCAGTGGGGCTTTCCACGGATCCATTTATAAGGGTACATTATCATCGGAAGAAGACGATGGCCTTAACCACGTATATAATTATTAAGTCATCGTAATTTCAAATATTATTACTGTATATATAAAACCCTTACTTCTGGACAATCGTGGACACAATATATAAATATATACACAATACATACAGGACAATGAGGAGGAGGAGGTTGCTGTTAAGCTGCTGAGTAATCATATAATTGGATTTTCGAGTGATGACGTGGCAAATCTTGCCCTAAATATTGCCTCTGTGGCCCACCCTAACATTGCCAATTTTTTGGGCTACTGCAATGACATCAGTGGAACTCTTGTATAGGAATTCGTTCCTTCGTCTACTTTAGCATCCTACCTTCACAAGTATGTGCATATACTTAATATAATCAATGGGTCATATAGTAATATGCAGCTTATTAAAATGATGAATATTATTGCAGAAGATACAATGGAACCCTTAGACTAGGAAACAAGGATGAAGATAATGCATGGAGTGGCCAAAGCATTGGACTACCTTCACAACACTGTTCAGCCTAGGGTTATCTACGGAGACCTCGAATCATCCAACGTTTTGCTCGATGTTCGTCTACGCCCTAAGCTGTCTGGGCTCGGGCCAAGGCAGTTTACTAAGAATAAAAAGCACACATCAGACAATGATAGTACTGTTAAGGTTGTCATCTCAGATGAAGATGATGATGACTGGGAGGAAGACGATGTGCACAACTTTGGCATGGTCTTGCTTGAATCTCTTACTGGGCTTAGGGCTTATGAAGACGTTTACAGCCTTGATGGTTCCCCTCTTAGCCTCGTTGAATGGGTATCCAATTGATGATTATTACTTATGCAATAATGATTTTTGTAATTACATATCAAAATTGCAGTATATTATTTTGCAGGTGAAGGAGAAGTTGCTGAATGGTGATTGGATGGGGATAGGAGATCCAACTTTGAGGGGAGAAGTCGTGCGATATGCGTTTTCGAAGGCGTTGAGATTTGGGATATCTCAAGGAAGAAAGATAACCTCTGGATCAAGTGGCTACGTTGTTGCTATTTAAAAGGCACAGATTGGTGAAGCACAAGAGCATCATATTGAGAGTCCAAATAGCAGGGGTGGCTACCGTTGCGTATATACTGTGGAAGGAACGACTTGCTAGACATGGGTCGAGTGCTAAATTGGCTCAGGAGCTGTTCCAGATTTTCAAGAAGGATTTCAAGACTCAAAGGTGTGGCATGCGGTTTGCGAAGCCTTCACGTGGGGGTGTGGAGTTCATGCACAAGTTACACTGTACTTAATGTGTAATTAGGATGGTCTGGTGCGAGTTTGATGTAGAAAACCGTGGTTCTTGTGGTAATGATAATCCTTCTTACCACAAAAAAAAATATGAAGTTCTTTATAAGATGGAGTATTTGATGAAAGCCAAGGTGATGAAGGGAAGATGGAGAAGAAGAAGAGGAAGTATAAATATATAAGAGTATGAATTTATTAGTAACCTTTGTGTAGAAAGTCTCATGCATTTTTTTATTCTAGCTAGTAGTACTGCTGTTTTTCGATTGACTTATTTGATTTAATAAACGACTGCATATCTTCTTTATATATATATATATATATATATATATATATATTATGTATCTCATAACACACACCAACTCAGCTCCTCGAAGTTGGTTGATTTCCCACTTGAAATCGAATTCTCTCAGTTTCAAATAGTAGAAGAGGAAAGAAAAAGAAAACAATAAAACCAAGAAAGATTATATCGTCGTTGTTGATCTTCGACCGCCGATCGACTCGGAATTAACCTGTCATTATGCTTGTGTGTGTTGATCAAATCAATTTGAGCAATCGCAGCTCGAATCGAACCAAAACAGCAACTTAAAACCACAGAAAATGCACACAGCTTTTAACGTGGTTCGGCGATCTTCGCCTACGTCCACGGACCAACAGAGCTTTCCTTTGTATTGATCACCAACTAGATATTTACAGACCTCCGTGTTACTACAAATCTCTAGTTAACAACTCTCTCTAGTTCTAACCCTAGAGAAAGTTATTAGCTCTCAAAGTCTCTGAGTTGAACACCGATTTCTGGTATTTATATGAGTTTTCTTCAGGTGTTTTAAGTCGCGCTCGTCCTCGGCCGTCCGATCAGATTCACTCTCATCCAACGGTCCGCATTTGATCACAGCTTATACAGAAGTGCCACTTCATTTATAGAGTTGCTCAACAACTCTTCCAGCTTTTAAATCTCAGCCATTGATCATCCAACCGGCCACATCAAGCGTCCCTCATTTAATCTGATAAATTCGAATCCTATCCATTAGATCTGGCGCCAACAGATCCGACGGCTCACATTTTTCGCAGCTTGGAACATCAGAACTTCAGCTCTTCTTCAGCTCTTCTTTAGTTCTTCAGCTGTGATGATGCGACCACCTTTCCGGCGACTTTCCGGCCAACTCCGGCGAGTTCTTGGCTCACATTTCCCAACAGTCGTCATCTTCTTCAAGAAATTAATGGAATCTTCGTGGCAGTCGTCGTCGGCAACAACCATTGATGAAACAACAGAAGAAGAAGAAGAAAACCAGCCGGGACAAGCAGTCACCTTTGCCGAGTATTTTACAGGTACGTAGCAGTCGCAATTCTATTCTTTCTTGCTTTACAAATTTACAGAGCATGTATATGCATTCTTGATGAATGACGAAATGCTTCTTCGGTGGTTGTCTTCTGTTGATTTCAATTCTTGGGAACAAAATCTCTGAAGAATGTAACCAGGAAATACAGGTCTCTTATGAATTATCCAAGTTTGCTCGTGGAGTTGTTGAAACTGCTACCAAGAATTTCAGCGACTTCATAAGTGAGAGTTGCGACGGATATCTCTACAAGGGTACCATATATCGTCCTAAACAGGTTAGTCGTAGTTAGGAGTAATCTCTCAGATAATTATATTACCGTTGAGATTGATCGAAGTCTTGAGGAACTTCACAAAAATCCATTCTTTTTCTCGACACTTAAAAAGGAGATTGCTGTCAAGGTTCTGCCAAATCATGGAGAAAACGACCAACAACGATATTCACGGGAAGTATTAGCAAGGATGGCTCACAATATTAGCCGTGCAAATTGTTGTTTTTAATTTGTATATTTGAGGAGGAAGAAGAATTCGCTTGACACTCGAATCTTTTATATTCTCACATGCATTTTACATACACTGGATGAAGGAGTTCGCTCACGCTCGTTATTCTCCTTACAGCTTACACTTACAAGCCAATATATATAGAGTACTAACCAATCATAACCAAATAAGAAAAGTCAAAGAAATAATTCAATGCTAAGGATACGATATATCATGCGTGATATCCAACTTTTCGGCTTTGAATCTTCATTTTTGTTTTATCCTGAATTCTTGAATCCTTAATCACGCTTGATTGTGATATTATTATTATTTTCTTTTGCAGTTTTTCTTTCTCGTGAACCCCGCTTTGATATTATCCAACAAATTCTCCCCTTAATATCAAAGCCTTGCAGTCTTTTCAATACTCCTTGAATTTAACTCTTTTCCGCCTGTCGTATGTCGCGGCTCGCCACTTGCCGTCAACAAACGTCTTTGAGCATTTTGCTTCAATGCTCCGAATGTGCTTCTTAAACCAGGCATTTCTGTGAACCCGTTCTTCCTTAGTCCTAGCACCTTTTCGATGTTCGTCTGACACCTTCCTTTGGTTGTACTCGTCTGTCACTAAGCAGCACAGAGAGTCTACCACTAAATTTTCTTCTTGGACCGCTTTTGCCCTTCGGTTCGGTTCTTCGGCGATGTAATAAATATCCACGTAATTTTTATTCATCCATGTGACGTAGTCCTTCAAGCTCGCCACCTCGTCGTTGTAAATGGGATTGTCGGCTTCTTCGCGCTTCTTAACAAGCTCCTTATTTATTACCTCTATTGAGATAATTTTGTACTGCTCCACATCATTTTTTACGTATATACTTTCGAATTTATATTTTACCTCCTCCGCGATTTTTCTGTCGGTTTTGTGGTACTCAATATCTGCGGGTGTGTCGACTGAGCCCTTAGCTCCGAATCCCGGTGTCTCGAGAGTTTCCTTCGTGGCGTCAGTCACCTCTTTGGTCACGAGGTCATCGATCTTATTCGTGGCCTCCTCCGGGATTTTTCTGCGATTTTCGCCGATATCTTTTTTCTTCATATTTTGGTTATCGTCCATCAGCTTGGGGGCCTCCTTGGTCGTCGTCGCGACCTCGTCCTTCTCGTCCGAATCCAATTTGTCGGCAAGCTTATCCCTTTCATTAATTCGTTTCCTCAAGTTGTTCATATAAGTCTCGAGGGTGTTTCTCGCGTCGACCCATTCTTTTATCTCCTTTTCTTTCTGGCGTATCTTTTCTCTGTTAACGCTTTCTTTCTCGTTAGGACTGACCTCCGTAGGTTCTCCGTTCTTCTGTGTCGTGACTTTGTCGACAATATGTCGCATGGCCTCCGTCGTGGCTGCATGCGCGTTCATCTCATCGTGCTCATGCGACTCTCATCGTACGGCTTCTTCAGCCTGCTGGGGAGTTGGCTTCTTTCTCGTCTCTTCTCTGGCATCAACACCGTTCTCGGCTACCATGTCGTATTTCTCTGTGCTTTTCTCATCCGCCTCATGAAATTTATCTGTAGCTTCGTCCGACGACGTGTGCATGGCGTCGTCGACCTTGTTCTCCATTTCATCGGCATTTTTCGATGTCTTCGTGTCGATCTCCTCGACTTTCTCTCAGGTGGTTGTCGTGGCAGCGTTTCTTCGACCACCTCCTCTTTCTCGAGCTCTCCTTCGTTTGGAACTCCTTTTCTCTTTTCTTCTTCCACGGGCTCCTCGGCCTTTGGATATATTTCCTCCACTTCATCGCCACCGGCTTTCATCTTTGATGATTTGCCTTCCCCCGTCTCGGGTTTTAGTGGTGGTTCGACTTCTTTCTTTTCCACCACCGGCTCAGCTTGATTCAAGCTTACTCTCCACGTCACGAGCTACCTCATCTCGTACGGGTTCGCCCTCAACATTCTTCTCGTCCTCCTTCGTCGTTGCAAGTTCGCCCAGTTTTTGTGGCTGAACTTGGTTGATGCTATCAGCGCCTTTATACGCTTTCTCCAACAGATCCCAGGCTTCGTTTCTTGTTGCGCCTATCGCTCCAAAACCGATAAAATCTAACGCTTTGTAGATGACGAGGACCGCGAGACCATGTTCTCTGACTGCAGCTCCCAACGTCTTCCGTCGCGACTTTGTATACTTCGTCGTATCTGGTGAATATCCATCTTCGACTATTTCCCATAAGCCTTGCGATTTGAGTAGAGCTTTCATTTCGACGTTCCACCTTGCGTAGTTATTTTCGGTGAGTTGCGGGATTAACATGTGGGCAAATAATATCCGCTTCGACACCATCGGCTCTGTCGGCTCTGGCGATATCATCGGCTCTGTCGGCTCCGTTGACACCTTCGGCTCTTTTGACACCATCGGCTCTGATACCATTTTGTTGTTTTTAATTTGTATATTTGACGAGGAAGAAGAATTCGCTTGACACTCGAATCTTTTATATTCTCACATGCATTTTACATACACTGGATGAAGGAGTTCGCTCACGCTCGTTATTCTCCTTACAGCTTACACTTATAAGCCAATGTATATAGTGCTAACCAATCATAACCAAATAAGAAAAGTCAAAGAAATAATTCAATGCTAAAGATACGATATATCATGCGTGATATCCAACTTTTCGGCTTTGAATCTTCATTTTTGTTTTATCCTGAATTCTTGAATCCTTACTCACGCTTGATTGTGATATTATTATTATTTTCTTTTGCAGTTTTTCTTTCTCGTGAACCCCGCTTTGATATTATCCAACACAAATCACCCTAACATAGCCAAGTTTGTGGGATACTGCAATGACCATCCTGAGAATCATCACTTTCTTGTCTATGAATATGTTTCCACCCCTTTATTCTCCTACCTTCATGGTACTCATCATCATTCACCATGCACACACACACACACACACATATATATATATGTATATATTATATATAATATTCTCGACAGCAGTAAAAGTGATGAATAGTGCTTCAGATTCACCTAAAAGGAGTCCACTAGACTGGGAAACAAGGATGAAAATAGCTTATGGAGTCGCCAAAGCATTAGACTACCTTCAGAACACAATGATGCCTAGAGTCGTCTACCGAGACCTTGATTCATGGAACATATTACTCAACGAAAAGAAGGGATTCCGTCCTAAGATCTCAGGGTTAGGGATGATGCAGTTTTTGCACACTGAAAACAGTGCTGCTGAGATCCAAATCATCAGTCGAATACGATACGTACTGCTTCGGTGCGATCTTGTTGGAGTTACTGACTGGGCAAAAGCAATATGAAGCGAATCGTGGTTCCAACCCTGCACTTGTTGATTGGGTATCTATATATATATATATATATATATGTATATGTATGAATCATCATGATAAGCCTAATATATCTATCAGTTATAAGTGATGGCAAGGTGGACGCATGCTGGACTTAAGAAGGAGATACAAGACTCAGCTTTGAAAGTTGAGGCTTTTAAGTTTGGGCAGGCTCTAGAATTAGCAATGTTGTGCACTCGTACGTATATGAATAAGGCGCCTGATATGAAAAGTGTGATCTCAGACATGGAGTACATAATGGGTTACGAAGGGCGTTGAAGACTTACCATGCAGCGAAGGTTAATATGCGTTTTAACAGTTTGTATAGAACTGATGATGCATTACTACTGTTTTTTCGATCGACTTTCTTTGAAATAAAATCATCGGTTGTAAGAAACTGTCAGTTCTCTGTTTGCTTTAAAAATGTGATCTTTACTTTACCCAAAAGAAAATGTGATCTTTACTTTAATGTAGACTTACCTGGGCTGAACTATATCTTGTTCTATGGGCTTTTAAACGTAAAGTAGGCTCAATAATTTGATAAGTCCAATAATCATGCGAATTACGGATTCAATCGGCCCGAGTCAAAAAAGTAAAAATGGAGTCAAATCATCGTCTTCGTCGCTCTGTTTTCAGCAGGGCACTTCACTTCAATGGTATTATCGTTTTCCTTAAATTTTTCATCTTTATACACATGTACAATCTGCATTGTGGACTAAGCGAAGCTGTTTTTTTTCCCTTTTTTTTGTTATTTTCTCTATCTTTTACAGGAAATAATGTCTAGAACCAGGTTTGGGGGCGTTGAGCAGCTCCGCGATTTTTTAAATTACATAAAGCCCCCTTGAAAAGCAAGTATTTACTATCCAAGCTGCGTATGGCCGCTTCGAGCGATGGCGGAGTCCAATCGCAGTCAGTTATGTTGGTTGGACATTCGACGAATTTGATGGAAGAATGGAAATAGACGGTTTTTGAGTTAGGGATTTCGCGCAGTTTTTCTATTTAAATGCTCGAACTCAGTTACTTCCCCTCATCAATGCTCATCTTCAAGAGTTGGAGTTTATACACATGTAAAGGAAGAAAACACAAGAAATGTCTTCTGATCGTCAACAGCGTATGGCCACTGATGGTCAATCGTCAGGTACCTTTGAATTGCATCCGTGAGCGTGTAGTTTGAGGGTTTTATTCTGCCTTATTTGCCTCTCTCTCTCGATCTTTTCTTTTGTTGCTTTGAACGTCTTGCATTGCATGGAATGGATGCACCGTGTATTTTCTTCGTATAGCCAACCGTGAATCATCAGGAAACCAGCAAGTCAACATTCATGATCAATCTTCGTGTACCTTTGACACTGCCTTCTACAAAACCCCAATGGTTTTACAGACGTATCTTATAATATTTTTAATGTACATATATATTAGGGTTCCAAGGTCCAGGGCAATTTCCTGGTCAAGTGCACTGCAATGCAATGTCTTCTCGTGCTTTCGAATCCTGGGTATGCATTGGAGGGCATTTATTCAAAGGATTCTTATACGATCAGAGTCGAGCCATATTTGGTGTTACTCCATCTGCAGATACCTATGGTAGAATCTGCTTATATTTTCCCCCTTTTTTTGAAGCCGGTTCTTCTACAAAACCCTAATGATTATACGCATATTATTAACTTATTTATTTCTTTAATGTACAAAAGTATCAGGGTGGTCCGTAGGTCCAGGGTATTTTCCTACCCGCGTGAGCGGCCCTGTATTGCTTCAGCGCGTTCAAATGGAGACTGCCGTGGGAGGATATGCTTACATAGCCTTGGTAATCATTAGAGGTCGTATATTCATCGGAATCTTATACGACCGTGGCCCTCATCAGCAATTGGAAGGAACTGCGGATTTTGTAACCAGAGAGAATTACTTAGCTGGTACTCTTGGCTTATCTCTTCATCCTAGTATCTTTACAAGTAGTACTATTATGGGCTTCTCTTTCAATATCCTCATTCTCGAATAAGAACATGCTATGCCCGTTATTGTATTAAAACCAGGAAGTAGCATAAAAAATGTCAACTTCTGATTTTTACCTACGTACGCACGGATATGTTATTCCTAGTCTTGCTTCTTCAATTAAATGTTTTCTCATCTTCAAGAAGAACAAATGGAAGATTCGGGTTCCAAGAAGACCCAGCAATTCTCTGGTGTAGCCAACCCTGAACAATCACGAAACCAGGAACAAGCCTTCATTGATAATCCATCTTCAGGTACCTTAGAATCAATTGAATTTGATGTTGCTTTAATATCTGAACCAACTGTAAGGCGTACCGCTTGCCTCTCACGGTCAGCTCACTTTGTGCATGTCCTATATTTATGCACCGTACATTCCTTTCCTGGTTTTGCTTCTACAATTAAATGGCTGTATTCTCATCTTCAAGAATATATAGAAGTATCAGATTCCAAGAAGACCGAGCAATGCATGGGTGCAGTCAGCACTGAAACATCAGGAAACCAAGGCCAAGTCACTATTGATGATCCATCTTCAGGTACTTCCAATTGTATCCACCGAGCAATGCATGGGTGTAGACTTCGAATTTTATTCTGCTCTTATATCTGAATGAACCGTAAGGCGTGAAAACTTGCCTCTCTCGATCTGTTCTTTGTTGCTTTGCACGTCTTGCATGTATTCTTAAATTATTCTCATCTTCAAGAAAATATATTAGAAGATTCGGGTTCGAAGGAGAATGAGGAAGAACCTGAAGTCGAGGGACAAGTCACCATTGACAATCCATCTTCAGGTACCTTTGAAAGTATAATTGCACTTGCCTCTCCTGATCTGTTCTTTTTTGCTTTGCACATCTTCCATGCATACTTAAATTAAATGTGTTTATTCTAATCTTCAAATAATATAGAAGATTCGGGTCACGAGAACGAGGAAGAACCTGAAGTCGAAGGACAAGTCACTGTTGACAATACATCTTCAGGTACCTTATGAAATGTATCATGGCACTTGCCTCTCTCTATCTATCTTTTGTTTGCTTTGCACATCTTGCATGTATTCTTAAATTGTATGTCTTTATTCTCATCTTCAAAAATATAGAAGAAGATTCCGGTTCCAAGGAGAACGAGCAAGAACCTGAAGTCGAGGGACACACTTGCCTCTCTAGATCTGTTCTTAGTTGCTTTGCACCTCTTACATGTGTTCTTAAATGTCTTTGTTCTCATCTTCAAGAAAATATAGAAGAAGATTCGGGTTCCAAGGAGAACGAGCAAGAACCTGAAGTCGAGGGACATGTTACCATTGACAATCCACCGTCAGGTACCTTTGAAATGTATCATGGCATTTGCCTCTCTCCATCTGTTCGTTGTTGCTTTGCACGTTTGCATGTATTCTTAAATAAAATATCTTTATTCTCATCTTACAAGAAAATATAGAAGATTCGGGTTCCGAGGAGAACGATAAGGAACCTGAAGTCGTGGGACAAGTCACCATTGACAATCCATCTTCAGGTACCTTTGAAATGTGTTGTGGCACTTGCCTCTCTCTGCTCTTTGTTGCTTTGCACATCTTGCATGTTAATGTCTTTATTTTCATCTTCAAGAAAATATAGAAGATTCGGGTTCCAAGGAGACCGAGCAAGAACCTGAAGTCGAGGGACAAGTCACCATTGACAATCCATCGTTAGGTGCCTTTAAAATGTATCTGGCACTTGTCTCTCGATCTGTTCTTCATAACTTAGATGTCTTTATTCTCATGTTCAAGAAAATATAGAAGAAGATTCGGGTTCCAAGGAGAACGAGCAAGTCGTGGGTGTAGCCATTGATGATCAATTATCGGGTACGGAGGTACCTTTGAATTGTATCAATGTGGGTTTATTATGCTTTGATACCTGGCACTTTATTGCCTCTCTCGATCTTTTCTTTGTTGCTTTGCATTTGCCTTGCATGTATCCACCTTGGTTTTGCTTTTTTCGATTAAGTGTCTTCATTCTCATCTTATAGCCAACCCTGAATCATCAGGAAACCAGCAAGTCAACATTCATGATCAATCTTCAGGTACCTTTGACATTGTCTTCTGCTAAACCCCAATGATTTTACACATGTACCTTATTTATTTATTTTGATGTACATGTATATTAGGGTTCCAAGGTCCATGGGATTTTCCTAGTCAAGTGATCCTCACTGCAACATGTTCGCTTGTTTATCATTCATGGGTAGACATTGGAGGGCATATATTCAGCGGAATCTTATACGATCAGGGTCCAATCATATTTGGTGATAATCTATCTTCAGATACATTTGACAGTGTCTGCTTATACTTTCTCTTTATTTTCCTTTGAAGCAGCTTCTACAAAACCCTAATGATTTTACACATATTAACTTATTTATTCTTTTGAATGTACGTATGTATTAGGGTCCCTGGATATAGAGGATCTTCCTAGCCAAGATAACGGCCCTTTAACGTTTCGGCTCATTCAAATGGACAGTGCTGTGGGCCAATATGCTTACCATGCCTGGGGAGCCATTGGAAATCATTCATTCGCCGGAATCTTGTACGACTATGGCCCTCATCACCAATCGGACGGAACTTCGTATCTTCACACCAGAGAGAACTACTCTTCACACCAGAGAGAACTGCATACAAGAACTACTGGTACAGCCTTCTCCTAACATTCTAAACAGAACTGTACCACAACTTCACATATCTTTTAACATCCCACGTCTTGAATGTACTATGCCCAATTTTTATTCAAACTAGGAAGTAATATCATAATGTGAACTTTTAATTGTATCGATTTACGCACGGATGTTATATTCCTGGTAATGCCTGGGTGTAGCCAACCCCCAAACATCAGAAAAGCAAGGTCAAGTCACCATTGATGATCCATCTTCAGGTACCTTTGGAAATTCAATTTGATTCTGCTTTAATATCTCTCAATCAGTCTTTTTACTTTGCATGTCCTGTATGTATGCACCGTGTATTTCCTTCCTACTTTTGCTTCTACGAAATGTCTCTATTCTAATCTTCAAGAATGTATAGTAGTATCAGATTTGAACGAGAACGGCCAAGGCTTGGTTTCAGGTAGCACTGAAACATCAGCAAACCAAGGTCAAATCACCATTGATGATCCATCAGGTACTTGTAAATTTTAATTAGAATTTATTCTGCTGTAATATCTGAACGAACGAATGGACTTGCCTTGCTCAATCTGTTCTTCGTTTCTTTACACCTCTTTCTTCAATTAAATATCTGCTCATATTCTAGAAGAACAAAAGGAAGATTCGAGTTCCAAGGAGACCGACCAATCCTTGGGTGTAGCCAACCCTGAAACATCAGCAAACCAAGGTCAAGCTACCATTGATAATCCGTCTTCAGGTACCTTCTAAAATTGAATTTGATTCTCTTTAATATCTGAACCAACTGTAAGGCGTACCACTTGCTTCTCTCTATCCCTTTTTACTTTCTTGCATGTCCTGTATGTATGCGCCATATATTTCCTTCCTGGTTTTGCTTCTACCAATTAAATGTCTCTATTCTCCTCTTCAAGAATATATAGAAGAAGTATCAGATTTCAAGGAGACAGACCAATGGTTGGGTGCAGTCATCTCTGAATCATCAGTAAACCAAGGTGAAGTCACCATTGATCATCAGTCTTCAGGTATGTTATTGTGCTGTAACATCTGAAGGAATGAATGTCGTGGACTTGCCTTTCTCGATCTGTTCTTTGCTTTACACGTTTTCTTCAATTAAATGTCTGGTCATAATCTAGACGAACAAAAGGAAAATTCGTCTTCCAAGGAGACCGACCAATGCTTGGGTGTAGCCAACCCTGAAACATCAACAAACCAAGGCCAAGTTACCATTGATAATCCATCTTCAGGTACCTTTTAAAGTTGACTTTGATTCTCTTTAATATCTGAAAAACTGTAAGGTGTACCACTTGCCTCTCGCTATATCAGTTCTTTTTTAATCTGCATGTCCCGTGTGTATGCACTTTCCTTCCTTCTTTTCTACAATTAAATGTCTTTATTCCCCTCTTCAAGAATATATAGAAGCATCAGATTCCAAGGAGACCGACCACTGGTTGGGTGCGGGCATCTCATCAGTAAACCAAGGTCATGGCACCATCGATGATGATCCGTCTTCAGGTATTTTGAATTGTATCCACCACCGTGTACTGTGCTGTAATATCTGAATGAATGAATGAATGGCGTGGACTTGCCTTCTCGATCTGCTCTTTACTTTACACGTCTTTCTTGAATTAATTGTCTGCTCATATTCTAGATGAACAAAAGAAGGAAGATTCGACTTCCAAGGAGACCGACCGGTGTTTAGATGTAGCCAGGCCTGAAACATCAATAAACAAAGGTCAAGTTACTTTTGATAATCCATCTTCAGGTACCTTCTAAAATGAATTTGATTCTCCTTAATTTCTGAACCAACTGTAAAGCGTACCACTTGCCTCTCTCTCTCTCTCTCTCTCTCTCTCTCTCTCTCTCTCTCTCTCTCTCTATATATATATATATATATATATATATATATATATATATATATATATATATATATATATATATATATATATCAGTTCTTTTTACTTTGCATGTCCTGTATGTATGCCCCGTATACTTCCTTCCTGTTCTTGCTTCCACAATTAAATGTCTTATTCCCCTCTTCAAGAATATATAGAAGAAGAACCATCAGATTCCAAGGAGACCGGCCAATGGTTGGGTGCGGGAATCTCTGAGACATCAGTAAACCAAGGTCAAGTCACCATTGAAGGTCCATCTTCAGGTCCCTTTGAAAATTGAATTGCTTTAATATATGAACCAACTGTAACGCTTACCACTTGCATCTCTCAATATTCTTTTTCCTTTGCATATCCTGTATGTATGCACCGCATATTTTCTTCCTGGCTTAGTTTAATGTCTATATTCTCATCTTCCAGAATTTTTAGAAGTACAAGATCCCGAGGAGACCGACCACTACTTAGGTGCAGTAAGCATTGAAACATCTGCAAAACAAAGTCAAGTCACCATTGATGATCCGTCTTCAGGTACATTTGTAAGTTGTATGCTCGATTCGTAGTGTTGCTTCTGCAATTAATGTATCTGATGTTCAAGAAAAAATAGAAAAACAAGAAGAAACAAGTTCTATGGATATCGAGCAACTCTTGGCTGTAGCCATCCCTGAAACCTCAGCAAGCCAGGGACAAGTCACCATTGATTATCCAGTGTCAGGTACTTTTGTAGCCACGAGCATGTAGACCTAAGGATTTTGTTTTTTTTTTTTAAGACTGAACGATCCTGTTAACTCGTATGCATGTATAGTTTAGTTTTACTAGTAATCATTCAGTGATCAACTTATGGCCCTTTCCATATTAGCAGATGATTATGGCCTTTTTCTGTTGCTTATGCAATGTGCTAGATGCATGTTCAGCCTTTTTCCTATGATCACTAAGCTGGAAATGGTCGTTTGTGAAAATAGGAAGTTCTGAGAGCGGCAGCAAAGCTAGGAAGCACATGGTTTCATATGAATTCTTGGAGTTTACTTATGGACCTCTTGTAACTGCTACCAACAACTTTGCTGATTGCATCAGTGAGGGCTTCTATGGACCCCTCTACAGGGGTACATATCTTGACAAGGTAGCTAAGATAATCTTGAACGATTAGGACAGTTAGTTCTCTTCAAAGTAGCTCTTCTTCTAACGCTTGAAACATAATTATATAGGAGGTTGCTGTTAAACTGCTTAATAAAGCAGACACAGGATTTTCAGGCGGTGACATTGCAAGGTTGGCTCGCCGTATTGGACGTGCAACTCATCCCAACATTGTTAAGTTTGTGGGCTACTGCAATGATCAGCTTGATAGGCACATGCTCGTATATGAGTTCATCCCAACAACTTTATCCTCCTATCTTCATGGTAGGTACACTGCTTACATATTACCTTGAATATATCATGTAAAATGGCGAAAGTTTAGAACTAATTATAATGCAGGTTCTGAACCTCAGATGCCAACATTAGACTGGGCCACGAGGATGAATATATTGCATGGAGTGGCCAGAGCATTGGACTACCTTCATTATACAGTGAAGCCTAGAGTCATCTACGGAGACCTTAGTTCATTTAACATTTTGCTCGAAGGTTCATTACTCCATTCAAAACTCTGCGGGTTTGGGGTTGGAAAGTTGAAACACAATGAATATTGTTCATACGAACATTCTCTCAGCGATGAGGTCTCAACCAAATGTGACATATTCTGCTTTGGTTTAGTCCTTTTGGAGTTACTGACTGGTCGAAAGGCATATGACGCAACAACTGGTGCTTCTTGTCCTTGGCTTCTTGACTGGGTAACTTTATACACATTGCAGATCGATTATCATTATAAACATGGATTTCATAACAATTGATTTGAATTTAATTTCTTGTAGGTTAAAGCCAAAGTGGCATGCAGACCCAGGGGGTTACAAGATCCGGCGTTGAAAGGAAAAGTCGATCAATCTACGTTTGGGAGGGCGTTAAAATTTGCAATCTTGTGCACTAAGAAGCATTCCAGGATTTCTGATATTCACGAAGTACTCTCTGATACAATGGATTATATAACGGGCCAGAAGAAGGATGAGGAGGATCTCTCTCTTGAACCCAGCTTTTTGCAGAACTTTGAAACCGAAGCAGCTGAAGAAGAAGAGAAGACAACGAATAAGAACGAGCTAGAACCTGAAGCATCAGGAAACCAGCTGGGACAAGTCACCATTGATGATCAATCTTCAGGTACCTTTGTAAATTGTATGCACGATTCGTTGTTGTCTTCTTCAGTTACATGTATTATGATATTCAAGAAAATACAGAAAAACAAGAAGAATCAAGTTCCAAGGTTTCCGAGCAACTCCTGGGTGGAGCTACGAAGCACATGGTTTCTTATGAATTCTTGGAGTTTACTTCTGGGCCTCTTGTAACTGCTACTGGCAATTTTGCTGATCGCATCAGTGAGGGCTCCTGTGGATCCCTCTATAGGGGTACATATCTTGACAAGGTAGCTAATCTAATCTTTAAGGATTAGGTAGGACAATTACTTCTCTCTGCAAGTAGCTCTTCTTCTAACGCCTGAAACGTACATATATAGGAGGTTGCTGTTAAGCTGCTTAATAAAGCGGTCACAGGATTTTCAGGCGATGACATTGCAAAGTTGGCTCGCCGTATTGGCCGCGCGGGTCATGACAACATTGTTACATTTGTGGGCTACTGCAATGATCAGCTTGATAGGCACATGCTCGTATTTGACTTCATCCCGACAACTTTACACTCCTATCTTCATGGTAGGTACAGTGCGTACATATTATTACTTTGAATCTATCATTGTAAAATGGCCGTAACACAAAGTTATTAAACTAAATAATAATGCAGGTCCCGGACCTCAGATGCCACCATTAGACTGGGACACAAGGATGAATATATTGCATGGAGTCGCCACAGCATTGGACTACCTTCACAACACGGTGAAGCCTAGGGTCATCTACGGACACCTTAATTCATCGAAAATTTTGCTCGAAGGTTCATCACTCCATCCTAAACTCTGTGGGTTTGGGTTTCGAAAGTTTAGACACGATGGATATTGTTCGTACGAACATACTCGAAGCGATGAGGTCTCAATCAAATGTGATATATTCTGCTTTGGTTTACTTCTTTTGGAGTTACTGACTGGCCGAAAGGCATATGATGCAACAAGTCGTGCTTGGCTTATCGACTGGGTAACTTTATATACACATTTACAGATTGATCATCCTCATTATAAAACATTGAGGGTATGCGCTGAATTTTAATTAACTGTAGGTTAAAGTCAAGGTGGCGCGCACACCCAGGGGGTTGCAAGATCCAGCGTTGAAAGGAAAAGTCGATCGATATACTTTTGGGAAGGCGTTGAAATTTGCAATCTTGTGCGTTAGAAAGCGTTGCAGCATTTCTGGAAATTGCCATGTGCTCTCTGATTCGATGGATATCTTAACGGGCCGGAAAGAGGATGTGGAAGTTACCGATCTCGGGCACTACTTCACTCAGAACTTTGAAAGCTAAGCAGCCCAAGAAGAAGAACAGAGAATAATAAGACGAAGAAGAAGAAGAAGACTTAAGAAGAACTAATCAAACAGTGAGTATCAAAACTGGTCGTACAAAGCATCTTCAATGTAATGATGTTTTTTTCTTTTTTGTTGCTTCCAATACACTCTGCCGAGCAAGTTTAGTAAACCATTCCTCTCTCTTCAATGAGTATATATATATATATATATATATATATCTCCCCCAGTGGAAGTGGCCCATTATGTTTTTTGGCCCACTCCCGTACTAAAATGTCTTGCATTAGACGTTGAAAGTTGAAACGACGAACAAGCTAATAAAACCCTAATTTCCTACATCGAAATATCATCCGCGATCATTCTTCAACTGTTTCAAGACGCGATGATGGCCGCCACGGAACGGATAGGCAAGTAGCTTCTCTGTAACGATCATCGAACTCTTTTCTATATCAGTAGTAGGATGACTAATAATTCCCATACGTTATGGGAAATAGGAAATAGAAGAAAATTTGCATGCATTGCCTTGAGGGTGTTTGTTATTATTATTACCACCTATTTGACCTATATATTACGATCGTAAAAGCCGAGCGTTCTCTCGTGTGAATTTCAGAGAAGCCCGTATGGGGGATTTATTTTAACCCTCATTACAAATTTTGGTTGTTTTCGCTACGCAAATGATCTCGTGAATGCTACCCGCAATTTCAGCGATTGCATCGGTGAGGGTTACCACTGAACCATGTACAGGGGTACATGTCTAATTAAGGTAATGTATATTCGTTGTCTTTCCATGTTACATGATAAAAGTATATAGCCATAGCTGTCATGTTGCCAACCTTGACATATACGAGAATGAGGAGGTTGCTGTTAAGCTGCTCAATGATGAGGTCGCCGCAATACCGAGGGATGACGTAGTAAGGCTTGCTCACGATATTGGCAGGGCAGGTCACCCTAACATTGCCAAGTTTCTGGGATTCTACAATGGGGCGGCACTTAATAACAGCCGTGGCATTCTTGGGTATGTTGCGAAGGGCCAAACAAACTTTATGATCTTTTGGGGTTGAGAACCTCACTCTTATGGTCGACGTATATTTTTATAACATGAATTGAAGAACGTTGTGTAGGTAAAATTTTGTATTTTGTTTTGGTCAAATAATGTCATTTGATAAATGCGCATCAAATTAAAATTTTATAGTCTATGACAGGTCTAGAATTTTTATCTGAAAAGGTCATACATTGATTAAATTAAATGATTAAGAAATATTCACTTTATATTGTCAAATCAAATTGTTCCAATTATATGGATATTTCTATTATATTTAGAATTCTACAGACAATTATCAATTAATTTTATTTTTACTATAGTCAAATGGTTAAATAAGTAGCAAAATAAAAGGAAAAAGTGAAAAAGGAAGTTAAATAAATAAATTTGACATAGAGTTAGATCATCTCCAACCAATACCAATAATCACACCAAAAACTCCAACCAACACTCAAAGACATACCCAAAATGGGTTTTATTGCATTTTCTCTCTCGTTAACGCATACATGTGTTTCCGTTTGACACTAAATAAGTTTCCATTTGTATCGCCTTCTCAAACATAGAATCCTGGACTTTTCCTGTCAAAGCTGTATCAAGTATCTGCCAGCCAGCCAAAAAACAATAAAAAAATTGAATATAAGTATTTGCCAGTCCGCCAATATATTATATATAATGACAGAATCTTAGATATAATTGTACCGCTTCAAGTTTCGCACCCGAACCACGAACAGGATCATCTAACGGTGTTTTCCCCGACAATAATTCCACCATGACCAAAGCGTAGAGGAAAGTATCACAATGGATTGAGGCATTATGGTCGTGTGGACGACGTTTACAATGATCTGCATGCCGACTACTATGCTGCTGTCCTACTATTGTCCCAGTCTGTTTAGGGCGGAAACAACCATCGAGTAGAACATTAGATGATTCAAGGTCTCCGTAGATGAAGATCCCAGTATTAGGAGCCGTTGTGTTGTGACATACACTTCGTCTACAGCAGATTGATCATATTGGAAAAGTTGATTTACACTTTGACACACAATCTACAGTATGATCAATTTGCTGTAGACGAATTGTGGGTCAACTTTTCCTTTTAAGATGTATTCCATTGACAGGGCCACCTTTTTCATGCTAGGAGTCTCTCTTGATCTCGCAAATAGTTTTGATGCAGCCAACTTCATAGAAATGACTACGTGTCAGCCAATGTTCTAGCCGATTGGCCGCTTCCCACCACATGAGTTTCGAGGCACTTAACAGCCACGGGTTGAATGTTAGGAGGATCGCCACCAATCCTCAAATTTAGGCTCAAATAAGAGTCCTCGTGCAGTCGTATCCAACCTTTGTATACGTACGCATATTGACCTTTGGCTATTAACTGGCGGAAATTGTCTGTAGCACGAAGGATAGTTTGGTAGTTGAACTCATTGGAGTCAAGAGGCATAGGCTTTATTCTCTTCGGATATAGAGGATTTCCTGAAACTCACAAGCCCATATTAAACTATTCACATTGAAGCAGCGTCAGAAAGTCAGGTTCGTAGCACATCAAAGAAAAAGGAGCAGTAAGAAAGAAAGAAACAGAATGTCCACCCTGGTTTTTTCTTGTTTCGCTGATGGTCGTACCCACGGGGATCTTCCGCTTCCCCTTTGGATCTATGGTGAAAAAAGAAAGATATATTCGGCAATTCAAGAAAATATTACGCATGCACTGAATCACATTTAAAGAAAGAATGAACAGAATGATGACTTGTGATACCATCCCAACGCATTATGAAGAGCTGTTCATTGCTCAATAAACCTGAAGATGGATCATAATGTTGAGTTGTGATACACCCAAGCGTGGAACAGTAGAGCCTTGATCGTATAACATTCTGACGAACATATGCCCTCCAATGCTAACAGAGGTTCGGTAAGTACATCGGTTTACGGCATTGTCCGTTTCAACACGCCTAAACAGTGCAAGGAGGCTCAGTTGACCAGGATCTTGGAACCCTATAATCTAAATATGAGCAAAGTTATATAGTTACATGGGCAAAATCGTAGGGGTTTTGAAGAAGAACCAACTTCAATATTCTTTGATGAAAAAAAAAAAGAAAAAGAAAGTTAATACCACGTAGACACTGTAATTAAACTGTACCCTGAAGATGGATCATCAATGGTTAGAAAATCTGCATTTCCTTCCAATTGAGGCCTTGGTCGTTTAAGATTCCGCAGAAGTATGCCCTCCACTGCGTACAGAGACTTGGTAAACAAGCCCAAGCACTGCCATGAGGCTCACTTCACTAGGGAAATCCCCTGACCCTTCAGAAAAAGATACACGTGTAAGATCATTGGAGTTTCATGAAAGGACCAGCCTCAGTTCTTTTTCTTCAGAAAGAAGTTGAAGGCGTCGAAGGTACATGAAGAAGATGAGAATAAAGACATTAAGCAGAGCTGAAGCAAGACCCAAGCTGATCGATGTGCATATATGCAGAACGGCGTGGAAAGCAACATTGCAACATATCGAAGGTGGCAAGCGCCATGCTTTACAGTTTGTTTAGATGCTTAAGCAGAAAAAACCCTAAATCCACAGGTTGTACCTGAAAATTGATTATCAATGCGATTAGTTGTCGTCCCTGCTGGTTTCCTGAAGTTTCAGGCCGCTTGTCGTTGTCTACGCCGCCCAAGCATGGCTTGGCCTCCTTGGAACTTGATCCTTCTTCGACATTTCCTCCAACATCAGACGACATTTTTCCAGGGTTTTGAGCTTTGCGTTAGTATGCTCTGCTTAGAAGAAGATCGAACTTTATTAGGTGTGCGAATTACCAACTTCAAGCAGTTAGAATAGAAAACCGTGGAATTCTGATTTTTGAATAAGCGGCTATTTATCAAATTCGTTCCATATCAAACCTATTTTGAATAACGACCAATATCATTTGACTAGTTTACTTTTACTTTTTGTTTCATGTTTTAATTAATTTCGAAGGCGGGGTGGTTTTGTAATGTGCAGTCCCCGATAAATGCGTTATTTCTGGCGATTTCTTATATATTCATTACTAGGTATTCAAAGTAGTAATATGTACGTACTGTACACACCACAAAGATAGGAGTGTAAAGTTATTGGGATGAACTCATATACGAGCATGTGCCTATCAAGATGATCATCGCAGTAGCCCACAAATTTAACAATTCGCATGACTCGTGCAGCCAATACACGCTTTCTTTTAATTACTTTGTTAGTTAATTACTTTTTTAGTTAATTCTAATACATTTTATTTTATAATTATATATACATAACTAGATTTAATTTCAATTAATTAATTTAAAATAAAATTAACTAAAATTATATATTTATATATTATAGCTCACGCATGCAAGCGTGCAAAGAGTATTAGTAATTATCAATTGTCCCATCAGAATATCTTATCCTTGACTATGGGCTAATCTAGATGATCTTAGCATAAAGCTTATAATGCCCATAACGGCCCAAGAATTTTAAACTGATATTCCTCAATACTTAAACAAAAACACTATTATTTCGAAAAATAAATGAATCACGTATTTTAAAAATAATAAAACAGCATGAAGTAATGGTAATATACATGAGGAGGAGAGCACGGTTCGTCGTCGCGGCCGAACCGGAGCAAGATCGGCCCTCCCCGCGCCAGAGATGCGGGTTGGTGCGGTTACGACTCTGACGCGGGGGAGATATCGTCGGCGCGGCGAGATCTCGGCTGAGTTCGAGTGTCGCGGCCGTCGGCCGACATCTCGGCTATCGCGCCCGAAAATGGTTGAAATCGCAGGAAATTTGGGGAAAGATCAGATGGGGAAAAAGATGATGAGGCACACGGAGTGGATGGGAAAATTATTTAATTAGGGTTTAATGTTTGTTGGGCTTATTTTTATTGGGGTTGTCTTTTATTCTAGTAGTACAAATAGTAAAAGTTTTTATTTACCAAGACTAAGAGATTATAAAACCCAACACAATTTTAATTAACATTGAATACATATAATATTTACAAAATACATAATATTTACAATACTATCAACATATTTGCTAAATAATGGTTAATTTATTCTATGTTTGCTAAATATTTATTATGAAAAACATGTTTGACATCTCTTCTTATTAGTTATAGTATTTTTTTTTTTTTAAAAATGCGTATCGCCCGCGACCGTTATGCGACAAAACAATGTATGTGAATCGCTAGTGTTTGCATCGATGTCCGCGACCGCGACGGCGAACCATGGAGGAGAGTCAGTTTGAGTTAAACACTGCCCCCTCTAGGTTTCTCTCACCTAAACTCTCTTTTACTTTAATTTTTCTTTTTTATTTCTCTTTTTAGGGTTTGGTCTTATGCTCTTCCGATTTGGGAGCTTTTGATCTCTTCTCGTAGAAGCTTCTTCTCCCCATATGGTAGTTTGGTTCCCTTTATGGGATTTTCCTCCGAAGAAGATAGGTTTTGAAGTGGAAAACGGAAAAAAGTGAAGAGTGTTACATATGTGAGTATAATAGCCATAGTTGGTACTATAGACTCGATTAGTAGCATGTTCTTTAGTTTTTCTTCTTTGAGCTTTATCTTGTTCTTTTCCGGGTTTGTTTGTCTTTTTTTTCTTGTCGTAGGTTACTCTGTTTTCTTTTGTTAATTTTGTCCCCTACTGGATGTTTGACTGTATTCGGGGCTCTTTGGTTATTTAACTTTGTATGTTGGTTAATATCCGTCAAATATTTGTCAATTGAGATTGAAAAAATTAATTAATAAAATTAAAAAATCACTATCTTAATTACTATATTTATTTTAACACTACTTTTATTTATTTACTATTCAACCTTAAATTTATAGTAAATTAATTTTTCAATTTACATATTTAAAACATACAAATTAACTTTAAATGATTTCAATGAATATTTCAAACTGCTAAATTTAAAAACAAATTATATAAATTGCACGCAATTGAGTGTGCAGAAGTTACTAATATTAAACTATGGTTTAAGAAAGCATATGAGGAGGCCAAAAAATAGTGTATCCACACTTACTTTAATTCCCGGCGGTTTTTCTTTTTCCCTCCTCTCCTCACTATAAAAGAGCTCCAAAGTTGGCTATTTTCCCACTTCAAATCAATTTCTCTCCAGCGTAGAAAGTCTAACGAAAAAGAAAACCCACGAAAAAAAGATCAAGAAGTTATGTCTGATTCGAATCGTGGGAAGAAGGGGAAACATCAAGACGACGTTATGGATGATTCGGATTCGGATCGCAAGAAGAAGGGGAAATCCTCTGGCATAGTCATTCGTGAACCATCGAAAAACCAGCCGGGAAAATCAGCCGACATTGCTGATCAAGCTTCAGGTACTGCTTGAGGATTCTATCATGATTCCACTCTTTCTTGCTTCGGTCGCGCACTGAATATGTCTGCTGATATGCTAAATCTGCATTTCTTGCCTTCGATTGTCCTTGTGTTGATTTCGAGTGGGTGCACTTCATTAGTCGTTTTCTGCTATATCTGCCTTTCTCGCTTATTTTTCTGTCGATTTCGAGTGGTTGCAGTTCATTAGTTTTTTGCTGCTATATCTGACTTTCTTGCTTTCGATTGTTTACTGTGGCTTTCGATTGGTCGCAGTTCATTAACACTCTGCTATATCTGCCTTTCTTGCTTTAGATTATTTTCTGTTTATTTCTAGGGTTTCACTTCATCAGTTTTCTGCTATATCTGCCTTTCTTGCTTTCGTTTCTCTCTTCTTATTTTTCTTCAAAGTTTCTACTTGGATGAACTATGGCTCTTTTCTGTCGCGTATGCATAATTAACGGCACTATTTGAGTTGTAAGCAAAAATTCTTGCTCGTGAGTTCAGGAAAATCCTCCGATATCACGAAGTTTACTCACAGAACACTCGTAAATGCTACCAAAAGGTTCAGCAACCTCATCGGTGATGGCTTCTACGGACCTGTGTACAAGGGCTCGTTAACTCGTCCTACTAAACAGGTCAGTCATATTCTTTACTCGAGTTTCGAAGGCTAAATTTGGTTTTCTCACACAGTCTCGCACTTGCAGTCGGTCGCCGTTAAGTTGCTAAATCAGGCCGAGGAAGGATACTTGGACAACGACGAATTCGAAAATCTGGCTCTCGATCTTGGCCGTGCAAGTCACCCTAACATCGTACAATTACTTGGCTACTGCAATGAAATCCCCGACGGTCACATTCTCGTGTACAAATTTGTTCCCACGGCCACCACTTTAGACTCCTATCTCCATGGTACTTGAACCAATCAAAGCGATACTTTTTTTTTTCGTTCGTAACGTTATTAATTGTGACTAAATTTAACTTAGGTTCCTCGCCTCGGATGCGACCGTTAAGCTGGGGCACGAGGATGAAGATAGCGTACGGAGTGGCGAAGGCGTTGGACTACCTTCACAACACTCTGAACCCAAGGCTCATCTACGGAGACCTCAAATCGTCCAACGTTTTGATCGACATGAACCACGGCTTCATCGCTAAGCTCTCTGGGTTCGGCTTAGGACGGTTTTGTGGGCACGGTTCGTATTGTCGGCCTTTCCACGAGCCAACCAATGCTAAGATCACGAGGGACTGCGACACGTATTGCTTCGGCGTGGTTTTGTTGGAACTGCTTACTGGGAGAAGGCCATTCGATCGTGCTCGTGGCTCCAAAGCTTTTTTGCTTGTTGATTGGGTATGCATGCATGCATGCATATATGATGATCGTATATGGATGGATTACTGCGTTTTTTTTTTTTTTTCGCGAATCGTTGGAAAGCCCATTTGCATTTGCCAGGTTCAGGAGAAGCTGTCGACTGGGGAAGGAGTGAAGGAGATAAAAGATCCATCTTTGGAAGGAAAGGTTGATAATGCTACTTATGCTAAGGCGATAGCTTTGGCGGCGACTTGCACGCATAAGACGATGGAGCTGCCTCAAATGAAGGACGTGGTTTTAGAGATGGAGTACTTAACGGGTAAGAAGGATAATCCCAACTCCCCTCCGCCCGACTATGTCTTGAATACCTTTGAAGAGAGCGAAGGCGAAGAAGGTGACGATGAAGAGGAGGATGATGATCCAAAGGGGAAGAAACCGAAGCTAAGCTGATGAAACTTGTGCATGAACAGAGTTTAGCAGGCTATATTAGATATAGAATTCACCATCTTAAAAGCAACGCCATTTTTTTTTTTCTTTTTTCTTTACTGATGAAATGTGTGGCTTTAGAAGGAGGATAGCGCCATTACTGTCTCCACTCCTTTGACCTTTGGAAAATGGTGTGAAGTGTTTGTTAACCATGTCAAGGATTATGAATAACAACGTGATTTTTGGACAGAAGATTAGATAGCCCAAATTGTGTAATGGGCTTGGAAAAATGAGATAATGAGCTTATAGCCCAAAAGTGGATACTGGGAAAAGGAAAATATCAAACAAATTCCGAGTTCAGCTCAGTTCAGTCGCCTGTACAAGAAACAGAAAGATGGAGTCATCGTCTTCGTCATTCTGTTTCAGCATGATGGTTTCATCGTTTTCCTTTATATTTGCATCTTTATACACATATTTACTAAGCAGAATCTGCATTGTAAAACACCCATGGATTGTTTTTCTCTTTTCTGATTATCTTTATTCTTGGTCTACGCCGATCTTGCTAGAGGAGGAAATTTTATGTCTTGAACCCAGTTAGGCTTAGGGGCCGTTGGGCAGGTCCTCAATTTTTGAAATTGCATTTAGACCCCTTGAGAAGCAAGTTTTTACAGTCCAGGCTGCGTATTTATGGTTCGCGTCGTATTGAGTCCAATCATACTCAATTATGTATGTCTGTTGGGTATTCGACGAATTTCGCGAAAGAATGAAAAAAGACGGTTTTTGAGGAATGGCCTTCCCAGAGCTTACCTATTTAAGAGCTCGAAATTCCCACTTCAAAGCTCATTTTCAAGACCAGGAATATACACTCAAGAAAAAGAGAGAACCGAAGAAGTATCATCTCATCTTCAAGAAAATATAGAAGAAGATGAAGATTCAGGTGCAGTTAACAGTGTGCACTGAATCTGAAACATCAGGAAACCAGCTGGAACAAGTCACCATTGATAAACCTTCTTCAGGTACATTTGAATTTTGATCTGTTTTAATATCTGAACGAACTGTAAGGATTAGCACTTGCCTCTCTCAATCTGTTCTCTGTTACGCCGTGCATGCATGCACTCCTTGATTCTTTGATTAAAATGTATTCTCATCTTCAAGACGAACAAGAAGAAGTGAGTTCGAAAGAGAGCGAGCGCTTGTTTGCGGTCAGCCCTGAAACATCAGCAAGCCAGGGACAAGTCACCATTGATGATCCAATGTCAGGTACTGTTGAATTGTATCCACGAGCATTATTTAGGCTTATAATTTTAATCTGCTTTAATATCTGAACGAACCCGACCCCGTAAGTTTTATGGAGCAGTTGCCTCTCTCGCTTCTTCAATTAAATGTCTTCTCATCTTCAACTTAATGACTTTTTTTCAGGAGATTTTCCAACTGAAGTGAGCTTCGATGCAGTGTTTCGGCGTGTTTACCAAGTCTCGGTATGCATTGGAGGGCGCAAGTTCTCCGGAATCTTATGCGACCAAGGCCCTCATACAAGTACTAGTGGCAGTTCTTTCAATGTCCCATCTCTTGAATTATGCCCATTATTGTGTTAAAACTAGGAAGTGATATCATAGTGTTAACTTAAATTGTATCTTTGTATCCATGGATATGTTGTTGCTGATCTTGCTTGTTTTCAAGAAAATATAGAAGAACGTTCGTGTTCAAAGGAGGCAGAGGCGGGACAACTCGCCATTGGTGATCCATCTTCAGGTACCTTAGAAAATATATCTTCTTATATACTTTTTCTTTTGAAAAAAAGAAAAAGAATACTGAACCTGGTTCTTCTACAAAACCCCAATGATCTTACACATGTACTGTCCTTATTTTGGAATGTACTTATATATTAGGGTTCCTAGGTCAAGGGAATTTTCCTAGTGAGGCGAACATCCCAGCAGTGTTTCATCGTGTTCAAATGGATGATGGCGTTGACCAATATGCTTACAGAACCTCGGTAAGCATTGGAGGGAATATGTTCACAGGCATCTTATATGACGAAGGCCCTCATCAAGAAACTATAGAAGAACAAAAGGAAGATTCGTGTTCGAAGGAGGCTGAACTAGGCTGGGAGATATTAAAACTTCTAGCATCAGGTACTTAGAATTTTATTATGCTTTGATATCTGAACGAGCCCTGTAAGGAGTGACACTTTACTGCCTCTCACGATCTGTTTTTTTCTTCTGCAATCAAGTATCTTCTAATCTTCAAGAAAATATGGAACAAGAAGAAGATTCAGGGTCCAAGGTGGGAGAAATCATCCCTGAAGTCAACCCAGAAGCATCAGGAGACAAGGGAGAAGTCACCATTGATAATCCATCTTCAGGTGCCTTTTAAGTGTATCGGATTCTGTTTTATTATCTGAGCAAAAAGTAAGGCTTGGCACGATTCCTGCATTTGCTTCTTCAATATAATGTCTTATCTCATCTTCCAGAAAATATAGAAGAAACATGTGCAAAGGAGACAGAGGAAGGCCTCGATGTTTTCAATCATGAAATATCAGGAGTCGAGGGACAAGTCACCATTGCCAATCAATCAACGGGTACCTTTGAAATATATCAGGGCACTTGCCTCTCTTGATCTGTTCTTTGTTGCTTTGCATGTTTGTATTCTTAATTAAATGTCTTTATTCGCATCTTCAAGAAAATATCGAAGAAGATTTGGGTTCCAAGGAGAACGAGCTGGAACCTGAAGCATCAGAAAACCAGGGACAAGTCACCATTGCTGGTCCATCTTTAGGTACCGTTGAAAATTGTGTCAACGAACGTGTAGATTTAGAGATTTTTTTCTTAAATGTCTGTGTTCTTAAATTAAAATCATTTATTCCCATCTTCAAGAAAATATCGAAGATTCGGGTTCCAAGGAGAATGAGCAAGAACCTGAAGCATCAGAAAACCAGGGACAAGTCACCATTGCTGATCCATCTTCAGGTAACGTTGTAAATTGTATCCACGAGCTTTAATTACTCAACGAACCGTATGGAGTACCATCTGTCTCCCTTGATCTGTTCTTTGTTGCTCTCAACTGTTGCATGTATGCACTTATGTTTTATTCTTGGTCTTGCTTCTTCAATCAATGTCTTCTGATCTCAAGAAAATATCGAAGAAGAAGAAGATTCAGGTTCCAAGGAGACGGAGCAATGCTTTGGCGCAGTCGACCCTGGAAAAAATTGGCACTCGGTTTCTTATGATTTTGCGGAGTTTCCTTATGCATATCTTGTACGTGCTACCACCAATTTTTCTGATCGAATCAGCGAGGGCTACTACGGATCTATGTACAGGGGCACTTTGTCAGATCTTAACCAGGTAGCTAAGCTAATCATGAAGGATTAGGACAATTAGTTCTCTTTCTAAGCAGAACCTCTTCTTCTAACTTCGCCAGTCTTGATACATACATATAGGAAGTCGCTGTTAAGCTGCTAAATAGTGCCATCACGGGATATTCAAACGATGACATAGCAAATTTGGCTCATAAAATTGGCCGTGCGACTAATACCAACATTGTGAAATTTCTGGGCTACTGCAATGAGAAGCTTGATAGGCACGCTCTTGTATACGAGTACATCCCAATAACTTTAGCCTCCTACCTTCACGGTACTACTACTACTCATTCATCGAATGCATACACTCTTTCCTCACGTGATATCATCGTTCTTAATAGTAACTAATGAATGATGCAGATTCCCCTCACATGCCACCTATAGACTGGGCCACGAGGATGGAAATAGCTTACGAAGTTGCCAAAGCGTTGGACTACCTTCACAACACGATGAAGCCTCGAGTCATCTACGGAGACCTCAGTTCGTCCAACATTTTACTCGGCGATTCCCACCTTCAACTCTGCGGTTTCGGCGTAGGAAAGCTTAGGCACACGGGGCATTGCAAAGCTATACACGCTTCATGCAAAGTCGAGGTCTCAGACTCTTGTGATGTACACTGCTTCGGCATAGTCCTTTTGGAGCTGATTACGGGTCGAAAAGCATACGATGTGACCCGCGAAAGTCGTTGGCTTTCTGAATGGGTACCTTAATACATTTCACAGATTGATCACTCATCAAGGATAGATATCTTGCGTTGTTTGCTTTCTTTTTTATTCTTATCGAGAATCGTAAGAATATCTGAACAGTTGATGTCTGAATTTAACTTCTTGGGAGGGCATTAATTGCAGGTTCGGAACATTTATTCGATCAGTGAAGAACTGAAGGCGCTGCAAGATCCAAGGCTGAAAGGAAAAGTTGATGAGTCTAGTTTTGGGAAGGCGCTATTTCTGGGATTGTTATGCACTAGTGAACAATTTCGTATTGGGATGGACGAAGTCTTCGCTGAGATGGAATACATAGCGGGCAAGAAGGTTGACAATCGCCTTTTACCTGACATTTTGGCGATTTTGGCGAGAGATTTTGCCGAAGAAGAAGATGAAGAGAAGACGACGAATACGAGTAAGAAGGAAAGGAACAAGAAGAAGAAGAAGAAGAACTAATCAGAAGGAAGTGCAAGAGTTTCAATATTTTCTGCAGAACTGATGATGGCATGCATGACATTAGCTTTGTATTAGTGCTTTCGATCATCTTTTCGATTTATGGGACTATGGGAAATAGTGTTGATCATGTCCGTACACTACTATAATAGTGAAGATCAAGAATTGTAAAGAAAGCGCGAGTGTTCCTTGGCCACAAGAAAGAGTAATTCCGTACCAAATATAGCGAGAGAAAAAAAAGAAAACTTATTTTCAATGGGCTATATAAAGCATTAATAAATAATATGCTTCGCAATTATGACGTGGGAAAAGTATATCCAAAGGCATAACACGGAGTTTGGGCGGGGGAATATTCGAGCTTCATTCAAGGATGTCCTTCGCCGTATAAATAGCGCGCGCAAGCGTAGTTGGCAATTTGCCCGTCCCCTTTTTTCTCTCAAACGACGATTTATTGATTCGATTCGTTGTTTCTCTTTGCCCCCGAAGCCAGCCGGCGATGGCTGTTAGAGCTGTTCATGTCACCGATGTTCTGAATCTTGATCAGGTTACTGAGAACGCGTCTCTATCTCTCTGCTCTCCACGATTTGCAAAAGGTACGCACGCTCGTCCGAACGTTTTTGTTTTTCGTTTTTTTTTTTCTTTTTTGTTTGTTTGTTTGAGGTAGGTTATGCCTATCGGCCTCTTTTTCAGGCGTGGAATACGGGAGATCGACGCCGTTTAAGGCTTCAAAATTTCTGGTGATTGGCCACAGGGGGAATGGGATGAACATGCTGAACTCGTCAGATTTGAGGATGATGTCTGTGAAAGAAAACACGATCCTCTCTTTCAACACCGCAGCTGCGTTTCCCGTTGATTTCATCGAGTTTGATGTTCAGGTAATGCTAACAGTCACGTCTAGGATTCATTTTTGGATATGGTCGCTTAGAGAATATTGGAATTGTCGATGTAACTTTTACTGGTTCATAAAACTTTGTTCGTTGGTTGCCTTGTCCTTCTCTTTCTTTGTCTAGAAAGAGGATATGACAGCTGCTTCTTGTCCATGCCCTACGGAATTCCCAACGTTTTTATAATGGGACCTGTAAACTCTTATATCAATAGATTTGTCTATTCTATGTGGAGATGCCTTGTTTGTCCGTTCCCTTTGTGTTGGAATTATTTGCCTTAATCGGAAAAGATACTGATCGAAGTTGTTTTTTGCGTCTCTTCTTTCCCCTTTTCATCCTCGGATGGAAAAAAAACGTCGCTGATATTTTGGTCTTGCTCTTGAATTAAAAAAGTACGTGGTCCGTGCTTTTTTGAATCAAGTTGCTTGAGACAAGAACGTGACGAGTCTCTGATCTTTTTAGGTGACGAAGGATGGTTGCCCCATCATTTTTCATGACAACTTCATCTACAACGAAGATATCAGCGTAAGTAGGATTTTCTAATTGGATGTTGTGGTAAACCATTTATAGCTTTCCATGAGTCTTACATGGTAACCTGATCTCTATTTTTTTTCAACTTTATCAGAGACAAGTAAATGCTTTCAAAATTGAAACTTGCAGGGGACAATATGTGAAAAGAGGGTGACAGAGTTGTCTTTATCCGAGTTCCTCACCTACGGTCCCAAGAAAGAGGATGGTGTGGTGGGAAAGAAGATGTTGAGGAAAACAAAGGATGGGAAAATGCTAAACTGGAGCGTTGAATCCGATGATTGCGGCTGCACCTTACAAGAAGCTTTTGAGAAAGTGAATTCGTCACTTGGGTTCAACATCGAATTGAAGTTTGACGATTACATTGTTTACCAGCAAGAACATCTCATGCGTTCCTTGCAAGCAATACTGCAAGTTATTTCCGATCACGCCAAAGACCGACGAATCATCTTCTCCAGTTTCCACCCCGATGCTGCTTTGCTTGTCAAGAAACTTCAAAGTGCCCACCCTGTGAGTTTTCTGATAACTTAATTATTTGTTGCTGTGCTGTAACTCCTCACCGTCGTTGGTTTTAGTTATGTTCTGACGACAAATTTCATTGGCAATTGACAGGTGTTCTTCCTTACAAATGGGGGGAATGAGATATACAAAGACGTAAGAAGGAATTCTTTGGACGAAGCCATTAAGGTTTGCTCAGAGGGTGGTCTCCAGGGGATTGTTTCTGAAGTTAGGGGCGTTCTCAGAAATCCTGGCTCCGTGAAAACGATAAAAGAGTCGAACCTGTCTCTTTTGACATATGGCAAATTGAAGTGAGTCTTTTTTGGGCACAAAGTGTACATTATTACGGAAACCAGATAACTAACATAACATCAACTCTTAGGTCCGATCATGGGTTTGTTTGTTTGTTTTTTTTTCCTCAGTAATGTCCCTGAAGCAGTTTACATGCAACACTTCATGGGCGTCGAAGGAGTGATCGTAGATTTGGTCCAAGAGATCACCGAAGCTGTTTCAAGAATGGTGAAGCCATCTGCCAAAGGTGAAGAAGAAAAAGAAGTGATACGGTGCCAAGGAGATGATGATGAACCAATGCGTGGCCCCAGCCCCCAATTTTCCCACACAGAATTGTCATTCTTGTTCAAGCTCATCGCTGAACTTGCACAACAATGACTTACCATTTACGTTCTAATGTTGTAGTTGGTGTGTGTGTGTATAATGATCACCACATTTGTTGTCCCCTATATCACCTGTCATACGGTTGTTGTGTGGGAAAAGCTGTATAGTATTTTTGTATCCGTATCATTGTTAAGTGCGTTGTTGTATTCTGAGACGTTGGCAGTAATGAAGCGTGTATATGCAACTGTTAAGATTATGCAAAACATAGCGCTTAGCGTCTCTTTGATCATATGATATACGAGTGACATTCTTAGTGTGTGTGTGTGCGTGTGCGTGTGTGTGCTTGTGTGTGTGAGTGTGTGTGAGAGAGAGAGAGAGAGAGATGTCCCCTAACATTTCATTCTAGTTTATCGTAGTAACTTCCAAGAAGCACGCGTTTATCGAAGAAGTTTGGTCAAAATTGCGACACGAGTCAAAGATGGAGAGGAGTTTTGTGTTAATTGGGAAGAGTCTTGTCTCGTCTTCTGTCCGAGTTGGAAGAAGCCATAGATAGAATAGATAAGATTTTCTGTCCCAAACAACCAACGCTTTATACGCTGCTACAAACAAAAACAACAGCCCCATAAATATGTGTCCAACTCCACTACGCTACATGACAAGGAAAGCCACATATAAACAAGTATTTTTGTCTTACAAAGAGAGAGAAGAGACGAATCAGTTTTGAGTTAGATCATTAAAGATGGAGCCAAGAAACGGAAATGGAGGTAATGCCATGGCGAATCAACTGCCAGTTGGGTTCAGGTTTCGGCCTACTGACGAAGAACTGCTTCTCCACTACTTGAAGAGGAAGATCTGTTCTCTTCCATTGCCGGCCGACGTCATCCTCGAATCCGACGTCTTCAGCCTCAGCCCATGGGATTTGCCTGGTCAGTTATTAATTAGCTCTCTCTTCTTTGACTTCTTGGGTTTGAACTTAAAGATATGTGCTCTCTCAGCCCATGTTTTTGTTTATTTTATATATGTTAAAAGGTGACGTGAAAGAGAAGAGATACTTCTTCTGCAAGGCGCAGAGGAAGGCAGCGAGCCATTGCAGTGGCTACTGGAAAGAAACGGGCAAGCACAAGCAGATCACTTCTACTGGTAATGGAAAAAGCCTTGCAGTGATTGGTCTGAGGAGATCTCTCGTCTTCCATGGAAGGAAACATGAGAGAACTCAGTGGATGATGCGTGAGTTTTGCCTTGTGGGCTGTGTTAGTTACTGCCCATCGTCCTCTCAGGTACTGAAGTACTTGCTGAGCTTCATTCTATCTAATACCAATGGTAGTAAATGATGTTTCCTAAGCAGTGTCTGAATTTGCAGAAACTAATGATGCAAGTTGGGGATTGGTTAGTATGTCTCGTTTACCAGAAGAAAGCACGAAATCGTTGCAGTCAAAGCATCAACCATAGCATGAATCTGCAGTTAAAAGAAAAAGCTCAAACTGCAATATCATCCCCATGCTTTAGTGGGATCAATGAGATATCTTCCTCTTCGGAAGGTGGCTTAGTAGATCAGCAAGCAAGCAGTAGATTATAATGATGATGATTGATTCAAGAAAGAAGCAGCAGATTCCTTAGCCTTGCGTGTTTTTTGTTTTCAGAGTAGATGTTTTTATTTTTAATGAGTCATGTTTTAAAGTAGGTTCAAGTTCAAGGGATGCAAATGAATTGCAGGGAATAGTTTCGATTACTTTTTAACCTTCACCTGTATATCAATTCATTTCTTGAACTTGCCTCGTGCAAATGAAAATGACCGAAATAAATCCAATGAAGCAGTGGTTTTCATAGTTGTTTCTTGGGAAGTGACTATTAGCATTCATGGCGGCATTATGGGGTTATCAAAGATGGAATAAGACAAGGTTAGTTTGGTTCGATGAAAAGGTGAAAGACTTTAAAGACAAGTCAAAGATTCTCCGATTTTGTGTCAGAAATCAGCTCCATGCGCAACGGTCAACGTCTCATTAATTAAAAAAGGGGGAAATTTTGTGTCAGGCCCCATAATATTTTAAAATTAAGGATCAGACCCTGTCAGACATTTTTTTAGTTTTAAGGACCTCTTTTTTGAAAAATTAAGTGAAAAGGACCCAAAACTGTTATTTGACGAAATTACCCTTCATAAAAGTGATTTCTGAATGGTATTTGACGTCAGTTTTATGTTACACAGTTATACTGATTTGTTACACAGTTTTACTGATTTGTTACCGTAACAACCGCAAGTGTTACTTTAACGTCATAAGACGTTACTTATCGACAGTAAAATGTTATTAACAGACATATTTATTACATCGAACTATCGAACCCCATTTTTCACACAGATAGAGCACAATCGGTTGTTAACACCTTGTTTTGTTTTCCATCATGAGGTATTACACCATAAACCCTAAACCGTAAACCCTAAACTCAACGCGACGACCATTAGCGTTTTTCTATAAAAGATCGAATCATTAGCGTTTGATCTTATTACACGTTTCGAGATTAAAAATTGATAACCCATTATAGGAGCATTGCTCCCTATAATGATGAATTTTCTGTCTAGGGAAACAGGGGGAGATGGTCGGGTGGAGGGGTCAAGAACAATTATAACTGTTACCCAATTATACTGATTTGTTACCGTAAAAATCGTAAGTGTTATTTTAACGTCATAAGACGTTACTTATCGACAGTAAAATGTTATTAACAGACATATTTATTACTCGGACTATCGAACCCTATTTTTCCCACTGATCGAGCATTGCTCCCTATAATGATGAATTTTCTGTCTAGGAAAACAGGGGGATGGTTGGGTGGAGGGTTCGAGATCAATTATAACAGTTTTGCGCTGGAAAAAACACTTCCTTTCATTTGGATAACAACATTATTGTATTGAGTACCATATGACGTCTATTTAGTAACAAACGAAGTCGCACAGGTACCACATCATTCAAAACTAATACCGTTTCCTGCAGTAACACATTAACAAATGATGTTGCAGGAATCGGTATTATTTTTGCATATTGTGTTACTTCTGCGACGTCATTTGTTACTAAATAGACGACATATGGTACTCAATATAAGACTGTTGTTATCCAAGTGTTAACAAATGATGTTGCAGGAATCGTATTATTTTTTAATATTGTGTTACTTCTGCGACGTCATTTGTTACTAAATAGACGACATATGGTACTCAATATAAGACTGTTGTTATCCAAGTGAAAGAAAGTGTTCTTTTTCAGCGCCGAACTGTTATAATTGGTTGAAACGGATTATTTAGGTATACAACGCAATTTTGGCATATGTCAGGGTTAAATATGTCTTTTTGCGTCATTTTAGGGCCTGATCACTGAGTTTTCCGAAAAGTGGGTCCTTAATACTAAAGCCCACTGCAATGGGGCCTGAATCCTAACCCAAACTTCTTAATGGGGCCTGAAATTGAATTAACCCTTAAAAAAGTTGACTGTATATCACGAACACAGTTTAGGATAAATCATATCTCGTTCTTCCCTTCCGTGTCATTATTAATTCTGTACCATTGCTTCCCTTTTCCTTTGGGTTAACTCCTTATAAGTCCCTTTCAACTTTTTTACTTCCTTTTTTAAATACCCCTCGAATTATTTCTTTCTTATAAGTATCCATTTAAAAATTTATTCCTGTTCAGTACCTCAAAAGCTCTTTTCAGCATTAAATAGACGAAAATACCCCGTCTCACATATAAAAAAAGCTGAATAATTATTTTCACATGAATTATACAAAAAAAATCCGTTGTTATACCAATAAAAGTGGACGTTGTACCAGAAAATGTTGAAATTAAACCATCTGTGTTCGTCATTATTATAATTTACAGAGAAATTAGACGTAAATATACCAACTGATTTTGCGATTATACCACAAATTACATACCATCTGCTGTCATAAATATACCAATAGAATTGTACAGTATACCAGTTGGTATAATAATTATAACAGTTGGTATAATTAGAATAACGACTGGTATAATAATCAAAACAGTTGGTATGATGTCCAATTTAAATAGCATTACTATAATTTACAGCGAAATACCAACTGATTTTGCTATTATACATGATTATTATACCAGTAAATAACGTTATTCGAATTTTATACAGTGGAATTGGACGTTATACCAACTGATGTTGAAATTATACCAGAAACTGTAGAAATTACACCAACTATTGTCGTAATTATACCAACAGATTTGTACGCTATGTCAGTTGGTATAATTAGAATAACAGATGATATAATAATCAAAACATTTGGTACGATGTCCAATTTAAATTGGATTATTATTATTTACAGCGAATTGAACGTTATACCAACTGATTTTGCTATTATACCAGAAATTATAGAAATTATACCATATGTTTTGGTTATTATACCAGTAAATAACGTTATTCGAATTTTATACAGTGGAATTGGACGTTATACCAACTGATGTTGAAATCATACAAAAAACTATAGAAATTATACCAAATGTTGTCGGAATTATACCAACAGATTTGTACACTATAACAGTTGGTATAATTAAAATAACAGTTGGTATAATAATCCAAACAGTTGGTATGATGTCAAGTTTAATTTCAGAAAAGGGTATTTTCGTCCATTTACTGTTTGACGTATTAAACACGCAACTTTTTTGCAGATGGTTACTGATAAGGAATAATTTTTGCCGGGGATAGTGATAAAGATTTTCAAAATTTGAAATGGCCTGACACGGAATTTTAGCTGTAATGTCACTTACATTTTATCTTTTTTTGCCGTAAATTGCTGCTGACTTCAGAAATAGTTAAAAAGAAAGTGTAAGCCCCACTCTTAATAATTGTCAGCGCGATGAATTTCATCCTTTTCCTTTCACAATCACAGATTCAGTCATGGTGATGGACAATAAATCTTGTTTCCTTGAACACCTACAGAAGCAACCCTCGTATTAATTTCACGAGTTCATTTTCGAATTTCCACAGAGATGATCCAAGTTTTGGGCCACAATCGTAAACATCATTTGGGCATTGGGCCTTACGTGAAATATTTCTCGATTGGGGTCATTTCTTAATTTGTTAGTTTAATATTGAGATTGTGTGTCGGAAGACGGAAATTACGATGGAAGGGCGAGTCTAAGGTTAGGTCAGCGCTTCAAATTGGGGGCATTTCTTTCTTACATTTGCAATACGAAACTTGATCTCAAACAGCGATCGCCTTCTACAGATTTCATCGTTACTATCAACGAAATGACGAACTATTGCGCGATATTGATTTTGGCGGCGGCGCTGCTGTCGGGTTCGTTGTCGTCTTCGATCGCTAGCAGCTCGGAGGGACCATTTATTGTGGCCCATAAGAAGGCGTCGCTCACAAGGCTCAAGTCGGGCGTCGAGCGCGTGTCCGTCTCTGTCCACGTCTACAATCAGGGATCCGCGTATGATGATAATTAATTTTGTTTCTTTTTTGTTTGTTGGCTTTTTAGGCGGTAGATCTGATGATTGTTTCCTTTCTGGCTGATCCGATGCCGTCATAAAGTTAGGAATCAATCAATGATTACTTTGGTTAGTAAGATTGGGATTTAGATAACAACAGATGCCGTTACGTGTACAAGATTGTGTCCTTTTTTTTTTGGCCCTAATGCACTATTAAAGATAGGAAATTGAAAAACTTTCTATAGATCTGAAGCTGCTTACTCTGCTGAGTTTTATGGGATGTTGTTGAAGTTAATTTAGCATGGATAAGGGCAGAGGATTAATTTATGAGGAGCGAGGATAAGTATTGGTGAAATTATGTGTCAGATTAAGAACTCAAAACCCCAATTGTGTGTATTATACTGAGGTAGTCAGGGATATTTGCATGATCGGTTTTCTAGATCCTTGTGTAAGGAGATGCTTATTTTTTCTTATGCATGTGGCTTGCTCTATCAGTGTCAGCGAGGGATCTACTTTTTTTCAAACTCATGAATGGCTGTTTAAGTGACGATTTGTCTGAGGGTCCTATACGTTAATATATCGTGAATCTAACATTGTCACTGGCCATCTTAGAGTTATAGGCTTACATATATACTGATAATCTCTGTTGAATGTGGAAATGTAATTTAATCTCTCTGTTGAACGTTGAAATGTATTTTAGCTTCATTTCACGTGTTGTAAATTGTAATTGGAACATTATATTTCGCTTTCACTTTCTGATAGAAGAAAAGCGTTGTCTAAGCCTTTTTTTGTGGTCTTTAGCGTCGTTCCTTTTTTGTGTTTATGATTCAAGACCGTTCTCCCTTTTCAGGACTGCATATGATTTGATGTTAAATGATGGTAGCTGGCCCAAAGATGTATTCGATATTGTTGATGGTAACATTACAATGTCATGGGAGAGGCTTGATGTGTAAGTCTTGCTGTCGAACTAGCTCTTTTAGCCGATTCATATCTATTTTTTTCCTTGGGTTATTTAGGCTAAAGTATAGTTACGGACTTATGGTATGGGTACTGGCAGGGGTGACGTTCTATCACATTCCTTTGAATTAGAGGCAAAAACAAAAACTGTTTTCTATGGCGCTCCAGCAGTTATCACATTTCGTGTTCCCACGAAATCTGCTCCACAGGTTAGTTGTAAAATATAGTCAGGGTTGAATTCTTAGTACTTGCGGTTGCTCCCTGCTCGACTTTGTTCGGTGAATTTTTCAGGAAGCATACTCAACTCCTATTCTGCCTCTCGATGTTCTAGCAGATAGGCCTCCTGAGAAAAAATTTGACTGGGTAGGCGTTGAAACTTCAATTGGATTATTATTTATCACTTGTTTATCTTTTAAAGTAAGATCCCTAAACCATTGCCCTTTTCTTTGGCATGGAATCCTTTTGCCCTAACGTGAATCGATCATTCAGGCTAAGGTATGTCATATTTATAAACTTCCCTAAACTTGTTCATTGTGCAATCTGCATACTACTTGCTTTCTGCATTTTGAGGACGAATTTTCACAAATCTTGTTTTCTTCCACATATATGATAAATTTGCATGCTTATCTTTTGCAGAGACTCTTGGCGAAATATGGATCACTTGTTTCAATGATAACTATCGTGATCTTGTTTGTGTACTTGCTGGCAAGTCCATCATCAAAATCCGCCGCAGCAAAGGGTAGCAAGAAGAAGCGTTAATCATCTACTACTCCTATTTCTCCTGTCAAATGACTAAGCCGTCAATCTCTTTCAAGAACCTTTATTCGGTCATATAATGTATGGTTTCACTTCTTTCCGTACAATGTTACCTTTTTGTAGAGACCTGAGCTAAAAGTAGTCTTCGGAGTTCGGACATGAGATTCCCTAGTTTTCATTTATTGGATTTGCAATATGAATCGGATCATAGATTTGTTTAACAACCTATTACCAGACATGAGTTTCCATGTCGAAATATTACAACAGAAACCAACCAACCAGAATTCAGAAAAAGAAAGTCAGCCAAAACACAGAAATAAATAAAAACCACTTCACTAGAACTGCAAAGTCTGCACAAACGGCGGAGCATCTTCGCGGGGCCCAACGAGCGTTCTGTAAAGGTACAGCTTCTCCACAAACTTCTCCCGAATATCCTCATCATCATCATCGCCACCTCCTTCGTCAATGATCTCCACGTTCAGCTCAGGCTTCTTCTTAGCAAGAATGCCGCACGCCCCGTAAGTCACTTCGCAGGACGACATCCAAAGGGAACGCATTGTCTCATACTTCCCTACGTCTGAAAGAAGCGCTCCATCCCCAAATGGGCTGTCCCTAATCTCAAGCTTCTTTAGTTTCTTGCAACCGCTCAAGACATAAACCATCCCTTTATCGCTGTCCCCAGCAAACGCTATAGAAAGCATCTCAAGCTGCTTGGCATACATGCCAATGTAGAGGAAAACCTGATCGGTCAATAGCCCAGATATGGACAAGCGCTTGAGACCCTTGGAAGAGCTAACGATAGCCCCAAAACCTTCGTCTAGTGGTAGTCCGTTCACTGCGTCTGGGATGACTGGGTTGAGAGTGCATAGCCTGAATCGAATGAAGTTGGGGCAGTTATGGGCGACTGTGATGAGGGCAGCGTTGGTCATTCGTAGGCAGAAGTAGAGGATTGAGTTCAGCTTCGGGCATCCTTCTGATATTGCGATGAGTCCCTCTTCTGATACTCCAGCGTTTGGGGCCACGCCGTGGAGATCGGAAGGGAAGACTCTCAATTCTTGCAGCTCTTTACATTTCGAGGCCACGACGCCCAGCCCCTTGTCTCCAATTGTGTCTAAGATCTGTATTTGATTGAGTGCTTAAATATGTAAATATTGCTAAGTACGTGTTAAATTGAGAGACTAAATGTATGTTATGATAATGATCTCACCCATAGTTGCTGTAATTTAGGACAGTGGCGTATCAGCTTCACTAGCTCGTGGCTGTGGATTCCAGGAGAGTAGCTGAGATTCAGTGAGGTTAAGTTTGCACAGATTGGATAGAAGGCTGGCAAGCAGTGGGCGTTTACGTCGAGGAACCCTGACAAGCTTCGGATTGATTTACACTTGTGCAAGGCATTCGTCAGTTTCTGATAAGTCTCGGAGGTTGGATCGTGGGTAAAAGAACCGGTGCCTAGATCACTCAGTTGGGGTGCTTGGGCCAATATCTTTTGAAGGGCGTCGATGGTGACCGAGTGATTGACTCTCAGACTTCTGAGGTTAGGACACCTTAAGACAAGTCTCTCGAGAACTGTTAAGTTAACCTCTCCTCTGAGACATGCAAAGTTCAGGGAAACTAGAGAGGTACAGCTTTCAGGGAAAGAGCTAAGCCATTGTCCCTTTCGGTCCTCAACTTCATTTTCCTGCAGGTCTAACTCCCTCAGGTTCCTGTTTCCCAAGAACCAGCAAGCCATGAAAACAACATTACGGAGAAAATATTCATGAGATGACAAGTGTGTGTATCCGTGTGTTTACACCTGCAATTGGCAGCGAGTGCAGCAAGACCATCCGTAGTGAAGCCTTCACAGCTGACCAAGACCAGAGATTTGAAATTCGGAAATGACGTAGCAAGCAACTCCAGGCTCTCATCAGACACGACCATCCTCTTCAACTTGAGCTCCTCTAAGTTAATCCCAGCTTTAGCCATGGCCTCGATCCAAGGGTACACATACCCGCCCCAATCATGAGGCACTAAGTTGAAGTCGGCGAAATGAGGCTTCCCTTTTAGGATCAAAGACCTGAACCTCGGGAACCTAGCAATCGTAATCTCAGGGTTCACGGAATAGCAGTTGCCTATGAAAACCCTCTCACGGCTGAGCCTTTCGACGCTGTACCACGATTTGCACACGAGGGACACCGCATTTCTATCGCGATGCGATGTCAGGAAATCGAACACGTGCTCTAGTACTTCCTCGGGAAAGCAATTTATCAGCGTTCTATGAAGCCGACACATGAGATCTAACTCTCTGAAACCCGAAAATGTAAATATGACTTCTTCGACGACCAAAAACTTCTCTTCTCCGAGGTGGGCAATAGAAAAGGATAAAAAAAAAAAAAGAAAAACGCAAAAGCTGTAAGATTTCTAGACCTTGGCTTTAAGGATCTAAGATGCTACAGATCTGCAATATGTTTAAGGATGAGCTGAAGAGGTAGAGCTTCCAGGATTTGCTTTACGAATTTAGCAATGAATTCGAAAAGAAACAGACAAAATCAGTACAAATAGCTACGGCAAACGAAAGGAATTAGCAGAGAGAAACGGATAAAGGGTACTATTGGATAAGATGAGCGTCAGTGGTCAGTCATCGTTATCATCACGTCCAAAAATCAATAATATAGGAGGAAATAAAACAGGAACAAAGAGCTGCGATGAGAAACTTGAAACTCGTCAGAAGATCCAATAATCCTCCTTACTACAGTTAGATTTTCTGAAAAATCAACTTTGTAAAGGGAAGCAGAGACGAGGAAAACGAAACTTCGCCGATGAATTGCTCACACCGCTGTCTCTTTCCGCTCTATCTCCGTCCAACCACGGCGGCTGTTTCGTTCTTCAATCTCTCTCTGTCTCTCTCTCCACTCATTTCATCATCATCGTCATCGACGAAAAAAAAAAAGAGGTGCTGAGCTGAGATAAACCAATTCAAGTCCATCATGACTAACCAAAGCAGTAACTATGGTCAAATGAGGTGAATTAGAGTTAACGAAATCTGACGATAAGCATGGAGCTTCTGCCGAAAGTGGACGAGAATCTTGACCGTTCAATGATGTGTCGTTATCGATAAAATCGTCGGCACTCATATTGCCACTCCTTTATCACGTAATTATGAGAATGCCATCAAGCGATTTTTTTCAATTATTATTATTCGCTCACATTTTGACTTGAGATTGAGAAATAATCTATTTATGCTAGTAATTCATGCACATTTTATACATTGCTTAATAAGACAAGTGATTCTTGCAAATACACAAGCATCGCAGGAGCCACAGAATATCTGAAGCTTAATTGATCCAATGGAAGGTTTCTAGACACACTTTAGTTTAGTATAACTTGGTGAAGTCATATATAGCTTACATTTATTTATAACTTCCAAACAATGATAGCCCCCCATCATATGAAGCAGTGACCCGCAAACAGAGTACCAAGTAATAATTGCATTGAGGACCTTTAAACATTTAAAGCAAATTAGCAATCAATTCATAGGAAAACATAGTATGGCCGAGCTAAACTCAACCATCATCCATAGCAGCCTATTATTGTAGCATTATAGAGGCAATTTCGCAAGCCAAAAATCCTAACAAGTCTCTCCTTACAAAAATTCCACAACTGGCTTTCCAAGTATGGAGTAAAACAGAGCTTCTCCACAAAAATGAAAATTGTCATGTCCAACGTACGCATGTTAAGTACGTTCGAAGTTATGCAAAAAAAAAAAAAAAGAATAATCTTGATCTGCCGAGCAGATAGAAGAACAAAGTTGCTAAAGGACTTATTGATTCCAAGTTTGTAACTCTCAAGAAAAACTCCAACGGACTTACTCTACGCCTTTGCGAGCTCTGTGGTGGCTGGTGCAGGGGCGGGAGTAACGCCTCCAGTTGTTGGGCTATAAAAAATTGAATTTAATGTCAGATTTCAGACAGTCAATTGCCCGTCGTCCAACATTAGTTACGCAACAAAAAACGGGGGTAACAACTTACAGGCCAACAAAAACCTTGAACGCATCATAAATACCCCACTGTGCTCCAGTTAGAGTTCCAATCATGACGATACGAAGAGGGAGTCCCCTTGTAAATAGACCCCACAGTCCCAGCTTCTTTACAGCCTGAAAAACAATAGAAGAGTAACATACTAAAACGATGAGAGACCAGCTTAGGAAGGAATTATGGGTAGTTACATAAACATGAAAGTTATCATGATGGAATTGGACTAAGAAGGAAGTCACTTACGTCACCAACAGTGGCACCCTTGGCATTGTTGAGGAAAGATACGAGATTATCAGCTGGATGAGATACAATGGCACAGAAAACACCAGCCACGTATCCACCCGCAAAGCTCACGCCGAGCTGTAGACCTTTGCTGCACTCGTTCTTAGGGGTGGGGATGGCATGCTTGTAGATCATCTCCACGATAGTTTCGAACGAGGCAAACTTCATCATTGTATCTGAAAACAAAAACCGTCAAAGCAAACTAACGAATACACAACTACATGAGTCTTAAGAGGGAAAAGACATGAAGATTGCACAACAACAGTCCGAACAATCAACCAGCAACTTCAAATCGTTAGGAAGCAGCTGCAGTTCAAACCAGTTCTGAAGTACTTAAACAGAAATAAAATTTTTCTCAAGAAAATCAATAACTAAGCATAGCATTTGTTCAATAAAAACCAGACAAATGGAAATGGTCCGAACGCCATAAGAAAAAAAAAAAACTGTCAATTCATCTTTACAATCATCGGTTAAAGATACAGCCAAATTTAACAATGCAATTTTTGCATATATGTAGGATTTACGTGGTAATCCTAGTAGCTCTACAAGATAATCAACTAGAAAGTAGATAACCACTTTTAGTCAGATTCCCAGATTACGAAGTTCAAACGGCAACACCGGCAGAATAAGTAGTCAACTACAAAAATGATGCAGATATCATAACAGAAAAAGCTACAACTGTGCCTAAACTTACATGGAATCTGACGGCCCCAGAGTGGAACAAGGCCCTTGTATAACCTAGAAAGACAAATGTGCATTGGGACTTGAGAGATCCACATAAATTGATAAGCATAGCAACAAAATTCATTAAAAATATGAAGTTTTGTCAATCAACTTACCCAAGTGCCCCTTCAGATCTGACAAATTTGGGAAGCCCATCAGCCAATCCTCGGGCAAAACCAGGCTGGGTCTGGACTCTGACCTTTACAGCCTCAAAAGGACAAAGTGCAATATCAGCAATAACCTCTGCAGATGCAGAGCCAGCTAGATAAATGAAAGTCTTGTATCTGGCTGCATTTTCCGGGCCAGCAAGGTCAGAGTAGTACTTCTTGAAAAACTCATAGAATCCAAACTTGCAAGCACCCTGGGCGCTGTAACCTAGCAGGGTCGGCACCCATCCCCTGAAGAAACCCTTGGCACCCTGCTCCTTGAGCAGAATTCCAAAACCAGAGGAGATACTCTTGTACTTCGTGGGATCAATCTAATAAAGTTGCAAGAGGAAAGGAAGGAATATTCAGTTTAGCTTACTGTACAAAAATCTGATGGAAATGACCTAAAAGATAATTAGTAGCCAGAAAACTATGGACTTCAGCTGTGTAATCTATATTTACTTATTCAACAGAAAAAGACACAGCTCCAAAACCCCTTATCATCATATAACTCAAATCAAAATCGAATTTCTGTACATGGAAGATCTGCCTTCAATATACAAGCAACGGATCAAGATGACATGTGAAGCACAACGAGAGAGTGAGAGATCCACATTACATCATATTAAAGATCTATAAACATAATGAAGAAACATATACAGTGGGTGATAAAACAAGATTGAAAAAAAAAAACCTGCATATTGCACTTGACAAGATCTAGGGGAGTAACGGCCATGTGCGTGAGACCGCAGCTGAGAATCCCACCGGCCGTACAAGCGGCGTAGTACTGAGGAGAGAACATCTCGATCTTCCCAGGCTCGGAGGGTGCAGGAATCAACGGAGACTGAGACACGGATGCTGCTGCAGGCGCTGATCCAAGGATTTTGGATCTAGACGCAAAAGAGGATGTCGAGTAAAGGAAACTCGGAATCAGAGGCTGACGTCGTTGGCTTTCCATAGCGCCTCTACTGTAAGCTTCGATGCTGGAGAAGAATTCCGTTGAAGAGACCGCGCCGATCGGCTCGTCCCTAATCTCTCTAACCACCGGCGAATGAAATCAAGAGTTCAAGCTCGAGCGTCTGCGTATATCGAGGTGAAATGGTCAGCAGCTCAGATATTTTATACGGCGACAATTGTCAGGCGCTTCACGTGCGTTTACCCTAATACCCCCACACTAAACCTTCTCCGAAGTTGCAATTGTCGCTTAAGCATTACCACGCTTTTGTGATTAAATTAAAGATAATTTCTTATGGTTATCGAAAATACAAGATATCGTCATAAAACATGAAATAAATGAGATATTTTTATTTATTTTTATCATATCAAATCACATGAAACATGATGATTTTATAATTTGATGAAATATTGGACTAAAAAATTAAAAATAAAGAAGCAAAATTTGTGAACCACACGATTTAAAATTCAATGGATCAAATCCACTGAGACGTAGAGAAAGACATAATTTGTGGGACAGAAGATTTCGTGTGACGCACAGCACGAGAATAAAATTTATATTAACCACACAATAACCATATTATTAGAAAAAGCTTGGCAGCTAAACATTTCCCACAAATTTACAGGGCATTTGAGTCCCAAGTGTGGTCAGGTTTATTATATTTTCACTAGAAATGTTCGACTCATTATCATAGTTAGAGAACGTGAACAGTATACACGTATATAACCAAAGTCGTTCCATAGCTGATAAGTTTTTAAAATGTGTTTCGGTTGAATTTAATGAAGTATGAGAAACTACCTAGATAAATGACAAAGAAAGAGAGACGAAGCACTTGGGAAGTACTTTATTAGTATAAAGACACTCCCAGAATTTATTTTCCATGAAACGGACATACAAGGATACATTATGAAATTTACAGAATAACTTTAGCACAAATAGGACAATTAAGTACACTGTACTTGAGCACCAAATGTATCTTACTTACCTTGGCGCGAGCAATCATGTCAGGGGTAGCTTGGAACATGGCGATGGGTGTCGGCAAATTCTCTCAACAAACGCTTCAGAAATTTCCCGCCTTTGCCCTGCATTCGGATATGCCCTCCATTATTCATTTCTGAATGCTCGGGATAATCTGACGCAGCGTCAACGAGGGCCTTCATCCAAGCTGACACCAAAAATTCGACCTCGGCATCCTTCAAGTACTCTGATGGAAGTGTCTGAAACTGAAACCGTCAGCAACTTTAGTACGCAGACGTACAGTTTGTCAACAGCAGACATGCATATACTACAAAAGTAATAGGGCTAAACCGCCAAGTGCTATATTAAGTGTAATATGATCATTAATCTTTCAATGTAGTGTTCGCAACGTAAAACGAGCAAGTGAGACTAACAGCAGTGTAGAGCCATGTGTTTAATTTGTTCCAGCACAGAATATCTCTCCACGGCGATCTTTCGCTTAATCTACACAGTGCCGCCAATTGCTGTAGTACAGTTGAGGATTTGTGAACCTGAAAAGAGGCATGGTAATTAAAGATGATCAACCCAAGATACTTTTCTGCTTTTACATTGGCCCGATACTAACAGGATACAGATCAGAAGACTGGTTAAGTAGCAACATATAGAGGACCATAGATTCAACTTGGGTGGATGTAAAGAAACAAATTGTCTATTATCATCATAAAGATAGGATCTTGTGTTTACCCTTGACATTGCTGTAACACCAAGTAGGGCATATACCAGATTTGATATAAGACTTTCACCAGAAAGGGATATGACTTTCATCATTGTATCCAGATGGGAGGTGCCAGATGTAGAAGTTGTAGTTTCTCGTAGAGCAGCAAAGCCAACCTCTAAGACGCCTGGAAGCTCAAGAACTAAGAAGTTCGTTGTTTAAAAAAAACCAAGAAAAACAGCAAGGTTCGGGACTGGAACTCTGATGATAATGGCCCAATTAACAAATTTCTTTCCAATTCACAACATCAAAGTTCCAGCATGAAGAATATAAAGGCAACACAAATTTACTGTTGTCCTAATCCAAAAAATTCACAAGTTTGGAATGGTATGACAATAGGGTTTTCAAATCGCATGCTGCCTTTCTTTCAAAGAAAGTACGGTTGTTCAGACTTGATAGGTTAAATAATGGCAATACTATGAATTCCACGATAATCCTTTCCATATATCCACACTCTTGTGCACACAACCACTACACTTAGCGGGACTGTGTTGGAAATAATGCAGTTCTAGACTGAGGTCTGAGAGGTTCGTGTCCACACAACTCATGTAGCTAAAGTAACTAATAAAACAAACTTAATGAAATGGCATCGTTAGTAAAGCTTCAAATAACTCCAAATATCAACTGGTTTTGGCAAATGAAGCAAATCATGTTTCTTGTTTAGTAAAGCTTACAGGTCATATACGATATTGCTGATAGAGCTGCATCACGGTGCAACGCAGTACAGCATATACCGGCCTTCTGCATGGATACCTCCAAAAGAGTACCAGAAGCAGCTAATACCTCCTGGAACAGAGGTTACAATATCTTTCATTTGAACTCGTGCAAATCAAGTAATGGAATTATTTTTTTAAAAGGAAAGGAGCAGGAATACATCTAAAACAGTAAACCATCAGGAAAAGTAAGTTAATTGTTTGCTTGGCAAAAAAAGAAATTGATGAACAAGGTGACTCACCTTAGAACAACTGCGCATATATGCGGATGCAAAATTCATGTAGGCCTCAGCTAGATCAGGCTCTTGGTCACAGATATATGAGGAACTAAGAGCTGTTACTGATGTCGAACAGTTAAATCTTTCGAAGATATTAATGAAAAGAGCTCCAAATTCCTCCTTGCTGCCAAATTCTTCAACGATAACAGAAGCTGGAGAAAATAAGGTAATGGTAATGCCAGAAATGGATGACTCTTTACCATGCACAATGAACCTCCGAGGAACACAAGTAATAGATATATTCAATCGGTTAATAAATGATTAAGAGTGCATTTTTATGACTGACCTGCATACCAAAGTTTAGTATACTGCACAAACAGTTACAAAATTACATAAGATGAATCACAACTGTATATGATATGATACGGCGCAATAATATAGCAACGCAATAACTTAACTCATAGCATTATACAGCCAACATCAACTAAAAAAAGGTTGACCAAATCTTTCAGATATAGTTAGACAACATGCTGCCAAGAAAACAGACCAAGCATCTAATCTAGAGAAGAAAATCCAATAGTCAATCAAGTATACATTGAAGTGCTGAAACTCAACGTGTAGGAAACTCATTACCCAATTGATCTGACATCTAAACATAAACTAACCTAGAACGTCACAACCACTAATCAGAAAAGAATCCATCGTATGTCTCACCTGTTCTTATGTAGCATTCGTGATTTGGGAATGCCATGAAATTAGTTGATATGGCACCAAGTATACTCGGCAACATTACACCAAATTTTTGTCCTGAAAATGAATCGATAACGTTATACACCAATCCTCTGCATGAAAGTTAGCAATGATTTAGAAACCTTAACAATCTCATCTTTAACCTATTTCCTGCTTTACCAAGTTTCACGTAGGATGTATATCCTAGGCAATTTAGGATTTTTTTTTTCTGCACAGATTCGTGAGGGATCTACACTGAAAACTTTTGGGAAAGGATAGACTTTACAAGCTTTACTATGTCAGTTATAAGGGATTGTCATAAACCTGCGGCTTTGATTGCTAGTGAAAGAGCCCGGCAAGCAGCTGTAGACAAGTTTGCATTTTCAATATACCGGGACACGAGTAACTTTTCAAGCAATGGCCCAAACACCTCGAATACAGCAGTAAATGACTCTTCCAGCTCCAAGTTAGACGATATATGAGCAGCCAGATAGTTAAATATAGTTCCTATCCTGCAATTAATCCTTTGGTGAGAAAGATTATATACATTAGTGTGCTCATCAATCTATTCAATGATCACAAGTTTAAATGTTTTGCTAAGTGAAAGAGAAAAAAAGCAAAGAACTATAGCGGGAAAAGAAGATTAACCTTTCAATAGATACTGGGAAATTTAATTTTTATCACATTTACAGATGTAGGTTATATAGTCCAAGCACGACACATTATATATATAAAAAGGCATATCCCAATATCGAACCTATGTAGGCCTCTTCCAGCGAATTTGATTGATTCACAATGAATAGAAGGATCTTGGCTCAACGAATTCCCGTGGTTTTCATCAATCTGCATAAATGAGGTAGCACATGTTATCAATGTCACAACCACTTTAAGCATATGGGAAACTTTTCTCATTTCCAGAATACTTGACAATGCTTTTGAATGCTGCACAACTAAGAGGCCAAGTAAGAAATCGAGCCATGAAACTCTGTCCAACATAACAACACAACAAAACCTCATGGCTAAGCTGATTTAAACTCAATATAAGTTGAAAGCTTACTAATTTCCTAATCTTTTCATAAGATGGAGAAAGCAGCCTAGCAAATAAGCTCTTCGTCAGATTTTTGTCAGTTACAGAGCAAAATATAAAAGTTATGGCACCGATAACTTCATCCTCATCCTCCAAGGGCAGCTCTCGCCTTTCCAATCCCTATCAGCCATTTTTGTAACAGTTACAACATCATAAGTACAAGGAAGAACATGTAATATAATGCAATAAGAAATTTTTACTTTATTTTACAACATGCACTTCCTTAAGAAATTTTCGTACTTTTTCCCGACATTCCAGGAAATCTAACAAATACAACAATAGTAGAAACAGTGAAATGTTTATCATACCTTTATGATGATTTAAAGTTACATGTTTTGAAAATACAGTGAAGTAGTGTACAACTCCATTACGATTAGTATGTAAGTTTTTAACTACAAACTCCGAAAACAAAAATAGAAATCAGTGGGATGGCATGCATTTTGGAAGGTTCAATAACTGACCTCTCCAATCCAAATTAAGACCTCTAAATTGGAAGGTTCAACCATGACTGCAACAGCTTCTTCACATAATTTATGAAGCGCCGAGGCACAATAACTTGAACACAGTGGCTGAGAAATTCCAGTTGCTAGAAATAATCTGAATGGCAGTAAAAAGGGTGTATAGGAAACTGACAGCTAGCTATAGTAGTATAATGAATTAATGAACAATGCATATCCTTTTGTTTGTTGTACAAACTTTATACGACATTTTATATGATATAGTCCAGTATACCATCATTTTACAGAAGGTTTTTCATAGAGAAAGCGTAAGTATAGGCATAAGTATAGGCAGAGAAGACATTACATCAAATGTATGATGTTTGGTGGAGAGGTCGACATCCGATTGGCATATGAGCCAATTACATTCGCAAGCGATCTGTATACCTAAGAAGCATATATATAAACATAATATATATATATAAATATATTTTGAACGTACATGTATGGGTAAACAGAAGTGATAAAATATTAAGAAAAAAAAGGAAACATACGAGGCACATAAATCCGCTCAATTCGGTAGATGCTTCTCTGGACAAAATTATTACGTGATTCACGACACTGGAGATGTCAAAATGTTGTCCTTCTTCGAGGATAACTTCAGCAACCTAAACCAGTTCATAATCAAAACCTTTGGAGAACACTAACATGAACCGCCAATCTATTATAAAATTTCTCTACGTGAAATATGATGTAAGATAACTCAGTATATAAAACCATATATGGCTGTGTTCCATTTGTTTCACTCACCGTATTAAGGATAAATAACTTCACTTCGACCTCTTTCCAAGAAACACGTGGGCTTGTAGGTATCCAGCCTCCAACGAAGACCTATTATGTTCAATAACAATATTATAAGTTTGAGTCATCTTATTTCTAGTGAAAAAAAAAAGCAATAAGATGTCACGAGGCGCAACTTAAGCATAAACTAATACTATCCATCATTGTAATTTGTAAGTTTGACAACAAACTATATCGTTTCAAGGGAAGGGCATATTGCAAAGGTGTCTATCATTCAGTCTAATGTGTTCCACAGAATGTGCTGCAATAGGCGATCATAAACAAAGTTAACTAGTTCATAAGAAATTTTACAATGTTCTGAAAGATTGCATATCATATTTTCGCGAAGTGTCTCTGCACTGGTTCTTGGATATACCTAGTAGGCTACTCATGTTACTGAATAGGCGTAAATGAGACCATCAAGCACAGCAGAAAAAAACCCTGCCTCGGAGGAACTATTTAGTCTAGAAAAAACTTGAATTCTAAACATGGGAGACCACCTAAATTATGTGGTTAAATTTGACATACAATTGGATATAATTTTTTTTGCATTGGAGTGAATAATTCATCCATCACCTTTTGAATTAAAATAGAAGATCCCAAAAGCCGGCAAATGTCCACCAAGAGTTCCACCAGGTTTATCCTAAATTGTTCGAAGGCATTGGGCAGGCAAAGGGATCTTCCACTAACATTGCAGTTGGACTCATCAATCTGAAAACACGAAGATAGAAAAGTGAGAACACATTCTACGAGCAACATGAATATAATCATCAGAACCAAAAAGATTCCTAAGACTAAGCACATTACCTGAGCACGCCACAAAATAGCATCAAACAGCTCCGAGAAAACAGGAAAAAGATGTTCCTTTAAACTCTTCCTATTCACATTACTACCTTCCTCAAGCCCTAGAATATACCCCACAAGGCTAGACCTGGTGATAAACATTTAATAACGCTGAATTAAACATCAAATCCAAAGAAATGAATAAATTATGATGGCATATAGAAAGATAGTGATTCTTTTATATGCAGATAAACACATAAAATTCTTTTAAAATACCAAAACGGCAAAGTTGAATCTGCAATATCCCAGTCCTTGCTTGGAAATGCCACACAACTGCCAGCATATACAACATATTCAATGAGTTAACTTTCAATCCACAGTGAGCTTCCAAGTTTTATCTAACTTAGGCTATATATAAAAATAAACAGATTAATTCTCATTAACACTCGCGATAATAATTGGAAGCATGACCTCAAAATGCTATCTGTCAACATGAGGGCTTCACTGCTTGCTTCCTCAATCAGAAAAGGAACCTAGTGCACAAGCAAAAAAGGTAGTTTTCAAACAGCCAAGTACTACGAGAGTAAAAAACCAATATCATATTCAGAAAGGCATACATATTTACTAAGTTATAATGTATTTTCAAAAACTATCATAACAACACACACAAATATGTCCTCACAGCTTGTCCAATTTCTGACAACAGGCAGGCAAGGCGTCCTATAACTTTCTCATCTCCACTTTTAAGAGCAGGAAGTAGTAGTACATCCCTGAGAAACCCGATTCTACATAATAAAATCTTTGGTATACCCTACAAGATAGAAAGTTTTGATGGCACGCTTCAATAAAAAAGCATTTGCAACATCCTTTATTCATCATGCATGTGTTTAACAAATGAGTTTTTGAAAAGATGCCGCAAGAAGTAGAGTCTGTCCCCATAAGAGAAGTCGTCAAAATGGTCTTTTTGCAGGAAAAGAGAATGAAGGAACTATATAGCAACAAAAAACATTTCTTTTATACAAACAAATACAAGGAAGAAAGAACATAGACATATTTACAAAAGTTTCCTGCAAGCATAAATGTCTGATAAGATGCATTAATAGAGATGCCAATCAGTTTAGATAAGTGAAAATGAAAAACTGTGCTATAGAACGACCCTTAAGATGAGACATGAACCTTCAACAATAATGACATAATAAGTACAATGTATATAAGATATGATTCAGTTCCAGAAATTTTTTTTCAAACGGTTTAGTTCTAGAAATGAAAGACAATTTTTTCTTACAATAAGATGAATACGATGCTACATACATATTGCAATGTTCCAAAAATTTGAAACAAGAAATGTGATGTGAGCATAAGATTATACCAGATGGCGAATCACGAGCTCGATAAGAACTTCAACAGCCATATCAAATGAAGATGCTACCTAATAACAAAAGGGAAAAAAAACTCCAGAAGTCTAATATTTTCCTGAATAAATTTTGAAACAACATTGAGCTAAAACAGATTATACCTGCAAAGAACTGAAAACAAAATTAAAAAGTGGATGGATAGAAAGCGAGCTTGGTGGAATTTCTGAAAAGCATCCAGCTCGAACCTAAACATGTTGAATTAGCTCACAAACGCAGAACACTGATAAAAGGATACATCAAACATTTCACACATTTAGACAAAAGAAGCTACCAAAATAACTGATCAACTCCTTGACTCACCCAACTTAACAGACACCGTAATATCTTATTACGGGAAAGCGCCTGCTCACAACCATCCTTTAGCTGCTGGGTTAGAAATTCAAGAATCGCCGGTGTACGGCCAAGAAGCTGCATAGCAACACGATACGATGTGAGCCCAGCACTTGAAACAATGCACTGATAATGAAAAGCCTAATTTGGTTATCAATGAAATGAATCGGAATTCCAAACCTCTTGTGCACACTCATAACGACGAGCAGAAGTTACATGGCATTCGCTGTTATGATCCTCGACAATTTCAGGCAAGACGGTCAGCAATTCCAGAACTGCATTATTTCCACTATCTTGGCTCTGTAACTTCTGCAGGTTGTAGAAGAGCTTCTCGATGGGCTTTTCATGATCTACAGCTTGAAGTAGAAGCGTGGAGAGAGAGAGACATATTTGGGTCAAAAGCTGCATTCGAACAAAAACCCATCACTCAACATAAAAAATTAGACCACAGATGTCAATTTAAGAACGTGTCACGTAGCTAGTTCTATTAAGGAGAAGCATGGGGTCACCTGTGGCGGGCCGGAACTAAATCGGTGAGCAGCTAAAAGAAGAGCATGTAGCAGAGCGTCTTTTGCCCCTGAATGCAAATTATATCCTTCATTTTGGATCTGCAGAACAGGGTCATAACAGAAAAATAAATCTTTCAGCAACTTTTGCACTTAAATACAAACTACTGCGAACTAGAACGAGGCTTTGGTATGGACAAAACGAGAACCTTCCGCTTGAGAATCTGTGCAGCGAAGAACTCCACCTCGAAATCTGCAGAGACCAGAGGGTGGTGGTGGTGGTGATGGTCGGAGGATAGAATAGAGGTAGCGATTTCCCAGGCGGCGTCCGTCTGCTGAAACTGAACGAGCCACTGATTGGCCGCCACTCGATTGCAGGACTGCGTATCGTGATTGAGGACGTGGACGGCCTGGGCAACCTTGATTTGAAGTTCCGCCATTAATCAATTGCTTCTCAACACGTTACATTCGATCAAAATCACCAGAGAACGAGTCAAACTTCAGTCCACTGGCGCAGGGCATCCCTCCGTCCCAATTCGTGGATCCGATGGTCAGTACACGCCCAGGTGGAGAAGTTCCAATTGGGGATAGATTCTAGCCTATTATTGCTGCGTTTGCCCTTTTACGTCATTTACACTTTTCTTTTCACTGCAACCCTTTCACACGGTCAACGGTCAACTACATATCTGAAACAGAGTTGACCATTACGGTCAACTAAATCTCACTGTTCGGTTTTCATGGGAAGCGGCGACGAGTTGTGGCCGCCGCCGTCGCCATCGCCGTCGTAGAGATATTAGCAGTACAACGCGGCAGGCCATTCAATGGAATTCACGCTTAAATGAGAAACATCCATAATGTCCATGATTGCGATTAGATTACAGCGTAAATGGTTATATAAATGGCAAGATGCTCGTTTCTGAGAAGATTACTGCCCATGGCAGATCCGTTCATCCACTGATTTGATAAGTTCAAATCAGCTTTGCCATGCAAAGTTAATCAACATTTGGTCCGTAATATAATAATAACCAAAAATAAACTGAAAAGCAATTACAAGGAGCGAACGGTAAATATGTTAAACTATATGGGCTGAAACAGTATATTACGCGCGCGCGAGAGAGAGAAAGAGAGGGGTGTGTAATTAAATAAATAAAATAGGTAAAGGAAGATTGCAATAGGCGAGTCGACTTGAGAGTGAGGTGAAATCGAAGGATTGCAATACTGCAGAGATGGTATTGAGCGCGACGGTGGTGGGTGCCCTTTTGGGTCTGGGGACGCAGATGTACTCCAACGCTCTCCGAAAGCTTCCGTACATGCGTCGTAAGGGGAAGCCCAATTTTTTTTTGTGTGTTTGCAATCCTTGGTATTTCTTTGATTGGGGATGATGATTTTTATAACAATTGTTTGTTGTTGAGTTACGTTTGATAATAGGGAGGGATTGATCGCTGAATTTTCAGATCGATTGTGGAATCTGTGCAGATCCGTGGGAGCATGTGCTGGGGATGGGGTTGGGAGCTGTGTTCGCTAACCAGATGGTGAAATGGGATGCCAAATCTCAAGAGGATCTCGACAAGTTACTCCTCAAGGCCAAGCAAGCCAATGAACGCCGCTATTTTGGTATGTCGTTACAGCCACGTATTTTTCTGCAATTTCTTATGTAACATTCTCTTCTTAAACAAGCATTTTCGATGCAATGGAGAAGTACATTGCTTAGACATTAGGAGAGCGTTACGTTGGTTTGGAAAAAAAGGATCACCAGTGAGAAAGTAGAGTGGAGTCTTCTGCTCATTCCTTGTCTGGAAGAGATGCTAACATCCTTACCTTAGTATCCTTCCCAGACCTATGATGTAACAGAAATGTGGGTCTGTATGTTGAGTCAGATCAATTGTGGGTATAAAGAATCATCTGCTAATAGAAAACTTAGTTGTAGCTGTTATGCAGAGAGTTTGTGGTTGGGGAACTTCCTTACTTCCCTAAGCATTTCCTCATTGTTTGTATTTTTTCTTTAGATAGTTCAGTTTCCTCATAACCTACTGAGTTCGATTCCTTGTCGCCCATTTGCAACGTAGCTGCTTCATTCCTTTCCTTACCCTAGCTGTAAGCTAACATTTTCTGACATGACTTCCTCTTTTGATAATTTACTTTCAGATGATGATGATGATTAACAGAGCTGGCATCAACTGAAGGATGCTTTCTACTTTAATGTTTTTCGCAACTCTTTCTCTGTGATTATGTCGTGGTTATAATCAATGTTTCTGGGCTGTGAGCCCTGGCTGGCACTTGTTTTCGTTATATTCGTATCTTGAGATTCTCTAAGAATAAATTTTGCCATACTTGTTTTCAGATAATTCTTGGTGTATTATCCCGGAAACTGATGACAATGAAAAGCATATACCATTAGCCTGCCCATTTGTCATGTATTCCCAGCCATTTGACAAAAAAAAATTTATGCTAGCCATTAACATGTATATTGGTGATATTAATAAGTTCGAAGCTGCACCACATTGCCAAAAACTGAAAAGATTGAGGGCTTTTTTTACCCAATTGACATCCCTTGCACAAAATGAACAATCCAATCAACCGTAAGTCCATGAAAAAACAATCAATTAAAATCTGCTTTGCAAGCTTGTGGCCTTCATCAACGTTCATGGTTCTGCTGAAAAAATGATGAGTGCCTAATCTACAGAAGAAGCTGATTAGCCCATCTTCTCCGATTGAGCCAACTTCACGGAATCATTAAGCACATGCACCAACAAATCGCTCACCTGCCTCGACGACGGCCTTTCAGTGGGCGCCGTCTTAGTGCATCGAAGCGCAACTTCAAGAACTTGAACCGTAAAGGTTTCTTCGTCGGGCAACAACGGCTTCAGCAAAGGATCGATGATCTCCGAAGCTTGCATCTCAAAGTTCATATCAACCCATCTCACCATATCCACTCCCTCGCAAAACCTTCGATCGGTGGGCATTCTCCCAGTCACCAGCTCCATGAGCACAATCCCCATGCTGTAAACGTCGCTCTTCTCCGTCGCCTTCATGGAGTACGCATACTCTGCCATAACACAAAAAGTAAGTCAAACTTCAGTCTTGTCTGAAATCTAACTTCAACGATATTTACATTTGCATTACCTGGGGCTATGTAGCCATACGAGCCAGCGAACCATAAGTTGGACTCAGTATTCACCGAGTCAAGATTTTCAGGGACGGGCTTGGCCAGCCCAAAGTCCCCGAGGTGAGCTTCCATGTCGGCGTCGAGCAACACATTGCTAGACTTGATATCCCTGTGAAGTATCTTAGGCACACAGTCATGGTGAAGGTACTCTAATCCCTGTGCAAGCCCCACTGCTATCTTCAACCTCGAATCCCAGTCGAGGATTCTCTTCTTCTTTTCGTCCTTTGGGTGCTTATACAGCCAATCCCAAACGCTGCCATTCTCCATGTATTCGTATATCAACAGATTGGATTCAGCCCTCTTATTGCTGCAGTAGCCCAGCAATCGAACCAAGTGCCTGTGCCTTATCCTACCGAGCGTTTTGATCTCCCTTGCAAAGCTCTTGTCGAGGAATAAGTCGTCCCTCCTCGCCGACATTCTCTTGATCGCCACGGTTTCGCCGGAGATCAGCTCAGCCCTGTAGACAGTCCCCGACCCGCCCGAGCCTATGATGTGCTCGTCGCTGAGGTTGTTCGTCGCTTCCATTATGTCCATCCATTTGATTTCGTGCTTTCTTGCAGCACTGTCGAACAGAGGCCTTCTCTGTCCTTGTGATGAGCTCGAAGAGAAGCCCGAATCACCTTCGCCACGCTTCTGCAGAGCCCTACGCCTTTGTCGAAGGAGAAGGGCAGCCCCGAGAAAGAGAAGAATAACTGCGAAAGTTGTCGATATGGCCGAGATGATCACTAAAGACGATTGGCTTAGGCGGGACCTCCTCCCTTTGTTTAAGCTGCTACAGTTTTGTAGTGGGCTTCCACAAAGATTCGAATTTGCTTCGAACGCTGATGCGGGCCAGCGTGAGTATCTCTCGTCGAGTTTCCCCTGAAGATGGTTGTAAGAAAGGTTGAGTCTTTCCAAGCTGCTCATTTCGCCGACTTGAGGTGGGATTTCGCCGCTCAGTTCGTTGTGCGATAGGTCGAGAGCTTCGAGCTTGGTTAGGGCCCCGATGGACGTCGGCACTTGGCCCGTGAGGTTATTGTAGCTTAGGTCAAGCAAGCTCTGCAAGTTTTGGAGCTGGCCGATCTCCGCCGGAATCTCGCCGGAAAAGCTGTTTTGGGAGAGGCGGAGCTCGTACAGCTTGCTCAGCTGACCTATCGCCGGAGGGATGTCGCCGGAAAATCGATTTCCGGCGAGGTCGAGCACGTTGAGTGACTTGAGCTGACCGATTTCGGCGGGTAGGCTGCCGTCGAGGGAATTCCCGCCTAGAGATAGGAACAGAAGGTTGGAAGAATTGAACATTTCCCGAGGAAGATGACCGGAAAATTTATTGGTCGAAAGCTTAAGCTCGCCGAGCAATGGAAGCTGCCCTATCCAAGGCGGGACCTGCCCGGAAAGGAGGTTGCGGTCAAGGTCAAGGTGAGTCAGCTTCTTGCAAAGGGAGAGCTGAATCGGTATCTCCCCCCGTTAGCAAATTTCCCGACAGATCTAACAGTGAGAGCTCTCTGATAGAACCTAGGCTCGCCGGAATTTGCCCGGAAAAACGGTTACTTCCCAGCCTCAATCTTTCGAGGGCGGGGGAATTGCCAAGCTGGCGAGGAATTTCATCGCTGAATTCGTTATCCGTGACATCGAACGATAGCAGATTATGGGAGTTGCAGAGAGGGGCGACGGTGCCGTTGAGTTTGTTGTCCGAGAGATTTATCCTCGTCAAGTTTGCAAGAGAGGCGAGCTTTTCGGGCAGTCTGCCCCCAAAGTGAATTGTTGTAGAGCATAAGCTGTTCCAAAGCCAGGAGATGCCCGAAAGTATCTGGGACGGTGCCCGAGAGGTGATTGTCGGCCAAATCTAGGGTTTTCAGCCGGCGACAGTTGCCCAAACTGGCCGGAATCTCGCCGGAGAGCTCGTTCTGCCTGAGGTGAAGGAAGTTGAGCTGATTTAGCTTTCCTATGGTGGCGGGAATTCGACCTGAGAAGCGATTTCCGAAGAAATCGACCATTTGCAGGTTCGTGCAGTTGCCAATCTCCATGGGGATTTCGCCCGATAGGTGATTGTCGTAGAGGTAAAGAATTTGGAGATTCGAAAGCATTCCGATTTCGGTGGGGAGATGGCCGGAGAGATTGTTTTGGAAAAGCGCCAGCGTCTGCAGATTTGTCAGGTTGGCCGCCGACGGCGAAATTTCGCCGGAGAAGCTGTTGTTGTTGAGGAGAAGATCGGTGAGCTGTGCTAATTCGTAGAGCTCCTCTGGGATGGTTCCATGGAGGGTGTTGTTCGACAAATCGAGCTGTTCGAGCGAACTACAGCGTGATAATTCCGCCGGAATCTGACCGGAGAGTTGATTCTGACCGAGCAATAACTGCACCAAGCTGGTGGCGTTGGAGCATATGGTCGGAGGAATGGCGCCGGTGAGATTGTTGCCGGAGAGAACGAGGTGAACGAGGTTACCCATGTTCCCCAGCTCGCCGGGAATTTCTCCGGCGAGGCTGTTTTCCGACAGGTCTAATGTCTGAAGGTTGGTCAGATTCGCTAGGGTTGCTGGAATCGGACCGTGAAGACGGTTGCCCAAAAGGTTGATGTACTGCAGCTGGTTTGCGCCGCCTAGCCGTGGAGGAATCTCGCCGGAGAGGTCGTTCTCGGCGAGATTCAGAATCTGCAGAGATTTCAGCAGCCCAATTTCGGAGGGGATGGAACCGTTGAGGAGGTTGTCGGCGGCGGTGAACATTACGAGGTCGGAGCAGTTGCCGAGCTCCGGCGGGATGGGACCGTCGAGGTGGTTCTCCTGTAGGATTAAGTTCTGTAGGCCGGCGAGGCCGCCGAGCTCCGGCGGTATGGGACCCGTGAGACTGCAAGAGGCCAACCCAAGGGTCGCCAGATTTCGAAGGCCGCCGAGAGAAGGTGGGATCTGACCGGTGAGGCCGGCGTTGTCGCCGATTCTGAGGACGGTGAGGTTGACCAGCGAGCCGAGCTCCGGCGGAATGGGGCCGGAGAGTTGGTTCGAAAAGAGCGCTAGAGATTCCAAAGACGACAGCTTTGACAGGGCAGGTGGGATGGGCCCAGACAGGCGATTGCAAGAAAGATTCAGGTGGAGAAGGTCGCCGCCCAATAGACCCACCGCCGGCGATATGGACCCACCCAAGGAACAACCCGAGAGGTCCAGCGACGAAACGGCGCCGGCGGCGCAAGACACGCCTCTCCAAGTACAGTAGTTCTTGTTCTAAGCCGACCAATCTCCCAACACATTCTGAGGATCTTCGACGAAAGATTTCTTCACCTGCAACAAAATCTCCATCGTCGTTCTCGAAGATTGTGCGACCATCATGCCCAAGAACAGTAGCATCACGGCGGCGGAGGAGCAAAAACCCATTCTTTTTCTCAGAACGATGGACATGGCTGAAAACTGAAATCACATAAGCTTTGCTTTACGTTGACCTTATGGATGGGATGCTCCTTTAAATGAAGAAGGATGGGAGTACGGATGCTTTTTCATGTTATCTTCAGGCAAATCACCACAGACAGCACCTCCTAGTAAATTGAAGATGGTAATAAATTTGCATTAATGTCCACCGCCGCTGTGAACCATTTGGAGAGGGAGAGAGAAAACGAGAGTGGGGAGAATTAAAGAGAGGGTGGAAGACAGAGAGAAAAAAAACAATGAAGGGGATAATGTAATCTTCAATGCTATTAACTGCAGAGCAGAGCACAGAGAACATAAGAGGCTCTGTTCTCAGCTCAGTTGATGATAATGAGATGAGTCAACTGTTCCATACGTTCATATGAAGGGAGGGAAAAAGGGGTTGTTGAGGTCTGGACAACCTCTTCATTGATGACGATGATGATGGTGGTCTTAAAGGTTTGACTCTCTGTGTGTGTGTGTGTGTTAAAAGAACAGTTAATTCTATGAAAGTGAGCCGTTGGCTTTCTACTTAAATCAACTTCGAACGTGTGGCTATTTCTATATTCTTGTTGTGAAAGGGATGAACCAATTTTTTCTTTTGAATGATTCTTCTGATGTACTTACTATTCCTTTTTCGTGCTAAGGTGTTTTGGTGTATGAAACTGCTGCTGACAAAGGGATATTTTCAGGCAAACCAACCAAATCCCTTACCACCTGCTTAAGCTTTACGAGAAAAAAAAAAGGATAATAACTATAATTAATGTCCCTTTCAACTACTTCGATATTCTCATATTATATGGGCAAAGCCATTACAATGGTTGCCAATGATGCAAATGCAATTAATTAAAAGGCTCCTTCAACAATTGACTAGTGGAATGAGCTTACCAAATCTTTCTGTCCCTTTGCTGCTTTTTCTTTCTTTGATTTGATTTTGGATATGATCTTAATGAATTTGCTTCTATCATTCTTATATACTAAATTATAAATTTTTAACGTATATTACAACTAGAACAAAATTGACTTGATTTAATAACTCCACCAAGATAACTCAATCCTCTACAACCAGACAACCCCACTTCTCTCTTTGCTGATTTTTCTTTCTATTAGTTGGTAAAACGATGATTAACTAGTCTTTAATAAATAAATTATCCTGACTAATATCACGTATTGCATATATATTCCCTTCGCCAAGCCATGGATAAATCATGCGTGTAAACATTGTCTTCACATTGCCATCCATATAATTGATCGATCATAGCCTAATAATAAACCATTTTTTAATAGACAAATGGGTCGATTTTTGTCTCACCAATACAATCAATAATTAACATTCTGTCCAGTCGTCGATGGGTTCACGGGCTTTACAATCAGCTGTGCATTCCATAATTGTCGGTATATTATTGATAGCGATGAGAGAGGGTTCACAAGAATAGTTAAGCCCATGCAATATATAGATCTATCACTTAACGAGCGAGACAAAGGTCAAAGCATTTATATATTAAATGCGACGAGAACTTCGAAATTATAAGTCAAAAAAAAATCCTGCTGCTGGCATCTGTACAAAAGAACCAGCGATAATCACTTGCTGTCATAACTATTCATGCACTAAACAAAAATGCTAAATGAGCCAATAAAGATTCCCATCAATCAAAAACTCATAAGTCATACCACTCCCTAACGTTCCTAGCTCTTCGTAAACTTTAGTTCTTACCATTCATCCTTCGACCAAGGAGAAATAATTAGTAGTCATACGCCGCCCGCCCAGACGATGAATCTGCATATAAACCTTGTATTGAAGCAGTTAGACCAAAGGGAATGAATCATCAGAGCCAATCCATGTAATATATCCCTTCGTATGATCCCAGCCATGCGCCGAAATGGTGGTCGTCCCAATAGCTTCTGTAGTCTTTGCTACCTATTGGGGAATCATTTATACGAAAAGATGGGACGAAATAAGATAACTAAAAACGATTTACAGAAGAAAGGCGACGTACTTGTAAAATCTCCAGTTCCCGGCCAGCACACGGCGGTGGGGACAGAATTCATGAATTTCTCCTTGTAAAGCATTTTACCAGACTTGATATCCCACGTGCGAACGTAACAATCCTCTCCGCCTGAAAAATTGCAGTTAAATGTCATCGTCTCTTTCGTAATGAAAACGAAGCTTTGTGCCTAGTGAAGATTGTTTTTCAAACCTGACATGATGATTTTCTCCGAGGGATCGACCCCAAGTTCTATGCGAGTGTGAGTATTCACATTGCCTTCGTAAGATTGGACCGGCCCCTTTTGGATCAATCGTTGATCATAGAGCTTGATCTAACGATAAGCATGCTGTCAGAAATATATTGCCATATCTATACATGAGATAATATGAGATCATATGTACGTTAAAGGTGATAATTTTACTGGTGGTTTAGTATGGAATCAGAAAGCTGCAACATTAGCTTTCTTGGTGGCATTTACAATTAGGTGCAATGTTAACGTCATGGAGGCCATTATAACCACCAGATGCAAAACAAATATTGGATAGAGTATATGGAAAGATGGTATGTTCAAGTTTATATCAGAGAATAGCGACGTGAGCATAAGTAAAATGCATCTATCATATTTCAATGCTTCACAAACGAGTGCAAGAGCTGTAAAACACTAACCGATCCATCCATGGAGCTTGCCAAGAAGTATTGTTCTGTAAGCTTAAGGGATTTCAAACTATAACACAAAAGCAAATGGAAAGTAAAACTCAGCGATACCGCCAACTCGTGAAAGGCAGCCAAATGGATAAGTAGAAGTCCAACTCACCAACAAATAGACGATCTTAATGATATGGAATTAGAATTATGCTTGCTCCAGTTAATCTGCATGGTTTGGATCAATTATTTAATTTAGTTCGAGCTAGAAGAAAACACTGGTAAACGTATAGAAGTGCGATATAAAGAGCAATTGCGTGTTATTGCTGATAATCGCCTCATAAGATTTCTATTCCCCAAATACATCTCACAAAGATCAGTGCCACAAACTGTAACCGTGAGGTTCTGATGGTTTATCATTCTCCAGTAACTGTTATTATAAGTCTAGATAATAAAAAACTCACTGGTTTCTGCCGAGTATCAACGATCGAAACAGCACCATTTCTCATTCCACAGAGAACGCTGTTGCCCTGAAACATGCAAAACAAGAAATTATAATATTTATGGAATACATCTCTAGGACTAGGAAATCAACAAAAATAACCCAGGGACGAGAGCAATCGATTACAATTAAATGGGAAAAAACATAGTACTATCCTAGCTCTCTTAACGATGCATGATCATTCACAGAAATAGCTTGGACGCCAGACCACTTGGCCATTGATACGTATTATATGACATAACTACAGGATACCCATAACCCTCATCAACAATTTATGATGAATATATGTTTTCAAGAGAGCTATGCCTAGAGAATACATATATTTCAGCTAACCAAAATTTCAGAGTAAAATCAAGAGATTACATGGAACATGGTTTCTAACCATGGCAAGGGTAATGATAGTACTGCAAGATCAAGAAAATGCCTAAAATAAGTGGAAGAAATGTAAGTAGACTTAAATATTACCGATCGGTCAAATTCGACAGACAATACATCACTTCGACAAGTAAACAACACCGTTGAACGAACTGCATTTTCAACATTGACACGCGCAGCACCCCTTTCGTATCCTACACCAAGTATTATCAAGATCCACAAAACAGAAAAAAAAAATATACGAGAGTTCAAAGATCCCTATCAAAGGATAGTACCTTTGAACACCTTGGAAACATACTTCAGGGGTCCAAAAATGACAAAGAAAATGAAAATTATTTTGAAGGGAAAAAACATACTTATGTCAAAATCATCAAAGATATTTCATGTTTCTGTCCTAGAGTAACGACTGGAAATAATTATATCATTTTCTTACAAGTGTACCAAAAGAACTTACCAATAACAACATATCTTCCTTCGGGGTCACAATCGACCGTCCAAATTGTCTTTCTAAATGTAGCAACCTCACTAATTGAAGCTACATGTGTCGTGCCAAAATTAAGTGGTGTGCTAAGGTCGAGAAGATTGACAGATCCAGGATCATGATCAGATCCTAGAGTTGTCACCCTGTCTTGAGTGTCAAGGCAATCCGAGATACATAATGCATTTCAAAAGTACCACTACAAAGATTATTGTAATATATCTTACATGTGGAATCGAGAAAAGATACGATGAAGGGACGCAGTGGGAAATCTTCTCTTATGGAGTCGAAGGACCAATTACACGTCAAGGTTCCAAGTGCACATATAAAATTAAAGTTTAAAGGATACACAAAATGGTTTGAAGCAGAACCATCTATTTCCCGAGATGGCTTCTTTAAGACCTTTATACAGGATACATCAGATTCCATAAATGACGTGGCCCCGTAGGAACTCGCAAGCTGTTTTAGCAGCTCCTTGCTCCTAGGTATTTGATCAATATCGTGCGGCAAAATACGATAAGCCTTGCAGATATGCGTTGGCCCGATTCCATATCCATACTTCACCTTTCCTATCAGATGAAGTCTAAAGAGAACCATAATTAAAGATGAAAAAGACGTAAGTTACTGAGATTATGAAGCTTTCTATCATCCAGTAAACCATAATAAAGGTGAGTTCTCGGATGCAATATCAGCAACTCAATCCATTTTATACCCTCTTTGTTCATGGAAAAAACAGCGTATGCAGCCAAAATTGATATATATTGATGACCAAGGAACAAATAAAGATAGGAAGCAAACAGCTCAACAGACACCACCCAACACAAAGCCAGAATAATTGGTGGTGAGAGTGATCCCATTAGAAAGAACGTAATTCCTTACTAGTACAAGATCAAAGCAGCAGATGCCTATAAACTTACTGTATCATGCCGTTTGCACCCCCACTCAACAATACGTCTCTTTTTACAATACCATGTGGCAGAACTACATCAGTGACTGCATGCTCCAATGAAATGTTTGCCATCTTCTTTGTATTTTTATATTTCCAAATCTGCTTTATGCAAATGCAGTCATTGTAAACTATTCAATAAATCGCTTCAACGTATCGTCCACCAGCGAAATAAAAGTAAGAAGCATCACACGATTCAATGTTTAATAGAATGAAGGATGCCCCACGATTAATATAGGTCAATTCAAATGCCTAGAAATAAAATTAAAACAGGGTAACAAAAGTTATGGGAATTGCTGTATTGGAGAAAAGGCAGCAAGATGTGAAACAGGTAAGACAAAATTGAAAAACATGGAAACAGGATATGGAATGTTCGTTACGGCCTCTGCAAGGAAAGATAACTAGTCTGATTTCTAATGCCTATCCCAGACAGGGGCTCCAACGAATTAAATCCAACTTTCAGTTCTAAACAAGGAAATAAGACAAGTAATTATGAATGAAAGCGGAAATTGTCGTCCCAGAAAGTCATGTTCCAATTACCATTTGAACAAATCAACAAGCAATGCTTAAGAAACCTATGGCTGAACAAGTACTAAATAGTTTCGTCCAAGAATGATAGCTTTCAAATCAAAAAGTAGTTATTGCAAATGATTCATTACAACATATCAAAGCAGGTGATCCGTGATACATATTGAAATGGAAGACCACACAACTTTAGATACAAGAGTGGCGATTTCAAAACTAAAAGAATAGAACAAAAAGAAGCATACCATAGGTTGCATTGAATGCTTCTTCCGATACTCAGCTTGGAAACTTATCTTGCCTCTGCGGGAGATAATTACATTGCCAAATAACTCCCTCGACTGAAGGAGTTCTCGTTGATTTATTCTAATGGGTTCACGTGAGGGGTCAACCTTGTCTTTCTTTTGAAAAACAGTAAAAGGGACACTTAGTTTCCCCAATACACTAACTAAAATTGAATACTTCGTCACAACAACATCACATCTTCTGCACATAAGCTAACTAATTCGTAACTTCTAACTCAAGTTTACATGCAAGTCTACAAAGAGTACGAACAGAAGAAAACTGCATAGCAAATAAATAGATTTCGAGACGCGTGAAGAATTCGTAACAATCAAACCGATTACATTGGGCATAATCGGTTCAGGAAAAGCTACAAAAAGCAATACCTCTTTGAGCTGTGGTGGCAAAGAAGGCGGCGGCTTCGCAGAAGAAGAAGAACCTGGAATAGGACCTTTATAAGGGAAGTACCTATTCTTCGCCTAGTCGTAATAAAACCCCGGAATCTCTGATTATCATAATCGGGAAAAATAACAAATGAGCCGTCGCACAAAAATTCGAATAACAAAGAAATGATTTAAAACCGAGCTAGAGACTAAAACCTTTGGGCATGATTGAAGTACTCGCTATAGCAGCGACGATCGGAAATCAGAACGGCACCGTTCGAAATTCGAGGGAGCGAGCGAGCGAGCTGTTGTTCTACTGAGGCAAAACAGTGCACAAGAGCTAACTATATATAGGTAGTGCTAGTGGGCCGGATAAATCAAAGGTCCTATTTGGTTAATGATTTTAACACGCGTTTAATAGATGTTACATGGTTTTATCACATAGGTATATAACCAATGGGTTATTCAATAATACTCCAAATTCATGTCTAAAGCATTTAGAAACTCCTGGTTAATATATAAACCTTGCTAATTTAAACTCTGGTAAATATAAACTCGCAAACCAAACAAATTCCATTGTCATACATGTTTGCCATTATTATTATTATTTTCTATATATCAAATATCCAAATATTCTAAATAAATAATCAATGCCAACATTGATCTTTCATATATACTTTCAAATTTTCTCAAAAGAAAATTCGAAAAAACCGATTAATCAACCGCCTATCGTCGCCGATTCTCCTCGCGGTGGACGGCGCAGTCGCTCAGGCTGATTTTTACAACAATCGGAAACTATATGTTTCACCAGTAATCACCACACGAACACGACCCGTCCTTAAAGTGATGGAACCGCCTCACGTCCCTAACGACAATCTCCCTCCCGACGATCCTCGAGATGAACTTGGTCGCCTCGTGACAGTCGTTACAGACCCTAAGGTTCTTCGCCACCCTAACCGTCGTCCCCTCGGCCGTATTCATCAGCCCGAACGCAATCGCCAGACGCTCGCTGTGCCCGCACAGCAACCCCTCCTTCTCGTCCTCGTCCACGTCGTGCAGCACCCACGACGTGTCGGGAACGTACCCGGCCTCCTTCATCTTCCCGAGCATCTCCTCCGCGAACCCGCGCACCCGCGGGTGCGACCCGTCCCCCGCCACGAACCGATGCACTCGGCCCCCGAGCTCGACCCAGCTGCACCCCGGCTCCTTCCTCACGCCCATCTCCTTCATCCCCCTTCGAACCGCCTCGGCTCGGTCCCACCGACCCGCCTTGGAGTAGATGTTCGACAGGAGCACGCGGTGGCTAGCCACGTCGGGCTCGAGCTGCAGCAGGTTACGAGCCGCGGCCTCGCCCATGGCTACGTTCTGGTGGGTCCTGCAGGCCCCGAGGAGGCTGCTCCACGCGCCCGTGCGGTCGAGCCCGGCGGACATGGCGTCGACGGTCTGGCGGGCCTCGTCGAGCCGCCCGGCACGGCCCAAGAGGTCCACGACGCAGGCATAGTGGTCCGCGTTGGGCTCGAGGGCGTAGACAGATTTCATCCTTTGGAAGAGCTCGAGCCCTTCGTCGACCATCCCCGAATGGCTGCAGGCTGCGAATAGTGCGACGAAGGTGACCTCGTTGGGCTTTATATCCATTTTCTCGAAGAGTTCGAGGCCTTCCCTGCCCTCGCCGTGCATGCCGTAGGCCATGATCATAGCGTTCCATGTGATGATGTTTTTCGCACGCATTCGATCGAAGACCCTTCGAGCCATGGCTAAGGAGCCGCACTTGGCGTACATGTCTGTTAGTGCGCTAGCAACTGCTATATCGGACTCGAGGGAGTTCCTTATTGCATATGCGTGAACTTCTCTGCCTTTCTGTAAAGCTGCTAGGGCGGCGCAGGCGGGAAGAACGGTCATGAGGGTCACCATGTTGGGCTTGAACGATGCTTTTGCGTCTACCTGCATTTTCTGCAGCAGGGCAAAGGCGTCTTCGTGGAGCCCACATACGACGTAGCCAGTAATCATCGTATTCCATGATACTATGTCTCTTGCCTCCATGGTCTGAAATATGTATCGTGCCTTGTCTATCTTCCCTATCCTAGCGTACAAATCCATGACTGCGTTTTGGACGTACCTATCTCCCCCGAGCCCAAGCTTGAGAACGTAGGCGTGCATAACTTCCTTGTCTTGGAACTCCTCGCAGTGCACACAAGAAGGCAGAACGCTCGCCATGGTCGTGGGACTTGGGAAAAGGCCCGATCTTGACGTTAGCTCCATGAAAAGCTTCAGCCCGTCGGCGTAAAACCCATTCTGGGCATAGCCAGCAAGCATGGCGTTCCATATGGCGAGTTTCCTATCTGATGCTGCGTCGAATACCCTTCGCCCGCCGAGGACGTTTTTACAGTTGCAATACATGTCTACCAAAGCGCTGGCGACGTATGAGTTTTCTAAAAGTCCGTCGGTCCTAAACACGTAAGCGTGGATTTCTTTCCCGAGGGCCAAAAGCTCGAGATGGGAACAAGCGGGGAGCACGCTCGAAAGGGTGACGCCGTCGGGCTTTATCCCTTCGTTTATCATGTAAGAGAAGTACTCCAGTGCTTCGTTGAACCGATCATTCTGGGAAAGGGTACTGATTATTGTGTTCCAAGAAACCATGTCTTTGTGATTAAACATCTCAAACACAATCCTGGCATCCTCTAATCTGCCCAGCTTGGCGTACATGGCCACTAAAGCGTTGTTGGTGAAGGTCTTGGTGTCGTTGGTCCTCAGGCTATAAGCATGGACCTGCTTTCCGAGCACTAGAGTTCCTCGGCGATCCTCGCCGGTAACGTTGCTGCAGGCGAGTGCTGCGCTGACGAGGGTGAACGAACTGGGCCGAATTCCCTCCGAGCCCATGGATCGAAAGGCATCCAGGGCAAGCTCCCATTCTTGGTACTTGCACAGAGCGTTGATTAAGGAGTTCCAAGAGACTTGGTCCCTCTCGGGAATTCTGTCGAACACCTTGAAGATGTGGTGGAGATCATCCCCGCACTGCGCGTACATGTGCATAAGCGAGTTGGATACCGTGACCGAGCTCAGATGGTAGCCGAGCTTGACGGCGAAGGCGTGAATCTGCTCTCCCAAGTCCAAGTCTTGGAGGGAGGTGGCGGACTTCAGAGCGGCCGGGAAAGCGAAGTTGTCGGGCAAGATGCCGGCGGAATGCATGTCGACGAAGGTGGAAATGGCTCCTCGGAAAGAGGAGGACTTCGTCTGAGACCGAAGTGTTTCGACCCATGATTTCTTGGAGCGGGTCGAAGCAGCCGATTCGTAGTCAGACGAAGGAAGGGGAGGAGATGATATTGAAGAAGAAGCGCACTGACATAGCATCATCTCATCACCGCCTATCCTCGGCGGCGCACATCGCACGGCGCAATGTTATCCTTAGTACTGAAAACGCGCGCAGAAAACGACTTTGCGCGTGGGTTCATTCGTGAGAGACTAGGACGCTAGTTCATGAAACGCGATATATACAACACATGACGTACAATTTCAATTCTTAATGAAAAAGAAACCACTGAAATACTGTAATAATAAGCCATGCACAAGCCAGGCCTCTCATGGCCTACGCACTACTATTAAAAGAACTCATAAAAGGAACCGAAAGCTGCTCAAGGAGAGCTGTAATAGGCACTGCAACCCTAGCCTCGTAAGCGAACCCATGCAGCTCATCTTCACCGCACCCACGGCTCGCGGAGTACGGACACGGTGGAACCCAAGCCCACCTCTTCCTCTCGAAATCGAACAGCAGAGCCTCAGCGGAGCCTTTGACGAGCATCACCACGAACCCACCGTGAGCCACGCAGTCGAACCCGCGGTCGCCTTCGACCTCGGCGAACCCAGCGTACAGCTGCTGTGGCATCCTCTCCACCTCGACCCACGAGCCGCCGTCCTGAGCCAGGGTCCACAGCCTGAGGCTCTTGGGCACGTTGAGCTTGCTCTTCTCCACGGCAGCCACGAGCACGAGCCTCCCCTGGCTCACGACCAGGCTAGGGGACCTTAGGAACCTTCGCATGGGTGCTTGGATCTTGGACCAGTGGTTCGCCGCCACGTCGTAGCAGAGGACGCTGAATGGGCTGTAGTTCATGCAGTAGAACCTGCCGGCGCCGGAGGTTTCGTCCGCCACGTGGACCATTTGCCCGGACTCGAAGCTGCAGAGCCTTGGGAGGGAGGAGGTTGTTCCCCATATGGAGTAGAAACCGTTTCCGTGGATGTGGAAGCTCTCCGACGTCAGGTTCTTGACGGCGTAGGGGGAGATGAGGTCGTCTCCGGCGAGCACCACGTCGATGGAGGTGGGTGTGATGGTCAGGCCCAGGGAAGGGCACAGCCTTGGCCGGAGGGTGGATGGGAGCTGAATCAGAGAGCCCGTGAGTGGGTTGCTGAGGAGGATGCTCTTGGCGCCCCTGCCGTCGGAGACCCAGCACACCAAGCCGCCGGAGGAAGTGGCCGGCGAGAATCCCGGCGGGATGGAAGGGGAGGGATTGAGGCGGTGCCACTTGAGGTTTTCTGGGTCGAAGAGGAAGAATTCGTAGCTTATACTACTGTTTGCCGCCGCTGCCTTGTCGTGGTGGTGGTATTGATCTGCAGAGCTTGGGCTGCTGCCGCCGCCGGCGGCGCTAGGAGGAGTATGGTGTTCGGAGGAAGACGATGATGAAAGGTAGATATAGCTGGTTTTAGGGCTTCGCTGCTTGTAAAAGAGGAACCACTGGTGCCGGCGGTTGACTTGGAGGTACAGCTCGAGGAAGGCGCTGGAGAATATGAGGGCGTACCACCTTTTGCAGACGGCGCGTGCTCTGAACATGGCTGGAGGAGGTAGGCACGCGACGATTCGATCGATTAATCTCTGAGGAAGTCTGCTCCATATTCTCCAGTCCATGAATGGACGATCGGCGCCGGCGCCGGCGGCCATGCAACTGTTCGCCGGATTGTTAATATCGCCGCCGTAGCTGTGGAAGTTCGAGGGGAATGCATACGGTGGGAGTAATGGGATGTTGCTGCTTACTGGCGCGTGGTGCTGATGGTAAAAGGGATGATGATCCATGTGGCTTATTGTAAGAAGGAAGAAGGATAAATACTCAGACAAAAACCCTACCTTAATTTGTTGAGGAGGAAAGTTTAAGGTTCTGTGTCTAGGGAAAGTGAGAGGACTGCACTTCTCAATTTCAGTGGAAGAAGAAAAAAAAAGGAATTCTTGCCGAAGAGCAGAAGCGTACACACACACTTTCTTGGACGTAAGCTACATTTCTAGCTATACTGAGAAAGACAAGTGTTGTTCGCTTATTACCATGTTTCTTTTTTTTCTAGTCTTTTGGGTTCTTGTTGGTTTGCTTTCGGTTAATTAAGAGTGCGTGTGTTTATATAGGAAGAGGAAACAATATTATGTGTGCTTCCTTGTTTCAACCATTGCTCTTGCATGTTTCAGAGAGAGAGAGAGAGAGAGAGAGAGGAGGACATTATGATGAATCCATCTATCATTTCAGTCTCTTTTCAATGCCGAGGAAGGTTGGATGTGCAGTAACAGACCTGACAAGAAAAAGATAAAACTCAGACACACAGATAGTTATTGCCATCATATAATGAACGAAAGAAAGCCATTCTTATGCATTCCTCGAAGGAGAGTTTAAGCACACAATTCTGATTATTACAAAGTTAACCACAGAAAGATAAGTTCATTACTTTTATTTAGGCCTTATTAGAAGGGCATCAAAATCACTGGGTCCATTTCCAATTCGACGATCGAGCTGTAGTATGGAGCTCTAAAAGCTATGAAAGAAAACCAACAGTGTTCGTGTTTTGCAGTGCCAGAAAAAGTAAATCGATGGTCGTCCTCTAAACTTTCTCCTTTGGACGAGTAATAACATTCTCTTTCTCGGACTGTGTTGGCTTTTTGCTCGATTTTGTTGCCTGGCTTTCGGTCAGATCTCAGACAAAGATAGATGGGAGGAGGATTAGATAGAGATCAGTGTCTTGTTTACATCGGAGTTTTTTTTTTTTCTTTTCAGCTCCATTAAATGTGTGATTTGATTGCCCTTTACCTATCTACCCAAAAGAGGAAAGTCTTCCATGGACAGATATGGAAACTAGTGGTCCCTTTCAAGAAATCTCCAGAAAAGGGAAAGCACTTGCTCGCCATTTCTGGAAATTGTGCATTCCTTCAAGGAAACACACAAGTCGCCAAACACAGTGTCCCACGACTGTTGATAATCAATCTCTATTTTTTTTTTCCATCTTTTTCTTTCTGTTTTGCTTTTGTCGTTCGCGCATGGAACTGTTCTTTCATCAGTGTCGTTTTGACTTTATTTCTTCTGTTCATTTTCCCAAGTTACTTACGCATTATCTCTCAGTTAATCATGGGATCCTTCGAACTAAGAGGTTGAATTTAATTTAACGACAGTATATTATGTAGAACAAACTAAATCTTGACAGTGACATTTGTTTTAACTTTTGTGGTAGGAGATTTGCCAATGCAATCCAATATGACTAAAGTCCAAACTTCAACTCCATTGATTATGTGAAGTGAAGGGAAGTGAACTTCACTGTTTTCAACTAGACTAATCTCCTTAAAATCTGCGTAGACCTTCAAAGAATTGCAATATTCAAGGAGTCCAAAAAACTTCAACCACGGCAACTAGAAATATCATAAGCTCAATAACTTACCCTATGGGATTAAACATATTTCGAAGCATCCTTTATTCCTTCATTGCATAATAATACAAATGGGTTTGAGTGCGTAGAAAAAACAAAAAAAAGATCCAGTTTTGGCCTAGAAATAAGGGCAAAGCAAAAGAAGAAAATCTCTGATAGGCTTTGATAAGTCGTAATTGCGGATACTGTAAGCCCCTCGAACATGTGTTATTAATCGTTATTTATCAGAAATTTCTCTGATATTTTGAGTTTATGAATTTCTAAGAAATATAACAGAAAACTAATCTAACGAGGTTGGGCACTCAATGGTATCATGTTCAAGTATCACTGTCCAACATATCTATGTACGGGTTTACTATTATAACCTCGTGAATCTAGGTTAATTACAAGAATGACGGGACCCACGAGAGAAAATGAGTTGCTAAATTATTGTTTGCTGGGCCAAGGTGTGTACGTGTACATCTTGAAGATAAAGCCAATGATTATATTATTAGGATAAAAACAAGCTCAAAGCAAAGAAAAACTCAAGCACTCCACTCACGATCGAAGACAAGTTGCAAGAAGAAGATAACAAACATCTCACATCACCAAACGGCTCAAGATCGATGCACACTGCTCAAGGGCTGCGAGGATAGAAAATCAACTAAGAAAAAAAGAAACTGCGCAAGCACGCTCATGACAGAAAACTTGGTCCACGTCGCGTCAAAATGGTTCTATAAATAGAGGTTTGCAGATCGACAGAAGGAGAAGACGAAGAGGTCTGTTAGAGATCAGTGATCTCATCTTTATATTTTTATTGAGAGCGAAATAGAGATGTAGCGTGAGTGAAGATTGATGATGCGAAACAGTAGAGAGCGTAGGAGAGAGCAGATCGATTGTTCCTTTTTCAATTTAAGAACTCTTGTTTCTTTTCTGTAGTTGCTCTTTTACATTTAAACCTTTATATATTTTAAGTTATTTATGATAAAGAATCTTAAGCTCATTAACGTGGATTGCTGAGAAATATATTCAGCTATCTTTTATTCTTGGGGCGATAAGGCATACGATGATGTGCTTTTTCGAGGAAGACAGCAAGTAGCAATACATACGGTCGTCGTAAGTTTACTTCTGTCCATTTCGTTATGTCTTTAGAATTAATTAACTATAGTTGCGTTTTCATTAATATGTTTAGCGGCTAATTCCCCGTAGTCGAAGGATTATTTGAAGCCTAGACTTATATAAACTTTGAGATTCTACGTGCTCAACCATGAAAGCGTGAGTATTCATTTAGCTTTGAATTAAATTTATCGATGAGCTTAGGTCGATTAAATAGTGGCCAATGTTTAATTAATCTAGGCGAATCCGTAGCTAATTAGAACAACAAATCCGTAATTGTTTGTGCGTTCTACTAAGTAGCAAACAATATTAAACTTCTCTACCTACGGTAAGTGTAAGTTATATTGTAAGATTAAATGTTTTGATTTTAATAAACCGGCGTCCGAGTTTATTAGTCAATAATCGGGTCTTTTTCGTATTTAACGCGGTCGGAACTTTAAATCTTGCAGGGCGTCCCGGAGATTATTTTTCGATTAGGGAAGTAATTATAGAGCATCTCTTAATTACCGAGAAAGTAAGAAAAGATTGGTTATTAGGCGTTCGTCGATAACTATAACCGATTATGCTTGCGCCAACATAATATTTTATTAAATCGATGATCAGTTAAATAAATCTAGGTGAACAATAATTCCTTCGACTATTATTTTATTATTGTTAGTCTCGATATTTTTATTTCTCGTTATTGCGTAAAAACATTATCATCAAAACCCCCCTTAATATCATTATTATTATTAAGATTATTATTGATCGAGTTTGAAATTAGAAATAAATCAACCATTTTCCCTGTGGAGACGATCCCTACTTTGGCTATACTCGTATTAGTGATTGAGGTGATAAATTTTATTTTTGGCCATTTTCGACGCGACCAAATTTTGGCGCCGTTGCCGGGGAAGGTGGTGTCTAATTGGTTTATTTCTACTTTTAATTCGACTACCATTAATATTATTTTTCAAGCTTATGCCCCGTTCTTCTCGTACTGGTATTCTAATCTTTGATCCAGAGATAGAGAAGACTGCAAGAGCAAATCAGAAGGCGAAGAGACAAAAGGATAAGTTGAAAATCTCAAATTCCGACGCTGAGTCAAACGAGGAATTTTCATCAAGCGATATGGAAGAACAGCAGCAACAACCAGTCCGCCTGACCTTGAGGGATATGGCTACTCCAGATGTTCACCAGCAGCCACTTTGCATTGAATTTCCAACTCCTCAAACACCTTTTGAATTAAAATCTGGTTTAATTCATTTACTTCCTACTTTTCATGGTAACGCAGGTGAGGATCCACACAAACACTTGAAAGAGTTCCACATGGTTTGCTCAACCATGAAGCCTAGTGGCGTTAGCGAAGATCAAATTAGTCTTCGTGCTTTTCCTTTCTCCCTGGCCGATCATGCAAAAGATTGGCTGTACTATTTGCCCTCTGGCTCTATAAATACATGGGCTGAGCTAAAGAAGCAATTCCTCGAAAAATTCTTTCCCGCGTCTCGTGCCGCAAACATTCGAAAAGAAATATATGGGATTCGACAGTTTACCGGAGAAACTTTACACGAATATTGGGAGAGATTCAAGCGATTATGTGCAAGCTGTCCATACCACCAAATTTCAGAATTAGCACTTACCCAATATTTCTACGAAGGACTATTACCAATGGAACGAAACATGATCGACGCAGCTAGTGGAGGAGCATTAGTTGATAAAACGGCTGAAGAAGCTCGTCGTTTAATTTCAAGCATGGCTACAAATGCACAACAATTTGGAACACGTCAAGACATAGGTCAGCAACGGGCTAGCGGGGTAAGTACGTCTTTTGAGCAAAAATTAGATTCTCTAACTTCGCTCGTGGAGAAACTTGTTTCAGGAAAAACTCATCATGTGAAGACTTGTGGTATTTGTACGCTTACCGGACATTCAACGGAGAATTGTCCCTCACATCAATTTGACACCGGTGAGCAAGCAAATGCAGTTGGAGGATTTGCAGGACCATCTCAAAAACGTTATGATCCATTCTCAAGTCATTACAACCCCGGATGGAGAGATCATCCAAATCTGAGCTACGGGAATCGGCCACCAGGTTTCGTGCAACAAGCACCTCGACCGCCAATTCCTCATCAACAAGCTGCACCTTCAAAACCAGGTATGTCGTTAGAGGATATCGTTATGAATTTAGCCAATAGCACTGCTACTTTTCAGCAAGAGACGCGATCAAACATACATGAAACACGCGCTAGCGTACAAAACCTAGAAAGGCAAGTGTCTCAACTCGCGGCACAAATGAGTCAAATGCAGAATGAGAAGGGGAAGCTACCAGCCCAAGTCGAAATTAATCCAAGAGAAAATGTGAGTGTTATGACTCTTCGAAACGGGAAAGAGATCAGTCCGCCTAATGACGACGAAGCCCCAACAAAACTACCAAGTGGAGATGAGACTAAAGACAACGGAAAGAAGGTAATTAATGATTCTGTTTTTAAACCTAATATTATAATTCCTCCACCTTTTCCTGGAAGGCTAGCTAAAGCAAAAAAGGAAGAAGAAGAAAAGAGCATAATGGAGATTTTCAGCAAAGTCGAAATCAACATCCCACTCTTAGATGCTATCAAGCAGATTCCACGCTATGCGAAATTTTTGAAAGAAATGTGTTCGAACAAAAGAAAACAAAAGGCCGAAGGCAAAATCCTTGTAAGTGATAATGTTTCCGCTGCTCTTCAAAGAAAATTACCTCAAAAATGCAAGGACCCAGGTATGTTTGCTATCTCAGTTACTATAGGAACACGAAAAATAAATAATGCCATGTTAGATTTAGGAGCTTCAATCAATGTTATGCCATTATCTTTATTTAACGAGATGAGTATGGGACCGCTTAAGAACACAGATATATGCAATCAATTAGCAAATAGGTCAATTATTTATCCCGAAGGATTAGTTGAAGATGTTCTTGTGAAATGTGGTGAATTTATTTTTCCTGCCGATTTCTACATTGTCGACATGGGTGATGAACATGCGCCTGAATCTGCTGTTATTTTATTAGGTCGGTCATTCATGAAAACTGCTAAGACTAAAATAGATGTTGATTCAGGAACACTTACTTTCGAATTTGATGGAGAAAAACTTACTATGAATGTCTTTGATGCTATGAAATTTCCCGATGATTCCGAATCTGTTAGTATGATTGACACTCTTGTACGAGAAGATCTTGAGCATAATTTATCAAATGACGCAGTCGATTTTGTGATTAAGAATAGCAAAACAGAAAAAGATGTGCATTTTGAAGTGGACAAAGATATTAGGGACACACTCATGACGTTACACGCACTTCCGGAATTTCACGATAAATCTGGTAAGTATACTCTGACTTTACCTATTTCTAATGAGAAAATTGTCCCTTCTATAGAACAGGCACCGAAGTTAGAACTTAAAGATCTGCCCAAGCATCTCAAGTACTGCTACTTGGGAGATAAAGAAACATTGCCGGTCATAGTTGCGAATGATTTATCTGCCACCCAAGAAGAGAAACTGTTGCGCGTTCTGAAGGAGTACAAGACCGCGATAGGATGGACTTTGGCCGACATCAAAGGAATCAGTCCCTCGATATGCATGCACAGGATCTTACTTGAACCAGATTCTAAGCCGATACGGGAAGCACAACGTAAGCTCAATCCAGCAATGAAAGAGGTAGTTATGAAAGAAACAATTAAATCATTAGACATGGGAATAATATTTCCAATATCTGATAGCCAATGGGTAAGTCCAGTTCATGTTGTGCCTAAGAAATCTGGTTTCTCACTTGTGAAAAATGATAAAAATGAATTGGTACCAGTGAGATTACAAACGGGTTGGCGAATGTGCATTGATTTTCGTAAGTTAAATGCGGCTACTCGAATGGATCATTTTCCGCTACCCTTCATTGATCAAATGCTAGAAAGATTGGCAGGTAAGTCTTTCTTTTGTTTCCTCGATGGATTTTCTGGTTATTATCAAATAGTAGTTGCACCCGAGGATCAAGAGAAAACTACTTTCACATGTCCATTTGGTACATTTGCATATCGTCGCATGCCTTTTGGTTTATGTAATGCTCCTGGGACATTTCAACGATGCATGATGAGCATATTCTCTGATTTAATAGAAACATGCATTGAAATATTCATGGATGATTTTACTGTTTATGGAGACTCATTTGATCATTGCCTTGATAATCTAGTCGAAGTTCTGAAACGTTGCATCGATAAAAATCTTGTACTTAACTACGAAAAATGTCATTTTATGGTTAAAGAAGGAATAGTTCTAGGCCATGTAGTTTCGTCTCGTGGAATTGAAGTAGACAAGGCTAAGATCGATTTGATAACTAATTTGCCATACCCTACTAATGTTCGAGAAATTCGAAGTTTTCTTGGTCATGCAGGTTTTTACAGGAGATTTATTAAGGATTTTTCAAAAATCGTCAACCAATGTCAAGACTACTTCAGAATGACGTACCGTTCAATTTTGGGGACGAATGTAAGGAGGCGTTTAACAAGTTGAAATCGTTACTCACTACCGCACCTATTATTCAACCTCCAAATTGGGTGCTGCCATTCGAGCTTATGTGCGATGCAAGCAAGTACGCTGTAGGAGCTGTACTTGGACAAAAAGACGGAAGAAAAAGCCACGTCATTTATTATGCGTCGAAAACTCTTGACTCGGCACAATGCAACTACACCACAACTGAAAAAGAGCTCTTATCTATTGTTTTTGCATTCGATAAATTTAGGTCTTATTTACTGGGATCTAAGGTTATTGTTTATTCTGACCATGCAGCTCTTAAATATTTGTCGTCGAAGAAGGAGTCAAAACCGCGCCTAATACGATGGATATTATTACTTCAAGAGTTTGATTGGGAGATCAAGGATCGCAAGGGCGTGGACAACTCTGTGGCGGACCACTTGAGCCGGTTAATTCGTGACGAAGAGCCACTGCCTATTTCTGAAACGTTTCCAGATGAACAATTATTTCGCCTTCAAGGTAAGGAATATCAAGAACCCTGGTTTGCCGATATAGTTAATTACTTGGTAAGTGGTGTGTTACCTTCACATTTGAGCTCCTCAAGGAAAAATAAAATTAAGAGTGATTCTAAATACTATATTTGGGATGAGCCATATTTGTGGAAAATTGGCTCGGATCAAATTATTCGCAGGTGTGTTGCAAATGATGAAATTAATAGTATACTCACTCATTGTCATACATATGCATGTGGGGGACACTTTGGACCTAAGCGAAAAGAAAAATTTTAGACTGTGGATTTTATTGGGAAACTATTTTTAAAGATGCTTATTTATTCTGCAAGAGTTGTCCTAATTGTCAAAGAACAGGTACAATTTCTTTTAGGGATGAAATGCCACAAAATCCTATTTTAATTTGTGAAATTTTCGATGTATGGGGAATGGATTTCATGGGTCCTTTTCCAAGTTCGTTTGGCTTTCTTTATATATTACTTGCTGTTGATTATGTCTCGAAGTGGGTGGAAGCAAAGGCTACCCGAACTAACGATTCTAAAGTGGTTGTAGGATTTCTTAAATCAAATATCTTTAGTAGGTTCGGAGTTCCGCGAGCAATTATAAGCGACCAAGGCACGCACTTTTGCAATCGCACGGTGGAAGCACTCATGCGCAAATACGGAGTCCATCATCGATTAGCCACTACTTATCATCCACAATCAAACGGACAAGCTGAAGTTTCGAATAGGGAGGTCAAGAATATTTTGGAGAAAACCGTAAACCCGAATCGTAAGGATTGGAGCTTGAGGCTAGACGATGCACTTTGGGCGTATCGCACAGCTTTTAAAACACCAATCGGAATGTCGCCGTATCGCCTAGTTTTCGGTAAGATGTGTCATTTACCTGTTGAAATTGAACATCGTGCTTTTTGGGCAGTTAAACAGTGCAACATGGAGGCCACAAAAGCTGGTGAGGAACGGAAATTTCAGCTACAGGAACTTGAAGAGATTCGCCTCGAAGCATACGACAATGCGAGAATGTACAAGGAACGCACCAAGCATTTTCACGACAAACTTTTGCATAAAAAAGAGTTCAAGATAGGCCAAAAAGCTCTCCTATACAATTCGAGGTTGAAATTCATGCCAGGTAAACTCAAATCTCGATGGATGGGACCGTACATTGTTAAAAATATTTTTCAAAATGGCGTTATCGAAATTGAGAGCATGTCTTCTGATAAATGTTTCAAGGTTAACGGTCATAGGCTTAAACCTTATTTTGAGAACAGTGTTTTGGCTTGCGTTGAAGAGATCAAGCTGAGCCGACCCATTTACGAATGAATTCGAAGAACGGAGACCACGTCTAGCCAAAGACGTTAAAGAAAAGCGCTCATTGGGAGGCAACCCAAAATTATCCTATTTTATTTGGTTATTGCAATATTTTCGTTCTATCTATGTTTTATATGACAATTAAGCAGGTTTGACTCTCGGCTACATATGCTACAAGATCTCACTATCAAGGAACAAATATCATCTTGCTCAGAACCCGTCACTGTCAGGGAAGTTTTATTTTCAGTATCACTTTTACCATTCTTTTCACATCTACTCTAAAATATTAAAATGAAAATTAGGGTGGGAATCTTTAGATTTTAGCTACTATTTTTCATTAGAATTCTACATTGAGGACAATGCAGAGTTTAGGTGTGGGGGAGATTTATTACGTTAGTTGATGAACAAGTATCTTGTCTCGAGCAAACCGATGTGCATTAATTAGAACATGAGAGAAACAATTAGGAATAACTATTCGGTACTAGGATGATTATTCTTTTTCTTCAGTTGATTTGAAGTCTGAATGTGCAAGAGTCGACACAAAGCCTACTTATATATGTGAGATTTGAGCCTTAAAAAAAAAAGACTAGTTATCTTTATACTCAATTGTTTTTTTACGAGAGCGTCACTTATGTTTCGAATATTCTAGAACTTGCTTTATTATACATGTTGATATCATTAGCGGTTTTTTTTGTGTACAAAAGTGATTAAGGCACTTAGGATTAAGCCCTTGGCCTCACATTGACCCTACCTTCAATATTATCCGCTTAGTGAGCCAACTTGAGCCTGAGCCTTATTTTTTTTCTTGTTGAATTTAAGCCACTATATTTACCCAGATATATCCTTTTGGCTTTCTTTTCAGCCCATTATCGGATTGGTTGAGTTATTAATTGCTTAGACTCCACGATTTTGAGATTGCGAACTAATGAGTCCATATATGTGATATTAGGAGTCCTAGAGTTATAGCGAAAAAAAAGTCATCCGAAGAGAGAAGCGCAAAAAAAAAAACAAAAAAAAAGAAAAAGAAAAAGAAGAAAAAAAAACAAAAAAAAAAAGAAGAAACTACATCCGAAAAAAAAAATGATAGTAAAAAATTATGAAGCGCTAGGATGTTTTGTAGGTATTAAGAAAAGTTGTTTTGAATAAATAGCATGTCAGTATGATTGTTATGATTCTCATATAGCTGTGCGTCATGTGATAGTCGTGGGATTTAGCAATTAAATAATCATCTGGTCCGATAATTTTGACCTACTTTCCCAAATTATCCTACCTAATCCCTAAGCCCCATTACAACCCAAAGAAAGACCTTCTTGATTTGTACACTAAAGTCGCTATGTGAATACAATGTGATATATTAGCAAGCTTATGGTAATATCGTTTCATAGTGTTGATTTGAGCGTATACACATACATCCCATAAACACTTTGAGAGCATTGAGAGAATCCATGTGAGAGTTATTGATTGTTGTGGCGTCCAGGCTTTATTGAGATTGTCGGGAATTGATATGATTGTCTAGTGCTAAATATTATGAATATTGTTATCTCTAGGAAAAATTAATGCATGTCGGGGAAGTCATGATTAGAATGTTTGCACTTTCTATATCGGGTAAATGCTCGAGGACAAGCATTGAGTAAGTATGGGGGGATTTGATAGGCTTTGATAAGTCGTAATTGCGGATACTGTAAGCCCCTCGAACATGTGTTATTAATCGTTATTTATCAGAAATTTCTCTGATATTTTGAGTTTATGAATTTCTAAGAAATATAACAGAAAACTAATCTAACGAGGTTTTGGGCACTCAATGGTATCATGTTCAAGTATCACTGTCCAACATATCTATGTACGGGTTTACTATTATAACCTCGTGAATCTAGGTTAATTACAAGAATGACGGGACCCACGAGAGAAAATGAGTTGCTAAATTATTGTTTGCTGGGCCAAGGTGTGTACGTGTACATCTTGAAGATAAAGCCAATGATTATATTATTAGGATAAAAACAAGCTCAAAGCAAAGAAAAACTCAAGCACTCCACTCACGATCGAAGACAAGTTGCAAGAAGAAGATAACAAACATCTCACATCACCAAACGGCTCAAGATCGATGCACACTGCTCAAGGGCTGCGAGGATAGAAAATCAACTAAGAAAAAAAGAAACTGCGCAAGCACGCTCATGACAGAAAACTTGGTCCACGTCGCGTCAAAATGGTTCTATAAATAGAGGTTTGCAGATCGACAGAAGGAGAAGACGAAGAGGTCTGTTAGAGATCAGTGATCTCATCTTTATATTTTTATTGAGAGCGAAATAGAGATGTAGCGTGAGTGAAGATTGATGATGCGAAACAGTAGAGAGCGTAGGAGAGAGCAGATCGATTGTTCCTTTTTCAATTTAAGAACTCTTGTTTCTTTTCTGTAGTTGCTCTTTTACATTTAAACCTTTATATATTTTAAGTTATTTATGATAAAGAATCTTAAGCTCATTAACGTGGATTGCTGAGAAATATATTCAGCTATCTTTTATTCTTGGGGCGATAAGGCATACGATGATGTGCTTTTTCGAGGAAGACAGCAAGTAGCAATACATACGGTCGTCGTAAGTTTACTTCTGTCCATTTCGTTATGTCTTTAGAATTAATTAACTATAGTTGCGTTTTCACTAATATGTTTAGCGGCTAATTCCCCGTAGTCGAAGGATTATTTGAAGCCTAGACTTATATAAACTTTGAGATTCTACGTGCTCAACCATGAAAGCGTGAGTATTCATTTAGCTTTGAATTAAATTTATCGATGAGCTTAGGTCGATTAAATAGTGGCCAATGTTTAATTAATCTATGCGAATCCGTAGCTAATTAGAACAACAAATCCGTAATTGTTTGTGCGTTCTACTAAGTAGCAAAAAATATTAAACTTCTCTACTTACGGTAAGTGTAAGTTATATTGTAAGATTAAATGTTTTGATTTTAATAAACCGGCGTCCGAGTTTATTAGTCAATAATCGGGTCTTTTTCGTATTTAACGCGGTCGGAACTTTAAATCTTGCAGGGCGTCCCGGAGATTATTTTTCGATTAGGGAAGTAATTATAGAGCGTCTCTTAATTACCGAGAAAGTAAGAAAAGATTGGTTATTAGGCGTTCGTCGATAACTATAACCGATTATGCTTGCGCCAACATAATATTTTATTAAATCGATGATCAGTTAAATAAATCTAGGTGAACAATAATTCCTTCGACTATTATTTTATTATTGTTAGTCTCGATATTTTTATTTCTCGTTATTGCGTAAAAACATTATCATCAAAACCCCCCCTTAATATCATTATTATTATTAAGATTATTATTGATCGAGTTTGAAATTAGAAATAAATCAACCATTTTCCCTGTGGAGACGATCCCTACTTTGGCTATACTCGTATTAGTGATTGAGGTGATAAATTTTATTTTTGGCCGTTTTCGACGCGACCAAATTTTGGCGCAAGTATCTTGTCTCGAGCAAACCGATGTGCATTAATTAGAACATGAGAGAAACAATTAGGAATAACTATTCGGTACTAGGATGATTATTCTTTTTCTTCAGTTGATTTGAAGTCTGAATGTGCAAGAGTCGACACAAAGCCTACTTATATATGTGAGATTTGAGCCTTAAAAAAAAAGAGTAGTTATCTTTATACTCAATTGTTTTTTTACGAGAGCGTCACTTATGTTTCGAATATTCTAGAACTTGCTTTATTATACATGTTGATATCATTAGCGGTTTTTTTTTGTGTACAAAAGTGATTAAGGCACTTAGGATTAAGCCCTTGGCCTCACATTGACCCTACCTTCAATATTATCCGCTTAGTGAGCCAACTTGAGCCTGAGCCTTATTTTTTTCTTGTTGAATTTAAGCCACTATATTTACCCAGATATATCCTTTTGGCTTTCTTTTCAGCCCATTATCGGATTGGTTGAGTTATTAATTGCTTAGACTCCACGATTTTGAGATTGCGAACTAATGAGTCCATATATGTGATATTAGGAGTCCTAGAATTATAGCGAAAAAAAAGTCATCCGAAGAGAGAAGCGCAAAAAAAAAAAAATACAAAAAAAAAAAGAAAAAGAAAAAGAAGAAAAAAAAACAAAAAAAAAAGAAGAAACTACATCCGAAAAAAAAAATGATAGTAAAAAATTATGAAGCGCTAGGATGTTTTGTAGGTATTAAGAAAAGTTGTTTTGAATAAATAGCATGTCAGTATGATTGTTATGATTCTCATATAGCTGTGCGTCATGTGATAGTCGTGGGATTTAGCAATTAAATAATCATCTGGTCCGATAATTTTGACCTACTTTCCCAAATTATCCTACCCAATCCCTAAGCCCCATTACAACCCAAAGAAAGACCTTCTTGATTTGTACACTAAAGTCGCTATGTGAATACAATGTGATATATTAGCAAGCTTATGGTAATATCGTTTCATAGTGTTGATTTGAGCGTATACACATACATCCCATAAACACTTTGAGAGCATTGAGAGAATCCATGTGAGAGTTGTTGATTGTTGTGGCGTCCAGGCTTTATTGAGATTGTCGGGAATTGATATGATTGTCTAGTGCTAAATATTATGAATATTGTTATCTCTAGGAAAAATTAATGCATGTCGGGGAAGTCATGATTAGAATGTTTGCACTTTCTATATCGGGTAAATGCTCGAGGACAAGCATTGAGTAAGTATGGGGGGATTTGATAGGCTTTGATAAGTCGTAATTGCGGATACTGTAAGCCCCTCGAACATGTGTTATTAATCGTTATTTATCAGAAATTTCTCTGATATTTTGAGTTTATGAATTTCTAAGAAATATAACAGAAAACTAATCTAACGAGGTTTTGGGCACTCAATGGTATCATGTTCAAGTATCACTGTCCAACATATCTATGTACGGGTTTACTATTATAACCTCGTGAATCTAGGTTAATTACAAGAATGACGGGACCCACGAGAGAAAATGAGTTGCTAAATTATTGTTTGCTGGGCCAAGGTGTGTACGTGTACATCTTGAAGATAAAGCCAATGATTATATTATTAGGATAAAAACAAGCTCAAAGCAAAGAAAAACTCAAGCACTCCACTCACGATCGAAGACAAGTTGCAAGAAGAAGATAACAAACATCTCACATCACCAAACGGCTCAAGATCGATGCACACTGCTCAAGGGCTGCGAGGATAGAAAATCAACTAAGAAAAAAAGAAACTGCGCAAGCACGCTCATGACAGAAAACTTGGTCCACGTCGCGTCAAAATGGTTCTATAAATAGAGGTTTGCAGATCGACAGAAGGAGAAGACGAAGAGGTCTGTTAGAGATCAGTGATCTCATCTTTATATTTTTATTGAGAGCGAAATAGAGATGTAGCGTGAGTGAAGATTGATGATGCGAAACAGTAGAGAGCGTAGGAGAGAGCAGATCGATTGTTCCTTTTTCAATTTAAGAACTCTTGTTTCTTTTCTGTAGTTGCTCTTTTACATTTAAACCTTTATATATTTTAAGTTATTTATGATAAAGAATCTTAAGCTCATTAACGTGGATTGCTGAGAAATATATTCAGCTATCTTTTATTCTTGGGGCGATAAGGCATACGATGATGTGCTTTTTCGAGGAAGACAGCAAGTAGCAATACATACGGTCGTCGTAAGTTTACTTCTGTCCATTTCGTTATGTCTTTAGAATTAATTAACTATAGTTGCGTTTTCATTAATATGTTTAGCGGCTAATTCCCCGTAGTCGAAGGATTATTTGAAGCCTAGACTTATATAAACTTTGAGATTCTACGTGCTCAACCATGAAAGCGTGAGTATTCATTTAGCTTTGAATTAAATTTATCGATGAGCTTAGGTCGATTAAATAGTGGCCAATGTTTAATTAATCTATGCGAATCCGTAGCTAATTAGAACAACAAATCCGTAATTGTTTGTGCGTTCTACTAAGTAGCAAACAATATTAAACTTCTCTACCTACGGTAAGTGTAAGTTATATTGTAAGATTAAATGTTTTGATTTTAATAAACCGGCGTCCGAGTTTATTAGTCAATAATCGGGTCTTTTTCGTATTTAACGCGGTCGGAACTTTAAATCTTGCAGGGCGTCCCGGAGATTATTTTTCGATTAGGGAAGTAATTATAGAGCATCTCTTAATTACCGAGAAAGTAAGAAAAGATTGGTTATTAGGCGTTCGTCGATAACTATAACCGATTATGCTTGCGCCAACATAATATTTTATTAAATCGATGATCAGTTAAATAAATCTAGGTGAACAATAATTCCTTCGACTATTATTTTATTATTGTTAGTCTCGATATTTTTATTTCTCGTTATTGCGTAAAAACATTATCATCAAAACCCCCCCTTAATATCATTATTATTATTAAGATTATTATTGATCGAGTTTGAAATTAGAAATAAATCAACCATTTTCCCTGTGGAGACGATCCCTACTTTGGCTATACTCGTATTAGTGATTGAGGTGATAAATTTTATTTTTGGCCGTTTTCGACGCGACCAATCTCAGCTCACAATAATTTATAACAGGTAAGGTTCCAATTTCAGGTCATCAACTTAGATAACTACTCAAGATTATTACTACTGCAATGCAATAAATCGAAAACCTAGGACAGAGACCTAAGTGCCTTGGAAACATTCTGCGATATTCTTTCATGTATGCTTTCCTGCTCAAAACGAACAAAACACAACAACAATGTCGAAGATCGTTAACAAAGAAAGCAAAATGCACACAACCGCCGTACCATACATACCTTGGTCTCGGGGATTTCGAAGTTGGACCTCGTTATCGTCTCATACAAGAGGATATACCTGCGTGTGTTTGTGCGTGTAAGCTTAAGTTAATGTTGTCTGAATCTTACATTAACGTGTTAATTTAAAAACGAATTATCTCATTATGAGCTTTGCTTTCAAGTACCAACCTCCAAGCTAGCTCACAGACGAGCTCTTTCGGTGCATCGGGCAAAACCTAAGAGAAGGCCCAACGCAGAAGATTATCATTAGTATTCGATACGTTGTGTTAAAGTTAAAAACAGAAAGATTTCCTAAACTTGCCTCGTCTTCGTAAGGATTGCAATGGTCTTTGAACCACAGTCGCAGGAATTCCTAAACAAGAATAGTTCGACTGAGTTTTAATAAATAACGGGCGAGAAAAATTCATTGCACAAAGTGGAAGAGAACCTTGTCAATGTTTTCAGGCTCGAGGCCATTTCTGAGGCGTTGGTCGAGTGAATTGGCGATCCAATACCTGCTTGAGTCGGGCGTGTGCACCTAAAGAAGTAGAAATAAACAAAAGGAGAAAGATGAAAATAAAATGCTTTCACATCATTACCTCATCAATAAGGAGTACTGAGCCATCGGGCGCTTTTCCGAATTCGTATTTAGTATCCACCAAAATGAGGCCATGTTGCAAAGCGACGCGCTGAAATGTAAACGAATCAGTTGGAAAATATTATCGACAAATTATCAAGAAACACATGAAATTTATCAAATTCAACATCCCAAAGGCTTAGACAGAATTGTTATGCTTACAATACCTGCCCATACTCAAACAGGCTTAATGCTGCATTGCTTGCTTTGTCATAATCAGCTTGAGTCATCAGCCCACGGTCAACGATCTGCAACTCAAATTGATAAACAGAAGATCCCATTTGCATCTATAGGCAATTCTAATTTTTCCACGTAAAGAAAACACTCAAAAGCTTTTACTATCAGGTAATAGGAACATACAGAAGGCCAATTAAGCTTCCAACATGAAGAAATTGTTCACATTTTCAGGCCTAGGCTTGATCCCATAGCATGAAACTCAAGAATAAAACTGATACAAAAGAGGAGAGGAATATAGAGAAACGAAAACCTCTTCTGGAGAAATGGGAACATCGTGATCTGCAGCTTTAGTTGTTGGCGTGAGGATATTTTTCGGTAGCTTTTGGTTTTTCACCAAGCCTATCGTGGATAGACGAGCAAAAAGGTCAGAGAGATAAAGAAAATCGCATTTATCAAAGCTCCCAAGGATCACAGACCTCACCATCAGGCAAGGCATTGCCACAGTAATTTCTTATGCCTTTTTGGTAGACGGTCCACAGCGATGTATCAGTGCTACCAGTCACATAACCTCTAACTGTAACGTCAATACATATTTAATTATCAAGACGGGAAAAAAAACGATGTGAAGAGACATCCATAGTATATAATTCGCCGTTCATACAGGTCAGCGATGATCATCACAGTCTTAAGTAATTGACTCACCGACGAATTCGACTGGAAAGACAGAACATTTCTTCGCAATGGTAACATTCTTGTCTGGCGAGGACACGACTGCATTGGGAACAATGTGCTGAGTTTGCCCGAACCACCACAAACTTGTTTCGTTCAGCACCTAAAAACGCCTCAATTCCAATCAAAACTCATGGGGCAAAAAACAGAAAAAGCATAACTCTTGTTCATTGAACTCGTGAGAACGTTTAGCTCATAGAGATATACAGAGCAGATATTTTAAATTATCAATACTTGGCCTTTGAAGGGAATTGACGCAAGAACTCTGTCAAAAGCACTTTGCCTATCTGTCGTGACCAGGACAAGATAGTCACCTCCGTCGTAGATATCCCTGACCTTCAAAATCAACAATGCTATCACTTATTCAATCCATTCGTACAAACTCATTGCGAAATAACAACGAAAAAGACACAATTTTGAATAACGTGGAGCCATAGCAAAACATAGCAAAACAGTTAGCAAATATCAATTCCTGAAAATCAAAGAGAAAAGAAAGAAAGTGCTCCCACCTTGCCTCTGGCCTTAGAGGAAAGAGATGGAACGGTTTGATCGAGGTAAGTCTCCGAAAGACAGTTTGAAAGAGAAGACTCAATAGCATCCATCAATTGATTCTTCCGCTCGCTGTTCGTCGACGAAAGCTCGACCGAGGGGGAGGTTTCAGCTCGAGGTTGGCCGGAGGAAGACAGCGACGCCGACATAACTGTTGAGAAACGCTTGTTTCTACTGCAATTACACCTCCTAAATGCAGCGCCGCCGAGCTGGGATTTCTGAACGGAGGACTTTGGTGCGAAAATCTTAGGAGGGTTTACGAACTGAGCCATTACCTCACGCGCGCTTTTCCTTTCCCCTTCGGTTCCTGTAAGAAACAGAACGAATGTGTTGTTATTGACGGCGCCTTCTTTTAGTCTTATGGGCTACATTTTTTACTAAAGCCCAATAAAATTTATGCTCGTCCCTGTTTATCGAATCGTACTCCTTCCGTCCCGGTAAATTTCTCACATAAGTTATCGGACACGTAAATTAAGGTGGTATTATTATAATAATATACAGTAAAACCTCTATAAATTAATAATAACGGGATCATGGAATTTTATTAATTTAGAGAAATATTAATATATCGATAAATTAATATTTTATTAATTAAAAGAGAGACTCTTTAAATTAAAAAAAACACTAGAATGTATTGACAATAAATGAATTCAAATATGTTTCATTAATTATTCATGTACTCAAAACGATTTAAGAGTGTGAATTAATGAAAAATATTGTTGAAAAATAGTGAAGGTGCATATCAAATGCTCTCGGGATATCGTTGGAGTATCGTTCAGCTAACTTTCAGAAGGGTGGGGATATTAAGCGATACAAAATGGCGACAACATCCCTTCACAATTTTTGTTGCAGTTAGAGAATTCAACATCAGAACTATTGACTGCAAATTAATAAACATAGGGATGAAAATCAAGAAAATCTAGTAACAAATAGATTCTTATTTTCGCAATTACCATAATTTATATTGTAATTTAGAGTTTATCGGGACCTAATATTTATAAAAGGATTTTCCAAAAAAATATTATGTTATTATCTTATCAAATTTGATGATTTTTGTACAAAGGTCCAAGTCGGGACCAGAAGATTTTATTATTTTAGAGAGTTTATTGATTTATAGAGTATTAATTTATAGAGGTTCTACTGTAGTACAATAAAAAGTTAATAAAGTGTATATTTTGACACGTCTTTTAAAAATATTTAACATTATTATATTGATTGTTTGTGATAGTTTTTTTACTAAATAAGGAAAGGTGGTAAAATTAGTGGGACGCCCGAAATGGCATTGATAAAATTAGTGGAACGAAGGGAGTATGTTTTATTACTTGGGATCCTAAAATCCGCTTGATACCCTTGAGTTTAAGACTTTTCCAACTGGTACCCAAAGTATTTTTCAATTCTAGTTGGATATCTGAAAAACTGAAACATCAAATGGCCACGGAAGCAAGTTTTGTATCTGCAGCGATCCCTCGTTTTGATGGTCACTATAATCATTGGAGTATGCTGATGGAGAATTTTTTGCGATCGAAGGAATATTGGTCCGTTGTTGAATCTGGAACTCAAGAGGCCGCAGCCAACGCTGTACTGACGGAAACTCAAAAAGCCGAACAAGATGCGAGAAAGTTGAAAGATCTGAAAAGCAAAAAATTATCTATTTCAAGTGATTGATTGACCCATCTTAGAAACTATTCTTTGCAAAGATACTTCTAAGGATATTTGGGATTCGATGAAGAAGAAATACGAAGGTTCTATCGGAGTGAAGAGATCTCAACTTCAAACTTTGAGAAAAGAGTGAGATTTTGGCCATGAAAGATGGTGAATATGTAACTAGCTATTGTGCTAGAACAAAAGTGGCTTTTCCAATTGGCGTTCAATGCGTTTTCAAGATAGATACCATACATATAACGTCGTTTTAAAAAGCTACAAATGTGATTTTTAAGGTGTCCGAACCGTTTTTAGTCAATTCTAGCATTTCATTAGCAATTAACAAGGTTTACATATTAAAAATCTCGTTTTTGGTCATTTAAAATCACGACGTATAAATTAGGGATATCTAACTTGCAAACACTTTGAATACCAGTTGAAAATCCTTAAACACAGGGTCTCATCTGGAACTAAAAAATACATTGGGTATCAGTTGGAAAAGTCTTAACTACATGGGTACCTACCAGAATTAAAAATAATTTTAGACATCAGCTGAAAAATCCTAAAACACAAGGTTATCAAGTGGAATTCCCTAACTTCTTATTTAGTTTTATTAGGGTAAATTACTGTCATCCCATTTTCTAATTCCCTTAAAAATGGGACCTTTGCCTTCGATTTTTCACAGCCCCAAAATGGTAAGAAGGCTAGCGAAGTTATGTCGACCTTCTAAAGGAAACAATGGAGAAGCTGTACAAAGTGAAGAAGCCAGCCTTAAATATTTCGTAAAATTATCATATTTTGATATTTCCTGGACTTGAATATGAGATATGAAAAATCAATTTCTGGGCAATAACAATGATTCAGTAAGGGTACAGTAGTACACATGCAAATTAGAAACCACTGGCCATCCATCATCAATATGTAGGTAACGACGCTTTCATTTCTATATTATTCTTCCAATTATAGAACAAATCAAAGGTAGTAGTAGTTTGACCATAGGAACATAGGCTTATTTTCTCAATCATGTGCTTTGCTCTATCTTTGATTTCTTTTGATCACTATTACCACAACAGTGACGACACGTGGTCTGAAACACTAACGTAGTACGCTTTGCAGCAGTAATAAGATGGTACAGAGTAAGAAGAAGTTCTTACTTTATCATCTCTGAAAACGCTTCGTTGTTGTTGTATTATAGCATACGATTTGACTGAGGTCATCGGTGTGTGGAAGGAAGGTACTACTACAACAACACATAAACGTGAGCTGGGCCTTTCTTGTTATTTCTTCTGACTTCTTTTCGTTTGTATCTTTTCAAGTCAAATCTATTAGGGGCAGATGTTAGTTGGAAGATGAAACTCATTCCATATTGGATATACCTATGTGCAATTATAAATATAAGTTACATCCAAATTTCTTAATCGACCAAGTGATATTCAGATTCGCTTAGGAGGCATCATCCTCGTATTGAATTTAAGTATAGGGCCATTTCCAACCATTCATCTATACATAAAGTTTCTACAATATAATTTATCATCTTCAATGTACTCCATTAGAATTTTCTCATTATTCCATTACATATTAATTTATATTATACATTATATAATTTAGAATTTAATATATTCTATTGAGAAAACACTTTAGAAAATAAATTATCTAAATAAATAAAAGAAATTTATTTTATATCATGAGTATTTAATTGAAGCCGGTAGAAATTATATGAATCTATATTATAATATTTCCAAAGAATATAAAAACACGTAAAAGAGCTGCAACTATATATTTGGTTAATTGAATACCTAATTGATTAATGATAAGCATATTAATTTAATATTTTAAGTTAAAAGTTATTGTTTTGTTATTATCTGAGAGATCCGTAACCACTATTCATTCTACCTCTCACAACTAAATTATAAAAAGGAAATTGAAAAAATAGAAAATACATAGAGGGTGAATAGTGCCTCTCTATACATCAAGGAGCACTGTTCACCCTCCAAATTTAAAGTATTGTTGGAGATGGTTGGGCATCTCCAAAGGTGTTGGCGTTCCACTAGCGTATGGTGTTTTGGGTCTCCAACCGACCTCCAAACATCACGCCGAAGCTGGCGGCTGCTACATTGCCCCGCTCTACTTTGCAGGTCACTGTTCACTGCGATCCCTCTTTCTTTCTTTTTTAATTTTGCAATTAGTGCCGATTGATGGGAAGAAGACAATGGGAAGAAGACAGTCACTATTCCTTCACTTTCTTTTTCCTTTTTGTGTTTATCTATTTTATTTTACTAAAAAGTTAATATTAAATAGTTAAATTAGAAAATTAACTCTGTTCCCATAGTTCACATTCACGCACGTGTAATTTCTAATTTAACTATGAATTATTCGTTAATGAAATAATTAATCTTTATTGTTATAATGAAGTACAATAACTAAATAAAAACCTTAAAAATTTTCAAAAGAAAGAAGATGGCAATGGGAAGTGTTAAAAAATTGACTAACTTAATTTAATACAGGTGTTATAAAAAATTATATGCTAATTTTATTCGACTATGAAATAAATTAATATTATTTTTTGGATTTTTATAATATTATTCTCAAAAATAATCTAACTTTGTTACTTAGATTCTGTAGGTATTAATTTCATGGCTTTAAATTTCTGTATTCGTGATTTTTGGGAATTTAGGTTTGTTATTATTTTCATAATTTAAATAATTTTCAATTATTTTCAAAGTAATAAGAATATTAACATATAGTGGAACACATAGAGGAATTGTTGGAGTTTGATAACACTGTTTAAACTGTAAATTTGAACGAATTGTACTGTTTCAACTCTATACGTAGATTGTTGGGATGTGCAATCTCAAGTCCCACACCGAGTAGTTAAAAGAAAATGAATGGGTTTATAAGCTTGTTGGTTCACTCCTTCTATTGCCAATTGGTTTTAGAGAGGAACCCCGCAAGCTTATACGGACCTGGGTTTGGGCTGGAATTGGGCCTGAAAAAATCCCTACATGGTGCGGTGAGCGTGGACGAAGGCGTGAGGGTGCCTTCAGATGAGAAAAATTCTAGCCCGTATACGGTGTGGATGGTGTGTCCTCGGCCCTGTGTAAGACATTGGTGAATCTGCGGTGAGAAGCGCTTGGTGCAGTGATTGCGGAGAAGCGCTTGGTGCAGATAATCGTCGAAGAGGAGGCCCGTTGTGTGGTCTTAAGTTTGAGGGGAGGATTGTTGGGATGTGCAATCTCAAGTCCCACACCGAGTAGTTAAAAGAAAATGAATGGGTTTATAAGCTTGTGGGTTCACTCCCTCTATTGCCAATTGGTTTTAGAGGAACCCCACAAGCTTATACGGACCTGGGTTTGGACTGGAATTGGGCCTGAAAAATCCATACATAGAGGAATGTCGGAACATCTCCAACGGTTCCCCTATGTTTAGAGTTGAAACTATCTAATTCCTCTATATACAGTTTAAAGAGTGTTGTTGAACTCCAACAGCTCCCTCTATATTTTCCTCTAAGTAATTTTCATATGCATCCACATGAATTAACACTATTCAGTAAATTACATAATGGATGAAGTTTTGCACTTTTGATTGTTTTATGCATATAATTGTAAATTCCGATGATTGATTTATGCAACTTCATAAAATTTTGTCAAACCGTGGGACAAAATTTATATAAAACTGGAAAAAAACTGAAAACTTGTATAATTTATCAAATCGAAGACTGAAAGAGCAAAAAAATTAAAAATATAGCGGGTGAACAGTGCCCCACGATAGGTAACGGGGCAATGTAGAGCCCACTGTGAATGGCGTGGAGTTTGGAGTGCTGTTGGAGCTCCTCCAACACCATATATGGTGTTTAGGGTTGGGGAAAGCACCTCATTGGAGATGCCCGAGCGGACAAATAAGAGATATAAAAACTTTAGTTTAAAGGACCCAATTTCAGTAAAATTAAGAGATAATGACCTAACTTTAAAAAGTGGTATAAAAGTTATATGAACTGGTATAGGATGGTCGTTTTGTGTTAGAAACATTCAACTTAGTGTTATTTCAGAACAATAAAGTGGTACTGCAGAAATGAATTGATATCGGATGATCAAAATTTCGACGTACATATTGTTATTTCAGAGCAATGAAGTTGTACTGCAGAAATCTTGTCCTTAAAGTTATTTTCTTTCTGAAAGGGTCTGAATACTAAAAGAAACTTACGACCGGCCTTTAGATGAAAAGTCCCCAAAAAAATAGAATACTATGTACGCACGTGGCAGATCCCCCTGCCCTAATCTTTTCAGCCGAACTGAGGCGGGACCCATCCATCGGTTCTACTATCCAACATGTGAACTGCTTCAGAAACTCAACCAGTGAAAGACAGTATACGCATGTGTGAATTAGTGTCCGTATCTATTTTCTTTTTGTGGTCCTAACTAAATAATCTCCTAAACTCCAATTTATATCCATATGAACCCTTCCATTATTAAGCTTGAAATTCTAATAAATTCGTAAGGAACGAGGTGATAACAAAACAACAGCTTAGAGCTACAAACTCCCAAACCCTCGATACTAGAAACACGATAGGTTGATAATCATAAGACCATCTCCTATCGACGCGGAAAATCAGACGCAAACCAACTTGATCCAACCGACACTCAAAAGTAATACTCAAAATGAGTTTGATGCTATTCTCTGTCCTCTCAAACGCATATTTAGGATTTTACTGTTCACAAACTCAAATCTTTTTAACAATAAAAAACTGACCCCTGCTAAATTATTTTTTACTTTTGATATATTAAACTTTTTAACTAGCTATTATTATTCATTTTATTATTTTATATTTATATATTACATGTATAATTGTAAGTTAAATACTTAAATAAATTATAAAAAGCGATTCTTATAATAAAATAATATATACTCATTTATTATCTGGTAGTGTTGAAAAGTTGTAAAGTTTATGGGTATTATTGAAAAGGTATAAGAATTTGTGTGGAAAAGAATATTCTTTTGAGTTTGAAAATGGATTTAATGGTTGTACTGTTGGACGTGACACTTACTTCATAATGGGTTTGAGAATGAGTTTTTCGGTTGAAGATGGTCTAAAGCATCACCATATAGTAGTAAATAATTAGTAACACACGCGAAGATATTATTATTACATCACCAATAGCTATAATGTATTCTCTCCTCCTATGTAAAAATATTAGATATGGATTTCATGAAAGTGGAGACCTATGTGGAGTTCCCTTCCTTCTGCTGCTGAAAAATCCACCTTTCTTCCTGGAATTCATCACTATTGCTTCGTGCGAATCATCAGCCGAATAATTATTATTGTTATTATTACCATTAATTTCCTCCATCATAGTAAGCCCTTCAAATTGAGACGTTGGAAAATCAGATTCATCATCAAAGCTGCTGCTGCTGCTAACCTGCTCCCATAATATAGTCTTTGTCAGTTTCTAAAAAAGAAACCATCTTCATGTACTTATTACAAGGCTAATATAGTCATTGTACGAAGGGTAACTAACTTAATGTAAGTACTAACCTTACAGGCGAGGGAACAGAAGCCGAAGGGCTCTTGAAGAATCCTATGACACGTCAAACACGAATTGCCAGAATTGCCCTTGTTATTGCATGATCTACTCTGTGCTCTCTGGTGCAAGAATATCACCTTTGCACTGTTTATTGTGTAGGGCTGGTGCAAATAATTAACATCAATGAAACGAATGAATGAATTATCACCTTTTTTTCATATCATGGTTAATTCGTTTGTTGAAGTTTATAAAGTTTTGATTTTAACATTACCTGAATGTTGCAGCAGTCTATTAGCTTCTCGAGTTCGTCCAATCTGATTACATTATGATAAACATACCGCCTCACCTGTTTTAAGGTTGAATTATTGTCAAATTTTGGTAAGAAAAATGTGAATTAATAATTAAATTGTGATGAGCGTTCAATTCAATCTATATCTATATAAGGGATGACTGTAGAGTCAAACTGATGGGCTAGCGATAGATAGAAGCGAAGATTGAGCAATATGGATAACAATGAATCAAGAACGTAATAGTTTGATCCTTCTAAAAATGGGGGAGTAAAAAAAAGTGTCCAAAGAATATTACAAAAGAAGGAAAATACGGAAATAGTAAGAAAAAAACAACACACGTTTTCAAGGCAATTGAAACATTAGTCAATTAGCAAGAACAAAAATTAAATGTTACAGCAGAAAACATAAATTATTTTTTCCTTCTTTGTCATTAAATCAAAAGTTGAATTACATCATGCCAACGAACCGTCGGCAAGAAGATGAAAAGAAAATATTCGTTCGGAAAGAATTAAAATCGGAAATTCACATAATTGTCTCAACAATTCAACAAAGGAATAAGCCAAGAATCAAGAGACACGAATCTAAATAATAAAAAAGAGGAAATTAAAAACAAGAAATCATAGTACCTGGAGAAGGGTATGAGAGGGATGGTGAGAAAGCATACAGTGAGTGCAGAAGCCATGGCTACAATTCAAGCAGAACATGTTCTTTTCGTTCTTCTTTCGATTCTGATGGACCCCACAAGCTTCAAAGAAAGTCTCCGACATAAGACTTCGAAGCCATGCACTGTTAGGGTTCATTATTACAATTACACTGCGCTCGATCCTTCTTTCTCGTCACTGGTTCTTTCTATTTCTTTTCCCTTCTGTTTCAGTTGCAGAACTTACTTAGCACATATATGATTATAGATATATATAGTGCCTCGGTTTGTGGTCTATGCCTGGTGTGATATTCTACTTGTACGTGGATACAATGGGGTGGTGAATATATATGGGTCGAGTTCATTAATTATACAATTAATCTTGTAGTTATTTTGTTTTATTTTCTTTCCTTGTTTGTTTATACTTAACGGACAATTCTGGGAAATAGTTCTTTAATTGTGGTAATTATTTCTTCAAGTTCTTTAATTTAGGAAAAAATATATTAAGAAAAAGAATTTAGGGAAGACGTAAACCCAATAATAAGTTTTAAAATCAAGCACTTTGGACATTATATGGTGGATTTGATTTAAGATACTTAAATCTCATGTATGGAAAACCTAAGAAATAATATATGATAGAAGGATTCGATTTTACAAAATAAAATAACAATTGGTGCCAATTAATATTAATGCACTCTCTCGATAAAAGGGAAGACCAGAAAGGAGAGAGTTACACTTGTACTGATAAACTCGAAACACCGTATTGTCGTTTCGTTTCGGTAGACGTGCCTCCTAATTAACAATAGTTAAAAAATTAAGGGTGTATTACAAATGAGGCCCAAAATATTTTTAAATAGGGTTCAGGCTCTGTTAGAAAAAATTTTAGTTATTCGAGATAAGGACCTAAATTACACAAGTGTTACAAAGCGTATATAAACTGTTATCGGATCATCGTTTTGTGTTATTTTAGAACAACGAAGTGTTACTCCAGAACAATGATTGTTACTGAACAAATTGAGTCCCTAAAACTATTTTTTTTCCTGACGAGACCTGAGTTCTAAATTCAGGCCTTGACATGGGCCTCAATAAAAATTGCCCCAAAAATTAACTATTAAGTACTGAATAATGACATGCATATCCACTCACAATAAATAATGATGGGCCTATTAGGCCCAATTACTATGGCCCATTGTATGGCAAGGCAACGCAAGTAAGAAGTCTAATGACGCAGCAATAATTAGATTTAAGATTAGATTATCAATACTATATAAAAGTTGGATGTGGCCTCTCATTGACTAAGTCTAATAGCCAGTCCCTATGTGACATGTCAGCATTAGAAATACAAATTACTCTTTTAGGTCTATATGGGGTTGTAATTACACAAGCAATTATTTAGTTAATAATAAATTATACTAATAGCTGTTATAATTAAAATAAAATCCGTGCATAGCACGGCCAAAACTAGTTATTAGTAAAAGATAGATAATGATGCGCAATTACAAGATTTGCCCGACTTAATCACTGACTTTTTACCTTGTTTGCGATTATTTGAGAAACACACCTGCCTCACCAGCACTTTGTTGAATATCTATGGCTGATTTATAAATATAGGCATCTTTTTAAAGGTGACTAACAAAAATAGGCACTGTGTGTAAAACTATTAAAAAAATAGTCAGGATTTTTTTTCTATTTTCAATTTTTTAGTGTCTTATAATTCTGATTTTATTTTTTATTTAAATTTATTGTATAAATGATTGGTCTGTTCATAGTTTGCTTAACCGACTGCGATTGCGAACACAGAAATTTCGATCGGTACATGTTGGGAATTTTGTGAACAATGAATCATATTTGTGTCTGAATATGTGCTTGTAAGAACAAGAAAGAAAACGACACATAATTTTTACGTGGTTCGGGTTCAAAATGAGTTCTCCACGGATCAAGATCAAGTTCTTCACTAATTTCGATGGCCTCAATTACAGATACAAGAGATCATCCACACTCTCACACTCGAATGAAATGCTCTCAAAACTCGTTTCTTTTCCTCTCATGTTTTTGTGTTTACGACTCTCTCTGATGTCTCTCCGCTTGCTCAACTGCTATCCACGCTCACCAGACAGTTCCTAATATTGCATAGAATAATTTGATGTCCAAAAATAACCACCCACTAATGACGTATTTTCCTTTTCAATTATTTCTCCCGCCTCATATAAGTTCGCAACTTATATCAGAACACATTCTTCAGTGACACATCAGCCATGTTGCTTGCTTTGAACTCCACAGTACAGATATTGAGATGAAGTTTTTGGTTCGGTAATCTGTCTCTAAATTTTTATAACTATCTGGAACAAGAAAAAGTGCGATTTTTTTTTTTATTTTAGTACGATATTATATCTGTAACTAATTTATGAATATACATTATAACTAGCGGTCTTGGTTCCAGTTTTATTATATCTTTGAACTGCCGCATCGATCTCGGTTGTTGACTGTTACCTAATTTGCGAAATGATTTTCTTAAAATAAAATGAATAAAGAAATTCACTAATACGACATGATTTTCCAGTTTACTATTTTTCTTATAGATCATATGTTTAATTCATATTTCATCTTTAATTCGGATATAAAATTGTTCATGAAAAGATAAAATAAAAAGATAGTTAATCTTTAATAACTCTGCATTTAATAAAATTAATTCAAAAAAATAAAATAAAATGTAAGAATGCCTACTTTTGAGATCAAATACACAAAGTGTCTACTTTTGTAGTTGACACTTAGTAAAGTGCTTAGTTTGTAAGTAAATCAATATCTATGTAGATTTCACACGAGACTTGCTTCATCAATAATAATACAAGTAAGCACTCTCCCAACCTCATCGTTTTTCTCTTTATTTAGCGCTATTTTTTTTCGATCAGAGATTTCCTTCTGTCAATCCAATGGTCCTCGAGCAGGTGAAGAGCGCTGACTGCATTCTATACGCCATGGGATCATTGTTTACTTCCATATGTCCTTCCCTGGTTCGCCTGCATGGCTTCGGCTTATTTTGAGATGTTGGGAAATCGACCGCCCAAGATTCTTAATCCACTCTTCTATCAGGCGTGAGTGTGAATTGGATCAATAACTTCGATCTTGAATGAGATCGAATCGAATTTCTAATAAAGGAGCGAAGAACAAAGACTCGATATAACGTGGTTCGGTCTCAACTTTCGACCTACTCCGCGCACCAACCAAAACTTTTTATTCCAAACTGTAAACTGGGATTACAAGAATGTATTGTCCTCACCAATTCTGTGGTTTACATAGAACCCTAACTCTCACTATATAGAAAGATATGACCGCCCTATCACTGCTACTTGAACTCTCAAATGTGATATTCATACAGCAAGTTCTAAGCTATTCTCTCCAGCTGTGCTGTAACATACTTGTACCTTGTGCAGTCGTGCATCACCCTCACTTATAAAAGCGTGTAAGTGAAACTGCAACTCTTAATCTGAGCCATCCGATTACTCGTCCGCCAAGATCAACGCTCCATATTTAAACGTCTAAGTTTAACTCCCATCCATTAGATCGCTGATTGAATTCGTTCTTGGTACAAATTACAGTGTGCAGAAATCATCTGGAGAAGAAATAAGCAAACCGTAGAATAAACTGAATAAGAAATAACAATCAAGTCAATATTCCGATAATCCAAGGCTTTCTCTAACACGGGATCTGCTCTGTAAACCATTTCATGACGGAGAAGGGAGCTTTGATGAGCTCAATGGCGAACTCTACAATCAACGTCACGCAGAAGCAGCAAGGACACAAGCAACTCAGCACAAGCCTGCGAATGACGACCAAAAATCCCACGCAAGATTCAAACTTTTTTTTTTCTCTCGAGATCAACTCAAAAAAAAAAAAAGTTACTACAGAACCCATAAGAAGAGGCTAACCCGATAATCCAGATAACATCTCCGACGAGTGAGAGTAAGAGAGCAACTAACGCAAAGGGCAAGCCCAAGAGAAACCCCAATGGCCTGCACTCACAGCAGCACATAACTGATTGATGTGGAAAAGCTCTTCTTTTTTCTTTTTTTTTTTTCCCTTAGTTCTCCGCTTGTGATTCTTGACGAGGTAGAAAGAGAAGAGATTCTCAAGGATGTACGAAGCAGTTATATATAATCTTTATTGTAGGATGAAAAGAAAAGTTGGCTAACGTCGATGGACAATGGGGGAGGTATAGTGGGTAGTTTTTGTTTAGTTCGATAATAGTGGGTTTATTTTTTGTATTCAACATACGATATTTTAGTTCATTAAATTAAAGTTAATAAAACATCATCTATTCTCTTTTATTAATGCTCGGGACTTTGTTTAAACTGCTCAAATTGGCTTTAATTTTGGTTTGTCAAATTTTGATTTTTGTTTAAAAATGAAAAATTATTATTATAACATTATACGTTTTATTATTTTTTACCCACCTTTTAATAGAGAAAAACTGCCATTAAAAGAAACTGCCGAAATAAACTGCCATTTTCGGCCGAAGTATTAGTTGGCACACGCTAGATTCTTTTTGGTTTGTCTTTCGGGAATAGTATGCCAATTAAAGAAAGTGAAACTCTCGCGAAATAATTAAACATAATTACAAAAAACCAACCACTAATGAGAGGAGGAATTTCAACGCACCATTGTTCCATTTCTCTAACAATAAAATTTTGGCTATTCCATTTCTCTCTTTTATGATTTTTTATTTTAATGGAGTCTTTAGTTATCACTGATTTCATCTTCAGAATATATATAGGGTTTGTCCAATATCTTTTGATTACGTCAAAATATACTGTTTAAATATATTGCACACGCATCGAGTGTGCTCCGTGTACTAGTTCAATTTAGCTGACCCTGTATAGAATACTTTTTTTTTTTCGGATACCGGACCGGTTCCGGGTTGCCCCGACTAATCCGGTTCGCCCCGCGTCGTGTACCTGGTAACGGCAGGTGAGGCTCCCAAAGGGGGGTGCTGCATATACAAGGATTCGAACCCGAGACCTTGCTTAAGCGATACCAAGCCGCTTACCACTTGGACCAACCCCCGTTGGTGCTGTATAGAATACTTGATAGTAGAGACGTGGATTAATATTTTGAAAAAATTATTAAGTCGTAGATAAAATAGGATTGGTCTTTATCTATGCCGAGCGTAGAGGCTTTATATAATGGAATACTAGATTCTTAAACATTGCATGGGTTGCAAGTGAGATGCATTTAATGGTTTAATAAAAATTTCATTCCTTGCTTTCACAGCACTCGTCGGAATTGCCAGTAGTAGGAGATCTTTCTTTTATGCATCTACCTGTATAAGTATGGCAGTTCGAAGATGAAACGTCAATTTTTCAGCAGTTAGGCCTAATTGTTCTTCTCATGATTTGATCATAGCTTTTTACATAAACTTGCGGAAAACAAAAAGAAAAATTACTGAATTTACGTATTATTAACTTAAAAATTAAAAAATGAATGGTGTTATAACAGCGAAGGGGACTCGTCAATTGAATCTTCATGTAATCTCTCTAAACTCACCACCAAACTGAAGAACAACATTTTTCACACACACACACACACACACACACACACACTTCGTTACTATCAATTCGATTGCGTTGCAAGAGACGGATCTCGCTAGCTATGGGAGAAACGGCGTCGGACGAAAACGGTATTACATTGCAGCAGGCGCCTCAGTCGCTGCTGGAGAGGCTCAAAGATTACGGCCAAGAGGACGCTTTCGCCCTGTGGGATGAGCTCTCTCCCGAACAGCGCCAGCTCCTCGTCGAGGACATAGAGGTCGATTCTCTTTCTATACGATTTCGTCATTTATTGCAGTGCTAGCTAGTTGTTCCCCGCCCCTAGGAATCGGAGTCGAACGAGATCGTAGTGGTTTTTTATGATATCTATGACGAGCTTATCAATGCTGTGTTGAGCTACAATTCATTTTGAGCGGATCGTAAATCTGACAGCTGATTGTTAAAATTAAATGCAGAGCCTAGATCTTGCAAGGGTGGATCGGATTATTCGATGCTCCTTCCGCAGTCAAGGTTTTTGTAATTATGCTGTTGTTTTGAGCTTTGCATTTGCGCAATTTTTCGAAGGCGTAGGATTGAGGAGTCTTGTTGATCTTCTGTAGGGGTTCAGGGTGCGGCGATCGAGGCAGTTCCGGATAGTGACGTATCGATGGTGGAGAAGCGGACGACGGAAGAAAGAGAGAGGTGGTGGAAGATGGGATCAAAGGCCATGTCGGAGGGGAAATTGGGTGTTATTCTCTTATCTGGTGGGCAGGTACTGTTTGATTTGATCACTCCAAGTTTTGGATGCTGTTCAGAAGTTTAGATTCATTTTTTTTACGTTCGTGATTCTTTTTTCCGTGATCACAAATGTATTGCAGAATTGTTTTCCTTTATTGAGCGAATTCTCATACGTGCGCATGATCATCTGTTGCTTGAATTCGAGATATAGTGATGGGGGTAAATAATAGTTTCTTACATATCTCTCTTGGGTAGCTTATTGATGGAACTTCCATTTCGGTTTCGCTCTCTGTTGATCTAAAGGGTGCGAAAATGGAATGATTTGCATAAGACGAAAGCAAAGCCTGCATGATTACCTTGGCACTGAGTTTATTTGTATTTAGGCCTATTTATTGGCAATATGTTGTGATGGCTGCATATCTTAATTTTCTCATTATGAATATGACATTGGTTCAGTTGGTTTTGTGGATAAGCTTGGGATTGAGCACCATTGTTGTCTAAGTGTCTCGATGTACTTTTTTAGTTGAAAATCTTCCAGACCTTAGTTCGATCATTATATGCAGGGAACTCGCCTTGGAAGCTCAGACCCAAAAGGGTGTTTCAGTAAGTGTAGTGAATGCTCGTATTGCTATTAAAAATGCGATGAAGAAAGCAAAAATCTTTGTTTTGGATGCATATTCTTTTTTCAGAAAATCACTTCAAATGATTATTCTAAGAGCCAAGTTCATGTCCAATATAGTACTCCAGGATCTTTTTTATTTCTTTCTTAGTACATAAATAAATCAAATTGATTCTTGCGAATGATTAATCTTTCTCTTGTATTCTCATCATTTTAGATATTGGACTTCCATCTGGAAAATCTCTTTTCCAACTTCAGGCTGAGCGAATTTTGTGTATTCAGAGATTAGTTGCTCAATCTGTAAATGATGGTGAGTTTCATTTACTATTTAATGAATTTCTATCATTCTTTGGCCTACTAACCTGATCAGCCTGGTATATGAAGGTAGTGGAAAGATTACACCCATACATTGGTACATAATGACTAGTCCATTTACTGATGAAACTACCCGCAGATTTTTTGAAAGCCACAAGTATTTCGGTCTAGAAGCAGATCAAGTGAGAGTTTTTCTTACTTCTTAGTTTTATGATTGGTATCGGAACTTTGTTGGCTCACCGTGAAAGACCAAATCACATGCAGGTCACCTTTTTCCAGCAAGGCACAATTCCTTGCGTGTCAGTGGATGGTCGATTCATAATGGAAACTCCATATAGAGTATGATCTGATCTTACTCCTTTCTATAATGCAAAAAAGATGATTATTTTTTTAAAATATACTACGTGGATAAATATAAGTTCGGTTTGCATCTCTATGCTGATTGTTATTATCGCTTGCTGATATTGTGTTATCACATATTGATTTGTGAAAAGAAGATAGCAAAATCTCCTGATGGAAACGGAGGACTTTATTCAGGTATCCACGGGTTAAGATAATCATTAACATTATATCAGTGTTCTCTTCTTATTATATCATGGCTGCCGTGTTGCGTCACTTAGTCCGAAAATAATAAGTGCAGCTTTGAAGTCCTCCGGGTTGTTGGAAGATATGGCTTCAAGAGGCATAAAATACTTGGATTGTTATGGAGTTGACAATGCTTTGGTGAGTTGCTCATTTCTTATCCCAATATGTTTCCTGTTTTTGCATTGGTGCGAAAGAAAACAGGAAAATTGTTGAACAGGTTCGTGTCGCAGATCCAACATTCTTGGGTTATTTCATTGATAAAGGTGTGGCTGCTGCTGCTAAAGTAGTCAAGAAGGTCAGTAGGTCTTCATTTTCCAGATATAAAAATGACTCCTCAATCCTTATTATTTGGTTGCTTTAAAATAGATAGCCATTAGAATTCATCCTAATCAATCTACTGGGTTTTAGGCGTACCCGCAAGAAAAGGTTGGTGTGTTTGTGAAAAGGGGAAAAGACGGACCACTCTCTGTGGTTGAGTACAATGAATTGAATCCATCAATGGCTACCGCTACTAATCAGGAAACTGGCCGTCTTCGCTTTTGCTGGAGTAATGTATTGGCCTTCCCATTATATTCTTTCATGATATCCGAGTTCACGATTATCTTCCTGGTGTTAGATTAATCTGTCGGGTGTTTTTTTTTTTTTTTCTATTATGAAGTTCTTCATTCCTTTCAGGTTTGCCTTCACATGTTCTCTTTGGATTTTCTTAATCAAGTGGCAAATGGGCTAGAAAAGGACAGCACGTGAGTAATTCTTCCTTCACTTCTCTGTCGAATGATCGAATTATATACTATACTCGTCCATGTCAAGTATTTGGCCGAGATGATGCAAACCAATCATATATTCTATGCCCAGCTATCACTTAGCAGAAAAGAAAATAGCTTCAATCCACGGTCAGACGACGGGGTACAAACTTGAGCAGTTTATATTCGATGCTTTTCCATATGCACCTTCCACTGCTCTTTTTGAGGTAATAGTCCAAAGCTAGAGAGTTCAGTGCATGGAAGGAGAAAACCAATCTGAGTTTTATCTCAACAACAACAGGTGCAGCGCGAAGAAGAATTCGCTCCAGTGAAAAATGCGAATGGTTCCAACTACGACACTCCAGAATCTGCTCGACTGCTCGTCCTCCGCCTTCACGCTCGATGGGTGGTTGCCGCTGGTGGTTTCTTGACCCATTCAGTGCCTCTATACGCCACTGGTGAAAAATACTTTCTTAAATAAAATCCTGCTCTGCTCTGTTTTTATCGCACTTTCTATCTATGTTGCGTTGCATGCTTTACGAAAGTGAGCGGAAAATAAATAAAGTTCCTCATTGTTTACTATCGGCGCAGGCGTGGAGGTTTCCCCACTCTGTTCGTACGCCGGAGAAAACCTGGAGGCCATCTGCCGCGGAAGGACATTCCACGCCCCCTGTGAGATTTCGTTTTGATTCACTTGAGTTTTTTGGGATATGCGTTTTTTTTTCATGCCGTTTGGGTACAACATCTCATCTTCAGATCCTTGTGATTTTCTTATGTATCTGAATAATGCAATGTTCATTATAAGTATATGCTGAATGACCACTTAACAACCTAATAGTTCTTACCAAAGAGGACAGAACCTTGAATGTCCGAACCAAACAAAAATCAGTCGGGTTCAGTCCAGACTCCAGCCTATACATAGAAAATCTGTCCGACGTTCAGAAGGCTCTCATGAGGCACGTTAAAAATCACGCTGTTCTCCCTGCAAACCTTCCTCAGGAAAGCGTACACATAGTCGATCGCAACCTTCTTATAGATCCTCGACTCCCTCCTCGCCCTAACCACCGTATTCCCCAGTATGTGAACCACCCCGGCGTCCCTACACGTGTTCAGAAACTCGAGCTCGTCCACCTCCGTCCGACTACTCTCCGGCCCTGACGACCACACCGTATGGTTCGCCGGCGACCTAACCGCCGGCACGATCGAGTCAACCGACGAAATCGTAAAGTCAACAGCATTCGACCCACCGTTATTCTCCTTGAGCAACAAAAGCTCCCTCGACCTCCCTCGACTCGCCTGCTGCTGCACCCCATAAAGGCTGTAATCCTCGGAATCAGAACATCCCTCCATCATACCCTCGAGCCTCACAAACGTAAAGAGACAATCGAAGAGCTTCTTCTCAAACTCGTCGTCCTTCTTGTGAAGGTCCTTGTACCCGTACCTCGCCACGCACCGAAACATGTGGAAGTTCTTCGGGCCGATTCTCTTAACTAGGTAACGCTCCTCGGCGGGGACGGTGTAGACGGGGAGGTACTTGACGCACACGAAGACCACCACGGAGTGTATGGCGGGGAGGTTGGTGATGAAGTGGGAGAATATGTGGGGCACGCCGCTGGCGAGCTCGGTGTAGACGAGCCCAATCCCGGGGACCCGGACGAGCCCGAGGCTTGGGCCGAGGCCGAGGATCCACGCCATGGAGACCTTGCTGTGCATCTCGAACTCGTAGCGCTTGACGGTCCCGTAGTGCCACACGCACATGATGAGGAGGAAGGCGGCGGCGATGACGAGCGGGACCCACCCGCCCTGGTCGATCTTGAAGAGGACCGCCGAGAAGTACGTGCCCTCGACGGCCAACGAGAGGAAGGTGAAGAGGACGACTAGGATCCAGTGGCAGTGCCATACGAGGAGCATTATCAAAGTCATGAGGAATGTGGTCACCAGCATCACGATCACCACCGCGGTGCCTGTTCGTTGGCAGTACATGACGAGTACTATTGTTAGATGATTGCTTCACCTAAAAGCTTAAATTTATATATTTTATTTCCCACACGCCCCTAACGTGTAGGCTGATTTATTTTTTTTTTGGTTATCTTGCTTTAGACGTGTAATTTTCTTAAATGGGTGGTCCTTAAGATCTTATAGGACCATGTTAGATGACAACTGCACCTAAAAGTTTAAGCTTGAATGGGGTTTGTATCGTATTTATAAGTTTATATATTTTGTTTCCAACAACTATAAAATAGAGGCATTCATTTCTTTCTACTTTCTCGGGTGGGGAAGCGGATGAAGAGAAAAGCTCACCGTAAGCATTGCCGATTTGGCTTTGGTTTCTGAAGCCGGCGGTGACGGCTATGCAGAGGATCATGAGGATCCAATTCATGTCGGGAATGTATATCTGCCCTAGGAACTTCTTCGAAGTGTGTACGACTTTGACCCTCGGAAAGCACCCGAGCGCTAGGGCCTGCTTGATTATCGAAAACGTAGCAGATATCGTGGCCTGACTAGCAACAACAGCTGCTAGAGTCGCAACTATGAACATCGGCCAATATATTCTATCTGCAAAAAAATGAAAAACGGAGTTAGTTATCTCGATCGAATACGTTCTCCCAAGAGCGTAACGAAGTCAGTTTTTTCACCTGGAATCGAACGGTAAAATGCGTCCTGAACATGCTCTCTGTTCTCCATGAGGTACGCCGCTTGCCCAGAGTACGCCAACAGAAGGCAAGGAAACACAACGACCGTAAAAGCAAGCTGCACGGCGGCGACGGGAAAATGGGCCAGGTCGGCAAATAGCGCTTCGGTCCCTGAAGAAAAAAAAGGAAAACAAAACGGTCGGCCGCATCTTTAAATTTTCGAAATTCCGAGGACAAAAAAGCAAAAAACCTGTGATGCTGAGCATAATCCCGCCGAGGGACGTCCATGCCGTCTTTTTCCCTCTCCTGAAGTAATGGTATATGTAGACGGGCGAAAAGGCTTTGAGCACAGAGCTATCGTACGTATATATGTTGAAAACGCCGATGCCTCCAATCATAAGGAACCATACGAGCACGATGGGAGCAAAAAGCCAACCAACTTTGTCCGTGCCATAGTGTTGAAGGCTGAAGAGACCGACCAAGATGAACACAGCAACAAGTACCACAATGTCTGCAATTTTTTTTTTTTTGTAATGGAGAGGTTGGTTTGATTGATTCGAAGAATCAAAGCTATTGAATGAATAAAGTGTTCCAAATTCATGCCTGAGCTCATCTTTGGGTGGTCAACTTTGATCCCGCCAGATGCAGAAAGAACTGCCAACGTTATTACGGCGTAAAGGTATGTCAGAGAAAAAAAAAAAAAGGAGACACGAAGTAAGACGATATGGGTTTTTATTTTTTTCTTACCAGATATAGCAGGCGTTAGAATGCCATCGCCGATCACCATGCAAGTTCCTACGAGCACCAAAATAAGGAGGGAAGTCTTCCTAAATGCGTTCGCCTCGAGCCATTTCTTGGTTTTGGCTGCAAAAGAGTGCTCATGGAAAGTGCTTCGACTGTAAGTAGTCAGCTCCTCGTCCGTTCGATGCTGATTGGGGATCGTCTTCACTTTGGCGTGGCGGCAGAGCAACGAATACAGAGCAAAAGTGCCTCCTAAAAGAAAAAAACAAGTTATTCACAGCAAGAAATTAAAAGATCGTAGTAGCTTCAACGCTGAGTGTGTTTTACCTTGACCGTTGTCGTTTGCTCTGCATACTATGAAGACGTACTTTAAGAGGGGAATTAAAGCGAGCGAGTATATAATCAAAGAGAGGGCGCCGATAACGTCCTGAGGATCGTCGATTTTGCCTGGGAAAGTATTGTAGAAGACGTAGAGAGGAGATGTTCCAAGATCTCCATATACCACTCCCAGGCTTTGGAAAGCTAGCCTCAGCAGCAGAAGTGTTGAGAATTTCTGTACTCAAAGTAAACATGTGATTGAATTGGATGCAACTCCACAGAAATAAGGATGTCTAAACTAAACACAGACTTTAACATCATCTCCAATCAGACAGTAAAAGGAGTTGACTTTCCATGTAAAAAAGTTGAAAAAGACTTACCTTTTCTCTGTACATGTTTCTGAGCCGACCAGCTTCCTCGTCCATGGGCTGATCGAGCTTCTGCTCCAAAACCCACATACTTCCCTTATTAGTCTCAGTTACTTCGTCTAATTCGGTATCAGATGCCATCTTCATCGATGGAGCGAAGCTAAGTCAATCTCCTACAAGCTGAGAATAGAATGATTCCCAATTCAAGAACGCAAAAGGAGAAGAAGAGATTGAATTACAGCGTATGATTTTAAGGATTATAAAACAGGTGGGCAAAGGGCATCATAGCAAACTAAAGTGGGGTCAACTCAATATCAGCCACAGAGCAACCAACCTTTTGAAGCCTTATGAGATAGAGAAAGGAAAGGGTCACCTTCGCCAGGAACCTTAAATACCTTAATGCTCTCTGCAGACCTCGGCAATCGAAAGTGATTCTATTGCCGCTTTGGATTTAATTAATAAATCTTGAGGTGGGCTCAGCTCGGATTCAAGTTTTAATTTTGACTTCAAGGGAGTAATAATCGATTCTTGATTCTAAGAAAAATAGAAGCCTTTAACTCTCATCGTAATCAGAGGAGGCTTCACTTCAGGCAGCTGAAAAAAGATAGCACTAGCTCTCTGATTATTTTATAACATTATTGCAATCTCTGTTGTGTTGTTCTGAACAAAAACCGTTTAAAGAGACGTACAAAACCTCTCTCTCTCTCTCTCTCTCTCTCTCTCTCTCTCTCTCTCTCCCTCTCTCTCTCCCTCTCTCTCTCCCTGTCTCATATCGCATCATACTGTAGTTGATTTGACTTGTTTGGAAATTAATTAATTATGTGAGATTAGGAGGAGACGAATATTCCTCTTCAAATTTTCGTATGGTTCAAGCATATTGCTGCAATATGCTTTCTGTATAGAATTACCCTATATGTACTTAATTTATGTATTTTTCTTTTTAAACAAAGAGTTAACGATGGTTGATTAGAGATTAGTTAGCACTAAGATATTAATGGATTTTTATTGCTCGTGGCAATCATCATCTGAGGGAAAGGTTAATTAGGTTATGTGGGTCGCATTCCATGACATGGCGACAAGAACGTATGATGTCTTTTCCACACGACTTTTTAACATGTTATATATTATAGAGAAATCTACACATAAACTCCCTTGTTTCAAATTATTAATCTGACTATATCCCCTCTTCCCATTCATTTATCACATAGCTTACCTAAAAGACGATTTTAGCCTTATAAAAACAACATTACCAAAAAACCTGTCAACACCCACGGACCCCCTACCCAAAACTTGTACCAATGTATAGATATTCGTGGTATCATGCAGTGGTACCATTCCGTGAGATAATGTAGTACCATACGTAGTTATTGGTAGTACATTTTTCGTACCATTTGCTTAACTATCGCAATATGACCAAAAAATCTGTCAACACCCACGGACCCCTACCCAAAACTTGTAGTACCAATATACATATTCTCGTAGTACCAATGTATAGATATTCGTGGTACCAGACCGTGGAGACCATTGAGCTAGTGTAGTACCATACGTATGTTACTTGTAGTATCTTTTCCGTAGCATGTGCTTAACTATCACAACTCCTACCCTAAAATTGTAGCACCAATACACATATATTTGTAGTACCAATACACAGGTGTTCGTGGTACCGTATCGTAAGCTAGTGTGGTAGCATGAGTAGGTTACTTATAGTACCAATATCTATGGCAACGGTCACAGACCAAAAATAATTCAGATGGCGTCGAAAATTTCTTACCCAAACTTGAAGTACCAGTATACGTATGTTTTTAGTACCGGTGTATCGATGTTCGTGGTACCATACCGTGAGCTAGTTTGGTACCATACGTAGGTTACTTGTGCTGAGCACATGGTACCGGAAAAAGATACACAAGTAACCTACATATGGTACCACACGATCTCACGGGATGGTACCACGAACATCTATACATTGGTACTACAACCACACGTATATTGGTACTTCAAGTTTTTTTGTAACGAATTTTTCGACGCCATCCGAATTTTTTTTGTCGTGACGGTTACCATAGATATTGGTACTACAAGTAGCCTAATCTTGGTACCACACTAGCATATGATACGGTACCATGAACATCTATGTTTTGGTACTACAAATATATGTGTATTGGTGCTACAATTTTAGGGTAGGAGTTGTGATAGTTAAGCACATGGTACGGAAAAGATACTACAAGTAAACTACGTATGGTACTACACTAGCTCACGGAATGGTACCACGAACATTCATACATTCGTACTACAAACATACGTATATTGGTACTACAAGTTTGGGTAAGAAAAAGAAAAGGGTGTGGGAATTAGTAGAGGGGCAAAATCGTCCATGGGCTCATGGAATGGTACCACGAAAATATATACATTGGTACTACAAACATGTGTATATTGGTACTATAAGTTGGGTGAGGGTGTGGAAATTAATAGAGGGGGCAAAATCGTCCATGAGGTACTACAAACATACATATATTGGTACTAAATATAGGGACAAAATCGTGCATAGGGAGTTATGTGTAAGATTGTTATGATTTAGGGAGTTTGTTAATAAATAATATGGGATGGGGAGTTATGTGTAACAAAATAGGGGTAGGGGATTTAATTGAACTATATTATATTTATACATATATAATATTTAATTATATTTTAAATTTTGTGCAAGTGTCACCTGTAGGCTGCAACCTATCTATCAGTCTTTTTTTTTCATCTCAAAGAAAAGAACAATATCAAGTTAAATCGGGCATATGATTGTAGTGGGAAACAAGGATTAACAACATTTATGTTTTACGATATATATAGATATTTACTTAATTAATTATCATATTATAATGATATGAACCTTTATATAGCACTTAAATTGATAGCAATAATTACAGTTACGCGTTGTGGAGCCTAATGATTCATTTATTAATTAAGACAAATTAAACAAACGGTTTAGATGAAGATTAGACTCAATCAGTTGGATTAGTTTTCTAAGACAACATATTAACTTCTCCGACTAATAATACACGATTCCAAAAACTCACAATCAAACTATACGAGATAAGTGTCGTGAATTTATGACAAGTGGTATACTATTTGACAACGTGCATGACTCGGATGTGCCGACGTTAAACAACAAGCATATTTATTTCATATCATATTATTATTCAACTAAGTACATTTTTTGACGTCGAGATTTTTATGGGGACATATACAAATTATAAACTATTTCAGAGCATTTCTAGCCCGCATCATAAAAATACATGTAATTTTAAAAGTTGTCACGTGCTTTTACTCAAACTCATAAACTTCATTTTCTACACTAGGTATTTCTCCATCATTAATTCTATTTTGTGGTAAAAATCAAATTCCTATTTGTTACTATTATAATTGACTTATTAAACTTTATATTATCAATTAAAAAGTCAATATATTAAAATAGTTAATATGTAAATTAACATATTACTTAATTATGATTTTATTGAATTAAAAGCAAAATATAAATAAATAAATAAAAGAAAGTTAATAGTATTTTTAATTTTGTTATTCTATGAACATATTAAATATTTTAAATATAATAAAATCTATTTTATTAATAAAAGATAAATAAATAGAAACTGAAACTCCATTTTTGTGTTGATAATTATGATTTATGTGTAGTCCCGAGCTAGAGTTGCTCACACGAATAGTCAAGGGATCGATGAGGTCACCCAGCCTAACATAATAATAATTGTATTAAAAATTATACCACTGCAGTCAACTGCTTACAGAAACTGGAGCATATATTTTAATTATATATTCTTCATCGTCTTCTAATAAATAGTTTCGCTTGTCTTGTTGATCCTATGATGAAAAATAAAAAAGAAGTGAACCAAACTAAAAAACTGGGTCCGTCACTTGATATTTCAATGTATACAATACAATCGTATCTTCTTTGATAGTTAGGAGCGTGATGTTTTAACTAACAAAATGTATGACAATTTTTGGCAACCATCTATGGTGGGTGCTTTCCCTATCTTGCTTGTGGGCTACTCTCAATATGATTTGATGATCTACTTAGTTTGATCTTGTGATGGTCTTGAAAAATAATTAAGTCAAACAAAACAAGCAGTATATCAATAAAGTATTGTTGCTCCAATGTTTTCTATTCCTATTGTGAAACGACGATATGTGGAAATATTCAATCTTCATTATCCCACCAACGATGGTAAGAACACAAGTTCAGTTAAGGTGGACTTGAATCATTTTCTTCCATTTTCTTTTCTTGGAGAACCCATTAGCCATCATACTATTTTGATTCCCCTATCCGTTGGAACAGTTTATATAACAAAGTTTTTAATAATTTTAGTTTAAATCTAGGACAAGATGGAATTGTTAGGACGGTTTTTACAGGCAGATAACATAGATGACGAAGTGTTTGCGTAATAACTCAAATCTTCAAGTCAAACGAATACCACATCAGCGTATAAAACATCGAATTATAGATAATGAAAATATTATCGTCATCGAAACGAAAAGCAAACTGATGGTAAACTCCGTTGGCCTAGGGAATAAGTTCCCGATTTGATGCACTGAAGAGAGAATTCGGATAAGCGTCCCAATTTCAACGGTAAGGCCACGTTTTTGCATTATAAAAGGGAGTCGAAAGAACGCTCTGTTTTCCCATCAGAGAAAATTAGCCGAGCTTGGCGTAAGATAATAAACCGAGAAGAAAGTTCTTGCATGGAGAGGAGGAGCTGTTAGTATTATTATGAATTATCTGTTAGCCAAAGAATGACTTGCCTAAAACAGACTCTTACTTCTCTTTAGTTGAACAAAATCATGACTTTGATCTTTAGGTAGGTCGTTTGGGCTTACTGATGAGCTCTTTTCCCCTCATGCTAGACTTTTTTTTTTTCTTCTTCTAATCTATATACATTATCATACTTTTATTCCACTACAAAATCAGTGAGCTCAAATACAGATGAATTCATGTACTTCCAAGGTACGCAATTTCGTATCCTAATACTCATTTCCCTGCTGAACTGAAACGACAAAGCAATCATACGACATGTTATTGATAAACTGATTCTGGGTTCAGGCAATTTTGGCTTTATTCCAATCTTTTCGATAGTTTTGGTTATGGGTTTAGGCAATTTGGCTTCATTTCAATCTTTGCGATCTTATCTCAACCTATTTTGGGAAAGGACATAATATTATACAGATAGATGATCGCATGTATGTGCATTATTTTGTCGAAAGACGACGCCTTTTCTTCTGTTAATAGAATTAAAAAATCTGCAAAAGAACAACCGAGAAATACAGTCGAATAAATCTAACTTCCGTTTTGTGCTTGATGGGTTTCGAGGCACACGGAGAGGGAGAGCTGAGCTTGCCTGCACTGACGCCGTTTGAGGGCCGTTCCGCCGCTGGAGCAGAGATTTCTGACGGCGTCGGATTCCTCTGGGCACGCCGCCGTCACCAAGCAATTGGCCAGCGATCGGTTCAGATGGCGGCAGGCGGAATCTCGCTGAAGACCCTCCGGCGTACGGCGGTGGCACTCCGTCAGCGAACGGTACAGCCGATCGCAGCCGTCGATTTTAACGGCCGTTGAGTTCCGCTCGCTCGACGACATCGTTTCGCGCGGGCTACCACCGCGAATTAATTTAGCTTATTATAATTTATAGGTAGCTATCGCGCGTGTAAATTACAGAAACATCCTCCTAAATTAGTGGGCTATCTGGGCCGGCCTCACAATTTTGTTGTATTTACGATTTTACCCCACTTTGGATTCGAATCTTACTTCAAAGTTGCCATAGACGCAGTGGCAGTGGAGTGGAATCGCAGATAAGATTGATTGAGGAGAAATGCAAGTTGCAGCAATGGGAGCTCCTTTTTCAGTTAGCAATTCATTCATGTTACAGCAGGTATCGAAATCTCTCTGTGTGTGTCTGTGTGTTGGCGCGTGTTAATTCGTAAATAACTGTGTTGAAGATTTCATTCCGTTTTTATTGCAAGGTTAATCGAAGGAAGCAGATGAAGATTGCAGCTGCGAACGAGAGCGCTAGAAATTGCGAGAGAGCACAGGCGATGAAGAAGACCAAGTTGTTGACGCTGCTGACTCCGCCTCTTATAGCTGCTTTCGTAGCGCTATCTCCAGTCTACAATCCACCTGGTATGTATTTTCCAGCCATTTCCTTGTTGCAATGGTCTCTCTTGATGATGGGTAGAAATACTTCCGTTTGGGATTGTTAGGTTTTCCTGTAAATTTGTGTGTTGAGATATTTCTCATTTCAATTTGAAAAGACACCAATCGGTTTTAGAACAAGTTCAATTGATCTTTCCGCTGTCATAGGCTGATATCGACATACAATGGAACTCCTCTTTCATTCCATTGCATTCAAGGTTTGGCAATCAATTCACTAGCAAAAAACACTGTGTATGAACTGTGGTTGTTTGCTTATTATGTGAATATAATAAAAATTCCGAAGGTTCTTGATAATCTCACTGCTCTTGCTATAAATTTAAAATTGTTTTATATCTGGTTACGACGACGAAGGTATCGATGAATCATATCCAAGGACAATGTGATTGGGCATATATGCTGCTGCGTCAAATTTTTAATCAAAGCTACTTTGCATTATTGAACGTTTGTGATCGATTGATTCTTCCTATAATGTTTAGCCTCGCTTGGGCAGACAGCAGATGCTCATGGGAGAGGAGCCACCTTGTTCAAACAATCCTGCATTGGTTGCCATGATGCTGGAGGAAACATAATACAACCTGTGAGTGTGTGTGTGTGTGTGTGCATGTGTATCTATATGTTATATACATACACCACTTGCCAGCTGATCACAGATACTTCTACATATCCTTATACATACAGATTCTTAGATAACTACCTACGTTGAGCGTTTTCACTCGTCATTTCAGGGGGCTACTCTGTTCTTGGAAGATTTGCGAAGGTACTACAAATCAATTCTGCTTGAAATTTCACATCGAACGCTTGTCTGAACGCAATGTGCTCAATGTCTTTTATATCATATATAACAGTCATGAAAGTCCCTTAGAACAATCACTTGATGTTGATGACCAATTTTCACGTTCTACGCAGAAACGGAGTCGACTCAGAAGAAGAGATATACCGCATAACGTATTTCGGCAAAGGAAGAATGCCGGTAATTCTTTCCTTCTTTGTTAATGGGCCGACATTCTTATATGAAACTTTGAGCATAGTATGTTATATACATGTATGTATGTAAATATATATTATATCCGTACACATATTGCAGGGATTTGGTGTGAACTGCAAACCAAGAGGTCAATGCACGTTTGGTCCTCGGTTAGAAGAGGCGGATATTACAATGCTGGCCCAGTTCGTCAAGTCCCAGGCAGAACAAGGCTGGCCTAAAATTGAATGATATATGTAATTTCTTGGCATATTTGAATGAATCAGCAAATAATGGCCCATATTTCGTCTATATTATTGGCCCCAGAAAAGCTTTTTCAAGGTTTATTTATATTTTTAGTCCTGTATGTTTGGATAGATTGCGCTTAAAGGACATTTAAATTAACTGGATTGCTATTCACCGCCCCCTTTTTCCTAGTCACCGCCCCCTAAAGGACTTGAAAATGACCTTTTTGCCCTTATGATATTTAAATTAATTTAAAAAGAGAAAATTATAATAAACAATAAAAATATCTATTTACAGCTCTGTCCAAACAACACTTTTCAAATCACATATCGAAAATCAGACAAAAACAAAAAAAATACTGAACTCGCAATGGATCGTCGACAGGGACAAAAAAAATATCTATAATAAATATCGTACGAATTTCGGCTCGACCGAACATGATTTAAAAAAAAAAAAACGACCGAAATGAAATTTCGGTCACTGCAGTACAGACCGAAACATTATTTCGGTCGGTACTGTAAGCGACCGAAAATTGATTTCGGACGGTAACTGTACCGACCGAAATCATGCTTCGGTCGGTACAGTACCGACCGAAATCATGCTTCGGTCGGTACAGTATCGACCGAAATCTGATTTCGGTCGATACAGTACCGACTGAAATCAATTTTCGGTCGGTACAGTATTGACCGAAATCTGATTTCGGTCAATATATTTTTTTTTTTAATTATAGTATATTTTATTTATATTATTTATTTATATTATTTATTTATATTATTTATTTAGATTATTTATTTGGATTATTTATTTGTATATTTTATTTATATTATTTATTTGGATTATGTATTTATATTATTTATTTGGGTTATTTATTCGTATTATTTATTTGTATTATTTATTTGTATATTTTATTTATATTATTTATTTGGATTATTTATTTTTATTATTTATTTGGATTATTTATTTGTAAATTTATATTCGAAACGGAATAAATATGCAAACAAATATTGAAAACATATAGAAAATCCGTCCGATGCAATAAAAGATAAAAAAAACAATAGCAACAGCGTCAAGGGGCCAGGCGCCACCGGTCGTTGATCTCATTCAGCCTGGCTCGGAACTCGTCCGTACGCGTTGTTTCACCACGATGCAGACTGGCTAGCATGTCCATACTCACGCTGTACATCGTCCTGTCCCACTGCACATAGCAATAATACGTACGATTACACATATAAATATAAAAAAATCGACATAAGATTTAATTACGTACGTAGTCGGCGTGGCTGTGGCCCCTGCACTAACGCCCGCTGCTCGCACTTCATCAGGGGTCTCTCCTCCTCACCGTTCCAGATGCGGGGCGCGATGTGCCCGAGATAACTACGGATCACCTCGTCATCATATGGACCACCGGGCTGTGGCCCCTGCACCCTCCACGAATCGTCATCTGTGACCCTGGAGCGCTTGCTCCCTATTTCATTTTTCATGAATAACGCAAAAATAAATTTAATTTCTTTTACGTATTTTAAGACACGACATCGCACGTCAGTTTATAGAGGAGAATGGAATTACCTGAGGAGGCCGGTGGCAGATCGTCGCCGGATGACTCAAACGGAGGGGGTCTACTGCTTCCTCCGGGTAGGGTCTTTCCACCCTTGGTCTGTAATTAAAAAGATTTTTTTTAAAAAAAAATAACAATACAAATCAAATAATACAAATAAAATAAACCAAATAATAATATAAATAAAATATATAAATTAAATATACAAATAAATAATACAAATAAATAATACACATAAATAACCCAAATAAATAATATAAATAAAATATACAAATAAATAATACAAATAAATAATCCAAATAAATAATACAAATACATAATCCAAATAAATAATATAAATAAAATATACAAATAAATAATACACATAAATAACCCAAATAAATAATATAAATAAAATATACAAATAAATAATATAAATAAATAATCCATATACAAAATCCAAATAAATAATACAAATAAATAATCCAAATAAATAATCCAAATAAATAATCTAAATAAATAATATAAATAAATAATATAAATAAATAATATAAATAAAATATACAGTAATTAAAATATATATATATATTGACCGAAATCAGATTTCGGTCAATACTGTACCGACCGAAAATTGATTCCGGTCGGTACTGTATCGACCGAAATCAGATTTCGGTCGATACTGTACCGACCGAAGCATGATTTCGGTCGGTACTGTACCGACCGAAGCATGATTTCGGTCGTTACAGTTACCGACCGAAATCAATTTTCGATCGGTTACAGTACCGACCGAAATTATGTTTCGGTCAGTACTGCAGTGACCGAAATTTCATTTCGGTCGTTTTTTTTTTTCGCCGAACGGAAATACGAACGATGTTTTACGTTAATTTGGCTTACCAGTCGTGAAAAAAACCCTTTCCCTTTCCTAGTCCCCGTCGGCGATCCATTGCGATTTCAGTTTCTTTTTTTTTTTTTGTCTGATTTCGATATGCGATTTGAAAAGTGTTGTCCGGACATAGCTTTAAATAGATATTTTTTCTTGTTTATTATAATTTTCTCTTTTTAAATTAATTTAAATATCATAAGGGCAAATTCGTCTTTTTCTAGCCCTTAAGGGGGCGGTAACAAGTAAAAAGGGGGCGGTAAATAGTAACTCCCTTAAATTAAAGGTGATAATTTTAGTCCTGTAAGTATGAAATTTGTAGCAATCGAAGGACACCCTAAAATATTGGTGGCAATTTTAGTCCTGTAAGTATCAAATTTGAAACAAGTTGGGGACACTCAAACCCATAAATAAAACTTTAGCCCAAAATTTACACACGTGGCATGGAAGATGTTGACTTATACTAAATTTATTCTCTCTTTCATCTAATCAAGCATCATATAATTTGTAAAACAAAAAATTGAGCTAATTGGAGTAAAAAGAACAAATTCTAGCCCAATAAATATCACAATTAGAGTCGTTTTGGAACAATTAAAGGCAAAAAACCTCGTTTCAGCTCAAAATTTATACACGTGACATCAGATATTCTAATCTAGACTATTTGGTGGGGCTTAATTGGAAGGAGAAAATAAGTTTAGTCACATCGGTATTTTTGGCTCCTCGTTTATAAATTCCGAACTGAAATTAGATTTCTGGATCTAAATGTCGTAAAATTGCTTTAGTTGTGATACTTATAGGATTAAAACGGCCACCAATAACTCATTACTCACCCAAATCTAGTGTTCTAAAAACGCCACCTAGTCGAACATACCGGACGAAAAATATGATTAAGCCTTTCAATATTTACCCTAATTAATTGGTTGTATTGTGTTAATTAATTGGTTGTATTGTGTTAAAAACATTGGAAAAGTTGAGGGTATTTTATTACAGAAAAGCTTATCATGGACTGACGGTTAACTTCAACCAACGGAAATGCCAGCCTTAATCACATGAAGATAACGACTAAATTACAAGGCAGAACCATGTGAATCCTCTCCATTTATCTATTAAGATTGTCTTATTAATTACGATAATGAACAAAATTGAGCGGTCCCCCCACCATTTATTAAGCACGCCTTGTCTTTATTTCATTGAACAGAACTAAAGACAAAACTTCATATCGATTCTACTCTGATTCTCAAATCTGTACATCACACAAACCTCTTCATTACTAAAACCCAAATTGTACTTTGTCTCTATGTATTTATATATTATTATGCGTTAATTTTTTTTTGTTGGGGAAGAAACGGAACAGACAAACCATGTGAAGGAAGCAAAGCATGCGCCGTTCACACATTCAAATTCCCACTTTTAAATCGAGATATATCGATTAATAATAACAGTGTGTGTTAGTTATATTTGGTCAAATGTCATAGCAGCAAATTTAACAAGTATATCCCATTGCCTTGATATGCGTATTAAATGAATTACCAAATGCTGATGACATCATTATGCATCTATGATTATATATTTTGAACTAAGTGGTCCCTGTAAGCTCGGACATGTCCAAATAATTCTTTAAATTACTGCCACATGAACATGATTATATATACCATATATTTATGTGTGTAAAGATAGAGAAAAAAAGGGTTAGAGCAGGCAAAGAGTCGATGTCAATAGCTGTAAGAATGAAACGACGTTATAAGCAAACTAGCCATTTAAGCACTCAAGGCAAAGAGGGTTTTCTCAATCAAGGCATAATGCTATTTATACCATCAACCAAACTCATATGTATACATATATATGTATATTATTTGGGAAACTTCAGTATTTTTTCTGGTTCTTTATTCGGCAATTGATTCGAGCTATGAGTGTGTTGGTTTGAGAGGCTGAAGCTGCCAGCATGATCTGGTGTCTATATTTAGGCTTTGATATAATCCTCATATTATCATTTTTTCTTTTTAACTTCGAAATACTTCGGAGACTTTTTATTACATACATACATCAGGTCATCTAGCAGCTTCAATCACTCATCACTAACAATTGCTTCCCTTGCCTGATAATGTTGTAACATATATGGATTCTGCAGCAGACATTAGGTGAGTTCTTGATTTATGTTCAATGTCTATTGTTTTAGTTATTTTCTGGTTTGTTATTACATGTGAGACTCGAAGCTTAAGCTTGCACTCCTTAAATGAAGATGATATTGGGGTACTTCAACGGTTAATTAGCGGTTTACACAGTTGTTCTAATATCAAGACCAAATTACGTATTGGATAGGCAGGTCGAGATTATTTGATAGCAAAAAATATCAAGTACGGAAATTGAAATACAATAATAAAACCTCTATAAAATTAACAATATTGGGATCTTTAAATTTTATTAATTTAGAGATATATCAGTTTGTCGAAAAGTTAATGTTTTATTAATTCAAAGAGAACTTTTAAATGCAGCTAACTTAGTATTCATATATGCTTCTTTGAAACTCTTGGCTACAATTAAAAAGGTTCGGCTAAAAATTCAACCGAATGTTTAAATTTTAAGAAAAAACAAGTACCCATATATTCATATTTAGAAATTACCATAATATTATAGTTGTAATGTTTAAGAATTATTGATTTAGATTTTTTATGGGACCTAACATTTGTAAAGGTATTTCCGAAAAAATTATTATCTTATTTTCTTATCGAATTTGATAATTATTTACAAAGGTCCAGGTCGTGACCATAAGATTTTATTATTTTAGAGAGTTTGTTAATTTATAGAGTATTATTTTACGGATGTCTTACTGGATTAATACAAAGTAGCTTATTAATCTCGCTTAGTGCTATTGCAACCGTTATTACAAAATGGCATATTAGTTTTTTCTATTATTCGAACAATTGGGAAAGAACCACTTCACATATCATTAGCCAATTACACGCATAAGCAAGTAGTTGAAGAAACTTTGTCAAAGAGCAGACTAGTAGCACATGAAATTAAATTCTATAATTTTGAATATTAGTCAAGACAAATTGCATTAACTAACTTCCTTGGCCTTTTCTAATCAGGACAGACAGACTTAGACTAATCGTCTGCTAAATTATTTGATTTAATTATGTTAAAGAAAAAAAATAGTAACAGTAATAATTTCAATTTTGATTTTGATGTAGTTCGTTATATATTAACTTGACGTCTTTTTCAATTAGGCATCATTTTTACATCCTATTTTATATTTTATGAGAATTGTCAACGCGCATACTCTTGGGGATAATTAGTTTCCATTCATTTTAGGTAAAAAAATAAAAATAAAAATCAGCCATAAATTTGGTTAAGTTGAATTTGCTCAATTGGATGATTGGTTAATTTCCCTAATAAATCATCGTATATCTGTTTAGTCCCATTGGAGTTGGATTCAATGTTTTAAAAAGCGTGAAGCGCAATGCGACACGTTTTGGCTTCGAAAGCGTGTAACGTAAATAGCGTAGCGCATTGCGTGAGTATTTCGAGCAAGTAAATTACAATGCATGAAACGTAATATATAGCATAACTTCGTTATATTATAGCTTATATCTCCAATAATATATCCAATTCACGTCATTCTCATCTTGTACTTTCCATTTATTCATCTATTTATTATAAATAACAAAAGAAAAAGATTAATACAATAAAAAGTTTATCAATAAAAATAAAAAAAAAAGTAAGTTGAAAAATCTTTAAATAAAAAGGGGAAAAATTCGATGCTTTCACTGTCATTTTACATATTCCCATATATATGAAAAATGATTTTATCAATTTAGAAAGTGCACTCTTCAAAAATTATTCTTATGGATATCGAAAAATATAAGATATGCATGTCATTTTGATCGCCTTTAAACAAAGAATAAATTAAAAAAATTTATTTATTTATATCATATAAATTACATTAAATATACGTTTTTTTATGATTTGGTGGAAAGTAATAAAAAAGAAAAAATGAAAACAAAATGAATAGTTTGTCATAAGGGTTATATTGATATGCCGCAGATACATCCATGTCCTTCTAGAAGTAATACACTGTCTGTCAGTTTATGCTTTTTCCTGCACACGTCATTGCGTTTTGGTCTACATTTTCGCTATAGCGCGCGTTGATGCGCGCGAGATTTCACTTTTTAAGACAATGGTTGGATTGGACTACTAGTGGTTCAGTTGGATATCACATATTCAAATATGTGACTATCGATATTTGTGTCTCTTATTGACTATTGTCCAATCATTTAGAATGAGTTTCACACAACTGATATTTGCTTCTCAAACTGAACAAAATCGGAATATGAGACGTCAAGACAGAAGGCATTCATCGTTGCTAAATCCAAAAAGGTAGGTTTCTTGTGTGCCACGTCAGCGCCACCTCAAAAGTAAAAAAACCTCTACCTCCGAAACAAAATTCCTCCCCAACCACAAAACCCAAAAAGTAGGTTTTTTGGGGATCCTCTTTAATTTCATTTAATTTTTTTTAATTAACTAATTATATTTATCTATTTCGAAATAATTTATAACAATTATTTTCATATTATTTAATTTTTATATTTAATAAAAAAATTCGTTACATAATAAAAAATATTATTTATTTATTTGAAATATAAAAGAAATAAACATTTTTAACACATTAAAAATTTTATTCGTAAAAAATTAAAAATATTAATAAATATTAATAAACAAATATTAATATAGGATAAAGTATTAAAAAACCATCACATCACATAATGTATTATTTATATATTAATTTTATTTCCAATATCTATTTTCTCGTATTCTTTATAAATATATATTAAAAGCTGACACGCGCACCCAAAATATCCAGGTTTATTGTACTAAACCTCTCAAAAAACCTACAACACCTCGCAATGCAAAAAACCTCCATTTTACAGGTTTTTTTCTTCATACTCATAAAAAACCTAGCATTGAGGAAGGCCTAACCGATTGTGTGGGATAGATATACCTTCTAGACGAATAAAAGAAAAAAAAAACATAAATCGATACTCAGATATGATTTTGCTGACGTGTCCAGCGAACATTTTTCCACGTAGGTGAAGAACGATATAAATAAGTATATACCAATGTAAGGTCCAAGCCCATGTTGAAACTCGAAGTGACCCAATTTGAGGATTTATTGGGGTCTTTACACATAAGTACCTATTTGGATAAAAATTATTTAGTACCCTGCAGGATTTTCTATATGTAAGTACCTAACAGAATAAGTTTTTCGCACATAGGAACCCGATCCCCGCAGGTACACCTACAGCACATTTGGGTACCCTATATCAACACATTTGAGTACTCTATATAACAGAAAATGGTACGACGTATGCTACATTTAGGTACGCCCTATGTAACACACAGGTACGCTGTAGGTACGACGTATGCTACATTTAGTAACCTATATCAACGTGTTATGGAACGCAATATACACAGGAAGGTACGGCATGACTAAAGAAACTGGTAAAAGTTAAATCGGCTACCTATCTGTAAAATTTTCTGACATGGGTACCTATGTGTAATAATTTTATTCAATTGGATATTATGTGTAGATATACCGTATTTATTTAATTGGTAAGTTGGGTCACATTCGGGTTCAACCCTCATCTGACCTGTTTACTTGCGGTTTGAAATATCGAACCTTGACCCGACCTGCTTTAACCCAAATATAACCCACTAACCGCCAACCCTTTAAAAAAAATAACTAAAGAATCAGAATTATAAACGAAAATAAATAATAGAGAAACAACGTTGTTGTTTTCTAAATTAACGGCATGAAAATACCAAATAATACAAGTCATATAATTTAAATAAAAGCAATTTACTTTACTTATATTAAGAATATTTGTAATAATTTATATTATTCGTGTTAAATGAGTTGATAAACGGGTTGATTCCGGACTGATTTCGTGTTGAAACTCGAACCCTAACCTGATCCACTTTATATTCGATTGGCTTAATTATTTTTTTAGTCCCATAAGTTAGGGTGGTTTGCATTATAGGGACCAGTATTATATGGTTTTGCAATACAGGACTTTAACTATTAAAATACGGCATTATACGGACATTTTACCCTAAAATTACGCACGTGAGACGCACGCGACCGTATTTTAAGACGTGGAAGCTGATGTGGACCCGGAACAGCTGAGAAAACCTTTCGACGTGGGCCCATGTCAAAAAATTAAGCCACATAATAAACAGAATTTAAAAATTAAAAATCAAAAAAATCTAAATAATCAACAAAATTCCCTCCCCTGTCTCTCTCACAATCTCTCTTCGACACAATTTTGAGATCCCAATACAGTTTCCCCTTTTTTTCGATCGGTTCAACCCATTAGAAATTCCCCAAATTCGAGTGCTCGAAAAAACCCTAGTTGGTGAAGTCTGATTTTTGGAAGTTCGCATTTGAGATTTGTGAGAGTGGGGGTGGCGATCGAAACCCTGGATAAACTAAGGGAAGAATCACAATGTCCTCTATCCAAAGCTGCTTCTACTGTCATTGTAAATTTGTAACCAACCAGCGCGCTTGAGAACTTCACGGACTGAGAAGAACCCCGGTCGCCGATTCCACTCTTGTCGAGATTACAAGGTGCGATTTTTTCTAATTTTTCGCTGGGCCTTGCTTGTTTCTAATTCTGCTTTGCTTTTCCAGAAAAATGGATGTGATATTTTCGAATGGGAGGATCCTCCTCTATGTTCCCGATCGAAAAATATTGTAGTCGATTTGTTGGGGAAGATTTCGGTGATCGAAAACGAGAAAGAGAAGTTGCAGCTTGAGCTTGAAAATTTGCAGAAGAAAATGAAAAAGTTGAACAAAGAAGTTACAAGAAACCAACGGATGGCCATCATGTATCGCAACATAGCACTTGGATGTGTTCTCCTCTTTTTCATGTACTGGGCAATCTCTAATTTGTTTGCTACCAAGTATGTTATGTATCGTGAATTGCATTAAGATGCATGTTGTATCCTATTAATGGTCTGACTGAATTGTGTTTGCTATTAATAGACAGAATTCTGTTGTTAATTTTAATGCATGGCATTTACCTTCTAACATACCCAAGAAATAATCAACATACGAGGAAAACATCAATAATTGGGTGGTAACATCAACATTACTGTCAAAAGGGCATACCTAACCCAACCCAACATCGAACATCTACTTTGCATACCAAGCAAAAGGACATACCAAGCAAAAATGACTACTAGCATACCAAGCAAAAGGACATACCAAGCAAATAGTATAGCAAAAGGTATCCCAGTGGACAAAAGCAGCAAGCAACATCACCTACAACAAACATCATAGAAAAATTTATGTTTTTCTCTTTTTGGAAGGTCTTCCTTCATTAGAAGCCATTGAGCTTTTGATGTGTTGAATCAAGGATGATCTGGTGCGAACAGATGGACCTCCCACAGTCGTTTGTGAGCATTGAGTTATAGGTTCAGCAGTAGAGGATGTAGCGTTTGATTGCATTATTTGATCTCGCATCTTAGGTGCTTTTTGCACTCTTTGAGGTGCTGTATAATTCATGTGAACCCCCTTCCCTTTTTTAGCAGGCTGTGAGATGCCCCGTTCAACAGGAGATCCACCTGAAACAGAAACTGAAACATTAACCAACTTACTGAAACAAAAACATTGCCATGTACAGAAACTACTGTTTACCTTCATTAGAGACCACTGATGCTGTCCCAATTATATCAAGGTCTTCAGCAGGCTGTGAGACAACTCCTAACATTAGATTCACCTGAAACAGAAGCAGACACAGAAACATTAACCACTTGAAACTGATATAGAAACTGCAACATTACAGAAACTACTATTTACCTCCAGCAGATTCTGGGAAATCTTCTTGATGTTCAGATTCTGGAGCTTCAGTCCCTTTGCAGGTTCTTAAGTTATGACTAGTTTGGCCACATTTGCTGCATTTCACAGTCACTTGCCTTCTCTTAGCTCTCATAGTCATTACAGCCTTTCCTTTCCTCCCTTTCATCACAGCCTCATCACTTTCTCTTCTTCTTGCCTTAGTTGGTCTACCTGGTTTTCTTCCAAAGTTAGGGGGCAGTGGAGGCAGAAAAGGTGTTTCTTGCCATAACATAGTGCCACTGATACCCATAATTGCAGGTGCATAAACCTTCTTGTAAGTTCTCACAGAATAACAGTCATCCACATATAGCTCTGGATCTTGATGCTGATCATATATTGCACACAATGCATGCTTGCAAGGTATCCCAGTCAAATCCCACTTCCTAAAAGTACATGCATGTGCTGACAAGTCGACCACATATTGGCCACCATTAATCTCATTGACTTGATAGTGCAAATCATCAGATTTTAGAGGGATGCAATCTGGAACCTTCTCAGCATGTTTTTTCAGAATTTTTCTGATCCTTGGACATATCCCATTATCATCCCATTTTTTGTTTGCTCGGTCTCTGTTCTCCTGCAGCCTCTTCATCAGAAATTCTCTAATCCACTCAAGCATAGTTAGGATAGGCTTCTCCCTGGCCTCTAAGATCATGCTGTTGAATGTCTCACAACAGTTATTCAACAACATGTCACATTTTGTATCTGTTCTGAAGTGGCTTCTACACCATTGCTCGGGAGGCTTATCTTTAAACCAATCAACAGCTACTTGTTTTAACATGGCAAACTCTCTCATTCTAGCTTTCCATTCACCAAATGTAGAAGCCTTAGCAACATTCCACATCTTACATTTGTATTCCAGTCCCCTAAACCCTGCATTCTTGAAGTTGTTATACAAATGCCTTACACAAAATCTATGTTCTGCAAGTGGTAAGACGTTTTGAACCGCTTGTATGTGCCCCTTCTGTTTATCACTGATCAAAGTATACATACTCTGATTTTCAATCCTCAAGTCATCTTTAAGGATAGGCAGAAACCATTGCCATGTTTCAAAACACTCATTCTCCACCACTGAATAACAAATAGGGTATAAGTTGTTGTTAGGATCAACTACTACCGCAACAAGCAAAATACCACTATTTGGTCCCTTCAAATGACAGCCATCTACACCAATACACTTCCTACATCCAGCTAGAAAACCATCTTTCAATGCTTTGAAACAGACATAAAACCTGTCAAACCTGTTTTTCCCTCCTATCTCTTTTGTCCCCAACACAACTGTGGATCCAACATTAGTTCTTCTTAATTCCTCAGCATAATCCCACAGTTTGGCATATTGATCAACAGGTTCTCCTTGTAGTATCTTCAATGCCCTTCTCTTAGCTCCAGCAGCTTGGTCGTAAGAGATCTTCACTCGCAAATCAGTACTCACATCAGTTCTAAATCCTGTAGCACTTCTCTTAGGATCTGATTTAAAAGCAGCCAGGTATCTCTCAGCAAGCCAAGGAGATTTTAGATTCTTGACTTCATATGAAGCTGGGCAATCATGCTTAGGGTTGTAATTCACAATCTGCCATGTACATTCTTCACCCCTCTTGTGTACATGCACTCGCCATTTACAGCCCTCAACCTTGCACTTTCCATACATTCTACGAGTGTCATTCTTTGTGATCCAAACAGTCCTCTTGTTTTTTATTGCATGAGAATAAAAAGCCTTTCTGAATTCAGCCTTTGTGCTGAATATCATCCCCAACTCAAGTTGTGGATCATAGGTGGTAACTGGATTGAACACAGGGACATCACACTCTTCCCCATCATCATCAGACAACTTGTGATCATGCAATTCACAGTCACTTCCCATCACATCATCTTCTAATTCACTTCCCATCTCATCTTCATCTGACTCATCAGTATCATCCCCTGCCTCATCAGGATCATCCCCTGCCCCATCAGTATCATCCCCTGCCTCATCAGTTTCATCCCCTGCCTCACCAGTTTCTTCCCCTGCCTCATCAGTTTCATCCCCTTCCTCATCAGTATCAGTAAAGACCTCTTCATCCTCTTCGTCGTTCATCTCATCAATATCATTCTGCCTGCTCAAATCATCAAAAGTCTGCTCATCTAAGACCTCAACATACAAATGAACTTCTCTTGAAGCAACTGACTTTTGAATCAATTCTTTCAATTGACTATCCTCTACAACTAACTGAAATCCCATCACCCTATTGTAGAACCTCTTCTGCCCCAAGATTCCTACGCTTTCAGCTATTCTGTCGAGATTTTTTAGGGTTAACAACTGACTGTTAACATAATCCCATTTGTTAACAGTCCCACCTGAATAATCAATCTGGGTACATGCTGGAACTTTCCACCAGAGTACAACGCCAGCGTTATACTCAAGGTCTCAGGATCTGTAAAAGTTTCGTTCCAAATAGAAATTTCAGTATACGAACACAAAAAAGATGCTTCAAATGCAAAATACAAACTGTATACTTACGATATAGAGGTGGAGGCATGTTGATGTGTCGCTCACGTCGTGGTTGACACAAAGTCCACTGCTTCTCCATTTCACAACCAACAGCAAACTTCCGTCAATTACTCTAGGGTTTCGAATGCTTAAACTACTCTCTCAAATGACTCCCAAAATCAGAATTCACCGACTACAATGTATTTGGGATCTCGAAAATTTGTCGTTGAAAGTAGGAAATTTTGACAGAAAGAGGGGGAATTTTGGGACTTGTCGATTTTGTGAACGAGCGAGAGGGGGGAAATTTCGTTGTGAAAGATTTTTTTTCAGTTAAGTATTTTGTTGATTATTCAGATTTTTTTGATTTTTAATTTTTAAATTCTGTTTATTATGTGGCTTAATTTTCTGACATGGGCCCACGTCGAAAGGTTTTCTCAGCTGTTCCGGGTCCACATCAGCTTCCACGTCTTAAAATACGGTCGCGTGCGTCTCACGTTCTTACTTTTAGGGTAAAATGTCCGTATAATGCCGTATTTTAATAGTTAAAGTCCCTGTATTGCAAAACCGTATAATACTGGTCCGTATAATGCAAACCACCCTAACTTATGGGACTAAAAACATAATTAAGCCTATTCGATTTACCAATTTACTTAAACAGCTCGAAAATGCTAACGCAAACTTGGGGTCGGGTTGGTTTTAAGCAGCCCCGCAATCAGTAATCACACACACCGCCCTCGGAAAGAAAAAGACAAAATTGATTCTTGAATTCCTGCTTTTGGTTTTCTGACAGAGTTTGATTCTTGGCTAAGAACTTCGGTGGTATGGTATCTGATGCTTCTAAGAAAAAGAAAGAAAGAAAAAAAAAACAGAACTTGGCTGAATACATCCGATCGGACCCGCCGGAGAAGATAAAAATCATCTCTTTTATTTCCTCGTATCCTTCAGCATAGAACAACACAGACAAACAAACATCAGTTAGTCTTTCTCTTGGACGAAGGCATGGTGTATCCTCAGCCCACCTTTCCAATACCCACTCCACACTTCATAGATCCCAAAGTAAATCTTCTTATCATCGTCATCACAGCCATCGCTTTCCTTCTTCTCAGGCTTCATCCCCACCGTCCCCTTAAACAAGAATTTGTCCGTCGTCTCCGTACTATTCAATGTCCTCTTAGGCCACTGAGCTTGCTCGCCCCCTCTCTTAATCATTAGGAACAAAGGGTATTTCTTCCACCCAAAAGCATCTTCAGTGAGCGATAGCTCAAAGCCCACTTCGTATTCCTTGTTAGGATCTGTGCCGTCGATAAAGCCCGTCACTTCTAGCCAGCAAACTTGCTTCAGTTCTGCTGGGCTCGCCATAAGAAGACCTCCATGGATTAGCTTAGCTAATAGCTAGTTAGTTAATATTTTTGAGATTTGTTGTAGTAATAGATGGAGGGAAAGGTAATCTAAGTTTACTCACTCGTCGGTGGGAAGTTTCCAATATCGCTCGTCGTTGCCCCATACGATTTTGAGGTTTTTGGCTGGGATTATCATCTTCCCCGCCGAGTCCTAGGACAAGAAAGTGGTTTTAGTTAGCTGATGTTTTATGTAATGGATTGTTTGGGAGGATAAGTTAAAGTTGTTTCAGTAGTTTTCTGTATTACCTTATGAAATGGGCCGATTTCGTCTCCCATGAAGTGTGGGCTTGGAGTGGTAGCAGCAGCCATTTTTTCTGAGTTAGAATAGAATACGGCGAATTCGCAGGTTTGACGTACATGCTTGGGATATATAGAAGGAAGAAATGTTTGTAAGGAAAACAACGACGACAGAAGGAGAATCCACGCTTTTGAATGTTCGTTCGTTATTTATATCAACGCGTATTTTAGTAGTTGCTGCAATATAGATACTGTAGTGCGAATCAGTCTTCTTCGAAAGCAAGCTAAGAATATATGCCTATCCCCAATCCAAGTGTAATAACTTAGGAGGATCTTCGTCTTTCTTAAGCTACCTCTCTGCAATTTGATCACGTAAAGCAATAGCCAGCCCAAGTCCATTTTCATGGTTCTTGGAGAGAGAGAGAGAGAGAGAGAAGAGAGAGGTGAGATGAGTGAGCTTTTCATATAAAGAAGTTTGAAACGAATGTCATGACTTTTTTTTTTTTTATCTCAATGGAGAGATCACTTGCTTGGTGTGGTCTTAAAGTTAGTATTTTTAGTTGATGATTTTTATAGTAATTAATGAAGAAAAAATCAAATTGGTCAATTGACTCAGTTTTTATAAATCTTAAATATCGGTTGGTTGTTGTCATAATAGTGTGCATTGGGTTTTGCCCAATAAAAAGTAGAGACCCATTAATCGACTACTTGGCAGTAATAGTTGGGAGAATTCTAGGAATACCAATTTTCTAAAACAGAGTATTGCATATTGTATAGCGTTTGCTTAGCGTAAATAACATTACTATGTAAGCTTTTTTCGAGCAAGATATTTGTAATGCAAAAAAATATATTATACAACGCACGGGCTAGCGCCTAGACGCCTAGGCGGGGGGCCTAGGCGGAAACTACGCGGTTCACTTGTTTTTCATCAATAAAATAAAAATATTCTAACATTTCAAATTTTCCCACATCAAAAGTAGTTCACATGAAAATCAAACAAGAAAACAAAAGGTTCATTCCAAATGTCCAAGCTAGCCATAGGGAGACAAAAAACTGTTGCTGAGGTTGATTTCATCCGCTATTCGACTTAACACTTGGCCATAACTGCATCAACATACGAATATATCAACTTTCAGCTCCATTCAAACATCAAAATAAAGTACATATGAATTCTACATATGCAATCAATCAACATACTAATATGAAACAACATCACAACAAAGTCTAAATATCTCAATACCTCATATTAAGCTTAGATCAAATCTAATTATGTTCACTTACTTCGTGTGAGTATTACATGCACGCTTCTATTGAGCTTCTGAAATTGTCTTCTACATCCTCGTTTACCTCATCTTCATACTCGAAATCATCATCATACAATTCCCTTATGGTTCGATATTCACACTTTTGAACTTATCTACTCTTTCCATCCCTTCCTCCATCACATCTTCATCATCATCTTCAATTCCACCAACAATCCATTCTTGTGCAGTAGATGCTTCATAAGAAGATAACACATCTACATCACATCTATCTTTTTCTCTTTTCTGTTTACTCAACAACCTTGCATTAAGTTGGATAAATACAAGATTATTGAGCAGAGTTGCATTAAGCCTATTTCTTTTCTTTGTATGAACCTACAAAAAAGTTAACAAATGGATAATTAAAGAGTATCAAGTAATATGACATTATTTTTTGGGACAAGTTGCACTAACCCCTTCAAATGCACTCCAATTTCTTTCACATCCAGATGAACTAGTTGTCAATGAGAGTATTCTCATAGCCAAACTTCGAAGATTTGGAGTTATTGAACCAAAAGTAGACCACCAAGTCACTACGTCAATAAAATAGAATAATAGAAAACCATCAATGCATAATCAATTAGTTGGAAAAAAAAAACGAATGTAAAGAACATACTAGGATCGGAGTTGTCGTCGTTCGTGAGGCATCTAGATGCTACATTTGACCTTCCAAAAATTGAGCCTGTTTCTTTGTAGATAGGAAGCTCATCCAACAAAATCTTATTTGGCATATCATCTCCAGGAAATAGAACATCCATAAAATCCAGCAAACCCATCGAGACATCACTTTGAAATTGAATGAGAGGATCTTTGTAATGATAGTATGGATTCAATAAATAGGCCGTCAAATGCAAAGGACTATCAAGTCTACCTTTCATCTTCTCATCAATAACCTGAATGATCGGCTCATAATTGCTCGGAATATTATTTTGAGAAACCTTGATCTCTTCCTTTGCCCGAATAAGCTCACCATATACAAAGCCCATGGATGGTTTTCTATCAGAATCAGCAATCCGAAGTACTTTAATTAAGGGTGTGAACACTTGTAGACAAGTGCTCACACCATTCCAAAATCCCAAACTCATTACTGTTCTGTAAGCCTCCTTTCCTTTCACGGCCTTAGAAAATTTACATTCTTCCCATTCAGGACTTCCAAACATCATCTTCAATTCTGATTTTTTTTCCAACAAACTTTGTAGAGTAAGAAATGACGAAGCAAACCGTGTCACCCCTGGCCTCACAATGTCCTTCTTTTTCGTGTGCGCTCTCATCATCGCTAAGACTTTGTGGTGTAGAAAAATTGTCAATGCCTTTGCTTGATCAATGAATTTCTTAAACCTTATTTGTTTTCCAATTGCTTCAAGCATGAGATTCATTGTGTGAGCTGCGCATGCAGTCCAAAAGATCTTTGGCCTCTTGTTTTTTAATAACTTTGAGGCACCAATATTGTTCGATGCATTGTCAGTAACAACTTGAACAACATTCTCTGAGCCAAGTTCCTCAATGCACTTATCAACATACTCAAATATGACTTCACTTGTGTGTGAAATATTTGAGAAATCATTAGAAGATAGAAAAACAGTACCTAAACGAGAATTGACACACAGGTTCATGATGCTCCTTCTTTTTCTATCACTCCAAGCATCCGTCAAAATTGAGCATCCACTTATTTTCCACTCTTCTTCGTGCGTCTTCAACAAGCTCTTAGTTTTATCAACTGCTTTCCTCAATATCGGTACCGTCAAATCGTATCTTGTTGGAGGCACAAATCCGGGTCCAAATTGACCAATTGCTTCCACCATCAATTTGAAGCTATCTAACTCAATAGCATTAAATGGAATACCAGCTTCATATACCCAATCACCAACATATTCCCTCACTGACTCACTTCTTTGCTTGAAAAGTGCTTCATTAATGTTTTGATCCCGCAACTTGCTCTTACCAGAAGCCATAGATGTCTCCGGACTGATAGCACTAGCAAACTTATCCATGGAACCAAGAGAACGGGGTGGTTTCAATCGCCCAAGAGACTCCTCTAGTTGATCTCCAATAATACCCTCTTCATTAGAGTCATTGTGAATATTAACTTGTGATCTCAACTCTTCACTTCCCTCCTTCTTTTTCCTCTTAGCTTTTGCTTCATCGATTGCATTTCTACAAATAGCTTGATCTTCTTTTGAAGATTTTGAGCACGGAGCAACATTCCCAGATATATGCGCTATGTGTTCTTTGATTATATAAATTCCTCCACTCATCATCTTCCCACATTTGGTACATTGAACCTTGTCCATGTTCTTGGCATCAACTAGCATTCCATAATTCCATCCAACATCTTTCGACTTTCGTTTAAGAACTGATGGCACACTAGAAGGTTGAGAAACACTTTGAGAAGCCGCACTTGAGGTTGTCATCCTAAAATCTGAAACAATATCACAAATGTGAGATATCGCTCTTGAATAATCGAAACAGAAATCAGCAAAAACAGAATGATTCATATACTAATTATTCAATTTTTCTCTTCATATACAAATCAAGAAAATCAGAACCAAGTACAGTAAAAAAAACTATTAGAATATAGAACAACATTGCAAATGGCAAAGCCCACGTATAATTATTTATTGTTGTGTCCCCTTTCTTAGATTCACTATTCAGCCACGTTTTCAATCCCTAAAAATTAAAACCGAAAGCCACAAACAACAGAAAATCTGACCTTGCTTCAACCCAGCAGTCGGCGGCACGGCGGGAGACGAATGGTGTCAGTTGGCGACATCGGAGGTTGGCGGCAAGGACTGCGACGGCGGACGGTGGCTGCAAGGAGTGGGATGGGGTGGAGTGGGAGAGAGGGCTTGGTGTAATTGTGTTACGTATGTGGTACTGATGGCGAGGGTTTTAATTAATATTTTTTTTTCAGTTTTTATTTATTTAACGTTAGTCGCTTAAAAATCGGTCTAGGCGCCGATTACTCGACCTAGGCGCCGATTACTCGGTTACACCGACTAAGTGCTCCGATTACAGGGTTTTCGGGGCGTTTGGTGCCCGCCTAGCGCCTAAGCGCCGCCTAGGCGGCCACCTAGGGCGATTTTTACAACAATGGTATTAGATCGTCTCCAAATTCTAAGACAATGAAAGTATTTTATATTTGAAATTGACAATGCAAATTCACTATAGCGCTTGCATTTGAAAGAATCAACGCGAACAACGCACTATATTGCGGATATAGTGTTACACCCTTGAGTGCCACGTCATCAGCTCGTTCATGGCCGAGCTATAGAAGTAGCGATGATGTGCAGGTCCAAGGTGCACGAGTTGGTGGGGAACAACACTTGGACAATTCAACTCAAAACGCATGGACGGAATCCGACGAGGTAACGAGGGACTCGACCGGAGCCGGAGAGGTCAGCCATGGTGGACGGCCAGGCAGGCGGCCTGGCCGGGCCGCGCGCCCACACTGGGCGTGGGGCTATGCGCGCGGCGGCGCGTACACGTGCGCAAGGCTGCGGGGGCAGCGCGGACATCGTGGGCACATTGGGCTAAGGGCGTGCGGGAGTTCTCAGCAGGGTGTGCGAGAGCTAGCGCGCATGGGACTTAGGCAATGTGCGGGACTTCTCGGCAGGGCCTGCGCGAGGCTTGGTGCGCGAGGCGGGGGCAGCGCGCGCACATGTGCGGCACGCGGTGCGGCACCAAGTCAGGCTAGCGCGCGTAGGAGGCGCGTGCGCATGCGGGCTGGCGCGGACACTGAGGTCCAGCGACGGCAGCAACGGCGGACAGTGGTCCGGCGGGCGAAGGCGTGCGAGTCTAAGGCACGGAGTTGATGTTTCAACACTTAGAGGAGGTTCGATGTTCAGGAGGCCGCTTAGGACGCTGAGGTTCAAGACGGTGTTATCGGAACGACGAGGCCGAGCCGGGCACGGCGCGGCTCACTTGGGCGCAAAATGGGTCGAACCATGGGTCGGGTCGGACCAGGTCACGATGGACCGGGTCGGACGACGGAGCGGGTCGGATCGGGTCGGGTCAGGGCAGACCACGTGGCCGTGGCCGGGGCGGCGGCGCGCGCGCGCGGCTATCTTCCGACCCAAGCCGAGGCTAGCCAAGGCGGACCTGCCGACGAGACGATCCATGGCGGGGCTTGGCCACGAGGGCCAGGCCAGGTACACGCGCGACGCAAAGCGCGCGCGGGTTAAGCCAGGCATGGCGCGCGCGTGGGCGCGCGGCGGCAAGCTGCGGGACGACGCGGGCCAAGGCACGCCAAGTCCAAAGGTTTGCTAAATCCATGGGAAGCTTCCAAGGAGGTTTTGAGAAGGATTAAAGGTTTGAGATCTTTGAGGAGAATCTATTTTGAATACTTACTATATTTAGAAGACATGGAAAACAAGATTTGAAGATCTTTTGAGGAGATCTTTACCACGTCAAAAAGGGAGCTTGGAGCCTATAAATACCCCACTTTCGAGCAGCCCAAGGGGGAGGACGAAAATTGCAAGTTGAGGCAATTGAGTGCACTTCATAGTGACGAGAGAGCATCCAAGGGGTAGAATTCGACAAAGGGGTCGCGCGTAGGTTTTCACGAGCGAGTTAGGCAAGTGATTAAGATCCCAAGGGACACTTAGGATAACCGTGTTAGTAGCTTCGTAGGGTAGCGAGGTGGGGCCGAGGTCTGTTCAGTTCCACACGGGTTTGAGCTTTCCTATCGTGTACGTTTTCTTCGGTGAGGAATAAAACGGGCTAAGTCGATGAGCGAACCTCGGCGAGGCCCCTTAAATTTACGTTGTCTTGTTCCGTTTCCGCTTTACAAGGCAGGGCGACGTGTTTGGAGGCTGAACGTGTTCAAGGCGAAGTTCCGCGCGGTGGGATTTGATTGAGCGCGTGCCGGTTGTGAAGGTGCGGTTACGAGGACAGTTTCGAAAAAAATTGTCTAGTGTCAGATTCGCAACATATAGCATGTCATGTTATATATAGCTTACGCTATTGGAGAGACATATAACGTGCTATAGAAAGCTATACTCAGCGCGCTTTTCAAACTACGCGCTTCTAAGCACACTCAATCTTTCGCATGTACAAACACGAATACACATATATTATAGGAAATTTTGGTATAAATAATCCATCGTATTGGTATTCTTCCGAAAATAAACCAAAAATTAAATTCTTCTTGAACAAACCAACTATAATACGTATCTTCTCAAATTAGATCCATGTAATTTTTAACCTATTCAAAAGGTTAAATTTCTTTCTTTTACTTTTCTTTTTCGTTTTTTACTTCTTCTATTTTTCTATTTTAGTAACTCAAAACTTACGAGAATAAATAAATAAAATATGTCGATAAATTCTTAATATAACAGTTATAAATAAAAATAAAAATTTAAGAAAATAAAAATAGGCTAAATTGCAGATAATCGATATTAGGTTTAAAAAATAAGCATCGAAACCCCCCTGATTTAGTAACAGCACAATATACTCTCGTGATTCATGTAATCACGTGTTCCTTGTATTTTTAACCCCTAATTGGGGCGTATACTACAAAGGTTTGAATAATACGGAAGGGCATGGTGCTAAATTTCGACAACAGTGAGGGTACGGTGCTGCGTTTTAATGAGCACAAGGGAGTTGTACGGAATAAAAAAACATATGATAGTATCTTGCATTTCAATGTAACTACCTTTACCCTAAAAAATAATATGTTAAAAAAATATCCACTTATTAGTTAAACGATAAATATTTCTCCAACATGAAAAAAGTATAAAAATCAAAACAAAAATTTTCCACGGAAAATTTCTCAAAAATTGCAAAAGAAACACCACACGAACTTTGTTATAAAAGAATCATAATCAAAAAATTGGAAAAACAAGAATGAAATTAAAAAATACCTCGACGAAAATTTAGCAATTTCTTCTGTTTGAATATTTTAATTGTAACTGTTACTTAACTTATTTATAGTTTCAGAAATTTTCTATCAAAATATTTGATATTCATTTTTTATTCTTTAAATTTTAATTAATGTACTAAAAATTTCGTGGGATTTACGTTGAAATTTTGTTTTGATTTTTTGAATTTTCATGTTGGAGTTTTTTTAAGGTTAATTAATAGAATTAAAGTAACATGATTTTTTGAATACATTTTTTTAATTTTGTAAACTTCGATTTATTTTTATTTTTAGTTATTTTATCAAGAATTTCTTGGAATGTTCGTGAAGATATTTATTTTTAAAATCTTTGACTTATATTAAAGTGTGAAATAATTTATCAAAATAGAGAAAATGAGAAGAAAAAAAATAAGACGATAGAAATTTAACCTATTGAATAGTTAAAGGTTACATGGGTCTAATTTGAGAAAATTATTACAGTTGGATCTATTAAGATATAGTTTATTATATTATAGTGCTTATATGATTGTTTTAAGTTTACGAAAATTTAACTTTACTCTTTTGGTATTTCAAAGAAGGAAAATATTTATGGAGATATAGTTTGAATAGGATAAACAATAAATGAAGGGTTAAAAATTGTATTACCGCAATAGACATGCCATATGTCAATTTTCAAGTGGTACATCTGGTTCTAGATTTAAGTGGGTCACTGATATTGGCCTGTTGGGCCTCTTTTCTTAATGGTTTGAAAAGCTATTTTAAATAGCCTATCTTTCTTAATGGGCCGTACCTAAATTTTTCTGTGTCCACTATGCTCTGTACTAAGTGAAAAGTCAAAATTTGGAAAGTAATTAGCTGCTTCAATTCAAATCAAGAAAATATGAATTGCGCTCCACTATACTATATATGTAGTCATGAACATACAATGTTAATTCCATTTCCATTCTTCTCTGCTTCGCAAGATATATCCTTTCAGTAGTTCAACTTCAGTTTCTTCCTTCGATCTCAAGAGGATGAACTCGCAAGAAGCTGCAGAGAGGGCAGCGTCGGTCATCGGATTCGGCTACGATCTGACTTCGGACATCAGGCTATCCTCCTGCAAATCCGGTCCGACGGAAGCCGGTCTAATCGAAATCGACCGGTCTAGGACCCGAGACTTGTTGGTTCCTGGGAACGTCGTCGTTTCGAACGCCTCGACTTCGATTCGGTGCGGTAAAGGCGAGACGACGAGGTTTAGCTCCGATGCCCTCTCCTTTGATCAGGTCATATATATAACTTTTAATCTTTTTTTTTTTTCGTTATCTAAAATCAGTACTTTTTACGGACGCTTTTGCAAGTGTCCTCCGATATTAGTTTGATATTTGTGAGGCGAGTTGTGATTTTGACTTCAGAGTTTCCTATGAAATAGAGTGTAAATCATCCTAAGCTTTGTGCGAAGCTCATAAGGGTTTATATTTGCAGTTTCTGAATTCCAAGTCATATTGTCAACCTCCGTGTTGAACAGCTCATTGACCTGGTTTACAATAGTATCTGTCAAGAATTTTAGTGTTGCTTTGATGGGGTTGATGTTTGACTGTTGTTTTGGGAGTTATTGCATGTATATACTATTTCCAGACATTGAACCAGTGGTCTTGCTCAAACATCAGCAAACTTGACCTCAGTCTGTAACAAATCTGACCAAGATTTTATATAGTTTGAATTAATTGATATGAATGCCTAACATTTGCTTTTGTGTTGGGAATTATTTCTGCCGATTTTGTTCTCTTGCTTTTGACTATGTACGGCAAGTTATTGCCTGAAGTCTCCGCCCCGCTAAAACTCGTTCAGATGTCAGAGCATTTTAATCAAGAATTATCCCTATCTGGTAAAATACCATCTGGGATCTTCAATGAAATGTTTGGCTTCAACGGTTGTTGGCAAAGGGATGCGGCGACGGCAAAAGTTCTGGCTCTTGATGGTTGGTTTATTACATTGTACACGATTGAGCTGGGACGATCGCAAATAACACTGTCTGATAAAGTGAAGCAACAAGTGCCTTTGACTTGGGATCCCATTGCTTTTGCCAAGTATGGTCCTTATCTGAACTTCGTTCTGGTAGCTTCACTGATGCATCTACCTCATACTCAGCATATTCTTGAATCTTAATAATGTGTATTCAAAGATTCAGAACGCAATTGATGAATAGTTAATCGTGGCCTATCAAAGAGCTGCCATTAATGCTGTTTAGATAACCTCACGGTGGTGGTAGGAAGATAGTTTACAAATTATTACTTGAATGTTGAATCTCCAGGTTTATCGAAAACTATGGAACTCACGTGATCGTTGGGGTCAAGATGGGAGGTAAAGATGTAATTCACATGAAGCAGCTTAGGAATTCAAATCGACAGCCATTTGAAGTGCAGAAACTGTTGAAGGATTTAGCAGATGAAAAGTTCTCTGAAGATGGTGAACTTATTACTAATCCTGTTTCTCGCTCGAAAAGTGATGTAAGTGCCTCACTGGAACTTCCATAGGAATATCTGCTTCCCCATTATAGAAAAACAGTGTCAACTTGACGTGCAGCATCTGTCGAGTGTTCATATTAGAAGGGGAGGTTCAGACAAAGGCCAAAGCCATAAGGAATGGCTTTCAACCGTATCACAGTCGTGATATCCATGTCTTTCGTCCCTATAGCATCGCTCCTCAGAGGAACTCGGGGTAGTGGTTTCCTCATCCACGCGATTAACCTATACCTACGATGTAAGAAACTTACCCCACTCAAGCAGCTCTCAACCTTCTTGTCTGATATCCGAAATTTTCCTTGGCAGATAAACCTCAAATAGAGGAGCTTGCCCAATTTTTCGAGCATCAGTTGCCTCGGCTGTGGGCTGCCCCAACGTACAATGATTGCAAGACACCTTCTCTACAGTCAAGGCTGTTAGGTCCTAAGCTTTACGTCAACACAGAAAGGGTGAAAGAACACACACATCAGCTTAATTATTGTGTCGAATCGAATATACTGGCATTCGAGTTAATTTCCCATTTTGCCACGATAATATCTTACTTGGAAAGCTCCAAACTATTTGCAGGTTGGTAGTGGAAACCGTCCAATCACAGGCATTCGCCTGCACTTAGATGGCGAAAGGAGCGACCACTTAGCCATCCATCTCCAGCATTTATCGTACATTCCTCGCTCTTACCAACTCTCGCCCGACCACACCTACAAGCCCAGCGACGAATGGCTGCACCATGGCTACTTTGAACCTGTCAAATGGAGCGCATTCTCACATGTATGCACCGCCCCCATAGAGCACCATGGGTCGACCATCGACGAGTCATCAGCCTCCATAGTCACTCGGGCTTGGTTCGAAGTGAAAGGCGTGGGCACGATGAAGAAGGTCCTCTTCTTGAGGCTTGGGTTCGGCAACGTGGCTTCTGCTAAAGTCTGGCGGACTGAATGGGACGGGCCATCTTATGACAGGTCGAAGAAATCTGGGATGCTTATGTCTATGCTGACGAGCAAAACGTATAGCAGCAGCGATTTGAATCATGAATTACAGGAGCCTGCGAAGGTGGATCCGAACTCATCCGCGGTTTACCCTGACGGGTCGACCCGTCTTAAACGGGCGCCCAAGATGTCTCATTTCGTGGATACACGGGAAATGGTAAGGGGCCCCGAAGATCCGCCGGGTTATTGGGTCGTCACGGGCGCGAAGCTTTGCATGGAGGGTGGGGTGATTGGGTTTAGAGTAAAGTATTCTTTGGTCCGATGATTCTTGGTCGCCGTCTTCGGTAAGAAGTGTTGATAGTTGTTTGCTTCAATAGTTTGCATGAATATGTGTGTCGTATATTGTGCCATTCGTATGTAGGGGATTCGCATCTTGCTCTTGTGAATATTATTCATTTTATTGAATATAAACAGTAATATACTTACAAACAATTTGGTGCATCATTCCTCCCAAAGAGAAAAGCAAGAAAAGGATTCCTTTCCTTTCCGTTCCTATCCTACCAAGCAGCAGCTCCCAAGAAACTGAATCACATCACCAATTAAACAGACCAATATTTTAATTTAATACCCAAACAAGCTTCATAATCATCTCGTAGGTAATAACGAAGATAAAAGTCACTGGATGTTGTCATTAAACCTAATTAAGAACTGTTTGGTCGTGAAATAGATGAAATTCGGACCAATATCCATGTTTTTATCTGAGGTAGATAACGATATATAGAAAAAAAGACGCATAAAATCTAATGGGTATGAGCTACTGAATCAATAAACAAGAAAAAGAGAGAGCTAAGTAACTAAGAAGTAAGAGAACCTGATCGAACGAATGGCGGCGAGGTGAGAAGATAAAGCATGGAAGAAGAAATTAGCTCCGTGAAGGAAGACGACAACTCCTGCGCAACCCAACAGAAAAAGCTCCAACATCTTTCTCTTAGCTGCTTGCTATTATGATAAAAAGATCGATCGAACGCCCTTCTTACTCTCCTTACATGTAACTTATAAAGACGAAGAAGCAAGAAAAAAATGTCGTACGTATTTTTTTTATTATTTCAGAGAGGACAAACAACCAATAATAATTGATGACGTGACGTGGACTTCATATGCTCGGTTTTATCCTTGCTTGCTAAAATGCTTCACCTTAAACAGGCCATCAAGTTTCATTTCAGCGAAGTGTGTAGGGTTAGTACTACCTTCGTCCCACTTATTTCTTTTCATTTTTTTATTTCGTGCGTCCCACATAATTCTTTCCATTTCCATTTTTGATAAAAAATTATCCCACTAACTAAACTAAATACACCATTAATATTAAAAAAATCTTCTTGATTTGCGTGTCTACTAATAACTTTTCTCTCTCCATACCTCAAAAGGTGAATATTAAACTAATGTGGTTTCTTAATCTCCGTTTGCCCACTAATCTTTAGGAAGAAATAGCCGGGACAGAGGAAGTATCGCGTAAGATCAAATCGTTCTTTAATGCAAGTAATGAAGCGTGAAATAAATTGGGCGAATTTAGCAGGAACTAGAAAGCCCATTGGAAGTGCAAGACCTAGTGAAACAGCCCATGACTGGGCCCATGAAAATGTGTTACGACCCACTAGTAGAAATGAATCAATTTTGTTGTTACATAATAAAGTATTCGCTAAAAGACCACCGTAGTTCTTACATTCATTTTGGATCGCTCGCGTATATAATGCCACCGTAAAATTTCACAAACTTCGAATAAGTTTCTTCTAGTATGAATCGACTTTGAATCTCAGGCCGCCATATATTTCTCACAATTCGACTAATCTCAGTTTGAATCGACCATAACTTATTCGATAGGACGTTATTTTTTTATTGGATATTGCATGTATTTGATTTTATCTTTATTACAACTTGTTTCCATCATGGAGAAGTGAGAAAAGGAAAATTACCTGCCAATTGATAAAATTGCACTTACCACTAAAATACCCTATTGTGCTGTACTGAGATAATCACCACATAGCCACTCACTATGTACACACATGGCCAACTATTTTATTCTTCTGAGTTCTGAGCACTACACACATGTTAAATAGTGGAATAGGACAAATATTTTGATAAATTACAAAAATGTCAAAATTCAATCAAACTGGACACCACAAAAATATAAAAGCGAGTACGATTGGTCCCCCCATAGTAATCACACACTTAGAACTGCCAGGGACAATAATTTTATGGTATCCACCATACCAAACAGCCTTCAATAAAAGGGTAAGCAAAGTACACGAATGACCAATCAATGAAAGGGTATATTTGAATTTAGTCCCTCATAAGTTTAATTTAAGATTCAGGTCATGTCAGAAAAACTTTAGTTTAAAAGACCGAATTTCTGTAAAATTTAGAGATAATGACCGCAAAAAAATGGTATAAAAGTTATATGAACTGGTATAAGATGATCGTTTATGATTTTCAACATATTGTTATTTCAGAACAATTAAGTATGCAGAAATGAATTGGTATCGAATGAACATTAACTGGTACCGGAGATCGTATTGTTTTACAAAATGTCAACATATTGTTATGTCAGAGCAATGAAGTGGTACTGCAGAAATCGAGCCCTAAAAACTAAATTTTTTCCTAACATGACCTGAATCCTAAATGAAACTTCCGACGGGCCTGAAATGAAAAGTCTCCTAAATAAAAAGGTTAAATTACGTATCTAATCTTCCAACTTCTTGGTGGTCATCAATTTCTATAAATGGTAGTAATAACGCTTGTCATCAGATCATCTTGTTTTAACTAAAACTTGTCGGAAATATGTCTACACAGTACAACACCATTACATCCTTAAATTAGAGTTATAATAACCGAAGCCCCATTAGTAGTTGCCTCTCCCAACGTAATTATTGCACCAATAGATTAATTTAAGGGCAAATTTAGTTTCAGGCCCCCGTCTGCATTTTATTTCAGTTTTTTTAGGCCTTGTCAGGAAAAAATTTAGTTTTAAGGACCCAATTACTGCGGCACCACTACATTGTTCTGGAATAACACAATCGATCATCCGATACCATTTCATATACACTTTATAGCACTTTTATATGATCTTATCTCTAAACTTCATAAAAATTGGGTTCTTTAAACAATAGTTTTTTCTAACAATGTCTGAAACATATTTTAAAACTTTAAAGGGCCTGAAAATAAATTAACCCTTAATTAACTTTGAAACAAGCGCATATATTAAATAACTTAAATCATATAATCATCACATCCCATCTCTCGATTAGCTTCCATTCATTTAATTTACAGCTTAATTCAAACCGTCTCTTCGTTCAATTCAATTCAAGGTATGCCTGCTTGGTATTCAGGCTCGTAGTAGTTCCCAGCCTTCAATGTCTCGTAAGGATGATTGCTGCTGAACTTCCCCAAGCTAACATCGTAATGGTACTTTCCGTTTTCCAAGAACCTCGTATCGCTCATTCCCTGCTGTCGGCGCTGGAAACCCTCGCCGCCGTTGTCTTCAAACGGCGCCGTCGTCGTCTCCCTTGGGCTGTTGAAATCGCTCCCCAATCTGTAGTAATAGTTCTTATCTTCCATCGTCGCCGTCGTGGTTGGGCTATTGTAGCTTCTTCTGCTGTACTCGGAGAAATCTTCTTCCTTCTGCTCCCCGGCGGCGGCGCTGTAGTAGTTCTCTTCACGGCCGTTGTTGTAGCTGATGACGTCATCGGTGTTTGATGCGTCGAAGGTTGTCGTCTCTCCTTCTTCTTCCTCGTTGGTGTTTTCTGGGACAGTGACGTAAGCTACTGGGTTGTAGTTCTTGGGAAGGTACTTGTGATGAAGCGTCGGCTTGGATTCACGGCCGGCCGTGGTTTTCGCCGTCGACGGCGGTAGCTGACCGGTTTCGTGGCCGTAGAGGCCGTAGCTTTCTTCGTTCTGAGGGAGGAAGTTGGGCTCATCGTCAGTTTGCTCTTGACTATTGTTCTTTTCTGGTTCTTCTTTAGGTTCAACGTTATTGTTTGGTACGACGACGTTTGGGGTTTTGCTGAAGAGTTGGCTGTCTCTTGCATGAGCAATATGCAGCAGAGAAGAGGATAAGGTTATTGTGATTACGAGGAAGAAGAAGAAGAAGATTGGATGTTTGGCTGAGGAAGCAGCCATTTTAGTGTAAGAATAATCAGTGGTGTAGTGAAAGAAGTAATGTAGTTTAGTGTTTGTGAGTGTGTGTTTTGGTTCGCTATCGTTTTATAGTTGGTTGTCTCTGATTGGTTTTGTATTTACTGTTTGTGTTGTGTGTATTTAATATTTATTGCAAATGTGGGCGGAGTTGAAATTTGCGTTCAAATTTATATGTATTTATTCGTTGGCAATGCTTTCATTTGTTTTAAATGTTAGGTTTTGTGTTAAATGTCTCTGCAATTTCAAATTTGTCGTCGCACCAAATGTCGAAGGAAAAGAAAAAAAAGATTAACATTATCAAAGTGTTACAAAACTATTACTACGAAATAGTGGAGTTTATAACATTTGAAATTTTTTTTTTCATTTTAATTACCTTAACACCTACCTCTATTCATAGTACTGAAATTTTTAGTAGTGGTGTTTTTTAGTGTACCCACACTACAACCATAATAATGCATGTGCCTCCTTTACTCTAAATTATGTCCAATATTAAGTGTTACGCCAAACTTAGGCCCCACTATCATCATTAGTAATTACACATTAATAGTTAACAAAGCTGCTGTCTAAGGTCAATTGACACGGAAAATTAGGGACATCATAAATCTATCCTATAAGCTATCAGGAAAATAGTTTAGGTTCTCGACTTAGTAAATTTGAATTTTGACCTACTTGGACTACACGTAGAGTAAGTAGGTTCTAGATGTTTATATCGACCCTAGTCATGGTTAAAATCTTTTAGACAATTTTAGTCATTTGTGTGTAAAATTTAATTGGCGTTACTGCATTTGACAATGTGTACCAGAGAAATGTGTTGGCTCTCGTAATTTGTCACACAATAAACATATGAATTTAATGTGAATTTAATGTACCACCAACTATTTAATTACGGACCGCTCATGATAAAAAGTTGTTGTAATAACTAACCTACCTAAGGGTGTCCACAACAGTAACACACCCATAATACTGCCACATCAGCTTTTCACTATATTTTTCTATATTTTATTCTATAACACTTTTATTCCACTTTTTTCACAATAATAACACTACTATAACACGGACCCACAACTATAAATAAATAATTTCTTTTTCTTTCTCTCACCTTCTCTCTCCTTTTAATTCCTATAACACTGTGTCATAAATATGACACAATGTCATACTCATGACACATCCACAATGGTGGTGTGTCATATAAAGTGCCAAATGAGCACATATGACACACCTATAAACCACCATTGTGGTTACCCTAATATTGATTTTCCGCTGTTGGGTGTGAATTTAAATCCTGCAGCTTTTCAATGCAAGGATTAAACTAATCTTAATATTAGGAAAACTAATTATCTATTTATAACATCAATCAAGTCAGAGTTTTAGTTAGCCTTTGTGCGGATTTCTCACTTATTTTTTAAGATTTCTTTCCTCTGAATGAAAATCCTGCCGCAATTATCGGAGGGAATGCAACATTTTGTCTATTAAATAATTTTTTCAGTTACACTATTTCTTGGCTTTTTAAATAAAATAATGCCATTTCAATCAAAATTCAATAAAATGGGGTTATTTAGCCCGAAATTAATAAAATAGGGCAAAACGCGCCCAATAATTGCGAAGTCGCGCCTATTAGGCGCGGCGATGACGTGGCACGAAAAAAGGAAGGTTTTTTTTTATTTTTTATTTTTTACATGCATCGCACCCATTAACTTCTTTTTTATTTTTTTATTTTAGTTTGTTTTATGTTACTATTTATAAAATCCATAAAATCATAAAATCATCGTTATTTCATCTTGATTTACATAATAAAAATTTATAAACGCATCTAATTTATTGTTTGTTTTGTGACGATTAAAATGATACGCATATCTTATATTTTTCGATAATCAAAAATAGTTTTTTATTTTAATTAATTAATTAATATTTTATTTTATAAATAAAAAATATTTTTGATTATCGAAAAATATAAGATATGCATATCATTTTAATCGTCGCGAAACAAACAACAAATTAGATGCGTTTATAGATTTTTATTATGTAAATCAGATGAAATAACGATGATTTTATGATTTTGTGGATTTTATAAATAATAAATATAAAACAAACTAAAATAAAAAAATTAAAAAAAAGTTAACATCGCACCTAATGGGTGCGATGCAGATAAAAAAATAAAAAAAATCTTCCTTTTCCGTGCCACGTCATCGTCGCGCCTAATAGGCGCGACATCGCAGTTATTGGGCGCGTTTTGCCCTATTTTATTAACTTCGGGCGAAATAACCCCATTTTATTGAATTTTGATTGAAATTGCATTATTTTATTTAAAAAGCCCTATTTCTTTCTTCAACTGAGAAAGCAGTTAATTTCGATCCACGTTAGATTTTATTTTCTTTTTCCTTCCTTTGTCCCCAATATGACTTTCGGCCACATATAATTAAAGGAGTTCCAATAAGTAGTTGCTCAAATGCTCCATCTACTTCAAAAAACGCATGTGCAATTATAAAAAAAGTCGAGAGAATTTAATAACAATAAGATATCCTTTGAAGACAAGAACTCAGTTCAAGCCTAATCTCTAAGATTAATACCACTGACACTCAAATCATCAAACATGTCCCTATTTTATATGTAAATATTATTCTTCCATTGGACTGTTAAAAAAGCTTATGTCACGGTCCCTTCAAATTCAAGCCTCGCCTTCCTTCTTTTTCTTTACTATAATCAATCAAGTGCAATCCATGGCAATCTTTTTAACTCTTTAAAGGGACCAATTTGAAATCACATTATTACACGAAGAGGGAAAAAAGAAAGAAAAAAAAGCTAAATTGGAAACTTTTTTGGTTCAAGGAAATTAGGTGGAAAAGCAAACGATGGATAAAATGATCTCCGTAACTTTTTCTCGCGTCTTCCGCAAATTAGCTTGTTTCAATAAAAAAAAAAAAAAACTAATTTTTTTCTTTTATTTTATTTACGTATTTACCCCATCAACGAAGTCATTTTCATTTTTCCTTTGATTTTCCATACTACTTTCCAATCCCATTAACAAAACACACCCTTAATAAATCGAAGCCCAACTAGGAGGAATGGGCCGGCCCATTAATCAAACGGATCCCAAAGCAAAAGAGAAAACAGCAGCAAATTAGGCACAATAATAGGCAGAAAAGGGTTCACATCACTGCCAAGCCTTCTCCTCCTCATCCTTCTCCATACGTACCTTCTCCTCTCTTCCTCGTCCCACTTTCCTTCCTCCACGCCGTCGGCCAGCACCAGCGGCGGAGGCAGATGGTACGGACACTTCGACCGCCACGAAGTCTTGGGAAGCCACGGCCGTCTGAGGAACCTACGGAAAGCCCACTCCGAGAGCGACACGCCGCGGCGCCGGCAGAGGATCGGCGGATAGTCCCAGTCGAGGAAGCAAGGGACCTGCGCGGCGACGAAGAGCTGCGAATGGAGAGATGGCGCGGTGGTTGGGCTGGTCAGCGCGTGGGTCAACGCGTGGAGCTTCTGCTCCCAGCTCGGCTCGTCTTCAACCATTGAATTCGAATTGAATGAACAGAGAGAGGATAAGGCCGGCGATTGTGGTGGCGACCATTTTTAACGAAAGGTCTAATTTTGGTTCGTGGGCTTAGGCCCATGTCGTCGTTCAAAACCCGGGTCGGGTCGTTTCTGATCCGGTTCTTTAGTACAGCCTAGAAAATATCCACGTTATTCGAGTCAACAATTTCTCTCTAGAAAGTTCGATATCGTTCGAGTAGGCGCCAGATTAGAGAGCTGGCGCTCTTTTTTATCTTCTCTTCTGTCCTGCGAAAGGTTCGCAGAAGAATCTAACGTTGAGCTAAGTTGTCGAAGCATAAGATTTGCAGAAGCAGCTTTTTAGATAGGATTTTGAAATAAGGGGCACATTCAATGGGTGTGGATTATTACAAGGTGCTGCAAGTGGACAAGAACGCGAAAGATGAAGACTTGAAGAAGGCTTATCGGAAGCTTGCCATGAAATGGCACCCCGATAAGAATCCCAACAATAAAAAAGAAGCCGAAGCTAAGTTCAAGCAGATTTCTGAAGCTTACGATGTATGAATCCTTAGCCCTTCTTGATTCGTTTTTTTCCTTTTTTTTTTGTTCTTTCGGATGATTTGTTTGGTTGATTGTTTGATTTTCTCTTTGCAGGTACTTAGCGATCCGCAGAAGAGGGCCGTTTACGATCAGTACGGCGAAGAAGCCCTCAAGGGTCAAATGCCGCCGCCTGACGCCGCCGGCGGAGCACAGTTCTTCTCGACGGGGGACGGACCGAACACGTTCAGGTTCAACACGCGAAACGCAGAAGACATCTTCGCCGAGTTCTTTGGCTCCTCCAGCCCTTTTGGAGGGATGGGTGGCGGCGGCGCGTCGAGGGCTGGCGGCGGTGGTCCCAGATTTTCCAGCTCCATGTTCGGCGACGACATATTCAGCTCGTTCGCCGAGGGCGGCAGACCCATGAGCTCGGGCCCAAGAAAGGGTCCGCCCATCGAACAAAAGCTCCCATGTACTTTGGAAGATCTTTACAAGGGAACCACCAAGAAGATGAAGATTTCCAGGGAGATCTACGACGCCAGCAGCGGGTATGTTCAGTTTTCCTCGATTTGGCCTTTTCTTTCTCTTCCTTTCATCCTTAAACAAAACGATGGTAACTGATTTCGTTGGTCTCCTTTGCAGCAAAACCGTGCCAGTGGAAGAAATACTGACGATCAACATAAAGCCTGGGTGGAAAAAGGGGACGAAGATCACATTCCCTGAGAAGGGACACGAACAGCCAAATGTTATCCCTTCAGATTTAGTGTTCATAGTCGACGAAAAGCCACACAGTGTCTTCACAAGGGAAGGTAACGACCTTGTAATGACGCAGAAGATATCGCTGGCAGAAGCTTTGACTGGCTACACAGTGCAGCTCAAGACTTTAGATGGGAGGAACTTGACTATACCCATCAATGGCGTAATCCATCCAACCTATGAAGAAGTGGTTCCTAGAGAAGGCATGCCTATTCCTAAAGAACCTGGAAAAAGAGGGAATTTGAGGATTAAGTTTAATATAAAGTTTCCGACTAGGTTGACTTCGGAACAGAAGGCTGGGGTCAAGAAACTGCTGTCTTCATAAGCTTGATGATATATACGTATATGTTTCTTTTTTGGAAAGAATAATTTGGTTTGCTCGAGATTGAGAATGAAGAGAATTTATCATGTTGTGGTGCTGCTGCTGCATATAATTGGAATATTGAACTCTTTGTTCTGTTATGATGCTTGGGACATTGTACGGTAGATATGGAGAAGTACATACATACCATCACTATTGTTTGGTAACTAATCTAATCGTCGAGGTTCACGCAGATTGCTGAAAAGCTGATCTACAAACGTAGTTATAGTGGGAAGTAAAAGTGATGGTATTTTGTGCAATATGAGTTCGTTTGACAGTTTCTTTCTTGGGCTTTGCTTTGGTGCTAGATACACGGTCTTGCATTATTGGAATTTCATCCATTTATTATTTCCTTTTGTACCGACGACTTGCAATAATACATAAAAGGCACGAACATATAGCAGTCAATTATTAGATCAATTTAATTAATTGGTACCTGCGAAGTTGCCTTCAAGATCAGGTGAAGAGTGAGCTCACAACCGCGCAGGGAGGTCCATAATTTTGGAGTGTAGTACTATTATTTCTGACTCACATTTGACCGCAGCTTATATACATTATACATTTATATATATAGAGAAACCCATTGATTGCCTGCATTTCTTTTTGTTGGCTGGGAAAAGAAAAATATTCGAAGATTGTGTAGCACACAATTTCCTTAAAATAGATTCGCTCCCTCATGTATGTGCTAGAGGTTTTTTACGAGCGTCTATTTTCCAGGATACTTCGAAAAACACGGAGTTCGTTTTAGCACAAAAACGACACCGACGGCGAACGGAATAAAAGCAATAGCAGAGACAATATTTTAGGAATTATTTTCTTATTTATCTTCTTTAAATTCTTGTGTATTTTCCTTTGAATTATTGGCCTATTTATAGCCAAAATTTTGTAATAAAAAATAGTTAATTTTTTTTAATTATGATGAATCACGTTTGAGTTAAAAAGTGGTTTTAATTAACCACTCCAATCACAAAGCCACCATCCCAACTTCTAGAAGTTGGGCCTTCTAGAAGTTGGGCCGTTATTGGGCCAAAACCGAAGCCCAATAACATTTTCAAAGCCCACTTCAATAATAAATAATTTTTTTAATTAATTCTCATTCACAAAAGATAATTTATAAATCAACTATAATATAAATTATCTAACAATTCCCCACATGAATGAGAATTGTTTGGTTAATGTTTCTGCTAATCTAATGATACTCTGCATAGAGGATAGTATGTTTTACCATTTGAACTTCCTACTTGTATGCACGCTTGATTTACTGCAGTCCAGTAGAACGCGATGTCTTTGAATTGTCCCGCTTTTCGTGTAAACGAACCCACGTACAATACACAGAGACCATTTTTCTCTTGTTCCGTTCTCATGGTTTTGTCTAGTACGGCCATGGACACGTCCTGATTCTGCGAGGGTTTCTAAAGAACTAAGCCTTTCAGTTCTCCTTTGAAGCGGCCCCACTTCTCCCTAACATAGGTGACTTCTCACGTCGCGAGTATTTTCATCAACACTCTATGATAGTCATTAAAGCATCATAATGCTAGCCTTTTTCCGTCATCACTGTTTCTCGAAAGGAATGAGCAGGGTTATCCCCCACAGTGATACCAAGTCCTAAGATTAGGTTGTCCCTTTGAACCTAGATCTTGGGATCTCCAGTCATTTAGGTAGGGTTTTCCTTCTTAGCACTTTTATACTTTAAGGCTTTAAGCTCATCCCTTTCGTCAACTTTTCAACCGCATCTCTATTTAACCCTTTGGTTAGTGGATCCGCAATGTTATCTGTAGATTTCACATAATCAATCGAGATAACCCCAGTTGAGAGCAGTTGCCTAACGATATTATGTCGACGACGTATATGTCTCGACTTACCATTATACATAGTACTCTGTGTCGTCCAATAGCCGATTGGCTATCGCAGTGTATGCATATAGGCGGCACATGTTTTTCCCATTTAGGAATATCCTCCAAGAAATGGCGTAACCATTCAGCTTCTTCTCCACATTTATCCAAGGCAAAGAACTCGGATTCCATAGTGGATCTTGCTACCGTTTGTTTCGAGGATTTCCACGACACAACAGCTCCAGCGAGTGTAAACACATAGCCGCTTGTGCTCTTAGAGTCCTTCATGTCAGATATCCAGTTTGCATCTGTGTAGCCTTCTAACACAGCCGGATATCGACCATAGTGTAATCCATAGTCTCGAGTATACCGTAAGTATCTCAAAACCCGTATTATAGCGGTCCAATGATCCGCACTCGGATTACTCGTGTACGAACTCAGTTTGCTTATAGCATAAGCAATATCTGGCCTAGTACAGCTCATTAGATACATCAAGCTTCCGATAATCCGAGAGTATTCTACTTGAGAAATAGCCTCCCCGTGATTTTTCGACAAATGAACGCTTCGATCTAATGGCGTTCTGGCAACACCAGAATCACCCTTGCAGAATTTGACGAGAATCTTATCTACGTAATGAGCTTGGCTCAAAACAAGACCGTTACTCGTTCGTATGATTTTAATTCCTAAAATCACATCCGCAAGTCCCATATCTTTCATGTCAAATTTCGAATTTAACATATCCTTGGTAGACTTGACCATTTTGTCGTTACTACCAACAATGAGTATGTCGTCTACATACAGACATAAAATGACGTAGTCATCGCCTATTTCTTTTGAGTAAACGCATTTATCGCTCTCATTGATTTTAAAGCCGTAGTTGATCATCGCGTGATCAAACTTTTCGTGCCACTTCTTAGGGGCTTGTTTCAAACCATACAAAGATTTAATCAATCTACAGACTTTCTTTTCTGTTCCAGGAGCACGAAAACCCTCGGGTTGCTCCATATAGATTTCTTCATCTAATTCACCATTTAAGAAAGCTGTTTTGACATCCATTTGATGTACTTTCAAATTTCTTAAGGACGCGATAGCAAGTATCATCCTTATCGAATTTATTCTCGTCACAGGAGAATATGTGTCAAAATAATCTAAGCCTTCGCGTTGCTTGTATCCTTTGATAACAAGTCTGGCTTTATACTTTTCTACAGACCCGTCTGGTCTCATTTTCCTTTTAAAGATCCATTTTGATCCTAAAGGTTTACATCCCTTTGGAAGATCAACTAACTCCCAAGTGTGATTCTGCAAAATAGAATCAATCTCGCACTTTATGGCTTCTTTCCATAAAGGCCCGTTCACGGAGCTCACTGCTCGTAATAAGTCAGCGATTCCTTTTCAATCAAATATGTAACAAAGTCATCACCAAAAGATTTCTCTATTCGGGCACGCTTGCTTCGTCTCGGTTCAATCTCATGAACCGTACTAGGAGTCTCAGTTTCTATATCATCTCGTTTAGATGTACCGGATCCATAATCGGATTTACAAGGAAATACATTTTCAAAGAAATACGCATCCCTCGATTCCATGACCGTGTTCTTGTGTATATCCGAAATTTTCGAATCATATACAAGAAATCGATATGCCGTACTATTGTGTGCATATCCTATGAAAATACAGTCCACTGTTTTAGGACCAATTTTCACCGCTTTAGGCGCAGGTACGGCTACCTTCGCCAAACACCCCCACATTCGCAAATGTTGGTACGAAGGCGTCTTTCCTTTCCATAGCTCATATGGAGTTTTATTCATTTTCTTTCGAGGTATCCTATTTAATAGGTAATTACTCGTCAAGATAGCTTCGCCCCACATATTAGGCGGTAGACCTGAACTCAGTAACATCGCATTCATCATCTCTTTTAATGTGCGATTCTTTCGTTCGGCCACTTCGTTTGATTGAGGTGAATACGGGGCGGTCACTTCATGGACGATACCATGTTCCACACAAAAGCTCCCAATTGGCGATTCGTATTCCCTACCCCGATCACTTCTCAATCTTTTAATTTTCTTGCCGAGTTGCGTTTCAACTTCGGTTTTGTAGAGAACAAATTTCTGTAATGCCTCGTCTTTGCTCTTAAGCAAATACACATAGCAATATTTCGTGCAATCGTCAATGAATGTTATAAAATATTTATTGCCACCACGTGTTTGAACGAATTTCAAATCACATAAATTGCTATGAATTAATTCAAGCGGTTCGGTACTTCTTGCTACCGAGGGAAAAGACGATCTCGTCATTTTTGCTTCAACGCAAATTTCACATTTATGTTTCGAATTAATTTCGAATGTTGGAGTATGATCCATCTTAATTAATCGACGTATTGATTCAAAATTAACGTGGCCTAATCTATCGTGCCACAAATTGGAAGATTCAAGCAAGTAAACAGAAGAACGTTTTTCATTCTCATTTACAATATTCATTACATTCAGCTTGAACAAACCATCACAGGCATAGCCTTTACCAACAAACATACCCGACTTAGACAATATCACTTTGTCAGATTCAATAACAATAAGAAAACCATGCTTGTTCAACAAGAATCCCGAAATCAGATTTTTTCGTATCTCCGTAACGTACAACACATCTTTCAGCGTCAATATTTTTCCGGAAGTCATTTTGAGCTGCACGTTACCTTTTTCCCTCGACGGTAGCAGCAGCCGAGTTGCCCATGTAGATCTTTTCTCCTTCAACCGGCTCACAGGAGGAGAAGAGTCCACGGTTCGTGCACACATGACGTGTAGCACCGGTATCGATCCACCATTCTTGTGGATTCGACCCAATCATGTTTACCTCCGAGACCACCGCGACAAGACTCATCTCGTCAACCTCCTTGGTATTGTCTCTCACCATGTTGGCTTCATGGCTCCTTTTCAGAAGGCGACAGTCCGACGACTTGTGACCCAATTTGCCGCAGTTGAAGCACTTTCCCTTGAACTTATAGTTCGGCTTAGCGACGCCTCCGGTCGCCCCTAGTTTCGCTTTGGATTTAACCGTGCCTTTGCCTTTTTTAGAGCTATGCTCCACCACGTTTACTTTCGGTTCAGATGAGCTCGACACTCTCTTTTCCGACCTTTTGTTGTCTTCTTCGATTCGAAGTCTAACAATCAGATCCTCCAAAGACATCTCCTTGCGCTTATGCTTGAGATAGTTTTTGAAGTCCTTCCAACCCGACGGCAGCTTCTCAATGATAGCAGCAACTTGGAAAGATTCACTCAAAACCATTCTTTCTGCATGGATCTCGTGCAGGATCAATTGGATCTCTTGCACTTGACTGATGACAGTCTTGGAATCGACCATCTTATAATCAAGAACCGTCCGACAAGAAATTTCTTTGTGCCGGCATCCTCAGTTTTATATTTTCGGTCTAACGACTCCCACAATTCCTTAGCCGTAGCGACCGCACCATACACGTTGTACAGAGTATCGCTTAGGGAATTCAGAATATAATTACGACGCAGGAAATCAGTGTTTCCATGCATCAACAGCGACCACGACCTCAGCGCTCGTCTCACCGTCGTTCACCTTAGGCTCGACCTCTTTCAGATATGTTGCTAGGTTCAGCGTGGTGAGGTAGAACAGCATCTTCTGTTGCCATCGTTTGAACGTCGAGGCTGTCCCCGTAAATTTCTCTGGCTTCTCCAGGTGGTTGACCGGTACGCTTGGCTTCGTTACCACAGGTATGGCAGTGGGGATAAAAGTAGTAGGGAGAACGTCAATGTTTTCTTCGTTTCTCGTAGATTCTTGGTTGTTGAGGAAGTCCACGTAGTCTGACATTTTTGCGGGATCGTCGATCTATTTTAAGATTGTTGGCTGGGAAAGAAAAATATTCGAAGATTGTGTAGCACACAATTTCCTTAAAATAGATTCGCTCCCTCACGTATGTGCTAGAGGTTTTTTACGAGCGTCTATTTCCCAGGATACTTCGAAAAACACGGCGTTCGTTTTAGCACAAAAACGACACCGACGGCGAACGGAATAAAAGCAATAGCAGAGACAATATTTTAGGAATTATTTTCTTATTTATCTTCTTTTAATTCTTGTGTATTTTCCTTTGAATTAATGGCCTATTTATAGCCAAAATTTTGTTATAAGAAATAGTTAATTTTTTTTTTTAATAATTATGATGAATCACGTTTGAGTTGAAGAGTGGTTTTAATTAACCACTCCAATCACAAAGCCACCATCCCAACTTCTAGAAGTTGGGCCTTCTAGAAGTTGGGCCGTTATTGGGCCAAAACCGAAGCCCAATAACATTTTCAAAGCCCACTTCAATAATAAATAATTTTTTTTAATTAATTCTCATTCGCAAAACATAATTTATAAATCAACTATAATATAAATTATCTAACACTTTTTTATCAAATCGACTTACTACGAAATAAATCTATGGCTTTGTAACTACAAAGTGAATATCATTATATATATGTATGTAAAGATACCAAATGACCAACAATCATCAGCACCATCACCGCATAAAATTAATTTAGTCGAGGTTGTACTACACAATAGCTTACTTATAGAATAGTTTATATCTAAAATTAATTGAAAACAATGGTGAAAATGGAGGAATGGGCATAAAGCTTGTGGCCAATACATCAGATGGCAATCATGAAAGTGTCACGGAGCACTCAAAGAGGTGGGGAATTATATCATATTTCATTCTTAATATGCGTGTGATACTGTTGTCATTTGTATATTTACATTTTATGTATTTTAATATCGAAAAGTTTAGAAGAGGTCCGCAACGTGCTCATTCTGCCTCAAAGTTTGTAGAAAACCTTTTCAAGTTTAGTTATAATCTACAAACATTGATGAGCATCGACTATTAAATATTCGAAAAAACTTTTTCACATTAAATCGAAATCATCATTACATTAGCTAGATAACGTGATTGCTATAGTTATTATCGAGCTAGTATCATCAACTTTGATAAAATTGGTAGTAACAGAACGCTACGCTGTTAGTTTGGAGCATCCTTCAGAAAAAACTACTCGACAATACAAAAAACAAAAAAACGAAGGGTTTTCTTTGTTATTATTACATAAATTTCGCTCACATTTTTATATATTAGGTTCTGTACTACATATATATATATATCATATATATAATATGTGTGTATTATCACTTGCGCGCAATAGCAATAAGAAAATAATAATTAATATAATAAAAAAAATCGTCCTTGATATGGCAGTGGCAAACATTCTTATTGTGAGATTTACTTTTAGAGGAACGATATCTTGACAAGCTTCCTTGTTTGCGGTGCCAAATCATAATATCAACAAGGATCTTTACACACAAATACTCATTTATATAAAAAAGTTCGCAAATAGAACCCTGTCAGATTTTTTTATATGCAGGTACCTGTCAGAATAAAATTTTTGCACTTTAGTACCCGTTCCGCCGCAAGTACGTCGTAGAACACATTTAAGTACTATATGGAAACATATTGTGGTATGTTATACAGTGAGAAAATGGTACACCATACAACACACATTAAGGTACCATATAGACCGCATATAGGTATCATATGTGGGTACCAATATACACGTGACATGGTACTTAGTACGCATACTGAAAGGTACGTCAAGATTGAGAATATGGTACACACAATCGAACGGGGACGAAAATTCTAACAGTAGATCTGACTTGCAAAAGTTTTATATAAATAGGTATTTTTCTGTAGATACACCTAATAAGTACATCAATTATCCGATATTAAATAGAGGAATCAGGGGAAAATAAAAAAGAAAAGTATTTGGAGAGAGAAACTAGTTGATTGAACTAATTGATACCACTCGCTTTGTATAGAATGGTGAATATGGTGTGCATACAAACATATCATATATATTTCATAATATAATTCGAGATAATAATTTGGCTTATTATCGTGCCGCGGTTGAATATATAACGTACGATAAAAAGAGCAGGTGCCAGCTAGTGATAGCTTGTTGTAATACGAAATTTATTTATTTATTTATAAAATACGTATGTAAGAAAAGAAATATATATTTGCAGTGTGAAAAGGAAAATAAATAAAACCGCCAAAGGTAAAAGAGGCTTGTGAGTGGGGGCACTTATTTTATAATGGACAGATGCATTATTGATAAAATTCTGCTTTGAAAATGATAGCAATTTAATTTATGATTACGATACATTAGGATATCATCTCTCTCTCTCTCTCTCTCTCTCTCTCTCTCTCTCTCTCTCTCTCAACACGTCAGTCGAATAATAGATAGCAAATCACTAGTGTATGTTACGAGCGTAATATTTTTCTTAAGAAAATAGCCATTAATGTATATATTGGAGTGGTTGAAGCATTCTTAAGCGTATGCGCACAACTTACCTATGAATTATTATTACAACAATAATCTCAACGTGTAGGGTTGCAAACGTATCGAATCGAGTCGAATACCGCAATATTCTAATCGTACTCGGATGACAATCGGATACGAATACGAATACTCGAATATTTAATCGAATCATAAAATCGATTCTTATTCGAATTCGAATATTTTCTCGAATATTCGAATCGAATATCGAATATTTGTATCCAAAGTCATCTTTCATTTAATAAAACATAAACAAGATTATATTTAAAATATATATTGAATTATAATAAATATATTTAAACATATATTGAATTATAACATATTATTTTTAAATGTTTTAGTGAGTTATAGATTATATGTCAATATATATTAATTATACTATATTTTATGCTATATTATTCGAATCGAATAATTCGATTAATATTCGAATCAAATATTATGATTTCATATTCGTATTCGGATATTTCTCGAATAAAAAAATGTTCTTATTCGGATTCGTATTCTAAATATTAGAATTCAAAATTTCGAACCGAATCGCGAATCGAACAAAAAAAGTTCGATTCGTTTGCAACCCTTTGTAGGTAGAATTTTCACGGTTTTACCGATTCATCCTTTTAATCTCCATTCATGCAACTTCAAGCCCCACCAACCCAATCATCCAATCTCGATATAAAACCTCCAAAAATGAAATCCATCCGTCGCAATCAGTCAAAATGGATATGATCAAAATCCTCTTTACTCATTGACGAACAACACTTCCCTAAGTCCAACTCAAGTCCACCACCGTCAATATGCTCCGCCGCCGCCACGTCGCCGTCGTCGTCCTCACAGCACTTCTCCTCCTCACACCGCCGCTAACAATCCTCTCGCTAAACCTAGAAGGTCAATACCTTCTGAAAGCAAAGCTTTCCTTCGACGACCCAAACGCGGTCCTCGCCGACTGGGACCCACGCGACGACACCCCCTGCAACTGGAACGGCGTCGTTTGCGATCCTTCTACGGAATCGGTCATCTCCATCGACCTCTCAAGCTCCGGCCTCGCCGGCCCCTTCCCGGAGCTTCTCTGCAGCAATCTCAGGAACGTCGCCTTCGTCTCCTTCAACGACAACAACATCAACTCCACGCTCGCTGAGGACGACGTCGTTTCGTGCCAATCGCTGCGGCACCTCGACCTAGCGCAGAACTACCTCACCGGCGATCTGCCGAGGAACCTGTCGGAGCTTCCGAATCTCAGCTACCTCGACCTCACCGGGAACAATTTCTCCGGCAGCATCCCCGACGCCTATGGAAGGTTCCAGAAATTGGAGGTGCTCGCCTTGACGGGGAATCTGCTCGGAGGAACGATTCCGTGGTTTTTGGGCAACGTGTCGACGCTGAAACAGCTGAACGTATCTTACAACCCGTTTAGTCCGGGTCGGATTCCCGACGAGTTGGGTAATCTTACCAATTTGGAAGTTCTGTGGCTGACGGCGGCCGGTCTTGTCGGAGAGATTCCGACGTCGCTCGGCCGGCTCGGCCGGCTCGTTGATTTGGATTTGGCGTACAATTTTCTGACTGGCTCGATCCCGGCGGAGCTGACTGGTTTGACCAGCGTGGTGCAGATTGAACTGTACAACAATTCGTTGACCGGCGAGCTTCCGCCGGCGGGCTGGTCAAACATGACCAATCTGAGGAGACTCGACGCTTCAACGAACCAGTTGACCGGTCAGATTCCGGCGGATCTATGCAATCTGCCGTTGGAGTCACTGAATCTGTACGAGAATGATTTGGTCGGCGAACTGCCTCCGGCCATCGCCGATTCGCCGAATCTGTACGAGCTAAGGCTGTTTCGGAATCGATTAAACGGCAGTCTACCTTTCAATCTGGGTAAAAACTCACCGTTGATTTGTTTGGACCTATCGACGAACCAATTTTCCGGCCGTATACCAGAGAATCTCTGTGGAAAGGGCGTTCTAGAAGATCTTCTGCTGATAGAAAATTCTTTCTCCGGCGAGATCCCCGCCGGCTTGGCCGATTGCCGGAATTTACTGCGCGTGAGACTGGGAAAGAATCAATTTTCCGGCGAAGTCCCAGAGGGATTTTGGGGCCTACCTCACGTTTCACTGATGGAATTATCAGATAACACATTCTCAGGCTCCATCTCCAAGAACATAGCAACTGCGTCAAATCTCTCACAGCTGATTTTATCCAGGAACAACTTCTCCGGCGACTTGCCTGAAGAGATCGGCCTTTTGTCCGGCGTAATCGAGCTCTCCTTAGCCGACAACCACTTTTCAGGGCCTTTGCCAAACAGCATGACGAACCTCGACCAGCTGACGAGACTCATCCTTCGCCGGAATTCATTTTCCGGCAAACTTCCTGCCGGAATAAGCAAGTGGAAGAAGATGAACGAGTTGAACCTCGCAGACAACGCATTCTCCGGCCATATCCCCGACGAAATCGGAGATATGATCGGATTAAACTACCTCGACCTGTCGGGAAATCATTTCTCCGGCCAACTCCCATCTGGGCTGCAGAATCTGAAGCTCAACCTTCTCAATCTCTCGAACAACCAACTCTCCGGCGAAATCCTCCCAATGTACGCCAACAAAATCTACAGGGACAGCTTCCTAGGTAATCCCGGCCTCTGCAGAGACATCGAAGGCTTGTGCAGTGATGACAAACGAAGCATCCATCGAATTTGGATCTTCAGATCCATGTTCATAATCGCAGCACTGCTGCTATTAACAGCCCTACTGTGGTTCTACTCAAAGCACAGAAACACGAAGAAACTTATCAAGAAATCCATCGAAGGGTCGAAATGGACGGTCATGTCATTTCACAAGCTTACCTTCAACAAGGACGACGTACTACGTTCCCTAGACGAGGACAGCATCATAGGAAGTGGTTCCTCGGGGAAGGTCTACAAGGTCGTCCTGAACGAAACCGAGGCCGTCGCCGTCAAGAAGCTGTGGGGCCGCCCACGTTCGAAGATCGACGGTGGGTTCGAGGCCGAGGTGGAAACCCTAGGGAGGATAAGGCACAAGAACGTGGTGAAGCTGTGGTGCTGCTGTACGGCTAGGGACGGGAAATTGCTCGTGTATGAGTACATGCCTAACGGAAGCCTTGGAGATGTGCTCCACGGCTCGAAGGGCGGCTCGTTGGATTGGCCGATTAGGTTTAGGATCGCGTTGGATGCGGCCGAGGGGCTTTCGTACCTTCACCACGACTGTGTGCCGCCGATCGTTCATAGGGACGTAAAGTCGAATAATATATTGCTCGGCGCGGATTATTGTGCGCGAATTTCGGATTTCGGCTTGGCTAAGGTGGTCACCGGCGGCGGTGGTGATGGGAGGGGAGGTGCTCGAGATATGTCGGTTATTGCGGGGTCTTGTGGGTACATTGCTCCAGGTTGGTAATGTTTTTGTGTATTGCATGGCGCATGGTAATAGGGGCGGGCAATATGATTCGGGTTTTTGGGTAAAGTAAAACCCGATGTGATCGGGTTTGGGTAATTTATGTTGGGTAAGTCAGATATTTAGTTGGGTATCGGGTTATCCGATAGCCAAATTTAATATGTCGGGTCGGGTGTCGAGTAGATCTGCAAATTTAGTGCTTTGTTCAATTACAAATTCTCACTATTGGTGCTCAAAGTTATAAACTCGTTGTTGTAGTTACTGAACTCTGCAAAATCGTTCTTGTTGCGAAGTTTAGGAACTAAAACAACGGACTAACAAGTTTGAGCACCAATAGGAAAGAATATTTTTTTTACGTATATGTGAACGGCGGTTTTTAGATTTTCAGTTTTCTTTCAATTTCAAGAGGGTGTCCCAACACAAATCCCCACTCTGTGATTAAGTAGCACATTTCCCTGCATTTAATTCTATTCTTTTTATTCGAAGAAGTAGTGAAATGAATTCTATTTCGCAAAAACATTTCAGAATACTCATACACGCTTCGGGTGAACGAGAGGAGCGACGTCTACAGCTACGGTGTCGTGATCCTCGAATTGGTGACGGGGAAACGCCCGGTAGACGATCCCGAGTTTGGAGCTGGAAAGGACCTCGTAAAATGGGTGTGCGGCACTTTGGATCAAAAGGGCGTCGATGTCGTGATCGACCCGAGGTTAGATTCGTGTTTCAAGGACGAGATTTGTCGAGTACTCAACATCGGCTTACTATGCACGAGCCCGCTTCCGATCAATCGGCCCTCGATGAGGCGCGTCGTCAAAATGTTGCAAGAGATTGGCGATGGTGGTAGTAGTAATTATAACCCATTGAAGGCACTCAACTGTTCGAAAGATGGTATATTGACTCCTTACTATTATGAAGATGCCTCCGATCATGGAGATGTAGTGTAAATAACTAGTCATTTTTATTTGCACAATTTGTGTTTTGGTTCTTGTAATTGTATTTCCATGTAATGTTTAACCCGCTTGTGAGATTGAGCCGAAATAATTGTTTATCATGTTGAAAATCTATAATTCTTGAACCGAACAATATATCTTTCTATTTTTATTAAGGGAGAGAATGTTATAGTAACTGCTTTAAAATTGTTACCCATCAGAATTACTATTCTACTCTTAATTTTAAATTAATCCTCTAATATATAATACTGATTTTTTCTACACCATATTAGAAAAATACGTAATAATGAGTTTTTTTTTCTTGTTTAAACACTTGTTGTAACGAAATTCATAGGTGTAATGATGTTTACGGGTTGTTTTAACATTTGATGGGGGAGGTGTAACGATTTTCGTTCGTTGGAATACGAGTGGAATACAAAGAGTGGAATAGGTGATCTGAACCGAAATATTTACAAATTATCACTTTGGTCCGTCAAATATTTACTTCCTCTGTCCCGGCTATTTCTTCCTAAAGATTAGCGGGCACGAAGATTAAGAAATCACATTATTTTAATATTATAGTACACCTTTTGAGGTATAGAGAGAGAGAAGTTATTAGTAGACACGCAAATCAAGAAGACTTTTTAAATATCAATGGTGTAATTCGTTTAATTAGTGGGATAATTTTTTACCAAAAATGGAAATGGAAAAAATTATGGAAGACGCCCGAAATAGAAAGACGAGAAGAAATAAGTGGGACTGAGGTAGTACAATTTACCTCCATTTATAATTTCATTAATAAATAATAATCATATTTAATCCCTCCTTTTGATAAATATCTCTACATTCCTTTTATATGTTTAAAAATTACATTTCATATATCAAATATTAAAATTACAATCTCAAAAATTAAAAATAATACAATTACATAGAAAGCACTCGCATAGAGTACAATATAAAGTACTTGAAGAAATTACGTCTTACCATTTGAAGTTGAACCGAAAGCGGCCAAATTATTAACTAACGGTATTTGAGCCAAATTTCAAACTATGGCCCATGTCTACTTAAAATTATCCCTTCATCTCAAAAGAAAGAGATGTATTTTCTTTATTAACTATTTTTTTAGTTAGGAAAATATTTCATATAGACCTAAAGAATGTCTGGTTTGATGAGGAAACTATTTGTGACCTAGTAAAAGTATTACGAATAACAAAAGTAATCATAAATAGACACAACATATCACCACCACCACCTAAAAATAACAGTTAACAGTCTTCAATTTGCATGTTATACACAGCACCAAGGACCTGACCTACTCAAAACACTCAAAACATCTCGCCACTAAAATCATAAAAAAGAAAAAAGATATCCTCGAAAGAACACACAATCAAAACAAACGCTTAAGCCGCTACACAAACATAGCTACTTTTTGAGAACGCACCTTTCATAGAGAGCAAGAATGTCCTTCTTGTTAGGGTTCCTCAGCTGCAGCAGCTCCGCGCCAAAGTTATGGTTCGTAAGCTCTTGCTTCAATCTCTGGACCGTAAACTTCGTATAGTCCTCAGTAACAGTTTGCTGGCTATTGCTCTCTTCGAAGCCCTTAAAAACTGAGCCCCCATCTTCAGGGCTCGAAAATTTGAGAGGGCTGTTCGTACTCTTCGATCTTTTGTTTCCTTTCCTTGCCCTACCATTTTCATCGCTTTCATTGTGTGCCGAGTCAAAGCCTACCTCGTAGTCGTCCGTTCTACCACGTTTGGCATGGGAAGAAGTCCTTGGCTTACCATCCAACGCAATTCTATCGCCAAACCTAAGAGCAGTCAATTCTTGGGATACTTCATCGAGTTTCCCTTGTGTGGCCTGAAGCTGGACAGAAAGTGCCTCGGCCCTATTGTTAGCTTCAGCGTGCGCGATGCGTTCGCTCGCTAACAAGGTCTCAAGAACCTGAACCGTATCCTTCCTCTGGCTGTTGTTGGACTGTAATAGAGAGTCGATTTCCTTTTCTCTTTCTCTGACGCTCTCTTCGAGCATTTCGACCTTGAGAAGAGCATCCCTTTCGGCTGTTCTGTATCTTATCGCTTCAGAGGCTAAGTCAGCCTTTTCTCTCTCTAAGGCCTCGGCGTGTCTCTGGGCTCGCTCGATCTGGGCTAATCTTTCCATGGCTATTTGCTGGAGCTCGCTTTTTTCTTTCTGGGCCAGAGCTGCATCAGCTCTGGCTTTATCGGCCAAATCGGTGGATCTTTTGGCCTCTTTTTCGGCGTATATGCACCTTTCCTGGAGTTCCTCGAATCTGTTGAAGTGGGATTGGTATTTCTGTTCGAGGTGTATTTTTTCCTGTTCCAAAATCCTGGCTTTGTTTTCGGCTGAAAGGGCAGTTGTGTTGGCACTTTCTACCTTCTCGGTCAAGTCCTTGATCACACGTTTCAGTGTTGATGTCTCTGAATCATAATTCGTGATCGATCTTAGACTCAGCAGCCTGGAGACATCAAAAACACTGGTTAGACTGACCTAAATAGACGAACATAGTAGAAAGGCCATTAGATCTTTACATTGAACGAATTTGACCATGCAGTACCGTGCTTTAACAAAAGAAAAGCAGTCAAGGAAAAATGCTTATATTATAATACAGCTACACAGAATATATTCCTGTCTGAATCACACCTTCAGTTCCAAACTCAAAGTCGTCAACCGCTGCTCAGCTTGCTCGAGCTTTGACATTTTCTCCTTTATGTCATCCTCCTGGAACGAACGATTGGACATAAATTTACATTAGTGTATTTAATCAACGAAAGTCGTCTAAAATGGGAGGGACAAATGTTCTGCACCTTTTTAGCCAGAGTGTCTGAGAATTCTGCTCTTAAAGCAGCTTCTCTTGATTGTGTCAGATAATTAGTCCGCTCTTGTACAGAAGCAGCCTTCTCAAGAGCATTTTTCGCTTCTCGAACAGCAATTTCGTACTTACGCTTCCACTCCTCCGCCTCTTCTTGAGCAGATTTAGCTTTCTCATGAGCAGCTGCCAATCTAGCTTCAGCAGCAGAACTTTTTGATCGAATCACTGCTAGTTCTGCACCGAAATGCTCTTGCTCAGCCTTCAGCTTTGATTGAACATTCTCAAGCTTGCGTTTCCAATCCATAGATTCTTGCTTTGCGTTATCAGCTGCTTTTGATAATTGCGAAGACTTCTCTTCCAAAGTATTACACCTCGTCTGCAAACTGGCTATACGGCTCATATAATCATCAGCTAGTTTTTTCTTCTCGTTTATAGAGTCTTCGTAACGCTTCAGATATTCGGACTTATATTTCTCACTTGCTTCCAGCTGCTTGTTAAGCAGATTCATCTTGTCCTCGATTGACCGACATTTCAGAGCAAGAGAACTCTTCTCAGCTCCAATCTTGTCCATTTGCCTCTTGACGAAATCGGCAATGGGTCCTTCCAAACTGGAAAATCCAGAACATAAGATAAACTTTAAATAAATAATCGTTTAAATGCAAAAAAAAAAAAGAAAAAGAAAACCCGATGTCAGACAAACCTCTGCTTTAAATACTGGACTGCTTTTGGCCATTTATCTGGTCCATGACATGTTGCCTCATAGTCGGATAAAAGGCGATCAAGAACCTGCAAAACCACTAGCATCAGTACCGACTACCGAATAGGTGTGAAATGATTGCATTGAGAAAGACTCAATTTTTGTGAAAGACTTCAAACAGAAGTGTTTCTTCAAAAGAAACAATCCTAAAACAACTTACCCTCAAGACGGTAGAAATATTTGCATCAGGGTCTTGACAAGCCCTTCTCATATCCTTACCCATATTCTCTATGGTATTTGTGCATTTCATAGATGCCTCCCTGAAAGCATCCTTTTTCATATCCTGCAATCCCAATGGTTGTTTAGTGAGACGGGTTGAAAGAAAAAAGATTTTTCCCTTGATATAGCGTGTCAATTCTGACTGCATACGGAAAGACACAGGAAAGAATCACCTCAAATGCCTTCTTCAAGAAACTTTGAAGGCGTTTTTCAAACTTTTGCCTGGTTGGACCAGTCCCTACAGCGTTAGCGTTAAATGCAGCAATGGATTTTTGATATGCATCTTCATGTGCCTCTCTTAACAAAGCCTAAAAAAAAGGACCAAAGTCAGTAATCCAATAAAGCATGTCAAAGCTGCAAATATGAGTCAGTACTCACTTCCTCTGGAGGCTTCGAACGATCGATAGAAGACATGTAAACTTCAGTACCCAATTCATATGCTTTTTGACATTCTGCTTCCTCAACACTCTGGGGAAAAATACAAATTAGATAATTAAAACATCATAACTGAATGAGTTGTCAAGAAATGACGCAACATCTAGGAGCCAAATTCCATCGGAAAAAATGACCAATGGATTATAGATCACAAAGCAAATGGTCCGGTACATGTAACCTACAATCAGAATCAAATCATACTGTACTGATAAAGAATTGATGAATTGAATGGAAAAAGCATAACAGATATCATAGCCTGAAAATACTGAGGTAACATAACATATGCAGTGAAGTAAATACGTCCATCAAGAGACAAACTAACCTTCCAAGATGAAGTTATATTAGGCACAGCCCCGTTATTGATGGCATCAATAAACGACTGGGTAATGCGAGCAAGAATGGGCCCCGTCATTACAGTTGCTCCCACTTGCTTCGGTCTTGTCCTCTCGAAGACAAATCTTGTCAATGAATCTAAACCTGCTCTGAATTCTGGCCTTAATCTCTCCAACTGAACGTGAACAGAATGAGAGGGAAAACTTAAGAGCTAAACATTTTAACTTTAAGAAAAAAACAAAACATATCAATAGCCACCAACCGATATCTGATCAAGTCGTTGCAGATCATTTTCATCATTCAGAGGCCGCACAAGCGTGAAGCACTCGCGGTCTGGAAAAAGCGCTCGAATGGACTCCCGTATCTATTTTCAATAAATACGGAAATGAAGTATAATAAGACTATAAAGAAATAAGTAATTCCATATTGATTAAAATTGTAAGCTTTTGATCGCCAACTTTTGTTATATTTATAACACACACACACACACACACACACACACATATATATATTATATTACATAGAAAAGTTATTTTTGAGGCACTTTCCTCGTACTCTGCCAGTTTTTTGGCACCCCATGTCACATATATGTTTCAATAAGAACTAACATTTGGTCTAGCACCAACCAAAGTTCCTATATCACAGGAAGTTCGATATAAATACGGGAAAATATAAGAAGCAAAAAGAACCTCATTTTTGGCAGCTACGTCCCGTCCTCCCTGAACTGGTCTCAGTGCAAGCTCCAGGTAATCACGTGGAGTAATTCTTCTGCTATTATCCTCCACCAAGTCGAGATAAAAATCCTGCCAATTTTAAAGGAGAGTTAATATATTCTCTCATGTGCATATGTGTTACATCTCGTTTCTATGCTGTCAGCAAGAGGAATCTATACTGAAGAGTTTTAATTGAATATAGGTATAGGTCTTACCCTTAGAAGCCAAACGAAAATAGGTGAGAACTGCCCAAGCTCCGAAGCTGAATTCTTTCCCCCCGAAGATCGAACACGGATATGCTTGGTCATCTCAGTCACCAAGGAGAGGCGGTCAAGTGCAGCCTCATCAATACCACCCATCTAGGATTAGGAATCAAGTAGATCAATGAACTTACTCTTTCAGTATAATTAACATCACTTCAAGAACATAATAAAAAAACAAATATACTTGATTAGCGGCATACTGTAATGATGTTTTCTTTTCCTGTTTACCTGATTGTAGATAAACATGCTGGATAATAGGACAGCCAACGAGAATATCTGAACACTGTATGTTCCCTGTAAGTGGAGTTTGATGGAGAAGATAAGAACGTTAGCATACTAAAACATAAAATGAAACATCAGAACAGAAATATTGGAAGCACAAGCAAGTAGGTTATAGGCACCGTTTGGTCATAGGCATCAATTCCTTCAGAGTCTAGTAGTAACAGATTGTATTCCGTTCCATCAAGTGCTGTTCTTTTTAGTGGTGCACTCCACATCCAAAGGCCCTTGGTGCAAGGACGGTGTGTTGAAGCTACTTGAAACCCACTGCTCCGTCCAAGTAACTGCACGTGACATATTGTAGATAAATATTTACTTCAGATTAACACAAGCTATGGAAAGTGCCAAAGTTACTATCTTGGTTGGAGAACTAACAAATATAAAAATCAAACATATGCTAAAATAACAAACAACTAAGATTGCTAAGGTCAAATAAAACTTCACAGCTAAAAACATCATCCGCACATCACCCACAGAAATCGAAATCTTCCAAAACTGTCTCATTTGCAATGTTTCGACCTCAACACAGAGCCATCTTCGGCGTCATTCTCTCATGAACGTCAAAATTCTCCAAGACGTAAATTTCCATAACCAATAACCCCCAATTTGAATACAGCGAACATCAATTCCTACATATATCTAGAGTCCGAAGCTAACAAAACGCGCCAAGAGTTCTCCAAGGCTTGCAATACCTGATTCAGTATAAAGCTCTTGCCTTGACGAGCGCGCCCGCACACAGAGACAACACCAACTGGTTCTTTCACCAATTGCAGCAATGCAACAGCTTCAGGATCCATGTGGAACTTTCCCTTCTCGTCGGTGTATACCAGACGAATCGGCTTCGCCGGCCCAGCCCACACATTCGCCGTGGCCGGCGGAGTCGACGGCGACGCCGATTCTGGGGATTCCCCTGTAGATCCACGACCAAATAACCTCATCATCTTCGAAAAGGTTTTTCTTTTTTAGGGTTTCTCTCGACAATTTTATTCTAGTAAGTTGAGGAAGAAGCTATCTAGGTCGATCGATTTTTAAACAAGAAAGAGGGAAAAGGGAAAGACTAGAAAAGAAAATACTAGCTTTCGAGCCTCCATCGAATTTTATACTTATTATATACTAAGTATTATTTTATTCTTTCACTATACTTTTCCTAGATTTAGTTTCACCATGAGTTCAAAAACCCAACAAAGTAGACATGCCCACATTTAACCTTAACCGGCGGTTCAACCGCTTAACCGCCGTATCCGTAACCGGCCGGTAACCGTAACCGGCAACCGTCATTGGCCGGTTACGGGGCGGTTAGGGGTTTTCCCAAACCGCCAACCGCCGGTTATTAACCGTCGGTTAGGCGGTTGAACCGGCGGTTACAACCATTAAATAAAAAAAATAAAAAAATAAAAATACTATTTTAATTACTAATATTAATATTAATTAATTAGAAATACTATGTAACTTTACTAATATTAATACTAATTAATTAGAAATTATTGCAAATATGTATTTTATATTGTATTAAAATTTTGTAATATATTTCATAATTCATAAAATTTTATTATATTGAAAATTTTACATCAAAATAGTAAAATACGAACGAAAATACACCGAAAATTCATTTAACTTTGCAGTAAATTGCAAAATAAAAATTAAAAAAAATTAAAAAAGTTAACCGGCGGTTCAACCGGCGGTTGACTAACCGGCGGTTAGATTAACCGGCAACCGGGGACGGCTAACCGTCAACCGCCCCCGGCCGGTTAGGTTACGGTTAGTCCGCCGGTTACTAACCATCTAACCGGCTAACCGGCGGTTGGGCATCTCTACAACAAAGTCCATGATGAATCCCAAGCCAACTTCCATGGCTTTTTGGCCTAACGACTCAAAAATTATATTTAACCTTAGATAGTTCGAATAGGGGTGGTTCGGTACGGTATACCGTACCAAAACTGTGATACCGTATACCGTACCGAAATTTCGGTATCCAAAAAAAATCATACTAATACCATACCCAAATTTCGGTATACCTTAAATTTCGATACGGTATCGTACCAAAATTTCGGTATGGTATCGGTATTATACCTTCTATACCATTCACACGGAGGGTTTTACCATGCATGTCTCGGAACTCGTTAATTCGTTGTTTTGAAATTTTTAATCAATTCAAACTCCTTAGGCCCCAATAAGATAGATTATTTACCAAATTTTTCAAAATAAAAAGATTTTTTAACCTTAAATAATTTACATATTTTAGCCAGTATCCTTAGTAAGGCAAAAAACTTTACTTAACCACGAAATACAACTTTATATACAGATTAATTAGAACGAAGCGGCTATATTTAAAGAACTAGTGAAGATTAACAAAAAGTAATTGCACTGCATCTTCACGCTTTCAAAATCCTGAAAAAAACACAAATTAAAAAGGCAAAAATTAAACGTTACTTGAGTTACATAAGTGAAATATGGTGGGCCTAATCTTATAAAGTTGTGTATAACTTAATAATTTATGGACTAAATAAGTTTATGAAGATCCTTAATTTTTCATTTTATATTTTTTGAAATAATATAATATAAGTAGGTGTGTATATATATAAAATATATTAAAAATTTTAGTATTTCGGTATTCGGTATAATCGGTATTCCTAATTTTAAAAACTTTCATACCATTACCGTACCGAAAATTTTCGGTACGGTATCGCACCTTACCAAAAACTTCGGTATACCAAAATTTTCAATATTTTCGATACGATTCGATACGATAAGGACGGTATTTCGGTATTTTTCCCAGCCCTAAGTTCGAACCCTTTAATACAAAAATCACCATTACATCAACTGAAAAGCAAAGCAATCATCCTTACAACAACAACACACTTTCCCAGTCTTGAAAAAATCCTACTAATCAATACAACAGAATCTTCAGATCAACTTTCAAACGGATACATAAGACATACATACAAAAGGCGCTATGTCGAAAAGCCAAACGCTTGTCCTCCCTCGCTTGGGCCCACGAGATTTCCCTTGTCTGTCAGGGAAAATCCAAATAGCCTGTAGTTATTCTGCTGGTAAGTCGGCGCGTAACGACGATGATTGCTGCTGTCTTTTTCTTGGATTTGAAGAGGAAACTGCTGTCCTAAGCCCGCCTTTGCTGAGCTATTTCCCGAATGCGTAGGAATGAGGATGTTTCCATAACGTCCATTATTACCAAGGGGCGATGCGAATTGAGAAGAAGGATGCTGATGCTGCAATAATATGGAAAACCCCGGTAAAACTGATTGCGATGAAGGGCGCGGTGGGGCTTGAAAAACGTTTGTCGTTTCTTGACCTCGCAAGACCTTATGGAATTGGAAGGATTCGCCCGAAAGGAGACGATGATATCCATCCATGGGCGCCGTCGTCTTGAAGCTGCTGCTGCTGCTAAAAGGGGTTCTAAAACCGAAAATTTCTTGACCTTGCAAGACCTTCTGGAACCTTGGAGAAGGCTCCTCAAAGTCCGACGAAGAAGCTTTAACGTTCCCGTTCTCTGAAGAATAATAAGACTGGGAAGTTAGCTGTTGCGATAATAGTCGTCGATCTTTCAGACAAGGGAGAAAGAAAGTTGGTAATGAAAAAGGACCTCCGTGATGATCTTGGAGATTGGAAGCTGACGAAGGCATGCCAACGATTTTACTTCGTTTGTTGTTGCCTGGAAAAATGAAGGCGTTGTGTCCGTGCAATTTGAACGAAAAATGAAGGCATGCCAACGATTTTACTTCGTTGTGTCAGCGGCTCGATATCCCAAGGGGAGACCCTATTCAGACGACGATTCGCCTCCATGTATTCCCATCTTACCTGGGAAATTTGAACGTTTTTGGGATTTCATCATATCAAAGATCGTATAGAAGAAGGCGAAAACAACTTTTACCAACAAGCACTTCCATTTCGATTGGGCCATCTTATTGGATCTGCGTCCCCGATCCCGATAACGATACCGCTGCACCTGTGATAAAAAATGCATTTTAGTTGTTTTCGACGATAGTTTAAGGCAAATGCCATCGAAAAGTCACCTTCTTTCCGAAGAATCCTCTGTCTCGAAGGGTATTCTAAATCTCATCCAAGGGGCATATGGCTGCGCAATGCTCTTCAAGAACTTACGATATGGTACGAAAATCTCCGACGAACGAGCACTGAATCGTAACTAAACGTTCAAACTGCGACCTAATGTATGCAATATGTATGTACTTAATCTCATATTCAGCAGATTTTCAAGTACCTTGGATTGTAAGAAATACTGAAAGTAGTATGCATCCTTTGCTACGAGCTCTTGCGATGGCCTCTGCTGCTTGTAATCCTGGAAAAAAGGGATTGATAGTTAGAATTGTTCGACGAGAAACAGACGTTAATCTTAGTGGGCTTTTATTACAAGAGGAGGAAAGCAGTCTTCGGCGGCTCGGCGAGGAACAGAGAAGCCTCCGTGAGTGCTCGTGTCTGAAGCCGTGAGGCTCTTGCAGAACATATGGGGTGTCAATGGCTTTGCCATTTGTTCTGAACTTTCGTCTTCGTAATCTGCGTCAATTATTTCTCCCTGTACTTCTGTTCTATCTCCCATTAACCAATCAGTAACCTTCAAATTGCAGACTAACATTGAATGCATACCATCTAAAACATTTTGATTTGATCTGAATATCAGCAAGATTCAGTTTTAACAAGCAAAGATCCCTTCCAAAAAGCTACAAATGTAACATAAGACAAGAATAAACGAAATCTGCAATGCATCGCTGAACCAAGTCTTTCTTCCTCAAAGGTTGACAGAAATCTCATACTGAATCTGCATCGTGTATTTGTCTGAACAAAACTTCAAAAAAAAAAGACAATGCATATTCACCATTTGATCAGGGACAAGTGAAACCTGCGCATACACCTCGTCATTAGCTGCATCAACAATCACAATCAATAACTCATCGGAAAACCACCAACTCCAAAAAAAACAAACAAAATAACTGAATTAAAACGGTAACGAATAGAACCATTACATGAAGCTAAACATCAACAACGCGGCAGACTAACGGAATTAAAACGGTAACGAATAGAACCACTCCTCCGCCTCTTTTTTAGCAGATTTAGCTTTCTCATGAGCAGCTGCCGATCTAGCTTCAGCAGCAGAACTTTTTGATCGAATCACTGCTAGTTCTGCACCGAACTGCTCTTGCTCAGCCTTCAGCTTTGATTGAACATTCTCAAGCTTGCGTTTCCAATCCATAGATTCTTGCTTTGCGTTATCAGCTGCTTTTGATAATTGGGAAGACTTCTCTTCCAAAGTACTACACCTCGTCTGCAAACTGGCTACACGGCGTATATAATCATCAGCGAGCTTTTTCTTCTCGTTTATAGAGTCTTCGTAGCGCTTCAGATATTCAGACTTATATTTCTCACTTGCTTCCAGCTGCTTGTTAAGCAGATTCATCTTGTCCTCGACTGACCGACATTTCAGAGCAAGAGAACTCTTCTCAGCTCCAATCTTGTCCATTTGCCTCTTTACGAAATCGGCAATGGGACCTTCCAAACTGGAAAGTCCAGAACATAAGATAAAACCTTAAATAAAGAATCGTAAATGCAAAAAAAAAAAAAAAATCCGATGTCAGACAAACCTCTGCTTTAAATACTGGACTGCTTTTGGCCATTTATCTGGTCCATGACATGTTGCCTCATAGTCGGATAAAAGGCGATCAAGAACCTGCAAAATCACCACTAGCATCAGTACCGAATAGGTGTGAAATGATTGCATCGAGAAAGACTCAATTTTTGTGAAAGACTTCAAACAGAAGTGTTTCTTCAAAAGAAACAATCCTACAACAACGACTTACCCTCAGGACAGTAGAAATATTTGCATCAGGGTCTTGACAAGCCCTTCTCATATCCTTACCCATATTCTCTATGGTATTTGTGCATTTCATAGATGCCTCCCTGAAAGCATCCTTTTTCATATCCTGCAATCCCAATGGTTGTTTAGTGAGACGGTTTGAAAGGAAAAAGATTTTTCCCTTGATATAGCGTGTCAATTCTGACTGCAAATGGAAAGACACAGGAAAGAATCACCTCAAATGCCTTCTTCAAGAAACTTTGAAGGCGTTTTTCAAACTTTTGCCTGGTTGGACCAGTCCCTACAGCGTTAGCGTTAAATGCAGCAATGGATTTTTGATATGCATCTTCATGTGCCTCTCTTAACAAAGCCTAAAAAGAAGGACCAAAGTCAGTAATCCAATAAAGCATGTCAAAGCTGCAAATATAGTCAGTACTCACTTCCTCTGGAGGCTTCGAACGATCAATAGAAGACATGTAAACTTCAGTACCCAATTCATATGCTTTTTGACATTCTGCTTCCTCAACACTCTGGGGAAAAATATAAATTAGATAATTAAAACATCATAACTGAATGAGTTGTCAAGAAATGATGCAACATCTAGGAGCCAAATTCCATCGGAAAAAATGACCAATGGATTATAGATCACAAAGCAAATGGTCCGGAACATGTAACCTACAGTCAGAAACGAATCATAATGTACTGATAAGAAAATCTCCACGCAAGCTACAGACAAGACGAGTTACTTATGTGGCAGAATTGACGAATTGAATGGAAAAAGCATAAGAGATATACATAGCCTGAAAATTCTGAGGTAGCATTAACATAGGCAGTGAAGTAAATATGTCCATCATGAGACAAACTAACCTTCCAAGATGAAGTTATATTAGGCACAGCCCCGTTATTGATGGCATCAATAACCGACTGAGTAATGCGAGCAAGAATGGGCCCCGTCATTACAGTTGCTCCCACTTGCTTTGGTCTTGTCCTCTCGAAGACAAATCTTGTCAATGAATCTAAACCTGCTCTAAATTCTGGCCTTAATCTCTCCAACTGAATGTGAACAGAATGAAAGGGAAAACATAAGAGCTAAACATTTTAAGAAAAAAACAAAACATATCAATAGCCACCAACCGATATCTGATCAAGTCGTTGCAGATCATTTTCATTATTCAGAGGCCGCACAAGCGTGAAGCACTCGCGGTCTGGAAAAAGCGCTCGAATGGACTCCCGTATCTAATATTTCAAATACGGATATGAAGTATAACAAGAGTATAAAGAAATAAGCAATTTCATATTGATTAAAATTGTATGGTTCGATAGCCATCACTTCTGCTATGTTGACATGTATCTCTCTCTCTCTCTCTCTCTCTCTCTCTCTGTCTCTCTCTCTCTCTCTCTCTCTCTCTCTCTCTCTCTCTCTCTCTCTCTCTCTCTCTCTCGCTATATATATATATATATATATATATATATATAATACATAGAAAAGTTATTTTTGAGGCACTTTTTTCGTACTCTGCCCTATCACAGTTTTTTGGCACCCCATGTCACATAACTATGTTTCACTAAAAACTAAAACATTGGTCTAGTACCAACCAACATTTCTGTATCACTGGAAGTTCGATATAATATGGGAAAATATAGAAGAAAAGAGAACCTCATTTTTGGCAGCTACATCCTGTCCTCCCTGAACTGGTCTCAGTGCAAGCTCCAGGTAATCACGTGGAGTAATTCTGCAATTATCCTCCACCAAGTCCAGATAAAAATCCTGCAAATTTTAAAGGAGAGTTAATATATTCTATTATTCTCTCATGGGCATATGTGTTACATCTCGTATCTATGCCGTCACTAAGAGGAATTTATACTGAAAAGAGCTTTAATTGAATATAGGTATAGGTCTTACCCTTAGAAGCCAAACGAAAATAGGGGAGAACTGCCCAAGCTCCGAAGCTGTATTGTTTCCCCCAGAAGATCGAACACGGATATGCTTGGTCATCTCAGTCACCAAGGAGAGGCGATCAAGTGCAGTCTCATCGATACCACCCATCTAAGATTAGGAATCAAGTAGCTCAATGAAATTACTCTTTCAGATCGTTAACATCCCTTCAAGAACATAATAAGAAAACAAATACTTTATTAGCGGCATACTGTAATGATGTTCTCTTTTCCTGTTTTACCTGATTGTAGATAAACATGCTGGATAATAGGACAGCCAACGAGAATATCTGAACACTGTATGTTCCCTGTAAAATGGAGTTTGATGGAGAAGATGAGAACGTTAGCATACTAAAACATAAAATGGAACATCACAACGCAAATATTGGAAGCACAAGCAAGTAGGTTATAGGCACCGTTTGGTCATAGGCGTCAATTCCTTCGGAGTCTAGTAGTAACAGATTGTATTCTGTTCCATCAAGTGCTGTTCTTTTTAGTGGTGCACTCCACATCCAAAGGCCCTTGGTGCAAGGACGGTGTGTTGAAGCTACTTGAAACCCACTGCTCCGTCCAAGTAACTGCACGTGACATATTCTTGTACATAAACATTTACTTCAGAGTAACACATGGCATGCTACGGAAAGTGCCAAAGTTACTACCTTGGGTGGGCAAGTAACAACTATCAAAATCAAACATATGATAAAATAACAACTAAGATTGCAACCGTCAAATAAGACTTCACAGCTAAGACATCATCCGTCCATCACCCACGGAAATCGAATTCTAACAAAACTGTCTCATTTGCAATGTTTGGACCTCAACACAGAGCCATCTTCGGCGTCATTCTCTCATGAACATCAAAATTCCAAGACGTAAATTTCCATAACAAATAAGCCCCGATTTGAATACAGTGCATCAATCCTACATATATCTATACACCGAAGCTAAACAAGCACGTCCAAAGCACGCCAAGAGCTCTTCCAGGCTTGCAATACCTGATTCAGTATAAAGCTCTTGCCTTGACGAGCGCGCCCGCACACAGAGACAACACCAACTGGCTCTTTCATCAATTGCAGCAATGCAACAGCTTCAGGATCCATGTGGAACTTTCCCTTCTCGTCAGTGTATACCAGACGAATCGGCTTCGCCGTCCCAGCCCACACATTCGCCGTGGCCGATGGAGTCGACGGCGACGCCGATTCTGGGGATTCCCCTGTAGATCCACGACCAAATAACCCCATCAACTTCGAAAAGGTTTTTCCAAATAACCACATCATCTTCGAAAAGGTTTTTCTTTTTTAGGGTTTCTCTCGACAATTTTATTCTAGTAGTAACTTGATGAAGAAGCTAGCTAGCTCGACCAACTTTTTAAACAAGAAAGAGGGAAAAGGAAAGACTGGCTATAAAGGAAAATAGCTTTGGTGCCTCCATCGAATTTTATATACTACTAGGTTATGCCCATGCGATGCACGGGACACTGCATGTCCAGTATGCGATCATTGTCGTGAAATTTTCTTATTGGTAAACATATGGGAATTACAATTAATATGCAGTACGTAAACAGTTAAACGTAAAGGAGGAAAATTGTGGATGCCATTCAACGTGTGACTGTAATAGAAGTTCACCAAGTTTTATTTTACCCACGCTGTCAGCCATTCATACAGTAGGCTTCGACATTCATACACTAAGATATCCTTTTACCTAGTCAATGGATAGTAAATTACATATCAAAATTACATTTAGACAGAAATACAGTCATACAGCTTTGTGGCATTTTTAATTGTATTGTAGTGATGTGACATTCGCGTCAATATTATTTGCTAAAATTTAATTGTCCGCAAAATTCCATAGAAATGGGAAAAACTGTCATTCATAAACATAAAGACATAGTCATTCGTGTCAAAATACAGGTTTCAAGTCATCTAATTAAGGAAATTTTGTCATTACATCGCCACTAAGGAAGCATGACATTGGGCATGTCTATTAATTCGGCCAAGTCCAGTATGAGAGAAATACCGAGACTGTCAAGTAATGTCTGAACTGATTGGCCTCTGGAAACATCATAGCAAAAGCGTTCCGCAACATATATATGCCGCAATCTCCACTGAAATGTACAACAATATAGTGTTGAATATTGATGTCAAATATGCATTGTATAAATAAAACATATTGATGAGTTTACCCGCCAGGCTGTTGTGGAACTTCGAGATGTCTCTCAGCGACCAATGGTGTTTGATATTGAGTGGAGCCTGTCATGCGTGGTGTTCAATCAGATCTGATGAGCCTGTATGTAAGAACTGACTTCTCCATCTATGCCAGCAGTTATGTTTGCTATTGAAGTGCGAAGATTGTTTAGGCACTGGTTCAATACTGTATGTACGTCAGTAGCCAACAAACCCTAACAATGCAATATTGGTGAAATACTTCCAATAATAATATGTTGCAGCTATATATGTATATCTGTGTTATTGTCAAGGCACATTTGCGAAATTGAAAATATTGAATTACTGAATATGAATTTTATACAAGCTTCCATTAAATACGACATTAAATACAACATTAAATACAACATTAATATCCATCCAATGTTTCTATATCTTGAACAACGTGAAAACATTGCACAACTTTATTCTCATCTGATGATTGGCAACCTTGCAATTAATATTCTCTATTTTAATTCAGTTAATATTGCAGTAACTCTATATATTATTATGCTGCACTATAGTTCGCATGAATGAAACTGAAAAGTCTATAAATAACTCTAAATATGTAATCATGGAGGATGAGTGTGCGTCGGTTGATGGATATTTGCATGGCTGTTTGAAGCTGACATTTGTACGACTGCAAAAAGCTTGAACCATTATATCATATGCTATTGTAAGAGTTGTAAGACTATTATGAAGCAGATTAAGTTAAATCGTTTTTCATGCTCAATACTTACTATACATATATTACAGCTGTATAATTACTTTTATTCTGAAATATAATAATAACACGAAGACATGTGGGAAAGACTAATACTGGGTCACACCTGGTTATATGAAACAAATTCTGTTATGAAATATTATATTATATGTAAGTAACTTGACTAAATCGAACTCCTACCGAACAATACAACTAATGTTTAAAAACTTCATTCAGTCAGCATGTGCGTAGAATGTTATTAGCCTATTGCACAGTTATATAATGCTTGTACCATGCTGAATATGCATTTCATCAGTAATTAAATATGCGTTATTCTATTTCAGTGTTATAACGGCATTAACACATTTCTGCCATACAACAATTCATGTCTTATCTGTTTAAAGCACATTTCTATCATACAACAATTGATGTCCTATCTATTTAAATAGAAAGTGTATGACTGCTACATGCAATTACTCTTATCACTATGGAATGAGCACTCGGATTTCAGGAATGCGATTAATCGACCAACTATTGGGAAGAAATAATGTGGTCTTTTCATAGACGGCCCCTCAAATGCATTTAAATGTAATACTTTTTGTAATAAATTACAGGAAAACACTAACTTTACATATGTCCAAATCTACATAAAGAACAAATTTTATTAAATGTTTTATCCCCAAAGAGAAAAAATCGGAGATACTATATTTCATACATTTCAGTGCTGTTACAGTCGTACAGACTTTCAGTTCACAGGCTGATAACTAATCTATAGACTATAGAGGGTTCTTATGGTTTTACCATGCGGTGTTCTAATATTGATATTGCAAAAGACTGTTCGATTAGTATTTATACGACAACATTGATCCTGTCGATTCAACAACGAATTTACCTGCAGCGATACACCCTGGAATGTACATGTCGGGGCCCATTGTTGTTGTATTTTTGCGCTCATGAAACTCGAACTCATACATTTATAGGCGCATTCCTGTTTGCAGTCATAAGTGATACGCGAACTGTCATACACCACGTAATTCATACGTGAATGAACCTCGTAAAGTCACGGAAGTCGTATTCTTATATTTCTGAGTTGCGACACTTGTGGAAGTCTTCATACATTACGAAATTCACTGCAGTCTTACACTTCTGTAAAGCCGCTGCTTTACCTTCTTAATTGCCCGAATTTACCTGTAGTCATACACCCCACAATCTTAAGTGTCGAGTCCCGTAATTTGTTGTTGTAGCGCACTCATTAAGCTCGAACCAAGGCGCATTCTCACATGCATGTATGCAGTCATAATTGATACACAGGGAACTGTCATACACCATGTAATTCATATCTTGATGAAGCTCCTAAAGTCACAGAAGTCGTACTCTTATATTCCTGAGTGCAGTCTTAAGCTTTGGAAGTATTCACACGTTACGAAATTCATTGCAGTCTTTCACCGGCATCATTGAACATTTGCCGCTACGGGTTGCAGCAGCCATACAGCTTCATTGTCGTCGAGCCTTGAATAAGGGTATCCTCCCAGTCCCAAACATACGTTGTTTTGATGGCATCTGCTGATCAATACCTGCCAATATCAGCCCTCCTACAGTCATCCATTCTGCAGTTTGATTTTGCGAGAAAATTTATTTTAAGATGGAACTCTCCACTGGCTGAGCTCAGATCTTACCTTAAGGAGATTCGATGCGACTCGAGTTTCACATCTTGCATGTAATCATATATTGTTGCACAGTCAACCCAAAGCCTATCCATATTAATTTTAAAGATGTTGCCTTAAACTACCAATAACGCGACAATTATCTGCATTCATACAGCATGCAATCATATTTTTTGGCACAATTAGTTCTTTTTTGTAGTTGATCCTTGTATGAAACTCAAACCCATACACTTTTAGGTGCATTTCTTACATTACTGCATGTAGTCATACACGATAGAAGGGGGAGTGTTGGAACTATTATTTTCGATATGGTAATTAGATTTTCTCCCAAGTGCTGTTATAACCATTCATCAATTGTGATGTTATGAAGGAAATGGAATTTGCAATGATTAATAACTCGAGCGGCACATCCATTCTTACATGTACATACCAACCACGACTAAAGCACGTCCATTCTTACAATTTGTCTTTTTAATTTTTTTCTTCCGTGCATACCTAAAAAATCACTACACACACTTTCATCAGCAGCAAGCCTCTTCCCAGACTGAGGGTTCGATCCACGCTTTGGCATTGTGACGCCCGGGGCCGATGAGAGCGGGGAGTGATCGCCGGTGCCAGAGAGGTACACGGACAAGGAGCGGCTCCTGGCAGGTATCTAGGCGAAGGGGTACATGAACGAACAGATCCGACACCCGAATGAGAGGGGATCCTGAAACTGACAATGTATGGGCGTGTCAGGCTAAGAATCGTATAAAAGAATTTATAGTACTACCTAATATCACCAAGGTCGGCCTACCTTTTCGGGAGCCCATCCATAAGAACTCGGACGTTAGGCGTGCTTGACTTGGGGAAATCTTAGGATGGGTGACCCCCTGGAAAGTTTGACCAGGGTGCGTGTGAGGACAAAGCACGCTGGAAGGTTAAATGGTGGTACAGTGGGGTGAGACTATCAGTCGGATCCCGCAGGTCCCAGCAGGGACGGATGCTACAGTGACACCCGGTATGGGACGGGACATTACAGGCATGCAGCGCAATTCCATTCTCAGAATCAAATATTTAGGGTGCAGCACGATTTCCTTAGGTGCAGTTTTTATTTGCAGTTTCAACTGCCCTGAGACAAAGCTGCGTTTATTCACACTTGCTTAGCTGAGTTTGTACGATTTAGATATATTTATTCTTGATGCAGCGTTACTTGAAAAAATGAATGCCGAAAGCGAGGTGGCATTGTCTCAAAAGAAAGCACAGTCATATAAAGCTGAAAATGAGAGGCTTGAATCCATGGTATGCAGTAAGGGATATCTTTTGTTATTTTATTTGATAGCAGGTTAATGTTTCAAGTCTAGAATTTTCATTTTTGACGACTTCAATTATCGACACCATGAAATAAATCACATGTTTGCTAATAAAATAATGTTTTATAATACCCTTCAGTTTACTTTGCATGCACGACTTTTCATTCTACATTATCTTCTATCCTCCATTACATATCATGGATGCATATGTGTTTAATATTAGTATTAATAGTTGTTCATCCACCAGAGTTGTGATGCAGTAGTTCTCTCCCACCCGGTCAAATTTCAAATAAACGCGGTAACATTTTAAAATTATTCTTCAAATCGGCATCAAGCACGTTGTCCGCAGATTTTTGTTTTTCAAGTACATCAGCTGCATTAGGAGCACTCTTGAGTCTTGACCGATCCTTTAGGTCGCTTCTGTGATTCATGTCCTGAGATGTCGTTTGAAACCTGAGGTTGCTTACGCTTTGCAAGTGGCCTGGTTGCACGATTGGTATGGGCCAAAGTATGGACACTTTGATGCAAAACATCGTGCAACCCCCGTTTTAACTAAAATATTTGTATTAATAATCTTATATTTTTTAAAGTGGACAACAAAAATCAGCCCAATCCATGAAGCAGTCGTACAGATCGGAATGAAGAGCAGTTGGGTGATTATGGTCGAGGAAGACATCTTTTCTAATAAAAAGGAGCTCCAATTACTATTTATAATGTCCTAAATTTTGTATGACATTGGCTGCTGTCGATAATGTTCATGTCCCCTGAAATGTTGTGTTATAATATATAATAGTAAGACTGTTATGTGTTGCGGTAATTTAATTGCACGACTGATTATGATAGTACTTTTTTAACCTCAAATTAGTAGTGCTCGACTGGTGTATGATATTATCCTAACCACTGTTAATGTTAGTATTTTAATATTATATCAATTAGATTATCTTATTGGAACAACCTTACAAAATCGGTACATATACCGAATGAACAGTATTAGGAGCCACAGAATGAACAATAAAAACAGTGATACAATATATATTACAACATCGTTATTTTTCGTGTAAGAATGAAGTTACATCAATTTTTTTTTTACTTGTGGATCAACATATATTGCATGACTTACTCTTGCCTATTCAATATAAACAATATCAAAATATTATGAATTTCATTAGAAAATCATCTGTGCATCCCATGGGTGACTAATAACAATCTCTCATATTACATTATGTAGCATTGGATCGGCATTGCACATGGTTGGTATAATGCTTATACTGCCCGTCACGTTCAGCTACATGCAAATAAACACATAACACAGTTCATTGATTTCACCAACACAATGCTATTTGTTTACTATTTATTTACTAAGTGAAATTTGGAAACATATTGTGTTTGAGCAGCAAAAACTGAATATGTATAATGCTTACGCTTCCCTCAATTTCAGGTTCGTCCTTTAAAAGTGTAGCCCAGCGATCTGATGATCTTTCATCTTCTTGAATGCCCCATGGATCAATTCATTCCACTTACCACACTTTGATTCTAACCTGGTCTTGAGGCATGTAAGTGAGGCCGAGCTCAGAGATGTGGTGAGATGAGATTCAGTCGAACCATTCTTCCTTTGCATTCTTGTAGGCCTTGTATGGGTGACTTTTTGATCGACCGTCACGGGAAAGTTTCGGAGGATAGGCTAGAAATCTGCAACCATAGAAGAGGATTTCAGACTGAAACATTCCATGCTTCCATTAACATCGTTAAGAGATCATACGATGAGAAAAATTAATAGCACATCACTTCGATCTAATAAGTGACCAACTTGTTCGACTTCCCCATTTAAACCCTTCACTTGGTAGTTCCCTCTCCAATATCTGAGCAGAAAAAATATCCCAGACGGGAAATAAGTAGTTATCCAAATAACTCAGCGATAATATTTTCGATCCTCATGCCAAGTAACATTACTTTATGGACTCATGAAACCGTCAAGTAAAATGAACAAATAGAATAAATAAAGTAATAAAAAGAGACCGTAAGTTAATGTATGAAGTTCCACCCAAACATGTAACCTAAAATAAAGAAAATAATTAGCAAAACATCCAAAGTAGAATAATACCCACTAATGGAACTAAAGAAAAATGTTCGACAAATTAAAAACGAATGTACAATGCAAGAGGGAACTCATGACACTTTCCCAAGAAGGGTCAAGTAAATGAAGAGGAAACTAAAATTATAATACAAATCACATAATGAACCAAAGCCAACAACCCAAACTTCAATCAACACAGAAAATGAAAACGCCTGAACATAGTTGTCTCAGTGTCTGAGAATCTTATTCGAATTAACCAACGTTAACTACTACAAGGAATATTTCTTTATACTACAATTTCTATACTATTTTTGTATGCTATGTCATCAGCAGCCAGATTTCATGCTCGCGTCCGCTCATTGTTGGCCAAAACCAAGATCAATAGACAAAAACAGAGATGTATATGAAGGGTTACCTCAAAGACCGGCATTGAATCCCACATTGCACTCAGTTTTGGCTTTTCTTATCAAAATATCCACAAAAGATGGCGATTTCATTTGAGAGTAAAACTTGCAAATGTGTGTAAAAAGCCAACAGAACTGTAGAAAATGAGTTCCCATGGACAAATCTAATGGAATATTTATATCCATCATCTTCCACAGGAAATATGCCATGCACATGCTTTATAAACCTTTTGTCATTGAATTAAATCAAGTTACGTGGTTCGGAAAGGAAGATCAAATCGAACCCCAATTTATTCGGGCATAAAAAGAGTCTATAACTTGGGAGGCATCCCCCTTATGACTATATAACTCTTCTTGCGTAATGGTTCCAGATATGTTTGAGGCACATGCGTCTTTTTGAACAAAAAGGCGGCAAAACATTCCTATTTCTTTTTTACAAATATATAATTTATCGTCATCATAAGGGCAGACACATCGTACCTGTTCGAACATGGAAGGTGCCGACTGTTTTTATAAGTAGCATGCACCACCTGTTGGGTCCCTTCTGAATGCCACAAACTTTAAACAGTGTTAACATAAATAGTCTAATTAAACTGTGTAAGCAAATTATGCCAAGAGAAGATTTCATTCACATGCATAAACGTAATAATTTTTGAACTCCCATCCTTGTATCTTCAAAACTTTCATCTGCTTCTTTGAGCCTTGCAAGACTTCCTCTGGTTCATGTGGCGCTTAGAGAAAAAAAAACAAAAACAATGAAATAAGTCAACATTTTCAATCACTATTATGACCATTAGCCATTGTACCTTATCTGCAATTCGATGCAAAGAAAAATACAAAAAAGAACGCACCTGCCTCCTATTTTCTTGGTTATTAATACTCACAGGGTTTATAGCTAGCCACCTTGTCCGTAAACGTTCCCCGAGCTTTGCTCCTTTGGGTATGAGGTGCTCCTCTTATTTTCCTTCTGAGGCTTCCGTAGTATATCGACCCCTCCTACGACGACTTCAAGCAAAGCCTATCCTAAAACTGCTCCAGTGGCCAGAAAAAATTACAGCGTGGGACTGGTCGGAACGGCTCACTTGAACTACTCACAGTTCAAGATCTTCATACAACCTGTCCAAATAAGCCTCCACTTCCATCCCAATTTTTTCCTATCAACCGCAACACTAAGGAAACCTCACAAACAATTGATAGACAGGCAAAGAAATATCTCAGGCAACATCTAGTCGAAAATCACAAACCTTGGTTCCAATATAGATACGATCACATGTCTTATTATCTGCAACAGCTTGCCTTGAAGTTGATGATGAAGATGAAATCTCAGCCAAAACAACCTCCCAACTCTTAGACTCCTTAGTCTCCTAGACTCCCTTCGATGGATCTTTCGAAAACTAATCTTCTCCTTCTCCTTCAAATCCTTTTCATCCCCATCAGACCAATCCTCCAACGACATGAGATTAGCCATGGAGTTCGAACAGGCAAAGACCTGCATGACGCCGTATCGCTAACCCTAAACCCATCTTCAGTCTGATGATTCAAATTAGTTTCAAGACCCATCTTATTAGATCTTCCAGTGAAGTCGTACACCTCGACGACGACCCCCCCCCCCCAAACTCAGACACAGAATTGCTGCTGCTCCTCTCGCTAGCGAATGAAAAGTCAAACCGCCAGCCGAAGCTCTCATTCCTGCCCGACCTCGACCACCCAGCTGCCAGCAATCGACGACGCCATCTGGACCGGGAAAATCGAAAGCCTTCCCCCAATCGCGGGCTTCGATGATGCACGAACGATTCTCCTTACCTTATTAATGAAAAAACTTTTGGTTTGATTGGACTCTTCCTTTATGAGCATAGTTTCATAAGATATCATAATGGGATGAGCGGTGGCATTATTAGGCTCTTCGCTTGCCTCAATCAAAGCAAAAAGTGAATAAAATCATTCATGGGATGCCACGTCAGCAGATCTGTTCACATACCAATCAAATGCAACGAATTTGGTTCAAAAAGTACTTTGTTTAGCTGTCCTTTGGTCTTCAAGCAATTTCATTTTGTTGCCACGTGTCATCACAATAGGGTCCCTATCCTACTTTTATAGTATACAGATTATTCCATTCTTTCACTATGCTTTTTCTACGGAAAAATAACAAACAAATAAATGTAATTTCACAATGACTTAAAAAACCAACAAACTCACCATTACATCAACTGAAAAGCAACACAATGGCAAAATACTCAAAAGTTAGTTAACAACGAACCAAACTCGCGAATCTAGTCAACTTGAGGGACGTCGCCATTAGGGAGCAGCCTTCCCCGAGGGGTCGTAAAGGTCGAGCCTTGGAGTCCCGAGGATTCCTCGAGGAGGCTTCCTGAGGAGCCGCGAGACCCGACCCTTTAAGCTACGAGAGCGGCTCGCGGAGGATGTTCTCGAGAATGTATCTCGAGGAGCAGGGGACTTCGACCCCTCGAGACAGTTTCCCAGGGAGCCGCGGACCACGAGCCTCCATGACAGCAGCCAAGAGAACGTCCTCGAGATAATTCCCTGAGGAGCCGCGGACCTCGACCCCGCGCACCACGACGGCCGTCGCGAGGACATCCTCGAGATAATAGCTCGAAGAGCCACTTCGGCCTCGCGCCACATAAGGGCAGCCGTGAAATATCCCTAGGAGCTCGAGGAGAAATATCCCGAGGAGCAGCCGACCCGTGACAGTAACCTCGAGGATGCCCGCGGTGAAATATCCCCAGGAGCTCTCCGACCTCTCGAGATAATCTCCCCGTGAGCCGTACAGTCCAAGATCGTGGCCATACTTCGCTTCCACGTGCACGTACCCAACTGAACGTGGGAGAAACCGCCTAGAACCAGGCTGACGAGCGCCAAACACGGAAAAACCGCCAAGAGTCGCTAGACGTGGGGAATAACCGTCAGAGACTAGGTACGTCCTTCAGGGCACTATAAATACAACTGAAACGTCCACAGTCCGGGTACGCTTTTTCTGAAAAACATCGTTACACTGCTACTTCTACGCATACTCGAGACACTTACGAATTTTTCCAAATTTTCACCATTTTTGCACCACAAATTCTACTATTCACACCTGGAAACGGCACCTACCCACTTGACTTAGGCAAGAGGGCAAACGACCCCCTACCCTCACCCTGTTTTGCAGTTCTTAGACGGAAACAACGCGGCGAAATCCAGGCGAGAAGAGGCTCGTTAGTCCATTTTAGCGGTAGGTCAATTCTCGACCGCATCACTTACATCAGCAACAACGACACACTTCCCCAGTCTTAGAAAAATCCGGCTTATCAATACCATAAAGAATATGCAGAGCAACTTTTTAAGTTTTAACGGATACATTGTCATACATACACCAAGGCGTAAGAAAGAACCCTTCACAGCGCTTATATCGAAAAGCCAAACGCTTGTCCTCCCTCGCTTGGGCCCACGAGATTTCCCTTGTCTGTCAGGGAAAATCCAAATAGCCTGTAATTGTTCTGCTGGCAAGTTGGCGTGTAATGACGATGATTGCTGCTGTCTTTTTCTTGGCTTTGAATAGGAGGGAACTGCTGTGCCAAGCCCGCCTTTTCTGAGCTATTTCCCGAAGGCAACGAAGGCTTCGAAGGAGGAACAAGGATGTTTCCATAACGTCCATTATTACTAAGGGGCAATGCGAATTGAGAAGAAGGATGCTGATGCTGCAATAGTATGGAAAACCCCGGTAAAACTGATTGCGATGAAGGGCGTGGTGTGGCTTGAAAAACGTTTGTCGTTTCTTGACCTCGCAAGACTTTACGGAATTGGAAGGATTCGCCCGAAAGGAGACGATGATATCCATCCATGGGCGCCGTCGTCTTGAAGCTGCTGCTGCTGCTAAAAGGGGTTCTAAAACCGAAAATTTCTTGACCTTGCAAGACCTTCTGGAACCTTGGAGAAGGCTCCTCAAAGTCCGACGAAGAAGCTTTAACGTTTCCGTTCTCTGAAAAATAATAAGACTGGGAAGTTAGCTGTTGCAATAATAGTCGTCAATCTTTCAGACAAGGGAGAAAGGAAGTTGGTAATGAAAAAGGACCTCCGTGATGATCCTGGAGATTGGAAGCTGACGAAGGCATGCCAACGATTTTACTTCGCTTGTTGTTGCCTGGAAAAATGAAGGCGTTGTGTCCGTGCAATGAACTCAGCGGCTCGATATCCCAAGGGGAGACCCTATTCAGACGACGATTCGCCTCCATGTATTCCCATCTTACCTGGGAAATTTGAACGTTTTTGGGATTTCATCATATCAAAGATCATAGAGAAGGCAAAAAACAACTTTTACCAGCAAGCACTTCCATTTCGAATTGGGCCATCTTATTGGATCTGCGTCCCCGATCCCGATAATAATACCACTGCACCTGTGAAAAGTTACAGTTCGGTTGTTGTTTTCGACGATAGTTTCAGAGCAAATGCCATCGAAAAGTCACCTCCTTTCCGAAGAATCTTCTGTCTCAAAGGGCATCCTAAATCTCATCCCAGGGGCGTATGGCTGTGCAAGGCTCTTCAAGAACTTTCGGTATGGTACGAAAATCTCCGACGAACGAGCCCTGAATGGTAACTAGATGTTCAAACTGCAACCAATATGTACGCACGCAATCTCATATTATTCAGCAGATTTTTTAAGTACCTCGGATTGTAAGAAATACTGAAAGTAGTTCGCATCGATACGGCACTGACAACGTCAGCTATGCTGCTGGCGTGGAACTGAAGGCTGTTGGGTGGGAGAACTGTAGTTACGCCGCATTTCAGTGGAGAAGATCGACGAATTCCAAGCCTGAGATCACCATCTTGACCTCTGGGAAAAAAAAAAGACGAAGGAACGTGAGAATTTGTTTAACTATTACAACTTGAGCCACTAACAACCTTAGCATTTGCAAAATTGCACCTCAGAAAAAGAACGGCATCGCCAGACACAAGCTTCTTCTTGTTCACGAACGCACTCCAACCAGTGGTAAGCAAATGCCTTCGAGGCTGACCTGTTCGAAAAGTTGTTGCTTTTATTACGTTCTCAAACTTCAGCAACAAACTTGTAACTTAGTGGGAAGGGACGTATACTACATTGTTACCTCTGTAGATATGTCTGAACTTCCACTCCATGCCATGCAAATCCTTCGCTACAAGCTCTTGCGATGGCCTCTGCTGCTTGTAATCCTGAAAAAAAAGGATTACTTAAATACAGAATTGTTCGACGAGAAACAGACGTTAATCTTAGTGGGCTTTTATTACAAGAGGAGGAAAGCAGTCTTCGGCGGCTCGGCGAGGAACAGAGAAGCCTCCGTGAGTGCTCGTGTCTGAAGCCGTGAGGGTCTTGCAGAACATATGGGGTGTCATTGGCTTTGCCATTTGTTCTGAACTTTCATCTTCGTAATCTGCGTCGATTATTCCTTCCCTGTACTTCTGCTCCATCTGCCATTAACCAGTCAATCACACCTTCAAATTGCAGGCTAACATTGAGTGCATAACACATCCAAAACATTTCGATTTGATCTGAATATCAGCAAGATTCAGTTTTAACAAGCAAAGATCGGTTCCAAAAAGCTACAAATGTAACATCGTAAGACAAGAATAAACTAAATCTGCAGTGCATCACTGCACTGAGTCTTTCTTCGTCAACGGTTAACAGAAATCATCATACTGATTTTGCATCGTATATTTGTCAGAATAAAACTTCAAAAAAAGAACAGATTTAATGTCAGAAGAGAAATGCATATGCACCGTCTGATCTGGGACAAGTGAAACGTGCGCATAAACCTCGTCATTAGCTGCGTCCGCCTACACCGAATTCATCACATTCAATAACTCATCGGAAAACCACCAACTCCAAAAAAAAACGAAAAAGTAACGAATTAAAACGGTAGCGAATAGAACCACTACGTGAAGCTTGACATCAACAACGCGGCAGAAGACGTGCGGCGGCAGATTGTACGCCACGGCGGGATGCTCCGGCGAGTGCTCCACGTGTCCCTGCGGCAGGTAAACGACGCTACTTCCTTTCCTCGGAAGAGAAATCAACGGCCCAGCGCAAGCATGCCAGAGCTCCATACACACGGAAGAAGACGAAGAGCCGCCCAACGCCGCCGTCTGCGGCGGAGGCGGCTCACAGTCCGACGGCGAAGGCTGATTGTGAGAGCCGCCGACACTATCCGGCGACCCAATTTCGTCTTCATCCTCAGCCGAGTGGTTCAAATCAATCAGCCCACACATCCTAACAACTCGTAAAGAGAAACCCTAAGAAAACCCACACAAGAAAAGAGTAGAAATCGATCGAAATGAGGGATCTTTCCACATACCCATAAAGAAATAAGAGCAGAAACGAAAAAAAGGAGTCACCTTTTTCGTTGTGAACTTGGTGGCAGGGAGCACTCAATAGCATTTGCTCTCTCTATCTTTTCCCTTCTCTCCCTTTCTGACAACGTTGGGTTTGCTTTTTATTCAGCTGTTTAGCAATTAAATATTAGACAGTAAAAACATAATCTTGCAGAGGAGACTGATATCTCTAGCTAAGCCACACAGTACGGAGTTTTTATTGTCATTTTTTACAGAAGTACTTTTGTATCTATTCTATTCCATTACAGCTCTGTACTGTACGTACGTACATTTACATTGTAGACGCAGAAGTTATATACGAGGCGAACTTCTTCAATCTACAGAAAAGACGGAGAGTAGTCTTGACAGAGGAAACGATGGAGACAACCACCCTTGTCCGTTGGTGCGTAGGCAGTTAAACTCTTTTTCTTACCTAAACTTTGGCGTGAATCTACAAATCCCAAGTGTATTTCCACGTTTAAGTTGTACAGTGTGATGATATTTTCAGTTAGGTGAGGGGAGTTGAATGCATGTTATATATATATATATATATTATAATGTAATAATCGTTATAGATTGATAAGAAAAAATAGAGAAAACGCCCTTTATTTTCGGGGGATTTGTGTGTTTTGTCCCGTTCGGCTTCAACAAATCTCCCTCGTGTTCCTTATCTTAAAAAATTCAATTTCTTATTTTCCTTTTCTCTTTTCATCTAAGTCTCCACTTTTATATTATTATTCGTATTCCTTAGTGGAATTTTGACTTGTTTTCAAGATGAAATTAAATGAGCGCTGCCTTCCCCTTTGGAACAATTACGATTGGACTTCGAGCTCGACTAATCCTTTTATTTATTTTATTGAATGCGTTCATTTTTTGTTGGTTTTTACATTTGTTGTAGCATGTCATAATATTGTATTTTATTATTGAATTTGGGGACAAAGTCAGGAAAGTTTCTTTTAGCTGTCAAATGGCATGAAAGATGTGTCACCTAAATGATGTAATGACTTTATTCCATTTCAGTTTTCAAATTGACAACTATATTTTGTATCGCCCATTCGTTTGTGTGTGTGGCTGGACAAATTTCAAAATAATTCAACTTACAGGTTAATTGACTTGCTGGATTTTTTCTAAATTGACTCGAAGATCATATAAATAGTTATTGTAAATATGAAATTAAGGGGGCCAATAACCAAGGTTCTGAAACCGGGTTTTCGAAACCGGACCAGAAATTTTAGTAGTTTAAGGTTTAGTGGTTTAACCGATGTAGAACCGGAACCAAACCGGAGTAAAACCGGTATCTTAATTAACAAATATAAATTTTCGAATTAATCAAATAATATGAAAAATATACATGTTTTTATGAACGTTTTTCAAACTATAATTTTATAAATTAGGAGGTAAAATTAAATAAAAGTAAATTGTGTGGGTTGTACAAATTAATCGTATGTCAAGTATTAAATCTATGAGTTGGGGTCAAATTTGAATAAAAATAAAATAGTGAGATATACGTTAATTATAAAATATAAAAGTTAGGGTGTTGGGTGGATTCGAACTCAAGTCCATTAAGTAAAATATCAACAACTTAACCAATAGATCAAACTAACTTACTGGTTTTCCTATTTTGTATAATATATTTAAACTAATTTTTTTATTTATTTTTAAATTGCAAAAAAAATATCGGACCGGAACCGGATCGGATTTTTGGCCGGTCCGGTCGGAACTGGCCGGAACCGGCAGGTCCGGTCCGATTTTAACAACCATGCCAATAACAATGACTACGCCAAAAATATATTCATTTAATTTGAAAGTGGACACCAAATTGTTATTCCAAAGAGATAGCTACTTGACAAGAAGAAATCAATGTAGCCAACCAAATACTGAGGCTAACCTTTTATTGGATCTATAAAATGTGTGTTGGTAAGCTATTTCAAGTATGACACTTATTGAAAGAAAAAAAAAAATAGTGGTCCTCAAAATATTTGTTTCTTTCTCATTGTCCCTCAATTATCTTCTCCAACTCATGATGATGACTATTTCATGAACGCTTAATGCTTGTATTTTAATATTAAATATAGATATTGTTGTTAACTATTTCACTATGTGAAATATAAATTTTTTTAATAAGATTATAAATTAAATTTATTATCATTTTTGAGTATAAACAAATAAAAAATTGAGTTGTGAGAATATATAGCAATAATAAATTTTTTTTATAAATATTCAAACTAAAATAATTTAACAAAAATAAAAACTATAAAAAAACATTACAACCGACATACCAAATTAAATTAAAGCAGTTGTTGTACACCTTTTATTAATAGTATAGACTAGTATGTTAATCACACCATATGTGTGTGCATAAAATAAACATTAATTATAATGAGTGGTTTTATTAATAATAATTATATTTATTAAAGTAAACAACATACTAAAAATAGAAATAGACAGTTCTATGAGAAACTTGAATCGTTTGTGTTATGGTTATTTTTAACTACTATTTCAATATAAAAATTGACATATCAATTGATTTTAATATATAAACAACATGTACAAGCTACATTTCTAGTTTAAGATTATTAATTTCACGGACGCATTAACATCATCATCGTCCATATTTTCGTTTTTTGAACAATAGGAAATCATGTTCTTCATGCATCGATATCATAGACAATATCCTCAATTTTACCATTACACAAGCTTGCTCCCTAGGAACATCCGATTTAGGACTTCAACTCAATAAAACAAGGTGAATCTACAGAAAAATAATCAATTGAATAAAAAATTTGCAACCCAGTAGCTATGCCATAAAATTTTTTATATAAGTACCCGCTTGACTGTATGTACCATATTCTCAGTCTTGGCGTACCTTTTTATGTCAGTGTGTATTATGTATCACGTTGCACGTTTATATGGTACCCATATACCTTTCTATATGGTACCTTTATGTTATATGATGTACCTTTATTCACGGTATTACGTACCACAATACGTTGCTATATGATACCTAAATTATGTTATATGACGTACCTTGCGGCGGATCAGGTATCAATGTGCAAATTTATTCTAATAGGTACCTACCTATAAAAAGACACTGATAGGTACTGACTTGCAAGTTTTTATATAAGTGTGTACCGTAGATTATCCAAGCAAATCTTCCCAAAAAAACTGAGAAATAAGTTACACCAGTCATGGAGAAATAGTAATTTTTCGAAGTTAAGGGATGTAATGGTAATTTAACGAAATGAGGGGTCTGGGGACAAAAGTGGTCACAGTAATGAAAAAGTGGTGAGTCGCTGTCATAAGAGTATAGATAGATTATAGATAGATGGTGTAGGTTTATAGGCATAGGCCAACCCACACGCTTTTCCCAGCGCGTGTCCCAGACGATGCTATCCAAAATAGATAATCACATCGATCAATAATTGTTTCTCTTCTGTGGAAAAAAAAAATGAAAAAAAAATTGTTGTTCTCTTCTCTTTATTACCACACTTTAAATTTAGATCGCAGAAAATAAATAACCAGCATTTGGATTGGAACTGTAACTAGATTTTCGTGGCTATACTATACTTTTGGAAAATACCAAGAAAAGAAAAAGAAAATAAATCTGAGACGTACTTGTGTAACAGATCACATGCAAGAAAAAAGCATCAAAGGTATCTTTTTATCCTTTCATTATCATCTGTTTTTTTTCTTAAATATAATATTTAATTTCAGGTCCCCCACATTTTCCTTTATTAGGCTTTAAAAATTTTCAGACAACCTTCATCTTTCCAAAAAGGCTGCAATGCCCGAAACTTTATTCGTGGCTTTCTGTAATTGTCAACTAATATCGTGAAGTTGGATTTTATGCCGCAGTTTCCGTTTATATTTTTAAATCCAAGAATTTAGGTTCTCATATTACCTAAAAGAAGGAAAAAGATCTACGTTTTGTATGCTCTTTTTCACACCTTTATCTTTCGAAAATTCGAGCCTAGTAGTGTCATTTTTCTTGTAATTTCATGGGCTAATGTGCAGAAAGAATATTAAAGAAAATCAAAACGAAAACATACGAAGTAACACAAATAATAAATAAAACTAAATTGTGATGCCATATCCTATTTTTTTGTAGTTCTCTCGAACTATAACAGAAAATGTCAATGAAATAATTCTAGGCTGCGATTGGATTCATGTATTTGAAGGAAATTACATGATTTCAAATTATGAATTTCAAAATCCGAATTCAAATCCATATCTATTTTTTTGGCAAACTTTAGGATTTCGATTTGGATTTCGAGAGTAGGTGCGCATCGGGTGAAAGATGAACAACTGAGTCAGCTCATGAGTCCGATGAGTTAGCTCGTTGAGCCGGCCCGAAATCATGAAAATCGAACGCGGACTCATATTAATCGAACTCGAACTCTAGTCCATGTTTGCCAAGCCTCGAGCTCATGAGCTTTGCTCACAAGCTTTTTTATTATTTATTCATTTTATTTATTTTTACGGACTCGGCTTTGGATTCGAAAACGGACCACGTATCATCGCATTTCAAAATCGAAAGAACAACAAAGGTTCACATCATCCCCGGAATCCAAATCCAAATCCGATGGATTGCCAAACGGTGATTTGGACGAAGCTCGAATTTCAAATCGAAATCCGGAATCCAAACGTAGCACTAACGTATTCATCATCTACGGAGATAGATAGGGGTGACATTGTGTGTTTACAGAATAAAAAAGGTGAAATCTTACGGTACCATTCAAGTTTACTTCAATTGTTCAAATGTAGTGTGGGCAATGCAAATCTACATCACGAAAGTACTAATAATTGATCGATCAATGTTATCGCCTTTGACCATCCATATAATAATAGTTAAAAAGAAAGAAAGAAATAATTATAAGGTAGGGACAAGTAATTAGTTAAAGTTAAGGGGCAAGAATAGTAATTTGAGAGAGAGAGAGAGAGAGAGAGAGAGAAAGAGAGAGAGAGAGAGAGAGAGAGAGAGAGAGAGAGAGAGAGAGAGAGAGAGAGAGAGAGAGAGAGAGAGAGAGAGAGAGAGCCCTCGACTTTTCCGCGGGGGACTTACCCATCTGTAGCCTTTCCCTGACATCATCACTGTTTAACGTTGTGGGGTTGTTCTGAATGATTCTGACCAATTTAATTACCATAACATACATAACAAAAATAAAATTAATAAATAAAAAATTACATAACCAGTTAAAAGCCAACATCGCCATAAATAAAGTTAAAGCCGAGTCGAGGCTTTATCCAATTATTCTTTCCAAGAAATGAAATAGATGTAAAGTAACCTAGTATCAATAACACCTTCGTAATAAAAATTAAGATGAAAGATTCTTGGAGTTGTTCAAGAAACCACAGACACATAGGTCGACGTTCTTACTACAAGACTTTCCCCGAAGTGAAAATATAAAATATAAAATAACCAGCGAAGGAATCAAAACCTGACTAACGTGCTTAAAGGGGCAATTTCGATAATCGTCTGAGCTATTTAGGTGAAAAACAACCCTTTAAAGGCGGGTAAAAAAGTGAATCCAGATAATAGATGGGGCTATACACTACAACTACAATGAAGGTCTGATGATATACATTAAACTGTCATTAATTGTTTTACAGTGTCAGCAAGCTCAGAATTTTAAAAGATATAAATAAATAATCAGTTCTGGTCTGAAACTGACTTAACTGACCACATTGACTGAACTATGGATAATGGAGCTCTAGAAGAATTGCTTGCTGGCTTTTGTCTGTAATAAACTAAGACGATGAATTAGAGAATACAATAGAATAGAATAGAATAGCAAGACGATGAATAGAATAGAATAGCTCTAGAAGAATTGCTTGCTGGCTTTTGTGTGTACGGAACTATGGATAGTGGAGCTCTTTTAATTGCTGTCTTTCTGCCCCTTCGTTTTCAATTAGTATCTATTTAATTGTTTTCTTCACTAAACATTATTCAGAAATAGATCGTTGCCAAATAAAAAAGAACTACCACGGATGCTTTGTATTGTATTGGGCCTCAGTACATAGACATACATTGGGCACTTCTTTGTTTGTACAATTCGCGAAGTTATCAACTTACAAATAGAAAACTTATGGGAAGAGGTTCTATTCCATCATGGACACACAAAATTTTCAAGTACCGATTGTATCGTGATAAGATTTTTTATGAAAAAAAAAAGTTCGACGAAAAATCTAACTTGTTGATATTGTTGATTATTGAATATGAAAAGATTAGGATTGCACTGGTAAGAAGTTAAGATGATCCAAGCATAACTTTGAAGAAATTAATTGAAGCTAACTTGATGAATATTGAGAGTTCAAGGACTTAGATGAAATATTCAAAAGGATAAGGACTGAATAGTAATTGTTTCCTTAATATCGGAATTCGTATGTGCGTATTACTTGGGACTTCCCTAGATTAAGATACTATCATTTTTTAGTCATTTATCGTAGTCTAATTAATATAAACTAGTTTATTTAGCACATTATGATGTGTGTGCGCCAATACGTAAATATATGTAATATTACTTTATATTTATAGAGTTATTTTCAATTTAATATGTTTTAATTGATATGATGATTCTATTTTAATTAAGAAATCTTTTGAATTATATAAAGGGGAAAATGATTTCACGTTGGTATGAGTAGAATAAATTAAAAACTCATTTCGTAACTTAAAATACAGTAGTCGCTCTCGCAAGTACCGTCAATTGGGCCCGCGCCCGCAGGGTTGGCTGTCATTTCCCAGGGGCGGGCCATGGATAGACCCGCCAAGATATAATATGATATTTTATTAAATATTGATGATATATAAATAAATTATATGGTATGTTAGTATTTTTAGCTCTGATTTTTAATTTGCTCAAGTGTAATAATAAATAAATTATCATTGCTATTAGGATTAGAATTAATTTCGAGATTAAATATTTAATTGTTTTTTTTTTTATTTGGGCGGAGCAGGCTTTCACTTTCCAGGCCCGCCAAACGGCGGGCTTACCTGCGCCCGCCTCGCCCAAGGCGGGCTAAGGGCCATCCCGCTCCGCCGGCCCGTTTTGACAGGTCCAACTGTCGCACATTATTGTAGTTCCAAATAAACAAAAATGTATATATGTACTGCAGCAATTTTGGTTCTTCTAAAAGGGTATATAATTAATTTTCACAGTACACCATTGTACCTTAGTTGCTATTCAAGTAACATTTCGAGTTATCTAAATTCTTTTATTAAGCGTGGGTTGAGACAAATGTAACAATATGTTATTACAGATTATTAAAAAAATTTATATTAAAATAAAAAGAAACCACCTACTACATTTTTTATTGTATATTGCAATACCTCTCTATTTTTAGTGTATATTTATATTTTGTATAGCAGTAGCACTCCCATTTGAGTGTTCAAAAATACTACTTAGTTAATATAATTATCAAATTATAGGCATGATCGAAGAGCTGTTTCTGTCATTCAGGATAAGAAAGGGACTGAAGAACTGAAGGCTCAGGATATAATCTAAGTGTTTTAAATGAAGAAGAAGCCGCGCTTGATTAAGTGAAAAGCGGGTTTTCACGCTTATAAAGGAAGACGCATTTCTCACTTATGAAAACGTAGCCCCCAATGACGGCTTTAGTGATGAGAGGAGAAGAAGCTGCCAAAACAGATTTTGGCGCGTAAATATGAAGTATAAAATTACGGTGTATGTAAAAATAAGGTTATTATCTTCTTCACTCTCTGATACAGATAGATGTGTGCTTCTCTTCTTGTGCTGTAAACAATCTTGAATCAGAGCTCAAGAATTCTGCTCCGTGGATGTAGGATTTATTCACAATCCGAACCACGTTAATTGCTTCTTGTTCACAAAATCAAATTTCCTTTTCGTTATGGTATCAGAGCACCTCTGATCGTCGAAATTGGCGGAGCAATTGATCAAACACCATGGCTGCAGCAGCTCCCAATCAACCTTCGAACTCTGTTGTTCTTATCAACGACCCGTATTTCTTGAATAACAATGATAATTCAGGGCAATTGCTCGTGCACGAGCAATTGAATGGTGACAACTACGCAACGTGGTGCCGAGCTATGATGATCGCTTTGATCGGGAGAAACAAAGAAGGATTCGTCAATGGCACTCTCAAGGCACCAGTGGCAGACCCTCAAGATCAGACAGGCTCGCAAAATCAACTCAGCGCGTGGAAAAGGAATAACAGCGTTGTGATATCTTGGATAATCAATTCGGTGTCGAAGGAAATATCAGCGAGTATCCTTTATTCATCTTCGGCGAGGGAGGTCTGGCTCGACTTGGAGGAGAGATTTGGGCAGACAAATAAGCCCAGGATCTTTCAACTCAAGCGAGAATTGATGAACCTCACACAGGGATCCAACAGCATATCGAGTTACTTTACCAAGCTCAAGACGCTTTGGGATGAACTGAGCAATTATCGGCCTGCGTGCGAATGCACTTGTGGAGGCATCAACAAGATCAAAGATTACCTTGGTGAGGAGTATGTACTTACCTTTTTGATGGGGCTTAACGATTCGTACTCGCAGGTGAGAGGACAAATACTCCTCATGGACCCGTTGCCTTCAATCAACAAAGTGTTCTCATTGCTTACTCAAGAGGAGAAGCAGAGATCCATGGCCTCAGGCATTACCAGAAGCAATGAGGACCAGACCAATAATATGGCCATGCTAGCCGCTAAGAGTGACCAAGATTTGCCAAGAAAGAACTCATACAGTCAAAGAAGGGATGGAATGAGACCCTTGTGCACCCACTGTAACAAGAGGGGGCATACGGTTGACACTTGCTACCAAAAACATGGGTACCCACCAGGTTTCAGAGGCAATCCAAGATTCAAAGGGGCTAGAATCCATCAGGCAATGACTGAAGCAGATGTTAGGCAGGGACAGCAAGGAAGTCAGGCAGTGAGTTCTGTTTCTGGTGATAACTTGGTTCAGGTACACCTAACTCCCTTGCAATTGCAGAATCTGCAGACATTACTCAACCAAACGGCTGCCAATCACTCATTGGGAACTGGAGGATCATCTCACCAGGCTGAGGTGAACACAGGTATCTGCTTGGCACATAACTTACATGAATTGACAAGTCATAGGTCATGGTTAGTGGACTCCGGGGCTACAAGGCATGTTTGTGGTTATCAAGAACTTATGACTAATCTGCATAACATTAGTGAATCAAACGTGATATTGCCAGATAGGTCAGTAGTGAAGGTTAATAAAGCAGGGACTGTTATGATAAACAAGTACATAACTTTGACTGATGTCTTGCTAGTCCCAGAATTTCATTTCAATCTTATTTCGGTGAGTTGTCTGGCTAATCAGTCAGGCTATCAATTCATGTTTGATGCTAATGGATTTATGGTACAGGACCACTTGCAGCGAATGATTGGCAAGGGTGAGCAAGTTGCTGGACTTTACATATTGAATACCCTCTCTGTTAGACAGTTAGCAGCTGAGAGTAGGAATGTTTACTTGAATAAATTGTCTACTACTCTGTTACATAATAGGTTTGGACACCCATCAGATAAGGTGTTAGAGATCATAAAGGGTTCTTTGAGAAATCATGTTTCAGTGGAGAAAGCTCACTGTAAAATTTGCCCACTTGCAAAACAAAAGAAAAACTCATTTCCTAACGATCCTAAAAGTGTGTGTGCTGCATTTGATCTTGTACACTGCGATGTGTGGGGCCCATTTCATGTAACCTCGCATTTAGGGCATAGATACTTCCTCACCATCGTAGATGATCACTCAAGATTTACTTGGTTGTTTATGATGAGAAATAAGTCAGAGGTTAGTTCAATCTTACCACATTACCTTGCACTAATAGAGACACAGTTTTCGTGTAGGATCAAAACAGTTAGGACAGATAATGCTAGGGAGTTCTACCTCAGTGATATGTTCAATAAGAAAGGAATAATTCACCAATTATCTTGTGTTCAAACGCCACAGCAGAACTCCGTCGTTGAAAGAAAACATCAGCATTTACTTAATGTTGCTAGATCTTTGTTATTCCAATCTGGGTTACCAATTGTTTACTGGTCTGAGTTTGTATTAACGGCAACCTTTCTCATAAATAGAACACCATCAACTAATTTGGCTAACCAGTCCCCATTTGAGATACTTATGCATAAACCTGTTAACTATGATCAATTGCGTGCTTTTGGTTGTTTGTGCTTCTCTTCTACACTTGCAGCTGAGAGAAGAAAATTTGACCCGAGAGCGAGGGAGTGTGTATTCATGGGGTATCCTAATGGAATTAAAGGCTACAAGGTGATGGATATCAAGACGAGGGAAATTTTTGTTTCTAGGGATGTAAGGTTCATTGAAGATGTGTTTCCATTCAAAAGGGAAACCTCCAGCCATCCACCAGACCCATTTTCCACATTGGTTCTACCCAGAGCTCATGAGACTGATGATGTTCTGGAAGGGAGAATCACACCTGCTGACCCAGGGGATCAAGCCGGGAACATGGATGATCAGCAACAAGAGCAACCTGACAATGATCCCACTGACAGCAATGTAGGTGATCCAGACTGGACCAACAATCAGCAACAAGAACAGACACATGGTCAATTACAGAGGAAATCGGGCAGGGTGCTCAGGCAACCTGCTTATCTAAAAGACTACCATTGTAATAGACTGGTACAGGAAAAGGTTACCTACCCTTTATCTGAATTCCTATCATACCATAATTTTTCATCACAGTACCAGACATTGGTGTCCAGTATAGCACTTGCACACGAGCCCAAAACTTTTGCTCAAGCAGCTGCTTCTAGGAAGTGGATAGGAGCCATGAAGGAAGAGTTTGAAGCACTGGTGGATAACAAGACTTGGTCTGTCATCCCTCTGCCACAAGGCATTAAGCCAATAGGAAATCGTTGGGTATACAAAATCAAGGTGGATTCAGCAGGCAAGATTGACAGATACAAAGCCCGATTGGTCGCTAAGGGGTATGATCATAGAGAGGGGGTCGATTACATCGATACATTTGCCCCGGTAGCTAAGCCTAACACCATCAAAATCATCATGGCATTGGCAGCTAAGCTCAACTGGAAGCTAGAGCAAATGGATGTGAATAACGCTTTTCTCAATGGTGTTTTGGCCGAAGATGTTTACATGGAACTGCCGGAGGGCTTCTACACTGACCAGCCGAGAGTAGGACCAAATAGGATGGTGTGCAAGCTTCACAAGTCAATCTACGGCCTCAAGCAGTCCTCAAGGCAGTGGAATCAGAAGTTCACACAAGCTGTGCTAGAGAATGGCTTCAATCAAACTCAATCCGACCACACATTATTCTTGAAAGGAAAGGGGGATAATCTGGTCATCTTACTGGTGTACGTAGATGACATTATCTTGGCAGGACCCTCCATGAAGATCATACAAGAAACCAAGGACTTTCTGAGCTCGTGTTTTAAAATCAAGGACTTGGGCAGCTTGAAATTTTTCCTTGGAGTGGAGGTTGTGAGATGCCGAGAGGGTATCTGCCTGAGCCAAAGGCAGTATACACTCCAACTCTTAGAAGATGCAGGCTATCTGGAGGCCAGACCACTCACCACTCCCATGAACCCAAGCGAGAAGATAACTAAGAATGATGGTGAACTGCTCAATGATCCCTTCAAGTACAGAAGACTGGTGGGAAGGCTGCTTTACCTGACCTTCACGAGGCCGGACATCGCGTTCACAGTCCATAAGCTTAGTCAATATATGTCGGCACCAAGAACCGTACACCTCGCAGCAGCCCACCATTTACTTAGGTACCTGAAAGCAACTCCAGGACAGGGCATTCTCATGTCTTCAGCACCAGGCTTCCAGCTCAAGTCTTTCTCTGACTCAGACTGGGGTGGCTGTAAAGACACGAGGAAGTCGATCACCGGGTATTGCACCTTTATTGGAAACTCAATGGTTACTTGGAAGGCCAAGAAACAAGCCACAGTATCGAGGTCCTCAACTGAAGCCGAATACAGGGCGCTTGGATCTGTAGTGGCCGAGACCTTGTGGATTAGACAGCTATTACAGGAACTAGGATTGGCCACAGAGCATGTGCCGGTGGTGTACTGTGATAATCAATCAGCGCTTAAGTTGGCTTCCAATCCCAAGTTCCACGAGAGATCCAAACATATCGAGGTGGATTGCCATTTCATACGAGATCACGTAGCAAAAGGATCAATTAAGCTGTTACCAGTCAAGTCTGAAAATCAGTTAGCTGATGCTTTTACCAAGCCGCTTTCAGGCCCTGCGTTGCAGAGGCTTCTACTCAAGATGTCAGTGATAAATCTGTACCTTCCATCTTGCGGGGGGATATCAAATTATAGGCATGATCGAAGAGCTGTTTCTGTCATTCAGGATAAGAAAGGGACTGAAGAACTGAAAGCTCAGGATATAATCTAAGTGTTTTAAATGAAGAAGAAGCCGCGCTTGATTAAGTGAAAAGCGGGTTTTCACGCTTATAAAGGAAGACGCATTTCTCACTTATGAAAACGTAGCCCCCAATGACGGCTTTAGTGATGAGAGGAGAAGAAGCTGCCAAAACAGATTTTGGCGCGTAAATATGAAGTATAAAATTACGGTGTATGTAAAAATAAGGTTATTATCTTCTTCACTCTCTGATACAGATAGATGTGTGCTTCTCTTCTTGTGCTGTAAACAATCTTGAATCAGAGCTCAAGAATTCTGCTCCGTGGATGTAGGATTTATTCACAATCCGAACCACGTTAATTGCTTCTTGTTCACAAAATCAAATTTCCTTTTCGTTAATAATAGTGGACCATAAGATGAATGGAATCAACGAATGTGAGGGACTTCACGACAAAAAAATGATGTTGTAAGACTATATTGCTGATCTATGTCCCTTTTGAGTTCTACACTTAAAGAAAACTACACTATCAGATGGGGTATTGCACATTACAACACTAGACACGACACAAGGAAGTTGGACCATTTTCTAAATTCATTTTCGATCTTTCTCTATTACACATTGTCAGTCGATTGAAGGAATGAAATGCATGCAGCAATCAGCGTCTATCGTAAATGCCGCTAAGAAATGTTACAAATGTGTTCGACGAGTTATTACACATCTAAGCATCATTTCTCTTCCGTCGTCATCAATCATTTATTAGCCACAAAAATTGGCCGTGGACCCAATTATTACCTTACTATTGCTGTTACGAAGAGCCCTTTTCTTTTCGTGAAGGAAGTTATGTATGTGTTCGATTTCTAACTGTAAACGTACTCAATCATCTTGGTCCTTTTGCCCCACAACATATATATATATAGATGAATTTTATGGTACTCACCTTATGCGAGCATCTTATGTGGGCACCTATTGATTTGGCATCGATCCGTGCCATTTCAACATCCAACATCGACATCTAAGATTATATCGTCTAAATTAACACCTTATAGGTGCCATTAATGACATTTTCGGACGCTCATGTGGCATATTATACGCGATATATTTCGTTGACACGAAAAACGCTATGCAATGCGTCAATATGCCACATCAGCGTCCGAAATATCGATTAATGGCACCTATAAAGTGTTAATTTAGACGACATAATCTTAGATGTCGATGTGGATGTTGAAATGGCACGGATGGATGCCAAATCAACATGTGCCACATAAGGTGAGCACCATAAAATTCATTTATATATATATATATATATATATATTATATCTACAGAAGTTTCTCTTCTCCCACAGAGTCACAATATTAGTTCAATGGCTGCACGCATGTCTCTCTCCAGTTCTTACATATACAGTGCCGTGCTTTTAGTTCTAATAACAATGGCGCTCGCCGATCATCGAAATATTAGCCATAGCCTGCACAGAATTAATGAGCCACTACAAATATCAGCTAAAAATGGCTCGAAAGCTGTTCCATCGCTGTTCGTCTTTGGAGATTCCACGGTGGATTCAGGCAACAATAATTACATCAACACTCCTTTCAAAAGCGATTTTCCTCCTTACGGTAAGGATTTTCCCAACCATGTCCCCACTGGGAGGTTCACAAACGGCCGACTCGTCACTGATTTCATCTGTAAGTCTCTCCATTTAGTATTAATCCTTACACAAAAATGTATATATGTTATATATTTCATTGCTTTGTTTCATAGTACAGTTTCGTATGCTTTGGGAAAAGGAAATTACGTTCCAGCCTATTTGGACCCATCGCTCACCATTGAAGATATGATCGCCGGCGTTTGCTTTGCTTCTGCCCTAAGTGGACACGACCCACTCACTGCTCGAATAAGCGTATGTAATAAACATGTATGTGAAGATGCATTGCATGCATGCATATACGTACATTTGATATTTGATTATATGCGTTTTTTCTGTCCCAGGGTGTAATATCAATGGAGAAGCAGCTTGAATATTTCAAGGAATACAAGGCGAGGCATGAGAAGTCTGTTGGGAAAGAGAGGAGCAATAGCTTGATGAGTAACGCAGTGTTCATTGTAAGCGCTGGAACGAATGACTTCGTCTTCAACTATTACGGCGCCGTACCAATTCGAAGGCAAACTTACACCATTTCTGATTATCAGCAGTTCTTAGTACAGCGTGGTATACACTTCATACAGGTAATATAAATAAGGGTTGTGTCATACTTTTAATATTTCCTTCGAACGGATAATTTTGTTATAAATTGAGGTGTGGTCATGATAACGTCTGCACCACGTATAAATTAGTTATGGGCTTTTAGATGGTAGCCACAATTTAATAATACGGTGGGGAGAAGAGAGGAGCACCTTTTGCTTATTTACACACTTTATGACAAGAACGAATTAATGATTGTCTATCTGTTTCTTATTTATGAGGCGGTCTTGTTCTTGGTGTTGGCACACACTTGGGACAAATATTTTGATCATGCATCTACCATTTTAGTATTAACATTAGAACTGTCAAAATGGCTCGCGAACCGGCCCGTACCGCCCTGCCTATGGGGCGGGCTGGGCTGGGATTTTTAAGGCCCGCCATAGCCCGCAGGCCGGCCCGCCATATATTTTAATTAATTTATTTTATACATTAAATATATATTTATTTAATTATAGGAATTAACTAATGATTTTATTGATAATTAATGATGAAGTTATTAATTAATACATAATTATTGTATATTAAATGTTATTATAATTAAATAATGAATGATGCATTTACTAATTAATATATAATTAATGTATATTAAAAAATCATAATTATATAAATAATTATTAATTAATTAAAAAGTTTAAATAAAATATTAAAAAGATCAAGGCTGGCAGGCCTGGCCCGCCAGGCCTGCGGCCCGCTGGCGGGTGGGCTGGGCTTCAGTTTTGAAGGCCCGCCACATGGCGGGCCAGCCCGCCCCGCCCCACCCCGCCAAACAGCGGGCTTTGGCGGGCGGCGGGCCAGCCCGCCCTGGCCCGGCCCAGTTCTAGTTATTTTTACACCATGAGAATAACTATTAACAAAAATTTAATAATTATCCACAGCGCCTAATGGAAGTAGGAGCCAAGAACATAGCATTCGTGGGTCTCCCACCAATGGGGTGCGTGCCACTTGTCATCACACTTAATCCCAAAAATGCCCTCCCCCGCCATGGATGCGTAGAGTCGCTATCTTCCCACGCGCGAGACTATAATCGCATTCTTCGAAGGAGCTTAGCGTCTCTTCAGAAGCAAAGCCCCGGCGCCAAAATTGTCTACGCCGACATATACAAACCGCTGGACGATGTAATCAACAACCCAAGGCACTTTGGTAATAATAAGAAGATCAATTATCATCATTTTGCTCTTATCTTTATTTATAATTCACGAATTTAATTTAATTATTGCAGGTTTCGATAGGGTTAACGAAGGGTGTTGTGGGAGTGGATTAGTAGAAGTTTCTTTCCTATGCAATCCACACACTGATGTGTGCCCTGATGATACTAAGTATGTGTTTTGGGATTCCGTACACCCAACAGAAGCAATGTACTACAAGATTTTCGAGTATGTTCGTCCCATTATCGATCTTTTTCTCAAATAATAAGATGTGTGTGTATATATGTATATCTTTACGTATGTAATTAAATTTGACGACGGTGATCAGAGCTCGTGGTTATGTATTTATCATCCCCTGCTATTGCAATAATCTGTAAGGAACTAATACTTCTTCAAGATTCGATCTTTTCATACACTGTCAGGGTTTTTTGATTATTAATGATCAGAGATTCTCACATACAAAACAAGTTTTTATATTTTCTTTATTTTTTAGTCCATCTTTAATATGTCACGCAATTGCGCTAACTTAGAGGAGAATTTGGGTCTAGTCTCGCGTGTTCTTTGGTCAAGATAATATAATTAAGTAATTTCATATCATCTTCGTTTATTACAACTAGTAATTCGGGCACACTCAACGTGTGCAACAAATTTTTATCCGACGAACAGTTTCTCTACTATCTTCAAAGAGCAGTTTCTTTAGTATCACTGTCCGATGAGCAGTTTATTTAGTATATAGCAGTTTCTTTAGATTTAAGTAACTACCCAATTGGCTTGAAATATTGGTGTAATTGATACACCAAATTAGATCCAATCAGGCAGTTTTTAAGTGGTCCCGAGCATTAATAAAAGAGTATGGATAGTAGCTAACGTGCCCAAATGCCAAGTAGTAGCTGTCCGTCGCCTTCCGTTGATTGAACGTAAAACTTCATCGCGTGTTTTTAGGCGCACTCTTTCTTTTATTGTTGTTATTTTGCTATTTATACTCCTAATAATTGTTTATAAGGGAATATAAGTTACCGCGTCATATTATTTACGAGTTGCATATATATTAATGATAAGATAAACGGTCCGGTCAAGCTCAATAATAATCAATAATATCTTTAGTGAGATATTTAATCAATTAATACATATCCAGCAGCTTATATTCATGTAAATGAGCCTCCTACCATTAGTTGGTTCCCATTGACAATTTTACTTTTTATGATAACATTTAAGATTAGATTTAACTTGTTTTTTCTTCCATAACGCATCGTTCATGCATGTGCAGACTAGTCAATTATAAAGAACAAAATAAACGTGTATATAAAAATTCAACTTGCATTATCCTCGAGTAAAACTCAGCTCTGCGTTGAGATATTCAAATAAGGAGCCTTTCGTCACATCATTTTTGTCTACCATTGAAAAGTCCAACGTCGACCCAACATTATTTTACAGTTAAGACGGAAATATTTATCTGTTTTTAAACTTTTGAAGTACTATTCCAGTGTGCAACTCGTTGAAATATCTTTTAATTCAAATAACGAAACGTGCGTCGTCATGACATGGCTGCTTTATTTATTTTACTCTGGCGGCTAACTTCCAAGTATTAGAAAAATATATTCCCTCCGTCCCGCTAATTTTATCATATTTTTCCATTTCGAGCGTCCCACTAACTTTATTACATTTCCTTTTTGGGTAAAAAATTATCATAAACAATCAATATAATAATATTAAATATTCTTAAAAGATGTGTCAAAATATACAATTTTTTACCTTTTCATTGTACTATATTAGTATAATAATGCCACCTTAATACCAATAAATGTGATAAAAATCATGGGACTGAGTGAGTAATTTATATCTCCATTCCCCATGTTGTTGCATACAGACAAGCATCTCTACACACATGGAGTGGAGTTGGTAGTTTCCAAGCTCATTTCCTTACCTACTTTAAGCCCCACAAAACTCTCTCTCTCTCTCTATATATATATATATTTATATCTATATATATATAATACATACGTATTCTCTGCAACAGCAAAACAATATCTTCGAATATCAAACAAGATGAATAAAACCAAAGTAGCCATAATATCTTTTCTGGTGCTTCTCCTAAGCTGCGTAGCTTACAGCCGTTCGATCAAGGACGAAGATGCAATCCTATCATCTTCGTCGTCTTCGTCATCGTCATCATCGGCTTTTCTATCATTACACGGCTTAACGAAGACAGAGAATTGTGAGCCGACTTATGGAATCTTGCCGTGTTCGTCCAACGCTTGGGGGCTTCTTTTCCTCATAGTCGTGTACGAAATTCTTCTCTCCTTCGGAGGAAAATATGTTGGGATGGGATCTGAGCTCTTCTTCGAAATCATCGGCCCTGGAATCTTCGGGGGAAGCTTGTTTCAGATTCTTGGCACAATACCACAAATCGTCCTTGTTCTTGGTAAGTAACTTAACTACAAACTCTTTTTATTCATACGTTTTATTTATTTACTTTTTTTTTTTGAGTCGTATCCGTCTTTTTTCTCCAAGATTTTTAAAAACCTACTAAAGTTTCTTTTGACTTGTGTAATCGTACGGTGAATAGCTTTTCAAGATTAGTTTGATAATTTGCGTAAAAAAGATCTTAGTTGTTAATACCTTAAAATCAGCGTTCCAGGGCACACGAAAACACATTATAACAGTCAAATAGTGATAATCTTTTTTAACACGTTAGTGGAAGATTCAATTTTAACACGCTAGGTGGAGTGGAAGATTCAATAAGCCATTGAAAAGGTCGTATAGCGAACTATTCCTATTATAAAATTGTGGAATAATCACCTCCCATATGCCTTATATTTTAATTTCCTATTGATTTGTTTCTGGATTTTTCGTAAATTGACGGTGATATGTATCCATAATCTTGTCACATGAGCTTGCTTATCTAAAACAAGGTATGTATCACGACGACACTATATCGGAATATAATATTGTATGATACACAAAAAAGAAATACTTTAGAAAAAGTATCAGTCTTTTCTCTTTTTTTTCCTACGATTATCTTTCCCACCGGACGTTTCCAATCGTTACTTTATTTTTATGTAAAACATAAAAATAGAATATGTTTCTACTCCACAAGACTTTATATTTAATACTAATGATTTTGAGGACTTTATATTTAATACTAATGATTTTGTTGATTAGCAGAAAACCTTAGCTTTAGATTATTTTCAACACAAAAATAGATGTATAGTTTCTAATTATTATATGTTACTTAATAAATATATTTTATTTATATTTAAAATATTTGATATTTTGTTATAATAATAAAATTTAAAAATAATATTGATTTTTTGTTGATATTTTCCTTTTAATTTAATAAAACTAGAATAATAATATGCTATATTTGTATTTTATTTAATTTTTAAATATTATTGACTTTTTAATCTTTATAATATAAAAGTTTAATAAGTCATTTTTAATAATAACATATAAGGTAAAAACACTGTAATAACTGTATTATTATGCAAAATTAGCTGTATTTTTATGAAGCTCTAAAAACGCCAAAATATACGTCGTAATTGTCGTATGGAACCAAACGCAAACACCACTAGGATGAACGAACTATCCAAAAGCAAATTGCACAAACCAGACAAATGCACTGCACAATGCTCCAATAAGGATTAAATAAAATCGACAGTCGCAAACACTATGTATTTCAACAATTCCGTGCATATTTCTTTCTTGTATTCTTATTACAAATCACCGCAGCTAAATAATAAGCTAACTTCCCATGCATGTTCAATATTTCGAAACAAATAATTACAGCATCGGCCCTCTCGGGCTCGCAAGAGGAGGCTCAACAGCGAGCCAAGCTCGGGATGGGCTTGGTGGCGGGGACCACGGTGATGCTTCTAACGTTGATTTGGGGCACATCGGTCATCCTCGGAAGCTACAACCTTTCCGATGCTGTAATAGCTGATGCAAGTGGAAGCCAAAAAGATGCTTCAAAAACAGGTGCTTTACTCATTACATACTAATTAACTCTCGAATTTCGCAAAAAGAAAAAAATATCATACGAGTGATTATACATATACTTACGGTTCGCCAGGTATTGGCGTTGTAACGGACGTCGAAACGAGCTACATTGCGCGCATAATGCCGTTCACTTTGATCCCATTTCTCTTCATTCTCCTGGCGAACGTCGTCAGCGCTTCTTCGGCGAGACGAGCGATCATACTCTTCGCCCTCCTTTTCACGTTCGTCTTGCTGTTCGCTTACATTTTCTATCAGGTGATAACAAGTTCGCCAAAATCGAAATAATTTTCGAATTATTGGTTATCCCTTTGGCTCGGGTTTATTATATATGATTGCACGCCTTGCTTGCTACAGATATTCCAGCCGTGGATTCAGAACAGGAGATTCGAGTATCTGATGAACAAATACGCCAAAGATAAGCTGCTTACGCTCCTGTCGAGAAACGGGAAGCCCGATAGTCGGAAGATACAACAGTACGCATGAGTTTTCTTTTTTCTTTTTAACTAATTTGTTGAATGATGACTTCACCTGAAAGCTTAAGCTTGTATGGAGCATATTGTTTTTTTGAATTTTAAGTATTATATTCAACACGCTCATTCACTAGGTTGATTTCTTTGTTATCTAGGTTTTAGACGTAGAATTTAATGGGTAATCGTTAGGATTCGTACCCACGACCTCTACGCACGGGCGTTGATACCGTATTGAACGATCACTTCATCTAAATGTTTATCTGTAGGAAGCTTATCGTTTTTTTTTATACATTATATTTCAAACATTGATAAATTACTAGTGGGTCTTATAACGTTAGAGAGTATCGTAAAATTTTGCAGGCTTTTCGATCGGATCGACAAGGACAAAAGTGCGTCGTTATCAGCAGCAGAACTAAGAGTCCTGCTATTAGGAGTAAGGATCGACGACGATAACCTGACGACGGACAGAGACGTAGAGAACGTCTTGGCGTCGTTTGATACCTCTGGAGACGGGCGCATAGGCCGAGACGAGTTCATCCGAGGCATGCAAGATTTGGTCACCAATCTCTCCGATCAAGATCCCGACCGCATAAAAAAGACTCCCAACATCGCTTCTCAGGTAAACAAGAAAAAGAAAACACGATATTTTCTCAGGCTTGTTTATTTTTCTAGTCCTATATATTTGAGGGAGTTATAAAGACACCTAAATTAAGAAGTGACAATTCCAAGACAATAAAATTTCGAAATTATGAAGACAACGAGTATCAAATTGAAGCAAATTGAGTTTAAAAAATTTCAAAATGTGGCGTAAGTTTTGTCCTCAAAATGCTTCAATTCTAAAACTTATTGTCATAATTGCAACTCTTTCATTTAAATATCCTTACAACGCCACCACCCTGCGATAAATGACCGAAAAAATGATTACGCAATTTTCATATTACATCTAAGATAGTAACCAAAAGAAATGACCGAACCGCAGGGCACGAGCGATGCAGCAACGCAAGCGCTCTTGGGCGGGAGCAATAATGCCACGGCCCCGAGCATGAAGAACAGAGCTACTAATTCATGGACGAATTACCTCAGGGCGTCGTTCCTCGTTATAGTGGGCACTCTCATGATGTGCCTATTGGGACAACCTTTGATCAACAGCGTCGTATCTTTCGCAGAAGCCACGAATCTATCTTCGTTCGCCGTCTCTTACCTTGCGATCCCCTTCGCCATGAACTACGGAGCAGCGGTTCAGTCGATAGCTGCCGCTAGACAGAAGACGCAAAAATCGATCTCTCTGACTCTCTCGGCGGTACGTACGAGCCGTAAATATACATTCAATGTTTATATCTCATATTTTTGGCTCATTCATTTATTTTTTTTCGATTGCGCAGCTTTATACGGGAGTGTACATGAACAGTGTCATAGGACTGATAGTGTTCTTGGCGCCGGTTTACGCATTGAATTTATCGGCGAATGTATTTTCGGAGATTGTGGTCGTTTTGGCAATTTGCGTACTCATGACGGTTCTGGCGAGCGTTCGCACGGTTTACGCTCGTTGGATGGGCTACGTCGTGCTGCTTTTGTACCCGATATCGCTTGCCTTGATCTATTTCGCTACCGCCGTCCTCGGATTGCCGTAAAACGTAAAAAGGAGTCCTCGGCCATCGTTTTTTTTTGTTTAAATATATTTGCTTTGTATTAAATTGTGTCTAGTAGGCCTTATTATTATTATTATTATTTTGGTATTATTGTTGTGTCTGAAATTTCCTCTTTGTACTATTTCGATTGCATAGATAGTAGATTGTAGGTAAAAACATTTGAAGATTTTTACGTGTTGAGTAAGTTTGGTTATCTTAGTTCTTTGAGTAGGTATTTGTATACATACATCTTGAATTTTAGGCCCCTAATACAGAGATTTGTAAGTTTCTAGTTATATTACTCACTCCGTTCCAAACCATTTTATACATTTTACTAAATCAGGTGTCCCACATCTTTTGTACATTTCCTTATTTAGCAAATAAACTATCACAAACAATCAATATAATAATATTAAATATTCTTAAGACGTGCCAAAATATACACTTTATTACCTTTTAATTGTACTATATTATATTATTAAAATATTCAGTTTCTTAATTCCACTGCAACTCCCAAATGTCCAAAAATGTTTGAGACAGAGGGAACTAACGTAAAACATGCATTTTATGTTTCAATAGGCCTTTTTCTTTACTATCCTCGTCGATCACGTTGGTAAATGTTAAAAAATAGATCTTTCTATTTATTTGTTTTTGAGTGTCTCTTTGTAGTTATTTAAAATCATGGATTAGGTGAAACGATAATGCAGGGTTTTTTGAAATATGATAATCAGAACAATTGGCATTCCACGCAAAAACAGTTGTCATTACTTTTTCAACACTTTGTGTCCACTGCTTGTAAGTTTTTATTAAACCACGAGTCCATTGGCTACAAGTTACAGCTGATGTTTTTATCAAAATTGTTACAAAGTTTACACTAATCAAAGCTTTGATCGCATGTAACAACCCTAGTATTATACCCGCAAGTTGTCGGAAGTCACAGCCCTCAAACACGAGAAAAGTTGGTACGTACAAATTAGCCGCCCACTATCTTCACATGGTAAATAATAGCAGCCGAGCCGAGGCAGCCTATAAAAAGTCAATCAAGATTGCTTCTTTTTTTTTTCCTCAAATAAGCAATGTCTTCCACAGCTTTGTTCTTCTTCCTCGTTTCCCTACTCTTTTCATTCAACGCCGGCGTGCAAAGCCGCGTACTTCAGCTCAACTCTTTCGTCGACGGTCAAGATTTGATCTCAGATGGGATTACGATCCATGATCGCCAGCGTTCAAATGAATCTTACATCGTCTCATCAGCCAAAACCTCGGGCCCGAGCAGCTGCTATCACCAATATGGCTTCTTGCCCTGCGCAGAAAACGTCCTCGGATATATCTTCAACATCGCCGTTTACCAAGGCCTCCTTATATTCGGAGAGAAGCAAATCGGCAGTGGAAGTAAAGCGCTTTTCACTGTTATCGGGGTCGGGAAAATCGGGGGCATCATTTTTCGAATCCTCATGTCGCTGCCGAGCATGATGCTCATGATCAGTAAGAGAATAATGCATATAAGATTATATATGATCCTATAATGTTCTTTTGTTTTTGCGCTTTATTTATTTATTCGTGTTGTTAACACTGCATTTGGTTCCAGCAATGTAGGGTGGGAAATAAAATGGGAGAGAAGTTGGTTTTTCATTAGTTTTCTTTCGTTTTCCTCGCCATTGTTGATGAAATTAGTATTCTTTAGTTTTGAGTTAAAAGTAAACTAGACTTTCTTTTCTTGATCTATTTATTTGATCAACCAAACCTAAAAACGAGTTTTCCTTTTCCTCTATCATTTTCTTTCCTCTATTAATTTTCACAAACCAAACACACCCTAAAGATCATATATGTGGCTTTTATTACAGTTTCCGGGATTTTCAGCAGCAAAGATGATGCACAGCGCACGGTCTCGCTAGGGGTCGGTATATACGCTGGAATGACGGTGTTTAGCCTCACTCTTCAGTGGGGTTTGTGCGTCATATACGGAAGGCGGGACTTGAAGGCGATGAAATGGAGCCGAGCGCCTTCCCAAGATTCTAACTGCGTGCCTAACGTCAAAGATAAATTAGTAATCTTGAAAGGTAAGTAAACCCGAAATTTTTTTAATATACGACATTTAAAAGAAATATATTATGACGAAGACGGTGATGATGCAGAAAGTGGCGTCGAAATTGATCAACAGACGAACGATGCGGCTCGAATTATGCTTTTATCTTTGATTCCTTACATAGTCGTGCAACTGGGCAAGATGTTCGTAAATACGAGAAGCGGGAATCATGTCTTAATCCCGATAGCTCTAGGCGTTTCGTCCTTGTCTTTGATTGCGTACTTTGGCTATCAGGTGAGGTTTTGGGTCTCAAATGTCCCAGTTTGTCGTTTTTTTTTTATATATTTTTCTATTTCGAGGTATCCTCACTCAATCAGCTATGTGCGCTTTTTTTTTTGTGTTCTAATGAGGTTCTTTTTGGGTACAGATTTTGAACCCTTTGGTGCAGCAGAGGAGTTTGGATTACTCCAAGTACGAAATCGTTCGAAAGGGTTTTTTGAAGCACATCGAAAAGCAGGGAGAGTTGGTTAACGAACACGGAGAACTGAACACAGACGTCGTAAGAAGGTAAGAAATCCGACCAACTATTCTTGCGTTGATGCAATAACTATTTCGGTTAATTGCGAAAAATATTCGACTTTTATGTGCAGATTATTCGATCAAACGGATATAGACGACGATGACAGGATCACGAAGAATGAATTGGAGGGTTTGGTGGTTAAGATTTTTACGACTGGGGAAGGAGACGTCGACTGTTCTTACGCCGTTTCAGAAATAATGAAAAAGTGTGATAAGAGCGGCGATGGTAATATCAGCCAAGGCGAGCTGATCAACGGCATCCAAGAATTTGTAGCGGAAAACGACGTTTCGTCCAATGGAGTAAATGAAACTGCTTCGGATATGATTAAAGAGGCAAGCAAGCAAGCAAGCGAACAAATCTTTTTCTTGCATGAAGAAATTGAATGTGTTTAACTAAATTTATTCTCGGCGATCGACAGGCTTTCCATATATTCAAGCAGAAGAAAGGCGCCGAAGACCCAGAAGTGATCGATCGGATAATGTCAAAGATCATGAAACACGCCGAAATCCAACTATTAAAGGGCCAATCGCTCATTACACAAGAGGGAAAACCGAATGTCGAGCGCATTCAGACGTAAAAATACGACTTTCTTTTTCCTGTGTCATTTTATGTAGGTAGAGATTAATTACCTTGTGAGTTTGCCTGCATAAGTCTATTTTCATTGCTTGAATTTCCAGCCTCTTCAGCCAATTCGACTCGGACGGAAACAAATCGATATCAAAAATCGAACTCGAAAAGATGATCGGCGCCGTAGATTTTGGGAATTTTCAGATGAAAAGAGGAGACATCGTAAAGGCGCTGTTCAAAGATTTCGACAAGGACAAAAGCGAAGCCATCGACGAGCAAGAATTTGTTACAGCAGTGTCCGAACTACTCGACAAGGCCATCAGCGTAGCTAACACCAAGGATACGACCAAAGTCGTGGATCAGTTCGACAAGGTATAATCAAATCCATTTTTGCACTTTTTAAAAACCCTAAGAAAAAAAATTCGAATTTTTACGACAGAAAAAAATACGTCGTATTATTCTGCAGATCGTCTGGAAACAAGAGGTTCACGACAACGTAGCGCTCTTCAAATCTCTAGTTCGAGTATTGTTAGGCGTTGTGATTCTTACGTTCCTTGGAGGGCCGCTCATGAACAGCATACTGCAGTTATCCTTCGCCTATAACTTACCATCTTTTTCAATCTCATTCGTCGTCGTACCTTTCGCAATGAATGCGAGGGCCACGTTAGCAGCTATCTCTCCAGCTAGTCAGAAGAGTAAAACAACTGCTTCTTTGACATTTTCGGAGGTACCTAACGTCTCTCTGTTGATATGAGACATATATTTTTTGAAAATTAGTGTCGGGATCAATGATCGATGTTCTAAATCGACAGATTTACGGCGGAGTAATAATGAACAACATTGCGGGGCTAACGACATTGTTGGCAATAGTATTGGCAAAGGATTTGACTTGGGATTTCTCAGCAGAAGTTTTCGCAATTTTGTTCGTCTGCGCCATAATAGGCATTGTGGCGTATTCGTGCACCACTTATCGTCTGTGGACTTGTTTGCTAGCATTCTCGCTCTACCCTCTCTCTCTGGGACTGTTTTACTTTGTCCAAGTCGTCTTGAAATGGAACTAAGAGACTGACCTTTGTAAGAAAATAAAATAATGTCTGTTTATTCTGTTTCTGTGGAAAGCCATTGAGTGATATCATATAACAATGAAGGTACACCACGATCTTTATTCACATAATTAGAAATTTGGAATCACACGGTGTTGCATAAAAATGTGCTTTCTGCCATATGAGAAGATAGGTGCATATTTTTATTAAAAAACCTTTGAGAAAGATGATACGAGGTATGTTAAAATAATTGCTAGAGATGGTTCTAACCGAAACAAATAGTTACTACTGATATTCCAGCCATTTTGATTTATGTATCCTCAGTTTACCACAGTTTTGAAATTTACTATCAAATTAGCATTCCCTAAGGTGTTCTTAATGACACTGCCCCAAATATATATGGCTACAAAAATAAGTAAGTCTAAGAAAAAATCGTGTTTATTTTACAAAAATAACACCTAATTATTAGGTGTTCTCAGAACTCGTCTCAGCCTATGCGCCCGTCGCTTGAGGTATCGAAAGATGCCAAGACGTTCTTTACGCCTCTGTCAGTTGTCAGATTATTGTCGTCAATCCTTAATCCTAAGAGCAGGACTCTTAGTGCTGCTGCTGATGATAACTACACACTTTTGCACTTGTCGATCCGAATGAAAAGCCTGCAAATTTTAGGTAAAATAGTCGTTCAACATGGTATCAGTATCTAGATCTACGGGTATGGATCCTCATGACCACCCATTAAATAAAAATCTACACATTAAGGAAAGATAACAAAAGATCAATCAACCTAGACGTGCAGGAGCGTGTCGCAAATGTATTTATAATTTTAAAATGACACTCGCGACAAGCTTAAGCTAGGTGAAATGCTTTTTCAGAAATAAAAAGAAAAATCAGTCGCACTCTTGTGTCTTAGTATTGTGCTTTCCATTTCTGGAGAAGTGCGTAAGTAGCTTCTCTGTGGAGCATTTGTTCATCAGATACTCAATTCTCATATTCTGAAATGTTGTAGTTTTAGGACATACATTTCAAAATTTAAGCAACTTGATAACAAGTTTCAAAGTTCAAGCATTAACTGTCCTCATATTGTTTCACTTTAAAACTTAACATCCTGAATCGCTATCCTTTTTAAGTTAGCTATATAATGCCACGACCCCAAATTTATAGAATCAAAAAAGTAAGTACCCCACTTTCTAATTACATATAAGATAGTAACTAAAAGCAATGTAGCGTATTAATTATGCAAGCGCTCTTGGGCGGAAGCAATGATGCCGCAGCCCTGAGCATGAAAAGCGGAGCTACTAATTCATGGACGAATTAGCTCAGGACGTCTTTCCTCGTTATAGTGGCCACTCTCATTCTTTGCCTGTTGGGACAACCTTTGATCAACAGCGTCGTAGCTTTCACCGAAGCCACAAATTTAGCTTCATTCGCCATCTCTTACCTTACGATACCCTTCTCCAATATGAACTACGGCGCTGCAGTTCAGTCGATAGTTGCCCCCAGACAGAAGATGCAAAAATCAATGTCTCTGACTCTGTCGGCGTTACGCCCTCTAATAAAATATATTTCGAGAACCTTATACGGCATTTGGTTCATCTGGTCAATATCTTCCAATTGATTTTAGAAAGGATCCCTCAATTCTAATATGGTATCAGAGCGAGTTCGATTCTGCCTCAGTGTTATCCGATTCATATGTCCACGTGTTAGGCCGGTCATGCCACACGTGAGGGGGAGTGTTGAGATTACTTGTAATTGTCCCATATCGGCAAGCTCTTGAATCCACTTCATATATCAGAGGCTTTCTCCTCCCATCACCAATTGGGTTTAGGAAGGACCCCTCGGTTTCTAATATGGTATCAGAGCAAGCTTCCGATCACGGTCATAGGATTCTTATGTCCACATGTCAGGTCAGTCATGTCACAGGTGTTGAGTTATAATTTGGGCTTTCCCACATGGAATAATCTAAGCTCTTTAATCCACTATATACGGCCTTCAACACCAATCGCCCGTTGGTTTTAGGAATGACCCCTCAATTTCTAATAGAATGTGTTTTCGGAGACTTTGCTCGTTTTGGTAATTTGCGTCTCATGACGGTGACGGTGACCGTTCGCACAGTTTACGCTCGTTGGATGGGTTACGCCATTCTGCTTTGGTACTGTGACCGTGGCATAGACTAAAGATTGTAGTTAAAATTGGACGATTCTTCCTGTAATTATGTTTGATATCATAATTCTTTTGAATATTTTTTTGTACACATCTTGTACATTTCCATTAGGGTTTACAGGGCAATCCATTGGGTTATGGTATGAAGGTAAAGCGCCATATATGTTTTTGCTTTTTGTGATTTCTCGATTTTTTCAATTTCGTAAATTGTAACCTGGACACCAACCGTCTTGAATTTTTTGGACATATCTTGGAGAAACTGCGAACAATCGACAGCATCAACATAAAAATGAAGTCAATAATCGTTTTGGGAAACACATATGGTAGCGCAATATCCTGCCAAAGTAATCTGTATTAGAGCATCTCCAACGGGTGCTTTATTTTGTGTAAAACACAATAATACAGTATGATTTTACTACAATGGACTCCATATTTAACACTAATATTGTGTTGATGAGCAGAGAAACTTTAGATGTAGAGTACACAATTTTCAACACAAAAACAGAGTTGTAATTATCATTTGGATTTTTATTAAAATAGTCCATTTAAATCATAAATTAATAAAATAGGATTATTTCGGTCGAAATTAGTAAAATAGGGTAACACGCTATAACATGCAACGTCGCGTCCATTACGCGCGACGCCGCGATTAATAGACGCGACAATGAAGTGGCCCGCAATATGGGCTTTATCAGCCTATTTCAAAGATGGGCTGATTAAGGAATGGGCTTTCGTCGCGTCTAATAGACACGGCGTCGCTGTTAATGGACGCCACGACAAGACCAAACCCACTAAGAACTTCGAAATGACAGCCAATTACGCGTTGTCTGCAATAATTCAATAACATCACGCATATTACACGCGATGCCGCACCCATTGCCCACGACGATTTCCGTTATTTAAAGGTGCAACTTCATAGTTATATTTCATAAATTTAGTAGATATTCACTTCACACACTAGTCGTGCTTACGCTGGAATCGGAAAATAGAACCGAACCCATGAGTAAACGCGCATATGCACGTGTGCGCTGATCTACCTCATAATCTTTGCTGTCACCGTCGATCTGGTTGGCTTCTAACCAATCGATAAACTTCCTCAACAACACATTCGTCCCGCTCTATGAACCTACAGAAGGCCTGTAACCAGTGAACTCCTTCAGGTAATCGATGCACTGATCTGTGTCTTACTGGGGATCACACCACTTACCGAAATACCATACGGAGAGTCCCCACACCGACGTCCTCTAGTGTAACGGTCGCCTCCCCCACAGGCAAGTGGAACGTGTGCGCCTCCTTCCTCCACCTCTCTACAAGAGCCATAATCAAGTGTGGATCTATTTTCTGAGATCCACAACTATAAACGCCGTAAGACGACATTGTATCCAACTTCTTCAGAATACGGCCGTGCAACCACACCGGTCGTGAAGCTTACCACACACAACACCTTCCAAACCCCTAACGGTCAAAGGCGTGTCTACCCACCATCTGAATTGGATAGTACTACGACTATCCTGAAATATCAACTAAGAGCGATCTATCGACCCGTAAAATTCGTTCGTATCCATCCTAAATAGAACATTTAAAAGTCAATGTCGCCACAAATACCAAGAAAACAAACATAGTATCAACACATAAATTGAATCAGGTAACAAAAAATCGAATCAATAAAGCCAGAAACCCTAATTTCAAAACTATGTTTCGAAATTGGGAAAATTCCTAAAGCGAATTAATTATCCAAAATTAACGTCTTATATCAATCTAATAAGTAATCCACACATATTATATCAAAAACACAAATTTAAACTCAAGGATTCGACAAAATTTAACGAAACTACGAAAATCAAGATTTAAACAAATTAGGAGTTTCATACACAAACGAGGCTTAATCGACGATGATGAGGAAGAAGGATTGTGTTATTAGTAGCTCACGGTGGTCCGCAGGGGTGTTCGCCGCTGGTGGGTGGCCAAAATCGACGGGGAGGACGCGAGGAGAAGTGAGGAGGAAGAAAAAGTCGACGCGGGTTTATTAAACCCGTCGTCACATGCATCAGACGCGGCGCCGAGACGCTAGTTTATTGGGCCAACAGTTGGCCCAATTAATTTTTTTAGAGCAGGCCACGTTAAGCCTATTGGACGCGGCGCGCGCTTATTAGACGCGATTTTGGTAATTTTTAGTAAAGTTACCCTATTTTGTTAATAACGAAATTAAAAAACTCTATTGTAATAAAAAAGCCATTACCATTTACTAGTATTTATTTAATAAAACATATCTTAATTATATATTTAATATTTATACTAAAACAGTAAAAATAATATTAATTTGTTTTTTATTATTGATATTTCACTTTTAATTTAATAAAATTAGAATTAAATAATATGCTAATTTGATAATTTAGTTAATTTTTAAATATTAATAGTTATAATATATTGACTTTTTAATAATCATAATATGAAGTTTGATAAGTCAATTATGATAGTAATAAAATTGGAAATTGATTTTTTAGAGTACAAAATAGAGTTAATGGGTGGAGTAAAAATTAGTGTAGAAAATAGAGTTTATGTGTTGGAGTAAAAGCACTGTATCAACTGTATTATTGTGCAAAATTAACTTATTGTTATGCCGTGGGTTGGAGATGATCTTAGGATAAGCTCATGCAATATATTTGATTAGTTGGGGGATTTGATCATGTGATTTCCCAGCCAAAGCGAAGATCAAAATATCATCTCTGACCACTAAGCTAAAACCTCGTTCGCTAGTTCTTTTTAAGTTTTTATCGTTCACCTAGTTTAACTTTTTACCATGAAACGATTAGGTAAACCATGAAACGATTAGGTAACTAAGCTAGGTCCTTTTGTTACAGAGGTCATTCTTTACGAATTATTGTGTACTCAAAGTCCTTGTGATCACGTGGCTAAATGTAAAATAGTATATAATATATAGGTACATATCTTTCGATTGCCCGTGAGTAGGTACAAATGATAATACAGGATTAGTATTATCGTTATATAATATATGATAATAAGAACAAAATAGTGGCATTCCACGCAAGAACAGTTAATTGTTATTATTTGTTTAACTTGCCTTTCTTTGTGTCCACTTGGTAGTACTTTATACATTATATTCAACACTTCAATCAGGCGATCAAGTTGCAGCTGATATTTTAATTAATTCTTACAATGTTCACGTTAATATCAAAGCTGTGATCACATGTAACTACGACGCTAATGGCGTTCTTGATTGATAAAAAAGTATTTCCATAGATCGTCCACATTTGGGTGTGCATGACTCACGTGCTACCAAGGTAAAGCGTCATGTTCGCTCTTTTTTTTTTTTTTTTTTTCGATTTCTCGATTTCTTACAAATATTTTTATTATTAACGTAGTCCAGTTATTTGGGTAGTTATCAACTATATCACGTACACTCTTCTTACTATGAAACGATTAGGTAAGTAAGCCAAGGGCCAAGGTCATTGTTTATTGAGGTCATTCTTTTGTATTATTCTATGAGCCCTTGTGATCACGTTGCTAATATACGTAACTAAAAATATATATCTTCTATTTACTTATATCCGTGATTAGGTAGGGATGATAGTGATTAGTGAATGGTTATTAAAAATATGATAATAAAAATAATTACCATTCCACGCAGAGCAGTTGGCATTGTTTTTTTTAGCAACTCTTTGTGTCCACTTGGTAGTATATTTCTCCATTATATTAAATCCTCCATCTGATGACTAATACAAATGGTTTACACCAATCAAAGCTTTGATCACATGTAACCACCACGCTAGGGTTGCAAACAAATCGGGCTTTTTTGGTTCGATCGCGATTGAATTTGAAATTTAAGATTCGAATTCGAATATTTAGAATACGAATACGAATAAGAATATTTTTCTGATTCAAGAAATATTTGAATACGAATATGAAATAACAATATTCGATTTGAATATTAATCGAATTATTCGATTTGAATAATTTAATATATAAATTTTAATATATTATCAATACTTGTAATTTAATAACCATTAAGAATGTTTAGAATATTAGAGCACAAGATAAATATTATGGCTCATACTTAGAAATCAATAAGCCCATTTCTATTTAATATAATATATCACTCGGTATATATTACTTATTGCATATTTTAATTCAAAAGATTATATTTTGTTAAAGCAAACTAAATATATGACGGGAAATCATATACGCACACCCCAAATTACTCTATAGACCCCTAATTAATTATAACATTAAATTTATTACAAAAAGTAAAATTTATAATTTTCAATATCAGCAGATGCCGTTCTTTCAGTATAATCTTTATTACTGATAGTTATTAGTTATTGTGCATAATTACTCCTCCCCATTACTATTCTGTATATAATTTTGAAGGTTTTATAACTATTTACTAAGTTCTTTCACGCAATTAAATTATCAACTTACAACTATTATTTAATTCTACGCATTTATTAAATAAATGTCTCTTCTTTTTATATGAAATATTTGTGGAATAAGAAAATTTTTTAAAAATAAGTCAAGAATAATATTTATAAATTTAGAAGTTTTGTTTATTTCTAATTGGTAAGAGTAGAATTAACTTCAACCATAAATTATAATTAATATTTATTTACAAATGTGTAAATAATTTCCGTTGAATAAGTGCATTAATGAAATAAAATGTAAGTTTAAAAATATATTTTAAATGTAATAATATTTATATTTTGTGTTAAATAGAGAGATAAATACTCAAATTTAATCCATATTTGAGTATTTGAATATTCCATCAAATATTCGTACTCGTATTCGATTGCCATCCGAATTTGAATAGAATATTGTGGTATTCGACTCGATCCATTCGTTTGCAACCCTACAGCGGTTCTTTGATCAATAAACAAGTATATTTCTCATCTCATGTATCGTTCACATTGTAACAAACCTAGTATTATACTCGCAACTAGGGATGGCAACGGGTCGGGTTTGGCCGGACCCGGGACCCGACCCGATTATTTTTTAGCAAACCCGGGACCCGCCCCGCCCCGTCTCGGGTTTGGACCCGCCCCGCCCCGGGCTAGACCCGAGCGAACCGGGTCTGACCCGCCAGACCCGAATATATTATTTTTCTTTTTTTTTAATTTTTTAAAAGATAAAATGTATAAATGTGTTGATTGAGATTCGAACCCACAACCTCACCTTTGTAATACCAAACCTCTACCACTAGACCAACAACTCTTTTATTTATAATATTAACAATAATACTATATAACTTTAATTACAAAATGAATTATAATATAGATATATTATCGGGGCGGGTTTCGGGCCGGGTCTTGGGGCGGGTTTGGCCGGACCCGGGACCCGCCCCAGACCCGGCCGGGTAGAAAAATTTTAAACCATTACCCGCCCCATACCCGAATATTTAAAAAATACCCGGCCCATTAGGGGCGGGTTCGGGTACGGACCCGCCCCATTGCCATCCCTAGTCTGAACACAGCTCTCAAGCACAGACGGGAAAGTTAATATAAACTCGTGGGGTTGCAAACGAATCGAATTTTTTTGGTTCGTTTCGCGATTCAATTCGAAATTTTAAGATTCGAATTCGAATATTTAGAATACAAATCCGAATAAGAATATTGTTTTTGATTCGAGAAATATACGAATACGAATATGAAATCACAATATTCGATTCGAAAATTAAGCGAATTATTCGATTCGAATAATATAACGTAGTGACAATAGTATAATTAATATATTTTCACATATAATATCTGATAACTCACTAAAACATCTAACCATAATATGTTATAATTCAATATATGTTTAAAAATAATTTATTATGATTCAATATATATTGTAAATATAATATAATTACTAAAGAGAAAATGAAAGATGACTCTGAATACAAATATTCGATATTCGAGAAAACATTCGAATTCAAATAAGAATCGATTTTATGATTCGGTTAAATATTCGAATATTCATATTCGTATTCGATTGTCATCCGAATGCGAATAGAATATTGCGGTATTCGACTCGGCTCGATTCGCTTGCAACCCTATAAACTAGCTTCCCTCTGTCTTCATTGATGAGCATCGAAAAAAAGTCAGTCAACGAACACCTTCTCTTTTCTTATTCCATCATCAATGGCTTCCACAGCAGCTTTGTTCTTCTTCGCATTGCTGCTCTATTCACTCAACGCCGGCATAGTGCAAAGCCGCTTGCTCCAGCTAAACTCTTTCGTCGGTCAAGATTTGATCTCAGACGGGATTACTCACGATGATGGCCCGACATACTCTATTAATAACCAATCTTACATCTGTTATGTTTTATTTTATGGATAATCGAATTCTGTGAGGGACGAATAGTTATTTGGTGAGGAGGAACGATCGTGAGACTTGAGTATTTTTGAAGAGAATATTATTTGTCAACTTTTCTTTATTTCTTCTTCTCTTGCCTTCTTCAACGTACAAGATACAAGTATTTATAGATACAAACTAAGAGAGGATAACAAAGCATCTAATTATCATATCATAATTATAGATTTAGGCGGCTGATAATAGATTTGCTTTTTTCGTCTTCTTCATATTTTTCTTCCCCAAAATCCTTTTTTTCTTTTTTTGCTATCTTGACTATTTCATGCGCAGCCCTCGTGCTTCTTTGGTCTTATTTTTTACTATTCATTTTCATGCCTTCTCTTATTTTCTTGTGTGGGTCAGTTTTGAGATTAGTCAACAAATTCCCCCCTTAATCTCAAAACCTTGCCGTCTTTCGACACTCCTTGAATTTAACTCTTTTTCGTCTGTCATACGTAGCGGCTCGCCACTTGCCGTCAATAATTGCCTTCGTGATTCTCGCCATGTTTGTCATCTCGTCGTACTCGTCTGTCACTAAGTGGCACAGAAAGTCTACCACTTGTTTTTCTTCCTGGACTGCCTTTGACCTCGTCGTTAAAAATGGCAGTACCGGCTTCTTCGCGTTTCTTAACAAGCTCCTCATTTATCCCCTCTATTGAGATAATTTTGTACTGCTCCACATCATTTTTCACGAATATATTTTTGAATTTATATTTTACCTCCTCCGCAGTTTTTGTGTGGATTTTGTCGTACTCAATATCCGCGGGTGTGTCGATTGGGTCCTTCGCTCCGGATCGCTTGGCCTTCCTTGGCATCTCCAGGGTCTCCTTCGCTTGTACGTCAGTCGCCTCTTTGGTCACGAGGTCGATCTTATTGGTGACCTCCTCAGCGACTTCTCTGCGATTTTCGTCGATATGTTTTTCCTTCAGATTTTGGTTCTCGTCCACCGCCTCGAGGGTCTCCTTGGTCGCCGTCTTGACTTCGTCCTTCTCGTCTGCTTCTAATTTTTCGGCGAGCTTGTATTTGTTGTTGCTTCGATTTTTCAAGTCTTTCATATAGGCTTCAAGACTGTCTCTCGCCTTGATCCATTGCTGCACCTCCTTTTCTTTCTGGCGCGCTTTAGCCTCGTTGAAGCGCTCCATCTCTTTAGGGCTGACCTCATTAGGTTCCCTGATTTTCTGTTTACCGACTTCTTTGCCAGTTTTTCGCATGGCCTCCGTCGTGGCTGCGCTGGTCGTCTCTTTCACGCCGCTCTCCTGGTTCTCTCCTTGCATGTCTTCGTCAGCATGCGTGGTTGTCTCTTCAACCGCCTCAACGCTTTTTTCGGACACTGTCTTTCGTGTCTCTACGGCTTTTACGTTCGCCTCGTGGAATCTATTTTTATTTTCGTCCGACGACGTGTGCATGGCGTCGTCGACCTCGTTCTTCATCTCATCGGCATTTTCCGATGTCTTCTCGTCGATCTCCTCGACTTTCTCAGGTGGTTGTCGTGGCGGCGTCTCTTCAATCGCCTCTTCTTTCTCGAGCTTTGCGGGCTCCTCCTCTTCATCGCCATCGGCTTTCATCTTTGATGATTCGCCTTCCCCCGTCTCGGGTTTTAGTGGTGGTTCGACTTCTTTCTTTTCCACCATCGGCTTAGCTTGATCTTTATCAAGCTTACTCTCCACGTCACGAGCTACCTCATCTCGTACGGGTTCGCCCTCAGCATTCTTCTCGTCTTCCTTCGTCGTTGCAAGTTCGCCCAGTTTTTGTGGCTGAACTTGGTCGGTGTCTTTGTACGCTTTCTCCAACAGATCCCAGGCTTCCTTGGCGTTTGTTGTTGCACCTATCACTCTAGCACCAGTAAATTCTACCGCTTTGCGGATGACGACGAGCGCAAGACTATTTTCTATGGCGGCGACTCGCAACGTCTTTCCTTGCGGCCTTGTATACCCCTTCGTATCGGGTGAATATCCATCTTCGACTATTTCCCATAAGCCTTCTGATTTCAGTAGCGCTCTCGTTTCGGCGCTCCACCGTACGTAATTACTTTCGGTGAGTTTTGGCGGGAATGGCATTCCAACACCTGGTAATTTCAGCATCACCACTGGCTCTGCCGGCTCCGTTGACACCATCAGCTCTGATACCATTTTGTTATTTTTTATTTTATTGATAATCGAATTCTGTGAGGGACGAATAGTTATTTGGTGAGGAGGAACGATCGTGAGACTTGAGTATTTTTGAAGAGAATATTATTTGTCAACTTTTCTTTATTTCTTCTTCTCTTGCCTTCTTCAACGTACAAGATACAAGTATTTATAGATACAAACTAAGAGAGGATAACAAAGCATCTAATTATCATATCATAATTATAGATTTAGGCGGCTGATAATAGATTTGCTTTTTTCGTCTTCTTCATATTTTTCTTCCCCAAAATCCTTTTTTTCTTTTTTTGCTATCTTGACTATTTCATGCGCAGCCCTCGTGCTTCTTTGGTCTTATTTTTTTACTATTCATTTTCATGCCTTCTCTTATTTTCTTGTGTGGGTCAGTTTTGAGATTAGTCAACAACATCACCTTCGAATCCTCGGCCCCGAGCAGCTGCAAGCACCAATACGGCTTCTTGCCATGCGCAGAAAACGTGGCCGGCTACATCTTCAACATGGCCATTTTTCAGGGCCTCCTCATATTCGGAGAAAAGCAAATCAATAGCGGAAGTAAAGCGATCTTCACTGTTATCGGAGTTGGAAAAATTGGCGGCATCATTTTTCGAATACTCATGTCACTTCCAAACATGATGTTTATGATCAGTAAGCACCAATATTGCTCTTATTCGCTTCTGTAAATTGTCGACTTTGTTCTTTCTTACGACAGATCGTTTTCTTTGCCCGCATTTTTATTACAGTTTCTGGGGTTTTCAGTAGCAAAGAAGACGCACAGCACACGGTCTCGCAAGCGGTGGGTATATACGCTGGAATGACTGTGTTTAGCCTCACTCTTCAGTGGGGTTTGTGCGTCATATATGGTACGCTAGGCTCAAAGGAAAAGAAATCGAGCCAAGCGTCTTCTAGTAAAGATTCTAATTCTGCGCCTAGTGTTAAAGATAAACTAGTAATCTTGAAAGGTACGTAAGCCCTTATACTGGATTTAGAAGGACGATGATGTTGACGATGAGTATGGTTTCGAATGTTTGTGCAGAGAGTGGCGTCAAAATCAATGAAAACGCAAACGAAGCGGCTTTAGTTATGCTTTTATCTTTGATGCCTTACATAGTCGTGCAACTGGGCAAGATTTTCGCCAAGACGAGAAGCGGGGATCATGTCCTAATCCCGATAGTCCTTGTCGTTTCGTCCCTGTCGTTGATTGCCTACTTTGGTTATCAAGTGAGTTTTTTGGTCTCGACTTGTCGCCTTCTTTTTTTTTTTTTCATATCCTTAGACCATTTCCATCCCAAAAACTATTCCCAAACGCAAACTCATTCCCAAACTCAAAATGCAGTAATTCTTATCCAACCATTAAACTCATTCTCAAACTCAAAATAATAATGTCAAAATATTATCTTTCATACCAACTATTTAAGTTTTCAATACTACCACATATTTTTCGATTTCATAAATTTTACCAATAGACAATTAGAAACATTATCTAAGTATTTATAAATGATTTACCAAATAAACATTATTTACGTGTTTCGTAAATATAAAAAGAATAAATAAATGTAATAGAATTGACAGATTAAAATATTGTATAAGAAAAACAAATTATTAATTTAATAGGGTTCTTTTTGTAGGAGTGCAAAATTTATGTGTTGGTTCTTTTTGCAAATACATACATGCGTTTTTAGGTGAGAAAAATATGAAAAATCTCATTTTCGGTTTGCGTATGGGTATCGATTGGATAACTTTTCTGATTTGTTCGGTTCCTTTTTCCGCGGCGCTTGGAGATGCCCTTATGTATCTCCACTCAATCAGCTATGTGCATTTTTTTTTTCCCCTGATGAGGGGCGTTATGGGTACAGATTTTGAACCCTATGGTGCAATATAGGAGTTTGTATTACGCCAGGAACGAAACCGTTCGAAAACATTTTCTGAAGCACATCGGAGAGCTGGGAGAGTTAGTAGGCGATGAGGGCAAACTCAACACCGGCCTCATAGGAAGGTAAAAAAAGAACTCGACGAAAATATTCGTTCGTTGATGTCATAAATATTCGGTTAATTGCAAAGAGTATTAATTTACTTGATGCGCAGATTATTCATTGAAGCAGATGCAAATAAGGACAAGAAACTCACGAGGAACGAAATGGAGGAGTTGCTAGTTAACGCTTTTACGACCGGGGAAGGAAACGTCGACAGTTTGTATGCCGTTTCGGAAATAATGAAGAAGTGCGATAAGAGCGACGACGGTTATATCAGCCTAGGCGAGCTAATCAAAGGCATCGAAGAATTTATAAAGGAAAACCAGTCGAGCGGAACAAACGAATCTGCTTTGGATATAGTTAAAGAGGCAAGCAAGCAAACCTTTTTTTTTTCTTGCATCGAAATTGAAATAAATACCTACTAAATCTACAATTTTTTTTTTTTTTACGATGGACAGGCTTTCCAGAAATACAATCAGAATAACGGCAACGAGGACCCAGAACTTATCAATCGAATAATGTCAAGGATCATGAAACACGCCGAAATCGAATTATTAAAGGGCCAATCCCTCATTACACCAGACGGAAAACCAAACGTCGAGCACATTCAGACGTAAATATATACATACATGTTTTTTTTCGTTTATGCATAGGTAGTCTACCTTTGTGAGTCTGCCTGCTTATGTCCATTTTCATTCCTTGATTTTTCCAGCCTCTTCAATCATATCGATTCCGGTATTGAGAAGGACAAATCTATATCAAGACCCGAACTGGAAAAACTGATCGGTGCCGTCAACTTTGGCAATTTCCAGATGAAAAGAGGAGACATCGCAAAGGCGCTGTTCGACGATTTAGATAAGGACAAAAACAATTCCGTCGAGGAGAAGGAATTCATTAAAAAAGTGTCCGAACGACTCGACACGGCCATCAGAGTAGCCAACACCAAGGATACGACAAAAGTCGTAGAACAATTCGACAAGGTAAAAAACTCAAATTTCCATATTGTCGCGCACCTTCGAAACGATAAGAAAGGCCAATTCTATTTTTTAAGAACTGTGTTATTCTGCAGATCATGTGGGAGGATTACGGCAGCTTTGCGCTCTTCAAATCTGTAGTTCGAGTATTGTTAGGCATTGCGATTCTTACGTTCCTTGGAGGGCCGCTCATGAACAGCTTACTGCAGTTATCCTTCGCCTTTAACTTACCATCTTTCTCAATCTCATTCGTCGTCGTACCTTTCGCTATGAATGCGAGGGCGACGTTGGCAGCTATCTCTCCAGCTAGTCAGCAGAGTGAGACAAGTGCTTCTACGACGTTTTCGGAGGTACTTAATGCCCCTCTCTTAATAGTGTCCTTCTGATCTGATACTACGAAAATTTATGAAAAAAAAATAAGAACAAAACGTTTTCTGGAATTAACGATGTTCCAATCGACGACAGATTTACGGCGGAGTAATCATGAGCAACATTTCGGGGCTGATGACGTTGTCGGCAATAGTAATTGCAAAGGACTTGACTTGGGACTTCTCAGCAGAAGTGCTCACAATTCTGGTCGTATGCGCCATTATAGGCATTATGGCGTATTCATGCACCACTTATCGTCTGTGGACTTGTTTGCTGGCGTTCTCGCTCTACCCTCTCTCTCTGGGACTGTTTTACTTTGTCCAAGTCGTCTTGAAATGGAACTAAGAGACTGACCTTTGTAAGAAAATAAAACGATGTCTGTGTATTATATTCCGTGGAAAGCCCATGAGTGATATATTAATGAAAAGGCAATGCACCCTAACATCAGAACACGATGTTTATATGAGAAGATAGGTGAGTATTTATAGGGGCAGTTTAATGTCACAGGCCGCAACATAAGTTTCATTTAGGGTTCAGGCCTCTGTCAGAAAATTTTTAGTTTTAAGGATCCGATACAGTTAAGTGTTTTTCAGTACCCACTTCATGGTTTTGCAGAACCAATTCATCGTTCTGCAGTACCACTTCATTGTTTTGTAATAACATAAAACGATAGTCCGATACCAGTTCATATACACTGTATAGCACTTGCGTAAATTTTATATCCTTATCTCTAAATTTTACAAAAGTCGGGTCATTAACCCTAAAAATTTTCCAAAAGGGGCATGAAACCTAACTTAAAACATCTTTTGGGGTCTTAAACTTAATTAGCACATATTTATATAAACCACCTTTGACTTGACACTAATGGCTCGACGAAGATTAAAAAACAATTGTATTTTACTGATTTATATAACATAGTATGGGGTGGGGACAAAGATTAAGAAATTGTATGTGCAATAGCAAGCAGCATAGCAATAGTATTCATTCTGCTGCTGGATAATCTCAAAGCGGGACCGACAAGTTGAAAATAAAAACAAAAAAAATAAATCTTCAGCATCCAAGTGTGACTATGAAAGTCAAGGAAAAGATAAGATCTCAATTGATATACGCATTATCATTAAGTTCTTTGTTTGTCTTTTTGCTATCTTATATGTACTATATATATGATGTATGCATGTATTGTAAGAGGGGGTTTAGTGACAAGAGAGATGATTGAGTGGGTGAGTTTAACAAAAGCTATGCATGTAAGTAAGAGTGAACAAAGAAATAGAAATTATCTTGTTCGCCTTCTCCTCATACGATCTGCACTCACCAAAAACTAAACCACCCCAAGTACTCTCAGATAAATCGATCTTTCGTCAGTTCAAAAACAACGTGGTATTAGAGCCGATGGTGATGGAGATGATGAAAATACCAGGTGTCGGAATGACAATCCCGCGCAGCTCACCGAAAGTAATTACGTACAGTGCAGCGTCGAAGTGAAAGCTTTGCTTGAAGAGCGGTGTTTATGGAAAATAGTCAAAGATGGATATTCCAAACCCAATACGACAGGGTATACAAGATTGCAATGGCCGTTACGAGCCTCCTGCACGCAAAATGATCTCGTGCTCCTCGTCATCACGGTAAAATTTACCGGTTCCAGAGAGATAGATGGTGCGAAAAATGCAAAGGAAGGCTGAGAAATGTGAGAGAAAGCGTATAAGGACACTGATAGTACCAAACAAGTTCAACTACAAAATCAGGGCAAACTTGAGACAATAAAAGAGGACGAATGGTGAGAGTTTTCTGACGACAAGAAGAAAATAGAGAGGCAAAAGGACCTCAAGATAGAAGGCGAATGCATACAAGAAGACGTACCTCGCGGTAGAGAGCGTGATAGAGATTACGCCGAGGATCCAAAGCCGGTGGAGGAAAAGAAAAAGACGAACCACCGGTTAAGATCGAGAAGAAAAAAGAAGTCGGAGCGTTAAAGAAAGACGTCGATGAATCAAAAAAGGAGGAATAATCCCCAAAATGCCGAAGTGCCCGTTAAAGAAGTGAAAAAGGATAATGAAGCTCCAAAAAAATGCTTGAGAAAGAGGAAGCGGTCGAAGAGTCGCCGCCTCGACAACCACCTGAGAAAGTCAATGGCATCGGCGAGAAGGCCAAAGAAGCTGAGCGTGACGGCAAAAGCCAGCGATGCCAAGGAGACTGTGAAGGACACGAGTAATATGGCCGGTGCAGCCACGACGGAGGCCCTGCGACATGTTGATCACAAAGTTCCTAAACTGAGGACTGGAGAACCTACAGAGGCCAATTCTAAAAAGTAGAAATACGTTAAAGAATAAAAGATACGCAAGAAAGACAAGGAGGTAAAAGAATGGATCGACGCTAGGAACAAAACCTCGAAACATACATGAACAACCTGAAAAACTGAAACAACGATAAGTACAAGCTCGACGACAAATTAGAGGCGGACGAGAAGGACGAGATCGCGACAACGACCAAGGAGGCCCCCAAGTGGATGGCGATAACCAAAATATGAAGGAAAAGATATCTACGAAAATCGCAGAGAAGTCGCGGAGGAGGTCACGGATAAGATCGATGAGACCAACGAGGCGGAGCAGAACAAGAATACCTGCGTGGAGGTGATAAGGAGCATGAAGGATCTGACCTGCTCGATTCAATCGACGAGCCGATGAGCCTAAAGGGCTACGTCACGAGGATCAAGGAAGAACATGCCTATATTTACTACATCATCGATGAAAGCGAAAAGGCCATAGAGAACTCTCTATTCATCGAACGCCCGAGGAAGAAGTGCTACGAGGTTTTGCACGTGGTTGATGCGATCGAAGAATGTGCAGTCATGCAGTTGAAGGAATACAATGGCAAGACGTTGTTTTTCGCCACTAGAGAAGGCCTGAAGCTAGACTACGAAACTGAGGAAGAATATAATCAAAAGGAGGAGAAACCTTTAGAGAACTTCTGTTAAGTCATTAGAGATGTCTTGGGTGATAAGATAGAAAAGGTGTAGGGTCATCGACTCACCGAGCTATTTGGCCACTCGCGAAGACGGCTGGACAACAAATATGGAGAGGATGACAAAGGCATTAGAGATGCCAAGTGGTGAGCCGCGACGTATGATACACGGAAAAGAACTAAGTTTAAATGATGGATGAAATATTGCAAGACTTTGAGATTAAGGGGTATAATCTCAAAGCGGGACCGACGAGCTGAAAATAATATAATAAAATTTTTCAGCAACCAAGCGTGACTATGAAGGTCAAGGAAAAACAAAAAATAAGATCTCAGTTGATATACTCATGATGGGGCTTTTTATTAAAATAATGCATTTTAAGTTTAAAATAAATAAATATAGGTCGTTAAACAACTTAATAAAATTGTGCAAGTTGCAGGTATTGAATGCGATATCACGCCTAATAGAAGCGATGCCGCATGTAATGGGTGCGATGCCTTTCTCTTAATTTTTTTATTAAGTCGCCCCTCGTTCTCTTTTTGTTTTTCTTTTTATTTATTTTTTTTATTTTAACTTATTTTATATTTATTAATTATATAATCCACTAAATCATAAAATCGTCGTTATTTCATGTGATTTACGTAATAAAAATAAAAAAACACATCTAGTTTTTTGTTTCGTGACGATTAGAAATGATATGCATATCTTATAATTTTCGATATTCGGAACTATATTTTTTATTTTTTAACTTAAAAAGTACTTAAATTGAAATAAATTTAAAAAATAATTGCAATTCCGATATTTGAACAACAAAAGGTAGGTCAACCTTGGTGATATGAGTAGTAGTGTCAATTCTCTTATATGATTCTTAGCTTGAGACGTCCATACATTGTCAGTCTCAGGATCCCCTCCAATTCGGCCGTGGCATCGGTTCATTCGTGTGTCCCTCCGCCTAAAAGCCTGCCAGGAGCCGCTCCTTGCCCGTGCTTTGGCAACGACGATCACATGCCCACCAGCTTCCGCGTGGTTTGTCCCACGAACCACACCGGGTGTTACTCATTAGGGGCATGCTCCCTTTTTATTTTTTATTTATTTTAACATCGCCCCAATAGGGCGACCTTCTCTTTTATTTTTTTATTTTTTATTTTCTAAATTAATCTATCAAATCATAAAATCATCGTTATTTCATGTGATTTACATAATAAAATTAAACGTATCTAATTTATTATTTGTTTAACAATGATTAAAATGATATGCATTTTTCGAATGAAATATTTAATTGTTTTTTAAATTTATTCCAATTTAAGTATTTTTTTAATTTATAAAAATAAAAAAATATTTTCGAATATCGAAAAATATAAGATATGCATATCTCTTTAATCGGCGCGAAACAAACAATAAATTAGATGCATTTATTGAAATTTATTATTAAATCACATGAAATAACAATGATTCTGTTATTTGGTGGATTACATAATTAATAAATGTAAAATAAGTTAAAAAAAATAAAAGAGAATGTCAATAAATGTAAAATAAGTTAAAAAAGAAAAGAAAAAGAGAACGTCGCCCCTAATGGGGGCGACTTAAATAAAAAAATAAAAATTAAAAACAGGCGTTACACCCATTACATGCGATCTTTATTACTCTATTTTATTAATTTTAAATTTAAAATGCATTATTTTAACAAAAGCCACTCATGATTAGCATTAAGTTCTTGTTTGTCCTTTTCCTATCTTATATATACTATATATATATATGATGTATGCATGTATTATAAGATGGGGGTTTAGTAACATGTATGACCAAAAAGGTCAACATAGTGCATGATAATTATTTTAAAAATATTATAATAAAATTAATTGGCATTTCACGCAAGAACAGTTGTCATTATTTCTTTAATACTGTGTGCCCACTTGGTAGCACATTTCTCTATATTATAATCAATCCTCCATTGGTGCAGGTTACAACTGATGTTTTCATTTACACCAATCAAAGCTTTGATCACATGTAACCACCACGCTAGCAGCGTTCTTTGATCAATAAACAAGTATATTTCTCATCTCATGGATCGTTCACATTGTAACAAACCTAGTATTATACTCGCAAGCTGTCTGAACACAGCTCTCAAGCACAGACAGGAAAAATATAAACTAGCCTTCCATGTCTCCATTGATGAGCATCGAAAAAAAGTCAGTCAACGAACACCTTCTCTTTTCTTATTCCATCATCAATGGCTTCCACAGCAGCTTTGTTCTTCTTCGCTTTGCTGCTCTTTTCACTCAACGCCGGCGTAGTGCAGAGCCGCTTACTCCAGCTAAACTCTTTCGATGGTCAAGATTTGATCTCAGATGGGACTACTCACGATGATGGCCCAATATACTCTGTTAACCAATCTTACATCTCCTTCGAATCCTCGGGCCCGAGCAGCTGCGATCACCAATATGGCTTCTTGCCCTGCGCAGAAAACGTCCTCGGATATATCTTCAACATCGTCGTTTATCAGGGCCTCCTTATATTCGGAGAAAAGCAAATCGGAAGTGGAAGTAAAGCGCTTTTCGCCGTTATCGGGGTCGGGAAAATAGGAGGCATCATTTTTCGAATACTCATGTCTCTTCCAAATATGATGCTTATGATCAGTAAGCGAATGCGCATTCATAGATCATTCTAACGTTCTTTTCGTTTATGCGCTTTCTTTTGTACTTGTCCTTGTTCTTACCACATCGTTTGCGCCGCTTTTTATTACACAGTTTCTGGGGTTTTCAGTAGCAAACAAAACGCACAGCACACGGTCTCGCTAGGGGTCGGAATATACGCGGGAATGACTGTGTTTAGCCTCACTCTTCAGTGGGGTTTGTGCGTCATATACGGTAGGCTAGACTTGAAGGCGAAGAATTCGGACAGAAACTCTTCTCAAGGTTCTAATTGTGTGCCTAATGTTAAAGATAAATTAGTAATCTTGAAAGGTAAGCCCCAAAAGAAAAGTTGTTACGTTGGATTTATTAAACGAGCGATGGTTGACGATGATGGTTTCGAATGTTTGCGCAGAGAGTGGCGTCGAAATTGATGAACAGACGAACGATGCGGCTCGAATTATGCTTCTATCTTTGATTCCTTACATAGTCGTGCAACTGGGCAAGATGTTCGTTAATACGAGAAGCGGGGATCATTACTTAATCCCGATAGCTCTAGTCGTTTCGTCCTTGTCTTTGATTGCGTACTTTGGCTATCAGGTGAGGTTTTGGTCTTGGATGTCTCGTTTTGTCGCTTTTTTTGTTTTTTCTATTTCGAGGTATCCCCACTCAATCAGCTATGTGCGCTTTTTTTTTTCTAACGAGGTTCTTTTTTTGGGTACAGATTCTGAACCCTTTGGTGCAGCAGAGGAGTTTGGATTACTCCAAGTACGAAACCGTTCGAAAAGGTTTCCTTAAGCACATCGAGAAGCAGGGAGAGTTAGTTAACGACAAGGGAGAAATCAACACCGGCGTCATAAAAAAGTAAAAAACCCGACCAACTATTCGTGTGTTGATGTAATAAAATTTTTTGCACGAACTTCATAGACCGAGAGTTTGTGGTTCGACTTTTACGTGCAGATTATTCGCTCAGACAGATGCAGATGACGATCAGAGCATAACAAAGAAGGAAATGGAGGATTTGGTGGTTAAGATTTTTACGACCGGGGAAGGTAACGTCGACAGTTTGTACGCAGTTTCGGAAATAATGAAGAAGTTCGATAAGAGCGGTGACGGTAACATCAGCCAAGGCGAGCTGATCAAAGGCATTGAAGAATTTATAGCGGAAAACGACGTGTCGTCTAGCGGAATAAATGAAGCTGCTTCGGATATGATTCAAGAGGCAAATCAAGCAAATTTTTTTTTATGCATCGAAATTTGAAAGTAATAACTAATTTTTGTTACGACCATCGACAGGTTTCAGAGATATTCAAGCAGAAGAAAGGCGACGAAGACCCAGAAGTGATCGATCGAATAATGTCGAAGATCATGAAACATGCCGAAATCCAATTATTAAAGGGCCAATCGCTCGTTACACAAGACGGAAAACCAAACGTCGAGCGCATTCAGACGTACTAAACATGCGTAAATTAATTTTTTTTGTGTCTATAGATGTAGTAGTTACCTTCTGAGTTTGCCCACTTACGTTGTCATTACTTGATTTTTTCAGCCTCTTTAATCAATTCGACTCCGATGGGAACAAATCTATATCAAAATATGAACTCGAAAAGCTGATCGGCGCCGTCAACTTTGGGAAGATGAACAAAGAAGACATCATAAAGGCGATGTTCAAAGATTTCGATAAGGACAAAAGCGACGCCATCGACGAGCAAGAATTTATTACAGCAGTGTCCAAACGACTCGACAAGGCCATGAGAGTAGCTAACACCAAGGATGCAACAAAAGTCGTGGATCAATTCGACAAGGTAAAAATTCAAATCCATTTTGTTGCATTTTCAAAACGCTAATAAAACAAATCGAACTTTTAAGACGAAAAATACTCGCATTATATACTCGGCAGATCGTCTGGAAACAGGAGGTTCACAACAACATCGCGCTGTTCAAATCTGTGCTTCAGCTTTCGCTAGGCATTGTGATTCTTACGTTCCTTGGAGGGCCGCTCATGAACAGCATACTGCAGTTATCTTTCGCCTATAACTTACCATCTTTTTCAATCTCATTCGTCGTCGTACCTTTCGCTATGAATGCGAGAGCCACATTAGCAGCTATCTCTCCAGCTAGTCAAAAGAGTAAAACAACTGCTTCTTTGACATTTTCGGAGGTACTTAAAATTCTGTTATATGAGAGACGAATAGTTAGAAAAATTAATGTGGGAACTAATGATGTCCTAAATCGACAGATTTACGGTGGAGTAATCATGAACAACATTGCGGGGCTGACGACATTGTTGGCAATTGTAATTGCAAAGGATTTGACTTGGGATTTCTCAGCAGAAGTTTTCGCAATTTTGTTCGTCTGCGCCATAATAGGCATTGTGGCGTATTCGTGCACCACTTATCGTCTATGGACTTGTTTGCTGGCGTTTTTGCTCTACCCTCTCTCTTTGGGACTGTTTTACTTTGTTCAAGTCTTCTTGAAATGGAACTAAAAAGACAGACCTTTGTAAGAAAGGGAAATAATGATGTCTGTGTATTCTGTGGAAACCCATTGAGTGATATAATAGTTGTTGGAGAATCGGTCCGAAAATTACCCAAATGTACCTCTAACGATTTCGTGTGATTGAATTTGGGTTCTCGGATTGCTTTTTTATATGCGAATCTTGAAGACAAATAGTAAAAGAAAATAGAAACAAGAAGTTTACGTGGTTCGTGTTGGAAATATTGAATGAATTAAATAAAGAGGTACAATTGAAAAGGGTTAAGTCTAAAAGGCATGTCTCTCCATGTTAAGAGATACACCCATAAGAGGTATCCTTTGGACTTATACCCTTTGATAATGTTCCTACATCTATATATAGGTTCCCCACAACATAGGAAATTCATACAACACCAAAGCATTCTAGAGTTAGTGCATACTAGTCAAAGTTAATAATAAAGCAAGAAAGGCTCGAGTCTTTAGTAGATTCGCCCGATAATTTCGTTACGTTGTGCGACGTTTCGAAATTCCTGAAGTCGTTGTATCTTCGGGACGTATTGCGACAACCCGAGGCACTGAAATACGGGGCAATAACGTCTTACGGAAAGCGTACGACGTACGTGCCTCGACTTCGACGTAGTAAGCCGAAACCCTGTTCGAGCTTTACGAGCGCCACCGACCGGACGCCAACACCGGAACCAACAATTGTAAGACGTTATTCCGTCTGATCGATGGCGACGATAGCGAATATTCCCACCGCCGTACCGCTGACGGGAAGCAACCACGCCGAAAGGCCGGCGAAATTCAACGGGGCGGACTTCAAGAGATGGCAACAGAAGATGCTGTTTTATCTCACGACCCTGAACCTGGTGCGCTTTCTAAAAGAGCTTCCGCTCCAGGTAAACGCCAACGACGCCGCTGACGATGCCGCACCCGAAGTTGACGAACAACAACAGGCGGCGTTGGACGCATGGAATCATAATGATTTCATGTGTCGTAATTATATTTTGAACGCCTTGGACGACTCCCTATACAACGTCTACGCAGCCGCTAAAACTGCTAAAGAGTTGTGGGACTCGTTGGACAAAAAGTACAAAACCGATGACGCCGGACTGAAGAAATTCATTGTCGGCCGGTTTTTGGACTATAAGATGACCGACTCCAAACCAGTGTTGGACCAGGTCCGTGATCTGCAATTGATAATCCACGATATACACGCGGAGAATATGCAGATCAGTGAATCCTTCCAGGTAGCTGCTATAATAGAGAAGCTGCCGCCCCTGTGGAAGGACTTCAAGAACTACCTCAAGCACAAGCGTAAGGAAATGGGGCTTGAGGACCTGATCGTGAGGCTTCGAATCGAAGAAGATAATCGAAGGATCGAGGCCAAGAACAAAAGGGGCAGCGTGGAGGTACGTGCGAACCTGGCCGAGTCTAACACCGGCAAAAAGCGCAAGAGGCCTAATACGACGCAGCAGAAGCCGAACAAAATAAGGGGCAACTGCTACAACTGCGACAAACCTGGGCATATGGCCAAGGATTGTCGGCTGAAGAAAAAGAGCAAGAAGAACCAAGCTCACTTGACCGAGGCAAAGCCGGGGACAGATCTAACGGAGATGGACCTAGCCGCCGTCGTATACGAGGCCAACGTGGTAGACAATCCTAGGTCGTGGTATATCGACTCTGGAGCGACTCGCCATATCTGCTCTGATAAGGAGATGTTTTCAACCTACATCCCTATCTCAGGTAGGAAGCTATTTATGGGTAACGCAGCCACCTCTGACATCGTCGGATTAGGGAGGGTAGTGCTGAAGATGACCTCGGGCAAGGAACTCACTCTTGTGGACGTGCTGCATGTGCCAGACATCCGCAAGAACTTGGTGTCCGGCTCCCTGTTGAGCAAAGCCGGATTTAGGCAGGTATTTGAAAGCGATAAGTATGTACTGACCAAAAACGGTCATTTCGTAGGAAAGGGCTACCTCGAGAAGGGGCTCTTTAAGATGAATGTAATGCTTGTAATACGCGAGATTGAGCTCGCAAATAATAATAAAGAAAATTCATCTTACTTGGTTGAATGTTCCAATTTATGGCATCATAGATTAGGACACGTGGGTTTAAATAAAATAAAGAAATTAATAAGTTTAAACCTGCTTCCACAAATGGAAGTCGACACACAACAAAAGTGTGAAGTCTGTGTCGAGGCAAAAATGGCCAAAGCACCGTTCTCTCTGTTGAGAGAAGTAGTGCGCCTCTAGAATTGATCCATACCGATATATGTGATCTGAAGTTCGTGCAGACTAGAGGTGGGAAAAAGTACTTTGTTACTTTTATCGATGATTGCACGAGATTTTGCTACGTATATCTGTTAAGTGGCAAGGACGAGGCTCTTGATGCCTTCAAAAGATATAAGAGTGAAGTTGAAAATCAACTAAACTCAAGAATTAAAATAATTCGAAGTGATAGAGGAGGAGAATACGTGGCGCCGTTCGAAGAATTTTGCCAAGAGCACGGCATTATTCATCAAACAACCGCGCCCTATTCACCTCAATCAAACGGCGTTGCTGAACGCAAAATAGGTCTCTTAAGGAGATGATGAATGCTATGTTGATCAGTTCTGGGCAACCTCAGAACTTGTGGGGGGAAGCAATCCTCTCGGCAAATCGCATTCTGAATATGGTGCCACACAAAAAGAAAGAAAAGACTCCATACGAACTATGGAAAGGTAGGGCTCCGTCCTACAATTACCTGAAAGTGTGGGGGTGCCTAGCAAAGGTCGAAATACCTAAACCCAAACAGGTTAAGATAGGACCCAAGACTGTTGATTGCATTTTCATCGGATATGCAAATAACAGTAGTGCATATAGATTTCTAGTGCACAAATCAGAAAACCCTGAAATGAATGCAGGGATGATATTTGAGTCGAGGAACGCTGTATTCTTCGAGAATATTTTTCCAAATAAGGAAAAGAAAGAAATAAGCTATAATAAGCGAACTCACGATGCCGTTGAGAGTTCACCTCAAGAAAACGAGGAACCACGGCAAAGCAAACGCAAAAGGGTGGCCAAGTCTTTTGGGCCTGATTTCCTAACTTATATGTTAGATGATGAACCACGGACTTTGCAAGAGGCATTGTCCAGTCCAGAAGCTCCGTTCTGGAAAGAAGCTGTGAATAGCGAGATTGAGTCCATAATGCAAAACCATACGTGGGAGCTGGTAGATCTCCCAAAGGGGTGCAAGCCTTTAGGATGCAAATGGGTCCTTAAAAAGAAGCTTAAGACCGATGGATCAATCGAAAAATATAAAGCTCGTTTAGTAGCTAAAGGGTTTAACCAAAAGGAGGGGTACGATTTCTTCGATACCTACTCACCCATGACAAGGATTACATCCATACGGGTCTTGATTGCTATAGCAGCGTTGTATGACCTCGAGATACACCAGATGGACGTGAAAACGGCCTTTCTAAATGGGGAACTTGAGGAAGAAATATACATGAGACAGCCCGAAGGGTTTATTGTACCCGGGCAGGAAAATAAAGTGTGCCGACTCGTGAAGTCACTTAAGCAAGCGCCAAAACAATGGCACGAGAAGTTCGACATGACGATGTTGTCGAATGGGTTCAAGATTAATGAGTGTGATAAATGCGTTTATATAAAAGGCACACCCGATGAGTTTGTGATTGTCTGTCTTTACGTAGACGACATGTTAATCATGGGAAGCAGTCACAAAATAATCGTGAATACAAAGAATATGCTGAAAAATCATTTCAGTATGAAAGATATGGGCTTGGCTGACGTCATTTTGGGAATAAATGTCTCTAAGACGTCCGAAGGAATTGTGATTACACAATCTCACTATGTTGAGAGCGTGTTAAAGAAATTTAACGCCTTCGATGATCCTCCGGCTAAGACTCCTGTGGATACTAATATACACTTAGCCAAAAACAGAGGAGAGCCTGTGTCGCAACTCGAATACGCTCGGGTGATTGGCAGTCTGATGTATTTGTCTAACTGCACTCGACCTGACATAGCGTACTCAATTAGTAAACTGAGTAGGTTTACGAGTAACCCGGGTAGTAGCCATTGGGTAGCACTAAGAAGAGTGCTGAGATATCTAAAGCACACTATTAATCACGGCATACTATACTCAAGATATCCCGCATTACTAGAAGGGTATTGCGATGCGAATTGGATATCTGATAGTAAAGACTCTAAATTCACGAGTGGTTATATATTTACCATAGGTGGAGGAGCAGTTTCTTGGAAGTCCTCCAAACAAACGTGCATAGCTCGATCCACGATGGAGTCGGAGTTCATCGCACTAGATAAAGCCGGCGAAGAAGCAGAATGGCTTCGAAAGTTTCTGGAGGATATTCCATGTTGGAACAAACCTGTGCCACCAATTATGATTCACTGCGATAGCATGGCGGCTATCGGCAGGGCACAGAATTGTATGTATAACGGTAAGTCTCGGCACATTCGTCGGAGACATAACACCGTAAGACAGCTTATCTCTAGCGGAATAATTTCCACCGACTATGTAAAGTCAAAGGAAAATATTGCGGATCCGCTGACAAAAGGCATAGCTAGAGATCAGCTAGAAAACGCAGTAAGGGGAATGGGACTAAAAATCCACACAGCAAAGAACAAAAACAGTGGTAACTCAACCTCGATGAGTGGAGATCCCACGAACTTGGTTCAATGAGACAACTAAGCTGTGATTAGTTCAGTAGTACACTTGGAAACTAATAAAGTCCATTCTCGACAGCTGCCCAAGTAATTTCCCGATGACGTGTGGTTAGGTTAAGCACTTATGCTTTTAATGATGACTATACCAAATTGGTGGAGTATTTCGGGCTACTCCAGGATTAAGTCCTAATAGTCGGTCACCTATATAAGTGTGAAGTGGGGCCGCTTCAATGGAAAACACTTATGAAACGGAGATATGGTCCACGGCCGAAATGGACACAACGTGAGAATCAAAAAGAGATCAGATTCATCACTGTGTGTATACTGTTGTCTTGGTTTACACAAAAAGCCGCCAGTTCAAGACATCACGTTCACTGAGCAGCGAGTAAATCCGATAGTATTTCACTAGGGAAGGTTCAAAGCCACAAGCTACCTATCCCGATGCAGTGATGGGTCGTCGGGACTTTCTTGCCAGAGTCAATGTGCATTAATGTCATTCATGTGGGGGATTGTTGGAAATATTGAATGAATTAAATAAAGAGGTACAATTGAAAAGGGTTAAGTCTAAAAGGCATGTCTCTCCATGTTAAGAGATACACCCATAAGAGGTATCCTTTGGACTTATACCCTTTGATAATGTTCCTACATCTATATATAGGTTCCCCACAACATAGGAAATTCATACAACACCAAAGCATTCTAGAGTTAGTGCATACTAGTCAAAGTTAATAATAAAGCAAGAAAGGCTCGAGTCTTTAGTAGATTCGCCCGATAATTTCGTTACGTTGTGCGACGTTTCGAAATTCCTGAAGTCGTTGTATCTTCGGGACGTATTACGACAACCCGAGGCACTGAAATACGGGGCAATAACGTCTTACGGAAAGCGTACGACGTACGTGCCTCGACTTCGACGTAGTAAGCCGAAACCCTGTTCGAGCTTTACGAGCGCCACCGACCGGACGCCAACACCGGAACCAACAGTTCGATCTTACGATCTACTCCACGGGACCAAGAACAAGCTTAGTATTACTTTTGAGAGAATTTACAGAGCTACACCCAAACTGTTTTTCTGTTACACAGCTCAAAATGAAGAAGACGATCGATCTTTCTTTCCCGGCACTCGCTGCTATGTTTAACCAGTGAAAAATCGCATTGACGCTTTCCAACTAATTGACGTGTTTGTTCTTAAACCCCCCCCCCCCCCACACCCAGCAGAAATAATCGTCGCCAGCTACCACGTTTTCATCAGTTGCTTTCCTTTCAGCGTTTTCTTCATGAGCACATCGACGACTTCAACATGAACACTCCAAACTGATTCCCTGTTTCATTACAAGCGAAGACAAGCTTACATTCTCGAGCTGTTCCACAGATTTGATCTTTCCCTGTTAGGGATTAAAGCGGTGGTAGAAGAGAAATTCAAATAAAATAGACTTATTAACAACGACGGATGAATCACATAGATATAAAAGATACTAAACCAGCCCTCACAATCCGAGTGTCAGAGACACCGGCCCTCAAATATCCTAAACCTCGACCCCTTATTATGCTACTGACACCCTCCTTTTATGAGAGAAACTAATCTAAAATAAGAGGAATAAGATCCCAAATAAATCTTATTCAAACTAAAGATTCCTAATAAATCTATACCCTAACTAAATCGTATTCAAAATAAAATAAAACTTATAATAAGAAAATAATAATATTAATTATACTACCCTAACATTATCAACCCCTCGAAAAATCGCCTTGTCCTCAAGGCGGTAAAAAAATGGCACCACGGTCCCATATCTTGAAACTCGTGCAGCTTATAGCTTGGTCGGCTCGCACGAGAACGTCTTCCCTGCTACATCTCTTGATCGTTGACACAACGGAAAAGCTATCTGAATCTACCTTGCTTTGCTCGACGTGCTTCTCAAATTTTTTAGCAATATGTTCTTTCTTCGGCACTTTCTCTTGATATTTCCGCTTGCTTGATGTTCCTATACATACCACGACATTCTTTGCATGTCTGCGAGCTTTTCCTTCGCCATGGAAATCAAGGGCAACCCTTGGAGGAGAGTTCATTGTTGATGAAGGGGCTGCTGTGATGATTATTTCTGTGAGTTGTTGAGAAGGTTGAAGCTGTTGTTGAGCCATCAATTGATAAGTCAGTGTCTGAGATGTTACAGTTTGTGACTCGCCCGAGTCTGAATATCGGTCGACGATGCTGTTTGTGATGGCACTTTTACTAGATATTGCTGCTTCGACTCCTCAAATGTTAGTCCCACCGCTGCTGTTCCAATCTAGTGTGTACGAGAATGGATAGTTTCTATATGCTCTCGGACAAATCTTCCATCGTCTTCTTTAACCCTCCAACACTCTTCTCTAACCTTTCGACTCGTTGTTCTGTTGAAAGAGTCATGGCACGCTTGCAATGAACAGTAGCTCGATGTCTGTGAACAGCCGAAAACCCGGCGATCCTCGGGCGGGGGTCCGACGGCAGGTCGGACCAATTTGTTAGGGATTAAAGCGGTGGTAGACGAGAAATTCAAATAAAATAGCTTTTATTAATAACGACGGGTGAATCTCACCGGTATAAACGATACTAATAGCGACCTAATAGCTAAATTCGAGAGTTCGAGAACTCCGACCCTCACAATCCGAGCGTCAGAGACACCGGCCCTCAAATATCCTAAACCTCAACCCCTTATTATGCTACTGACACCCCTCCTTTTATTAGAGAAATTAATCTAAAATAAGAGGAATAAGATCCCCAAATAAATCTTATTCAAACTAAAGATCCATAATAAATCTCTCTACCCTAACTAAATCGTATTCAAAATAAAGTAATACTAATAATAAGAAAATAATAATATTAATTATACTACCCTAAGAGCTCCTCACACTAACGAAAGCGCCTTACGATCCCTTTCTTTTCACACATCATTAAGTTTCACAAAACACATACTTCATTAGCGGATAGAACACGAAAAAACAAAAGAAATAAGAAGTCCATAAAAAATATTCTTAAGGCTTGCCGCGGCGCTGGAGGCGCGTTTACTGTACCTATATAGCTCGCGGCCGATTAGGAGCGAAAAGTTGCGAGGATACGTTGTTCTTTTGCTATTTGGGACTGAAGGCGGTCCCACACACAATGGATAAAAATCACTAAGTTATATACTGATGTTGGACGTGATGTTGAGTTAACACTCACTCTCACTTTTAAAGCACAGCGGAATAGTAAGAACTTAGCGACGAAATGAAACGAACACACACGATTTTTTTATGCAGCAAGTCAAATAACTTGCTGCGAATCCACTATAAAGATGGATTACAAACTATCACGAAAAGATAGTTCAAAACTAGTCTAGCAAAAACCTACGAATCAATAAAGAATTCAGCAACTGCTAGACTACAAAGAAAAAACTCTTTCAAGGAATATTCTCTCTCAGAGATGCTCTCACTTTCGCTCTGTGTTCGTCTTCTCAAAGTCCGTACTTTCAACGGTTAAGTCTTCTCGACTTATATACTCCTTCGACTTGTGAAAGACTTGTTCCAACGACTTAGCAACTTCCCACAACGTCCACTAACGTCCACTAAGTGTATTTGGACAGTTAGACCGTTGCAGCTCGACTTGGTCAGCTTGGGTTGCTCAGTCTTCACTTGTTCTCCAAGCTTCCTATTTTTAGTATGCTTCACTCCTATTTTCGCTCTAGCTCTTCTACACTTCTTCCACGCGGGTTTGATCCGTTCAATCCCTTGATTAAGTCCTGCAAAACACTAGAAAAATTCCACGTCATCAATTAAATAGGTTTTGGGCATGAAAGATAAAACTAGGAAAGGGAACATTCTCGGCCAACTGATGTTGACTAGAATGTTACCCAACATTGTTTCAGTTGAAAGCTCAACATCAACAGGGACGGAATACATTTTACGGATGCGTTTTGCAAACGGAATGCTCGAGGCCTACTTGAAATGTCCGTACTCCTCAAAAATCCCCTTAATTTTTAATTAATCAGTCGGTTAATGCAGTATGATACACGATTTGTATGAACAAACATGTCGGACTAGTTTTAGATGTTGACCTAAAACGCTCAATTTAGTCATGACGCTAAGACGCATTTACGTCGACGTCGGCAATAGTTTGAAAAAATCGGGTTCGAAGTCGGCGGTTGACCACCGTTACTGTTCAAACACCTGTGGACGTTAATCGGCGGTTTATTTATTGCTTATATTTAAAAAATATTCAAATATGACTTCGATCCGCCAATTACAAACCGAAACCCGGCGGTTTAACCGTTACACTATTGTTTTTCGAAAATTGACCCATTCGACAAACTACGGTCAAAAACAAAAGTCAACCCTTATCTTAAACACTAATTAAGTTCAACATAAGTTGACAAGGAAATTTATAAGCGTCGTCGCTTGCTTCACGACTCATCTTATCTTACAACACCCTCCGATATTTCCCACTTATTTCCACGATACATTCTTACCCACCACACAAGCAAAAAGCAGAATACCGTACACAAAAGAAACTGCCCAACGATAATCGATTGAGTCAATTATTGACCAAAAATCAAGAGTCCCAAATAGGCCCAAAAGCCGCAATTCCTTCCTTCTTACACGCATCGACCACGTCCCTACTTCCCTCGGGATTGCTCGTAACAATCACAACCTCAGCCCCAAACCTCTTCGCCGCGCTGACGCTCATCTCAGCCACGTTTGGCCGCCCAAGAACCGCCGTGTCGTGCACAATCACCTCGTCCTTCGAACGCCCACTCATCCACGCCTTAATCTCGCCGCCGAAGTTCTGCTCAACGTTCTTCGTCACCCAAAGCAGACAAACCTTAGCCCTACAAGGCTGCAGTAAAAACGAAAGGAACACGCAAATCCCCGAGCCAGTCGCCACCAACAGAACCCTTCCGTACATATTGGTCAGGTACGGCAGCCCGGCGAAGTGAACCTTACGAACCCACAAGTGGCTCGGCGGGTTCGATACCAGGGCTCGAGTGAAGTCCCCCACCGCCCCCGCGAGCATCATGTGCTCGCTCTTATTGTCGGAAATGATTCCGAACGCGTGCCACTCAGACAAGGGAGAAGGGCTGATTCTTCCCAAGATCCCAGCCTTAATCCCGCCGTCGAATTTTATAATCGAGGCGTGGCCCGAGGAAGAAGAAACCCTAACTGGGACTCTCCTCACGGTCAGCCAAGGGAGTAAGATGAGCACGGTGATCCCTAGGGTGAACCAAAACTCTTGAGTTCTCAGCAGCTTCGATCCTATGTTGTCTGCGTAGGACTTCGTCTGAGGATCGTAGGCCACGGTCAGGGTTACGAAGGCCCAAAGCAGGGCTAACGCGGCCCATCCCGCGAATCTGTGCGTGCGCTCGAAGACGTTGTGGTGAAGGTGGCGGACTAATGGGAACGCTGCCAGCGAAGATAGGCACAGAAGCGCTAAGATGGTCGAAGCGACTGCTATAATTTCCGGCGAGGTTTCGCTTCTGTTCTTTAAGGTGAGGACTAAGGCATAGACCAGCCACGCGATGGAAGAAACGCCGCACCCACTGTGTATTCCTCCCAGGGACTGGAGGAGGGAAGTGGTCATCGTCTTGAGCCTCAGCGGGACCCACGGCCAGCCCAAGACGTTCACCGCGAGCCAGAACACGACCCTTAGGCACGCCTCGCTTCGACAGAGGACCAAGGCGAAGATGTTCGCTATGGAGAATAGAGCAGCGTGTTTCCTTGCGTAAGGGAACTTCCCGTTAGCTGCGAGAACGAGGCCCGTAACGTTCAGGACAAGGCAGACGAAGAAGAGACGTTTGTAGACTGTGAAGAGCCCTTGGTCCAAGAGTATGACCGATAGCCTCGAGTGGGACGACTGAGGCTTCTTGGCGTTGTTATTTGGCGCTGGTTTTTGTGGGATGATGAGCAAAGGCTGAGGCGATTTTTCGACGCATTCTTGGCCTTCTTCGATGCTCATGAGAGTGACATCATCTTCGTCGTCGTCGTATTCTTCGTCTTCGACGTCGCAGAAATGGCTGCTAGCGCGGCTCATGGATCTCTGCATGAGATCGGAGGAAGATGGGACGATTCTTGAAATGCTCCCAAATGGAAACCACGATCTTCTGCTAATATTAGGGTTTTCGTTATTAGGGTTTACGGTGCTTGGAAGGGCGAAAAGGTCAGAGTGGGGTTTTATTTCGAAGGCTACGCCTCTGCAGCTTGAGAACCTTCCGATTTTTTCGGTGTTTTCCATGGCGATGAAAGAGTGGTAAATTAGTTATGGAGTAGCTTAGTTGTAAGGAAAAGGAATGAGATGATAGAGTAGTTTTTATTTGTTTTCTGTGGTTTGATTCGATGAAGATGGGGGACTATTTATAGGAAACTGCATGGGACTTTGAAATTGATATAAAAATGCTTGTTGCTCGCAACAATTTTTTTTATGTAGTTTTAATGTTTTTTTTTGTACATTTGATTTTATTTGACTGGGTCAATTTTAATTAGTTTATATTTGTCATTGTTAGTGGAACGTTTCTTTCTCCTCAATACTTTTTTTTCCTCCAAATGGGTCAGTCACCATTAGAATGTTTCTCCTCGGTACTTATAATAGGGAATTTATGCTTTATATTCTTTTAGTTGATTTCCAATACGATTTGAGATAGATTTGTATTTATATATTTTATACTCATAGATTGATTTTCCCTATTATTATACTGGTCCCTACGTGTTTATTTAGAAAAAAAAAAGGTCGTCAAGTTCTATTGAATCAAATCTGATTGACTTAACGAGGAGAGATTTCATTTCGTTAGGTGATCTATTTTGAACCTAACGTAACGGCTAGAAGGTAGTTACATCAGTTACTGTCCGTAGTAAAAATAAGTGGTTTGACATGGTCTTTAATATTGTTCGATTTTCTTAAAGCAATAAGTGTTGTAGTAACGAAGAAAATGTAATGGCATTCATATACTTTGTCAAGCACACGGTTACTTTAATGACGTCAACAAAGACAAAAAAATCATTATCATTTACTATTTTTTTTATTTTTCTTGCGTCTTTCCGCGTAAGCATTAAAATGAGGCGTAGAATAAAAAAATTACGTTCATTCGTGGGAAGTTTGGATTGTTACATCATTCGTGGAGTGTGTACGAAGCTACAGAATGTAAGAATTTCACTGCAACATCGTCGCATGTTAGAGATTCTTGTACCATGATTATTGGCATGTTCTAAGTTTTAATATTGATTATTGTAGAACTATTTTAAAGATGCTTTAAATACGTACAAAGGACCTCATTTCCTAAGAATACTTCGGAAATTAATGGCGTATTAAATTCATGACGTCATTGGTTTAATATGAGTTGTTGATATTTGATTAATATTTTTATTGTAAATATGGATTCAATAATTACAATTATTAACTAATCAAGTGTGAATGAGGAATTAAAATCGTCGTTCGAGAAAGTTGGAATTATTTTTTTAATTTAACATAGATAAATTAGGAACGTAAATGAGAAATATGACGTGAGTGTTGCAAACAATAATCGAAACTTTTGATTTGCATCTTACACCACAAATTGTTCAAACCGTTGCGCGTTTAGTTTTCAAAGATATACTCGCATCGTATGATTTGGTGTGTTATTATTATATGAAGTTTGTTGGTGTATCTTAAAATAAATTTACATATTCCATAAGTATCTTGAGCTGAAAAATGTTGTCTTAAGATTCATAAGATTCATACCATCGTTGACTTTATATTTGGTTTTGCATCCCGCTTAAATGGTCGATACTATACATTGTTTTGAAATATACCTATCGACGAAAAATTATCTTACAGAAAAGATAAAATAGATTATTGTTCTATAACGTCCTTCAAACAGCATTACACAACTAATTTTTAGTGTTTGGGAGCAATTCAGCCAAAGGTGCATGTTTAGTTTACATATTATATACTTTCTATTTGGAATAAGAGCTCCTTTCTTCATTTATTGACTAAATTAACAAAATCATTCTCCACCAATCAAGCTTGCATGATTATCTATACTATTATATAACTGGTGAGGGGTGGATAAAAACTGACTCAATTTGATATATAAATTATTTGCAATTTAGTCCCTCATTCATAATTTAATTAATTAAGTAATTTTCATATCACTTCTAATTTTTTTATTTACTCTATATTTATGCCTCTAAAACTAAGTTTCCTTTTATATATTTGAAATTTATATTTCATCATATATAGTAGAAATTGTGATTTTAAAGTTTAAAATAATTCAATATAATTATATTTGAAGCACACACATCGGGTGTGCAAGAAAGTACTAGTATTTAATGATTTGGAAAAAAGTCAATTATGGTATAAAATAAATTAATGTTACCACTATTAGATATTATAATAAAGGTAAGTAGTTGGGCCGGAGCATTGAACAATATTTGTCTGGGTAATTCTATTGACACCCCCTAATTACTAAATACACCCTCATATTAATTATTAAGTATTAAATAATGCATTTTTCCAAATTTAACTAGTTCTTTATTAGTTATATTCTCTCACATATTAATTACTACAAAAAAAGGAAATTTAACATTATGTACTAGCTTTTATTTTATAACGATTTTAACATCATTACATGTTCAAATTTAATCTTATCTCTTTGAAAAAATAAATATAAAAATATTTGTATGTCAAACTATTTATATTTTTAATATCTATATTTTAGCATTATTATATTATTTATATAAAATTGATTCAGCAAAAAAAATATGTGATTTTGTATCTCACTAAATCAAATATAAAACTTTTTCAATTATATTTCTTTAATTCAATAAGATATATTGTGCTATATGATTAGTTTATTAAGTTATTATTAATTTATAAATTTAAAAATATGAACACTTTTTATAACTGAATGTAAACTAGCGAGTACTTATATATTATTATTATTAAATGAAAACTATTATAATAATTAAAAAAGTTATTATTGTTGAATTCAAGAGGGAAAGTAATTAGAAAATAACTTCAACAAATTTCATGTTATTTTAACAAATTAAAACGGAAAGTATTAAATTATTAGGGGGTGTGAATAGCATTTTTTATCCAGGGGGTGTGCATAGTATGACCCTTCTGAAGCATTCAAACGACGATAATCGTCGTTTGAATGCTTCAGAATGACTATATGCTCAGCCACACTAATGGGAATAAGATATAATTAATTAGCTCATAATAACGCATTTTATTTAACTATATATCTTTAAATTGCCAATTGGCCATGTCAAACAAAAATTACAGAGTTTCCCACTAACGAGTAAACGACTAAGTCATTCATTACTCCTTCCATGCATGCATTATTAAATATAGCTAACTATAATAATCACCAACCAAATGTAGGAATATGAATATAAGAAAGACTATGATCGCGAATGGTCCGTGCATGCATGAGTTGCATTTGATTCTATGTCTAGTTGGTTTTTTGGATTAATCAGTTCAGAAAGGAATTCTCCAAAAAAGATTATGTACTTTTGATCCGAAAAAGAAGAATTAGGCCAAATTATTAAAATAGGTCGCTAACTATGCCTCTCGTGTTTTTTAGGTCACTAAGTTTCGTAATTGCAAACTTAGGTCACTAAGTATCGTGATCGATTTTTTTAGGTCACTAAGTTTCGCAATTGCAAACTTAGGTCACTAAGTATCGTTATCGATTTTTTTTAGGTCACTAAGTTTCGTAATTGCAAATTTAGGTCACCAAGTATCGTTATCGATTTTTTTTGGCGTAAACTTAGTTACTAAATTTGCAATTACGAAACTTAGTGACCTAAAAAAATCAATAACGATACTTAGTGACCTAAGTTTGCAATTGCGAAACTTAGTGACCTAAAAAAAATCGATCACGATACTTAGTGACCTAAGTTTGCAATTACGAAACTTAGTGACCTAAAAAACACGAGAGGCATAGTTAGCGACCTATTTTAATAATTCGGCCGAAGAATTAAAAGAATTAAATAGATTTGAAAAAGGAGATATTCGCATTATATGTAGTATATGCACACGCTAGGGTTAGGCTGTTCATTTTCAACTCTCTTCAAGTTTGACATTGCATCATATATTTCTTGGAAAACGGCTAGTCAACGTCTTTTAGATCCAACAAAATGATTGACTTTGGGCATTTTATTACCAGGTCAACCAACACCATGCCACCTATTTGGATTATTATTATTTTAATTGTATTATTTGGTCCATATTGTGATTTATAGTTTTTGTATTATCATACTAGTTTATTACCCGTGCAATACTACACTGTGTTCACTCTATAATTATTTTATGTTAACTATTTTGAGTGGGTAAAATTATTGTGAAATGATGTGTGAAGTGGGTAGTTTTCCATATTATACTTTTGTAATTTATAATAATTAAGTACTATGGGACACGTGGAAGCATATGAGAATACTTACATTTCTATAATTATATAAAATGGTAAATGCTGTTAAAAATATCGGTTTCTCACTTTGTGGATTTTTTGTGAGTAACAAAATCGAATTGACACAGACTGAAATTGAAGACTAGTTGTGTGGGTTGTACAAGAGTAGGCTGGTAAATCAAAGCCTTTTAGGGTAATCCTTACCCTTACTTATTTAAACCCTTGCTTGTCGGATGAGAGTTTAAGTATTTTAAAGGTGGGCTTATGATAGTGTGTTTGGTTCGTAAGTTTATCTAAACTATGGGTTTATATAAAACCACTCTAAACCCATGTAGACGGGTTTAGATAAATACACCCCTTCACATATGTTTATCTAAACGTATTAACTAAACACACATTTTATTTATACCCATTAATTTGTTTTATATAAACATTACTTATTTAGACCCTCCTAAATATGAACATGTCAACCAAACGAGCGCAAGATAAACCCGTTAACCCTTGTATGTTCAGAAACAATCGTATGCATATTCCCAAACCGATATTATTACACCCACACACTCCGTTTCACCGTTGTTCTTTATAGATTTCCTATGTGTAATTAAGTCCCACTCTTAAATTGATAATCGACAACTGGTCCAAATCGAACCGATTGGTAACCGAAATTGCAACGTACTTAGAAGACCTACATCTATCTATTCTATTAAGGGTGTGGGGTTAGGATAAACATTCAAAGTCTGTCAACTGAGATTGAAAAAATTAATTAATAAAATTAAAAAGATGCACTAACTACCTTAGTTACTATATTTAGTTTAGTAATATTTTTAGTTAACTACTATCCTATTTTATATTTACAATAAATCAGTTTTTCCAATTTATATATCTAAAACATACAAAGTAAATTTAAATTATGATTTCTATGAAATATTTCAAACTAACATAAATTTAATAAAACAATATTTATATAAATAGCACACACATTTGATTGTGCATAAGTTACTAGTGTTTATTAAACATCCATTTAATTGCGCATATCGATCCTAAGAAGTATATATTTTCAGAAATTTATATATAGTTAATATACACGGTAGACTGATATGCATTAATTATAACTAGTATTCTTTGCACACCCAAATGCGCTAGCGATAATATATAATTATATAATACTAAATTTATTTCAATTTAAAATATTTAGTTGAATTTATAATTTAAATTTAAATTTGCATATATAAATTATAAAAGTAATGTATAAGATTACTATAAATAGTAATTAAAGATAGTGGTTTATTTTTTTATTTTATTAGTAATTTGTGAAATGACAGACCAATGGGTAATTTATAGCCAACCCTCATTTGAACTATAAAATGGGCCGGCTGGACGGGCTGGCTCGTGGCCCGCCAAAGCCCGCCTTTGGCGAGGCATGCCAGAAAAATGAAGGTTCGCCCCGCCCTATAAGCGGGTAGTGGGCCCGGCGGGCCTGATCCGCTCAAAATTAAAAAAGAGAGAGGGAAAAATAAAAAAATAGAAAAAAAATTAAAATTTAAGCTCAAAATAATGATTATCAAATATAATCACATTAGTAAGAATTTATTTATGTTATTAAACTTGATTAACTTAAATATTGAAGCTAAAAAATATTAAAAAATATGTAATTTATTTATATCTATATTTCAAAAAATATTATTTTATTTATACCTGGCGGGCCTGCTGCAGCTCGCGCGGGCTTGCCCGTCTAGGCCCGCTCCCTGGTAGGCCTGAGAAATAGCAGCCTGCCTGCCACTTTGGCGGGGCGGGGGTCCACAGGCTGCGGGCCCAAGGTCTACCCCGCAGACTTAATAAAATAGAATTGATAATAATAATAATAAAAATAATAATAATAGTAATAATTGTCAGAGTCAAGTCAGTCAAATACAAGTGGAATCAATGGCATCCATGAGTGTGGACTTGGAGCAGCAGAAATTTTTGAATGTTTTCTAACTTGTTTCTGGTGATTTTGGACCGAATTAGAATAACTTGTAATATATTTGGAAATAATAATATAACGGAACAGACACTTGATCAAGTTGACCGTAGTCCGTAGAACTCTTGGCTGTTATGAGGAACAAAGAATTAGTTTTTGTCCTAAGAGGAAAGTGCTCGTCTATTTCATGGACTGGTGAAATGGAAGTTTGTATATGATTGAAATATGAGATAGTAGCATTTGTCAATTATGGGTTCAGGTTATATATATTAAAAAATTCGATTTCGTCATTTTTCAAATTATAGATGAGCAAAATTAAAACTTTGATCATTCCATCTATTCTATTATTTATACTATCTATACTATCTATACTTTATATAAGGACCCTGGGATGGCTATAAACTGTCCAATTTGGTCTGTCAATTCAATAATGATAATTTACAATTTTACCCTTAATCTTATACTATTATTTAAATGTAGGTGTTCTAAAATTTGACACGTGTCCCTTAACTTAAAAACTCAATTAAATAATAAAAATCCCAAAAATCCCACACTTAACCACAATAACTACCCACTAACATAATTTCAGATAGTTAATACCGTGCATTGCACGGGTAAATTATTTTCATTGCAAATTTATCTCTAAGTTATCGTTTAAATTACTTTATTAATGATATGAACTGTTCAAAATATAAAAAAATTTAACATATTTGCACACGCATTGGGTGTGCTACACATACTAGTATATTATATAAAGGGTGTGCGTCGGATATAAACTGTCAATTTGGTCTGTCGTATTTATTTGCAATTTGATCCCCTTATTTTTCATTTAGTTACTTTATTAGTTTTCATGTATTTTTTTATTAATTATACATACGTAAAACATCAGTTTTTTTTGTATAGGTAAAAATTTTCATCTATTTGATAGTAGAAAAAACAAATCTCAAAATTTAGAGTAAATTAAATTCGAATCACATGCATAGTGTGTGCTAAAAAAGTACTAGTAATAATAATAATAACTGCAGTTTGTCCGTCAACCAAATCCAAACCCTAGTAACTCAATTTGATTCTTAGGACCAATTGGGCAGAAATTAAATGGGAACCAAACATAGCCCATAAATTGGCCCAAACCTTAAAACGCTCAAATTGAGAACATTTTTAGCTCGAAATGATTATTTTTCATCAGTTTAAATGTCCCGCGTATGGGTGGGCGTTTGGGTTCGGGTATTCAGGTTTACCCGAATTCGATCGGATTCGGGTAGTTCGGATCGGGCAATCCGGGTTATTTTCAACCCGATACCTGATATTTATTAATAGGGTCGGGTATCGGGTAGTAATTTATTACCCAAATAACCCGATCAGGTACCCGACAAATTATTTTTTGAAAAATTTATTAGTTTTTATACATAAACATTAAAAGGATAATAACACGTCTAGATATCGATGTCTAACGGGAGTGGTGTTAAAGTTGTAAATAATATTTCCATTAATTTCTTATTTTATTTGCATAATTAACAAGTGATATTTTATTATCAATGCCTAAATCATTATAATATTTTAAAATATATTCGCAAAATTTATAAATAAACATATAAATATATATATATTATATTTATTGAATATAAAACATCCAAATATTATAAGTGATAAATAATATATAACATGAATATTTTGATATGTATATTGCATTATAAAATTTTCAGTCATATTTTTTCAATTCAAAATCGGGTACCCGAACCCGATATCCTGACAATCGGGTACCTGCCGAGATTGGGTCGGGTTCGGGTAGTGAAAATCTTAACCCGAACCCGGATTACCCGAACTCGAACTACCCGATACCCGACCCGATGCCCACCCCTAGTCCCGCGAACGGTGCGTGCGTTTAATTTCGCGTAGTTTTTGGTTTTCTATGTTGTTGAAATTCTGTTTTTTCATTTTCCCTTCTTTTATTCCGTAACTTTGTTGGTTGAATGTGTTCCTTCTTAGGTTAGCTGAAATCTGTGAAACGATTGAGCTCATTAGTAATATTTTCGTGCGTCCCTTGTATATTTCAGGTAATATGCTTTGCCTTTGGTTAGACGACATGAAACTGAAACAGCAGGTCAATTTGGGATTTCCTAAGCCTCTCTAGGGTCAATTTAAGTATCATTTCTGCAGTTTCGAATTGAATTCGTTGCTTGATATGTTCGAGTAGTATCTTTTTGAATTGTAAGTACAAATCTAGTTATCTTTTTAACAATGGTGCAAAATTGGACAAATTTTTCACTTATAATTATTATTATTTTTACTTTGACCACAAAACTATTTTAAATTAAAAATCTATTTTCTCATTACTACAAATAAGCAATGTTTTTATTAAGAATTACTTATATATTTTACTCCAATTAGTTATTTTCAAATTAATCATTTTAATTAAAATCAAGCTTCCCTAGGCTAGGTCTTGTAGACGTATCAAGCAGATAACGTCTAGAATCTTTGCATTTTATTAACATTATTTTATTATAATTTAAAAGAAGAAAAGAAGAATAAGAAACCTATTCAAACGTTCCTTTGAATAGAAAGACAATTTAAAGGCAAAAAAACTTTTAGAAAATGTTGTCGCATAGTATTAAAAACTTTAATAAAATATTCAAATAACCACTGTCTAAGAGTAATCAATTTATATAAAGTTGTCACATCATCATCATTAATTTCCGTTGAGCCATTCTTGCGAGACTTTCGATCCATTTCGCATGGATATCGTCGTTTTAGCTTTCGTCTGACTTTTCTCTCTGGACGTAGATAAGGATTGTGTACCAGATGAAAAGGAGACTTCCAATGAGACTCCTCTAATGGACACTCAAATTGATAAGCCTCCAATATTTCAATTCCAAATTGATAAAGAATACAGTCAAACCTCTATAAATTAATAACATTGGAACCATAAAATTTTATTAATTTAGAGAGATATTAATATATCGATAAATTAATATTTTATTAATTAAAAGAGAGACTCTTTAAATTTAACAAATTTAGAATGTATTGACGATAAATGTTTTCAAATATTTTTCATTAATTATATTCATGTACTCAAAACGATTTACGTGTGTGAATTAATGAAAAATATCATGTGAAAATTAGTCAAGGTACAATACCAAATGCTCGCAGGATATCATTGGAGTACCGTTCAGCCAACTTCAGAAGGGTTGGGATATTAAGCGACACAAAATGGCGACAACAACCCTTCACATTTTTCTATTGCAGCTAGAAAACTCGACATCGGAACTAGTGATTGCAATTAAAAAAGTTAGGGATAAAATTCAGTTAGATTAAATTTAAGAAAATATAGTAACAAATAGATTCTTATTTTAGCAAATTACATAGTTATAATTGTAATTTTTAATTAATTTAGAGTTTTAATGGGCCCTAATATTTATGAAGGGATTTTCCAAAAAAATTATTATATATATCTTATCGAATTTGATGATTTTTTACAAAGGCCCAAGTCGGGACCCGGAAGATTTTATTATTTTAGAGAGGCTATTAATTTATAGAGTATTAATTTATAAAGGTTTTACTGTATGTTTGCCTCTAATGGACACTCTCCATCCTCCCAATTATACATCGGACAAATGCAGGCAATGAATCATAAACAGCAGAAGTCCATACTTTCTTCATTTCCCTCCTTTATCACATTACAAGGGATGCGTAGAACAGCTGGTTCCAGGTATCGGGCAGTCCGGGCAGGCACCAATGGCTACAATCCACGCCCGGGTGACCGCCGCTGTAAGAAGAAGGGTGAGCATCTTTTCTCAACTGAGACGACGTCGTAATATCGAGCAAGAGCACATGTTTCTTGATTCCGCTCAAAACCCTATTCAAAACGTCGACCTCGGGCGGCGTTCCCCCGGGATATGAAGAACCCGAGATCGGTCCCTTTTCGCCTTTGCAGTTTCCCGCCGACGACCAATCCCTCCCCCTGTGAGTTTTTAATTTGTACCCTTTTTATTCAAATATGGACCTTCATCATGCTATCCGCAGATTAATTTTACTCAAGCATTAGAAAATTGAGAGATGTATCGGTTTTTTTTTCCTTACTTACCGGTAATGAGTCGGAGAGATCCCTTGGAAGAACACTTTGGTTTTACTGGGGTCGACGTTTCGGTCGACCCACCGACCCCAAGTGGTCATTCCTTTGTAGAAGGCCGTTAGGCGATTCATGTCTTTGGATATGGTGGGACCGTCCCGTACGTAATCCCACCTGCAAAAACATGAACAATTTGAGCCCTTAATCGTATAGACCTCGTGAAGAGAGAACGAAAGAAAAAGGTGATGCCACTTATTACGGTTGAGCTTTTCCCGTGTGTGTCCACCAATGCCACGAGTTGAATACGAGTATGTCCATTCCTTTCCATGCTTCCTCGCCTTGCTGGATAGAGCCTAAGTTCAGTACTCTGCCTATGCTTTCTTTGGTTATGTCCACTAAGTAAGGGGAGTGATAGAGTAGTAAACTCACTCCATAATCCTGCAATTCATATATCAGAACACTACTGTTCAATTGCCAGATTCTATGGTGATGATGATGATTATAGCCTATTTTATGACAGAAGCTTTTATTACAGGTTTGAAAATCTGACCTGAAAGGTAACGGAAGACAGCGATTCTTGCCTGACGAAGCTGGTCTTAGCATTTGGAACGGAAGCATGGATCATACAAGCCAGAGATTCCCATTGATTCAAACTCAGAGAATCGCCGACGAACATTATCTTCTTCCCACTAAACCTCTTCAAGAAATCCAGCCCGTTGAACCTGAATATGATTCAATGCAGGAAATTCCACCAAGCAAACGTTATTACATATATACACGTACATGAACATATAGACGACCAAAGTTCATAGTATGTCCATTCCATACCTGGGCAAGATGCAAGAATCGGGTTTCCAAGCATACTTGAGGTACTGCTTATCGGGCCTTCCGTATTTTATACAGTCAAACTCGGGATCTATAAAGGGGCAGCTTGAAGATTCGTAGAGAGGATACGAAGCATCGACGACCCATTTTCCTTGAAATATATTGCACCCACTTACCTTTTGCTGTTTGCTTCTGTTAATAATGCTGGTTGAGTTATTACCATGGACAGTTTCTGAAGATGCATTGTAAGGTTCTTCGAACAGAAACAGAATTATAGAAATGGCCTGAAATAGTGTCATAAAGTTCTTGTCCTTGGTAATGAAACTCATCATTTGAGTTGAGGAGAAGAACAGATGAATGCGGTAATGGAGAAAAAGAACCGCTTCTTTCTCTAGGAATAAGTTTAATGAATTTAGTCAAACCCCAACCCAATTATGGTCTTTTATTTACGAATCATGTTTTTTTTTTTTTTGTAATTGTAGATGTAATTAGCCTTAACCTTAGTTATATAATATAAATGTGCATTTATTATTAATGTACGTACAATAAATATGGCTTGACTTCACATTATTGTCGAAGATGTAAGGGCTAGATTACTCATTCCGCCACACTATTATTGTCATCACTATTATGTTTGATTTGTCGACTTACAGCTTCATAGTTTGGAATTAGACGTGTTCAAACGATTCACGGTTATAACCGCCGGTTCACGGTTAGTGAAAAATCTCTAACCGTAACCGAACCGCGGTAACCACGGCTACGGTTACGGTTTGTAACCGGAGGAGCCGGTTAGGTTACGGTTTAAAACGCCTGGTTTAGGGTTTCAATTTTTTTTTTCATTTTGGATTTTTTTTTTTTACAAAATAGTGACTTAATAACAAAAAAGAATTAATTTTATTTAATAAGATAAAAAACTTCATTCCATCTTAGAAACACAATCACACCATAAAAAAATATGATTGCTCAATTTTCGCTTCCAAGAGTGTTCGACGAGCACTCATTATAGCCTTCTCCTTCTTCCTTGTCGTTGAAACTTAAAAAAAAAAAAAAAAGGATGCATAGAAGCAACGGTAGAAAATGACCGTGTCGTAATATAATACACAAATAAAAAATAACTATAAATAACTCAAGCCCAACTCAAAGGAACAATATATTTTATAATTTTATTTATTAGAAAACCGACGGTTCTAACCCGGTAATAACCGGCGGTTTACGGTTAGAAATTTCGATAACCGTAACCGAACCGTATTAAATAACGGTTCGGTTACCGCCGGTTCGGTTACGGTTTTTCAGACCGTTTGAACACGTCTATTTGGAATGTACCAAAAAAAATAATACTAAAAAAAGCCCTTTGTATAAAAATGTCTGAAAAACATCCTAAACATTATTGCTGCTTTTGTAGTATGTTGCTGAATCATTTAAACGCATGCAACTGCCTTTTAGGGGTACGATGAAAATCACGTGTAAGAAAAAAGATATATAAATAATAAGCTTTATAGTTTTTTTCTTGGTACTTCGGAAGGCCAACAGAGTCTCATTGTGACCTGAAGGAAATGTTTTTTTTCGTTAGAGAATTAATTAAGATTTTTTTTCGTAGGTTAACTGTGAATATGGATGAGTTCGTGATGTTTGGATAAGATTAGACATTGCAGAATACTAATTAGCAAGTTAAAAGTCAGAATCCAATATTATTATGAATCAAGATTTTAACGATTCTATTTCTTTTCTTGCAATAAAGTAACTTTGAGGCGGCTTTATATTACATATGCTTCTCGAACATGAAGAACAAAAGGACATTGAATAAGAGGTACTTCACTTCGTCATATAATAAAGAAAAAGTAAAGTTTTGTCTTTTGGCATTTGATTCTTTGTAGAATTCTCCTTGATGATCATCCTCTTAAGGATCAGATCCCAAATATAAAAAAGAGCTTTTGTTGAATAGAATTTTTTTAAAAAGGAAGTGCACATAAATTCGAAAACATGATACATTATCTACTTTAACTTATATATATATATATATCTATATATATATGTGATATAAAAATGAATAAGATAAGGATAAACATGGAAGATATCGTAATAACAGGGATTAATTAACATATACAACCCATAAAAGATAATTTTATGATTGATAAAACAAAGATTAAGGGGGTATGTGCAGATAATGATAACTATGAGAAGATAAATGCAACAAGTGATTTATTAATTATTTACAATCAAATATGATTTTATCTTGGGGCTACCTACACTATTAGTGGTGAAAATCGAACCAAACTCGTAGGCAGTTATCATATCGGCTCTTGAAACTCAGTATCAAGCTCATGATTGTTAAGTTCGAGCATCTTTGCTTATGATTTTTAGCAATTATTTTTTTTAAAATCAAAATCCTTTAACCCTAAAAATCGACCACATCAACAATTATCATATTCATGAACTAATTACGCATCGTGATAATTAAAACATAAAAAAAGCTGTCAACTAGTACTACGAACATGTATATGTACACCACGATAACTAATTAATTATATACTACTAATCAGGCGACTAATCAGTTATGATTTTCCTTTTTTAAAAAACTTCCTCCAATCATTTCCTAAATTAATCATTAAGGAAAGAACTAGAAGACGACAAACATGGAATATTAAATTTATAGTAGCCCATCGATCAACAGCTTTGCTTTGACCATTAACTAGCTAGAACCGGCGCATCTCCTCCTCTTCGCCGGAAAAAGTTGCCGGAAACCGCCTTCCTCCATCGCCCGCCACCCTTCCACCATCCTTTCGTACTCCAGCCGATCCTCCTCCGCCGGACCGCCGCCGAACATGCACCCCTCCGCCGCACTCATGCACGGCGGCTTAGCCTTCCGGCGACCAGCTCCGACGGGGACGTTCCTCAGGGCGCCGCCGGCCGTCCAATACCTCTGACATCCCTTACAGAAGTGCCGGGGCTGATTAACGTTGTAGTTGTTAAAATAGCAGAACTTCGTCTCCATGCTTCTACATCTCGGACATGGTATGATCTTATCGGGCCTTTTATCCGCCGGCGACTTCGTCTCCGTATTAATTTCTTGATCTTTATTTACTATCTGAGGCGATCTTTCTTTTAGGGTGATCGTGGCTCCGAAAAGCTTGATCTTTGGAGATGGCGAGCAGTTCGCTTTCATGTTATTACCTTCTTGTAACTCAGCCATGGAGTTTTGGACAGAAGGGATATGGGATTTGTGTTGTTAATTATGATGGATTATTGTCTATGTAATAGATAGGCTCTTAATTTCTGACTGAGGTCGTTATATATAGTTGGTACTCAATAAAAAAGCGTAAAAAAGTGCATTTCAATATTGAGACGTTTATTTTATCTTCCCATATTCGTTTTATCAATAATAAAATAATACGTAAAAGAAGTGTTGCATTGCATTTGAGAGCCGCCATCAGCAAAAACAAGAAGTGGGGTGAAGTGGGAAAGATGATGCTGAACTTTGTGTCCGCATAATTATTCCACGTCATCATTTTATTTGGTTTCAAAGTCTATGAAAAGTAGGTGCAAAGCCAGGAGGGTTTTCTCGAGTACAAAGTATGTTGTCAAGTTAAAGTTTAAGAAATAAAGAAATTAAAAGAGATAAAGCTCAAAAAGAGGTTTGCTTTTGATTTGATTTACATATATAATCCACTTGCTTTATTCTAGAACAGTTTATCAAGCATCAAATATCTATTTAGGTCTTATGCTTTGAGACATTACACTTATTTATAGGATTTTAATTTCAAGAAAAATAGAAATCGAATTCGACAAATGATGAGCTCGACTCGAACTTGAATTTGATGGGTTGGTGAGCCATCTCGGCTCATTATTTTCCCTTATTTGGAGCTAAAATAAATGTTTAAAATGCTTATTTCTCCGAATTCACGTGTCGCTTTTAGTATGAAGCCAATGATACAACTGAGAGTAAAAGAAACACAAAGTGCTCAAAAGATCTCTTTTTCTTTTTTCCTTTTCTTTAAGAAAGAAATAAAAAAATATATAGAGAATGAATAAATGCTTCGAAATAGATTCCTTTTATGGCAATGCTTTTGCTTTTGGCTGGGAAGTAAATAAAACTCTAATTACTCCAAAGATTATAAGATTTGTTCTCCCCCTTTATCTTTTTCTTTTCAAATCCACCTTTTGCGTTGTGGTTTAGTTGTGCTTTTAGTAGCAAAAGTGGCATTATTTGTGGGATAGCTTTAATAAAAGTACTCTTTTATCAATGTTTAATATCGAATCGAGTGGACTCATAATTTCCATTTTGCAATCTTTTTCTTTGACTCGGCTTTTGCAAAACAAAGGTTTTTCATCGTGTGATAATCAATGTATGTAATAAAAGAGACGTGCACTTTTTATTTGGCTTCTTAATGCAGAAGAAAATGAAAAAGCTTTTCTTTTTCCTCCTTTTGTTTCTCAAAACGCTCACATATTTTAGTTTTTACCACCATTATGAACATAAAAGCACTTGACCGTGCATTAGCTTCAAAAGCAAAAGTTAGAAAACGATATCATTCAATTTAATTTAGTGTTACCAATGCCGAGCTGAGTCATGTAACAAAAAGATGCATGGATTTATCGATATTGTATAACATTATACATATCAAGTAAAGGTAAAAGCCAGAGAAGATTTAAATGATCCTCCAAACCACCAAAAAATAATTTTATTACATATAATTGCATCTTACGTAAAAACTTGAACGATTTTTCAAGTAATTGGTAGAGGGACCAATGGGTAAAATGGCTTATCTGGGCAAAGCTTGGAAAAAATGGGATCGGACAATAAACAAGACTTATGCAATTCATCTGAGAACAACAACGACAACAATGATCATAACAGATCAAATTCCACGAAATCTCTACTAATCTAACAAACGCTAACAAGTTTCCGCAATTCTCTTATGCAAGTAAAACTAACACAGATTGCTATCGTAAGTTAATCGAGGCAAGAAATAAAATCCAAAAGCTACACTCCTTCGATTCGCTAGCATTATATGCATCTGCAGATTCAAGTATAATTTTTTTCCGTAAAACACTACTAACTAATAAAGCATCAAAGCACTCGAAATCAAGCCCACCGAAGATAATTAGTTGTAACCAGACGTTCGATAGTAGAGAAAAGAGGACTAACCTCATAAAACGAGCATTACGATTCGTCGTTACCATCAGACGACCCATCATCCCTCTTCGCCCTTTTCATCTTCTCCAACTGAACTTGAGTGTCCATAAACAATTGCATCCTCTGAACTTCCATTTCTTTAGCAAACTGCATCCTCTGTTTCTCCATCTCGATCGACTGCCTCTGTTTCTCCATCTCAATCTTCTCATACATTTCTGCAAATTTCTCGATGGCTCTCGCCAACCGCTTCAACCCAATCTCGTCGCCGACGCCTTCGTCTTTCTCATCTTCCTCGCTTGCGCTAACCCTATCCCCGTCGTCGACCCCATTATCTTCATCGTCCTCATCGCTCGCTTCGTCATCGTCGTTCATGGCGGCAGCTGCAGCAGCCACGACTGAGTAATTCCTCCTGAAATTGGACAAATGCTGTACTTTTCAGCAGAATGGATCTATTCTGTGTTGGAAAAGAAATCGAGTCTAATCTTGTCGAAGCACAATGTTCAATCCTCAAACAAATTGACAAAAACGCTCGATGTTCAACACAATTCACACAGTTGCTAGGAGTTATTCGCTTAGAGTAAGTAGAAACTACGACATTTCAGACCCAATTTCTCTTTCTATCGAGAGAATTGAAGGAAAGACAAAACCTTTCAGATAAATCCAGTTATAACGAGAGCATAATAGCTACAAAACAAAAATGCACAAAAGTTCAATCAAACGAAATTCATCTACAAATCCTACCTGAAAAGGGACTCCTCTGGCCCAGGAGATGGTGAAGGACGCTTCTGGGGCATAACCATGGGAGAGGTATAAGCAACAGACGTCGTAGCTGGCATCATCGGTTTTCTGTAGGGCAAAGGTACAGCCATAGGCGGCGAAGGCAGAGAAAAAGGCATCGTAGACTGAATCTGAACGGAAGACGAAGCCGCAGCCGCCGCAGGCGGCGGCGGCGGCAGAATCATCAAAGGCATCGCCATAGTCGGAGGCGGTTTAGGCTGATTCTTGTAAATAGATCCGATCAAGTAGTCCAAACGCGAGAAGAAAGGCCACGGCGACGTTAGGGTTTCGTTGGACTCGGCGATCTTCGCCTTCTCCGTCTTGTACTTCTTCTTCAGAGTATCGATCCGATTCTTGCACTGCACATCCGTACGCCTCGTCTTCTTCGCGTGCCCGTGGAGCGCGTTGACGGCGTCGGCCACCTCCTGCCAATCCTTCTGACGGAGGTTCCCACGGTTGAGCTCCAGAAAACGGCGGCCCCACGCCTCGACTAACGTCGCCGTCGCCTCCTCCGTCCAACAATCTTCGCGGGACGGCACCTGGCGCGACGGCGGCGTGGCGGTAGGCGGCGGCTGGGACGTCGGAGATTCCGTTAGGTCACCCATTGTACGTCGGGGGTAAAATAGGGAATAGAGGCAAATATCTTGGTTGGGAAAGAAGGATGGGATTGCGTGTGAAATAAGAGGAGTCGCCGGGGGTAGGGCGCGTGGGGTCGACGGTCACGCGATTTCGGCATTGCCCAACTAACGGCGTTTAGGTTTTACGTCGTACTTTCGATTGTTTTGCCTTGCGGCGATTTCAGTTGAAAATCTTTCTTTTTCCTTTTTCGGTTAAATTTGGACCGAAGGGGATAATAACAATTTTGGTCCTTTCTTTTTCTTTGATTTCATTTTCTGGGCACGTAATTCAACATTTCGCCTTCGTCTCTCTGTAAATTGGGAAGAAGAACAATGAGCCTCTTATCTCCGACTGCTCCGCTGAATCGGCTCGCCGGCGTTTATCTTCTCTTCTATCAGAGACGATGGTTCCGTACATCACTGTCCAGACGAATATTGCTTGCCGGCGATCCTAATGCTTCGGCGGCAGCTGCCATTGAGCAGTGGGTTGGAAATGGAAAACCCATCTACAAGCATGAGCTTCAGAAAATCATTAACGAGTTATCTAGTTATAGAAGGTTCAAGCACGCACTTGAGGTAATAAATTCCAAGCCACCTACTGCAGTTATTGATCATTCATTCATGGAATTTTCGCCGCGTATGTGTTGGTTTTGGGTTTTCGCCTCTTTTTCACAAAATTACCTGTCGCCGCCCTAGCTTTGAATTTGAATTTGAAACGTTCTCGATTCTCTTGTAAAATCTGTAGGTATCTCTATGGATGAGTAATCAAGGAAAGCTGCAGATGAATCCATTCGATGTTTCCGTGAGGCTAAAACTAATATACCATGTTTTTGGGATCACAAAAGCTGAGGATTACTTCGACAAGATACCAGAAAATTCCAGGACATATGGAGCCTATCTCGCCCTTCTAAACATCTATAGCATGGCCAACTCTGCAGACAAAGCAGAGTCCATCGTCCAAAAAGCCAAAGAATTAGGCTACACCACGAAACCCGTATGGTACAACCTTCTGATGAAGCTGCATTATAAGCTAGGAAACAAGGAAAAGCTCGCCAAACTCTTGGCCGAAATGGAAGAGAAAGGCGTGCCATACGACGAGTTTACTCATCATATCTGCTTCCTTTCATACGCCAAAGATTCTGACATCAATGGCATGGACAGAGCCTTAAGAACTATGGAATCTAGCCGAGGTTTCGTACACTGGCGAACTTACGCAGGTGCGTCGAAGTTTTACTTAAAGACTGGATCGATCGAAAAAGCTCTGCTCGTGCTGAATAAATTGGAGGAAAAGCTGACGACGAACCCTAAAGACAGAACCCTTTTGCTCATTCACCTCATCGACCTATACGCCGAGGCTGGAAAGAAAGACCTAATGCACCGAGCTTGGAATTCTTACAAGCCCAAATCCAAGGCTATGGTCAACAACAAGGTTTACCTACACATGATACGGTCGTTGATTAAGCTGGGAGAAGTTACAGAGGCGGAGAAGATCTTTCAAGAATGGGTTACCAACGAAAGGTGCTTTGATTTTCGAGTGCCCAATTTGCTTATCGACCATTACTGTTCGAACGGCGAGGTAGAAAAGGCTGAGGAGATAATAACGAGTGGTGTATCGAAAGGAGGCGAGCCTTGGATGGAGACGTGGTGTTTATTGGCTTACGGGTATCTTAAAGAGGGCAGTGTGGGTAAGGCTGTCGAAGCTTTGGAGAAGGCTGTTTTTATATGTCCTCAACGTTTCGAGCATCGAAAGGATGCGTTGACGGCTTGTCTGAGATTCTTGCGGGGTGAGGCGTGTTTGCAGGAGAAAATGGAGGCGTTGGAGTTTGTGAAGTCGAACGTTTCGTTGAAGGAGGTCGATTTTTGTGGTCTTTGAGTCTTAAATTTATGAAGATCGTAAAGAAAAGAAATCAATTAAACATAGACGAAGTTCGAAAAAATTGTTTCATCACAGACAGGTGATGAACAGAGGTACGAGGTTGAAGACACTCGGCTAAGGGGAAACAAGATGTAAACGTTAATGTTGAAGATTAGTTTGCCCAAAATCTGATTCAGTTAGCACCTTTTAAGATCAGAATACTATATTAAATAGAATAAAATAAAAGCCATGTTTTTAGATCTTCAGCTTAGCTGTACGGAGTTGTATAATTTGTGTATTTAATAAAGAATTTTATAAAAATCTATGCTCAAACTAATGTTGACTTGATCATATGAGTCGAGTTTGTCTATATATAATGAGAGACAGCTGGTTCTACACCAAACCCTCACCAACCCAATCAAGAAAAAAGAAAGCAACTCAATTTCCATTTCCACACATAGCATTATTATCGGAAGACACAAATAAACACGTTGAAAAAGATCCAACAAATCAAAAGACAGAAAAACTTGCAATCGTTGTATGTATATACATATATAGATGCTTACAAGACAGTTATATCCATGCATATATGCACGCAATCATATAAATCTTTATACAAAATGTTATCTTAATACTCAATTGAACTAAAGACCAAGTACTTGTAAGATCTCACTCCAATGCTCTCCAGGCAGCATATACGGTCAGAACTTAAGTACTAAGGCCTCGCTTTCTAATCTCACTGTTTATTTTCTGATAAATCGTAAACTATATATGAGCTGAAACATTTAACTCTCCCTAGGAATGAGGGTTTAAAGAAAGTGAAAGCATGGTGTTTATATCTGAGTTGTCTCCTCCATTACCTTCGCGAGCTTTGTGATCGTCATTGCTCAATCTTAGGTTCAAAGTAAGCTGCAAATCTGCAGTCACCTTTTCGTTATAATCGATCTTCTTATTCTCATCGCTGATCTGTCGATAGTGACATAATAATCAGCATATAAATACACATAATGCATAGATATATATGTGTCCGCGGAGTAGTTTATAATTACCTTGATAATAGAAGGATCAAGATTGTTGTCTGGCTTCTGATGAACCATATTTTTGCCAGTAGTCCAATTGAGCACTTTTGGTCTTAAATTTTGCAATGTGGGATAAGGCACAACGTTGGAAATAAGGGTTTCCTTCTCCTTACAGTAAATGTTTGGCGTCGTAGATTCTTTTGGCGGCCATCTTCTTTCTTCGGGACACTGATTCGATTTTGAAATAAAGCTCTTTCCTACGTAAGGAGACCAGTTCTGGCATCTGTTTACAGATAACCTAAATGCATAATGAACAAACTCTATGATAATATATAATGTCATAGCATGAAATGAATGCACCTGCCTTGAAGAGAAAGATCTAAGGTTGTACGGGCGATGAAATTGAGGGTTTTGAGGAAAGTTTGAGTAGTGATGTTCTCTTGCAAGAACGATACCGCCATTCTCTGACCTTAACTGATGGTGAAATAATAATGAACTGCTTCTGTCGTAATAATTCCCAGAAAAGTAGCTTCGGACATTGCAAGCCCTATTCCCTTGACCTATCACTGCTTTTAATTTCACATGGGATCCATGATGAATCAAAACTTTGAATAAATGTACCAAATAGTTAATGAACAGCTGTAAGGTTTTGGTATATAGACCAATCAATGTATATTATAAATGGAAGTAGTTAAGCTTTCTTGGTAAAGATCAACCATGGATTCAACAAATTGTAAGTATTACAAGTACCAAAATAAGAGAGGATTTTATAACAACCTTTCCCCGATTCATCGAGTTTCTTGTTTCGATACATCTGAAGGTGACTTTTGACATGAGATATGCTAAGTCCTCTTACATTCATTAGCTGAAGCAATGCTTTCGGAGTGGCTCCTGCATATATTAAAGCAAAAATTGAAATTCATAAAGATTGCAAACTAATTAAAAATTATGAGAAATGAAACAACTGTATGTAAGAAAAAAAAGGAAGCCAAATTTATTTATAAGAAGAAAAGGCTAACGACGCTCACTTTCTTGCCCGCCTAATCTCTCGATAGCATTAACGAATGAGTAGTGTAGTTCACTCGTCCATCGAAGCCTTGGCAATTTTGAGCGCATGTATCGTCTAACTCTATTATTCTTCTTCTCATTTCCATCGCTTGCTCTCTCACTCTTAGTTACCTCGTTCCCATCAGAGATATTGTTAGTATCTTCTTCGTTCAAATCAATGGAATATGATGATGAATTCTCCGATGAATTGCATGATTTGTTTAGATCTTCGACGTAACCGAGTTTATTTTCCTCTCCCTCTTCGATCATTTCGTCTTCATCAGCCATTAAACTTAAGAGGGTGAATTGAAAAGTTAGTGTTTGCTATGGAAATAAAAAGAGAGATAGATTGAGAAAAACAGCAGATTATCTACATGGGAAACTTCATTTGGTTTTAGTTTTCAATCTATTAGTGGAAATACGATGAGGGACATGGTAGGTGTATGATTTCTTCTTTTTTTTTTTTTTTGGATAAAAGTACATCGATAAAATTTAATATCTGAGAAATACATAACTTCAACCACAAGTGACGTATATGAAAATGCAAAAGCTGATCATGATTCTTGGACAGCATAGAAGAATTTCATAAAGATATTGATTATCGTAAAATTTTTCATCAGCCTCTCAGCCGAATCGTTCAAAAAGCAAAACGAACAACATAAAATGAAACTAGAAAAAATCGTACGTAATCACAAAGAAATAATAATCGTTGTATATTTATCCATATTTGTTCCTTGATCTCCAATGAAAGTTGAAAAACGGGACAGAAACCCTAAATATATGACAGAAATCTTACCTAAAAAACCTAATCAGTAAAGACATCATTAAACGCTTTAACTGCTTCGATCAACGGCTCAAGATTGGATATCCAATGTCATCAAAGGTAGTTTTAAGAAACTTGTTTGTAGTTCGAAAAAATTCGATAACATCGAAGGTTCATTCAACCCTAAATAGCTTAAACCAATAAAAGCAAGATTTCCATAGAATCAACATACGTGATGATCGATGGGTTCGATATATCTTCACTTTCTACTTGAACTTGACCACGATCTCGCGCTTCTTTAATCGCAGTTACTCGAAAGTTTGAAGTTTTCTAAAAGCTATTAGAAAGTGAGATCTTATATGATTGTACGATTCAAGATCAAGAGGGCATGAGTCTCGGAGAGAGAAAATGATCCAAAGAGATGAGTAGGTATTTATTACAAGGCTTGATTTGATTATTCGTCATAAATTAAGATTATTATCAAGAATTTCTTGCAATAGGGTAAACTTTCTTAATGACCAACATAAAATAAGTCAGCAATCACTGGTCGTGCTGTGATCCACTTGCTCTATGTCTAATTAGCTGGACCAAATAATATATATACATTAAATAAAATCTACTTAAATCCGTCGATATTATATGTTTTAATTCATTAGAAGCATCGAGGCAAAATTTACCCTATAGACATATTTAGTATCGTTCACTTATTTGCCAAAAAAAATATTTTAATCAAAATGGTTATATCACTCTATCGATTGGAATTTTCCTTTTACATAAAGAAGTTAAAAACCCTAAATTTTGTTTGATCAAACTTCTACTCAGTTGGTTGCAATAATTCTGCAATAATTGTTGCATTATGGTTACAGTCGATTTGGGGCCCCTCGGTGTTTAATATCGTGTGACTTTGTGAAAATCTATACTTATTTTGTTAACAAAGTTTATTTTAACAGTTGTCCTTTATCTTAATTGCTTGACTTTTCCAGTGACTCGTCTAACCTTACTCATCAAATGTAAACCAAAATGTAAAAATTAAAAATTTATGGGCATCATACGCAAATGCCAATGTCAAGAAATGACAGAGAAATAAGGTTCCCTCAATTTGTTTATCTTCACCTAAAAGGAAGACTCTATTCCACCATAAATATTAAATTCAGCTTCCTGTCCCCAAATATCTTTAATTAACCATCATTATGAATTGGACTCGCAGAATTAAATATAACTTTTCAGTTTATCTTATTTACTATAATAATTGACATGGAATTAGAAAAATATTGATTACCCGATCGACGTAAACATCACGATGGAATCTAATTAGTAATCCTTATCAATTTTGTTCGGAATTTTCCCAGACGTGTTTTGTAGTCTATTCGTCACCGTTTATGTAGTATTTACATGTACACTAAAATGAATTTACTTGGTGAACGCTAAGACCCTTTGTGACCAAACCAGAAAAAATCAAATAAAATATACCTGCGGATGGAAAAACATTTCCAAATAAAAAGTAGCAGAGGAAATTGTAACCATTCTAAAGATATATCATTCTGAAGTAGTTCTATGATTAATTTCGAAAGAGATGCCATCGAATGTGAGATTGCATGCATGCACATCAAATCAAAGCTCAATTAAAAAGTAATTTAATTATTATAAGTTCATCGACCAGCGCATGACTCATAATTCTCTGAAAGGACTCTTGAATTTCCAATTTAATAGTTATAAATTATTTTTTTCTACTAACAGACAGCACAAGTCTTCATTCAAAATTGGTTGGTGACACTAAAGGACACCCGCAACTGGCTGCTTGAGTTGTTGATGACCACAAATTATTACAAGTTACTATTATAATAATTACTAAAATTTAATATTGCTGTTATCATGCATGCAACAATTATACTGTAATTCTTCAATGACTTATAATCGAAGGTATTAGAACATTTTTTAAAAGGTCTGGCAACGAGCATTTACAATACGCATTTCCTTTGTCTTATCTCGTCCGCATGGAGTTGACTTTTCGGGTTAATGTACATTGTCCGAATATTTCAAGAAACCAATTTTTAAAATGACGTAAGTGAAATTGCCAATGATAGGGACATGCATGCAAAAATCTAACGCACAATAATATAGTCGGGTATATTATTTTATTCAACAATGATGACTCTCGTGCAATTACAATTATTATTCTTATTATTGTTATTCGTATTATTCATCACTTAGAGATCAAACCAAAATTACGTTTCAACCTCATGTGAGAATCTGTAGCCCGAGGCCCGGGCCGAAAGCCCGTTCGTCATACGCTGTGATCGTATTCCATTGAAGTGAAGGTAACTCACTTTGGGATTTGGAAGGTAAGGTATCAACCAATGCTACATCACCCATATCTTTACCGGATACGCATGAGCTTACACGATTATATTCTTCTCTTGTTAGTGCACAAGCGATCATGTTTAGCCTTAGCATTCAGTGAGACTCCACGCTTGTCTGCTATTGTAGTCAGGAGTTTCTTTGGAGTTCCTTCTGCCTTTTGGCTCCGTATGGTCCAGTAGTAATGATATATCATAGTCAACGGACAGAATTCATGCGGTTCTTACATATAGCATAGTTCGTTCAATCGAAGAGTGGTAGCCTAGAATGAGACTGTCCCTCTACAAAAACATTAAAACTGAAGAAGCCATTAGATCTCCCTATATATAGTTCCTCAATTTCAGCTGGATAATTATCCTAATCGAATTTTCATATAAGCCTAGTAAGATGCATGCAACGCTCATCACGATTTTCATCCCAGAAGAAACAGATCCAAACAGATATACTCCATATTTGGACAGCATATTTTCCACAGCATGACATCTCATACGTTTTTACCTTAAATAGTGCATTATATCCACAATCGGATATTTCCTAACATGTGAGGCATCTATAACATGCGATCCCACAATATTACCAGTTAAGCACAAGATAACATGTGAATCAAACATTCGACAACTTCCCATTACATAGCTTATGGATCATGCATAGTCGAATATTATCATATACTTAGGCATCATATTAAATATTAACCGAATTGTCCAAGTTATAGCCCTAATGTCATTACAATTACATAAATCATCAAAACTCTTTAATGCACATGGACCAAAAAGGTCAACAATATTATATATTGTTTACGATATTTTTATGTGTATTGATAGCAGAAATGAGTAGATAGACAGAAGGAGAAGATCAAGATGACATGAAGAAGAAGCTTTAGAGGAAGTAGGTTAATTTTCTCCTTGATTTGTAATCCTTGTGTAACATACCTAATGACTATTTTGATAATTGAGCTTTTCGCATGAAGTCCCAAAATAACTAGTTGTAAGCTAAGTTGGTCCATCTGATAATTTTCAAAGTCAACCTCGTCTTTTGCGATCCAGTCCATCGGCGTTAGCGTTGATGAGTTGTATTGATTGGGTATGAAGTTGTGACGAACGGAATGCACAATAAGATGAGAAAGATTGCGATTTCGTTAATAATTTCTGCATCTTGATGAGCCATGGCCCATTTCACAACGGATCGGGTCTGAACCTTGTTTGATAAGATTCTGAACTCGTCCCAGTTAATTCATAATGGCCCAGAACCCACCCAGCCCGAAAAGGACTGGGCAAAGCCTAGGTAAATGTTAAATGTTCCTTTCTTTTTATGATTTTTAAATTTATTTTAGTTTTGAAACGTAAAGATAATATATAATTTAAATATTAATACACTTGCTAGGCTTTTTCAGTTAAATACATAAAATCTAATCCATCATTAATAAAATAATCCTAAAATAAAAAGTATTAATAAAATATGTATTCTCGAACTTTTTTGTACGAGTTAGTAATTTGTAATAACAGATTACAAGTTGCTAGTCCATGCTGGCGGACAAGTAACTCATACAACATAATACGAGTTAAGTATATATTAACATGAATTGAGGTAAACACACCCCAAGCAATAGTGCACTCCTCGATAGTTGCACCCAACTTGATGCCTAACACTTAATACTTAACACAAACCCAAAACAAATGATAAACAATTTTATTGAGATTCCAAAACTTTCATCCCCAGTATCTCGGGTTTGAAACATTGCTTCGCAATCTGGAAAAAAAAATAAAAACCAAAACATAAAAACTTTGAGGAAACAATATTGAGAGTTCTACAGTGCAACCTTGTCAATTACAGCACAATACAAAATCTTAACTCATCAAAAACCGAAAATTTGAGACAGATTAAGGGACCCCATGCCCATAAAACGACGGCGTTCAACTTTCGATCTCGAATTGGTTAGGTTTCTTCGTGGATGATGAAGGGTTTGATGGTCCAGCAACAGAACATCCATCTCCAGCGAGAACCATGTCAACATCGGTATCGCGTGTTGCCAATGGGAACATTTAGGTTTCTTCGTCGCTGTTCGTTTTAGAAGTTACTAACGAGAATCATATCTAACTCGTATTCTATTAGTATGAGATACTAACTCGTAATAATACCATACGAATTAATTCAAAATCACATCAGCCCTCGTGCCAGCTTGGCAAAGTAACTTGTAATCTGTTATGAAGAGTTACTAACTTGTATTAACAGGTTACGAAAATAATTATTTTAACTTTTTATTTTGGGTTTATTTTATTAATGATGGATTAAATTTTATTTACTTTATTAAAAAAGCCCATTTGCTACCCAGAATCTCTAGGTCAATATGCCTAAGACTTACCTATAGGAGCACAAAGTCCTCTGAGTCTTAGTAACAAATTTATATGTATAACTACTATATTAAAACTAAACATGTAAATAATGCATGGCGGATTTCGGAATGGTTTTTGGGGGTAAGGTTAGCAAGATCTGAGACCCACCTCGGATCCGGTCGGGTTGAGCCTCTAGTCGTTACCGTCCCAGTGCCTGTATTGTAGAGATGACAATGGGTAGGGTATGGTTATACCCATCTAGATCCATACCCATATCCAATGAAATAAATGGGTATGGGCATGCCCAATATTTAAGGGTCTCAATAATCGGGTATAGACCCAAACTCATTAGATTAAACGGATAAACGTGTCTTACATGGGCATTAAATTTCTCTTGAGATGGAGAGACGAGAGCTACGAAGCCTCACGCTTTAAGAATTTTTTGGCGCTTTAATACTACAAAATAAATTAGTGACCTGTGACTTTCGTAAAATACTTTTAGAAATTAAAAATGTTTGAATTTAGACAAAAGTGATTTACATGTCCAACTGTATAATCAACACAACTCTTTTTCGTTTGAATAGGGTAAAACATAATTAAAAGAAAAGACCGTTGATGTGTAAACTTCCAAATACGGCGATATTAATATTGCACTTGATGTGTAACAACTAATTTAAAATAATAAACGCGGGAGCCACGCTTGCCATGAGTTGAGATCTAACGCTACTAGACGCGGCAATTCGTGGTGCTCAGTCGAACGTTGTCTGAACCTTTGTCCGAGTAAGGTTGCCCATTACATTATTTGGTAAATTATTTTCACATATTAATGTATTTCGAACTTTACTTACTTAAGCATTTTGGAAACGTTAAATTAATGTGGAATGACTCATAACTTACACAAATAAATGCCATAAATTCACTATGAAATATCTAAATACATTGTTTTAGACAATAGCATTAAAGCCCAAAATTTTCTTGCTAAAACACTACATAAAATCGATATTATTCTTATAACTAAAAATGTCATATTTCCATTTGATTGAAATTGGAATTTTATGTTCGAAAAAATATATATATTAGAAAACTCAAATTGAATAAATGAATAAATATTCATATTTAAGCAAATTTTCAAATTAAGACCCATAATTTCCTTCCTTCACGTAGCACACGCTCCATAATCATTTCAATTAGTTATTCTTTTAGTTTCCATCTTAATTTTTATACAGGTATACATTCATAAATAAATAAATAAATAAATAAATAATAAATAGGTTACCTTTATATTCCTCGTGTCAATGAAATTGGAAGCCTGTCAAATTTGATTTCTCTGTTTCAGATTTGGGCATCTTATTTAGGGTTCAAATACTACGCTTCATTTCTAATAATTAGGCTTAACGTTAGTAAAAGGGTAAATAGGTAAGGAAAGAAAAAAGAGGAAGAAAGAAAGTGGAAAGAAAATTCAGATCCGGACGATCCGTTGCCCCGTTTTTGTCGAAACTTCGGGAGGAGAGTCGCCTCGATGTACTCTACACATCTACCGTGTCAGATCGTTCGGTTACCAATCTAAGACCCATAATATTTTATGGTGTTTGGGCATGATCCGTACCCAATTATAATTAATTGGGTATACCCATACCCGTTATTAGCGGGGTAGAATCGTGCGGGTATGGGTAGGGTACGAAAGTTTTGCCATCCCTAATGTATTGGAAAATACGCTTCATTAGGGGTGTCTGGATCTACTGCTTCATTGTCATCCCTACTTTTACGAACATACTTGTGCTATATACCCTATTTTATGTTGGGTTGTTATATTTATCATTTTTATTTTATTTTTGTATTCTTAATTGTTTTTAAGAAAAAGCTATAAGTCGAATTCGGGAGCTTCTCGAGCTCGAACCCAAACTTCATTTTGAAATCCGAATTTCGAAATTTTAATGTTGCAAACAGTGAATTTCGATTTCAAATAATCATAATTTTTAAATCATCCGATTCGGTTCAATCCCGGACGGACTCTAAGTGGGCTTTGTTTCTTTTTATGTTTGTTGAATGGCCCAAGTCCAATTATCCATCATTCGTCCTCTTCCTTGTTGATCTCTTCTTCCTCATTTCCCAACGAGCTTTTCTTCACCATCTTCATTCGCAGAGCTCCCATCTACAGCCACCATTCCTCCAAGTCCAAAGCCTCCCTCCATCTTTACTTTCTGACTTATCATCCAAGTTTTCATATTTCTTCCAGATCATTCCCAAATGTGACAGAATTTCTCTTAAGGTTCTTGTTCCCCTCCATTGTTTAATGGTATTGCTGGTGATGACGTCAGGGTTCATGGGCTGTAGAGATTAAGTTTGTAGTTGATTACGATGAACGCAATTGACACTACGGTGGGAAAAGGTTGCGATTTCGTTAGTAATCGCCTGCACTTTGACCAGCCATCGCCGTCTTCAAATGGTTTAGGACAGGCATCGCAGATGCTGTCCATTTCTGAGAGAAACAAGGGCAACGTTAAGCTGAAATCATGGGTTTTCGACCAAACCAAGCAGGTAGTGGAGATCGAGCAGCACGTTGAGAACTTCATTGACTTCTTATTTGACCATTTGAATCTCGTTTTAGAGCGTGGTGCAAATCAGTTTGGGCTTCTTTTTAGTTCACCGAAGAATGCCCGAGCAAGTCTGAGCGCAAATGCGAATGGTTTCGAGTGGAACTTGAATTTCGCCCGTATAGGAGGTGTGCCATTAGTGGTTGGTAAAGAACCTTCGAATCGTGTAGCTTATGGGGAAACGAAGGAGATTAGGGTTGATGAAACTAGCAAAGTAAACGGTGTTCTGAAATCAGCGTTGGCCGGTGGCCTTTCGTGTGCGTTTTCAGCTGCGTTGATGCATCCCATTGACACTGTTAAGGTAATCTCGAGAAACCGATAATTTTGTAGTGAATTTTTTTTTTTTTTTTTTTTTTTTTTTTTTTTATAGCAATAGTTGAATTTGATTTAGGATCTGAGACAAGTGTTTGGTTTGTCTTCCTCAGACAGTGTCTGTTATATCTGCTTCGACAGTATTTTGGAGTTTGTTGGGAAACAAATGCATCGAATATTAGCATTCAATCGGTTGAGTCTCACAGGCTCGCCGAAAATCTCTAAAAGTTTCCAAATTTTGTTTCAGACCCAAGTGCAAGCTTCGACCTCTTTAACCTTTCTCGAAGTCCTATCGAAGGTTCCTCAAATAGGAGTCCATGGACTGTACAAAGGTTCAACTCCTGCGATACTTGGACAGTTTTCAAGGTACGGATCTAGCAAACAGGCAGTTATTGGTGCAAGCAATTCCTTTCCTACGATTTTTATCTAAAGATTTAAAATTGCAGCCACGGTCTTCGAATGGGACTTTACGAAGCTAGCAAACTAGTGCTGATGAAGATCGCTCCAACTGTTTCAGAACTACAGGTACAGCTTTGCCTTTTTCCTCTTCCCCTAACTTAACAATATCATTTTTTTTGTGTGCATATGATGCAAAATCTTTGTCATGATATCTTTAAGACAAATGGACATTCATTAGTTTACTTTATCTGCTATATCTTATGTTTCGATTGTTATGTTTCTTATAATGGCGACTCGAGGCCAACCCTTTATGGACTAGCAAACGTCAACATTTTAATCATATCTCATTATAAGACTTCTCTATGTAAATAGGGCAACTTCCATGCCTTCCAATATGGAGAAGTTTTTTTTTTTAAAAAATATTTTTCAGGTTAACTCTTTGGCATCATTTTCTGGCACTGTTCTTGGAACCGTAATGAGGATTCCATGCGAAGTACTGAAACAAAGACTACAAGTTGGTCTGTTCGAAAACGTAGGAGAAGCCCTCTTAAGGACATGGCAAGAAGACGGAGTAAGGGGATTTTTCCGTGGGACGGGTTGGACCCTTTGTCGAGAAGTTCCTTTCTACGTCTTTGGGACGGGACTTTACGTGCAATCCAAGAAGGTAACAGTTATTAAATTTGGTTCTCATTAGCTCCTTTAGTAATATATTTGACGACATCTTTTTTTACTTGTGTTTTCTTCTTAGTTACTATTCCGACTTCCATTATCTTTCTATCATATTAAGGCTCATCATGGCATTAGAGTAACTGTCTAGTTTACTTGTCAATTGTGTGTTTAATTGCGATTCAATCCTTTATGTAACCCTCGACGTCTTTTATTTTATTCTGCTTATCTTAAAATTGTTTTTAAAACAATCCCACCTACTACCAATCACTTTTTATTTTATTGCACACATGCATTGTACGAGCTAAAATTACTAGTTGTTATTATTACCAGGCAACTGAAAAGATTCTCAGACGGGAACTCGAACCCTGGGAATCTGTTCTTGTCGGGGCATTATCAGGTGGGCTCACAGCTATTTCAACAACGCCTTTCGATGTAATAAAAACGAGGATGATGACTGTCCCTCAAGGACATAACATTACGGCGTCGAAGGTGGCGATATCCATTTTGCGCCACGAAGGCCCTGCGGGTTTGTTTAAAGGGGCCGTCCCCCGGTTCTTCTGGGTCTCTCCGCTGGGCGCAATTAATTTCGCGGGTTACGAGCTTCTGAGGAATCTCATGGAAAATTGGTGATGTGTATTTGTCGTGGTATGTTGTCTTAATGTACTTATTGGTGTGTTTGTTTTGTGATGATCATTCAAAATATCACAGCGATTTTCACACCTTGTCATCATTATGTTTGCTAAGTGCAAGCGTGATAAGAACGAAACTCGAAAATCAAAGGTGAAGCACTGTTGCACAAATCAACGATAAACGTCGCCCAAATCAATGATAAAATACCGTTCCCCAAAGCCTTTAGACTAATAACCTTCTTTATCATGAGATAAGATTAATATTACAGAAGAGTTTATGCCTATTTATGAATTCTACTACGATACTAATAAAGGACGTGATTCTAGAGAATGAGTAATAAATGCTAGGAAATCCTAATAATTAGTAAGAAGATTTCCGTTTATTTATTAGAAATATAATCCTAATAATTAATGCTAAGATACTCTTTCTCCCGCTCACGAAAAGTGGGCTCAAGCCTGTCCCCGCCTTCGGTAGGCCAATATGGGCCTCGGTCCATACCCCGCTCTCTATCAATTCCATTCTCCTTCGAAACAACCTTGTCTTCAAGGCTGAAATCTGGAAACTGGCTCTGAAAGGAGATCTTACTCACCCAAGTAGCATCAACCCCGGACTGCCCTACCGCTTTAAATAGTTGCTCGTCTTCTGCCCCCTTTTTACCTCCTTCCTCCATGTTAGCACCTCCTCGGGTTCACACACCGACCCCATTGTCATCTCCAAACTCTCCGACAATTCCGCCTCCACAGAATGGCTTCCACCACGTTCGGGCACATCGCGAGATCACTTCGTAACTCCACTCGGTTGCCACCCCACTCGAAACTCATGGTTAGAGTTTCCCAATTCATGCAAACTTCTCCCAGCGTAGCGAGCCATGCAACTCCCAGAATTACGTCAACCCCGCCCAAAGCAAACACATAACAGTCTACCTTGACAGTGCACCCCGAAAACGAGATAGGTAGCTGCTTACACACCCCTTCTGACTCATGACTATGCCCGTCTCCTAACTGCACCCTGAATTTGTCCGTCTTATCCGGGTTAAGTTGAAGTAAGGAAACCAATGATGAGGAAATAAAATTGTGGTTTGAGCCACTATCAATTAATATCGTCACTGTGCGTCCTCCCACGATGCCGCGTAACCTCATCGTGCGAGGGCTGGAAATTTCGGCCGTAGAAAAAACCAGAAGATTGCCACCTTCTTCATCTGAACACAATCGGTCTTTGTTTGAACGGACAGTCATGCGTAGGTGCGAACGGTTTCTTACACTTAAAGCACAACCCCTTTGCTCTTAGGTCTTCTAATACCCTCGGTGGAAGTCGAGTGAATCTGGAGCGGGTAGTGGACTGTCCGGGCAGCCCTGAATTCATTCCGAGGGAATGCCTAGCCGGTTTAGAGAAGCTCCCAGTCGAACCCCATGCACTACCATCCACTGTTGTCGCATTACTCTCCTCGAGCAGCCTCGAAGAATTGCTTGAACTCATCCCCGAACCACTGAAAGTAGGGGTGGGCAATCGGGTTCGGGTTTCGGGTACCCGACCCGACCCGATCGGGTTTTACCCGATCGGAGGTGAAAATTCGGGTTTTATCGGGTATCGGGTCGGGTACCCGATACCCGATATTATATTTCGGGTCGGGTTTCGGGTAGCAATATGCTACCCGAAAAACCCGATCGGGTACCCGACCCGACTACAGGAATAAAGAAAAAAAATATATGTACACATTCCACTCACACTCAATACACCCACCAACGCATACCCAACTCCTCACACACCCCAACAAACACCCACTCACACACACATCGATGCACACCCCATCCCCAACACACACATCGATACACACATACACACACACTCAATACACACAAACACACACACACCTCAGAAACTCGTCACTGAGAAAGAAAATTCACCTAGTCACTGAGAAAGAAAATTCACCAAAGGATGAAGCAAATAGCAGCTAATAATCCTTTAAACGTTCCCTCTTCTATAGATCTAAGACCAAGGTTCGAGTGTAAGAGGAACCCTTCAACCTCGCCCTTTTCTTAGGGATCGCCTTAGCCCTCCTCAGTTCTTGTTATGGGTTTCCTCTTCTTGACGTGCTAGGTTGCTACGCTGTCTATATGCTTTGTCTGAAGTGCCGTAGATCGAGGGCGATGCGAAAGCTGCCGACCAGCTGGGAGAGGGACGCGACGCCGGCGAGTTTCTCGAGGAAGAAAATTAATTTAATCATATCAAATTTAAAAAAAAAATGGAAAAGAAAAACCCGACCCGACCCGCGGGTACCCGACGGGTTTCGGGTACCCGATTGCCGGGTACCCGAACTTCGATCGGGTCGGGGTCGGGTTTGAAATTTAATACCCGATTTTTTCGGGTACCCGACCCGAAATCCCGAAACCCGATATACCCGACCCGATCCCACCCCTAACTGAAAGTCTGACCCTCTCGCCCTCCACTATGAAAAGACATATTGTCCTCAATATCTCTTGCTAGTTCCATTGCCGTCTCCAAATCATTTGGGCGAAGAAGACGCAACGATCCCCGAATCGGACCCTTCACCCCGTTCATGAAATAGCCCAAATAATGTGCATCAGATAGTCTATTAACTTGACCCGCCAATTGGACGACTACAGATGTAATCCTCTACTGTGTCTTTTTGTCGGACTCCAGACAGCCGCTCAAACTTGCTACCCTTAAATCGCGTATCCACCAACGCCTGCGTGAACTCGTCCCACGAAATTCCAGGCTTTCGCGCTTTCATCCATGTCAACCAGTGCAAGGCAGGTCAGTCCATGGCAACTCCAGCTGCCGCCACCTTCCTTCCCGACGGTGTGTGTGGCGACCCTCACTTTCTAACACTAATTGTGGCGGATTTTCGCAACACGGAAGACCCGTTTAATTAAACCTTTTTTCTTAAACAAAATATATTACAATAAAGCGTCATCTATAGCGTCGTCACTATACACGGCCCGTAGCCCCAAAATGACGAAACATCAAAACCTAACGTCGCTCCACAGGTCGCATCCATGTACAGCCCCTTCCTCAAAAGTCCTTGGAGCACCGCCGTCAGCCCACCTCAGCCGCGACGCGCACCAGCGTCGGGCTCAGTACCTACAACACGTAAACCCTGAGCTATTTGCCCATAGGTGAAATATACGTGAATGCAACGTGCGCTCGATCCCATCCCATACACCTCATGACATGCGCGCTCGACTCGTCTCACGACCTATCACGTCCCACGACTCCCCGTGTCTCGACAATACATGTATTCGAGTATCCCACTCAGGTCTCTCGTGTTAGAGTGGGTAGGCTCCTCAGGTCTCTCGCGTTAGAGTCGCCTATTTCCGAATATATGTAAAGTATACAACTAGAGGTTCGTACTCGATCGGCCCACTCAGGTCCCTCGCGTTAGAGTGGTACGTACTGGAGTCTTCCCCTCTCTGCCCACGTAATAATCTATCGCTCGAGCGGCCAACTCAGGTCTCTCGCACTAGAGTGGCGCTCGCTCGCTAATTCCTAATTCTACACCACTCGACGACTCCCCAAACGTTACCGTTCCGCACGGTACTCAACCCCCTCGCACTGACGTGGTATGCAAGTGTAGTGCAAATAACAGGCATGCAATATGCAAAAGTATTTAATATATGTGCACATAATTCACGAAATCGTATAATTCATCAAATTAACACAAGCACATAGTTATGTTGAAAATCATTATAATATTCTAAAATTTAAGATATCCTAAATCGCCTGAAATTTATGTTGGTAAATTTCTTATCTGACCGAAACTCACTATGCTGAAATTAATAAAATATTCCGAGACTAGAAAAATCTAAACCGACCGAAAGTCATGCCCCGAGTTAATCGCTCGAATTCAAAAGTATAAGTCGTTAATTATTAAAATATTCTAAGCCCCAAAATAACCTAAATCGATCGAAAGGTCATTGTTTAGAATATTAAAATATTTTCAAGGCCTGATATAATACCAATCGGCCGAAAGTACTAAGTAACTTAAGCTTGGCGATTCTAGCTATAATCGATCGAAACCCACGTTGTTGAATTCACTAAATTTGCAAGTACTCTGTTGTCTCATTTACTCAATTCTCGTTATTTCTGACATCATTGGTCGAAACTCATCATACAAAAATATTAAAATAATCTAAAGATTTGAGGCACTCTCTGAATCGGCCGAAACATCATCATACCAAACATTAAAATAATCTAACATTTGAAATACTTGAAATCAGTCGAAAGCGAGAAAGTCCCTAGGTGGATTAACTGTCGATCGAAACTTCTACTGTGTTTAATTTATTAAAATCCTCTAGGGCTGAAATAATCCCAATCGCTCGAGTGCTCCCTCTCATCTACCCACTTTTGTCTCTATCAATCGACTTTACTATGCTGAGACTATTTAAATATTATAAGGCTTGAAATACTATAAATCGATCGAAAGTTTGTACTGATCGAAAGTCCTTAACCCGATGAATGTCACCATCTATCAAAACTTTCTCTGTTAAATGTATTAAAATTGAAATGATCTAAATCGTCCGAGCACTTTCATCTTATTATAATCTCCCTTGAAAATAGTATTCCTACCCCATGATGGCTCAACTACCCTTAAGTAATTAAATCCCTAGGTGTCTCATACTACTCGAAAGTTAGTTATTCTAATTTAGCATACGAAATTTTCATCATATGATTTAAGACCTCGAACATCTATTAAAGCAGCAGCTTACTGGAGTACTTGAAACAATAACTTTGGTATATTTTCAACTCAGAAATTTAGGGTTTTCCTAGCACATAAGTCACAACGAATTCTCACACGGATCATGGAATATAATAACAAATAAACAATAGAAAGTTACGTGTTGTAGGTGAGGTTTTCACCTACCTAACCTCCGAGAATGAGTCTGCTAAATCTCCCAAGTTGCCGAAATTTATTTGGTCTTACTGGGGTTTTCTTTGCTTTCGGTCGATGTCTCCCCCTCTAGTTCATACCCTCTAGTTCATAAGGGTTTCCTCCTTTTAAAATGATAACTATATATGATTTTTTATAATACTTATAAATGTGTATGGGATTAGGAACAGTGTTTGGTCGTCGTAGTCTACTAATAGATATTATCATTAGCTATTGATCCTCTCACAACAAACGACGTCGTTTGCGGTTTCTTATACGTATAATATTAATGATGAAAGAGAAAAATGTATATATTTATATAGATTATATCGGTAAGCGTGTTTTGCTTTAAAAACTTTCGTTATATATTGATACTATAATAATATATTTGTAAGGAGTTATATGTTGTGTTAAATTTATACTTTAATTTATAATACAGTGTAACGTATTTGTTTCCGATATTTTAGTTTAAAATATTAAGCTTTTTAGATGTGAATGTTGACATTACATATTGGGAAAATGATACTTAACCATAAATTCGTCTTTAATTCATAATAATTACGAATCAATGAATAGCATAATGGTCCCCAAAAAATTATTATACAACTAGAACACAATGAAAAAATATTTAAAAAAAATCTGTAAAACCAGGCTAGTATTGAATTATTTTTGAATTTTCAAAAAATCTATAAGAGGATGTTGAAGACTCCAATTTGAAGTTATGTATTATTTTAACATTCAAGATCATTTGCAAGAAGGTCTATGTCAAGCTTTAGTTTAAAATTTCCTAAAAGAAAAATTGGAATAAATCTATTTTAACGTAAGAAATTTGGAAATTGGTTGGTATGCATAGTATAAAAAAAATGCAACATATTACTTATATTGGTAGGCGTCCAAACAGCTAATGGAAGATAATTTGCGTAAGTGAGGGAAATATTTCTTAATGTTGATAACGGTAATATAATACAAAGAAATTGTAAGCAAATTTATGTTTCGTATAATATAATTATTTTCACTTGGGTTTTATCCGAATTTATTGGCCTATCCTCGAACTATGAAGCAAAAGATAAAGGCTTTTGGAATTTATAATTGTTTTCACTTTTAAATTTCAGGTTTTTTATTTTTTAATTAGCAAATGAAAGCTTTTGTAGTACTCCCTCTGGTCTGAAAAGGAAGTCGCTTTAGTTCATTTTTCTTGTTCTGAAAAGTATGTCGTTCTGATATTTACTGAGAAAAGTTGAATGTATATTTCCAGAATTACCCCTCATATTAAATACAAATACAGCAACTACTACCAACGGTCAATATTCCAACTTCCAATATGTCATTCACTGTCTATCTTTTCCAATATCTCTAAAAAATTCAAAACGTTGTATTTAGATATCTATAAAATCAGTACAAAAACATCCGTAGAAAATCTCACAAACAATCCTTGGATTTGTGAAGAAGAAAATCTCTTTCATGGAAGATACAAAAAAAAAAGCAACCCATTTCAAAATCTTGTCATTCTTTCCAAGTTCAAGTGAAGCAAGAAATGGAGGAAGATGAAATATCTCCCAATGCTGGAAATCTATCCGATCCATATACTTATTCGATCCGCCGACTTTCATGATTTCTTGCATACAAGATTGAAGAGTCAAAAAAATGCGGTTTATCATCTTTGAGGGGTACTCGTCAAAAGCTTTCTTGACGGCGTGAATAAGTTGTTCTACGGTCTTAGGACTCTCCTTGTGTTGTAGAGCTTGAATAGCGGTAAAAAATCCAAGATCAAGAACATTTAAATCCGGAGAATTTGGCGGTTGACACATTAATCGAATGTCGAAACCATTTGTTGAAGCAGCTTCTTGAAATTCTTTATCACTTGGATCGACATGCGTCCTTGCATTATCTTGTTGAATGAATATAGCCTTTCCGATATCGTCTCGTGGCCACCTTTCTTGAATTTTTGGTATAACTTCTTCAATCAAACACTTCTTTATATTTTCTCTCTTAACAGAGGTAATCGGTTTTAATTCAAGAGTCCCGGCTTCTCTATTTCTACTTCGTCTTTGTGCTGGTTGCATAGTGACAAATGGAAATACTCCAATTTTTCCCGAAAAAGTTTCATTTCCTTCTTCGTCAAATCTTGGACGTGCCATTGCTACTAAGAACATTACTTTTCCAATATAGTTCTTACTTTGACAAGTACGCAACGGCTCTTCTTCGATTGGAAGCAAGTAGTAGTTCACCGTCTTCTTTGTCATGTAGAACCATTTTTCATCAATATGCACAATATTGTACATACCTTGAAATTTTGGTTCATGAGGCGGACTATTAGTATCTAACATAGATACACAAAATTGCAACCGAGCTCTCATATTTTCTTCCTTAAGATGTGGTTTAATGGCGTTGCTGTGACGTCGCAGGAGGCCTTCTTTCAGATGCTTGAACAATACCATACGACTAACACCCAAAGCTTCGGCAAGCGACCTCGTTGTTGTACGCCGGTGTAATGGAATATCTGCAACTTGACTAAGATCAACCTGAACTCTTTTACGACCAGAATTTTTTGTTTTATTGTTGGACACATCGACAACTTCATTGTTAGAAGTAGATTTAGCTTGCTTCCATATTCTTTGCACGGTACGGATATGTACTGAAAATAAATCAGATACCTCTTGTCGTACTTTTCTTCAATTTTCCATTAACACTTTTCTCTAATAAAGCATTATAAATTGTCCCTCTTTGATCATTCGTCAGGTCCTTTCGTCTTGTCCCCACCATTTGTTCGTTTTGAACTGCATGTAAAAAAGATCATACTCGACAAGTTAAGTTACGCAAAAGATTACGAGCAGTATTTTAATTACTCCGTGTATTCCAAAAAAAAGACTAACATAGAACCAACAATAAAAAATGTTAATCAACGTAGTCCTAAAGATACAATATTGTTATTTATTTTTTCTCTACATAAGTTGTGCAGTATACGTCAAGCACCATATAACACGAATTAATTATTCAAACATTGCCACTTATTATGGGATCTTGAACACATCTTATCAGTATTATTTCCATATGAAAAGAAACTTACGTAATTATACGTAAGAATTACATAAACTGAAAAAAAAAAAACATTACGACCAAAAAATGATTACCAGAATCTGCAGTCCCATTATCTTCATCTTCTTCCCTCAATTCATGGATATTTAGTTCTAACAACGGAGAATGAAACTCCTCTTCTGGATTCATATTCAAATCTAATAAAATCGCACCCGCCGACGATGATCTAACGATCACCGATATTGTTTCTTCCTCATTGTTGCTTCCTTCTGGAGTTGCGTTCAAGTCAAACATATATTCTTGCTGATCATCAACATCTATTACTGGAATGTTCAAATCAAACGTAGACATGAGGGGGTTTTTAGTTTCTGATTTATTGTAAGTGTATGTTTTGATCCTAATATATACTCATTTGAAAATTTGTTTACCCTCCTTTTCTACCTTTTAAATTTCAGATCAAATTAGTAGAATAATTTTTGGCTCCAAGATTCATTTATTTTGCTGGTGAAAAATATTGATCAGCATGCATATGATGAATATGCAGAGTCTTCTTTTTTCTTGCGTAGGGTAATGAAGAGTCATTCTCTTGTTTCTTTGATAATAAAGGAAACATTGATGGATAAGTTGAACGGTGGTTAATAGAACAAATAATTGATTAGGGTCAAAAAAGACATTTCTAACTCTTTTCTTAATATATGTGTTAAGGTCTAGGGCGACTTGTTTTCGAGACCAGAGGGAGTATTAAATAGGACGTCATGTGTATTTGACATGACAACAACATGTTTTGAGCCCTTAATGTTGCAACATTCATAAAAATTTCAGTGTTATAGACGTACTAATGGAGATTAATACTTTACATGTGCAAGATAGCTGGAACACGAAGGCGAAGCACGCCGACAGGATAGCATCATCAATTATGTCAAAACATATAAGCAGCCAAAATAGTGCCACTTATTTTTTGTTTATTTATTTTAATTCCATTCTGTCTTATATGTAAATTCTAATTTTGTAAATTATATTCATTGATGTCATCTATTAAAATCGATAATACGTTGTTAGATTATAAAATAGCTAAGTAATAAAAATGGTACATTAGTTGAAGAAACTGATGGGCATCTATCGCCGCGCAGGCGCGGCTTCAAATTTCTAGTATATATATACACGGAAATGCTCTTGTATGTTACCTTAGAATTAAGCAAACAATTTATTAGTCATACCTTAGAATTAACAATATATATATATATATATATATATATTACTGGAATTTCTGGTGCTTTTAGTTGCCGGCATATTTAGGTAGAATATTTCTTATATGCACTGTATTAAGATGATCAAGTATTTTGATAATGTTATAGAATTTGGCATTTATTTTAAATAAATTTAGATATTTCACCTCTTTCGTTTGAAATGGGCCCCTACCAAGTTAGAGATGAACTTCCTACAAATGAACTCTCACCGTCACCGGCCTACGGAAGAGCAAATCCTATCCTATATATACATAAATGTAGTTTTGTTTTGCTGTTGACACATGCCCCACAATAATTACATTAAAAATAAATATAATATTAAAAGAGTACCCATTATGTTAGCTTACTAATTAAAATACCCATCTTAGCTTAATTGTTAGTAAAGAAACTACTATAAATAGTTAATATATGTCCCACAATAATTACATTAAAAATAAATATAAAATTAAAAAAGTACCCATTATGTTAGCTTACTAATTAAAATACCCATTTATCTTAGCTTAATTGTTAGTAAAGAAACTACTATAAATAGTTAATATTTATATATAATTAACTCCGTGCATTGTACCGATAATTACTAGTTTTCTATAGATAAAACTAATTATAAATTTAAGAATATGATTATACGACATTAATAGGACAAAATTAATATTTAAGAATATCTAATTGTTGCGTTAGGATCTGTCGGGGGAACAGAAGGAAAATAAACGCAGATAGATGCGTGAACAAGTAAGTATTCATTAGATAATTTGATCAATCATTTTTATCCTAATTACATCATCGACATGTCATCAACAATTTCAATTCAAAATGGGTCATCTTTTATGCCTTAAATACGATAAAATAATAAACTGACCCAATTGACGAGATTGGGTTGGGTCAAATATATGTTAGACTCGCTTACGATTCTAGTAATGCAACTCAAACCAATTTTAATAAATTGGCCATTGGTTAAAAAGAGTTCACTTATTATTATTTATCAAGATTCAAGAAAGCAGCTTGAGTTTTTGCCTTTAGAACCTGTTCTTTAAAGACACCCAAAGAATTTTCATTTTCTAACATCGTATATAAGACGGTTTATTTATGTCTACGGTTTTTCTCTTCTGCTGTAAGGTGATGATGATTCCTAGTGCCAATATTTAGGGCATCTCCAATCCATAGCATAAAATAAGGGGCATTTTCATTTCAGGCCCCTCCATAACTATCATTTAGGATTCATGCCCTCTTAGCAAAAAACTAGTTTGAAAGACCCAATTTTTGCAGTACCACTTTATTGCTCTGTCATACCAGTATGTTGAAATTTTGTAATAGATAATCCGGTACCAGTTTATGATCATCTTATAACAACTTATTTTCTGCACTTCATTGTTCTGACATACCGGTATGTTAAAAGTTTGTAACACAAAACGATCATTCCATACCATACCAGTTCATATATCTTTTATACCACTTTTTTACACCACGCAAAATGGGTCCTTTAACCTAAAAAATCTTAAAGAGGGTCTGAATTCGAAATCAAATCCTTAAGGGGGCCTAATTTCGAATTGATCCTAAAAGTAAGTTAGTTTTACACAAAATACAGTTGCTATAGGGCTTTTGCTCCAACCCATCAACTTTATTTCAACACTAATATTTACTACAACCCATCAACTCTATTTTCTAAACTAAAAAATAATATTATAGGTTCATATTAATAATTTAATATAAGTTTTCAAATAAAAAATTAAAATTAAAACTCTAGTTTTGTGCTGAAAATTGTGTGTACTCTAGATGTAGAGCAGATCAACACAATATTAGTGTTAGATATAAAATCCCATTGGAGCCTAGACCTACTCTATTTTTGTGTTTTACACAAAAATAAAGTACCCATTGGAGATGCTCAAAACGTTCTATTTTTTAAATTTATCCCTTGAGAAAAAATTACGCTAACCAACCAATGACCGACCACACTCAAATAAAAATTCAAACTTGATGCAATTAGTAATTCATCAACTCACAGCTCAGTTACTACCACCTTTAGGACAAGAAAAAGAAGGTCGTTATTGCTCTTACAAGTAAATAACAAGTAAACAAAATGGTATAGGATTTGCTGATCGGATACTCAGATTTGCTGACCGGTTCTTTCCCGGAAAAGGCAGTCCATTCGTCGAAGTTCGAATGAGGTTCAAATTTCGGTTTGTAAAATCCCCTGCAAACTAGACTCCCATTACGATATAAGATCGCCACCCAGTCATGCTCTGGGGAAAGCACTTTGTCCAACAAAGTTCAGTCGTCGCGCGTCGTCCAAAACTACACAAAAATCCAAACACGAAAGAATAAACATCTGCCAAAATAAACCCAAACATCCGAACCACAATTGTCAACATTAATACTCGATAACGGCTTTCGTAACCACTTACAATAGACGAATCATTCGCAGTCGCAGCTATATTCAAATCGAAAACCCTAATTCCCAAATCAGAAATCCTAATTCGCAGCTCAAGAGTGTACCTAACGAAAAAGAATACCCTCGCAGCTCAAGTACGGTTGGTGAATGGTGACACGACGTTGATGCTGTGGGATGTAGGCTGAGTTGGAGACCAAAGAGAGATCGAGTACAAGGCACCTATGGGGACGACAAAGTTGAGATAGAGCCTTCGGCTGAGGGCGACAGCCTCGGACAGTTTGAGGAGGCGTACAGCGGCGAAGGCCATGGATGTGGTATGTGAAAGAGTGAGGTTATGAGAAAATTGAAGCCCTCGATCGTTTTCAAGAAGGGCCATTTCCTTTATGGGCTTTAACATTGGTATGTCATATGCCATATAGCCCTTCTAGCTAGGGGTGAGCAAAATATCTGGAAACTGGATTCCGATCCGATATTCAATTTCAAAACCCGGAAAAAAGGATATCCGGTTTTAAAACTCGGATTGAATATCCGATCCGATTTATTTTAAAATAAACCATATCGGATATGGATAGTGGTTTGTCTAAAATCCGGATATCCGGTATCCGGTTTTATATTTAGAAAAATAAAAAAAAATAAAGAAAAAGTAGTCCAAAAAGAAAAATGAAGGTCCAAAACGGAAAAAAAAAAGTCTCAAAAAACTTTGTTAGAGAATTGAGATAACAAAAAACATAAAATCATCGAGATGCAAGTTAAAAAATTAATGTGAATTTGTGGTATTGTGTTTATTATTTATTATGTAATTTTAAATCATAAATTCACATATTGTGTGAATTACTGTGTAGAAATTTTTATATTAAAAATATATTTTTTTTATTGTGATAAGAAATGAAAATATGAATTTGAAAAGAAAATAATAAAAATATAAGAAAAATTAATTTAAAAATCGGATGCGGATAGCCGGTATAAATATCCGAATAAACTGGATATCCGATTTTCGGATATCATATTAAAATCGGAGCGGATACGGATACCATTTTTTGATCCCGGATATCCGAATTTCTCATATCCGAAAATTTTGGATATCCGAAAAACCGGATATCCGCTTTTGCTCACCCTTACTTCTAGCAATATTTATATCACACCCAAAGCCCAAAACATAATAAGCCCAATATATAATGTATATTTTTTTATTATGAATAGTAGGCGGCCAGCCCGCGGGCTAACCCGCCCGCCCTGCCTAGGCCTGCGGCCCGCGCGAGGTTACCCGTTTAGCCCCCCCCCCCCCCCCCCCTTTGGTGGGGCAAGGCGCGGCCCGATTGCCGGCTCTAGGTTTGATATGTATTCTCTCAGACACAAACAAACAGTAAGAGGTTTGATATATATTATCTCAGACACAAACAGTAAGAGGTTTGATATTTATTCTCTCAGACACAAACAGTAATTGATGTATAGTTGAAATCACGTAACAAGCAAAGAAGAAAGAAATCGAGAAGAAGAGCTAATACGAAGCTCACCTTGAATGGCCTTATCCAGCCAAACCTCTGTATCTTCCAAACCAGCTCCTATACTGGCTGGTTAATAGCAACATATTCATCTGAAAAAAAAGAATATAGTATATAAGACCCAAATACTACTAAATAATTAATTTTTAATATATATATGTATATATTAATATATACATATATATATACCTAACGCGGAAATGCGGACCGATTCCATACCAAAATAAACCCAAACATCCGAACCACAATTTTCAACATTTATACTCGAAAACAGCTTTCGTCAACACTTATAATAGACGAATCATTCGCAGTCGCAGCTATATTCAAATCGAAAACCCTAATTCCCAAATCAAAAATCCTAATTCGCAGCTCAAGAGTGTTCCTAACGAAAAAGAATACCCTCGCAGCTCAAGTACGGTTGGTGAATGGTGACACGACGTTGATGCTGTGGGATGTAGGCTGAGTTGGAGACCAAAGAGAGATCGAGTACAAGGCACCTATGGGGACGACAAAGTTGAGATAGAGCCTTCGGCTGAGGGCGACAGCCTCGGACAGTTTGAGGAGGCGTACAGCGGCGAAGGCCATGGATGTGGTATGTGAAAGAGTGAGGTTATGAGAAAATTGAAGCCCTCGATCGTTTTCAAGAAGGGCCATTTCCTTTATGGGCTTTAACATTGGTATGTCATATGCTATATAGCCCTTCTAGCTAGGGGTGAGCAAAATATCTGGAAACCGGATTCCGATCCGATATTCAATTTCAAAACCCGGAAAAAAGGATATTCGGTTTTAAAACTCGGATTGAATATCCGATCCGATTTATTTTAAAATAAACCATATCGGATATGGATAGTGGTTTGTCTAAAATCCGGATATCCGTATCCGGTTTTATATTTAGAAAAATAAAAAAAATAAAGAAAAAGTAGTCCAAAAGAAAAATGAAGGTCCAAAACGGAAAAAAAAAAGTCATCAAGTATGCAAAAAACTTTGTTAGAGAATTGAGATAAAAAAAACATAAAAACATCGAGATGCAAGTTAAAAAATTAATGTGAATTTGTGGTATTGTGTTTATTATTTATTATGTAATTTTGAATCATAAATTCACATATTGTGTGAATTACTATGTGTAGACATTTTTATATTAAAAATTTAATTTTTATTGTGATAAGAAATAAAATATGAATTTGAAAAGAAAATAATAAAAATATAAGAAAAATTATTTAAAAATCGGATGCGGATATCCGGTATAAATATCCGAATAAACCGGATATCCGATTTTCGGATATCATATTAAAATCGGAGCGGATACGGATACCATTTTTCGATCCCGGATATCCGAATTTCTCATATCCGAAAATTTCGGATATCCGAAAAACCGGATATCTGCTTTTGCTCACCCTTACTTCTAGCAATATTTATATCACACCCAAAGCCCAACACATAATAAGCCCAATATATAATGTATATTTTTTTTTATGAATAGTAGGCGGGCAGCCTGCGGGCTAACCCGCCCCGCCCTGCCTAGGCCTGCGGCCCGCGCGAGGTTACCCCTTTAGCCCCCCCGTCCCCCCCCTTTGGTGGGGCAAGCCGCGGCCCGATTGCCGGCTCTAGGTTTGATATGTATTCTCTCAGACACAAACAAACAGTAAGAGGTTTGATATATATTATCTCAGACACAAACAGTAAGAGGTTTGATATTTATTCTCTCAGACACAAACAGTAATTGATGTATAGTTGAAATCACGTAACAAGCAAAGAAGAAAGAAATCGAGAAGAAGAGCTAATACGAAGCTCACCTTGAATGGCCTTATCCAGCCAAACCTCTGCATCTTCCAAACCAGCTCCTATACTGGCTGGTTAATAGCAACATATTCATCTGAAAAAAAGAATATAATATATAAGACCCAAATACTACTAAATAATTAATTTTTAATATATACATATATATATTAATATATACATGTATATATATACCTATATATACCTATATTAATATATACATATATATATACCTAACCCGGAAATGCGGACCGATTCCATACCAAAATAAACCCAAACATCCGAACCACAATTTTCAACATTTATACTCGATAACAGCTTTCGTCAACACTTAAAATAGACGAATCATTCGCAGTCGCAGCTATATTCAAATCGAAAACCCTAATTTCCAAATCAAAAATCCTAATTCGCAGCTCAAGAGTGTACCTAACGAAAAAGAATACCCTCGCAGCTCTAGTACGGTTGGTGAATGGTGACACGACGTTGATGCTGTGGGATGTAGGCTGAGTTGGAGACCAAAGAGAGATCGAGTACAAGGCACCTATGGGGACGACAAAGCTGAGATAGAGCCTTCGGCTGAGGGCGACAGCCTCGGACAGTTTAAGGAGGCGTACAACGGCGAAGGCCATGGATGTGGTATGTGAAAGAGTGAGGTTATGAGAAAATTGAAGCCCTCGATCGTTTTCAAGAAGGGCCATTTCCTTTATGGGCTTTAACATTGGTATGTCATATGCTATATAGCCCTTCTAGCTAGGGGTGAGCAAAATATCTGGAAACCGGATTCCGATCCAATATTCAATTTCAAAAACCGGAAAAAGGATATTCGGTTTTAAAACTCGGATTGAATATCCGATCCGATTTATTTTAAAATAAACCATATCGGATATGGATAGTGGTTTGTCTAAAATTCGGATATCCGTATCCGGTTTTTATATTTAAAAAAATAAAAAAAAATAAAGAAAAAGTAGTCCAAAAAGAAAAATGAAGGTCCAAAACGGAAAAAAAAAGTCATCAAGTTTGCAAAAAACTTTGTTAGAGAATTGAGATAAAAAAAACATAAAAACATCGAGATGCAAGTTAAAAAATTAATGTGAATTTGTGGTATTGTGTTTATTATTTATTATGTAATTTTGAATCATAAACTCACATATTGCGCGAGGTTACCCGTTTAGGGGGAGATGTAGGAGATCTTTTTGGCTCCGAACTTCCATAACAAATGTCGTGGCTCTTCTTCTACAAAACGAAACCACACACACTCCAAATACCCACATCAAGGTGTTCGACAAAATGCCTCAACCACCTCTACTCGCCAAAATCGGACCAAATCACCCACTTATACAAACTGCCACACATTGATCAAAGCCCACTGTATTCTGCACTTGGCTTTGATTGAAGATTGGAAACTGATTTCACTCTCTAACAGGACGTGAAACCCACTAAAGAGCAAAAATTTGTGATCGGTGTTATTCACCCTCCTCTAACACCCGTTCCACAACCCTAACAAGTAGAAACATAGTAGAGTTGATTCGTGTGTGCTCTGTAAATGTGTGTGAGCTTGTAATTTCGATTCACCTCTAGGAATAAAACACCTTTCTTGGTCCCGTGGAGTAAGTCGGAAGTTGGAACCACGTATATCGTTTGCCAATTTCTTATTTTGTGTTCGGTGTGTTACAATCTATCTCAAACTCGATTCAATCACAAGAATTCACCGTGGGCATTACGATTTCAGTCCGATTTCTCTACAAAAAGTTCTTATCTAATTGTTGCGTTAGGATTTGTCGTGGGGGACCGAAGGAAAAATAATCGTGGATCCGTGAACAAGTAAGTATTCATTAGATAATTTGATCAATCATCATCGACATGTCATCAACACGTCAACAATTTCAATTCAAAAATGGGACATATTTATGCTTACGATAAAATAATAGACTGACTCAATTGGCGAGAATGGGTTGGGTCGAATATATGTGAGACTCGTTTACGATTCTAGTATGCAACTCAAACCAATTTTAATAAATTGGCCATTGGTTAAAAAGAGGGGAAGTCTACATAAAAATACACATTGGTAAGTACCTATTAGAATAAACTTTTTACACATTGGTAACGTTCCATAGCAAGTACGTCATAGAACACATTTAGGTATCATAGAGAAACATATTGTGGTACACAATACAGTGAGAAAATGGTATATCATATAACACATTGAGGTACCATATATAACGAATATAGGTACCATATAACATAGCAAATCCTGTAGCTACTTGTACTTAAAAACAAGTAAGCGTAATTCCCCCTAAACAATAAAATATATTGACATGGGGCGGAACATATTTACTAGTTATATCATCCGCAATCGCCTGAATCTCGAGATGTTCTTCGAACCAATCATAGACTTTATTGAGATAGATGAAAATACCCCTCTCAGAACCGTATATGAGACTTTTATCTCGTACAGCTCAAGTAAAAACACCCAAATAATAGTGGACGGGTCAAACGTTTGACGTGGTACGTAATACACATATAAAAAGGTATGTCAAGACTGAAAAAATGGTACATACATCGAACGAAAACATATAAAAAAATTTCTGACCGGAGCACTGACTCGCAAATTTTTTTATATAAATGGGAATTTTTATGTAGATTCACCTAAAAAGAGTTCATTTATTATTATTTATCAAGATTCAATAACACAGCTTGAGTTTTTGCCTTTACAACCTGTTCTTTAAAGTTTAAAGACACACCAAAGTATTTTATTGTCTAAGAGCATCTCCAACCGGACTGAAAAACAAAAAAAAAATCATAAATTTACTCCAACCGATACCAAAAACCAAACTCAAAATGGGATTTTTAATTTCTATCACCTACAAAAACGCATGTTTGCGTTTTGTTCGGTTAATATGCGATAATGCGATGCAACTTTTTAAATTGCACTGGAGTCCTCAATTTCCTTCATTTTATGTATATCTGTAATTGTGTCAGGGAAAGCCACCGAAGGGCAGATCAAGAAAATAGGCAAAACTCGTTAAGATTAACTTTCTACTAGTGCATTTCCATGTTTTCTTTTTTTTTTTTTGGTTTTCTGCCTTTTCTTCCTTTTTTTGCTTTTCATCTTTTATTTTATTGTGCTTCTTAATTTTATATCTTTTTGTTGTTGCAGAACAGTTGAGTTATGTCTACTTCACCGCAATCGACCTTTTCCCGCCCGGGCAGCTTCCCCTAAAGGCGTCACTCCCCTCCGACGACTCAGTTGCCTCTCGCCGTCGAGGACCTCATCCACCGCGCCGTTGGTCAAGTCGAGAGGCTCAAGCTCTGCGGCGGCTCCCTGTCGAGTTATCCGAAACCACACAACACAGCTCCACCGAGAGATCTCCAGCAGGCAGTTGAACCCTTGGAAGAAGAAATGGGTATTTTGGAAAAAAAACAGCCATAGTTGTGCGATTCTTCTTGGCTGATGGCGTATGGATATGGGAAAGTTTAGATTTTGCAAAGACGATGACAATGGCGGGTTTAGAGTGAGAGAGAGAAGCGAGCATGTGGCGGCGGCCATTTTAGCGATTTTTCTTTTTGTTCTTTTTTTCGGATTTTATTTTCATTATTCAAAAATAGTATTGTATATATCGTAAAATCTTTTTGATGCCACACTCAGAACCATATTAGAAAGACTATATTATAAGAACAATTTACAATATATTTATCATTTAATTGTAGTCCATTTAACCTTATTAACTTTTTATGATTAAATCTAAAATAATATTTGTAGTCTAATTTGTAAAGTTGTAAAATATGTGATTAGTATTGATATTATAAAATTGCGGAAGTGAATATTACAAATAGTCTATTGAGTTTGAGAATGAGTTGATCGATTGAAGAAGAATTACTGCATTTTGAGTTTGAGAATGCGTTTCTCGGTTGAAGATGGTCTAACAGTCCTTTAGTTTAGGACAAGAAGAAGAAGGCTGTTATATTGGTCGCTCTTACACAAGTAAATAACATGTTTCTCCCAATTCTATCTATAACAAAAATCGAAGCCAAAAACACATAACATCATGAATCCAACTTCATTACTACTCCACAATAACACATTATATCATATAACCCTTGTGCAGAAAGCAATTTATACATTCAAAGGGCAAACATATATATATATATATATATATATGTGTGTGTAAGTAAGAAAAACATACTCTTTCGATTCTTTCGCCCGCTCCTTCGCCTCTAAGTCCGTGTCCGAGGGCAGGTAAGAAGAAGCTTCCGATAAACCAAGGCTCAGCAGCCCCGACCTTAATTCCCTGTTACAAAACTCCTCATACTCGCCTCTATCCCCGCCCTTCTTCTTCACCTCGACCACCCTAAAGATATATCATTCTAAAGTAGTTCTATGATTGAATTCAAAAGAGATGCCATCAAATGTGAGAGCGCGGCTATGCATCAAGCACTTACAACTGCATGCATGCACATCAGATCAAAGCTCAATTAAAAGTAATTCAATTATTATAAGTTCATCGACCACCACACGACTCATAATTCTCTGAAAGGACTCTTGAATTTCCAATTTAATAGTTATAAATTATTTTTTTCTACTAACAGACAGCACAAGTCTTCATTCAAAATTGGTTGGTGACACTAAAGGACACCCGCAACTGGCTGCTTGAGTTGTTGATGACCACAAATTATTACAAGTTACACTATTATAATAATTACTAAAATTTAATATTGCTGTTATCATGCATGCAACAATTATTGTAATTCTCCAATGACTTATAATCTAAGGTAGTAGAACATTTTTAAAAAACGAACATATACAATACGCATTTCTTTTGTCTTTATCTCCTCCGCATGGAGTTGACTTTTCGGGTTAATGTACATTGTCCGAATATTTCAAGGAACCAATTTTTAAAGTGACGTAAGTGAAATTTCCAATGACAGGGACATGCATGCAAAAATCTAACGCACAATAATGTAATCGGGTATATTATTTAATTCAACAATTATGACTCTCGTGCAATTACAATTATTATTCTTGTTAAAATACAGATTTACAATATTTCAAGCCGAAAATGTACACATAGGTCAACAAACACTCAAGCTTTCAGACTCTTATCCCAAAACAGAGACAAAATACAATCTCGCACTGAAAATTACAAAGAACACTTATCTGCGTCGTGATCGAGCGCCAAAAATGTTGCAGCTAGGTTTTTGGCCGTAAACAGGGACTATTTACACGGAGGCGACAGGAGGTCGACTACGTGTTTAACAAGAAGGGAAATGTGACCGAGAATGATCTCAGATCTAAGAGAAATGAGCTGTGTGTGTCACAGACTACGAAAAATGCTTGAAGAATCGAAGGAATCTAGCTCGAAAGAGTAAAGTGAGAAATTAGGGTTCGTTCGTGTGTGTGCTGAAAAATGAGAAGTGTTTTTTGACGGATGAGCTCGACTGTTTTTGGTATCTACTAAAATTGCTGGATAGTCCCTGAGAAAATTAAAACGGCAGTAACAAAAACCTAGTGCGTTTTGATTTAGCCCAAAATATTTTCAACTTGTCAATCTACCTCCCAGTTATATAGAACTTGGGTGTAGAAGACTTAGTGGGCCTGATAGATATTTTCGGCCCAGTCATTGTGTAAAATAAGAATTTTGGCTCAGAAACAGTACTTGACCCAGTTACGGGTCTACTTTCTACAGCCCGCCTCACGATGATGGGCCGAAAATATTTACCATTGAGAGTTTGTGTCTGAGCTTACCAAAGCTTTCTTTTCCTAATGCCTTGGTAAGTATGTCCGCAACTTGATCCTGCGATTTGACAAAAACAGTGTTAATAATGCACTTATTTATATACTCACGGATAAAATGACAATCTATTTCTATATGTTTTGTCCGTTCATGGTAGACCGGATTGTTAGCTATCTGGATGGCCGCATTGTTGTCGCAGTATAACCTAGCAGGAAATGAAATGTTAGCTTTCAAGTCTTTCAATAAACCAATTATCCAAATCAGTTCACACGTTGCTTGCGCCATCGCCCGATACTCGGCTTCAGCGGAGGAACGTGAGACTGTTTTCTGTTTCTTACTCTTCCAAGAAACTAGAGTATTACCAAGAAAAACACAATAACCTGAAACTGATTTACGTGTAACTGAACAGGGGCCCAATCAGAGTCACAGTAAACTGTTAACTGTTCACTTAGCCTTTTTGAAAACAGTAAACCATATCCCGGGGCTGCTTTCAGGTATCTCAGTATCCTAAAAGCAGCAACTACATGTGATGGGCTAGGATCATGCATATATTGACTAAGTGTTTGGACAGCATAAGAGATGTCGGGTCTGGTGTTGCACAGGTAAATCAGCCGCCCTAACAGTCTTTGAAACTGACCAATATCTACATAATCTGAACTGTTCCTAGGTGTGAATTTCAGGTTTTGTTGCATGGGTGTGTCTTTGGGTTTGCTATTCAATACCCCAAACTCTTCTAGCAGATCTAGGGTGTATTTCCTTTGATTTAGGACTAATCCATCCTCACAGCTTATAACCTCTATCCCTAAAAAGTACTTCAATCTACCCAAGTCCTTTATACCAAACAAGTCATTCAACACAGTCTTAATCCTATCTATTTCAGTCAAGTTATTTCCAGAAATTAGGATATCATCCACATACACAAGTAAGAAAACAGTTAAATCTTTTTCAGATTTTGGAAACAGAGAGTAGTCATTCAAGCTTTGCTTGTAGCCATTTGAAGTCAAAACTTGAGTTAACTTTTCATTCCACTTTCGTGGAGCTTGCTTCAAGCCATATAGGGGTTTATTTAGCCTACATACTCTATGATCACTGTCATAAAATCCCTCAGGTAAGCACATGTAGACCTCTTCATCTAATTCACCATGTAGAAATGCATTATCAATATCAAGCTGAAAAATAGTCCAATCATGCATAACAGAGAGTGCAAGTAGCAATCTGATTGTGACCATTTTTACTACAGGTGCAAATATTTCAGTGAAGTCAATACCCTCTTTTTGGCTATATCCCTTAGCAACTAATCTAGCCTTATATCTCTCTATATCTCCATTTGGCTTACATTTTATCTTAAAAATCCATTTACTACCCACTGGTTTTCTATTCCTAGGCAGTTCAACTAGGTCCCAAGTTCTATTCTAACAAGTGCTTCCATCTCTAGGTTCATAGCTTCTTTCCACTCAGGGATACCTAGGGCTTCAGTTACACTACTAGGGAGAGCTATTCTGTCTATATTATTGCAGTATTCTTTGTCACTTACTTCAAGTTTTGACATATTCATAACAGCTGACACAGGGTAGAGTACCTTAGTATTTGCAGATTTTACAGAACACTCATATTCATTCAGATAGTTGGGTCTCCTAGCATTTCTCCTAGGTCTAATCAAAACTTCATCAGCTGTGTTAGTCAGTGGGTCAGTCACATCATCATTAACTGCAAAATCAAGTGGCTCATTAGCTGAGTTAGGGCCAGTGTCAGCAGTAGGCAAAACATCAGTATGTGGTAACACATCAGCTTGTTCATGTAGGTCAGAGGGCATATTTTCATTCACAGTTAACTCACTATTATTTGTTCCATCCAGATCATGCACATTCCTAACAATCAAATCATCAAATAGAACATGTTGGTCTTCATTTCTACAAGGTTCTTCACTTATGAACAACTTAAAAGGAAACACTGTTTCATAGAATTTCACATCCCTAGCTGCAAACAGTTCATTGCTACCTAGATCTAGCAACTTATAGGCTTTCTTATTTTCATAATACCCTAACATAACACATTGCTTAGCACGAGCATCAAACTTTGATTTAACACCCAAGACTGTAGCATAGCATAAGCACCCAAAGGTTTTCAAAGTTTCATACTTTACTGGTTTTCCAAACAGCATTTCATAAGGTGATTTTCCTTTAAGAACAGAAGATGGAGTTCTGTTTATCAAGAACACAGCAGCAAGTATACACTCAGACCAGTAAATCAAGGGCACACCAGATTGAAAAAACAATGCACGTGCAACATTTAACAGATGCCTATGTTTCCTTTCAACTATGCCATTTTGTTGGGGTGTATCAGCTACACTAGTTTGATGTATGATACCTTCTAATCTGGTTAAGTCCTGAAACTGACTATTGACAAACTCAGTACCATTATCAGTCCTAATGGACTTCACAGCCTTTCTAAACTGATTCCTAATCATGCAGATAAAAAACTTCACATGTTGGAAAACTTCAGATTTACTCTTAAGTAAGAATACCCAAGTTGCCATAGACAGGTCATCAACAATTGTAAGGAAATATTTACACCCATTATGACTGACTTGTCTAAAAGGTCCCCACACATCTAAATGAACAAGTTCAAACAAGCTATCAGACTTATGATCACTTAAGGGAAAGGGTTCTCTAGTCTGCTTTGCCTTGTGACAGACATCACATGGCTGAGCAGATAGATCTTCCCTGAAATGCAGAACAGGTTTTAACAAGTCAAGTACAGCATTTGATGGATGTCCTAGTCTTTTGTGCCATATATTGTGTGAAACTGAATGACATGCTTTACTATACTTACTACTTTTGAAGTAATACAGCCCCTCCTTTAACTCACCAATCCCCACTACACTCAGGGACTGTGGGTCCTGAAAAGTACAAATGTTATCTTTAAAACTAATAATGCACTGGTTAGCTAGCTTGGACACAGATAACAGATTACACTTAAAAGCAGGAACAACTAGCACATTCCTGAGAATTATACTTTCATTGAGCATATAGTCACCAATTACTTCCACAGCTAAACATGCACCATTAGGCAACTTAATGTATATGCTATCAGATTTAACATGTCTTTCATTCAACAAGTTTTCACAAGAGCAGATAACATGATCTGTTGCACCTGAGTCAATGATCCACCCTTTACTAAACTCTGAAGACAAGGTATTTATGCAAGCACCTGCCATGATGTCTTGATTAGCTTCACCTTGAGTTTCTTTTTCAAGCAACTTCATTAGCTTGCTGTATTGAATTATAGATAGGTTAGGAGTTATTGTTTCAGAGGTATTTACTTCTGCCAGATTTGCTGCTTTGTTGGAATTCCAGTTGGAACCCCTTTTGGTACTGTTAAAGCTTTGGTTATTCCTATTTGGCTTGCCAAAAAGCTTGAAACATTTTTCAATAGAATGACCTTTAATGCCACAGTGTTTGCAGATAACAGGATTATTATTAGTACTATTATAAGTATTAGTGGTGTTTTGATGACTATTAGGACTACCTATAAGCTTGTAACACCTTTCTATTGAGTGCCCCTTAATACCACAGAATTTACGAATCAAAGGATTTTGAAAAGTACTGTTTTGACTAGACTTATTAAAGGCTTTATTCAAAAATATAGAGGTGTTATTTTCAGGTGTTTGTGAGACACCCCTATGGGACTCTTCCCTACTCACCATGTTATAAGCATGAAGAACATTGGGTAAAGGTTGATATAACAGGATGTTGCTTTTTATAAAACTGTAGCTTTTATTTAGACCCATCAAAAATTGCATAAGTTTTTGTTCCTCATTTATAACATGGTGATGTTCACTTGCTTTGCAAGTGCAGATTGGTCCTGTGGTTAGAGCTTCCAGCTCATCCCACAGATGTTGCAGCTTAGAAAAATATATTGATACACTATCATTTCCTTGCTTTAAACTGTATATAGACTGCTGCAGACTAAATTTCCTAGACCCATCAATGTTTTTGGAAGTTTTTTCAAGAGACACCCAGACTTTTGAAGCAAACTTAGCATAAGTATATCTAATTCTTAGTTCATTACTGAGGGAATTTAGAAGCCAAGACAATACTATTGCATTACATCTTTCCCAGTCACTGTTTAACTCATTGTCATCAGGGACTGGTACTGTACCATGAACAAAACCAGTTTTGTTCTTGGCAGTAAGTGCAAGTAGTATTGAATTGCTCCAATAAGAGTAGTTTTCTGATCCTGTGAGAGTAACATTAGTTATAGTTGTTACTGTTAGATCTGACTGGCTTATGAACAGAGGGCTTCTAGGATTGATTTTTAGTTCAGGGTTTGTTGGAGGAGAGTTGGCTTGGGTATTATGTTCACTTTCATTATCTGAGGGATTTTCCATATTGTTATGGATTGGCTTTAGGATTTATTTTAGATGACAGGAGTTTTAGAGCCTAAGCACAGAAATCAACAAGTATCTAGTCACTCAGATGACAGGAGTTTTAGAACCTAAGCACAGAGATCAACAAGTATCTAGTCACTCAGATTAACAAGTAAGAGTAAAAGGATAGAAATAACCGAAGGAAGGCGATTCACAAAGTGTGGAAACTCTCGAGCTGATGGTGCTCCAGTCTCGATTGGCTCTGACTCAGGCTTGATTGAGACACTGCCACAGGAGCCCCAATATACTGTCAGCGAGACAAGAGATAAGGCAATCAGGATACAAATCAAAGAACTTAGATCATTGCTCACGAGATAGGCTCTGATACCATGTTAAAATACAGATTTACAATATTTCAAGCCGAAAATGTACACATAGGTCAACAAACACTCAAGCTTTCAGACTCTTATCCCAAAACAGAGACAAAATACAATCTCGCACTGAAAATTACAAAGAACACTTATCTGCGTTGTGATCGAGCGCCAAAAATGTTGCAGCTAGGTTTTTGGCCGTAAACAGGGACTATTTACACGGAGGCGACAGGAGGTCGACTACGTGTTTAACAAGAAGGGAAATGTGACCGAGAATGATCTCAGATCTAAGTGAAATGAGCTCTGTGTGTCACAGACTACGAAAATGCTTGAAGAATCGAAGGAATCTAGCTCGAAAGAGTAAAGTGAGAAATTAGGGTTCGTTCGTGTGTGTGCTGAAAAATGAGAAGTGTTTTTTGAGGGATGAGCTCGACTGTTTTTGGTATCTACTAAAATTGCTGGATAGTCCCTGAGAAAATTAAAACGGCAGTAACAAAAACCTAGTGCGTTTTGATTTAGCCCAAAATATTTTCAACTTGTCAATCTACCTCCCAGTTATATAGAACTTGGGTGTAGAAGACTTAGTGGGCCTGATAGATATTTTCGGCCCAGTCATTGTGTAAAATAAGAATTTTGGCTCAGAAACAGTATTTGACCCAGTTACGGGTCTACTTTCTACAATTCTTATTATTGTTATTATTATTATTCACCACTTGGAGATCAAACCAAAAATTACGTTTCAAACTCATGTGAGAATCTGTAGACCGAGGATCGGGCTGAAAGCCCGTTCGTCATACGCCGTGATCGTATTCTATTGAAGTGAAGGTAAATCCCGTTGGAGTTTGAAAATATTAAATATACCAATTATTAATATATAATATCCATTGAAGTGAAGGTAACTCACTTTTGGATTTGGAAAGTAAGGTATCAACCAATGCTACATCACCTCTTATATTCAATGACACATGAAAGTGTCACATAAGAGGTGCCTAACGTAAGTTGTTGGTACCATTGGATATATATATATATATATATATATATGTATAAAAATATATTACTGGACTTTCTAGTGCTTTTAATTGTCGGCATATTTAGGTAGAATATTTTCTTATATGCACTATATTAAGATGACTAAGTTATTTTGATAATGTCATAGAATTTGGCATTTATGTAAATTTAGATATTTCACCTCTTTCGTTTGGCCCCCTACCAAGTTAGAGATGAACTTCCTACTAATGAACTCTCACCGCCACCGGCCTACGGAAGAGCAATTTTTCTATAAATAAAACTAATTATAAATTTAAGTATGATTATATAAACATTAATAGGACAGAATCAATAATTAAAAAATTCTTATCTAATTGTTGCGTTACGATCTGTTGTGGGGAACAGAAGGAAAAAATAAATGTAGATGCGTGAACTAGGATTGCAAACAAATCGAACTTTTTTGGTTCGATTCGCGATTCGATTCGAATTCGATTTAGAATACGAATCCGAATAAGAATATTTTCTTTGATTCGAGAAATACACGAATACGAATATGCAATCACAATATTCGATTCGAAAATTAATCAAAGTATTCGATTCGAATAATGTAACATAAAAGATAGTACAATTAATATTTATTCACATATATATGATAACTCACTAAAATATTTAAAAATAATATGTTTTATTCAATATATGTTTAAATATAATTTGTTATAATAGAATATATATATTAAATATAATTTATTATATTCAATATATATTTTAAATATATATTGTTTATATTTTATTAAATAAAAATGAAAGATGATTGAATACAGATATTCGATATTTGAGTCGAATATTCGAGAAAATATTCGAATTCGAATAAGAATCGATTTTATGATTCGATTAAATATTCGAGTATTCGTATTCGTATTCGGTTGTCATCCGAATACGAATAGAATATTGCGGTATTCGACTCAAATCAATTCGTTTGCAACCCTAGCGTGAACAATTACTCATTAGATAATTTGATTAATCATTTTTATCATAATTACATCATCGACATGTCATCACACGTCAACGATTTCAATTCAAAAATGGGTCATCTTTTTATGCGTTAAATAAGATAAAATAATAGACTAATCCAATTGACGAGAATGCGGTGGGTCGAATATACGTGAGACTCATTCTAGTAGGCAACTTAACCCAATTTTAATAAATTGGCCATAGGTTAAAGAGAGTTCATATATTATTATTTTATCAAGATTCAAGAAGACAGCTCGAGTTTTTGCCTTTACAACCTGTTCTTTAAAGACACACCCAAAGTATTTTCCGTCCAAAACTATTTTCTAACATCGTATAAGAGGGTTAATTTATGTCTATGGTTTATTCCTAGTGCCAATATTAAACGTCCTATTTTTAAAATTTATCCCTTGAGAAAAATCAACAATGAATTACGCCAACCAATGACCGACCACACAAATCTCAAATTAAAACACAAACTTGAAGCCATTAGTAATTCATCAACTCACCAGCTCAGTGTTACTACCTTTAGTTTAGGACAAGAAGAAGGCTGTTATTGCTCTTACAAGTAAATAACATGTTTCTCCCAATTCTACCTATGACAAAATCTGAAGCTAAAAACACAGAACGTCAAGAATCCAACTTCATTACTACTCCATAATAACACATCACATCATATAACCCTTGTGCAGAAAGCAATTTATACATCAAAGGGCAAATATATATGCAAGTAAGAAACACATACTCTTTCGATTCTTTCGCCCGCTCCTTCGCCTCTACTCCGTATCCGAGGGCAGGTAAGAAGAAGCTTCCGACAAACCAAGGCTCAGCAGCCCCGGCCTCAATTCCCTGTTACAAAACTCCTCGTACTCGCCTCTATCCCCGCCCTTCTTCTTCACCTCGACCACCCTCAGAGAAGGCGTAAGCTCGAAAATCTCAGCAGCAATCGTCAGCGGCCCCTTCACGCCGTCCCTAGTGCCTTCAAGACTCACCCTGCAATCCTTCTTCCTCACCGTAAAGCTCACCAACTTCGCAATCTCCTCCAATTTCGATATGATGTTAGAAACGGGCGCGCCCGAAACGAATCGGGCCCCACCGCCGTCGGCTCCTTCCTCGAACAGGCCCGAGAGGTCGAACCCCTGAGAGAACGATATGATGTCGAATGCGTTCAAGCTCGCTGGTCTTGGGAGGTTCCCTCTGTTTATCCTCCGCCTGCTTTCCAGCTCTGATTCTGTCTCGGACAGGGATTGATCGGACAGTAAATCTATGTCGTCGATGGCTTCTTTACTAACCTTATTGGAATCTCCACCAGCAGTGAAGAGCTTGTCGTCGTCGAAGTAGAATTTCACGTGGCTAAACCCCTTCCGAAACCACTTGTTCTCCATTATTTCGGGTATTGTAATCCTAGTCACGGGGTTTGTGTCTAACAACCGCCGGCAGAGGCGGGCTAACTCGCCGGAGAACCACCTAGGGCAGCGAAATTCCCCGCGGTAGATCTTTTTGTACATGGCCATGACGTTTTTGTCCTGAAACGGAAGGTAACCTGCCATCAGAACGAAGAGGATGACACCGCAGCTCCATATGTCCACCTTGGCGGCGTCGTAGCCCTTCCTCGACAGAACCTCCGGCGCCACGTAGGCAGGCGTGCCGCAGAAGGTGTGGAAGAGACCGTCCTGCTTGATCTGCTCGGAGATCGCGCTCAGTCCAAAATCGGAGACCTTGAGGTTGTCGTCGTCGTCGAGGAGTATGTTCTCCGGCTTCAGATCTCGGTGGTAGACGCCGCGCGCGTGGCAGAACGCGACGGCGGAGATCAGCTGCTGGAAGTACCTACGCGCGGTTTCCTCCTTGAGCCTCCCCTTGGCAACCTGATTGAACAGCTCGCCGCCCCTGACGTACTCCATCACGAAGTAGATCTTCGATTTCGTGGCCATCACCTCGAAGAGCTGCACGATGTTAGGGTGCCGTACGCGGCGGAGGATCGAGATCTCGCGCTTGATGTTCGCCGTCAGGCCGACCTTGAGGATCTTCTCCTTCTCTATGACCTTAATCGCCACGTTCTCGCCGGTCTTGACGTTCTTCGCGTGGTAGACCTTGGCGAACGTCCCCTGGCCGAGGAGCTTTCCGACGTCGTAGCGATTGAGGAGCAGCGTGCCTGTGCCGATCTCCTTTACGCTCTTCTTCGGAGGGTTTGGGGCCTGCGCCGCCATTGAAGCTCGGCAAAATAATCGAGAAATTGAGGTGAGTTCTAAGGTCTAACAAGCGCTGAGATTGGTGGACATCGTCGGCGGCGACGGAAATGTGTGGAGTGGGTGAAAATCGATCAAATGGTTGTGAATGTGAGGCTGTGTTTGTGTTATATGGAAAGGGATTTAATGTATAGATTCTTCGTAATTTCTTACGATTTATTGGAAAATTTGATTTTGTAATAAATAAATAATATCACGTTTTTTCTTGAAGTTACTACTATTATGTCGCCGCACAACAGCTGGACCATGAATGTATTTTTATGACTGCGTTAATGATTGCAACGGTTATCTTAGATTAAATATGTTATTCTAGTCGAGTAAAGAGAGATGGGAAATTAGAAACGTAAAAGTTGTTGAGACTTGAGATTTGATTTGTGAATAAAGAATAGTACTTTCATGGTATTGTTTTTTTATTCTAATTTGTAAATTACGTATCTGATTGTAATTTAGTTGAACGACGCACTTCATTCAGGTTGCGACATTTCAATTATGTAATAATAATTTGTCCAACGACGATGTGTCACGCGCTTTGCTTACGTATACAATTTATGGACATTTTTTGTAACCAAACCTCCTCATTCGATATCTACCACGTAATCCCTAGAGATCATTTTTCATGAAGTTAAACCTTAGCGGTTGAATTAAATATTATTAGGGAGAGAAAGGCCAAATGGGTTACAAAACACTATAAAAACATGTAACTCAAACTTACTCATGTTAGAATTGTTTTGATTAAATAAATAAAAAAAAGAAACTTGTCGGTCCTTTCTATAATTGACTAATACTAGTCTCTAGAAGTCTTAATCTAGTTTGTCGTAACTAACTTGGCCCTGCAAGTCGTCCGCTATATACAATACTAATAATCGGAGGACACCCGATGCGTGTGTAATTAATTAATGGGTGGATGGTATAGCACAAATTTTCTATTATTATATTAATGGAGACAAATGTAGAAATGATTAGTCTAATAGTTCCAAGGGCGCTTTTAAACTCTCCTTTTTCTCTCGCGAAGAAATTCTCCTCCTCCAAAACCCTAGCTGCCGCACAACTTCATCTCCCCTCTCCTCCTCCACCTACCTCCATTACTTGGACGTGGGGGAGCTCCCATTTTATTTTTTCTATTTTTTCTTTGTTTATCTGTTATATTTTAAACAAAAAAAAAAATTGTGTGTTTTCTTTCCACTATTTGCCGCCTCCGCCGCCCTGTCGCCGTCTCCTCCGATGCCGCCTTTGCCGCTGACGCCACCTTGCTTCCATCTCACCGCCTTGTGCCACCCCCGTCGCGCCGCTTCCACCTTGCCCCTCTGCGCACGCCTTCGCCCGCCGCCTCGCTGTGGCCACCCACCGCCGCCTCACCCACCACCACAGCTTGTCACCTCCCGCCACCGTCTACTCGTGAGTCTCCCGCGTGGAGCTTGTCTCTCCCGGCCATTGGGTTGGGAGCTCTTTTCTCCCTTTGTGGAGCCATTTCTCCCCTTGTGGGAGCTGCTTCCGATGAAGACAAGGGGCTCGATCTTTAAAAGAACGTGTAGAGTATTGTGGATTTAGCTTAATAGCCTTTTTTGTGGTCGGTTCCATAGCTCTTTGGTCCAAGTTTGGAGTTTTCTCGTTTCGGTTTTTCTCACTTTTGTTGGGTGTGTGTGCTCCTATGTGAGCCTTTGTTCTCTACCGGATAATGATGTCACCGGAGAGACCCTTGGGGCTATTTAGTCCATGTATTTTTATTTATTAATACAAGCTATCATTTCGATAAAAAAAAGTTCCAGCAATAGTCAACAGGTTTTATAATTTATTATTATTTTATATTTTAAACTTAATGGCAATTTTATATGCGGTAGTTTTTTATGTGGCAGTTTTTGATTTCTATAGAACTTTAGTACACAATAATGATCGTGGAATGACATAATTATATTTTCATTTTTTACTTTTAATCAAAATTAAAGATTTGACGGACCAAATTAAGGGAGAATTGGCAGTTTATACCAAGCCCTCTCCCTTAATAAAAGAGAATAGATAATACAAGCAATTTATTTTATATATTACGTACTAATTCAAAGAAGAAGTGTTCTCACTGCATTCTGCTTTAGTCATAGAAGTAAAAAACATCGTACCTTAAGAGTCAGTCACATACATATAGACTTGTGTAATGGGCCAGTTGGGCCGGTTCCGGCCGGTTCTACCGGTTCCAGTTCAACCGGTTCGGGTACAGTACCGGCTCCGGGACCATTTTCCCGGAACCGGACCAGAACCGCGGAGCTGAACCCCGGGTCATTAATGGGCCGGTTCCGGCCCATGTAATTTTTTTTTAAAGTTAGAGAATTTTTTAAAAAAAAAAAATCCGAATCCAAAAAAAAAAAGAAAAATAAGATAAGAAAATTACCAATAAAAATAAAAAAAAAACAACTACCTAAAATTACAAAAAAAAAAAAAAACCTACCTAAACTAAAAATTACAAAAAAGAAAAAAAAATCGAAATAAAAAACTACAATTTATTCGACTTGACAATTAATTAAAACTATGTTCGAAGCCATTAGTATTTTTATAATTTAAAAAAATGATAATTATAATTTCTTCTAATAATAAGTGAGTGTGTGTAGTAGTGTAAAGCTAATAATATTAATAATAATAATAATAATGTTGATTTGATTTGTAGAGAGTTTTTTGAGAGAGAGAGGGAGAGATTTGGATGTAACTGTGAGTTAAAATGGTTAAAATGAGATGTAATTATAGATTTTTCGTTTTGGGGGGGGGGGGGATGGTCATTTTCATGTATTTTTCGAATTAAAAAAAAAAATTAAACTAGACGTTGGCCCAACAGTATATAGCCGTTGGCGGTTCCGGTTCCGGTTCCGAACTGGAACCGGAAACCGTGGGTCGGAGCCGGGAATCAGAACCGGTAATCCACAGTTTTGGGTTCCCAGAACCGGCCCAAACCACTTTTAATGGCCCGGTTACCGGTTCCAGAACCGGTTTTACCGGTCCCGATTCTGGACCGGTTTCGTGGCCGGTTTTGGGCCGGGTCCAAGTTGACCCAGCCAATTACCCATGTCTACATACATAACCAACAGTCTTTTCGTATTTAGGTCGATTTTTTTTTCCTACAATTGTTAAGATAAGTTCTTTTTGTCAACAAAAACAAAAATAACCTGGGAATTTTGTACAAATTATTTATATTAATTCTTTTTCTTATATTGTAGTCAACAATAATAACTTTTATTTTATTTTTTTCCATTAACTCATTGAATTCGTGAGAATTGTGCTAATGTCATTAAAAGCTTCCGGTGGGACGCACTCATTTCAATATACCATGTTAAATTCTACTATAAAAATATATTAATATATTATATTAATCAATATTAATAAACGTATTTTATAAAAAAATATAATATAATGTTTATTATCACCATAAAACAAATGAGCTTGAATAAATGAAGAATAAGAGCTATTAGGTAAAGATTAATATTAATATCTAAACGGTTAGACATGATAGTAGGTATAGAATATCCCTTCATAAAATTCGATTGCCTGAGACATTCAATAAAATATTTTATAATTGTGATATTGTTCAAGTTCTTTTTTTTTTTGGTTTATACATTACGAAAGACAAATTGTTTGATGAAAAATTTGTCAAAGAATAGTGCTAATACAAAATAATTTTGCTAAAAAACAATCAAATAGATTAAAATAAATACAAATAGAAACCACTGTCTAAGGATTAATATATTAAAGTTGACTTGTAATTTGTATTATGACTTCTTATTAATGTATGGTTGTATCCCGTGACCAAGCCAATAATGAATTGAGTTTTAATCTTACACATGTGTTAATAAACGTGTAAAAAAATAATTTAAAATAAATAATAGTTATCATATCATCAATGTCAATATTATCTAATACAATTACTAAATAATAGTGGACACTTAAGAGATGAGATCGAAGAGTACTTGATGGTTTTACTCATAAAAAATAAATCAGTTTTATAATAAATTGAGTGTAGTAATAAATAAGTGGGGTAATAAATAGTGGTGATAATAAATGGTTTTAGCTCATAAAAAACGTTAGCTATCATATTTATTAATAAAAAAAATCCCTTCAAAGTCATTAATTGTCCCAAATAATTAGGAGGTAATTAATAAGTGATGTGAATAGAATTAGGGGTGCATATAGAATTACCAATCTAAAGTCTAAACCATGCATGGCGTATTCCCTATGATTTGAACCTATTTTCTAGAAAGAAAAAAAATATTTGATGTTAATAATGGAATGGAAGTTCGACAGACTAAAAAGGAACGATCGATCCCATTCTTCTTGGAAATATGTACACAGTCACGCTTAACATGAAGAACGTCGCTTGGACTGGAATTGGAAACCATCCCATCTATAAATTCCTCGGGTATTTTAGCTAAATGATCTTTGACTTAATAAGTTTTTGCAAAATGACCTCGTTGACAATAAGTTTTTGGTCAAATGACCTCCATTTAAATAAACTCATTAGCTGAACTCTAATCATCGATTAATATATATATATATATATAAACAAAAAGAAAAGAAAAAGAAACCCAACCACATTCAGGGGTAAAAAAATAAAAAATTGAAAAAGAAAACAGAAAACCTAACGATATTTACGATGCTACAACCACCAACACTGATCAGTACTAATAATGCAAGAACGATCATTTATGGCCTCAACAACCATCGAATGGAGAAACAAAATTCAGAAAAGCTTCCGGTTTGTTGAAGTCGAGTGGTTCAACCAAGAAACTCGTCACCTTGTTCTCAAAAGTAAGTCATTTTTCCGGGTTTCGTCCGTCAATTATAATTTGATTTGAGTGGGTTTGCTATTTGTTGCGTTAATTTAAACGACGTCATTGCCGTCTTGATGAATTTCATAATCAAATTCCGGTTAGTTTTGGGTTCTTTGCTGTTACTTTCACTGAGAACTAGAGTGTTGGGTTCTCTTTCGCGAGTTTTAGGAGTAGAGAAACCTTTTTTCACAGTCTGGTATGAAGCAGTGAACCAAAATCGTAGTGATATCTCGTGGTAGGGATACAATTTCGTCTTCTTCAGTACGGTTCTCAGTTCTATAACGAATACCCAGCTATGAAATGATTCCTGAGTACCCGTCATATATCTGAGAACCTATAGGTTCTCAGCTACGAAATGATACCTTAGTACCCATCATATATCTCAGGGTCAAGGGTTATTGCTGATAGTGATATGACATGTCTAACTGTTTTGGAAGCGACATTTAATTCTCTGACAGAGAAAGTGTTAGTCCCGACAGTTATTATTGGGTACTCACGAAAAGAAAAGGTTCTCAACTTTGAAATTTTGTTGTGAGAACCTGTGCAACATGTGAGGACCCTTTCAGTCAAACGAACTTTGACTACGATTTTGAACCCCGAAACAGTTTAATTGAAGGAACTGCTCGTCATGAATAATATTCCACCACTAATGATAAGTTTGCGTTGTTAATAAAAGAAACGAGGAACATCGATATTATACGAAAGTTGTAGAACATTATTCAAACAATCATACTTCATTATCACTCAACACAACGTGCTAACTCAAAATTTTAAATAAGCTGAGGTTTCCCCAGCATATATTATCATCCCCGATGCGAACTACTAAACCACCAAAGATTAAACACAAAATCGTCTTTATACACGCCAAATAGTAAGAAAATCAAACGTGATTTGCCCAGGGTCCTCAGGTAATCAACAAGGTCCTTAGTATTTGTTTCATATCAGAGAACCCGTAAAGACTCTGAGTACCCGCCAGGGACCTTTAACTCACTCGTGAATGATTCCTGACAGTGATATGACATGTCTGACTGTTTTTGACAGAGAAAGCGTTAGTTCTGACATCTTTAAAATATATATGATAGTGTTATTATTGTGTACTCAGGAAAAGCTCAGATACTCAGTTTCTAAATTACAATTATGAGAACCTGTGCAACCCGAGAGGACCCTTTAAGTCAAACGAACTTTGACTACGATTTGCCTTGGGTCCTCATGTAATCAGCATGGTCCTTTGTATTTGTTTCTTATCAGAGAACCCGTAAAGAATGTGAGTACCCGCTGAATAGGTAACCTACTCATGAATGATTCCTGACCGTGACAGTGACGGCGACAGTTATGTCATGTCTGACAGTTCTGAAAGTAACCTTTAACTCACTCGCGAATGATTGTGTAATAATTATGTCTTTAAAATATATATGTTACTCTAACAGGGTTATTATTGGGTACTCACATAAAGAATGGGTACTCAGTGATGAATCATTTTGTGAGAACCCGTCTAGTGTCTGAGGACCCGTACGTAGTCAAACGATTAAATTTCACATGTCGTTAAAATTGGCAATAAGAATTGTTCAACAAAAAACATAAGCTAAAACAAACAGTCAAACAGTCATGTCGTACAACCACCTAATCATGTCATACAGAATCATACCATTGCCGACAAGATCCTTCTTCGTTCGACGAGGAAGGAGGACGGATGCGGCAAAGTAGACAAGCGCCAACTTCACTTTATCAACGTTAAACTCCGTAGCATTTTCATCGGACAATTCAACCATTCGGCCCTCTAAGTAGGATTTTTATATTACCTCCATCCCGGGAAAGTGGCGATCACGAAACCCCGTCCTCTCGTTCACGTCCGGAATATTGGAGGAGCAGTTGAGGCCTGTGATCAAGCAGTACTCCTTAATAGAAAAGCGGACTGGGCTTTGATTGATGATCATCCATATTTCATTTCGATTGTTGATCGAAATCTGCCTCTTCATTAAAAACCAAATTAATTGGTGCGAGAGGTTCTTGAATTGTGGCGCAGCACAGATTACGTGGCCAAATTGTGATGCCAGTACTTCGCTAAGCTCGGCTTGGTTCAGGAAATTGATTATACGCTCACTGGCCGGCACGTAATCCGCGGTGATGACGACGCTGCAGTCGAAGTCATCATCCTGAGGAAGTTGTGGTTTCAACAAAACCTATATAAATTCAGAAGAAAATCATATTAGTCGAGTAAACATTTTAAACTGTTTTTTATAAATGACGTGCGTTGGGTTCTCAGACTTCATACAGGTCCTCAGAAGTGAGCACCAATCTGAGGACCCATGGAAAACATGTGAACCCATCACATTGTGAAGGTAGGTTCTCAGACCACGGAATGGTTCTCAGATATTAATCGGGTCCTCAGACATGGACTCAAATCGGAGAACCAGACTAACATCTGAGAACCTTTTCTGAGATAGGTTCCGACCACGAACGGGTTCTCAGAACATACACGGGTTCTCAGACATGGACTCAAATCGGAGAACCAGTCTAACATCTGAGAACCTTTTCTCAGATAGGTTCCGACCATGAACGGGTTCTCAGAACTTACACGGGTCCTCAGACATGGATTGAAATCAGAGAACCAGTCTAACATCTGAGAACCCTTTCTCTTCTAATCGACCGAAATCTGAAAATCCTTTTCTCACGATTTATACTCAGGCAACCCGTACCATCAAACACCCACAAAATCAACAACCATTTAATGGTCGGTTGTGTGAACCCGCTCCGCTATGTGAGTACCCACAAAATCAACATACGTCGAAAACCCAAATAACAGAGAATACTACTCGGTCACGTCTCGAAACAACTGAAGAAGTAAAATAACTTACAATTTCAGACGCCATTGCGTGAGGTCTTAGTGCTTTAAGCTGAAAATATTCACAGGGTTCTCACGATCTCGCTGTTTCTTTTTTCGAAGACTCGTCTTTTTTTTCATCTGGGTCTCTCTGGGTCTCACGTTTTTTGGGGTTACCCCTTTTTATTTTTTTCTTTTTTTTCTTCATTTTTATCACTTAATTGTAATTAATGCCCCCAACTACGTAAGGGTATTTCAGTACTTTCCCCGTAGTTAGTAAGAGTAGAAGTGTCTATTCCAAAAATGGAGGTCATTCAACTAAAATGAATTTGAGACGAGGTCATTTAGCTAAAATACCCAAATTCCTCCCCCTTCAATAAAAACGAAGAGTCAAAATATCACTAGCATCACAATCGCCGCCGTCTTCACAGCACAGTCGCCGTCGCCGCCGCCGCCGCACCCCTTCCCCAAAGCGAAGTCGACGGTCTTACCCGACCCTTCGGCGTTCTTTTCGCCGCAGCTTCTCAACAAGCCATTGCCCACCAACTCGTTCTTTCAAAATTACGTCTTGGAGAACGGCGACCAACCCGAGTACATACACCCCTACTTGATCAGATCCAAAGACTCGAAGCTGAGCGTTTGCTATCCCAATAAGCTCAACAGCTCGGCTTTCGTATACGAGGTTTTTACAGAGGACATAGTCATTTCTGCTGGGGACGATCGAATTCCATGGAGTAACAGTTCAGCCCATCTCGTTTCCTTTTTCAGTGATCTAAGTGTAACCCTAGACTTCCCTTCGTGTGGGCTAAGGTTCTTTCTCGTCAGAGGGAGTCCATTTCTAACATTTGGTGTGGAAAATAGCAGACTGTCTATATCCACAGTTCATGCCGTTCTTGACCTCAGTCCTACTCCTAATAGCTCTTGCAAGAAGTATGTGATTAAGCTGAGCAACAATCAGGTGTGGAAACTCTATGCATCCTCGCCGATAAAACTGAGTCTTGGCCGGGCTAATTGCATAAATTCTGATCCCTTTTTTGGCGTAATTAGAATTGCTTCATTGCCCAATCGTGATGGAAGGCTCGAGAGTTTTCTCGATAGGTTCAGCTCGTCTTATCCTGTGAGTGGCCATGCTTCTTTTACCAGGCCTTACACTTTGGAGTACAAGTGGGGGAAGAGAGGGAAGGGGGATCTGTTAATGCTGGCACATCCTTTGCACCTAAAGCTTTTGTCCAAGAATGATTGCTCTGTGACCGTTTTGGATGATCTTAAGTATGAGAGCATGGACGGTCAGCTTGTATTCGTTGTTGGGGATTCTTGGGTGCTAAAGAGCGATCCCATATCTGTGACTTGGCACTCTGTCAATGGCGTCGATGAAGATTCCTACTCAGAGATTAAAGAAGTACTTGTGAAAGATATCAAGGCGTTAGATTCTTGCTCTGCAACCACATCTTCATCCTATTTCTACGGGAAGTTAGTCGCCAGAGCTGCAAGGCTGGCCCTGATTGCAGAGGAGGTGGGCCATTTCGATGCAATTCCCGCCGTAGTTAAGTTCTTGAAAGAGACTATCGAGCCATGGTTAGAGGGCACTTTTGGTCCAAACGGTTTCCTCTACGATCCTAAATGGGGCGGGATCGTGACCAGGCAAGGCTCGCAAGATGACAGAGCTGAGTTTGGGTTTGGAATCTACAACAATCACCATTACCACCTGGGGTACTTTGTCTATGGAATCGCTGTCCTTGCAAAGTTCGACTCCGCCTGGGGAACAGAGTACAGGTCCAAAGCCTACGCTCTAATGGCAGATTACATGAGCTTAGGCATGAAACAGAGCTCAGATTGCTACTACACACGCCTCAGGTGCTTCGACCTATGGAAGCTGCATTCTTGGGCAGGCGGGCTCACTGAATTCGCTGATGGCCGTAACCAACAGAGCATTAGCGAAGCAGTGAACGCATATTACTCTGCTTCTTTGATGGGCTTAGCCTATGGAGATAGCAGCCTTGTTTCGTTAGCGTCTACTTTGACAGCCTTGGAAATCCACGCTGCAAAGACATGGTGGCACGTAAAAGAGGGAAGTGATTTGTATCCCAAGGAATTCGTCAGAGAGAATCGAGTCGTGGGAGTTTTGTGGTCTAATAAGAAAGATAGCGGTCTATGGCACCTGCCTCTTGGAGGGAATGTAGGCTTGGGATTCAGTTGCTGCCTATTTCGCCGATTAGCGAAGCTCTGTTTTCTGATGTAAGGTTTGCGAGGGAGCTTGTGAGTTGGACTTGGCCTGCTTTGCGTAGGGAAGGCGTAGGTGAAGGTTGGAAGGGATTTGTGTATGCTTTGCAAGGTATTTACGACAAGGAAGGTGCTTTGGATAGGGTGAGGAGATTGAAGGGCTATGATGATGGGAACTCTCTTACGAATCTGCTGTGGTGGATCTTTAGCAGAAGAGGTGAATGATGATGGCTATGATGCTACTAATGTATGCATTCAATAGGATAGCTGTTCTGTTGCGTTGTGTTCGTTTCTTGAAAGATTCACCTCATTTCCTTCTTTAAGTCTGTAATATATCTCTGCTTTCTGTCGTGGTGAAGTTTCTTTCTGTAATACTTCTCTGCTCTCTGTAATAGTTATTCACCAATCTTCGGCAAAGATCGGAACTTTTCGAGCTATGGATGGACAGGCCAATTATTTTTCTCAAAAAATCAAAAAGACTCAGAGCCCAAGTCAAAGGCGACTTTGTAATTAGGCAACATTATGAGGGGCTGTTTGTATAGTTTACCACACAATTGAGAGGAGAGAGAGAGAGAGGAGAGAGAGGACAAAGTGTAAGAAAGCAGAGCTGTAATCACATGCGATTGGTGTTTTGGTCTATGGGGCCATTCTCTTGCTGAGTCTTTCTTTTGTCTTTCACCGATAATTATGACCAGTGGACGAAGACTCGATGCTTTTCGCCAGCTATATTAGTTGGAAAAATTCGACATTTCCTTTCCTTTTCTCTTCTCTCCTTTCTGTTCTGTTTTCCTCTTTCAGTTATGCAAAAAACTTGAAGACGTCCCTGTTCGTACAATGGCTGACGATAATAAGGTAAAGGGCCTTTCTTTACTTTCCCCACTTTTCAAGCTTTGTCTGCTTCTCTCTTCTTTAGTTTCTTGCTCAAGAAATGCGATTCGTGTGAAGTACTTTTTTTCTTCTGCCCAAGTCTATCTTCTTGTCTTTGGAATCTTCAAGAAATTGCAGATCTGTTTCTTTCTTGTACTTGGAAAGATCTGTTTTCTTCAGCACAGTTGTGGTGAAAAAAGTTCAGATCTTTAACTTCCTTGCTGAATTTTGGTAAAGTTTGCCTATTTCTTGTTTGATTTCTCCACCTGATCTCCAGGGCTAGTTCCAAACTACTCTGCCTCGTCGCTTCTTACATTGAATATAAATCAATTACTTGTATCTGCTATTGGGTTCATGATTCTTGATCTGCTAAATATTGGGTCTGCAAAGATCTTGTATGGCTGACTATCTTCCTTCTACAGTCAGCTTAAGTCAGCTGATTATTTACCTTAATCATCATCGTTTTGCTCAAAGCCACAATTCTTGATACTTATTTCACTCGATTTAACCTGTAGATATCAGGCCATGTAATGGACGGCAATGATGCTGTCGCCGGTCACATAATTTCTATTACCACAGGCGGCAAGAATGGAGAACCTAAGCAGGTGAATCCACTTATCTTCTTAGTATCGAGTATCATGTAGTTGATAGCTTATTAATGTTTACTTTGATAAGAACAATGATTTCTCAATCGATGAATTCGTGGCTAACTACGTGCTTTTCTCCTTAGCATTCATTGCCCACCTTAGCTTCCTCTATATATTGATTTGAAAGAATTATCGATGACTTATTCTTTTTGTTCATGATCTTATGGCATTCTGTTCAGACTGTTAGCTATATGGCGGAGAGAGTTGTGGGCAATGGCTCGTTTGGAGTTGTATTTCAGGTACATTTACAGTGCCCCTTAAGCGCAAATTTATCTCATTTTCTGCATTTTTTTCTTCGTATTTTGTGTTTGATTTATCGTGATGCATCTGTATAGGCGAAATGTATAGAAACCGGCGAAACTGTGGCAATAAAGAAGGTATTACAAGACCGAAGATACAAGAGCCGTGAGCTGCAGCTGATGAGGACTATGGATCATCCCAACATAGTTTCATTGAAGAACTGTTTCTATTCGACTACGACGAAGAACGAGCTCTTCCTAAACTTAGTCATGGAGTACGTCCCAGAATCCATGTTCCATGTTCTTCAGCAGTACAACAGCGTGGGCCAGAGGATGCCCCTTGTTTATGTCAAGCTTTACACCTACCAAGTTAGAGTTTAATCTCATTTCTTTCTTACTCGCTGATCTGTTCGAATGATGTATTCCTGTGTTTCTTATTACAACGTTTTAATCTGGGATTTGTATGCCTTTTGCAGATATTTAGAGGGTTGGCTTACATGCACTCTGTTGCTAAAGTGTGCCACAGAGACTTGAAGCCTCAGAATGTCTTGGTACGCACATTTTATATCTATGGATAAGCACACAAAAGACACGATTCGTTTTGTTGATATCATTACATGTTTTTTTGTATAGGTTGATCCCATTACTCATCAGGTGAAAATATGCGACTTTGGAAGTGCAAAAATATTGGTAAGTAACAGATGGTATATTCATTACATCGACAAATATCTGCTTCAGTATATTTATATGGAAATTTTGCAACAAATTGATTATGTTTTATCAGGTCCAAGGCGAAGCAAACATATCATATATCTGCTCGAGATTTTATCGGGCGCCTGAACTCATATTCGGTGCAGCAGAGTACACAACTTCGATCGATATTTGGTCAGTTGGTTGTATACTTGCTGAGCTTCTTCTAGGCCAGGTGGGCGGTGCCATTCATAGTTGAATTTTTTTCATAGTTTATTCATATATCCCTTTTTTTTTTTTCTTTCTAAGATGTATATCGAAAAAATTGTGCAGCCTTTGTTTCCCGGGGAAAATACCGTTGATCAGCTTGTAGAGATCATCAAGGTCACATTAAAGTCTTCTTCCTGCGCATGATTTTTCTTCTATTTTTTCGCAATTTACAATTAATGGATTCGTTTTATTACAGGTTCTTGGAACTCCAACGAGGGAGGAAGTACGTTGTATGAATCCAAACTACAACGATTTTAGGTTTCCTCAGATTAAGGGCCAGCCCTGGCACAAGGTACTGCAGCAGATTGGTTTCTTCTTCTAATAGACGATATCTCAGAGTTTCATTTTTGGCGTTTTATGCTTATCCTTTCATTTTATTTCGTTATTCAAACAACGATTGCTCATTGAATTCAAACTTTTCAGATATTTCAAAAGCGTATGCCTCCAGAAGCTATAGACCTTGCATCTAGATTGCTTCAGTATTCGCCTAATCTGCGTTGCACAGCAGTGAGTTTCTAGTTCTTTATGCTATCCTTTTACAGATACCTCTTTAGTATCATCCATCGTCAATATCAAGTTGTTGCCTCTTATTTTTGTATCTGATTTGCAGCTAATGTAGTATTACGTATAATCTATTTTTCTGACATATTAATGTTCTTACAGCTTGAGGCATGTGCGCATCCTTTCTTCGACGAGCTTCGTGAAGTCAATGTTAAGTTGCCTAATGGTCGTCCACTTCCCCCTTTGTTCGACTTCAAACAAGAGGTATCTTATCTACATTTATCATCGACGCCTTCCATATATGATTCTGATGAGGAATTTCGACTTAGTATGCCCAAACAAGAAACCCAGATTATCTGATCTTGGAAAGATCCTTACATCCTATTATATGTTCAGCGCTCTTCGCCTGTCTTAATTTTCTGTGTTCTACAGCTCTCAGATGCATCTCCCGAGCTCATCAACAAGTTGATACCCGACCACATTAAGAGGCAAATGGGGATGCAATTTTTCGCTTCTTATGAAGGTACGACGACGTGAGTTTCATATCAAGTCAAGCACACATCGATCGGTTAAGTACCAAAACTTGACGATCGATCTCAAGAGCGTTTCGTATTTTCCAAAGGAAAGACAATCTTCATATGTACTTGTTTCTGTAATGGAAGTATATGAGTGTGTAGTTTTCCCAGGTGAAAACGCCCCCAAAAGGAGCAGTCGAAGGCGTTTTATTATTATCGTAATTATTTCTCATCTGTTTAGCTTCTGTACGTACTTTGTGTGCTGATGTTGCTGTAAACTCCTACCGTTGTTGCTTTAGATTGAAATGTAAAACTATTTCAATGGGAAGCTCTTTATCCCTGTTCGAAACGGAAATGGTCGAACATAGCAGAAAAAAGAGTCGCCTTTCGAAAGAAAGAGAAGCCTAGGACTTGAGTAGCAGCTCTACTAATTCACCCTTCTTGAGTTTCGAGTACCCTTTAATCCCTTTAGACCTGGCGATTTCTTTAAGCTGGGCAAGCTTCATTTCCTCGTACTTCTCATCTGTCTTCTTCTCACTGAGATCTTCACCTTCTCTTTCAGACAATTCTTGCCTATCAAACTCCGTTCGCTTGCTCGAAAGTCCTTGTAATGGAATTGGAGACTTTGTTGAGAAGCTCGACAATGGTCTCAACGGTTTCGTACCTTTCTCCACCATCTTATCCATATTCTTGCCCAATATACTCCTCCCTGCAAAAAAAAGAGATGGTAAGAAGATGCACCCCAAAAACCCTTTTCCATGGAGGATTATATAACTGTATGTCGTTTTTCTAACCTTTGCCACGTGTCCTGGGCTGGCGAAGGACATCCAAGATCGACTCTGAAGAAGGTTTATTATTATTATCTTCGTATGCCTTTGAAGCTCTCTTCTTGGGATTTGAGCCATCCCCATCGGATATGGAAGCTTGTATACGCCTAAATAGGGCAAGAATCTCTTCCTTGTTGGGCGACGGCGGCGGCGCTCGGAGGCCACCGTCTAGTTTCTGGAGGTCGGAATCTTCCGACCACCACCCATCTCCTCCCTTCGACGGCGGCGATACTCTTCTTATCCTTGTTATTTCTGCCAAATTGAACAGTAGGCTGCAACCATCAAGAAATGAAAAATGATAACTCAGTTTGTTTTCATCTGCGCGTCTCCCTTTTTCAGATTATAAATACTCTTGCGACGTTCTGAAAAAGAAGTGCAGATGTAATGATTGTATACCTCTAAAAGTAGTATGTGGTTTCTTTCCAAATCTGTGGCCGGAAAAGAGATGAAGAGAAGGCAGATAGGCGGCGGAAAATCCCATTATTTTCTTGGCCAAGCTTTGAGTAAAACTGTTAATATTGCAAGTAGTATTGCAATTTTCATGTGCTGTGGAATTACGTACGCCAGAAAAAAATAAGTGTTAATTGTATTTCAGGCCCATTTAACATATTTTGATTAGATTTTAGGACCCATTGATGTTTGAAAAAGAAATAAGGATCTATTTGAAGTTTGGTTTTAGAATTAAGGACCAATTTTGAAGAAAATGACGCATTTGCCCCTGCATGTGTGCGGAAATTACACAGAATTACCATCGCCTTCTTCTGAAGAAGTGGTATGAACTGTTAATGAAGTGGTACTGTAGACCCATGAAGTGGTACGGGTGAACAGTGAAGTGGTACTTGTAGACCCATGAAGTGGTACTGGTGAACAGTGAAGTGGTACTGTAGACCCATGAAGTGGTACGGGTGAACAGTGAAGTGGTACAAACATTGTAGATCCATGAAGTAGTACTGTTGACCAGAGAAGAACTGGTACGAGAGACCCATCAAGTGGTACTGTTGACACAGAGAAGTGGTACAACATTTTGTAAGCATGAAGTAGTATTGTTGAATGGAGAAGTGGTACAACAGAATTCTTTAGTGTTTCTGCAGAAATCGGGTAAATATTTGCACAGGAAACACGTAAGAGTTCTTCTGTACCACTTCTCCGTTCAACAATACCACTTCATGTGCCTATAAAATGCTGTACCACTTCTGTGTCAACAGTACCACTTCATGAGTCTCTTGTACCAGTTCTTCTCTGGTCAACAATACTACTTCATGGGTCTCCACTTCACTGTTCACTCGTACCACTTCATGGGTCTACAGTACCACTTCACTGTTCACCCATACCACTTCATGGGTCTACAGTACCACTTCACTGTTCACCCGTACCACTTCATAAGTCTACAGTACCACTTCATGTTATGTACGCTGGATACCACTTCATGCGCACTGGATACCACTTCATAACTATTCTTTTATGAGGGTATTTTCGTCCAACAACCTTAATTCTAACCAAAATTCTGAAATGGGTCCTGCAAATTAAATTTTTTCTGACATGGTCCTTAATTTTATATAAAATTTCAAATGGGGTCTGACAATCAATCGCCCCAAAAAATAATCTATATTGTACTACGTGGGCATATCTTATCTGATTAAATCTACAAACTTAAGAGACTTCTTTGACGTTTTTGAATCAAGAGTTACAATGTCAAAGAGAAGTTTCCGTCGTCTCCAATCATTTTTTTTTTAAATTTGAAATTTCTCGAGGTAACGTTGTCGTAAAGAAAAAATTTTGTTTCCGATAGGCGATACATGAACTATATAAAGTCGACCTTTTCTAGTATTTCAATCATCGAGCTAAATTGGTACATAATAGTTGAAAGTAAAAGTCGCATCGCAGCTGACATTCACCGTCAACGCTGTGAAAAAAAAAATTGTTCTTTCATTATATAAAACCAAGAGAGGGTAGTCATAATTATAATGGTGAAAATATATGTTTAGTGTTAGTCCGCAGTATCTTGCGCATTAATAAGGAATTTAATAAGATATGTATCCATATCCATGATTGAGCATCTCTTTAAGTCTTATCTAATCACACACCAATTAATAAATCACTGGCATAACATCTTATTGCTCTAGATTATATCAAGTCAAAAATTAGATGAAAGAGATAGCCACCCACTCGAGGAAGAGAAATAAAGTCAACCCCACCACAATAATAGCTTCTCACGTCCATTTTCACAAGTCCGCACTTTGAAAACATTGATCAAAACGCTCCCATTACTACACATTCTATCATTACACCTTCAACAACATGACGCTTTTCTCTAGAAGATATAAGCAGTACTATTACATTACATTTATAATGCGGATTTGAATTGCTGGGCAAATCTCCTTTGGCAGTCGAGCTACGATATGAAAACAACAACGTTGTTGTTGCGTTGCTGCAAATGAAGTTGCAAAGTTAACGTCGTTTAGTAGACTGCCAAAAGAGTAATTGCCCAGTAATTCATATGCAGAAGTCCCATGATTCATTAAGTAGATAGACATCATACAGTTTTTGAGACCTCTGATGAGCAGTTTGAAGAGTTTCATGTATTTATAGGTAGCTCCGTGAAAGCATTTGTGCGTCGAATTCAGACATTAACATGCTTTGCTTTTAGGATATGTCGAAGCATATTCTGCAAGTTACTACTAGTAAGACGAATTAAACTGTTCTCACAAAGAAACTAATTCCCACTTTTAGTAAACGAAGGACGCATTTGCATCGATCTTACGAACTAACATTTTCGATGGTCAAATTGGAGACTGATTCCTGTCGTAATATCAAAGAGCAAACAAGACAAAACACATACATTAACTGAGCGAAGCATTCTCATCAAAGATCGATCGACACGTTATTACCATTGCATTGCTAAAGAAAAGCATATCCATAAGCACAAGAGATCAATGGAAAGGGCCATGCAAGAAGAACATTGGCCCAAGCAAAAGTAAACCCTAATAAAGAGGGAATGTTTCGAAGCATATCCTTTAGGATATTCACGTGAACGTGAAAACATCCATCATTATATTTTATACATTATGTGTGTGTGTGTGTTGATTTATAGAAGCGTGGTATTGAACATAGAAATTGAAGAACTGCTATAAAAGTTCATGCATATACATAGACATATATCGTGGTGAATGCACATATATGTGTATATGTTGCCGAAAATAAAAATATTCGAAGATTATGTCAAGCCCATTTCTCATTCAAATAAATAATTGATAAAATCAAATTATCTAACAATATATGCATATATTACTGTGTGAAGTTCTTTCCTTGCTAAAGGAGAACTACCCTGCGACTCAATCGCGCAATTCCTCTCTCTGCATTGCATTTTACAAAATGATAGGTGAAATCAATATATAACACATGAAGACCTCCTCAACTATTTCAAGTATATTACAAAGTTGATAAATAAAAGAATAACATGGTTCTTAGCCTTGAGATGGACCCAGCAGTAATAAAAGTTATTATGCATAACAAGGACTTAGAACTAGCATCGTCACGTAAATTATCTTTGCCAGATTCACAAATACGATAAAACAATTATGTGCATATACGATCTAGTGGTGGAAAATTGGGCCGAATTACAATATCAGTCCACATATTTTACAGCTCGTGCAGTTTACGTCCCCATATTATTTGAGGTTACAATTTTTATCCTCATATTTTAATGTCCCTTGTTAAAGATATGCACTTAATCTTTATCCATATCGTGCATATCTCTTATATCACTACAATTTTCGTCCCTATACTATATATTTGATGTTACAATTTTCGTACTCATATTTTACTCTCCGTGCCATTCTCGTCCTTATTTATCAACAGTTTTTGCTTTAATCCTAATTTTCGTTAAAAACTAACGTTTCTATTAGCAAACATAATCATAAAAAAGTAGAAGTAGAAACGTTCTTTGAGTTATCCTAATACCCGTTAAAAACTAACGTTTCTATTATCAATAGTTGTAATAACTACGTATAAATTGTTGATAATAAAACATATAAGGACGATAATATATGGATGAAAATTGAAGGGCATTAAAATATGAGGACGAAAATTGTTGCATCAAATAATGTAGGGACTAAAATTGCAGGGGGAGAGAGAGAGAGATGTGTGTCAAGAAGATAGTGACAAACTTAGGGATAAAGAGGATGGGAAGAACTAATGACATTGAAATATCAGGATACAAGTAGACAAGAAAATGACTTATTATAGAGCTTAAAAAATAGAGTTACGGGTACGGCTCGAAAAAAAAAGAAACTATTATATAGAGCGAATTGAGGAGGTATGATATTTCCTACTTGCTGGCTGCATTCATTATGTTTCTTCTGCCCTTTTTGGATGTGTTGCTTTGTCGCTGCGAATTTTTCTACGCATGCAAATAAATGTAAGAAAGATTTGAGAGGTCATGTCAAGGCTCAGGTTAATATGCTGTCCGAATATATGTGTGTGTGTATTTTGTATAGTTTTACACTTTTCCTTGGTAAACAAAGAATGTATAAGAGAACTATTTAAGTCATGCAACGGTTACTTCCATTCCATGCGCACACATCGTTTCCTGAAAAGGAAAAAAAGAATAACAGGATTTGCTAAAATTTTTTGGCATATTGTTAATTATCTAATCGTTTTTTATTACGTTATTACTAGTCTTAAGCATATGAAAAATAAGCAATTTCGCGACCATTAACCACGATTTGGTGACTAACGATAGATTAGGGTTTTTGCTTTAAGTACATATAAATTCAATATGATCGTCTTAATGAACACTGCGACTCTAACCATTGGTGGCCATGAACTGGAGGAGACCAACGTCACAACCCCACATAAATGGAGAAAATAAAATTATCTATAAAAATATTGACGGTTAACCACAATCACAAAAATTACTATCTTACTATTACAAATATAAACATATTTAGTGCATAACATAAGTAAAAGGTAAATTGTAAATATTGCATAAAAAATAACTTGTGTTATTACCGCGTGCAATTCATGGCACATCAATTGCCCCAACTGAGGGTGCAAAATATCAGAAACATGTGATCATTCGCAGACACGAAACTGTCGAAAAGCCATGGGAAGTGCTTTGAAAGACAAAACTGAAGAAAAAGGACGTTAAGCACTCGTGATTCCTATATTGTTATTTATTTTGTTCTCATTTACTTTGTTTATAGATATACATATATAGGACCTACACAGATAGATTTCCTTTTCCCTTTGTCGAAATTTGCAGAATATTATTGATTCTTTTGGTGCCAGCAATTTGGTCTCTAATGCTCTGTATCCGTAATATTGCTGATGGTGACACCTCCTTTGTTGTACTATTTAGATAATTTTATATAATTACTTCTCGAAACGCATCCTATGTAATGTATTCATGATATTATACGATTTTTCGATTAGGTTTTCGATCATCAAGATGATATATTAATAAAGAAATATCTGGCGCCTAGGCTTTTCACCATCTATATTTGTTAGGCCGACGCGGGAATTTTATCGTTAATGATTTGTTGGGATAAATTAATCATCACAACCAATTTTTTTCCTCCCACTCAAAATTCTCTGAAATATCACGAAAAGAAACATTAGAAAGGCAAATGACAATCACCTCCGACGCTCGAATTAGTCTTGTTTTTCCTTTCAATGTAAAAGAACTAAAATGGTACCGAGCTAGCTACGGATACTCCCAACTTATATTTATAAACAAAAGTACTTGCGAAAATATTTGATACCATGGTCTTATGTTACTACGATCCAAAGTACTTAGTTATATATTCTGATTAAAAATTATAAATGATTGTCTACGCCCCATAATATGCGGTTTTAACCAAGAATGAACTATCACAATCATTGAACTATTGATGAGATAAAGTCAGGTACATTACATAGTGCGGCCTCACTTGTACCAATAATTACAGACCTTTTCCTATTTATTACTCATTGTATAATAGTAGCGAAATAATGATAATAATAAATAATAATATATTCATTACAAGACAGAACTCTGTCAGAACTTACATATCTTCACATTCCGTGACCGACCCCATAAAGCACACCATATTCCCATTCCCTACTGCACGCTTTTTTGAGTCTCTATAAAAAGCGTTGTCCCATATTCAACATTAAACACTACATTAAAAAAAAAATATATACGTAGGACATTTCAGTTTTCGTATTATTAACAAAATGCCATGTAAAATGCAGAAAAGGATTGCTCTTCGCAGAAAGCTTCGCGTCTTGAGAGCTCTTACCAACTCCACATCAGTAAGCACAAGTTAACTAATGATGTCTTAATAATCCTTTCTCGGAGATTTTATTAAACTACTTCTCTATTAAATATGAAGGTGAAGAAGAGCTCCATCATCATGGATGCTTTCCTCTACATATACAAATTGAAGCTTCAAGTCGAGGCAATACGAAAGGAGTACCAAGATCTGATAAATAACATCCAAGTGAAAATAAATAACCTCTCTTTGTTCTTTATGGTATTTTATATCCTTATTATTATATGAATGGCATGGATTAAATTCTTGGGATAGGAAGTGAAGGTAGAGAAGCTTGAGACCAAGGGGCAGTTGATGGTGAAGGTCACATGCAAGAAAGTCGAAGAAATGTTAGTTTCGATAATCGAAGCCTTTGAAGAGATGAACATGAATGTCTTACATGCTAGGGTTACTTGCAAGCACTTCTTTGCAATGGAAGCTATTGTGGAATCGGTTGATGATGATAACGTCGTTGATCCCACGATTTTAAGTGAAGCAATCCTAAGTGTTATTCGAAATGTGTGTTAATCTAATGTCCTAAATGTATTGTAATATAGTTTGGAGTTTTACTAGGTAGTTTGCTTTAAGAATTTTTTAGTCTTCGGCTATGTCATGTGAGGTACAAACAATCACTTTCGGATAACATGTGGGCCTTTTGCAACCCACAATCGCTATTCCTCATGGGACCCATGAAATGTCTTCAATGTCATCGCCGTCCTCACATTCCGATTAAGTTCGTTATGAATCGAATATCTCATTGTTATTTATTAAAAGAACTGAACTTCTAGTGAAGCTAATATTTCCGAACCATGTGTTTGGTTTTTATGTATATTAAAGTTAATCTACTTTGATATTAAAGGGTGTGATTGTTTGAGGCAATCCAATATCCGCATCATCGTGATTTGAGTGTCACCAAATTGCGGATTGGAGTGATATTCTATTTCAAGGTGATATTGAAATATTGTATTTGTTTAATCTGTCAGAATATTGTCGGTTTTGACAATTCAAAAGGGATTTCATCACATGGGCAACTCGTTATTCAATAACGTGCTGAAGATTTTTCTATTCGTTCACATTATTGAATGAGGTAAGCAGTTACCTCATTTGCTCATGATCGATTGCCTATAAATAGGGTACGATGGATCAGAAAGAAATCATCCCACAGATAGAATAAAAAGAGAGAGAAGATAGATCAGTGTGAGAGAAAATAGAAGGAAAATAATAGAGAGTTTGTCGAGTATTTTCTCCGACTATAAAGAGAGATATTGAGTTTCCTCCTTTGTAGTACGAGAGGTTGTAACTCCTATATTTCCCCCATAGTGGATTCTTCTTCCTTGCCCGTGATTTTTACCACAATTTGTTGGGGGTTTTCCACGTTAAATCTCGGTGTCCACATTTTATCTTTAATTACTCAAATATTAGCCGCAATATTATTCGGCCGGGTCCGCTGCCACGCCAATAATTGGTATCAGAGCCAGGTTTAGATTTTATATATCTATTTATCGTATGCTCTATGGTCGCCACTAACGTGGACCCTCCACATAAGAAAATAATAGATATTATACTGCCCTTGTTACGGTGACGAAAAATCCGGTACGAGTTCAACAATTATCTGCTGTAACCCTGTCGGAGGTATCGCTCACGACTGAGCAGAAATTATGGCGGCGAAATTCAATATCGAAAAGTTCAACGGGAGAAATTTCTCACTGTGGAAATTAAAGATAAAGGCGATCTTGCGAAGGACGGCAGTCTGGAGGCTATCGATGGAAAACAAGCTACAGTGACAGACGACAAGAAATGGAACGAGATGGACGGGAGCGCTGTCGCAAATCTCCATCTGGCACTAGCAGATGAGATATTGTCCAGCGTCGAAGAAAAGAAAACGGCAAAGGAGATTTGGGACCACCTAACCAATTTGTACGAGCCGACGTCGTTACACAACAAAATTTTCTTAAAGAGAAAATTGTTCAACTTAAGAATGTCTGAATCTACTTCGGTGACGGAGCATCTCAACGTCTTGAATACTCTATTTTCCCAGCTAACATCGTTGGGGTATAAAACAGAGGATAAAGAACGTGCAGAAATTCTACTTCAAAGTCTGCCTGATTCGTATGATCAACTCATCATCAACTTGACGAACAACGCGAAAGTTCTGGTCTTCAATAACATCGCAGCTGCTGTTCTTGAAGAAGAAAATCGGCGAAAGAATAAGGAGGACCAGCAAGCAGGCCCGCAACAGGTCGAAGCTTTGACGGTGATGAGAGGGAGATCAACGACGTGGTTCAAGTGGGAGTCACACTCAAGGCAGGGGAAAATCAAGAAGTAAGAAGAAGGATATGAAATGCTACCACTGTGGAAAGAAGGGTCACTTGAAGAAGGATTGTTGGAGCCTGAAGAACTCCAATCCTCAAGGAAATCTGGCAAACGCGTCAGGTGGAGACGTATTGTGTAGCGAAGCAGCTATCTCAACGGAGAGCAGGAAGGCGTATGATGAGATATGGCTTCTTGACTCGGGCGCAACTTATCATATGACCTCTCCAAGGGACTGGTTCAACTACTACGAACCTATCTTAGGAGGATCTGTGTGCCTTAAAGATCGTAGGCATCAGAACCATGAGGTTGAAGTTCGCACTATTCAAGGAGTACGGCACGTGGAAGGTCTCAAGAAGAATTTATTATCTGTGGGACAGCTCGATGATCTTGGCTATGAAATCAAAGTTCACGCAGCGGCTGCACCTTGGTGGCGCGACGGCCGGACCTCGACGGCATGGCGGCACTTCGCCGTCCCTATGCCGCGTGCGCCAGGCTGGACCACCGGACGCCAACCACGTGGAGACCAGGCAACGGGGCAGGCAAAGGCAGCTCGGGGTTGGCCGTGTCAGCTCCATCAGGTCATCACTCCGCGCCAGACTCAGCCACAGGCCGAGAAGTCCAGGAGGCGTCTTGGACTTGGTGGCCGGCCAGCTTTGTCAGGCGGCCAGGCCGTCACATCGCGCGGCAGCCTTGCCTAGCCTTGGCAGCCGTCAGGCCATGATGCCCCGCTAGGGGTGTGCGTTATTTGGTTAACCGAACCGAATAACCGAAATACCGAAAATTCGGTACAAAACCGAACCGAACCGAAAAATTCGGTTCGGTATTCGGTTTTTTTTTAAAAAAATTTCGGTAATTCGGTTCGGTACGGATACACTGGTTCGGTATACCGAACCGAACCGAATTACCGAATTGTTATATTTTATTATAAAAAATATAAATATGTTACCCACTATAGACGGGCCATGCACATTAAGGAAATAAAACAATGAATGGCCCAGCCCAATAAGAAGCCTCCCTCACCTCAGCTCTCAGTCATCGTCTCCCTCCCTCAGCCTCAGCTCACATTTCACAATAGCATCGTCTCCCTCCCTCACCCTCACAGCACGAACCCTAGACCCTAGCAAACACCAACAGCCCCGAATTGAAGCAATCGCATCGCCTCACAGCACGAGCCCTCACAGCGCATCCATCTTCATAGTCTTCAGAGTTTCTATTCGGGTGTGTGCATTTTCAAAAATCTCTGCATATTTTCGAACATTTTAGTTTCTGCTTCTGCATATTTTCGAACATTTAAAGGCAAACAACTTCGTCTTCCCATGTCGTAAATATTCCGATCTGAGATAGCAACTGTGCATTTTAGCTTCCCCATTTCAATTTAATGTGTTGCTCTGCTAGGGCTTCACCTTGGAAGAAGGAATTCAACGCATCTAAAACTCATACAACATATTTTTTTGTTTCTCTTTAGTTTGTATGAATGGATAGTGGAGGCGGAGATTCTTCAAATTCAAGGCCTTCTTCATTGGCACCTGGAGCGCTTCAAAGCTCAAACATGCCATCCGTGACCCCTTCTGAACAAATCAATGTAGAAAGTGATGATAGCCAAAAAGAACAAAGTGAACGGCCAAAGAGAAAGGAAATGTCGAAGCGGTCCCAAGTTTGGGATCATTTTATTCCATATGCCGACAAGGATGGAAAGCCAAGAGTTAAGTGTAAGTACTGTGAGCGAACCTATGCCGCTGATCCAATAATAAATGGAACTTCTGGAATGAAGAATCATATGCAAGCTTGCAAGAATAACCCCGAAAATGTTGGAGTTGGAGATATGCAGACTATTCAATCATATTGTCAAAGTGGAAAGGGAGAAGTTAGATCAATGACTAACTGGAAATTCGATCAAGAAGCTGTTAGAAAAGGCTTAGCTCGAATGATTATCGTCGATGAGCTACCTTTCAAGTTCGTTGAAAATGAAGGATTTCGGCATTTTGTGTCACTATCTTGCCCACAGTTCCACGTGCCATCAAGAACGACCATTACAAAAGATTGCTACAAGCTCTACTTTGAAGAAAAAGAGAAGTTAAAGAGTTTCTTTAGAACAAGTGGACAAAGGATATCAATCACCACGGATACATGGACGTCAAATCAACGATTGAATTATTTGTGTTTGACCGGTCATTATATTGATAATGACTGGAAATTACACAAAATAATCTCAACTTCATTCCATGTCCTACGCATAAAGGGGAGGAAGTTGGGTTGTTGATCGAGAAATGCCTGCTTGATTGGGGAATTGACAAGATCTTCACAATTACGGTCGATAATGCTTCCTCAAACGATACTAAGGTGAGTTATTTAAAGAGAAGATTTGTTAGTTGGAAGACGGCTATATGTGGTGGAAAGTACTTGCATATGAGATGTGTGGCGCACATTGTAAATCTTGTAGTGAAAGATGGATTTAAAGAAGCAAACCAATCCGTCGAACGAGTTCGTACGGTAATCCGATACGTGCGACAATCACCATCAAGATTAAGGAAATTTAATGAGTTTGCTATTGAAGAAAAAATTGAGAGTAAGAAAAGCTTATGCCTAGATGTTCCAACTAGATGGAACTCTGTGTTTAAGATGCTAGAGACTGCCCTTCTTTTTCAAGGAGTTTTTGATCGGTATAATATATCTGATGCTGATTTTCGCACTGATTTTATGCCTGATGGAGCATATGGTAAGATAGGTATGCCGGAGAAACATGATTGGGCTGTTGTTGAAAGATTGGTGAAAGTTTTGCGACATTTTTACGAGCTCACTCTTCGCATTTCAGGTTCGTTACATTTTTTAATACTTTATTTGATGAAATTGTCTGTAGTTGACGTGTTAATTTTTGTTTTCAGGTTCCTTATACATTACGTCGAACACTCTATTTGATGAGATTGTCGATATTGATGACTTGTTGAAAGAATGGAGTGTGAGTCATGATGATGCTTTAGTTGATTTGGCGAGAGGTATGAGGTCAAAGTTTAACAAGTATTGGGGAAGCATGGAGAGGATTAATGTTATGTTGTTTGTGGCAATTTTACTTGATCCTCGACATAAATTTGGGTACCCTCAATACGTACTCAAGAATATGTACGGGAATGAACGTGGTGAGGAGATGGCAAATATGGCTAAGGATGCTCTTTATGAAATTTTTGAGGATTATAAAAAACTCTATTCGTCCTCGTCTCAAGGAAGTGCAAACACGAGTGGCTCCAATATAGAGAGTGCAACCGAGGTTGAAAGAAGGATGGCAAGGGGTCATCGAAAGAGATTTCTACAAATGATCCATGAAAGTGGAGGCTTAGATCAATCTGAGGTGGATGTTTATCTAAGTGAACATATCGAGAAAGACATTCAAGATTTTGACATCATTGAATGGTGGAAAATGCTTGCCCCAAGATTTCCTATTTTGTCGAGGTTAACTCGTGATGTACTTGCTATGCCTATTACTACAGTTGCTTCTGAATCCGCGTTTAGCACCGGGGGTCGCATTATCAATGACTTTAGAGCTTCTTTGACACCTAAAATGGCACAGGCGTTAATTTGTTGTCAAGATTGGCTTCGTAGAGCGCCATTCAAGGACGTGGAAGAAGATTATGAATCGCTCCAAAAAATTGAAAATGGTACATTTTCATTCTTTTCACTATTTTCTTAAATTCATTATATAATTTTTATCTAATTTTTTGGTGTTTTGGTTTATATCGTATATGATATACAGATTTGTGTTCGAACGTTGGCTTGGAATCAAACATCATCGGCATGTGAGAGTTTTCACGATCCTAATCAAGTAGCTATTTGGAAGATTTCTGGAGCTGTTTTGGACGTATTAAGTGGATTAATTTAAGTATGTTATTTGGAATTGGAGTTGATTGTTGGATATTATTGTTTCGTTGGTTGTTGTTGTTGCTCTTTATAACCTATTTGATGTGTTTGACATTTGATGTTTACTGATTAGATGTCGAGATGTGGCTGATGTTATTTGTCATGTTTTTTTTTTTTTTTTTTAAATTCGGCTAACCGTTCGGTTAACCGAAAAAACCGAAAAAAAATTCGGTTATAACCGAATACCGAACCGGTAAATTCGGTTCGGTATTCGGTTTATGGGATGGCCGAACCGAAATTTCGGACCGAAATTTCGGTTCGGTTCGGTTCGGTTCGTACCGAACTGACAGCCCTATGCCCCGCCAGCAACCAGGGATGGCCGAGCAGCTCCAGCCAAGCCATCACATCTCGACAGCTTTGGCTAGACTGCGCCCGGCAGGCCACCATCATCGCGCGGCATCCTTGGGCCAGACTCAGCCCGGGCCACTCTACCTTGCCGTGCCAGGCAAGCCAGCGCACACACAGGCTGAGACCTGAGGAGTCTCTGCAAGGCCAGCCAGACCTGCCCAGCCTACAAAGAGCACATCACTGACCAGCCAGGCCCAGCCAGCCTCAGGCCGCAGCGCCCGGCAGTGGCCAGCCCGCGTGGCGCGCCGTGCGCCCATTGGCCGCACAAGGCCGGCTGGCCCATTCTAAGGCCCATCGGCTCTCCTATAAAAAGCCATGTACTTGGCTCATTCTGAGAGAGTTTTGGCATAGGTTCTGCGAGAGAGAGTTGAGTACCTTAGCGTGCCTTTGTGCTTAGCTTTCGTGTGCTTCGTTGTGCGAGTGTGTGCTTGTCGAGTCCTCGTACGAGTCACGATAGTGTCTTCTGACGCGCTTGTACTTCCCCAAGACTTTGGGGCCCCCGATTGTGTAATAAAATTAGGTTGGGAGTGCGCTACTGTAATACGTTGTGTGAGAAGTTTGGTCGAGTCCTTGGTGTGGACCCGAAGTTAACAACTACACAAGTCATTGGCTTCAATTTCGTGAGTTGAGTGAGAGGGGCATTTCCACGTTCACAAGGTCATTTTCCGCATAAGGCTTAGGCGGCTTGCTCGGTCATAGCAAGTCGCTGCCGCGTTGCGTCAAGGGTCATTAGAAGCGAAAAAAATTCTAAGTGATTTGGGGGCGCTCACGAAATTGAAGCCAATGACTTGTGTAGTTGTTAACTTCGGGTCCACACCAAGGACTCGACCAAACTTCTCTCGGCCGCGCGCCCAGGCGCCAGTGTGGCGCCGGCCCAGTGCGGCCGGGACTTCGTGTGGTCAACGGTCAGCGCCATTCAACGCCTTGACAATCCTCCCCCGATTAAGCTGTCGACGCCCTCGTCGACTTCGAGGCTGGCTGCGGGCGGAGGGGGCTGAAGGCGCGGCGAGGTCCAGCTCAGGGGCACGGCTCGTGACCCTCTTCGGAAGTGGCTGTCTGGGCATCCTAGCTGGAGTGGGTGCGTCGCAACGTGCAGTGGTCGTGCTCCTCCCAGAGGGCGGACTTGGCTGAGGCGGGGTCGGCGCCTGTTTGGCTGGCCGAGCGTGGGCGAGCCACAATGGCTCGCCTGACGCCAGTTGGAGCGCTGAGCAGGAGGCCTCATAGTCCGTGGGCAGGTCGGGCACGACATAGTGTCCACGGATGAATCCGGGCTGGTACTCGTCCGCGATGAGAAACCCTCCCAAGTACGGCACGAGGTTCACCTTGGCCGTCATCAGGAACTCCATGCCCAAGACGATTTCGAAGTCTTGGAGGGCATGGTCACGAACTCTTGGATGTCGAGGTAGTGGCCGACTCGAAGAGTGGCCGAGGTCCTGCCCGAGACGGTTTGAACTTGGTTCACCATCTTGACCGTCAATTCGTAGGGACGAACCGGTAATCCAAGGTTCCACGCGGTGCTTATGGCCATAAAGTTGTGGGTGGCCCCCGAATCCACCATGACCATAACCTGCCTGTTGCCAATAGAACAAGGAACGTACATTAACTTGTTCTTACCTCCTCGGCCTTCCTGAAGTGCCGTGAGGAGCTGTAATTGGTTGGCTTGCGGCGGATCAGAAGATGAGGGCTTGTCGGCGGCGGAGCCGAGCTTGGCGGGGTCGATGTCGTTGAGCAGCGCGGCGACGGTGTTCACCGCCGATTTCTTTGGGCACTCGAACCATCGATGTCCTTGGACGCAAAAACGGCAACGTGCCTGGTTGCCGCCTCCTTCCACCTTCTTGGGGTTCGGCTTAGAGCCGTCTTGGCCATGAATTGGCCCGGGGTCTCGGCCTTGGCCTTGGCCCCTCCTCTTGCCCCATTTTGCTTTGCCTCTGCCCTTCCCATTGCCCTTAGCTGGGTCGGGATCGCCCTTGGGTTGCGCTTGCAGTGGCTCGGGTCCCGTTTTTGCGCGCGGGATGTCGCGCAACCTCTCGGCCTCGGCAATGGCCGTGTTGAGGTCCGGGATATGGCGTCCGGCAAGCTGGTTTTGGGCCCACGAGCTGAGGCCTTTCATGAAGTCGTACAGTTTGTCTGACTCCGAAATATCCTTCGTGTCCATCAAGAGCAGTTGGAAGCTCTTTACGTACTCGTGGCTGGACCCCGTCTGGCGAAGGGCGCGGAGCTTGTCCGCGAATGGTAGATGCCGAACTGGGGGAGGAAGTTCGCGCAAAGCTCAGCCTTGAGCTCCTCCCATGTTTCGACACGCCCTTGACCTGTTTCAAGGGCCTCCCTCTTTTTGGTTCGCCACCAGAGTTTGGCGTCGCCCACTAGGAAGCGGGTGGCGAGAAGAACGCGGTCGGTCTCCGCGGTGAGGGCCGCCTCAAAGTATTCTTCGAGGTCATTGATGTAGTTCTCGAGCTCCTTGGCGTCGCGCGCGCCATTGTAGGTCTCGGGCTCGGGTAGTTTCGGCCTTGAGCCGTGAGTGGCCTCGCCTCGGGCCACTAAGTTCCGCAGGAGCCGTAGCTCGGCCTCCGTCTCGGTGCGGTGGCGGTGTGCGGCTTCTTGCTCCTCGCGAATGGCCTGGACAGCGCCTGTAGCTCCTGGATTTGGCTCACGCCTTCGGGCATTTTTACCTTGAGCTCGTTGATCACGGCTTGAAACTCCCCAAGCCGTGCCTCCATGGTGCTAACGCGGGGGCGAAGTGCGGTGTAGACTAGCACCGTTTCCATGGTGTTAGCCTCGGGAACCTCCCCTTCAGGTGGGTTGTTCCCGTGCGGGATGTTGATTGTCGGAATGTCCTCCATTGCTTCAGTCTTAGTTGGTAGAGGTGGTGTTGGATCTCCTTCACAATGTAAGCTCTGATGCCAAAACTGTCACGCCCCCAAAATCACTTAGAATTTTTTTCGCTTCTAGTGACACTTGACGCAACGCGGCAGCGACTTGCTATGACCGAGCAAGCCGCCTAAACCTTATGCGGAAAATGACCTTGTGAACGTGGAAATGCCCCTCTCACTCAACTCACGAAATTGCAGCCAATGACTTGTGTAGTTGTCAACTTCGGGTCCACACCAAGGACTCGACCAAACTTCTCACACAACGAATTACGGGAGCGCACTCCCAACCCAATTTTATTACACAATCGGGGACCGCAAAGTCTGGGGGAAGTACAAGTTAAGCGTCAGAAGACACTATCGTGACTCGTACAAGGACTCGACAAGCACACACTCGCACAACGAAGCACACGAAAGCTAAGCACAAAGACACGCTAAGGTACTCAACTCTCTCTCGCAGAACTTCTGCCAAAACTCTCATTCTGAATGAGCCAAGTACATGGCTTTTTATAGGAGAGCCGATGGGCCTTAGAATAGGCCAGCCGACCTTGTGCGGCCAATGGGCGCGCTGCGGCCTGAGGCTGGCAGCACCTGGCTGGTCAGTGATGTGCTCTTTGTAGGCTGGGCAGGTCTGGCTGGCCTTGCAGAGACTCCTCAGGTCTCAGCCTGTGTGTGCGCTGGCTTGCCTGGCACGGCAAGGTATAGTGGCCTGGGCTGAGTCTGGCCCAAGGATGCCGCGCGATGATGGTGGCCTGCCTGGCGCAGTCTGGCCAAAGCTACCGAGATGTGATGGCTTGGCTGGAGCTGCTCGGCCATCCCTGGTTGCTGGCGGGGCATCATGGCCTGACGGCTGCCAAGGCTAGGCAAGGCTGCCGCGCGATGTGACGGCCTGGCCGCCTGACAAAGCTGGCCGGCCACCAAGTCCAAGACGCCTCTTGGACTTCTCGGCCTGCGGCTGAGTCTGGCGCGGAATGATGACCTGACGGAGCTGACACGGCCAACCCCGAGCTGCCTTTGTCTGCCCTGGTGCCTGGTCGCCACGTGGTCGGTGTCCGGTGGTCCAGCCTGGCGCACGCGGCCTAGGGACGGCGAAGTGCCACCATGCCGTCGGGGTCCGGCCATCGTGCCACCAAGGTAGCAGCGGCCGCCGCCGTTAGGTCCGGCGAGGCTCCGCCGAGGCTCCGCCGAGGTCCGGCGATCGCCCCGTGCGGGCCAGTCAGGCCATCCTGGCAGGCAGGCGCGCGCGCGAGGCGGTGCGCGCATAGGCCGCGCGCGCTGAGGGTTGCGCGCGCAGAGGGCGTGCGCGCTGAGGGTTGCGCGTGCGCCAGGGCTGTCGAGTGCAGGCCGGATGCGGGCCCAGTTGCGACAAATGTCGCGGCCCATGGCCTTGGCCATGGGCGAGCCTTGATAGGCTGCGCGCGCAGCTTGGCTGCCGAACGTGTAGAGGGGCGCGCGCCTGGGCGAGCGGCCGGGCGCCTGTGTGGCACCGGCCCAGTGCGACCGGGACTTTGTGTCCTGCCCCCGTTGAACCCATGGTCAACGGTCAGCGCCGTTCAACGCCTTGACAATCCTCCCCCGGTTAAGCTGCCGATGCCCTCGTCGACTTCGAGGCTGGCTGCGGGCGGAGGGAGCTGAAGGCGCGGCGAGGTCCAGCTCAGGGGCACGGCTCGTGACCCTCTTCGGAAGTGGCTGTCTGGGCAGCCTAGCTGGAGTGGGCGCGTCGCAACGCGCAGTGGTCGTGCTCTTCCCAGAGGGCGGCGCCTGTTTGGCTGGCCGAGCGTGCGCGAGGCACAATGGCTCGCCTGGCGCCAGTTGGAGTGCTGAGGCCGGTGCTATTGGGAGAGACGGTGCAAGAAGGGGAAGCATCTGTGGATGAGGTTCAAGCAAAAGATCTACTATGTTGTGGCATCAGAAGCTTGGCATATGTCAGAACAAGACATGGAAATTCTTGCGGGCCAGAATCTACTTCCGGGTCTCACGAAGGTGTCCCTACGTTCTGTGAGTATTGCGTAGCAAACAAGCAGCATCGATTACAGTTCAACACATCAAATTCTAGAAGCAACGATTTTCTAGATTTGGTTCACTCTGATGTATGGCAGTCACCGGTTTCATCCCAATGAGGAGGGAAGTACTTTGTGTCTTTCATCGACGATTACTCCAGGAGATGCTGGTTGTTTATCATCAAGAGCAAAGGGGATGTGTTTGCAACATTCAAGAATTTCAAGGCTAGGGTCGAACTTGATACAGAAAAGAAGATCAAGTGTTTGAGGACGGATAATGGAGGAGAATATACTGGCAGAGAATTTGATAGCTTTTGCAAAAGAGAAGGCATCAAAAGGCACTTCACTACGGCGTATACTCCACAACAAAATGGAGTGGCGGAGTGGATGAACAGGACTCTGTTGAAAGAACAAGAGCCATGCTGGGAGCTGCAGTTCTAGATAAATCATACTGGGCAGAAGCAGTCAACACCGCCTGCTATGTGATCAATCGGTCGCCTTCAACGACAATTGATCAGAAGACGCCGATGGAAATGTGGATCGGAAAGCCGACAGATTATTCCAAACTCCATGTATTTGGACGTCCTGTGTACGTGATGTACAATGCCCAAGAAACTACGAAGCTGGATCCGAAGTCCATGAAGTGTTTGTTCTTAGGGTATGCTGATGGTGTGAAGGGGTATCGCCTGTGGGATCCCACTGCCCACAAGGTTGTCATCAGCAGGGAGGTTATCTTCTTGGAAGATAAACTAATCGGAGAAAATGATAGCACTACAAAGGAAAGCCCAGAAACTACGGTGATTCAGGTGAAAGGGAAATCTATCGAACAAGATTCTTCTTAAGCAGCACCGGAGCACGAGGAAGGGCCAAGCGAATCTTCAGAGCCAGAACTTAGAAGGGGCACACGCAAAAGAGCCGCACCATCCTGGCATGAAGATTACGATATGGACAGTAACGTTTCATACTGTCTTCTAACTGATGATGAGGAGCCATCAACTCTTCAGGAAGCACTGAACAGTTCAGATGCAGATCAGTGTTGGCGGCAATGCAAGAAGAAATGGAAGCTCTACGGAAAAATAAGACTTGGGAGCTGGTGCCACTACCGAAGGACAGAAAGGCAATTGGCAATAAATGGGTCTTTAAGATCAAACGGAACAACGATGATCAAGTAGAGCGGTTTCGTGCACGACTGGTGGTTAAAGGCTATGCTCAGAAAGAAGGCATCGACTTCAACGAGATATTCTTACCTGTGGTTCGATTGAAGACTGTTCGGGTGCTCCTGGTACGTATGCTACATTTGACCTACATCTAGAGCAACTAGATGTGAAGACAGCTTTTTTCATGGAGATCTTGAAGAAGGGATTTATATGCTCCAGCCGGAAGGTTTTGAAGACAAAGAAAAACGGAACTTGGTTTGCAGGTTGAACAAATCTCTATACGGTCTCAAACAGGCGCCGAGGTGTTGGTATAAGAGATTTGATTCCTTCATCATGAGCCTTGGATACAACAGATTAAACGCAGACCCTTGTGCATATTTCAAGAGGTTTGGTGAAAATGATTATATCATATTACTGTTGTATGTTGACGACATGTTGGTAGCAGGCCCCAACAAAGATCGTGTTGAAGAACTCAAGGCGCAGTTGGCTAGGGAGTTTGAAATGAAGGACTTGGGACCGGCAAATAAGATTCTAGGGATGCAAATTTACCGAGACAGAAATTACATGAAGATTTGGCTTTCGCAGAAGAATTATCTGAGAAAGGTCTTGCAAGATTGTAAGCCAATTTCTACCCCACCTCTTGTTAATTTCAAATTATCCTCAAGTATGAGTCCTAGCAGTGAAGAAGGGAGGATGGAGATGTCTCGAGTACCGTATGCATCAGCGGTGGGAAGTCTTATGTTCGCGATGATTTGTACACGACCAGACATTGCACATGCAGTGGGAGTAGTGAGTCGGTACATGGCGAATCCGGGCAAAGAGCATTGGAGCGCGGTGAAGAGGATCCTACGATATATCAAAGGAACCTCAGATGTTGCATTATGTTACGGGGGAGCATACTTTACTTCAGAGGGTATGTTGACTCTGATTATGCAGGTGATCTTGACAAGAGCAAATCTACCACGGGATATGTGTTCACTCTTACTGGCGGAGCCGTAAGCTGGGTATCGAAGCTTCAGTCTGTTGTCGCAACGTCAACAACTGAAGCTGAATATGTTACAGCTACGCATGCAAGTAAAGAGGCGGTTTGGTTGAAAATGATCATGGAGGAACTCGGGCACGAACAGGAAAATATTCCTCTGTTCTGTGACAGTCAGAGTGCCTTGCATCTCGCAAGGAATCCAGCTTTCCATTCCAGGTCAAAGCACATACGAGTCCAGTATCACTTCGTTCGTGAGAAAGTGGAAGAGGGCACAGTAGATATGCAGAAGATTCATACGAAAGATAACCTAGCAGATTTCTTGATGGCAAGGGAGAAAGAATGGTGTGAAGATCCGATTGATCCTCAATCAAATCTTCAAGTGGGAGATTGTCAGAATATTGTCGGTTTTGACAATTCAAAAGGGATTTCATCACATGGGCAACTCGCTATTCAATAACGTGCTGAAGATTTTTCTATTCGTTCACATTATTGAATGAGGTAAGCAGTTACCTCATTTGCTGTTGCCTATAAATAGGCTACGATGGATCAGAAAGAAATCATCCCACAGATAGAATAAAAAGAGAGAGAAGAGAGAGATCAATGTGAGAGAAAATCGAGGAAAAATAATAGAGAGTTTGTCGAGTATTTTCTCCGACTATAAAGAGATATTGAGGGTTTTCTCCTTTGTAATACGAGAGGTTGTAACTCCTATATTTCCTAGTGGATTCTTCTTCCTTGCCCGTGGTTTATCAATTTGTTTGGGGGTTTTCCACGTTAAATCTCGGTGTCCACATTTTATCTTTAATTACTCAAATACTAGCCGCAATATTATTAGGTCGGGGTTTGCTGCCACGCCAACATAATCACACCGATGTACCGATGTGTCGAGTGTTGTATAAACGCTACATGCCACCATATGCATATTATCAAGATAAATTAGAGTAATATTCCTTTTGATGTGATATTTTACGTGATATGATAATAGAATATTACGTGTTAATTTTAAGAATTAATTGTAAGCATTTTATGTAATTCTTGAATATATGATTTTTCATTTTTAAGCATTAAATATAGTTAAATAGGTTAGTTATGTAGTTTGGATTATGGTATATAAGAGATGAATGTCAAATATCGAGGGCAATTTCGTCCAAAATAAATTAAAAATGTCACCTCATCAAGGTGATCGAGGATCACATACGTTTATGGGTAATCAAAAACTTACAATGTCACCCCAATTTGATCACTTAGTTAATTTTTCACCAGGTTGATGGTTCATTACCTATGCTAAATAAACATAGTCATAAACGGGTGAAGTGAGATTAGCATAATGTTTTTGAAAATCACTCCAAAACAAACACCTCGTATAACAATGAAAATAAATAGTAATTTGGAAAAAATAAGGCTACACGAGGGACTTATCTAACAAATTCTTTAAAAAATAAGAATAAAAAAAGAATACTGTTTGGTGGAGGATAATTTATTATTTTCTAGTCAAATATATGCGGTGGTCTTTTTAGATGCATGCAATATATAATTAGTCACTGAAGCATAATTTAATTTTTATTGACCAAAACTTAGGAGGACAACTAATACGGTACATTCCAACACATCGAGCTTTAAAACATCATCTGAGCCGAGCATATTAAAATGGACAAGATGGCATATTCCTACGCCATGATATAATTAAGTACCATATAATTGACTTTAAAATATGTGATATATATTTATTATATATGTAATATATATGTTGTCTGTAATATATATGTTGTCTAAAATATTTAAAAATAATGATAAATAATATTTATTACTAAATAATTTATCATTGAACTTATACTACCTATTATAAATGATTTATGTTGAATTCCGACATTATTCATTAATAAAACGTTATTCGAAAAGAAAATATATAACAAGAGAAATATAGTTAGCGGGTTGACCCGCTAGCCCGCCAACTCGCTGTGAGGCGGGCGAGCTACTAGTTTAGTAGCCCCACATTTTTTACTGTCCCATCCCTTGATTTTTTTTCTGTCCCGAGGTATCCCCACACAATCTGGTCATGAGCTAACCGCCACACACTCTAGAGGTGAGACTAATCCTCGGGACAAGATGGATAAGTCCCAAACCATCCGACAACAATAGTCATGGGCCTTACGCCCATGGAGACTTCTCAAAGGAATTGTGAGAGGGAGATTCGATCACATAACCTCCTAACCACACCATTGAGCCAAGGGGTCATTGGCGCCTCATCCCTTAATTTAGTAGTGTTATAATGTGCAAAAAAAATTAATTAAGTCTAATATTTTGAGCCAATACTACAAATATATGACTGTTATTTTTCCTTTAACTAAACATGCATTTTATCTTTTCTTTTTTGTCTTTTCAACTTCATGACTTTCATCTTCCGGTTGTCTTTTCATTTTCTCACTCTTTTTTTTTTATCTCGCGTGACTTACTTGTAGTTTTTTTAGTTTTTTGTGCCTATTAATAAATCACCCACGTCCCTGATTGTTAAATAAGCAACAATCTCATTATCTATCTAAAAGCTTGATTGGATCTCGGTCAAACAACAACTGAAGCTCAACAAAATAATTTAGGTTTTATCTTTGTATTTTTTATTTTATTATTATTGGTAAAGCTATTTTTATTGCATTTGTGATTTTTTTTATCGAACTTTGTTGCATTATTTTGTTGTTAGTAAGTGATGTCAACCAGAAAATATGAATCTGGTCACTCGAAGAGATTAAAAAGCAGAGACTCAAAGTGTTAGTTGAATGCAGAAGGGTCACTATTAAATATGTTACTGTTAACAAAAATAAGACTACCAATAAGAAAATATTGGGCAGACTTCTATCAATAGAATGAGTTGGATGAAAAGATAGATTATGAGAATTTTATAAAAGAATTTGCATCAAGAAAACCTAGAAGAATAAATTCTTGTAATCGCTTTTGTTTTATTTTAAAGTTTTTCACTAAAAAAATATTCAAAGTTTTAACTCTGCCTTCTATAAATTTCAAATTTTACAGTTGTCGGTCTCAAGTCTGGATAAAGGAGGATGATTGTGTGATACTTACACCTAAGCAATTTTGTTAGTATGTATTATTTATGTTTTTCAATAAAAAAAGGCCATGCCCTGATTTTACATATCGACTGCTTCGTGGATATGTCTTTCATTTTTATTTGTTGAGAAAGTTCATTGACAACTTAAATTGTGTGGATGCAAAACTCGTTATTATATGACGCCATTGGTTTCAAACAAATATACATTTGGAAATTATTTTTTAAAAAAAAATGCTCGACACATTTGGTTTTTCTATTTGCTATGTTATTTGTCACTAGCCAGCAATATGATAGCCGCTGTTTGGAGTGAAACCATGGATGCCTGTTGGAGAAACCGACATCCGTAAAAGCCCAGCTCGGAAATCAATAGACAACAAACAGAGTGCACATATGAACCGAACTACTATAACAAGGGTTGTCTAAAGACCAAGTTAAACAAGAATGTTAAAAATAAAATACATATGCTTAAATAAGAATTGGACTCGAATGAAATAGCAGGTACTAGGATGAACTTATACTACTATAAGTCTAACCGCCACTCTTTTTCTTCTGTGGACCATGGGATATTCCCACTCAATCGTCTATAGACTTACGTCACACGCTCTGAGATGAGATTACTCTCCAAGAATCATGTCGTTACGTTTCAAAATTCACATAATACTGATAATAATGATAAGTGGAAGAGAAAGGCACAGCTGAAGCAAATCGTAGGAGGAAAGCTTATTTTATTCATCACTTCACAGCCGTTATATAGCTAGGCAAGCTTCTAACAGAAAATGCTAAAAATACTGACATCCTTAGACTTAGTACCGAACCCATGTTCTAAGTAAATAACTACGTCGACTCCTAAAAACTTGGACAAACATGACCAATTGTACTTAGAATAATAAATAAATAAATAATAGCTAACAAATACGTCTGTCATGAGGTTTGAACCCGTGATCTAATGGATAGAATCCTGGTTCCATAAGCCAGTAGGCCAATTCCATGAAAACAGCCTAACTATTAAAGAACTTTTGCATTTAATGCATATAACTACGGTGTAAAAATGCCGAGCTCGGCTCATTTTCTGGGCTCGAGCTCGAGCCCGTCAAGCTTTTCAGCTCAGTGCTCGAGCTCATTCGACCCCTAATGAGCTCGTACTCGAGGTCGACGAACTGCTCGAGCTCGATCTTTTTTAAAATTAAAGAAAATAAATAAAATATTAACAATTTAATAAAGAAACAAAAAAAAAAAAAAGAGCTCGCGAGCTCTTATGTCTGGGCCTCCATTAGCTAGAAAGAACCGGGCCATAAAAGACGAACAAACCCCTCCGTACTTTCAACTTAGGTCCGTCCCTCGGATTGTGATTATGACAACTATGAGAGCCCATGGGCGATTCTTTTTCAAGGAAGAGATAAAATACTTCTATTAAAGTTAGCTAAAAATATGGTCACATACATACATGTGCTGAAAACTCGACACATGAAGGATCATATCATCATAGCATGTGGGCACAAAATCATGTAGCTATCATTCACTTGCAATTGCAATGCCCCACTGTTAATTTAGTGTAATGATATTATACATAGTGGAGCCTGACAGCATGTGGGTTGTGGAGATGGAAAAAAAAAAAAAAAAGCAATTTAGCAATGGACACGTATTTCTCCTTTCTTTGTATAACTAACAAAATATAAAAAATATAACATACAAACATAAAAGTAAATTAAAACTAACTATAAAATAGGCCAGACCCTTCATGATAAAAATGCTCGCATTAAAAATTGAGACTTTCCTATAAATTTTAGTAACTGCTCCAGAAAAAAAAAAATTAATATAGAACCTCATTGCTAATTGCTTTCGCTTTTATTCCTAAGGGCATATATATAAATTCACGTGGATTGAATATGCCATCTCATCTCACTTGACAACATTCGCTTTGGCTTCACTTGGTCTCATAATATTCCTTGCTATCTTCTTATCGTATCCCCCATATGTTTATTAATATTCTTAGCATTATTATTATCATCTTATTTATTCTGAGCTTACTACTCTAATAATAATGTCCACCGTTTCAGATATTTCATCATCATCAGAGTCGTCAGTACTAAAAAACTCGAAGAGAAGTATTCAACTAGTATCGAGATCCGCGTCGGAGAGATTGCTGAGCAAATTCAGCGACTTTTCCGAATTCAACTTCGATTATTCGCAAAGCGGCCTTTGGTCTCCTCCATTTCCAAGAAGCGCGTTTCTTCTCAGCTCTCCACGTCATCACATATCCACTCGGCAAGAAATGGTTCACAAGCTCAACGCCATGCTAGACGAAACACACAGTTGTAGAAGAAGAAGAAGACATTCGTCATCATCATCATCGTCTTCAAAGCTATCTTTCAACGTATGTAAGAATAAAGCCCATTAATTTGAGATTAGCGAAAGAAAATGATGACAACAATTAAATAGTTACGATATTTCATATGTTGCTTTTGTGCAGGCATGCTTGTGTTCTCCAAAGAGAATGTGAAATGGTTCAAGTGGACTCAGTTTGCGTTCCACTCTTGTTTCCATGTAAACTAAATAATACTATAATTTATGAGCCTTGTAAACTGATTCGTAATAAATAGCGTATATTCGTTCTCATTTCGTTTCCTATGTTAGCAAGTAGATAAGCATAGGATATAAGTTACAACTCCTCTGCTCGTTGGATACCATGAATGACGTTTTGATTGGACAATCACATGATATAACTTTTTACAATAATATGATGATACATGGTCCATGTTTCATGATACCTGCGACTTACAAAGGAATATATAAATATATTATTTCTATCCAATATTTGGACAGGCGGATAAGTACAGGCCACAAGAATACATTTAATCTCGTGTTCTTTGCAATTGGGCTTGGTCTTTCTTCATTCATCGTCACGGATAACACATACTAACATTTTGGACACTCAAATTTATTATAATATATAAATATAGGGGTCTTTAATATATTATATTAAATTTATTTGGGGTCTTTAACACATAAGTACCTATTTGGATAAAAACTCGTAATTTAGTACCCTGTCAGGATTTTTTTATATGTAGGTACCTAACAGAATAAATTTTTTGCACATAGGTACCCGATCCCCGAAAGTACACCATACAACAGCTTTGGTACCCTATATAATAGAAAATGGTGACGTATGCTATATTTAGGTACGCTCTATGTAAGGCACAGGTATGCCGTATGTACGATGTATGCTATATTTAGGTAACATATATCAACGTGTTATGGTACGCAATATATACACAGGAAGATACGGCATGACTAAAGAAATTGGTAAAAATTAAATCGGGTACCTACCTCTGACATGGGTACCTATGTGTAAAAATTTTATCCAATTGGATATTTTTCTATAGATTCACCAATTTATATTAATTTAAAATAGTTAATTTAAATTGTAATTTAAATGTTATTATGTATACATAAATATAGAAGGAAATGTATAAAAATTAACTAATAATAATTAATGAAAGATAGTAATTAAAAGATAGTGAGTGATTTTTAAGATTTTACTATTAATTTATTTTGTAAAATTGACAGACAAAGAGAGACCGTAGCCACCGTCACTTAATAATATACTAGTAATGTGCACCCACGATGTGGGGCAGTTTTTTTTGCACCCACGATGTGGGGCAATTTTTTTTTCCGTAAATTCTCGAGATTTTTTTCTATTTTTTATTTCCTATTAATAGAAGTATATTAAATAACTACGCAATAAGTTTGAAATTTTGGTGTAATTGACACACCAAATTGGGCAGTTTTTAAGTACCCATGACAATTAATAAATAGTATAGATAAAATAGATAATCATTATTTTTATCTACTTTCTACTTTCGTATCTCAAACCCGAGAATACGGCGTTATCTCATGCCGGTAACAAAAAGAGTTATTTTGCAGAGTTCAACGCACAAAAATTTTTGAGCAAATGGTTGGACATTTTTCGAACTGAAAAATAGAAGACTAATTGTGAGACTTGAGATACCTTGGTGAACTTATGCCACGTGTAGACTAATTGATTTCGTGATTAAAATTTAACTTACAAACAATATTTTCAAACAGCATGGTGTTAAATGATAACTTACCAAAATAAATTGAAGACCATATGATTAATGCGGGTTAATAGTATGGTTGTTGGGGGATCATTTTAATTTCTAGAAAAGATATGTATCGTCATTTATTTTTTGGCTTAAAACTAATGTAGACCCACACACCACGAAACAATCACCTCCACCATTAAATACAAATTAGAGTCGATAATCGCGAAGATCCAACCCACCGCTGCACGTGCAAGAACGTAGAATATTCAACTCTTTGGTTGGGTTGGACATAATTAATTTAGTCTATATCATTATTTTTGTTGTTTATGCAGTTAATGTATAATCTCACCATTCAAGAGATTGGAAAAAGAATTTGCCCTTCTTTAAGTCAATGAATTCCAAGAACGCTGGATAAATACATAAGAGTAAAATGATGCTTCAAGTATACCATCCTCTCACCGTTGGTGCTAAAACTTATATGTCGTTTTGTTTCGTTAACTTTGCAAAACCTGTCATTTTCTGTTCTTTGCCTGTGGTATAGTTCAAACATAACTTTTGCTATTTACTCTAAGACTAAATAATCTCGACAACAGGTTGTGTACTAAAGCAATAAGAAATGAGTAAAACAAATCAAACATTAAATAATCACAACCGATTGGTGAACCAATCTTGGTCATGACATGGTTGTGCACATTTCTCAATAACTAATGTTAATCAAATGATGCCAAGTGTCAAAATTAGATTGGTTGTGTATGCTTTTTTTATGAATTCTTATGATACATTCAATTATCTATTAAAATTTTTATTTTTTAGTTTTATTTTTTACCAAAATGTATGATTTTTTTCTCTCTATAAATATAGACTAATATTGATACATTTGAATCGCAATTTCAAATCGTTTATTTCCCTATTAATTCTAAAATCTATCATAATTCATATTATTTTTCACTGTCCAATGACCAAACCAAAGTATCTAAATTTTATATCATATAATCGTAATATATTTTCACACATGCAAATACTACAAAAGACAATTATAAGTATAAATATTATGGGTTATGTTTGGTTGTTGATAAAGCATGAAAATTGCTTAGGTTGGGTTGATTTGTACGTTGTGTACGACGAGGAAGAGAGAGTAATATATATTTTATTTACACAGCTTACGGATGGAATTGATGATCCAAGTCTAAATATAATTACGATAAGAGGATGAAATGAAATGAAAACGTTTTTAAAAGGAATAGATTAAAAGAACACGGCCTTAGAACAGTACTTAGATATACCACGCGCGCCAAATTCCTACTTTCCTTTGCAAAGCACCACCTAATACGAAAAAGACTAAACACGTGCGCCACCCCGCATTTCCAGGACATATTAATTATAAATAAATATTATTCTTCATAAAATTAAATTTATAAATTTTCCACTACACGTCTCTAGAGTGGACCCCACATGGAAGTGGCACGATCGTAATTTAACTGCATAATCAAGCCCCGAAATATAATCCCACGCCCAATACAAATGCAATTCCAATCCATCCTCAACTCTCAAATCACATTCAGACTTGAGCCCAAGCAGATACGTCAAAGAAAGACCGTTGTAGTAGTTCATAGCAATCTCATCTCTATTCCTCTCCAATCTCTCGAAGCTGTGTTGTTCATCGTGTTTGTAGCAGCTCTGTAATCGATGACGTCGTCGGGTACGCGGCTTCCTACGTGGAAGGAGAGGGAGAATAACAAGCGCCGGGAGCGTCGCCGGCGTGCGATCGCCGCTAAGATCTTCGCCGGACTGAGGATGTACGGGAACTACAAGCTTCCGAAGCACTGTGACAACAACGAGGTACTTAAGGCGCTGTGTAATGAAGCCGGTTGGGTCGTTGAAGACGACGGCACGACTTACAGAAAGGTAAACCGTAGCTGAATCGTGTGTTATTTCTCGGTTCGGTGGTAAGGGATACGGATCTGATGCGATGATGATTAGAATTTTATGCTTGTGAAGGTTCGAAGTTGTGTTATATAATTATCTCTTTTTTTTCTTAATGATAAAAAGAATAGTGTGATGAGAGTTGTGAAGGTAACTCTGTGCTCGTTCGTCGATGTGGATCGGTTGTGCTAACTTAAAGTCTTGCGCAGTCGGAAGTAGATTATGCGTTTCCACGAATTATAGATTTTGATCGTTTATGACTTATTTGGCTTCTGAAGAATGTGGGTCGATTGTTAATTACGGTAACAAAGCTGAGTGGATCGATTCTGTTTATTACGATCTTTAATACTTGGGGTAACATATTAACTCTTCTAATGAATTTTTAATGGTATTATCGATTGATCTACACTAGATTTTTACTATTTGTCATTTTTTTACTTAAATGTATGAAAGGACACAGCCTGAGTGTTTAAGATGAGTTGTCAGATGAAGCGTTGTGTGCAGTAGATGTGAGAGTTATTGCAGTCTACATATATTAGATCGATTTTTCACCGGTGAATGTGATTAGTTTTTGTTTTTTACCTTTGAGGAATGTTACGGACTTTGAAGATTCCTTCCCTTCTCTTCTTATTATTTTTTTGTCCTCTGCTAAGTTTAGTCTCCAACTGTCAGACGCTTATCCGAATTTTGGTAAGACCTTTGACGAAAGTGCCCCTCAGCATGCTCTTCATTTTCTTTCATGAATCTGTCACGATTAAATGGGGCACTTGCATTGTGTCATGTACATATGATTTCCGCTTTCTGATATCTGTATCTCTCTCATGGGATGAATGACCTACTTTGCTATCTCGTTGTGTCATATACGAGATGTTTCAGAGTTAAGTGTAACTTCTGGAAGTGAGGCTCCATACAAAAATTACTATTGCTGAGTCCACGAAAATTTGTTAAATGTGAAGGCATGCCAGTCCAAGAAATTGGTCTGTTGTTGAATATGTACACATTGGATGTGTTTATGCTTTTGATCTTCTGTACGATAACCATTTACTCAATTCTCATCCTCCGCAGGGTTGCAAGCCCGTGCACCGCACAGATCCCATGGGCGGCTCAGCCACCACGAGCCCTTGCATATCCTACCAACCGAGCCCAGGAACCTCCTTCAATCCAAGCCCTTCATCGTCTTCCTTCCCCAGCCCTATATCGACCCGTTACGCCGCACCCATCAACAACGACCCAAACTCTCTCATTCCATGGCTGAAGAATCTCTCCTCTAATGGTCTCCCTCCTCCCTCATCTAAGCTCCCCCATCTCTACATCCCTGGAGGTTCCATAAGCGCCCCAGTGACCCCTCCCTTGAGCTCGCCAACCGCCGGCAGCCCTAGATTGAAAAAAGGCTGTAATAACTGGGACAGTCAGCACCATCCCTTTTTATTACCATCTTCTTCGACCCCTCAAAGCCCAGGTCTTCGAACCCCGCCCGATTCAGGGATGGTCTCGGGCGTTCAGACTCCCCAAGATGGGCCTTCTTCCCCGACGTTTAGCCTAATCTCGGCGAACCCTTTCGCCTTCAAGGAGCCATTCTCGAATGGGGGTTCTCGCATGTGGACCCCGGGCCAGAGCGGGACATGTTCTCCTGCTATTACGGCTGGTTTCGATCGCTCAGCTGATGTCCCAATGGCTGATGCCATGTCATCCGAGTTTGCGTTTGGGAATAGCGGTAATAATGCTAAGGGGCTGGTGAAGGCTTGGGAAGGAGAGAGGATACACGACGAATGTGGGCCCGACGAGCTTGAGCTGACTCTTGGGAATTCGAATACAAGGTATGATTTTAAAACACAGGGTTGAGTTGAGAAATGGTCGTTTTTTTTTCTTGTTACTAAACATAATTCCAATTCCTGAATGACAGGTGAAGAAAGGACGATTGAAGAAATGCGATGTGTGTATGTATATCTTCTATTACAGTGATTTGAATGTTTCATTGTGGAATTACTATCACACAGTGCTTCCTCATCGATGAATGCTGAGGTGTTCTGGTGCCATGATACAGTGACTTGAACCAGCTTGCCTTTATTCTGCATTCCCTATCATTCACGAATTCGTAAATGGGAAAACTACTGCATTTGAGTTGTAAGAACGAAGAAAATTCGTTAGTTGAGTTGGTAAGTATCTCTGCCGTTAATTTATTTTAGCAGATTATGATCTGGGCTATCTCGTAAGTCGTAATATATGCTGTGTTTGTATGATTTTGTTGTACCTCCAATCCTGCTGTTCGGGTTTGTTGTAGATGTCTTATTTAGGCTGGCCTTTGTACTTTACTCTATTTAATGTTGTAGTCAATGATATTACTTCTTCACTTGGCTGATCTTGTTCTTGCATTTTATCTTAAAATAATAGTCTTGTAGTACATATTTTCCTCAAATCTAAATCAAGAGTTGCGCCAAGTCGTGGAATTTGCAACGAGATAAGTCGGGATTTTATTTTTCCCTGCGAAAGATCCATACGAAAGTGGATCAACTACAGAATTCGCGATACCAATTACAAAATCCACGACTTTTATCGACTATAGATAGATCAACATCTTATTACAGCATTTTCTGTTCTCATGTCCACAATCTGGGCAGTGTGCTAAGTGCAGAAATATACCTAACCTCTACGAGCAGTTCGTCTAAGTTGTATCCTCGGAATGCCTAAGAAGGGTCTGCAACATATGAGAACAAACGCTAGCTCTACCGTGAAAATACTAAAGCTAATCCATACTAATAATATTCTCCTCCAAGACCATATTAAGCTTTTTAGAAAAGGAAGCTTCGACTCTATAGCAACCGACGCTGAGTAAATCTCAGGTATCCCACCTGAAGTAAAGAACTCGGCTCTTTGTTCGATGGACACTCTTAAGAAGGCAGATGGGTTTTTCCCCTCCGTAAAGCCATGAAACTTAACCTTCAGATCTTGGGTTTCAGACACATAGCCAGCTAAGATAGGAACAGCCTTGAGAAAAGTCAGCAAAAGGCGAATGGGTTTGCTCCTAAACTGCAACATGCACGGGCGTTTCGAACTTGTGTGTGTTCTTCCTTCAGCAGTGAGGAGGTCTACTCTAACCTTCAAGAAAAACGAGCACCATTGGCGTAAGTCGAACAAGTTTGGATCGCCAAACGAAGTGGCAAGAATAAGTTTAAGAAGACTCTTTAACTGCAGTAAAAACAGCTACCTGAAAAATCCCGAGATTCTGATTGTAATAAGACTCTGGCAAAGTCAACGAAACAGTAACCTCAAACTCACGGTGAGGGGGTATGACCATCAATGGTACCGATGAACTTGGATTCTTCTCTTTGAAGTCGAAGTCTAAACGACTATCCATTCTCACGGGCTCCTCTACTACAACCCTCATCAGTAAACCACCAATCGCAAACGCAGATAACATCAATGCAAACATTACCATACATACGTAGCACAACCACAAGAATGCCCAAACACACTTCAGAGCTAAACTCCACCAACCTTTTCGTTCTTTCAACTGCTCGTATATGAATGGAAAGATGTTCTTCAGTGCGAAATCCCAAATCGTGCTGATATGCTTCGACAGATGAGCTTTCGCCCGCTTTGAGAACCCGAAAGGATCGCATACGAACGAGTAGAATGTATAAGCAGACCATACTGGAAATGTAAGAAACTTACACAGCAACGTAATTTGGAAAAGAATTGCCCTTAAGCTAGCGCCAGCAAACACGAGAAGGAGGCTGGAATGTGCTTCATCGTCTTCTCTCAGATGCAGATCTCCATTGCTCTTAGAACTCGCTTCGTTCCCATCATTCATGGCCACGTCTGCGTTCGCATCAGTGATTGTAGAAACCTCATCGTTCGTGTCAATATCCACCCTCTCTTTTCCGCTCTCCGAGCTGTCTTTAATCCCGAGAAAACCGAAGCTTTCACTTCCACCATCACCCGATTTCTCCTGATCAAATCCCTCGGTTTTGCTAAACTCTTGGATCGGTAATTGAACCGAATCGATCTCAGGGCCAGCACCCGACAGCCCTGATGGGTCAACATTCAATGGTTTACGATGCTTGAACGATCGCCTCCTACGCAGGCCAGGAGAAATCCCAGCTTCGTCTTCCCTCGTCTGCTCGTTATTTGGGAAATCTGAAACAGAAACGTCGCCGTTCGATTCGACAGCATCGGAAATAGTTTCTTCGGAAGCGTGTTTCGCATGGGGCACAGTCAATTTCGCGTCCTCCATATGAGAAGTATGATGATGATGATGCTACCATGTACGAGTAGAACCTTCCAGCTTGATGAATGGTGATGATAAAGGTGGAGATTAGATTAGGGGGATATTTTGCTTGCGTGGGTTGTACGTACGCCTTGCATCTCGATGTTGTACATTCGTTTGAACCGCAAAAAATGTCAATTTTTTACAATTGGATGAGAGAAAATTAGAAATTGTTGTAATAATTGGATAAAGAGAAAGACTACCACAGATCCACTAAACTACCTCTGTAATAGGACAACTCGAAACATATTATTCCTACACAAATTAAACATCAAATGTAATAAATCTTGAAACTTGGATTATTAGATTTTCTTGTTGAACCCTTATTTCGAGGTCGTATCCAATGCATGCACGTGGTGATGGAGTAATTCACAAGAATGCATGCATTTATTCAGTTTGATGAACAATAAGGAAGATATTGGATCTTTACACTAATTAAATGTCATGTGGAATTATTGAAGGACACATAGAGATACAAAAATTTTTATTTATTATTTTTTTGGAAGTTGGAATTAATATAGAGAAAAATATATCACATTTTTCAATAAGAAAAGAAATAAGAATTGACGTGAGGAGACGCCTAAAAATATATAGAACTAAAATATAATATAATTTTACGAGTTTATACTTTTAGGTGCAAAATGGTTATTTTATTCCTTAGTTCTAAATGGATCCATTTGTATTGTTATCATATATATGTTTTTCTCCCCAAATGTGAGATCGATACTTTGATTCAAGAAAGTGGCTTTATTCATTTTAATTTCGAACTTCCACGCTCGATGCTCTAACATTGGCAATAATTGAAGAAATATCATGTATATATTTTATTTACTTTGTCCAAGTCGGTAAAAAATGGAATATGAGCATCACAGTGATGGTGAAAGCTGCACGTGGCAGCAACGTATGCGCCATCTTTTAACTATATTCGGAAGGATTTTATTTTAGGACCACAACTACATTCACCAAGATATATGTTGAATTTATTAAGGTTATCTTTTTTATATACAACTATAATTTTCCGTCTCCTCTGATAATTATCACGCTCAAGTTTGCTTTTTCAAAGATGCGTGATGAACAATATATATATATATATATATATATATATATGTACATATAATGTTAATACTATGTCAGTTAAACTTGTCAATCAAGATTAGGTTGACATGGAACTTACACAGTAAACTCAAGATAGAGTATTAAATTAATAATGGAGTTGCATTAATTGGGTTAGGTCATTGCATTCAAGTGTAGCAGATTTCAACATCATCAACCCAAATATGACCATCAACTTAGCTCTTGGAGGTCCCCTTGTAAGAAAGAATATTGGTCCTCAATACAATTTCGGGAAACTACACTTTTTCCTTTTTTTTTTTTTACATTCGCTTACCTAATCATATAAAATAATATATTATTTCGATTCACACGTTTTTAATAATTAAAAGAACATATCAAAAATATGTGGAAGCGAGAAAGTTTGATTTTATTTTCCTCGTAATTTTATTAGATATGTATTACGTTAGTCTCCATCATTGTGGGCCTCATGCTAGATATGAATGGAGATTTTCTTGTTGTGGCCAACGAGGACTTCATCATCAATCAACTCTTCTTGTTCATTTTTAACATTTGTATTGTTTATGTATATATGTAGATATTTATATGGAAATTAACACCGAGGTTTTTTAGCTCTTGATTTTGTGTTAAAAACTGTGATATCTTCAAACGCTTATGGTTACAAGACTAGGGAGATGATGAATCGTGTATTATTTCGTATGTAGTCTATCACATAAGGTTTTTTAAACAAAAACAGAAATTAGACAAACGATTTAAGCAAACAAAATTTTGTAGGTGGTTTTGTAACAGATAAAAAGAACAACCTTCTTGGAGAAGTTTTTGAGTGGCATAAGGGTACACTATTTTTTGTTTTTAACTCATATGAACACATCTAAGTGGAGTAGGTTATTTTATGTTTTTAACATTATAAGAAAACAAAGTCAAATTTTATCTTAATACACGGCTGATGGTGAAAGTTTGAAATTTGTAGCCCTTTCAAGTCTTTCTAACGTGTTGAAAAAAACTTAAGGTGTTCACCTTCATGCCCCATTGTCTATCCTATCCTAGTCATAATATACCAAATATTTCTTTCCATTTTATATGTGGCTTGATGGTTGTATAAAAAGAAAACTAGCAGCCAAGGCAAACCCCTATTTAACGAGCATAAATGAACTAGTAAACAAATAAAGAAAAGCACATTTAATTCTCGAGACAAAATACGTTCATGATTCATAAAGAATGCATTGAATTATGCGTTATCTACGGAATAATGACTAGTGATCCTACTATATAATGGACCCATTTTCTTTCAAATTATTTTTTCTTCAATGGAAAAAGTAAATATAATTTTTTCTGTCCCGAGGTATCTGCACACAGCCTGGCTATGGGCTAACCCCTGTCAGCCGTGGGCTCTTTTAGCTGCCCCACAGACTTGGCGAGAGCTATTTGCGCCACACATTCCAGTGTTGGGACTAATCCTCGGGGCCAAAAAAATCGTAAATATAATTACCAACCAAAAAAATCGTACAAGTGTTAGAACAGGAGGTGAACAACCCACATGAAAACCCTAATGAATGACCCCTTTAATCTTCAGTTTGGCATCTCACCTGTCAAATGCACTTTCATGGTTTTTACTCAATGACCCTTCATATCCACTCGTTTCTCCAATATAAATTCTTTTTAGATGAAGAATCGAATACCTAAAAATCATGCCAAGTCGCTTATCATATTGTATTTCTATATTTTATTTAATATTTTCACCTATTTTCCTAACCTATGTTTGATTTCTTTCTTATCTAACACAAGAGTTATTTTCTTGGACTGAGTTAGGCGTTGTACTTATATGTCGAACAACTAGTACACTAGATGACTCCATCTCCAACCGAGAAACACATTTTGAAACCCAAACTCATTCTCAAACTCAAAATGTAGTAATTTTTCTACAATCGTTAAACTCATTCCCAGGACTATTTTCGAAATATTCACTTCGACACCAACATTTACAACTTTTCAATACTGGCCTCAACCTTAAAAAATAACGTTTTCAATATGATTGCTAGTATTTTAATAAAATTTTAAAAACTGTTAAATTAATGTTTTAATGTTTTTATTTGTATTTCGGTTTTGTAAGGTTGATTTAATTATTAAAACAAATAAAAGAGCTTTAAATGCAATTACTGAATATAGAAATCATTATATGGTTCAAACGTATCTATGCGCTTGTTGGAGGAGAGAGAAAATATCTACGCATTTATCTGCCGGGTGAGAAACTACAAAACTCATTTTGTTGATTTTGGGATCCGGTCTTAGCTGAATGATTAACTATGACTTTTATCATATTTTTATTTTATATTATTTCTAATATTTCTACACTTCAAATTTGTGAATTTAATATTCATGTTTTATCTTTTTTCTTTTTTATCATCAAGGTAGACATATGATTCACGTTCATCATTTTTCATAATCAGTCATATTTCTCAATTCTAAAGAAATTGGGTTATGCTGCCCGGTCTTATGCCATTTTGCTCGTCGCTCTAATATTGTTGTAATATATATAGATATATAGATATATATACATAATTCTATTGATTCATATATAATTTATCCCAAACGTCTAAGTTGTTATATATGGAAGTGAGATAACGCTCTGTTACATCTTTCCATGACAGTTGGGTTGACTGTAAATTATAGTTAGACAATTTCCAGGCTAAAACAAAAAGCCTTAATAGCGAATGTCCGATTTGGCTATCAGTATAAAAAATTTTAAAAATTTGAAAGAACTAACTTTGAGGGGAAAAAAGAAGCATACGCCATATCATGTATATATTTTCCCAAAAAAAAAAGGTATGTTAGCCAAATGATCTAAACCATTCGACCATAAAAAGGAGTCAGAGGTATGAACTTATATTGGATCTTAATAAAAATGATATTTCCACCTTGAAATCTATCAATAATAGAAACAACTTAAGTTTGAATATTTTCTTAATGCGTACTCTTAAAGGACATTTGGCATACAAATCTAGTAATACCAATCAAGACCCATTTTACTGTTATCATATACTCCCTCCGTCCTAAACCATTTTATACATTTTACTATATCGGGCGTCCCATTCCCTTTTATACATTTTCTTTTATAGTAAAACTATTACAAACAATCAATATAATAATATTGAATATTCTTAAAAAACATCTCAAAATATACATCTTTTTACCTTTTAATTGGACTATGTTATTAAAATATTCAGTTTCTTAAAAACCGCGTCATATTCCAAATGTACAAAACCATTTCGGACAGAGGGAGTATTAGATTTATTCTTATTTTACCAACTGCACCACTGTTATATACAAATAAATTATCAATAAATAGTAAATTGAAAAGATACAGAGGATGTCACAGGGCAGAAGTCTTATGTTTTGTCAAGGGTCAGCCCTCAACAATCTTCTTGCGCAGTTAAATTTTATGATAAATATGAATAAATAAATAAACTATACCCTAAAAACGGGAAGAAAAAGCTAGGCCAGAACAGGTGTGACTTCAATACAATACTTAAATTACTAATTAGGGCATCAATATTGACAAAACAATATATAAGTGGTTAGTTATTTCTTATTTTCAATTCACATTTTAAACTCGAAAAATAACCTCTCATCATATTGAACTAAATGTATATCCCATTTCATGGAGCTAATTAACCAAATTAGTGTAAGGAGGAATTATGATTTGATGGGAGATATGAGGGTTCTTTTGTGGTAATAATGCCATTTGTCATAAAGTTTGGATCTATGAGAGCAACCTAGTCAAGGGTTCCTTTTTAATCTCTTGATATATCATTTTCAGTTTGTGAAGGCTGTTTTCTACTTTACCAATCTTTGTTATTCCTTCCCCTAGCCCATAATTATACGAAATAAAATGGAAAGTATAAAAAAATTCATATTTATTGCAATAAACCTAGAAAACCTTGCTATGATTACTAATTATTATGAGATGTGTGCTTTCTGTTTACCAACTATAATGCTTCATGACTAGAGAACCCTCCAATAAAGAGATGCTTGAAAAATCAATAGGTATGCACATCAATGAGACATATCACACACCCTCGTAATTAAAATAACACATATAGTGTATAAAATAAAATAAATGTTAAATAATAAGAAAATAGCTTTAGCAAATACAATGAACAGCAAAAAATGCCCTTTCCTTTATAAATAAACAAGCTACTATGCTTGCAACCCATAACACTTTCTGCATCAACCATCCTAGTTTTGTAAAGAAAACAAAGATTCAGAAAAGCATATAAGCTTCACCTTCATCACTTCCAAAAATCTTCAACCCTTTATCCCTAATAAGGTCAGAGAAGCTAATAAGTTTGTTTCCATGTAAGAAAGTAAATTGAAGCCCTAAATGAACATTCTTACAAGAAACGTTCAAAATCAGCTGACCCAATTGTTTTATCTAGGCTTAAATTCGAAAAAGATTTCATCTTTAGCCTGATAAACGGATTCTGCTTTATTTTTCAGACAGAAATGGAGCTTCAAAGCGATCCATCAAGAGAAATCTCGCAGGAGAGGAAGAATGGTAGAGGAAAGATCGAAATCAAACGGATCGAAAACACAACTAATCGACAGGTCACCTTTTGTAAGAGACGTAACGGTTTGCTCAAGAAAGCTTATGAATTGTCTGTGCTTTGTGATGCCGAGGTTGCCTTGGTTGTCTTCTCTAGCAGAGGGCGTCTTTATGAATATGCTAACAACAGGTAACTTAACTTTATAATTGAAGATACATATGAAAAAATGGGTTTTTTTTTTAAGCTATTTCTTTGGCGAAAGATGGTTCATTTCGGTGAAGGTTTTGAGGGGTAAGGTTATTCTTTAATTTCCTATTTAAGAGAGGACAAAAGAAGGATCTGGAGAGCTTTTCTGTGTTTCTTCAATGACTTTGTCAACCTAAAAGGGGTACGTATGGAAGTCGTCTTATCTTTGACAGAAAATCGTGAGCTTCTTGCTGGTTTTGGGATTATGTTACAGAAAATTAGGGAAGTTTTGTTTCGGACAGAAAGAATCCCTGTTATGAACAGTGAGATGAGTGCCTTGAAGAATCTTTACCATATATTCAACTGTCACAATTTTAAACTTCTAGCTAGCAAGAACTAAAGATTTAGTTTAGTTTTGGTAGAAAACAATGTTCGGTTTCAGCTTCCTACGTTCTTGATTTTTCTCCATATTACTTCTTTCTTCTCTCTCTCTCTCTCTCTCTCTCTCTCTTCATTTTTCTCACATCTGTAAGAATTTTAGGCGAGGTGTTGAGTTTTCATTTGATCTTATCTTGACACTTCCTTAATCGCAAATCAGAATTTTGCCCTCAACTTAAGTTAAAAAAGGCGCACTTCAAGAAGGAAATGAGATGTCTAACTCTTCATTAGGGCTTTTTTTGTCTTCTTCCATTTCTGTTGATGGATTATTATTCTCTGAGTTTTACAAAATCAAAACTTCTATTTTAGATCTGAGCTTCGTATGTATTTTTAGTTGAGAGAACAGTTTCCACTTAGGCAATTACTCTTTTTTTTTCAATTTTATTGTTTTTACACAACATATTTATACAAGTAGTTAGATTAGGGTTTCAAACCCTCTTTATTTGTATTAATCTATATTGTCTTTCTTCTCTTTCTCTCTTTCTTTATCTTTTTTTTTTTTGCACTATGACAATGGGTTTTCTTGCACTAACTAGTTAGGATTAAACTTGGGAAATAGATCTGTCTGAGTCATAAGAATCTTTGGTCACGTCACTGAAAGATTTTCTTGTTCTTGACTTAAGCCCAATTTATATATATAATCTCAGTAAATATAATTAACACCTTCATTAATCCATCTTTCAGTTTCTTATTTATGACGCAAACTTTATCTTATATATGGATTAAGTTGAGACAGAAGCTCTATATTTCATTCATCTCTTTTATGTTACCTGAACTTTGAGGCTTTCACAAAGCTTCTATAACTGTTCAATCTAAATGAGGAAAGTAGCAGAAGTGAAAGGGCGAGTCAAACCAACGTTAATTACTTAGGAATAGTCATCTCAATTTTTTTTTTTTTACTAAAGCCCATCTCTTATGAGTCATTTTGGAGTGAACAACAAGAGAAGTCAGATATCAGAGGCACATTTAATTTCTTCAAACGAAATTGGTGGCCTTGAGTGGATTATTTTACATCCTTTTTTTCGTCTAATTTAAGATTAAAAACATTGATAGAGATATTGTCCAAATAGATATATTAAGTGAGTGACCCTTTTTCATATGGAAGTCATGAGTCGATCACACTTAAATTCTTGAGGTTTGGAAAGAACAAACATGTTAGGATAATTTGTCGCTGCGTTGAGATTACTGTGAAAAAACAACAGACAATCTCTTAGAAATATTCGATATTTGCAAATTCTAAAACAATGTAGAATAGGGTTGCGAGGTAGTAAAGATTTTGGATTATGGGTATTACTCATTGTATATAACAATGTTGTGCCCTAAGATATTTTAGATCGGCCAATCATATTATTCAGTTGCAATTGCTTTCTTTATGCAGCCAATCAGTACCTCGACGACGTTAAGGTTTAGGCATCAGAATAGAATCAGACTGAACTGTAATTATTTTATCCTTTACTATATTAAATAATGTCACATAGACAGAATAGAATAGAATATATTCTGAACCTCAAGAAAACACTTCCTTTCAGTCATTTCTTGGTTATGGTTTCGGACCTTTGGTCTTTGCTCCATAGATAGAAGACTGTTGATCTGATTAAAAACCCACAAGTAACGTTAGTTCATCCTAAATATGTCTTCTTCACAGTTGATTTAGTGACTTCATTGTCCATTAAGAAACATCTTACCTAGCTACCTCATTGATGCTTAATTTTCTTTTTTCTCTTATTTTTTTTCTCATAAATATATATAATTGAAGTGTCAAAGCAACCATTGAGAGGTACAAGAAAGCATCTTCGGATTCCTCGAACAACGGTTCTATATCTGAAGCCAATACTCAGGTATACAAGTATATATCTGTGAGATTTCTTTTTAACTATTCGATTTAATGTGATTTGCCCTCATGGCATATTTTTTAATGTGTGGAAAAGTATGCCAATTCTATTAAATTTTAGTTCATTTAAGGAGCTTGTATGATCATGGGCATGCAGATTCCTTACAATCTCCTTAATCGTGTTATAAAAACACACAATGTACTAAATTGCTTGGACTCGATTAATATTTCGATCTCATTTATTAGTACTATCAGCAAGAAGCTTCGAAACTGCGAGCCCAGATAAGCAATCTGCAGAATCATAACAAGTAAGAAAACATGTATAAGCTAATTTCTTTAAACTATTAACCCATTGTAGTAAAAATCTTATTCCAAATAAACAATGGCTGCATTATTACTATTCTCTTACATATAGGAACATGCTCGGCGAAGCTTTAGGTGCTTTGAATTTGAAAGATCTCAAGAACCTCGAGGCTAAGGTCGAGAGAGGAATCAGCAGAATCAGATCCAAAAAGGTAATGAGAGATTATTTACAAATAAATTAGATCTTTATACTCTTGAAAACTCAATCAAGAAAAACAAAAAACGATCGCCAAAATAATATTAACTCGCATTAAAACGACAGAACGAGCTGCTGTTTGCAGAGATTGAGTACATGCAGAAAAGGGTAAGTAATACCTTTCATTCTCTAACATCAATCATAGATATAATGCCTTCATCAGCTCACTGAGAATAAAAAATTTCTTTCTTGCAACGTATGAAATGATTCGGCAGCAGGAAATTGACTTACACCACAACAATCAGTACCTTCGAGCAAGGGTAAGATTGGTTATAAATAAATATACACACACAAAGATACTGTTAATGTATTTATATTATTTATGCGAATTTGTTTTTTCATTTTTCGTGTGAAATCACGGTGATTATAGATAGCTGAGACGGAGAGAGTTGATCAGCATCAAATGAATCTCATGCCTGGAAATTCCGAACAATATGAGCAGCTTGTTCAACCTTCGCATGAAGATCAAGCGAATGCCTTTGATGTTCGTAATAATAATAATAACTATCTTCAAGTGAATGGTCTTCAACATCAAGGCAGTAGCAGCAGAGCCAACGACTACCCTACATCCCTTCACCTTGTGTAAGAAAGAAGCTACCTTAGCTTAGCATCAAGAAATATATAATTTTATTTCATTACATTTTTGCATCAAGAAATAATCGTTCTTTTTTTATGATGATACTTCCCTCAACAGCTAGCTGGAGATCGCGAGATAAAGATTGTGCGTGGAAGCGAATTATATGTTGGTGAATTATCGGGGTTTTTTTTTTTCATATTTAATGTATGATTGTATGTTCGAAAACGAGGTTTCTTCTCTTATTCTTGTCCGTGTGAGAGTTTTCTTGAACTCGAACGTTTATTGTATAATGGTGTGTGTATCAAAGCTGGGACATTTGCTAGTGTTGAAATTAATAAAAGTTGAAGCATGTGTGGCTGGCCGATCATCTGCTAAAGTTTGTGTTGAGAATAACGGCCACTTACCAAATATCTCAAACTCAAATCAGGGCAGAGATCAAGGGATATATTTTGAGATACGATTTATGTCATAAATTTCCCAATGGCTATATTATAACGGGAGTCTATATATTAGGTCGATGCACTTTGAACAAATATCAAGAATATACCCACATCAAAAATTCAGCATGGTATCAGAGCGGTGACGTTCAACGCCAAATTCCGCAGCAGCGAAATCGCACACACAAAAGGCTGCAATGGCCGATTCCATAACATTCATCAACTTGTCAAAGTCCCATCCTCTTGAACGACAGAAACTATGAAAATTGGGTTTGGGACATCACAATTGATCTCAAAGCAAAGGGACTATGTGAGCAGGTCTCTAAAAAAAATCTACAACCAGCAACGAATAACGCATGGGAGATGGCAGAGGATCGAGTGATGGAAGGGCTAGTGAATTCAATGGAGCCACACACTGCGGTGTTGTTTCTCTCATCAACGAGTGCTTACGATATGTGGAGCCACGCAAGAGCACTCTTCGAAGTAGCCACCCCAAGCGCATCTTCAGACGAGCCACCCCAATGCCCTTTACGGATGAGCCACCCAAGTGCCCTCTTTGGAGGAGCCTCCCAGAATACAGATGGTAGAACTCACATAGAGGGTCATGGGTGGCCACTTTATTGAAGGAAAATTGGATCCGGCGAGAGTCTCAACCTCCAACAAAAGTGTTGGGAAAGATGAATTCTCAACAAAAAGAAAAGTCACGGCGGACACGAGACACATAATCTCTCCAAGTTGAACTTTTCAAAATATCCCAAGTCCAGCTTGAGGGGGAGTGTTGAGAACCCGTACCGAACATGCCAACCTCAAATCAAGGCAGAGACAATGGATGATATTTTGGGATACGATTTATGTCATAAATGTGCCAACAGCTATATTATGACGGCTAGTTTTAAGAGTCTATATCTTAGAGCATCTCCAACCGGCAGCATGAAAATACAGTTAATCCTGCACAATATTACAGTTGCTACAGTGCTTTTATTCCAACCCATAAACTCTATTTTCTACACTTCCACTCCAACCCATTAACTCTATTTTATCCTCTAAAAATCAATCCCTATATTAAACTTTATATTATAAAAATTATAAAAGTCAATAAATTATAATAAGTAATTATTAAAATTAATTAAATTATAGACTTAGCATATATTTAAATTATACTTTTGTCAAATTAAAAAAATAAAAAAATTATAGGAAATTAATATTATTATAACTTTTATTACTATAAGAATATCAATATTTAAATATAATTAAATATTTTTTATTAAATAAATTATAAATAATAGAAAGTACAACACAATTTTTGTGTTGTGTGTACTCTACATCTAGAGTATGTCTGTTAATCAACACAATATTAGTGTTAGATAAAGAGTCTCATTGGAGTAAAGACGTACCTTATTTTTGTGTTTTACACAAAGATAAAGTATCCGTTGGAGGTGCTCTTAGGTCGATGTACTTTGAACAATATCAAGAAATATACACACATAAAAATTCAACGTGGTAGCAGAGTGGTGATCCAACACCAAATTCCACAGCAGCGAATTCAAACACAAAAAAGGCTGCAATGGCTGATTCAATAACATTCATCAACTTGTCAAAGTTGACTCCCATCATCTTGGACAAAAGAAAATATGAAAATTGGGTCCAGGACGTCACAATTGCTCTCAAAGTAAAGGGATTATGGGAGTACGTCTGTAAAAAGAATCAACAACCAGCGACGAATAACGCATAAGAGATGTCAGAGGGTCGAGTGATGGAAGGGCTAGTGAATTCAATGGAGCCACACACTGCGGTTCTCTCATCAACGAGTGCTTACGATATGTGGAACTCCATCACAGCCATGTAAGGAAAAAGGCAAAACTTCGCTCACGTTTTTCACCTAAACAACGAGATCTCTCAACTCAAAAAGCGAGAGAACCAATCATTCATCCAACTTAGTGAAGTCTAAATGGGATGACCTCGACCTATATCAACCCTACCCAATAGATGCCGAAAAAACTTAAAAGGGAATAGATCAAGACGGAGTTTATCAGCTGCTGGCGAGCCTACATTCGACTTATGAACATGTTAGAAGCTAGGTACTCCTCGAGACAACATTACCTACAGTAGAAAGTAGAAAGTGTCGTGGCTATGATTGAGTCGGAGGAGTCTAAGAGGAAGGCGATGACTTCAAACCTGCAACCTAAACCAAGAACCATGCCATGAATGCGAGAAGGGAAAACCCTAGGTCCATGCTAGAGACAAGGGGAGACCCAAATAAGCCTCGATGCGATAATTACAAGGAGGGCCACGAGCGCGCATCTCCGGCCAAGACGTGACGGGAAAGGCAGATTTAAAGAAATTCGTTGCAAGCGGGCTGGACCTGAGGAGGAACATCCTAGGCTCAAACTAATTGGGCCAAGAACAAAACAACAGCGAAAAAGCGGAAGTCAACCGACCGCGGCGATAAAGAGAAGTAGACATTTCTTTATATTGATTATTTTAGAAAGGGAAAGTAACCCTTGACACAGTCGGACGAAGATCAAGTGCCCGAGACATGGGAACCACCCAAGAGCATTCTACCGAGTAACCACCCCAAGCGCGCTCTTCGGAGTAGCCACCCAGAGCGCTCTACGGAGTAGCCACCCCAAGTGCATCGTCAGAGGAGCCACCCAAGTGCCATTTACGGAGACCACCCAAGCGCCCTACAACAAAAGAAAAGTCACGGCGGGCACGAGACACATAATCTCTCCAAGTTGACCTTTTCAAAATATCCCAAAGTCCAACTTGAGGGGGGAGTGCTGAGAATAACGTACACTTATCAAATATGACAACCTCAAATCAAGGCAGAGATCAGGGGATGATATTTGGGATACGGTTTATGTCATAAATGTCCCAACGACTATATTATGACCAGGCACGGACCTACGGCGGGGCTCGGAGGGTCAGTTGACCCTCCGGCCGGCCGGATTAGCCCTTAGAGATGAAGCGTCATGATGCATTTCCATTGGTTTATCGACTTATTAAATCAGCATTGGTCTTGCCGGTTGCAACATCAACCGTTGAAAGATCTTGTTCTGCGATGAAAATTATCAAGACGGACATGCACAACAGAATGGGGGACGAGTTTCTCACAGATTGCCTATTGTGTTATGTTGAGAAGGGAATATTCGTAAATATTGAAACGGAAGCTATATTGCAAGGTTTCAAAGCATGAGGTCTCATAGGATACAACTGCCACCGCTTTGTCGTTCTCGTAGTGTTTCGGCCGGTCAAACTTAGTTTTAATATTCATGGACTCGAATGTATTGCAAACTATTATTTTGAAATGAATTTATAGAGAAATTCGAGATTATTATATGTTAGTTTTTTTTTTTTTGAGATATGTTAAAATCATATTGAGCCCCCGCAGTGTTGGATGCCTGGATCCGTCCCTATTTATGACGGGTAGTTTTAAAAGTTTATATATTAGGTCGATGTACTTTGAAGAAATATACACATCAAAATTCAACGGTTTGATTATTTCTGCTATTATTTTGAAAGTTAGTCTCAAGATAAAATATAACCTGTGCATCCCAATTCCTTAAAATCTGTTATAACATAGGAGTTGGAACTTAAAATCACTTGGGATTTGTAAAATCGACGCACTACGTCATCAGCAAATGTTGAAAATTAATAATAAATCATCCATCAAAGCTGTAGCATGAAAACCTCCATCGACTAATACGTTCTCTTTGTATCGGGCATTTTCTACCAAAAGGTTCGTTTTTTTTTTCCTATTTCCTGTAATAAGAGTTAAATGATGTACAATATATGAAATTTTAATTAACAAACGACAACGAACAACGTTGGATTACGTAGCACATTATAGTTTTTGTCGCCAACTGCTTGTCGATGTCATTTTAATTCGTGTGCTAGCTAAGTAATTTACAGCATATCTATATTATTATATAATTGGTTTGAGGTGGATAGAAACTGCCGCAATTTGGTGTGTACTTATTTGCAATTTATTCCTTCATTTGTAATTTAATTAATTAAGTACTGTAGTTATGCCTCTACAACTAAGCTTTTTTTATATATTTCAAAAATTAAATAATTTAAATAAAAAAAAAAATTAAATAATTTCAATATAATTATAGAGTGTGGAAAAAGGTACTACTCCCTCCGTCCCGCTAAATTTATCACACTTCTCCATTTCGGGCGTCCCAATAATTTTATCACATTTCCTTATTTAGCAAAAAACTATCACAAACAATCAATAATAATATTAAATATTCTTAAAAGACGTGTTAAAATATACTTTTTTTACCTTCATTGTATTTTAGGAAGGGTATTTTCGTCAATATATTTTTAACCCTTATCTCTGCCATTTTCGAAAAAGCTGGTCCTTTAAACTAATTGAAGTTCTGACAGGGACTGAACGGCTTACAAAATTACTGAGTGGGGACTGAATACAAATTGTCTCTTATTTTAAATTCTGAGCTTGCAGACACTGTAAAACAATTAACGACAGTTTAATGTAGGGCCATTTTCATTTCAGGCCCCCATATAACTATCATTTGGGATTCAGACCCTCTTGGCAAAGAATTTATTTTTAAGGACCCATTTTCTGCAAGTACCACTTCATTGCTCTTTCATACCAGTAGTTCAAATTTTGTAACACAAAATTGTAATTCGGTACCAGTTTATGATCATCAGATACCAATTTATTTTATACAGTACCACTTCATTGCTCTGACATACCAGTATGTTGAAATTTGTAACACAAAACGATCATTCTATACTAGTTCATATATCTTTCATACCATTTTTTACACCACACAAAATAGGTCCTTTAACCTAAAAAATTCTCAAACCGGGCCTGAATTCGAAATCAAACCCCTAATGGGGCCTGATTTCGAATTGACCCATATTTATATATTTGCACATACATTGGATGTGCTAAATATACTAGTTTGGGTGCTATTATTCACACCCCCTATTGAATAAAAAATGCTATTTACACCCCTCATTACATTAAATACTTTACATACATAGTGCAACATGACATTTAATATTATTAAATACTTTACATACAAGCAATAAAACGATTTGACAAGATAGTGCATTAATTCTTCAACAATTATAATTATGTTAATTAACTTATTTTTATTAACGCATCCCATTGATAAAATTTCATTTTTATATTAATCTACAATTTTACTCTTTATTAAAAGTATTATTTAAATTTATAAATACTATTAATTAAATTATTTGAATAAGAATAATCATATAAAGTAATATTTCTTATTAACTTATACAATTGAAAAAGAGTTACAAATTAATTTAGAGTTACAAGTTAAGTTTGTTAAATACACATTATATATAATATTTCTATATTGTAGATAGTATCAATATAATTCATATGACAAACACAAAAATCCGTACTTATATATTTTGATGAATTATAATATAAAATTATATAATTTTAGAAGTTACTAATATTATTGGTTGATAAAAAAAAAAAAGAAGAATTACTTATGTTAAAATTTCTCTATGAATTGAATGCAATAATATGAGAGAGATTAAACAAATAAAGCATTAACTGTACTTGAAAGCATACTATTTTTAGTAGTATTTATTTTAGTAATAAAGAGGGAGGTGTATTTAGTAATACGGGGCGTGAACTGTGAATAGAATTACCCTACTAGTTTTAATAGTTCATCAATTTGGTTTTTCTCATTCCATTAAAACCCTTTGATGAGGGTCGTCGTAAATAAAATCATCATATACATATCGTATTCTTTTTTTTTTTTTTGGCATAAAACAGTATGTCAATTTGTAAACTCTAGGTAGTTTCCTCTTTTCAACTTCCAATTTTGTTGAGCTTTGCATTATCCTTTGTTCTTACTACAAAAGCCAACAAATGATAAGCAGTTTACGCCTTTCGTGTAGTTCAACCTTCAACTAGAGTAATATATCTAATCTAAGCATAGATTATATAAGATATCATTATATATCTATAAGATTATTAATAATAGGGACCAATCGAGGCCAACACACATACAGACTAATGCCTCTAAAAATAATTAAAGAAATAGACAAGCTGTAACAATCGACCACAAGTCATTTTTTTTCAATTAAATTTTCGAATAGTTATCCGTACACGCAAACGGAACATCGACTTTAGCATAGTTCTTTCTTCATCACACGAGTGCAAATATTTAAATGACTTTACACTCATTTTCCTATGAAGATGACAAAATAGTCATCGGACTCATTCAACTTTTTCTCCTTTGTTTTCTTTCGTTTTGTCTATGTTTGGTTTTTGATCATTTTTTCACTTTGATGCACTTATTTTACACACCAAACGTTGGAAACCATTGGACGAAGGAAGTTTTTTCGTAAACAATTAAATCATACCTAAGCAACCATACTGTATATAAAACACTTCCAATAAGTAAATACCAACTCAAAACAAGAATACCTACATTTCGCATTTTCAAGAAAATGCCATATTTTGTCTAATATTTCAAACCCACAAAGTTGCACATTCGAACTTGTGTTAAGATGCGGTTATGTATTACTAAATGAATAGGATAAAAAAAACTACTGTATGTTTCGTAAAAATTACCCGGATATTATATCAGCTAAATTGTTTCGGCAAATAATTATCATCAGATAAAAAAATTTTGTTCTTTCAACAAAAATAACCCGTACATTATCAGGTATCACATCACATGATTATATTTTCTATAAAATTACCGGATTATTATATCTTATAAAACTTAATGATACTTTAGCCAAAATTACTCGAATATCATATCATATAAAATGTAATTATATTTTTCGTGAAACTTATCCGAACATCAAATAAAGTTAAAAGTCGTCGATTCGGATAACATATCGGATAAAAAGTTATTATATTTTTCGCGAAAATTACACTGAGATTATATCAGATAAGAAAGACGTGAGTATATTTTCACGTAAATAATTACCCGTATATTACACAAAAAAAACGCGATTACATTTTTCGTCAAAATTAAGCGGATATTATATTAAATAAAATATGCATAACCTTCAACAAAGTCAAAAATCTCTCACAAAAAAAAAAAGAAAAATTACAAAGAAGAAATAAAAGAGCTGACGCTAGCTATCTAAAATCCATACACACACTCAATCAATCATTTCATCAAACACCTAACTTGCCCTATAAATACTGCAGCATCATTCCTCATCCAATCATCATTCATATATATATATATATAGAGCTCGTAAAAGATCGAGTCCCATGGCAGTAGAACTTCAAGAGTCCGAAATTCTCTTCCCAGAAGAAGACTATGAAGAGAATCAAGACATCGATGAACTCAACGAGGATTCAAATAAGGCTCAAGACAATCCGAGAGAAGAAGAGTGCGATAGCTACAGCAAGCGAAGAAAGCTAAATGAAACAGTTCGCAGTGCACCTGTAGATGTCCCAAAAAATAGTCTCGGATACACAAGCTTCCATGACGTCGACGGCGACGACGAAGACGGCGGCGAATTTGTGCCTCCAAACGTCGTCGTACAGAGGTACTGGGCAAGAAAGAGGATCATGGCGTATTCTATGTGCAGTGGGCGAGGAAGAACTCTCAAGGGAAGGGATTTGAGGGAATTGAGGAGTAAAGTTTTCAGGCTGACTGGTTTTGTTGAATCCTAAGCGTAATTACAAACAAAAATAGTAATTAATTGGTTAATATGATTTGCTTTGCTAGGTTAAGAGCTTAGTTATTAATTTTTTTTTTATATAAATAGGGAAAAATATGGAGAGGTAAAAAAGATTAGATCTTGCTAATTCTTAATGATGATTTTAGTAAAATGTATTCTTAATGTAATGTACAAATTAAACAAAATTTATGAGATGGTTAATTAATCGATAAACTTAGCAGCCATGCGATAGTGATATGGCAAATTGTTGGATAATTTTTTTTAGCCAAGTAAGTTCACTTCGACGCAAATTGTATAATTATTTGAGAGAACTATGATTTTCGGCCGAACTAATTAATTCTCATGATGTATAAGTTATAAGAACAATTGAATGCTGGAATCAAAGATGTAATATAAAAAGACCTAAACTGTCTAAATAGGGTAATTGCATAAGCTATGACTATGACTATGTATAAAATATTTATGACAACGTTGCAGGCTCAAAGGGCAAACCTTGATATTATAATTATATTTTCACTATTATATAATTGGTTTAGGGTAGCTATATCTGCCATATTTGATCAATCATAATTATTTACAATTTCACTCCCTAAAGATTTTTATTTGTTACAATTCTTGAATTAAAATTTTATTTGTTAAATAATTTACCTACATGTTAACAAACATAAGATAATATTTGACAGACATTGGGTGTGATAGACATACTACATAGTGTATACTCCCTCTGTCCCAAACGGTTATGGACATTTGGGGTATGACACGTTATTTATGGAACTCAATATTTTAATAATATAGTACAAGTAAAAGGTGAAAATGTGTGTATTTTGACACGTCTTTTAAGAGTATTTAATATTATTATATTGATGTTTGTGGTAGTTTTTTACCATAAAAGGAATGTCCAAAACAGTTTGGGACGGAGGGAGTATATAATATACGGGAAAATTACAAAAATGGGTCACTAAGTATGATAATTTTCGATGGATCACTATGTCTGCCAGTTACAAAACTAGGTCACTAAGTATGTATATAGTAACAAAATTGGGTTACTGAGCTCTTTTTTCTTATTACGTACATACTTAGTGGCCCAAATTTGTAACTATATACATACTTAGTGGCCTAGTGTTGTAACTAGTGACCCAATTTTGTTATTATATACATACTTAGCGACCTAGTTTTGTAAATGCAAACATAATGACCCAAAATCGAAAAATAGTATACTTAGTGATCCTTTTTTATAATTTTGCCGTATAATATATATATATATGTGTATTTATGCACACACAAGAGAATATTCTCTGGCTTTTATGTAGTAATTAATACGTGATTATCCAAACAGAACGGATTAGGTGCTTATTTGACAATGCGCCGTTTCAATAGATAGTGGCTTCTAATAAAATGTACAACATTTTGTAATGTCCCACTTACTTAAAATATTATATAAACAATGTCACGGAATACCGTTGAGTCAAGTTCATATTATTACACGTGTATGAGACAAAAGCCACAAACTTCAGTTTGCGGATGCCTACCAACTGATATTATACGTTTACATCATTACATCGTTTTACTATACCTACCATTGATATTATACGTATATATAACATTGCTGACATAGTTTCCAAATCGAGAAAGGAAACAGATGAAAAATAGATGACAAATAACTTAATACGAAGCCTCAGTAGTTCGCCCACGTGACCTGTTTTCTTAGGGCGGACTATGATTGTTGTTCAAGTGTTTGATATATGTTAGATGGTCCAATATCAATCCCACAAATATTTCTTTATTAAAGATAATCATGTTAGCCATTGAAGGGAAATGTGTAATAAAATTAGATGCTTTTATGATAATAACGAAAGCAATGTAAAACAGCTAAGCCATGTATATTTTGTAAGGGAGTTGCGCGTAAGTTTTGTGGTATATCATTGCTTATTATTGGATAAGAGTATATAATCAGTATGTGACACGATTTACTTTCTGTTAGGATGACGACAGTGAGATTGTCACTACAATAATATAAATAATAATACATGTGATTATTATTAAATGTTGTACCTAACTTACACACTGTGCAATAAGATGGTGAAACGTATGCACTCGAAGTGGTGAAACAAAACATCACATTGGCCTTCCTCAGGGCGTGTGTGTGGTTTAGCTCGATTTATTTTGGATATTTTTTGTTTATAAATGATCACATAATATATGCTTTAAAGTCCAGTATTCAAATGATAAATAATTCAAATGTCTTTTCTTTTATAGTCTTGCATATTTTTCCAAAATATGATGAATAGTTCTTACAAAGTAAATGGAGTCATCAGTCATCACAAAGGGCACTTGAGCATTGTCAAAGAACAAATGCAAGTTCTAATGGTAAACAACAAAAGCAGAAGATTCTTGTATAATAATTATTACATTTGAAAATTGGTTCTTGAGATCGATGTACGTTCTAGGTAATTAACCCGCGAAGAACCTGAACGACATTTGAAAATTGGTTCTTGAGATCGATGTACGTTCTAGGTAATTAACCTGCGAAGAACCTGAACGAAACGAAACGAAATTAGAGTTAACTGGAGCTAATTTTTCCTCCTAAATCATCGCAGTTACCTGATATTTTCGCCTCTACTGTTGATTCCGCCGATGAAAAGCACACTAAGAATGGTTTAGATCTCAGTCGTCGATTTATATGCGAATTTGCTCATGTCCATGACAGTCTTTAGGCCATTCCTGAGATCACATAAGCGATTGATGAAAATTTCCTATAGATGAAGGAAAAAAATATGAGATACTAATGAAATGACCAACCTTTTCGTTGTATTGTTTTTGATCTCTTTTAGAGGTGCACGAAGACCCGAGGCACGGGAACCAGTTGGATTGTACCTAAACGATGATATCATCGAAGCAAACTTATCCATTGATTTCTCAGCTATATTAGAGTAACGATCCAAATGGCTAATGTTGCAACTGAATTTTCCTTCTTCTTTGGCGTCTGCATCTTCCTCGATGTCTGAGTTGCAAGTACCTGAGAGTAAATTCGCTCTTCGGTTCAGTTTCATTGGTGCCTGACTGGCAATTTAATAATATTAACGTCCAAAGTATATCATGATCCTCAGATAATACACCATTAAGCATGTTTGTTTTATGGGAAGAGAAATACCTAATGATATTGAGTTTCTGCCGTTCGTATCTTCCTGAACCTAGAGAAGAACGAAGGGCGCAGTTATGTGAAATACAATGTAGCTAACATATGTCATAAATAGTTGTTGGTTGTGTAAAAAATAACCAGAAGATAAACTTACCACGGGGCTAAGAGTAGAACAAATTCTTCTTCTCTTTGTTGCAAATTCAGGAGAACTGTAGTCACATTTTTCAGTAACATCACCACTGCCTATTACCAAGTCATCAGATTCAGGGTCATCGTTCCCACTCAAAGAAGTTTCTTCGTCAGTTTTAGTCTGAGGATTAGATTTATGCATAATGTTCCGTTGAAAATAGGAACTCCTTATAGCAGCCGGTCTTTTCTCTTCTTTTCTGCATGTTCCTCCAAGCAAAGAAGAAAATAGCTTACGTTCTTGATCGGTGATAACATTCTCAAATTTGTCCAAACTTTTCGTCTCAGTGTCACTCTTGTTCTCCTTTCCATCTTCCTCTGCGCTGGACTTCTTCATGAAATATCGACTCCTCACTACAACATTCTTATTTCCTGATGCTGGATTCCGTTTTTTTCCATCTAACTCGATATCTTTGGGTAACGATGTGCAAGGCTTACATAGTGGTCTCATTTCTAGGTTGTCTCCTGGCCCTTCTTCAGCATATGCTCCTACTCATAGAGATGTAGTTAGCAGCTGTTGTACAGATTGAGAGCATTTGATTCAATCCTTGTACTTACCATTACCTAATGAGTCTGTGTAGGCAAAGTCATCAATACTGGCGACATGTTTCCCCTAAACGTAAGAAATCATATGGGATCTCTCAAAAGCTATGATCGTTTGCATAATCGACAGACATAACTTGGAGTCAAAACATATAAAAAGAAACTGGGAGGCATATGATTCATCAAATGTGCAGAAGAACTGACCTTGTGTTTTTTGCATACATCCATGACAGGTCTTGAAGTGCCACTTTTCTTATTCGTATGCGCAGGTGTAATTCTCGGGGCTCTGAAATTCCTCTTTGCCTCAAGAGAAGCAAAACCTTAATGTGTTAAGGGAATGATAGGGGAAAAATCTGATCATCCAGTTGATCATGTAGGTCATTAGAAGGAGAAGAGTGGATGCTATCATTTTTCTAGCAAATTAATACAAGAAAACGAAAAAGACAAGGTTATAATATGAATCATGTGGATACAGAAGTAGTTGGTCACGAGATTCTTCTGCACAGGCAGATCGAGCTTTTTCTTCTCACCAACGTGCTTGGAAGTTTTCTGGTACGTACTTTCAGCAGCAATAATATGTTGCTCCTATATGTCAAAAAAATGCAATTCCTTCAGGAAACCCCAACTCTGTGGCGAGTGATGTTACATATAACAGAAAATCACTTAGGACCTGAATTGGGGCCTTTGTAAAGGGATCAAGGTCCCCTCGGGCAACACCTACAGCTACATGCTGGGGCAATGATGTGAGCTAGTCAAGGAAACAGTTCACTTCACAAGCAACATACCTCTACTCACTCATTGAGACTATAGTATGGATTGTAGCAAGCTACACAAAAGGATATGGTCCTAAGAAATCTAAATCATCATCAGCAACCTCAGCAGGTGGCTCAGTTAAGTGTACAATATCCTTGGACTCATGATCATAAACTCGTTGATGCTTGAAGGTCAGAATAGCTTTCTTGAAAGATTCTTCATAAGCGGGGGTTATTTCTATGCTGTTGAATTTTAAATGCTTTATCACCTGCAAACAAAACCTTCTTAAAATACATGATGGTGAAGAAAATATACTCAACTGTCTCATTTACTTTGTCGTGACTCTTGAATTTCTTTATCAGAGCATGTGCTTTTTTCAGGCCCATTCCAGGCAGAGACGGCAAATAGTCGCAGCCACTTAGAATACACATCTCCAGCAGCATCGTCTGGGAGAATCCTGATAAATCCAGCTCTTTATTGTATTGTAGCTTCGTGTTCTTAAATTCAACGCCTTGCCCAAATTTATCCATTTTGTAGATAATCTACACATCAAGGAGATATCGAATGTGTAAGTAAAATAGCAGAACAGAAGGCATTAATATTATCAGCTAACTTATCCCTTATGCTTCAATTCATCATATGGACAATTAAAGTTAAGAAAATGAAAATTTTTGAAAATCTCACTCTTGGACAACCAAATGCAATTAAATCCGAGTCTTCCGTTATGACTGCTTCAACATGTTTGGTGATTGCCAAAAACGTCATTTGCGCATCTGCCTCATATGGGGCCACAACATAAGAGACATTCTCTTGTTTCAAAACCTGCCAGAAAAAAAGGAGATAAGATAGTATGAGCAGCTGAAGGTGATGTAGAAACATGACAAGCAGTTCTACCTGGATAAGATCATGAGCAACTGAAGGTGATATATCGACAGCCTTCTGGTAAAATTCAAATGCAGCTCTCAGATTTCCATTTGATTCATGCTCCATGGCACGGGAAAGGTTTTCTTTTCTTGACCTGCACGGACAATGCCACCAGATTATAAAGAATCAATTTGTTAATTAGACGATGTGAGGCCTTTTAGATATCATGGAAGCAAAACAAACTAAACAATAGTGTGGCAACTTATCAGTAGTTTCTCAAAGGCATTTAACAATACAATTTTTAATACTGGCAGAAAAAACGTTTACCTAGCCCGCTTGATCTCTTGTTCGCCCTTCATTGGTAAAGGACCTCCATCAAATACAAGAATTGGTTTAACCCCGTAATGACGCAGCAAATTCACTCGATGCATACAGTAGCTGATATGCCTATAAAACAATTATGATAGACGAGCCCCATCACTCAATTTTGATTTCCATATAAATCCATATCCAATAAAAGAGGAAGCAATGCAGCATCCGTAGAAGTAGAGAAACAACTCAAAAAAGACAATACGATTCACAAAAAAAGCAAACGCATAAGCAATACCCACTCGTGAAAGGATGATACAGCAAACACGAAAAATTTAAAATATATATTACTTGGACGTGGGTTGTCCTTTGCAGAGCTCGGTGCTGCAGCTAAGAGCGCCTTTGTGCAACCAAGAATACGTGTCGACGGCTACAAAACAACCTTCAAGCTCCTTAATGTGGATGGGATTCATAATCGATTTTAACAAGGGCAGCAACCCTTGTATTCCCATCTTCGATTGGCACCGAAAAATTCAAAGACGAATGCGACTCTCTTGAACGTGATTATAGTAGTAGCCTGTGAATCCGCGAGTGGAAGCTAATAAGAAACAAGAAAATCGAGAACACAATCTTAACGTGGTTCGGATTCGATCGATCCTACGTCCACGGAGAATTCACTCTTATTAGATCACTTTTACAGGTGAGATAGGGTGTTCTGCTCTACCACGATCACACACACAGAACACACACTTGTGAGGTGAAGAATGAAAAATGCATTGCAACATCGCAACTCAGATGAACAGTATTATATAGAAGCTTGGCGCCAATTTTAAAACGTTCTTCATGTTTCTTCTGTGAGGAAGTCGTCTGTGCCACTAGCGTCTTAGTAAGTGACTTATTTAAAAGTCGTCCCGCGCTTATAAAACGTGCCAGCGTCTCTTTTCTCCTCAACAGACTTGGATGAACTCGAGGCTTCACCTTCAGGTTCTTCAGGTTGATGGCTGATAATTTCATGGCTTGTTCTCAACATCCCCCCGCAAGATGGACGACACAAATTCGTGACTGACATCTTGAGTAACAGCTGCTGTAACTGTGGTCCAGTAAGTGCCTTCGTAAAGACGTCTGCCAATTGGAAATCTGTGCGGACGGGAAGTAACTTGATTGATCCATTAAGAACATGGTGCCGTATGAAGTGACAATCTATCTCGATATGCTTAGACTTTTCATGGAACTTGGGATTTGAAGCTAATCGTAGTGCTGAGAGGTTGTCACAATATATCACTGGCACTTGTAAGACTCCTAAGCTCAGCTCTGCCATTAGATGTTTGATCCAAAGAACTTCAGATACAACTGCTCCCAACGCCCTGTATTCTGCCTCCGTCGAGGATCTTGACACCGTTGCTTGCTTCTTCGCCTTCCAGGTGATGAGGGAATCTCCTAAGAAGGTGCAATAGCCGGTGACCGACTTTCTAGTGTCCCGACATGCCGCCCAGTCGGCGTCAGAAAAGGCCTTGAGGGATATGTCCTGGTCTACTGACATGAGTAATCCCTGCCCTGCTGTCCCCTTCAGATATCGCAGTAAATGATGCGCTGCTACGAGGTGATTGGTTCGCGGGGCTGCCATGAATTGGCTCAGCCTGTGCACGGTATAAGCCACATCTGGTCTTGTGAATGTCAGGTACAAGAGCCTCCCTACTAACCTCCTGTAATGAAACGGGTCTGAAAGCAGATCACCATCTTCTGCTGTGATCTTCTCACTTGCACTCATAGGCGTAGACAATGGTTTTGCATTTATATATCCTGAATCCTCGAGCAATTGTAGTGTATATTGCCTCTGAGGAAGGTAAATTCCAGCTTTACTTCGAGCAACTTCAATTCCAAGAAAGAATTTAAGCTCGCCTAGGTCCTTCACCTTGAAACTGTTCTGTAAGAATTCTTTCGCGAGCTGAATCTGTTTGTCTGAGGGTCCTGCTAGAATTATGTCGTCGACATAGACCAATAAGAGGACCAGCTGATCCCCTTTTCCTTTGCGAAACAGGGTATGATCAGAGTGACATTGCGCGAAGCCATAACCCTTTACTGCTTGGGTAAATTTTTTGTTCCATTGCCTCGAGGCTTGCTTAAGACCGTACAATGATTTATGCAGTTTGCAAACTAGCCTCCCTGATTCTCTCTTCTGATATTTATTATGAAAGCCATGTGGTAAGTCCATATAGACTTCCTCGGTGAGGTCCCCGTTTAAGAAGGCATTATTGACGTCCATTTGTGCGAGGCCCCATTTCAGCTTCGCTGCGAGAGACAAATTAGCTTGATGGTGTTTGGTTTAGCGACAGGTGCAAAGGTATCAATGTAATCGATCCCCTCTCGCTGATCATACCCTTTAGCAACCAATCTCGCTTTGTGTTTTTCAATCTCCCCATCTGCATTGAACTTCAATTTATAAACCCAACGATTACCAATTGGTTTCTTACCAGGAGGCAGTGGGACTATGGACCAAGTGCCATTGTCCTCAAGGGCCTGCAACTCATCGGTCATGGCTTGTAGCCACTGTGTTGATTTGGAAGCTTGGTGGAAGCTTTGAGGCTCTTCTGCCAAACTGATGGCACTGATGAAGGACTGGTATTGAGATGAGAAATTCTGGTAGGTGAGTACATTTGAAATGGGATAAAGCACCTTCCTCTCTGTGAGACTGTTGCAGTGAAAGTCTTGTAGGTACTGAGGTTTCCTAGGATGTCTTTCTGATCTTCTCAGTGCCCCATGCCCCTGCTGTTGCTGGTCCTGAGCCTGGGCTTCTAGTGGCCCTGGTAGCTCCTCATTGTAAGAAGCTGAATCTGTCTGCTGGGGCAAATCTCCCTGATGTGGCAGAGATTCAGATCCTTCAGATCCTGTATGGTCAGTATGAGGCAACTCCCCTTGATCAGGAGCTGCATAGTCTTCACATGGCAGTGGGCTGTCTTCACACTGCACAGGCTTGTGGTTGCCTGGCGGGGCTGCCCTGCCAATGCTGGAGTCTATTTGGCAGGGCCTGGGGAGAACATGTAGAGGGAAGGGATCCACAGAGTCTTGTGAGAGTTCCAGTCTGGCAAAGGGAAATTCAGTTTCTATGAACTGAACATCTCTGGAAATAACTATTTCTCTTGTGCTGAGATCAAGCACTTTGTAGCCTTTCGTTCCATTTGGATATCCAAGAAAGACCCCTTCTTGTGCCCGTGGATCAAACTTTCGTCGACCTGCACTAAGAGTAGAGTAGAAACACAAGCAACCAAACACACGCAAGGAAGCATATTCAACAGGTTTCTGGAAAAGCAGCTCGTAGGGGCTCTGATTTCCTAGACTGGCTGAAGGTACTCTATTGATGAGGTATGCTGCTGTCAGCACACACTCAGACCAGTATTCTAATGGGATGCTAGATTGAAAGTACAAACCTCGAGCCACATTTAACAGGTGTTGATGTTTGCGTTCCACCACGGAATTCTGTTGTGGTGTTTGTACACAAGAGCGGTGATGCACTATGCCTTTGTTTTTGTATAATTCAGACATATTGAATTCCCTCGCATTGTCAGTTCGTATGGTCTTAACCTTGCACTTAAATTGGGTTTCTACATATGCCAAAAAGAAAGGAAGAACTGAGGCAACTTCTGATTTATTTTTGATCATGAAAATCCAAGTGTACTTTGAGAAGTCATCAACAATGGTGACAAAGAAGCGATGATCTGAAAAAGAGGGTGTGTGAAAGGGGCCCCATACATCACAATGTATAAGGTCAAACATGGAACATGAGGTACTGCCACCCTGCGGGAACACACATTTCCTTTGCTTAGCCATTGGACATATTCTACAGAATGTGTGAGGAGCTTGATCATGATATTTCAAGGAAGTTTTTAATACATTCAGCACTTTATTAGAGGGATGTCCTAGTCTCTTGTGCCAAAGATCACTAGACAAACTATTTAAGAAAGCAAACTGAGAAGTAGAAGCAGGTTTCATGGAACAGTCTGATTGAAACAAGTACAGGCCAGCTATTTTGTCACCTCTGCCAATCATTTTGTGAGAAGAATCCTGTATGACAAACCCGTTAGCTTCAAAAACAAACCTGCAAGCACTAGTACCAGCCAGGGAGCTCACTGAAATCAAGTTAAAACGAAACTGAGGGACATAAAGGACACCAGTTAACTCAATCTGTTGATTCAGTCTGCAACTTCCAGCCCGGTGAACCTTTATAATTGAGTTATCAGGGAGAATAACCTTAGTCTTTTCTATCTTATGCAGATCATATAGCATATCTATACTACCACAAACATGCCTAGTCGCACCTGAGTCCACTAACCAACATCTTGAATTTGTTATGCCAGGTAAATCAAAAGTAAAACAGGTACCTGTGGTTTTCTCACTCGGCTGTATGCAGTCTGTGCTGCTCTGCTGCAGATTTGAATTCTGCTGGTTCAGAATCTCCTTCAAGTTCTGTAACTGAGAAGAAGTGAGCTGAAGGTGGATCATAGTGTCATCTAATGCAGAAGCTGAAGGATGAGGCAGATTGCTCTGTTGTTCCCCTTTGTGCAAGGCTTCCACAGATGCCTGGTTAACTCTTCCACCTCTGAACCTAGAACTTTGCCTGAAACCCGGAGGGTACCCATGTAGTTGGTAGCAGACCTCAATGGTATGTCCCTTCTTGCCGCAATGAGTGCACACTGCTCTGTTGACATCCTTTCTTGCTGCCCCATAAGCCTTCTTGACAACCTCTTGTTCCCCTTTTGCTGCAAGAATTGTCATACCACTGGTGAGATCTTCCCCAAAACGAGAATATCCTGTCCCAATTGTTCTCTGCCTTTCCTCTTGCACTAGCAAGGCAAACACTTTATTTATTGAAGGCAAAGGATCCATCAAAAGGATGTTCCCCCTGATTTGGGCATAGGAATCATTCAACCCCATTAGGAACATCATGACATATTCTTCATTCTGGTGCGCCCTTAAATCATTCTGCCCACCACACGTGCACTGACTAACAGGCTTGTAGCTGGTCAACTCATCCCAGATTGTTTTTAGTTTGGTAAAATAAGCAGCTATGCCAAGAGAACCTTGAGCAAGATTCATCAATTCCCTCTTGATTTGAAATATCCTGGGCCGGTTTGTTTGCCCGAAGCGTTCTTGTAGATCCACCCAAACTTCTCGTGCCGTGGAGCTGTAAAGAATGCTCGCTGATATCTCCTTCGACACTGAATTAAGAATCCAAGATATTACGACATTGTTGTTCCTCTTCCAAGCATTAATCATATCTTGATCCGAGTTAGCTGCCAACACAAGATCCCCGTTCACAAAACCTTCCTTGTTTCTACCAGTCAACGCTATCAGCATCGCTCTGCTCCACGTGGCATAATTGTCTCCTCGCAGCTGCTCGTGAACCAATAGCTGCCCAGAAGTGTCACCAGCACTCAAGAACAGAGGATTGTTGAGAAAGGAGGCAATTGTTGAGCCATTGACTGTCTGCGCTGAGGACGTCGGCGGCGCTGAGGGATGACTGGGTGGCGACGTCGAGGTTTCTTCCATGAATTGTAACCTAAATCGATTGATTGATCGCAGCTGATTGCAGTGCCAACAAATGCTCTGATACCATAATAAGAAACAAGAAAATCGAGAACACAATCTTAACGTGGTTCGGATTCGATCGATCCTACGTCCACGGAGAATTCACTCTTATTAGATCACTTTTACAGGTGAGATAGGGTGTTCTGCTCTACCACGATCACACACACAGAACACACACTTGTGAGGTGAAGAATGAAAAATGCATTGCAACATCGCAACTCAGATGAACAGTATTATATAGAAGCTTGGCGCCAATTTTAAAACGTTCTTCATGTTTCTTCTGTGAGGAAGTCGTCTGTGCCACTAGCGTCTTAGTAAGTGACTTATTTAAAAGTCGTCCCGCGCTTATAAAACGTGCCAGCGTCTCTTTTCTCCTCAACAGACTTGGATGAACTCGAGGCTTCACCTTCAGGTTCTTCAGGTTGATGGCTGATAATTTCATGGCTTGTTCTCAACAGAAGCTGAACTCATACAAAACCCTAATCTTGGAACTTGGGTGGGAAATGGGGATTTTATTGGTATCCTCATTCCAAGAATAGGCGGGAAAGGTTGAAAGTGTTTGTTGATGAAATTGCAGGTAGGGGTAAAAAAGCATAAAATCGTAGTTTATTTAGGGACAATTTGGTACTTGAGATAAATACTTTTGGGCTTTTGGCGCAAATATATGGCCATCCATATCGCTGCTCGAAAAAAAATACCGCCCAAAGATTGATCAAATAAAATATAATCGCCCACCTAATTTATAACTTGAGTATCTATCATCAATCTACTAGAATACACATTCAATACATGTGCAAGTGCATGTTAACTTAAAATAATAATTAGCTACAAATAGAAGGCAAATTTGAAAATATAAAAATGCTATGATGTGGATGATTTTCTTTCGATTTAGTATTACTTTTTTAAAAAATAATCTAAGTTTACAGATCAACGGCGGTTTGTCCGAATCCTTACACTTAATAAGAGTATGAATTATATTATATTAATGACGAAGGGTGGCAATAATTGTCATATCTACTACTATACTATTCTAAAAGAGGAATGTGGCCTGTTTATAGGGGTAGGTCACAGGTCAATTTTTTTAGTTTTATAGCTAAAATTTGAAATTTACATTTCTGAGTTCCAGGTCATAGTTAGATGTCAGACATTTTAGGGATTGCACGTAACAGCATGACACAATTGAAGCATTTCTGTTTGTGGTGGGGCAGTTAGGTTTCCCCAGTAGCATTATTACTTTTGAGAAAATTTTAAAGCATGTCAATAACATTTTATATCACATATTATAAATTATATCATTAGAGATACCCTTATAATATTCATGTTTTTTTTATTGATGTCAAGAAGTTATATATTAAAATTATGGTGATGGGACAACCACGTTTTAGGAGATGATAATAGATGGTGGGAGAATGTGAGTCTCTCGCACATATATACATGTATAATAATGTTATTGACATGCTTTAAAATTTTCTCAAAAGTAATAATGCTACCGGGGAAACCTAAATTCCCCACCGCAAAAAGAAATGATTCAATTGTGTCATGCTGTTACGTGCAATCCCTAAAATGCTCTGACATCTAACTATGATTTGGAACTCAGAAATGCAAGTTTCAAATTTTAGCTATAAAACTAAAAATATGACCTGTGACCTACCCTATAAACAGGCCACATTCCCTATTTTAGAATAGTAGTGGAATAGGGGCATTTACATTTTGGTCCCCATTTAAGTTTCAATTAGAGTTAAAACCCCTGTGGGAAAATTCATAGTTTAAGGACCCAGTTTTTTCAGAAACACTTCATGGTTCCCCAATACCACTTCATGGGTCTGTGGTAACACTTCACGGGTCTGTGGTTGCGGCGACCCTCACTTTCTAATCGTAAATAGTGCCGGATTTTCGCAAAGTCGCGGGAGACACGTCTAACAAAAACTTTTTCCTACGATATGATATGTTACGACAAAACGTAACCTACATCGTCGTAGTCCTACAAAGGCCGAAGCCCCAAAAAATCTATCATATCAAAACGTTCTAACATCGCTCCACAGGTCGTCATCCATGTACAGCCTTGCCCTCAAAAGACCCTGGAGTACCGCCATCAGCCCGCCTAAGTTGTGACGTTTCTCAACGTCCGACTCTATCGTACCTACAACACATAAAACGTGGAATGAGCTTATAAAGCTCAGTAAGTGGAAACCATGCAATGCACGTGTCCTAAAACGCAAAGGCATCCGCGCCAATGCTTCCTAGTCGTATCAGGTAATTGGTGTCTTGAAATTCATGTCATGTAGTTCGTGTCTTGTCTTATCTTGTAGTTCGTGTCTTGTCTTATATTGTAGTTCGTGTCTTGTCTTATCTTGTAGTTCGTATCTTGTCTTATATTGTAGTTCGTGTCTTGTCTTATCTTGTAGTTCGTGTCTTGTCTTATATTGTAGTTCGTGTCTTGTCTTATATCGTAGTTCGTATCTTGTCTTATACGGCCCATGGCTTAACTTACTATGCACCATCATGGAGCTCAAACCCATTAAGGGTAAATGAATATGTAAGTGGCAATACCCATTCATGGGAGGCTAACCCTAGGACGCCTTTTCTGTCCCAAGGTGGTTTCACACGCCACGCGGACGATGCTTCCATTGAGAGGCTAACCCTAAGGCGTCTTTTTAATCCCAATGTAGTTTATCGGTCCCACCGACGGTCACAATGGAAGACTCACTCTGAGGTTACTGACACCGATTTTAGCCTTGATGCCGTTTGTTTCCTCAGGTTGCGTCTT